>JAQSVV010000080.1:0-2400000 GCA_036375495.1 Agrotis segetum | reverse complement strand
GTAAAATAAAATCTCGTAAAATATTTTTTTTTAGGGTACCTCCAGTACTTACACGTAAAGTGAGGATTTTTTTTTTCTCGCGTACCCCTTAGTGTGAGGTATCATTAAATAGGCCTTTAAAAAATAATGATAGTTTCCATTAACAATTTTTTGATAAAAAAAATTCGTATGTGAAATATTAAGCTTTAAAGTGCTAAATTTTGCTCGATTCGAGTGTCCCCCCCCCCTCTACCAGCTAAACGGTTATGTTCGGGGGTGTGAAAAAATTCACAATAGTAGTACATATAACGAAGTTTAAAAGAAAATTATCATGACTAAGAAGGCTTTACAACTTTACGAGTAATAGTCGACCAACTTATAAAATGTACTTGATATCATATTTTCTTAAACAAAATGTATCGGAGACAACTGCAAATGTAAGTTTGTCAACTTTATTTTTACAGCTTTTATAGGTATGTTTTTTGGGGATAGGTAGGTTTTTATCGTCAACTATTTTTAACTAAATTCAAAAAAAGGAGGAGGTTCTAAATTCGTTGTAATCTTTTTTCTTATGTTTCTCAAAGACTCCTGGACCGATTTTGAAAATTCTTCTTTTTAAAATTAAATTCAGCGAATCAGTTTAGTTAGTTCGCATAAGTATTTTGATGGGCAACTACGGAACCCTACACTGTGCGTGGCCCGACACGCACTTGGCCGGTTTTTTTTTTGATAACTTTGCGGTTGGCCCTCGAGGCACAGTATAATATTATTACCGTGCTCGAGGTCTCGTGCTGACCCTGCAGTTTCGACAAACATAATGACAAAATTCGGTCGTTAAAGTCTAATTTGATGTCGAATTTCTTTAATAGATTTTCAACCATTAGTTTCAAAATATCTAAAGTTGAAATTCTATTAAAGGAATTTGATAACGATACGACTTAGCAACCGATTTTTGCCGCTGTCTAATGTCGAGACTGCAGGGGCTGGTCTTAGATGATGTGCGTCAGGCTGGCCCGGCCCCATGGAATTTAATAATGAGATTGTTATCAATCCAATGTACCCGGGTATACTAATATATGTAACACCTTCATTTTCAATGTAACTCTTTTTAAAAGAAATTACGTGACAAAGTTACTGGCCTATCAGATTTTTGTCAGGTAAAGTTCGTTGCTGGACATAAGCCTCTCCCAAGCTAAGCTACAACACTAAAAATGTATATTTAATTGATTTTCTATAATTATATTTGTTTCCTAAGTTAATATAACTATGTATGTATTTCACAAACACACTCAAACCACGTTTGCATGTTTTGAGACTGCTTTGCGTCCGTCACGTCATTGTCCAGGACCAGTTGAAAACCAGCGTCGAGCACTAGCTCCTCGACTATTTGCTGAACTGGACCTATTTAGCGTAGCCGTGGTGGGACACACAATGTTATTTCGTTGTTTTCTTATTAATGCTTTACTATCTTGTTTTTTTTTTCTTCTTTTATTTGTTTATACTATGTGTACCGGTTACCCAAATAAACGTTTTTTCTTTCTTTCAAAAAAATGATATTTCGGTTGACTAGAGCCAAACAAACTGCCTAATCGTTATGCTGGCCTAAATATCCCGAAAGAGGCATTAACCCCTGAGGTGCTACCTAAATGATTAATAGTCCCAGGACAGGGATCTTGATGACATCGTACTGAATGGAAACTTACTAAATATTATAAATGCGAATGTAACTCTATTTGTTGCCTTTACCAAAAATAACTGGACAATTGTTATAAATTGTGACGGAATCCTATTCGGGGATCTTGAGAAGAAATATTTGATTAAATACAATACGAAATTGAAAAAGCTTGTTTGAAATAGAGGGAGGACTTATTTGATGATATTATTACGATAAAAATCAATGCCACTTTTCGCTGTAATTGTATAACTCAAGATCGGGCTCACTTATCCAAACCAAATGCTTAGACTTTCTTCGGACTATAAAGTACAATGGTTTAAGTGAAGTTTGCACAAAATCGGTTGAGCGGTTCTTCCTCTCCATCCATCAACATTCATCATCATCACTCTTAGTCACAAAATAAAAAAATTCTAAATCAAATTTCCGTTATGACAGCTCAAATATCCCGAAAGATACATTAGCTCCAAGATATGCCCATGATTAATAGCCTCCCCGTAGTTATCCTAACGATATTACCTATGAACACTATAAGCCCATAAAAAAACCATAATGGTAACTAGATTAGAACGTTACAGTCCATTTACTGGGACTATGTTTCGGATATTAGGGGCTTATATGGTCTAGTGGAGCGCAGAGCGTTTAATACTATCAATCTATTATCGACGTTGTTAAAAATTGACAATCTTTCGGGGTCATATCAGCTTATAAATATTCCCACTGCTGGGACACAGGGCTCCTCTTTGTGAGAGGGAGTCCAGTACAGGTTGGTACATATCACATTTCTTCAAAGTTGTGGTTCTAGGACATGCCGTTTTCCTCACGATGTTTTCCTTCATCGTTTTGAGAGCAGTGGTGATGAAGTAAATTACACAAAGTAATACGCCTGACTGGTTTCGAACCCACGAAGTACAACTCGTCAAACAAAGTCAAAACCGATATCATTGGGCCACCACTGCACTCTGCTGGGGTCGTGGAACTGTCGTAATGGGAAACCGTGACTCTAGAACGTAAAGAGCTATTGAAGGAGCACTAGGTAATAGTCAGTAAGAGTCTGACACCAGTCCTATTCCATTATTGTAATTAAAGAATATTATAAAGTCATCAACAGAAGCAAAAAAGAAAAACCATACAAATAAACCTTTATTATTGATTAAGTTTCTTAGAGAATTGCCTGAAAGAATATCCTTTTAATTAAAACAAGAAAACAATTTGAAGGCATTTGCCTTCAAACTGTTTTCAATAAAGGGAGTAATTGTAATCCTGAAAAAAAAACAGGCTAAGTGCGAGAAAACTCGGGAATTGTTCCGATCCTTTATCTATAAAAACGGCAATAAAATCATGTCTGTTGTGTGGGAAAGCCTTAAATATTTATTTTATTCTGTTTTTAAGTAAGTATGTGTTGTTCGAGAGGCAACAGAAATACAACATCTGTGAAAATTTCTACTGTCGTGACTATCACGGTTCATGAGATATAGCCTAGTAGACAGAGGGACAGCGTAATCATAGTATTAGGGTCCTGTCCTGTCATCAAAAAACCGTGACCTTGGAACGTTAAAGTCTGTTGATGGATCACGGTTGATTTGATTTTACCATAAAAAGGGTCGTGAGGCTGTATTACAACGTCTTAAAACCAGGCTTGTTCCATTGAGTGAACAAGATGGCGCTAGACGACTTGTATAGCTCTGTCACTTTCACTCGCTGGCATAACCATGGTTTTAAGACGTTGTAATACGGCCGCTGGTTTAGCTTTTGTGTACGAAATCCAAAAAAAATATAACAATAAGTATGACCATGTCATCAACATAAACAAAAAAGAAAAACCTTACAACTGAACCTTGTTTTATTGATTTTTGAAAGATTAAGCACCTCCTTTGTGTTAAAAAATAGACCTACTGCAAAAAATCTCAATGTCACTCTCCACCTCATTCCACCAGCCCCCTTCTATCATCGCACATCTAGACGTACGGCAAATTACCATCCTAACCTCATTACTAAACCACCAATTCGCACTAAGCGTTTCCAAACGTTTTTTACAATGCGGCCTGCGAAGGAGTGGATCTCACTACCTGCGTCTGTGTTTCCGAACACATACAACCCCAATTTCTTCAAAGTTAGACTGAACAGGCTTCTTCTGGGTAAGCTCGCTCCATCGTCGACCTTGTCTTAGTCACTTTTGACCTCGAATAAGGTCAAGAGCAAACCATACAAAATGGTATCTCAATCAGCTGCTTTCGTGTTACCGGTATACAGTATTGATCCGTGCGATGCTGTGCTCTCAATTTGTCCTTGTACCAACCTAGATCCGCACAAGGTCGTCCTAGCAATCTAGCCGGTCTCGATTTCAGCCTAGTTTATTGTAGACTATTACATGCCGTGATTTGTGGCTGGATTTCATTGTTGAAAGTTTTTAGGGCATGTTTTTGAGCGTGTGTGGATTAGAGTTTGTTTCCCTCTCGCATAAAGGAGGATTGTGTCCGAGCGTTGGGAATACTATGCGCTGTGTCTACGATGATCTGACAATTCTGTATCATCATCATCATCTGCCTGCCTTTTCTCAACTGCATTGGGGTCGGCTACAAGTCGAAACAGATGCAGCTGAATATCAATATTTTACATGGAGCGACTGCCTGTCGGACTTCTACAACACAGTAACTGGGTAATACGATACCCAATAGTAAGACTGGTTGTCAGACTTATAGAGGGTCAGGTGCTTTCCGAAACACGGAGGAAACTCCCTATGATAGATGGTCACATATCCACAGACTAACCTCGGCAAGCGCGGCTTTACTCGGAAAACCGGCCTGTGCGGCTGTAATTATTTAGCCACGAGCTAATTCTTCTGAACTAGACATTTTAATAAACATTTTGGGCTTGTTCTTTATAAGGAATAAAATAAAATCTGTAGAGTACTTTCAAAGATTGTGTTGCATATTAAACTTGACACTTACGTCACTCCTTGTGTGTGCCCATAGATTCGCATCTCTGTCACATCGCGCGCTGCAATGTTAACTTTCGTACAATAAACTTTATTGAACATCGCTGCAAAGTTGCAACAAAAGAGTGGAACTCATTACCTACGTCTGTGTTTCCGAACACAAACAATCTGAATCTCTTCAAAGTTATAGTGAACAGTCTTCTTCTGTGTAAGATCACTAGATCGTAGACTTTTCCTCTGACACCTCTGACATAGAATAGAGTCAAGGGCAAATCTATCTTTAATTAAAAAGACATTAAAATTCTACGTTTTGCCATCTTGCAATAGATTAGCAAAAAGACCTTTTCATAGTAACTTTATGTATGTCCGTTACATTGAACTACGTAAACAGCATGCGATGACCCGAAAACATTTTCTTTTCAGCATTTTCTCACGATTCATTTTACAACGCGCAGGGTTCTTGCCAAATTCGTTGCTGTTTTATTTGTCTGCATCGAACTTTGAAAGTGATTGGAGTTTTAAATGTAATTGGAAAACTTTTTGTTCATTTGTGTAATTGATAGTGTCTATTCTGTTACTTAGTTTTAATGTAGGTTATATTATAACCACGAAGTTTTATCTTCGACAGTCGTTACTGTTAGTCAGAAGCTCTAATGTCTGACAACGAGTCTTACCATGGGGTATCGTATTACCCAGTTACTGGGTTGTGGAGGTCCTATAGGCAGTCGCTCCATGTAAAATACTGATATCCAGCTGGTTCGACTGGTAGCCGACCCCAATATAGTTGAGAAAAGTCTAGGCAGATGATGATGAAGTGAACAGATAGTCAAAACTATCCAGATCACAAAATAGTAGGGTCGTCTATGTAGATGATACTGTTATGGTTGAAGAAAACTCTGTTCGTGTTTGAATACAAAATCAAGCAGGAGTAAGGCTTTGTATAATCGATGCGTTTCATTCACGTGCCTATATATGTTAATTTAACTATGGTAGGGGAATATTAAGTGGTAGGTACAAACCCTTGTCAGTTTGAAGACGGATGACCCAATTGATAAAGAATTTTATTAAAGGAGTTCTTAAATTTAGTTGAGTAGAGAGTTTTTGAAGGAGCTCGTCCGATGAATCACTGAGGTCGTTATTTTGGCTGTCTAGATGGTAAAACCGCCATTGTACCCTGCTTCGTAATAATTTTGGTGTATAAGTGTATTTTATGCTACATTTCTACAGCCGAGCAACAAAAAATATTTAATTCTAATTCAAGTAAAAGAAATAATGTAGTGGTCCTTTACTTATTTTGGTCCTTCGAGCCGGATTGTAAATATGTATGTCAATTATAAAGATTTTAGCAGGTGGCGTTCTGTAGTGTCTTTAAACCCATGGCAAAAATGCGTAAGTGTTACACTGCCTTATTTATTTAGGTCCTTCGAGCCGGATTGTATCATCTATATACATATATAAAAGAACAGGGGTTTTTCTTTTGACACGACTACAGCCGAAACCACTAAACGCAGAAACTTGAATTTTGGACAGCATTTGCAGTCTACCATGTAGATTGGCAATAAGACGGGATTTTGCGAAAATCCTCCTCTAAGGGGGTGAAAAGGGGTGAAAACGTTTGTATGAAAAATCTTATTCCTTGGGTTTATAAACTTGAAACTTACATCAAATGAGAACACAAGTAAGTAAATAAGATTAGCACCATTATTTTTTTAAAACTACCCTCCATTGGTAATCTAGGGGTTGTTAAAGTTTGTATGGAAAATCATAACGCGAGAGCTGATGAATTTGAAAATCAGTATTTATATACTAGATAAAAATTAATCAAACACGTGTTTTTGGATTTTTCGAAAATCACCCCCCAAGTTGGTGAAAAGGGGTATTCAAGTTTTAAGGGGAGGATATTAAACCACTAAACGTAGAAACCTGAATTTTGGATGGTAGTTACAACTTATAATGTAGATGAGCATTATGAAAGGAATTTGCGAAAATCTCCCTCTAAGGGGGTGAAAAGGGGTGAAAACCTTTGTATGTAAAATATTATTTCTTGGGTTTATAAACTTGAAACTAGGTACGAATATGAGTATATGTAAATAAAAAAGATGGGCATTATTACTTTTTTAAAACTACCCTCCATTTTTAGGTTTTCCGAAAATCACTCCCTAAATTGGTGAAAAGGGATGATAAAGTTTTAAGGGAAGGATTTTATTGCTTGCTTCGATAAACTCAAAACTTGACATGTTAATTATCTCTCAATCGAATAAAGGATACGTATTTTTATAAATCAACCCCTTACGGGGTGAAAATCGGAAAATCAGTTTGTCTAATATGATTGATTGTTTGTTTGTATTGAGTTTTTAGATTTTAATGTAAGGATGGTGAGCGTTAAGTAAATTCACTGAGTTCGAATTTAAAAACACGCGCAGACGAAGTCGCGGGCAAAGTGCTAGTTATTTATAAATGAGGTGCTATTGAGTTTTCCCATCAGAAATTCTCAGTAGCTACCACGGAGGCTGGCATAGTGCCCGGGTGATGGCAATAGGTTCGCACCCTATTATATGGGGCTTAGATGTATCTGGCAAAATATGCGACCTGGGCTACTTCGGGGATTTCAGACGTGATATTTAGTTATGATATTTTTTCTACTACTGCTAAAATACTTATTTTAGAACGGTATAATTTAAGAACAGCATGAAAATAGGTCAGACGATTATCGGCGAACATCTTTTGGAACGAAACGTAATTATCTTGACATTTGACGTACTTTTTGTTCTTCGACTTTTTAATAGACTTTATATTAACCGCCCGATCCCCAATAAGCCCTAATGGCACGATTTTGTGCCACCAAACTCCGACCGATTTTAAACTGTATTTTTGGTTAAGAACTGCTTTGTGGTCGGAAACAGGAAAATAATGTAAGACGTAGCAAAGTGCTTTTAGGCTATTCATTTAAGAAATTTTCGGTTACACCGCTTTAAAATTGTTTAAAGAGCAATGATGGCCCAGTGGTATCGGTCCCGACTCAAGAGTTGTAGGTGTGGTTGCATTACATTGTGTAATTTATTTCATCACCACTGCTCTCAAAACGGTGAAGGAAAGCATCGTGAGGAAACCGGCATGTCCTAGAATCAAAAAATCGAAGACATATGACATCTGCCAATCCGCACTGGGCCCGAGTGGTGGTTTATGGCCCCACTCCCTCTCAGAGAGAGGAGGCCTGTGTCCCAGCAGTGGGGACTGAAAATGCCATTTTCTTTAGAATTCAGGACTTAAACGTGGGATTACTATAAATCGTTTCACAGTAAAGACATTGCTAGAATATTATTTTGAGTAGTACTAGAATATTTTCCGTTTATAATGCACGCATATTACTCTAGTTTATCTCGGTAGCGGAAAATGTGGGTGTGTACCTAATGCATAGTAATTTAGCGTGTGCTATTAAAAGAAAATTCACGAGATAGTGGCTACTAGAGAAATAGCGAATTTGAGTTACCATGGAGATTCTTACCGGTTCTACTGACACTCGAACGACGAATGCGCCTTACACCTATTTATTGGTCATGCGGATGGCGAGTAACGGTGTGCGTCCACAGGTCGGCATCGCACGTATCGGACGTATCGTATGTAACGGATTTTAGTTTGCCGTGTATGAAAACCCATACAACTGCGTCCACTGATCCGCATCGTACGGACGGCTCATCGGCAATGCCTTAATGCGACGCGGACCGATGACGTCATACGGAATGCCGATCAGTGGAAGCGATGAAGGTGCAATCCGATTGGTGATACTCGCGTCGGCAATCCGATAGCTGCCGACACAAATCCGTTTGATGCGATGCGTCCGATACGTACGATGCGAACCTGTGGACGCTTACCATAATGGCATGTCCATGCCCGCGTTGACGGTGCATCGAGTTCCACGCGCTAAGCAAAGAGCTTTCAGCAATCTGAAGTGCCTAGTAGGGTCAAAGCCTGCTGTGGTTACGGTATTGTCTCATCAGGTAACTGTGGCCCTTGGAACGTAAAGGGCTATTAAAGGATGACCGTGGATTTTAGTCCATGGTCTGACAACGAGTCGCCTATTACTCCGCGTCCCGCATGCCCGCGCTTACGGTGGCTGGAGATCGTCTGCCAAGCTTTGCCACTACTGGAAGATAGTTATTAAATAATGTCTTGTGACTGGAATTGTAGCACAATATTTTATTATCCTTTGCAATTTAAAAGTGCCTGTAACTGGCCTACTTAACATATTATGCTTTATTTTGTGGCTGTTTTTATTTTACCCAAAACTCCGCTTCAAAAATTATCTATTCTACTAAGAGTAGAGATTTCGCACAATCCCTAGAAAGATGTTGCTATATCAAAATAACAACACAAACAACCAGATGTGGGGTTATCGTTATCAACCGTGGCACATTATTTACTTGATAACTGATATTTATATCATTTGTGAGTCAATTATTACCTAGTTTTGGGTTCAGTTCCAATGTAAACATAATTATTTTATAACTAGCAAACCATCGGTCTTGGCTTCGCAAAGGTGCAATTTTCAAATAAGAAAGAAGAAAGAGAGAAATTTTTTCGTTTCTTTCTTTCTTCTTTCTTTCTTTCTTCTTCTTTCTTTCTTATAATTAGCAAACCATCCGTCTTGGCCGCAAAGGTGCAATTTTCAAATAAAATATAGCCAAAAATATTAATACTCGTATTCGAAAATAATGTAGCGTTCTATGTGACCTTATTCTATGACCTTTGCTCCAGTAATGGGAACTTTATAGGCTGATTATGCTGTAATATACATTTCTTTGATTCTTTTCCTGCCTCAGAAACCACTAGCCGTCCCGACTTCATTTGTAGATCTTTGACAGTCGTTACTGTTACATCTTAGCAAATTAGAGTAGAAAACCGGAAAGCGCTACTGTGCTCTCGCTACCAGCACTTTGAATGTTTTTTTTCACTTATTACGTTATTTTTACGGCACAATAATAAATCTAACAAACCTGCGTTCTTTGATTACATTTTGTCAGCAAACAAAAAGACTAGTTCCGTTTCAAGACGTTCTGGCCAAGGTATAGTTAGAAGCTCATAAGTCTGACAACCAGTCTTACCATGGGGTATCGTTTTATACAGTTACTGGTTCATGGAGGTCCGATGGGCAGTCGCTTCATGTAAAATACTGATATCCAGCTGCATCTGGTTTGATTGGAAACCGACTACAATATGGGAAAAGGCTAGGCAGGTGATGATTTCTTTGGGCCCTTTTTCTACTAGAACTCAAGCCTCAATGGGGAAGGCAAGTCAAAGCTAATTGTAGATGGCGCCACCACAGCTTAGTCCTATTCCGACCAATGACGTAGTACTATTTTGAAGTACCTTTAAGATTTGAACCATGACGATGCTTGGAACAAGCTATACTAGCGCCATTAGTTCCCCAGTTGCCATCCCCATTGGCCCGTCATCGGCCACGCGGGCCCAGTTTGATATCTAAATTAATTGAATACAACAATAAATTAACAAAATAATCATTAATAAATTATCGTTTATTACTGCAGTATCTATTGAGGCCATTTTAATTGATTATTATGTTTCGTATTAGCTGTGAACCATTTTATCTGTGCACGGTAGTGTGTTAGCCAAGTTGTTGCATTTAAAAGTGAAATATTTATTTAATTTTTGTTTTTAAAGTGCTGTGTTTTGTTATTTGGATTAATGTGAAATAGAGGTAATATAGTGTTATCATTGTGTGTATGGAAATGCACGTAATTTATAGATATTGCATATGATAACAGAGCTCCTAGAAAAAGGTGTTTTTTTTTGTAAAAACTGTTGCCTCATTATAAGAATTTCTGTCGTATATTGAATGCGTTTATAAACATTCAAACTCGCATACACAAACAGCCAGATCGGGAACAACTACTTATTAATTGATTTCCACATTTTCTTGACCTTATTTGTCTTATTTTTCTGTTGAATGAAATATAGAATAGACCGGTTCAATCAAAACGTATGATTGGACGACATGAAAACTACATTAATGTACAAATGCAGTTATTAAGTTAGTGCCATTAACGAGAAACAGAAAACATATTTAATCTTTACAACGTGTAACGTTAAATGCGCAAAACCTCTCGTGGGGTAACTCAGCCCATGATACTGAACAATGTTTGTTCTAAGCATTTGCATGCATTACTGTAAAAAAATAAAACAATTTTCTTTCTTTCTTTCTTTCTTTTTTCTTTCTTTCTAAGACTTTTGGAAATTCACAAAAAACATATTTGATTTTTCATACAAAATGAGAAATTGAATCGGGCCCAACAGTATGAAAAATATTTTTTAGTAATTCCGGTTTATATTTAACGTGGTAAAACCATAAAATGGATTCTTCCTCCCAGGGCAGGGCTGAAAGGGCCCCCCCCCGGCAGTATTTATCCCTATAGGGGATTATTATAAACCCCTTACAGAGGGGTTCCTAGTATGACGCATTTTTTTTTAAACCAAAGCTTTAAATAAAGATGACAACTAAAAACAGCTGTGTTAAAGAAACATCCAAGGCTACGTCATACAGCTGGCTGAACAGCTGATACTTTTCACGTGACTACCTCCAATAAAAGGTTTATAAAGGCTTAGTGGTGCTCAAAGCATCATTTTATAACCTAACTTTGAAAGCTTACAATTTTCTTTGAAGTACGTAGTCAAAAGCTGGGTAGTTTTGACTGTAATAGTAACCCTGTACTAACACAGAATTAATAGGCAATGTTAAAAAATATTTGACCCATATTTTTCTATTATTATGTCTCAGATCAAAGAAATTGGCAGATAGAGCTCTCAAAACACGCGAGTGGGTCCACCAAAGTTAATACAAAATCAAAATCGAATACAAAGTCGCGACAGTACCAAGCTACGCGTCGTACCAAGCTGCGCGTCGTTGTTGTTTTCTGCCAAAATATGCCATCTCGTCTCTTTAACCATCGTAAAAGTTGTTCTCAAAAACAAAGAAAACATTATGGAATGTAATTCGATTTGATTTTGTATTAACTTTGGTGGAGACACTCACGTGTTCTGAGCGTTCTATCTGCCTATTTCTTTGATCTGATTATGAAGACAAAATTGAAGTAAATACAACGGTTTTACGGCATTAACCGCTCAAAGCTACAACATCATAGCTTTGAGCGGTTGCATGGCTAGGCAGCGAGCGATAAGATTAAATGTTTGAAACACCTCACGACATCTTGTTCGTAACGAAAACGCGCGCAGTTTTCTCCGAGCGAATCAAAATATGGGGGGCGCGTTGTTCGGACCGACGAGAACAAAAGTACAAGCGAACAAAGTCTGTCGGTACGGATCAAAGCGATACGGACAGCGGTGCGGGAGTAGGTACGGAGTTTTTCTTCAATAAAAAAAGCCATCCAAAGCGTCCCAGGGCTCCAGTCTTACGAAATTCAGGCCCGTAGCTGTGACGGTATTCGGTAGACGTGGCCTGCTCAGTCACTTTAATCTTGTAACTTGATGGGATTAATCGGCAATCTTGTCCTATGAACAAATTAGTTTTTAAAATCACATACTTGTCTATATTAAATCATAATTGTATCGTAGTTCCATTATCATTATTATTACTATTATTATCTATTATTCCTATACGGCACTCCTTTGTGTGACCTTTTGAGGCTTACAAGCGTAACGACTTGCTATACATCATTATGCATCTTGTATGACATTTAGGTATTCACGGTAATGAATAATAACTTGCATGGACAGATTTCTGATCGTATGATGAATTACCATGAATACAGCTTTTCATGAATTTAAACCTGGTTACTTCTAAGTTAGGCGTCTTTGGGTCCTTCACAAGGGAGTACCTAGCTTCTAGCCTAAGGGGGACAGCTGCCGAGTGGGCGAGTGAAAGTGACAGAGCTATTCAAGTCGTCTAGTGCCATCTCGTTCACTCACTGGAACAAGCCTGGTTTTAAGATGTTGTAATACGGCCCCTGGACAGATTTTTTAGGTTGATCCTCTGCATCTGTTTTGTCATACCCACTACCCAAACACACCTAAATGAAACATAAGGTACTTGTATTATGTAGTATGGTGTGTAGGCCGAACAGCTTGATCTGATTCTGCTCTGTAGGTAGTTAAATAAATAAATTTAACTATGACCACCATCGTCGTTGCGCGCGATTTTTGGTCAATTGCAACGTGCATTTTGCCAGTGTCTACTGCGCGGTTTATTTAAAATCAACAGCATAAGGCCCCGTTTACACTTTGATCAGTAATTAGGCGAGTTCGTACATGTTCTGCGAGATTTCCAGGGGGTGGGAAAACTAAACTGACCGTACATTTTTTTCCAAACTTAGCGGTATTTTTCAACATGTTGTTTTCGTATTGTTACAGGGAACAAGAGCCGACTTGCGAGAGAGACACATCTTTCAAACAGCAAGCGCCTCACCAGTCTAACAGATCAGGTAAGTGGTCATTATAATCCCCTTACTATTGCGCAAATCAAATGGAATCGTTTATTTCAACTAGGCTAATTACAGGCACTTTTGAGTAATAATAATCCACAATAGCTATCACACAACGCCATCTAGTCCCAAGCTAAGCAGGGCTTGTGTTATGGGTACTAGACAACTGATACAACGTGTAACGCCAAATGCGCAAAACCTCTCGTGGGTTAACTTAGCCCATGTTACTTTTTTTTTTTTTTTTTTTTACGTGGCAAAATCATCAAATGAGTCCTCCAACCCCGGGCAGGGCGGGAGGGACTGTCAGACTTGTACTGACTAAAATCCACGGTGTCCTTCGGTAGCCCTTTGTGTGCCGGAGTCGCGGTATACGTATGTCCCGCAACCCCGGCAGGACTGTGGCCCTCTATAGGGGGGCCCCGTCACTATGCTGACGCTCCTTGAGGCGCGCGTGGGACACAACGCGCCGTCGACCCGGGCATGGTCCTTGGTCGGGCAGCGAGTTGCCCTTTACTCGCTGCCCGCATGCCCGCAAACTGCCCGCATGCCCGCGCGAATTTCCAAGTCTTAGAACAAAAATTGTTCAGTAACATGGGCTGAGTTACCCCACGAGAGGTTTTGCGCTTTTGGCGTTACACGTTGTATATTCCTACATACATAAAATATTATAACTGTGAAAGTACTGTAAGATGCCCGTTCCGAAGCGTAGATCTCAAATTGGAGTATACTTGGTTTTTGATACCGAGTACGCACACGAAATTCTTGCAATTTTTTTTTAACACCCTATATGTATAATGGAAGGGGCCCACTAAACCGATGTGCCACAAACTCAGTCGGCTACTAAAACTCCGCTTGCACTGAGGACACAGCCTAACTCAGGCTTACTTGTTACCCTATCGTATTTCTTATCTTTGCTCTGGTCTACTTTCAGCAACCAATATCTTCGGTTACAGAATCGTCCACATCATCGGCAGACACTGCGTCCCAGGGTTCAGGGTCCGCCGCCCCCGCACAGCGCGCTAGGAGACATGAACCACAGGTAATACAGCAACAGTGTTACCAACTTTTTTTTTTTAGGTGGTAAAATCATCAAATGAGTCCTCCCGCCATGGGTGGGGCGAAAGGGACTGTCAGACTCTTACTGACTAAAATCCACCCGTGTTCCTTCCTATGCCCTTTACGTTCCGGGGCCACGGTATCCTGGGTTAAGAAAAAACCCGCGACCCCAGCAGGCATTTGGCGCGAAACACGACGCGCCACCGACCCGGGCTTGGTCCTTGGTCGGACGGCGAGCTACCCATCACTCACCGTCCGCAAGCCCGCTCCGCCACTGTGCCCTCTGCTAATCAGAGGGACACGCGTTGGAGCGTCCACACGACAGGCTATTCGTATACGGGCAAAGAGACCACTTAGGCACACAGTGCCTAAGGAAAAGTTTTTGCCCGCATCCCAGGGTGCACCGGCCCGAAAAACTGGTCTTCCCCCCGTATCCGAGAGGGAACTCCAGTCCACGGTCGCACGTGGAGGTTTCCTGTCATAACACCCCAACAGTGTTACCAACTTAAAGATTTTATCCATGGCGTGACGCGATATCGGAGAAAATGTATGGACAAGCGCCGAGTTGCACTTATTGACGATATCGCTCACAGATCTGCTCGATATCGAATTGCATGTACGAATGATAATGCACATGATTCTCTGTTCGAAATTCGATTGCGCAACTACTCGTCACTGGCGATATCTTTTTTCTTTGGTTTGAAGCGCCTTTATGTCGTAGTAGTAAGATGGATTTTTGAAGTTCACGGTCAAATTGCATCGCATCACTCCATTAGTAAATACGTGCGACTTAAATCGGCAATCAACTCGATATCACACGAATCGCGTCGCGTCGCATCGCGCCATGGATAAAGTCCCATAAAGGCGCCATCTCCAAGAGCGAGACAATTGTGACGTGACGAGTCCGTGCAGCTTCTAACGTCGAATAATGTCCACGTACGAGCGATTATTCCGCCAGCGTATCATCACGACTGGTAACGAAATAGCCGCGTGGCCGCGACGACTCGCAATGGAATCGCCGCGTGCCCGCGACGACTCGTAACGGAATCGCCGTGTTTCCGCAACGAGGCGTTGTGCTATAGTTTTGTTTTGTTTCACTATTGCTAACGCGCCAGCCGCGCGCTCGCTGCACCAGTAGCGACGATACCGCGGCGATACGACGAAGTTATGCGCGCACATTGCTACTGGTCGCATCGCCGTGATAACATCGCCTTGTGATATAAAAGATTTAAAAAACCGGCCAAGTGCGTGTCGGGCCACGCACAGTGTAGGGTTCCGTAGTTCCCCATCAAAATACTTTGCGAACTAACGAAACTGATTCGCTGAATTTAATTTTAAAAAGAAGAATTTTCAAAATCGGTCCAGGAGTCTTTGAGAAATCGGGGAAAATACATAAGAAAAAAGATTACAACGAATTTAGAACCTCCTCCTTTTTTTGAATTTAGTTAAAAATAGTTGACGATAAAACCTACCTATCCCCAAAAAACATACATAAAAACCGGCCAAATGCGTGTCGGGCCACGCACAGTGTAGGGTTCCGTAGTTGCCCATCAAAATACTTAATTATGCGAACTAACTAAACTGATTCGCTGTATTTAATTTTAAAAAGAAGAGTTTTCAAAATCGGTCCAGGAGTCTTTGAGAAATCGAGGAAAATACATAAGAAAAAAGATTACGACGAATTTAGAACCTCCTCTTTTTTTTGAATTTAGTTAAAAATAGTTGATGATAAAAACCTACCTATCCCCAAAAAACATACCTATAAAAGCTGTAAAAATAAAGTTGACAAACTTACATTTGCAGTTGTCTCCGACACATTTTGTTTAAGAAAATATGATATCCAAGTACATTTTATAAGTTGGTCGACTATTACTCGTAAAGTTGTAAAGCCTACTTAGTCATGATAATTTTCTTTTAAACTTCGTTATATATACTACTATTGTGAATTTTTTCACACCCCCAAACATAACCGTTTAGCTGGTAGAGGGGGGGGACACTCGAATCGAGCAAAATTTAGCACTTTAAAGATTAATATTTCACAAACGAATTTTTTTATCAAAAAATTGTTAATGGAAACTCACATTATTTTTTAAAGACCTATTTAATGATACCCCACACTAAGGAGTACGCGAGAAAAAAAAAATCCTCACTTTACGTGTAAGTACTGGAGGTACCCTAAAAAAAAATTTTTTACATGATTTTATTTTACCACTTTTTCGGCACAACAAATCCGTATATTTACACCAAATTACAGCTCTCTAGTACTGTGCGTCTCTGAGCTAAACTGCGGACAGACGGACGGACGGACGGACGGACGGACGGACGGACGGACGGACGGACGGACGGACGGACGGACGGACGGACGGACATGGCGAAACTATAAGGGTTCCTTGTTGACTACGGAACCCTAAAAAGCTGTAAAAATAAAGTTGACAAACTTACATTTGCAGTTGTCTCCGATACATTTTGTTTAAGAAAATATGATATCAAGTACATTTTATAAGTTGGTCGACTTTTACTCGTAAAGTTGTAAAGCCTACTTAGTCATGATAATTTTCCTTTAAACTTCGTTATATATACTACTATTGTGAATTTTTTCACACCCCCAAACATAACCGTTTAGCTGGTAGAGGGGGGGGACACTCGAATCGAGCAAAATTTAGCACTTTAAAGCTTAATATTTCACAAACGAATTTTTTTATCAAAAAATTGTTAATGGAAACTATCATTATTTTTTAAAGGCCTATTTAATGATACCCCACACTAAGGGGTACGCGAGAAAAAAAAAATCCTCACTTTATGTGTAAGTACTGGAGGTACCCTAAAAAAAAATATTTTACGAGATTTTATTTTACCACTTTTTCGGCACAACAAATCCGTATATTTACACCAAATTACAGCTCTCTAGTACTACGCGTCTCTGAGCTAAACTGCGGACAGACGGACGGACGGACATGGCGAAACTATAAGGGTTCCTTGTTGACTACGGAACCCTAAAAAAATGCCACGAGCCTGCGAGTTGCGACAGTTATTCCCCGAAAAAAAAATTGGTTCACTAACCAACATACAAGTCACAATCACAGATCGTTACACAAAGATACATAAATATAAAATGTATAGTACGCGTCAAACATACTAATGTAATGTTTATTTCCATTCCTTATATTGATGTGTTAAAATGTATGGATTCAGTATTCGACAAATTATTTGTAGTGTGACACGTGTTTTAGTATTAAAAGTGATTTTATCTCTTGCTATATGAAAATAAGTCGGGGTTTCCTTCCTGACGCTATAACTCCAGAACGCACGAACCGATTTCCACGGTTTTGTATTCGTTGGAAAGGTCTCGGGCTCCGTGAGGTTTATATCAAAGAAAATTCAAGAAATTCACAAAGGCAAAGTTCGAAAATCACGCGGACGAAGTCGCGGGCGTAGTGCTAGTTGTTTTATATTTAAGTCAAGAGTGAACAGGTTACTTCTAGACAAGCATTCTTCACCTTCGACTTCATCTTCGCTTACTATCAGGCGAGATAGTGGGGAAACGCAAACCTGCCACTAAAACTCCATCCCAGAGGCCTTACCACGAGCTGTTAACGCGATCCAATTTAGGCCGTGAGAAAGAGATGGCGCTAGACGACTTGTATAGCGCGGTCTCTTTCCCACAACCTTAACTGGAGTTCCTGCAATTGCCTTTAGCGTTCTAGGGCCACTGTGTCCTTTTAAGATTGTCTCGCGTTGTTTTTCTTAATTTAACCTTTTGTTTTCAATACAAAATTAATACAATCTGTATTCGTGTTTGTATGTTTGTCAACACTGTTCTTTTGAACTACTATATAGGATAACTTAGAACCTTTCGAAATGTGACTAAAGTTTTCTAAAAAGTGCATAGTGATGTTCATTGATAAAAAGTTATTGTGATCCAAGTAATTTGAGTTAAAACAAGAATGAAGTCTTTAGAACAAGCCGTGTTGCAGATTATACAGTGTGTCACTGTACCAGTAAGTTGATAAATCCTACAAAAAAATACGAGAATTTTCTAGTTTTTTTAACTAGGTGAAATCATCTAATGAGTCCTCCCACCCAGGGCAGGACGGGAGAGACTTTCAGACTTGTACTGATTAAAATCCACGGTGCCATTCAATAGCTCTTTACGTTCAAGGCCACGGTTACTTGTTAACAGCTCTTTGAGCATGCATGGAATAGGACGCGCCATCGAGCCGGGCATGGTTCATAATTAGATTGCGAGTCGCCAAATTATTATTATTTATTATTTAATTGCCCCACAAAACCGTTGTAATGGTTTGACTGGGATCGCCGGTGAATCTTTGTAAACACATTATAATTTTCTTAATATTAAAGCTGATTATTGACTAATGGTAGCACTTTCACACATTTTTAAATAATAATGCCCGGAATTTCTAGTTTGTGCTTAGATTTCTATTCTGTGACCATAATGTAACGTTAATTTTTGTCCACAGAGGGAAGAGCGTCGGCAGGAAGCGGCAAGTGCCCCGCGTATACAACCCAACCCTTTATTGAGGTGAGTTATACAATCATCACCATCATCATCATCTTTATCAGCATCTTTAGCAGCAGTACAGCTTTTTAGGAAGGAGCTTCCACCATACCAAAACCAAGAAGACTCGAGGGATTCCACAAGGACCATTAGGAACCCAGAAAATGTCTGGCTTTGTTCAATCTCACTACCTTCTCAGCCAACTCTTAATTTTTTTTCTAGCCTTTTTTGTGTCCCACTGCTGGGCAAAGGCCTCCCCTTTCTCCTTCCAAACCTCTCCATTTTGGGTAATTTCTGGCCATGTCTGCCCTGCGAACATGATCAGATCGTCACACCACCTCCGCCGCGGTCGTCCTCGACGGTGTTGTCCTCCCTCAGGCGTCCAGTGAGTGACGATCTTTGCCCACCTCTCCGGTCGCATACGCTGAACGTGGCTATTTTTATGTTAAGGGATAATTTAAGACGTATTGGACAATTTTTCTGCGTGCCCGAAAGACTCCCAAAAATTTAGTATTTATTATTGTACAGACTACATCTGGAGTAATTTACTTTATCAGCCCACAATTCAGGACCCATAAATATTAGTAGTAATTTTTATCCGTGGTGCTAGGCAACTGGGCTTGTCTCAGTTGTAAATGTCCTTTTGTACCTATTGGCCTTCTTTTGTTCTATCTCCTGCTTCATATAGTGGAAACTACGTATTTTCCTACTCCTTCACTATTCTTTTCTGATTAATTTCGCAAGACAGGTAAATTCATTCTCTGGGACACGTCGAGCTTCATTGTCTCGGTGCTTTTCTGGTGGTTGCCACTGTTGATTCTGGCGCACAGGAGTTGCAGTGGTTTGGGAATAGTGCGGTGGGTTTGTCCCAAAAAAAAAAATAATTCACTGCTCGACAAAAATGGTAGACATGGCCAACAGAAAGCTATGTGCTACTTTAAAAACCTCACGTCATTTATTCATGCAAGCTTTAGAAATGCTTCGCTTTTCGCTGGTCGAGTCAAAGAGAGACCTCGGGGCTAAACTAGTCTATGGAACGACCTAGGTTAGGTTATGGGCTAATTTCAGGGGATATAAAATAGACGTGTCTCTACACGATAATCTACTTTATAAAAAATAAGTCGGGTTTTCCTTCCTGTCGCTATAACTCCAGAACGCACGAACTGATTTCCACGGTTTTGTGTTCGTTGGAAAGGTCTCGGGCTCCGTGAGGTTTATAGCAAAGAAAACGAAGCCATCTGGTGGCGAAACGGAATTCGCCGGCTTAAGAGGAAACAGCAAGGGCTGGAGAATTGAAAAATTGGTATTTGTAAAATTTATTGCTGTCGCACAGTGCCCACAACAGAGTTACAGAGCGCGAAGGAGGCAACTGCAGCTTGGACCGAAAATACCTTAAAAATGGCACAAAATCAACGACTCGTAGTCCCCTGATTACTCCACCAAAACTTAACCGATTTCACTACATTTTCCTTTAAAAAATAAAAAAAAGGCATTGGCCGTGTTCCTATGTTTTCCTTTTTTTATATAATCTCGTCAAATTTGTTTACCAATTATTTGAACACAGCGGAAAATCTGGCCATTTTTTCAGGGTTTTGAATGTTCATATCTCTTTTCATAATTAATTTATGGGAAAAAGGAAAACATAGAGACATGCCAATAGTGGTCATAGATTTTTTGTAAAAAAATTATTGCTCTACTGGCATTATCCAGGGAGAAAACAGGGGACTACGTTTGTATGGAAAAACGGCCGTGCTGTTTCCTCTTAACTAGTCTATAATATAAAAAAAAAATCAATTGCTGTTCGGTTAAGTCTCGTTAAAACTTGAGAACGGCAGGACAGATTTGGCTTAATACAAACCAAAAATTCAAAAATCTATCGAAAGTTTAAAATCCGTTTGCAATGGGTTGTTACCCTTTCTTTTCGAGAATGTTCTCTATGCGATCTTTTTAGAACTTTGTATCCTACTTATGCGTACGAAGTTTTATTAAAATCGGTTCAATCATTTCGAGAAATAAAGACTTCAAAGTTAGTACGAAATACCTTTCGTTCATACTTTCCTAACGGCTCGAAGGTTGGTAATATTTATCTATCTAATCTAATATCTTTAAACGAGCAATTCTTGTATATTTATTTATATATAATCAGGACCTCGGAAACGTCTCCAAGGATTTTCATGAAAGTTACAGATTAGAGGTTTTTCGGCTCAAGGAATCGATTTATCGGTCCCAGGTTCGAGAAAAGCTCGGTTCCCAAGATATAGACATTTTAAAAACCGAGCGAAGCACGGTCATTCAGATATTTTTGTTAAAATGTTATATTTTTACTCTTAAAATATCATTGGGAACAGTAGGCTTAGTTCTATTCATATTCTCTTCAGTATAATGCGTACTTGAGCGTTAAATTCACGGTCTCTTGGGCTTAAAATGATAGACTTATATCATGGCCTTGTTTTGTTCTGTCTCCTGCTTGCATGGAGGGAAGTGGAAACAATTTTTTTCCTACACCTCCACTATTCTTTTCTGATTAATTTCGTGCAGGATCCAAGACAGGTAAATTCATTCTCCGGGACACGTCGAGCTTCAATGTTTCGGCGCTTTTCTGGTGGTTGCCACTGTTGATTCTGGCTTTCAGGAGTTGCAGTGGTTTGGGCTTGTCCCAAAAAAAAAGACATATCAACAACGGCTCCAGTACAACAGTATGTTATATGTTATGAAATATATCTAGTTTTAATTCCGCGACAAATATCCAGGCGTGCGACACGTGCGTATGCATGCATATGCATGTTTCCTTTACTGCTTGTGCATAATTATGCATGATTGCATAGGGTGGGATTGCATCCTGCAACAAGCCTGGATTTTTGTCGCGAAATTAAAACTAAATATATTTTATAACATAATATCATTTTTTTTTTTTTTTAGCGTGGTAAAATCATTAAATGAGTCCTCCAACCCCGGGCAGGGCGGGAGGGACTGTCAGACTTCTACTGACTAAAATCCACGGTGTCCTTCGATAGCCTGTTATGTTCCGGGGTTACGGTAAGGGAATAAACCCGCGACCCCGGCAGGCTTTGGACCTCTGAGAGGGGGGCCCCGTCATTATGCTGACGCTCTTTGAGGCGCGCGTGGGACACAACGCGCCGTCGACCCATAACATAATATCATAGTAGTGTTTTTTTTGAGATCTAATAACAGCTCCCTGTAATAAAACATTAATAAATTCAGCCGCGGTTGCGTAGGCGGTGCTCTCATCATTATATTAACAGGAGATCTCGCGAGCTAAGGTCAGAGGTTGAACTGTACCAGTTTGAACTTTACCGAGTTCATGTAGTAAAGGTTTAGCTTTTTATTAGGTTATACGATTGAGTTAGACAACCTTGACCTTATGAGGTTAGACTTGTGAACCTTAGTTATTAATTGCGAGTATCTATCAGTGGTATTATAGCTCTTTTTTTAGTATTTTTTTAGCGTGGTAAAATCATCAAATGAGTCTGGGACTGGGACTGTCAAACTCGTACTGACTAGAATCCACGGTGTCCATCAATAGCTCTTATGTTTCGGGGTCACGGTAATGAGATAAGTCCGGCGACCCCGGCAGGCTTTGGCCCTCTGAGAGGCGCCCCGTCATCATGCTGACACTGTTTGATGCGCGCGTGGAACACAACGCGCCGTCGACCCGGGCATGGTCCATGGTCGGACAGCAAGTTGCCCTTTACTCTCCGCACGCATACCCGCGCCTACTTTGGCGTTTTGTCACGTTCTGTTCGGCAAACACGGCCATCATGGCCGATTGTGTAGAGGAGGCTTTACAATAACTATTTCGAGACGGCTATAATTAACAATGAACAAAGCTCTTTCATGTGTGGAGTATACGTTAACCCCCTTATTAATAAACGTGGAATAAAGTTACGCCAAGATTAATCTTGGTGTAACTCTAGTCCACGTTTATTATCCTTAAAAAATGTATGGTTAATCCGAGGATTATACTGGTTGTAACTTTATTCCACGTTTGTTAATAAGAGGGTAGGACTTCTACTCCTTTTTATTCTCATATTCTTTCACTAAACTTCTCATTCCAGGTCCCGAACTCTCCCAAACTTCGGAGGTCGCCAGTCGCGCGAGGCGTCGAGGTGCGACACCTCCCGCCGCGCTCACCACATCACCATGGCGTCTGAGGACCTGCTACAGCCGGGCCACGTGGTCAAGGAGCGATGGAAGGTAGGCATCTGGTACCTGGTTCCACTTGGATTAAAAGAATAAATATTAAAAGGGGGTTGTTCGGGCGTCTCCGGCGATCATCGGTAGCAGCGATACGTAAGATGTCGTCCAAGGGCCACTTCGCAACCGATCTCCACCGACGGTACGCGCGCGCACTCCTTAGTTCCCAATATTCAATTATTGTTAACCCATGTGGATATTATAACTACAGTCCACTATCTTCAATTGAAAGTCCTTAATAGTTTCCTAACAGGGGTAGATCAGTAAAATGTAGTAAAAATAGGATAGGACCCAATAACGAACCTTGTGGTACACCCATTGTTTCACCTAAACCTAACGAGTTGACACTTTTGATTTGAAATTACTGCTACCTATGATTTTAGTACGATTTAAGTAAACTGAGCGCAAGTATACCATGTTCGTAATGCTTAAGTTTCAGAAGTAGGTTCCGTGATTCACTGAGTCAAATGCCTTGAAATGATCTTGAAAGATTTCATTCTCAAACTTAGACGGTACCGGTATTTTATAGCTGTTTGATTCCTGAGAAAATACGCCGAATATAAAAACAATTACATTCTCAAAAAGTAATCTTGTTCTTTCCAGGTGGTAAAGAAAATCGGTGGCGGCGGCTTTGGCGAGATCTACGAGGGTCTGGACCTGGTGACTCAGGAACAGGTGGCTCTGAAGGTGGAATCCGCGAGACAACCCAAACAGGTGCTCAAGATGGAAGTGGCGGTGCTAAAGAAGTTGCAAGGTGGGTAGTTTCTGGTGGAATTTGGAGGCTTATGGAGTTAGAAAAATTGACAGTAAGAAAGAGAAAGAACTAAATAACATTTATTGGTACAAACGCAGGGCATAGCACAATGAGATAAATTAAACAGAACAAGTGATAAAAAAAAACAATAAAATAAAAAATAATCTAAAACTATTTGTTTGCGCCGCGGCTGCTCCAAACAGGCCCAGTTCAGCATAAATGTCAGGCAACTAAGTGCCTGACGCTGGTTTACAGTACAGATACACAGGGTGTAATTTTCAACTGGGTGTGTATAGCTATACCCGAAACTATAAGGAATATCGAAAAACGTTTGAAGGAGTCTCGAGGCCGATTTTGACTTGGATTTTAGAAAGTCAATAATCCTGGCCATATATCGAAATGGCTGATTTGGAAGAAAAAAATAAATCCTGTATTATTTTAATTAATTTATTATTTTTACATAATTATGTTTTGCATTTTTAAATATTAATTTTAAAAAAATCTTGAGAGGTGTCAAGGGACATCCGGATGGAACGAAGTTACTGTATAAACTCAACAAAAATAATCGTCGCGACTCCACTCCACTCTTTGAGCTCTAGCACCCTTTCGCAACGCGCGATAAGGAACTTCGTTCCATAAAGTGTCGTGACAACTTTTCGTAAGAATTTTTTCCGTGTAGCCCCCTTTCACAACGCGCTATAAGAAACTTCGTTCCAATACATTAAAAACTTATAAAAAAAATATTAGGCTCACCAGCATCGGGAACACGGTCCAAAGTGCCGGTGGTTAGGGCTCTAGAGAGAGGAACCTCCTCACAATGCGCGCCGTGTCCAGGAACTGCTTTCTGCATCAGGCCCTTGAGCCAGCTGCACAATGAGAGCCTCTTAAGGTGTTGGTCGAGGCTCTTCGCAATTAGTCCATTGACCGTAACGACTATCGGTACAATGACTGCTGAGTCCACGTCCCACATGTCGACAATCTCGTGTGCTAAATCCAGATACTTGATTTTTTTATCATTTTCAGCTTTCACGAGATTCTCGTCATAATTAATATAATTATTATTTTAATTAATTATACCATTCAATAGTGTTGCTAATAAGTATTTCTTCATTTAATTTCATCATCACCATCATCATCAGCCTATATTGTTCCCACTGCTGGGACACAGGCCTCCTCTCTGTGAGAGGGAATGGACCACCACCACGCGGGCCCGGTGCGGATTGGTGGATGTCACATGTCTTCGAATTTTTGGTTCTAGGACATGCCGGTTTCCTCACAATGTTTTCCTTCACCGTTTTGAGAGCAGTGGTGATGAAATAAATTACACAAATAATGCGCCTGGCGGGGTTCGAACCCACGACCTACAACTCGTAAGTCGGGACCGATACCACTGAAAACTAAAAATTCTCAAATGTTCAATGAAAACTTTTTTTTTTCAGGCAAAGAACACGTGTGTCGCTTCATCGGCTGCGGTCGTAACGCTCGCTTCAACTACGTGGTGATGCAGCTGCAGGGGAGGAACCTGGCCGAGCTGAGGAGGGCGCAGCCCCGGGGGGCCTTCTCACTCTCTACTACACTCAGGTACACTCTCATCATCATGAGTTTCTCATAATTATGACGATAACTGACAAATGTTAGCACTGACAAATCAAATCATTTATTTTAAGTTGTCAACAACAAAAAAAATATAATTAAATACTACAAAATTATGGTGCTACAGTCCCAGTCAAGACATAATAACTGTGATAAACAATAAATGCCCATTCCAAGAAGTAGATCTCTATGGAGAAGAACGGGCAAGAAACTACACTCTTTTTAGATCAAAATCAAAGCATTTATTTCAAGTAGGCCAGTTACAGGCACTTTTGAATTGTCATAGACAATCAAAGGAATATTACTAAACACTACAAAAGTTATGGTGCTACAGTCCCAATCACAACACATAATAACTGTGAAAGTACCGTAGATGCCCGTTCCAAGAAGTAGATCTCTATGGAGAAGAACGTGCAAGAAACTACATGGACACTCTTTTTAGATCGTCAAAATTATTACAGAACCTTTGTTGCATCATTCATTTTACTTTGAATGGACAGGACTACTCAAATCTGTGTGGTTCTTTCCTCAAAATACCATCTCAGACACCTGCATGTTCGTCTGCAAAGTCGTACACTCGCGAGCAGAAGTATGAAATGACTTACTCCGATTGCACGTGATCGTACTTAATAACTGGTTAATAATAATTAAAAATGGTACCATTTTAAAAGTTAAACTGTTAACTTTAAATTGATATCAAATTCATTCAAATCACGCTATTATTTATGGAACTTCCCGGATAAATTCCAAGTACAGCTTGACAAAAAACTGTAGAAAACCGGAAGTCGCCACTGTCTTCGCGCTACCAGCACTTTGAATGATTTTATTTTATTTTATTTCACGTTAGTTTTATGGCAAAATAATAAATCTAACAAACCTGCGGTCTTTGTTTACATCAAATATCAAAGATTTTTAAACGTTGTCAGAAACAAAAAGATTAGTTCCGTTTCAATCCGTTCTGGCCAAGTTGTAAGTGATTCCATAATTTTGCTCGCTAATGTATTTCTCGTAAACGACTATACTTGGATTGAACTGTTAAAAACTGCTTTGAACTTACAAAAGTTCGTATAAAGGTAATGTGTATTGTTTCAGATTGGGACTACAGATACTCAAAGCTATAGATTCTATACACTCCGTGGGATTTTTACACAGAGATATTAAACCTGTAAGTAAAAGGTAGTCAAAGAAAGTAATGATCGTAATTATAGATGGCGCCACCAAGTCTAACTCCTAATCCGACCAATGATGTAGTGCTATTTTGAAGTACCTTTAAGATATGCACTGATTTGAACCAATGACGATGCTTGGACCAAGCTATACTAGCGCCATTATTGAACCCTTTATGGGCGAGTCCGACTCGCACTTGGCCGGTTTTTTTCAAGTTATTTTGTTCCCCACTTTGTGTATTTATTAGATGCTATTCACAACACGTTTTTTAAACGCGCTGTTGTTGAACGTCAAACGCATGGCATCGACGCGTGTGTATCGCATCAATTAACAAACGACAACAAACTGCTCAGTGTGCTTAGTGCGAGATTTTTACGTTGACGCGTTTGTAACGTTTTACTGCGTTCGGCGCTCTCTCTCAATGAATATGAACATATATATGAACTCTCGACCAATGAGAGGGTCAAACGCGTATAAACGTTACTATCGCGTCAACGTAAAAAAACTCGCACTAAGCACACTGTTCGATAAAAGCGCGCCGTCGACACGCGTTTCTAAAACGCGCGTCGAATGCGCGTTTAAAAAACGTGCAGTGTATAGGTCCTTACAAATGTTAAGTTGGTATAAACTCTCTCATATTCTAAATGAAGTATTTTGTTATTATTTCAGAGTAACTTCAGCATAGGTCGCCACCCGTCCAACTGCCGCAAGGTGTACATGCTGGACTTCGGTCTGGCGCGCCAGTACACCACCAGCAACGGACAGGTGCGCCCGCCCAGGGCTGCCGCCGGGTTTAGAGGTACCACTTTATATCCTCATCAGCCAATAATTGACTGGCCTGTTGGTCTAGTGGTTAGTAACCCTCACTGTTATACCCGAGGTCGTGGGTTCGATTCCCACTCAGGACAAATGTTTGTGTGATGAGCACGATCATTTGTTCTGTGTCTGGGTGTAATTTATCTATAATATGTATGTATTTAGAAATTTATAAGTATGTTTATCAGTTGTCTAGTACCCATAACACAAGCTCTGCTTAGCTTGGGACTAGATGGCGTTGTGTGATAGTTGTGGAATATTATTATTTTTATATCCTCATCGTCCGTCTGTAATTTTCCCACTGCTGGGATACAACCCTCCTCTCTGAGAGGGAGTGGGCACTGGGCAATTTATCCACCACGCGAGCTCAGTGCGAGTTGGTAGATGTCACATGTCTGCAAATTTCTAGGACATAGTTTCGACATGTTTTCCTACACCATTTTGAGAGCAGTTATGATGAAATAATAAATAATCCCAATAATTACTTCCAGTAATTACTACAGTATTATCAACTAATTACTTATTTTCTTTTCAGGAACCGTCCGCTATGCATCAATAAATGCACACAAGAACAAAGAAATGGGCAGACACGATGATCTCTGGTCCTTGTTCTACATGCTAGTGGAGTTTGTGAACGGACAGCTGCCATGGAGGAAGATCAAGGACAAAGAACAGGTGAGTAGACCGCCAGTAGACCAAGTAGACCGAGTAGACCACGAATACAAGTAGACCGCCAGTAGACCGAGAAGGCTTCCAGTACTATGTACCACTGCTACCAATATCAAGTGAACCGCCAGTAGACAAAATATACTGCTGTCTATTGCACACAAGAGAGTTCTGGTAACTGTTCTAGATGCTATTCGAGTTCGTGAACGGTAAGCTACCTTGGAGGAACATCAAGGATAGAGAGCTGATGAGTAGACCGAGTAGACCGTCAGTGAGCAAAAAACACCGCTGTGTACAGCAGGTAGCAAACCTCTGAATGGCATGTTGATTTTGTATGTCAACGCGCAGCTGCCATGGAGGAAGAATAGGTAAGTAGACACCATTATACCGAACAGACCGCCAGTTTGAGTAGACCAGCAGTAGACCGAGTAGACCTGATGAGGGCAGTACCTATACTTAAAAATTAGTTGACGAACTTAAAACAGATCATCATTATCTGCCTAGCCATTTCCCAACTATATTGGGGTCGGCTTCCAGTCAAATCAGATTCAGCTGGATATCAGTGTTTTACATGGAGCGACTACCTGTCGGACCTCCACAACACAATAACTGGTTAATACGATACCCTATGATAACACTAGTTGTCAGACTTTAGAGCTTCTGACTAACAGTAACGACTGACAAAGACCTACAAATGATAGCCGGGACCAACGGCTTTACGTGCTTTCCTCGCACGGAGGAAACTCGCTATGACAGATGGTCACCCATCCACAGACAAACCTTGGCAAGCGAAGCTTAACGCGGAAGATCGGCTTGTGCGGCTGTGATTATTTAGCAACGACGATATAATACTAGACTCCTAATAACAGGCGACCGATGTCTGCCAACACATTAGGCAAAAAAGTCTTATATTCGTCTCATTTCGACCAATCCTGTGAGCCGTAACCTTGAGTTAGCCAATCACAACGCAGTACCCCGTCCCCTCGCTTACGTAGTACCTCAGCGAGTTGGCAGAATAGTTTTTGTTCCTTAGATCGTGCATGCGGAGTCTAGTATTATAATCATCGTTGTACCGAACAGACCGCCAGTTTGAGTAGACCAGCAGTAGACCGAGTAGACTTGATGAGACTGCAGTATACTTAAATTAGTTGACCAACTAAAAACAGAGATAACTAAATAATTGCCATCCATCCCAAAATTCACCATACCAAACATCCCCACAGGTGGGCCTCATGAAAGAGAAATACGACCACCGTCTACTCCTGAAGCACCTGCCTTCAGAGCTGCGTCAGTTCCTGGAGCACGTGCAGCAGCTGGAGTACGCGGACAGCCCGGACTACGCCATGCTGACGTCGCTGCTGGAGAGGTGCTGCAAGAGGAGGGGCATCCGGGATACTGACCCTTATGATTGGGAGAAAGATGTGAGTCACTTTTTTTATCGGCTTTTCTTTTTCTGTCCCACTGTTGGGCAAGAACTTCTTCCTATATCGTCAATATGTTTTTGGAATATTTTTTTTATGGAATACTCCATTTAAAATCACAAGTTTTTTTAAAGATAAAATGGAATACTTCAAGTTTTTTTGTCCACTTTACACTTGGATTGATTTATTTGGATTATATTTGATTTATTTGAGGTAATAGGCAGCCTTGTTTTTATTGTGGAATATTCCATTTAGGATCGATAGAAGTGGAATACTCTAAATTAAGATGTTCTCTTTGCTCACTGATTGATTTATTGGTATAGAAAACTACCCGTTTTAAAAATAGAAAATATTTTATAAAATACAATAAAAGTCAGTTTCTGTTTAATGCTGACGTATTTATTTACTTTTCGCGTATTTACAGTATAGAGATAATAATATAATGAAAAAAAAAAACATTTTTTAAATAGCAGCACATTTGCACAGAGAACAGGATTTGAAGAATAAGTTTTAACATTCAAGAAATTAGGTTTGTTTTCTAACTCAAATATAAATCAACAAAATTATATTTCAGGCATATTTGTTTTGACAACATCTTTAAAATTGAATAGGTGAGAATTTAAACAATAAATTTAAACATGATAGGTACACCATTATATGTATTATATTTACATTGTATATGTTTCTAGTTAAACATTTTGTGCTGTCCGAAAAATGTCTGGGTTTTATAAAATGTGTCCGGTTTTGGTTAAACAAACTTAAAAGGGAGGTAGTTTGCTTAATACGGTTCAGAAGGGGGCTGGGTTCCGACCACACATTTAAACTAACGAGCAAAACTGTGGAAATGACAACACGGTTGGCGATTGAAAAAGAGTGTCCATGGTGTTTCTTGCTCATTCTTCTCCATAGAGATCTACTTCTTGGAATGGGCATCTACGTTACTTTCACAGTTTTTATGTCTTGTGACTGGGACTGTAGCATCATAACTATTTTTGTAATTGTTTTATTTTATGTCTTTTGACAATTCATAAGTGCCTGTAATTGGCCTAGTTGAAATAAACGATTTGATTTGACCTACAACTCTTAAGTCGGGGCCGATACCACTGCTCTTCAAATTCACGTGTCAAATATTTTTTGATAATCGAACTGACAAACTAACTAATTTTTTAAGTACGCTAGTCTTTTAAGCAAGCTACCTTCCCTATAAGATAGTAAAAACCAACATTTCATTTGAAAATTGGCGTTGGAAATTGTGAATTGTCCGTTTGTAAATGTAAAAGAAAAATACAATTATGGCATGATAATTTTATAAGGGGCATGTGTCATTATCATACAAAAATCATTCACAAGGGCATCGGGTTTTTTTAAGATGTTAAAAATAATATACAGCTTGGCAAAAAACAGTAGAAAACCGGAAGTCGCCACTGTGCTCTCGCTACCAGCACTTTGAATGATTTTATTTTAATTATTTTTCACATATTACGTTAGTTTTATGGCACAATAATAAATCTAACAAACCTGCGTTCTTTGTTTACATCAAATATCAAAGATTTTAAACGTTGTCAACAAACAAAAAGATTAGTTCCGTTTCAATCCGTTCTGGCCAAGCTGTGAATCAGTGGGTTGACTCAAAGACGCACGGATAACTTTAATCATACACTGAGCGTTCTAGCGAAATCTATTCGACTATTATAAAGTTGAAGAGTTTGTTTAACTTTACTGTCTCAAATAGGGAAGGCCGGTCAAAGCTAATTGTAGATGGCGCCACCATAGCTAAGTCCTAATCCGACCAATGAGGTAGTACTATTTTGAAGTACCTTTAAGATTTGAACTGATTTGAACCAATGCGACAGACGATTATGGGGATGTCAACTGGGGAACTAATGGCGCTAGTATAGGTAGTTCCAAGCATCGTCATTGGTTCAAATCTTAAAGGTACTTCAAAATAGTACTACGTCATTGGTCGGATTAGGACTAAGCTGTGGTGGCGCCATCTACAATTAGCTTTGACTTGCCTTGCCCATTGCAAAAACACATGAAAAGAATTTCGAAGGCTACTACCACCACGACAATGATTAATTCAACACCATCTAACGAATACTTGCATCCCAGAAATAATGCCGGATCCACACGCTGGCCGTGTTTTTTCGGCCTTTTCTGTCCCACTGTTGGGCAAGAGCTTCCTCCTTTAACCTCTAAAGTATTTAAAAGACGGCGCTATACCAGAAAGCAAGACCCAAATAATTCTATATCATTTCTTAGTATAGCGCTGTCTCCTTCTGTTTGGCAAACATGGCCAGCGTGTGGATAAGGGTACAACGAATACTCGAATCCCAGGAAAAAGGGTACATTGGACATTACTGCATGTTATTTTAAGTAATATTTATAATATTATTGTTAATATATCTGCTTCCTCCCCAGGCGGTGTCAGTATCCCGCACGCGCGCGGCCGTGCACGCTGCGCCTGAGCACGTGACGCCGCACGACGCGCTGCCCGACACTGTGAGTACCTGTAGATGTTTGTAGGTCCCTGTAGCTGTTTGTAGGTCCCTGTAGCTATTTGTGGGTCACTGCAGCGATTAGTGGGTCCCTGTAGCTATTTGTGGGTTCCTATAGCTTTCTTAAGTTTCCCGAAGATGTCTGTGTGTCACTGTTGGTATTTGTGAGTCCCTGTAACTATCTGTGGGTTCCAGTAGATCGCTCTAGATATCTGTAGGTCCCTGTAGCTTTCTTTGGGTCTCTGAAGCTATCTGTAGATCCCTGTAGCTGTCTGTATGGCCCTGTAGCAGTCTGTAGGTCCCTGTAGCTAATTGTAGGTCCCTGTAGCTATTTGTGGGTCTCTGTAGCAATTTGTGGGTCACTGTAGCTATTTGTGGAGCTTTCTAAAGTTTCCTGAATACTTCTATGTGTCACTGTAGGTATCTGTGGGTCCCTATAGATATCTGTGGGTTCCAGTAGCTATTTATGGGTCCTTAAAGATATCTGTAGGTCCCTGTAGCTGTATGTATGACCCTGTAGCAGTCGTTAAGTCCTTGTAGTTGTATGTATCCATTTCTGTGTTTCGATTTCCGCGAACATAATTATGTTTGTATGATCTGCATGCAGTTAATCCGGGTCTGAATGTTTATGTATTGTAATTTAAAATCTATAGACATCAATGCTGAACTACACACAGCAACAGGGACCTATAGTGGTCTGTAGGACCTTGTAGCTGTTACAGGTACCATGCGGAAATCAAAATCGCCACCCGCATAACATTCGAACGCTCAGCTATTGCACCATTTGATAATTTCCTGGACAAAATCCACCATCTAAACCTTTTTTTCGTTTTTTCAAAGACACGCCGACGTCTAGAAACGGAAGCCACGACAGCGGTGGCGACAGACACACAGACAGGTGCGCACAAAGACAAACATACGGACAAGAGAGCGCATCCCGCATCGCCACGACATGCGCCGCATCATCTTAATGGATATGTGAGTAATAATAATATTCCACAACTATCACACAACGCCATCTACTTCCAAGCTAAGCAGAACTTGTGTTATGGGTACTAGACAACTGTTGGGACAAATATGTGGACTGTCTAAATAAGTAACTCTTAAGGGCTTCCCACACAACAGCTATAATGTAAAGATGTACATTATAGCACGATACATCTCATTACATCTTTCCATAGAAATTCGAAGATGTGAAAATATACATTATAGCTGCAGTGTGTGGTCTCCTGACGATTTCTATGGAAGGATGTAATGAGATGTATCGTGCTATAATGTACATCTTTACATTATAGCTGCTGTGTGTGAAGCCCTTTAGGGACTTTACTCATGGCGCGACGCGATTGCAATTCGATCGACTCCATCATCATCATCATCATCAACAGCCGGAGGACGTCCACTGCTGAACATAGGCCTCCCCCTCAGACCACCACGCTCACACAATCCTCCACTTGCATCCATCGGCTGCCCGCGACCCTCACGATGTCGTCGGTCCACCTAGTGGGAGGCCTGCCTACGCTGCGATCGATCGACTCCAACTACAAGTGAAAATCAACCATACCACTACGACATATGACATAAAACACGTTGTTATCTACGGGTAAAGGAAAAACAAAACACGATCGCCACGACGACGTCAAGTCAATCTAATTGCGTCTTTATTTCTTAGTGGCAAGGTTGATTTTCACTTATAGTTGGAGTTCGTTCGAAAGTAAAGTTCCTAAGGCCCGCTTTCACGAACCCGAGTTATCTTTCAACTCGAGCTAGTTGCTAACACAAGGTCAAATTGACAGTTTGTTATACAATATTGTCAATTTAACCTAGTGTTGGCAACTGAAGGAAAAAATAGCCCACAAATAGACACAAGAATTTTTTTAACACGAAATTAGTACAGTTTTAATTTTGTGTAATAGCAATAGGCATAATTAAATTGCTTTGATAAATGATAAATGATATTTATTTTGCCAGTTGGTTATAAAAAACACTTTTACACGTCATCGATGTTTTTAAAGCTAGATGGGGCCGGTGTTTCGTTTTATTTAGAGTTTTGAAAAACAATGGATACCTACGTATTCTTTTTTTAGTTGATTAATTTTTAGATAGATAAAATGCATCAAAATTCGAATATGTCATGACGTCAAAAGTAAGCAAAAAAATGTACTTGATTGTGAGGTTTTGACAATTTTAAATATGTCGTATCTTTGTTTAGTTAAGGTTTACTGAACAAAAGAAACAAAAATATGTCGTCTTTCTTAAATGTTTTCGTGTTGGTACTTTTTGATAATCTTACAGAATTATTAGATTGTTCAGTCAATTGCACTATTAAAAAATTAAAACCTTAATTTTTACAACAAAATGACTTTGGTCACTTTTAACAAAACCCTGAACGAGAGACGGAGCCCTGTTCCTCGGGGCTCCTTTTTCTGATTGGTTTCAAATAAAAAGCCACCCTGCACTACAGAAAAAACCCTGTTCCGCGGGGCTCCTATTTGTCGATGATTTAACACACGAAGGGAATATCTCCGTCCTCTAAACACCGATACCATGGTTTCAAATAATAGTATATTTGATATGTTGACCTCAAGTTGATAATAATGAATTTGTCCACAGTCAACGACAGACAAGCCCGCCACAGACAAGGAAGCGGAACCAAGGACGACACCCGCGCCCTCTCCCGACAGACATGCTAAGGTTAACAATGTAAGTATAATGACTTATTTATTCGATAACTAGCTGTACCCGCGACTTCGTTCGCGTGGATGTCGGAACATAACAATGTATTTTTTTAATAAAATTGTCAAAGTTTCATACAAATTTTCATCCCCTATTTTATCCTCTGGGGGGTAAGATCAAAATCCTTTCTTAGCGGATGCCTACGTCATAACATCTGCCTGCATGCCAAATTTCAGCCCGATCCGTCCAGTGGTTTGGGCTGTGCGTTGATAGGTCACTATGTCAGTCAGTCACCTTTGAGTTATATGTATTTAGATACATGGTGAATTTTTCAACTGGGCGTGGATCTATTCGAAACTATAAGGAATATCAAAAACATTGAAACGAGTCTCGAGATCGATTTTGAAGAAAACTAACACTGCATCATTGGATTTTAAGAAAAATCAAAAATTCTGGCAAGGAAATCGAACTTTCTGATTTTGGAAAAACAATTACACCCTGTATTATCGCATCATTCGATCGAGTTGTTCATCATCATCATCAGCCTATTAATGTTCCCACTGCTGGGACACAGGCCTCCTCTCTGTGAGAGGGGGTGGGCCATAATCCACCACGCGGGCCCAGTGCGGATTGGTGGATGTCACATGTCTTCGAATTTTTGTTTCTAGGACATGCCGGTTTCCTCACGATGTTTTCCTTCACCGTTTTGAGAGCAGTGGTGATGAAAATAAATTACACAAAGTAATGCGCCTGCCGGGATTCGAACCCACGACCTACAACTCGTAAGTCGGGGCCGATACCACTGGGCCACCACTGCTCCATCGAGTTGTTAATAAGGATCAAATTGTGGGAAGTAAAAAATCTATACTGATTTACTGTAAGGGCGCTCCCTCACCGGGAGCATTCACCTGTAATGTATGTATAGTTACAGTATATAGCTACAATAGAGTATCAAATTGCGCACCTTTAATGTTACATTACAGGTGAGGGAAATTGGAAATAAAGTTGAACCAACAGAATTTAAAGGCGCTCCTTTAAATTCTGTTGGTTCAAGTTTATTTCCTCAATATCTGTCTATCAAACAGAAATTGAAAACCATTTTATATATTATCAGAAAGAATATTATCAGAAACGTTGCCTTATACTAGAATTTTTTCCCGTATCGTGGGTTCGTTTACAAACATATAAACTCACATACACAAATACCCAGACCCGAAACAACTACTTGTAGATCATACATAAATTTGCTCTTTATGGGATCGAACCCGCGACACGCTGTGCACCAGTCCAACTGCTAACCGTTCTGTTATCATATTGTTTTAAAGTTATTTTATTTGTCACAGCAACAAGAGACCAGCAACTCGGCGGTGACGGGTACCACCACTCGTCCTGAGAGACAGAGTGTACCTCCCTGCAAGCCACGACCACCAGCTCCTGGTATGAACTTATTTATAATTTATAGTTATTCCCCCCTTTAAGTACTGCAAGGATTAAATGTCTATTTTTTTATAATTTGTTGAAATTATATCGAAATATAACCGATACCTTACTGCGTTGGTATCAATGGACTTATGCCTACACTTACATAGTGGATGAAGGTGGTGGGCACGATAGACAACCGCACGTTTTATGTCGTATTTTTTTATTTTATTTGGGACAAACCCACCACACTATTCCCAATCACTGCAACTCCTGAAAGTCAGAATCAACAGTGGCAACCACCAGAAAAGCGCCGAGACAATGAAGCTCGACGTGTCCCGGAGAATGAATTTACCTGTTTTGGATCCTGCAACAAAATTAATCAGAAAAGAATAGTGGAGGAGTTGGAAAAATATGTTTTATGTCATATGTCGTAGTGGTAAGGTTGATTTTCGCTTGTAGTTGGAATCGGTTGAATAGCATCGCATCTCGTCATTTGGAAGCTCCCTTAGTAACCTCCTCCTCCTCCGCAGGTGGAGGCCCGACCCTGGCCCGGCTGCGCGTGGTGACCGCTCCTCCCACGTGTGTGCAGGAGCTGGCGTCCGCCTCACCAGCCACACCAGGTAGGTTGGATGTTCTATTACTGGATTATTGAACAATGTATTATTTAAATCAGTGTTTTTCAACATGTGGCGCGACCCCCTTTGGGGATCAATCAAGTTGGCCAACCTTCAATTCAATTATTAATTACCTATTATTATTTGTTACAGGTGAAGCTGTGAGCCCCAGGATAATAGCCGCCGATGTTGACAGCGTACATTCAGACACGCATTTCAAAAGAGGTTAGTTTTATTTACTGCTATTTGACCCGTGCCCACTTCATTGGGCGGTAAAATAAACATGATATCTTTATAATTTTAACTTATAGCACTCACGAATAATGTAACTTTCGACCAGTGAAAATTTTTTAAAATCCGTTCATTACTTCTGGAGATTACCCCCTTTAGACAAACAAACAAATTTTACCTCTTTATTTTATTAGTATAGATTTAGAATAAAATAGTCTCACTGTTGGGACACAGGCCTTCCTTTTGTGAAGCGACCCCACTCTTCCTGTAATCCATCACGTGGAAAGAAAAATAGTTATTTATGATACTAGTGCGGTAAGTTGGTATTTACAAACGAGTAGACGAATGTAAACCCGAGGCGAAGCCGAGGGTTTACCATAGTCACGAGTTTGTAAACACCAATTTCTGCACGTGTGTCATACAACGTTTTTCAACACATTTGCGAGAAAACAGTCAATATGTAATTAAAAAAACTTTATTTCATAGTAGAAAAGTCGCAACAATTTTTGAAGTTCCTAATATGAAAATGGCGTGAATTTGCAAATGGCGCCACATGCACGTGGTGGAAATTAGAACTACATCTTTCATCTCATTTACTCATAAGTATTAAAGTGAGACAACATTATTGATCAAAAGCGCTTCCAAAGAGGTTTATTTATTTATTTATTTAAACTTCATGCAACAGGTTTGATCCGTCAGGCTGTTTATTCTCTTAATGTGAAACTCTTTGGTGGAATTCTTTTTTTTTTAATGGAAATTAAAAAAAAACCGTAAAGAAAACGCACGGTGCTATACAACGGAGCGTGCGGTAAAGTAGGTACTTAGGTGAGAGTACCTATTTTACCGCACGCTCCGTTGTATGGTGCGTAATTTTTAACTTTCGAACAATGTATACAGGCTTTGTAAATGCATTTTTCGAGCAAATGTGTTGAAAAAACTATTAAATTATAAAATCTGGTGTTACTGCATAATGATATGATATCTAGGAAAAGTATAAAAAAGTGTTTTGCGTGTTTAGTACGACTTCTGTGACTTTCACTCGCCGGAATAAGCCAGGTTTTAAGACGTTGTAATACCCCCCTGTTCAGGCAGACGGAGCCCCGCTGCGCGTGTCTCCTATTTACGTATGCAAGGTTTAAAGGAACCTAAATAATAACCTGATTTTAGGGATTTCCTTGGAATTGTAAACAATGATGGATTACACACATTTCCGTTAACTTATCAAAAAACTAGTAGGTATATTATACAAGTCTATAAAAATAAAATAGTATTCCGATACATACTCCGAGGAGCTCGTGGCTAAATAATTACAGCCACACAGGCCAATCTTTCGGGTTAAGCCGCGCTTGCCGAGGTTGTTCTGTGGATAGGTGACCATCATTCTGTCATAGCGAGTTTCCTCCGTGCCCCGAAAAACACGTAAAGTCGTTGGTCGCGGCTGTCATTTGTAGATCTTTGACAGTCGTTACTGTTAGTGAGAAGCTCTAAAGTCTGACAACCAGTCTTACCATGGAGTATCGTATTACCTAGTTACTGTGTTGTGGAGGTCTGAGTAAGTCGCTCCATGTAAAATACTGATATTCAGCTGCATCTGGTTCGACTGGAAGCAGACCACAATATAGTTGGGGAAAGGCAGGCAGATGATGACTGATTACCACATACAGAACCTCTACTTTTAAATCGACTTGCACTTGATCGTTATTGTCACATATTTCCGTCAAAAATCAGTCACACAGACGACCTTGTTCTAAATAGACGTGTGTTATGAACATTTTATAAATATATCAGTCATTAGCGAACACCAAGGTTTAACTGTTTTTTGTGAAATAGTTTAAAAGCTAAGATGTTGATCGGTGAGTTGTGTTTCTATCAAATAACTAATATAATAATAATATTCCACAACTATCACACAACGCCATCTAGTCCCAAGCTAAGCAGTGCTTGTGTTATGGGTACTAGACAACTGATAAACATACTTATATATTTCTAAATATTACATACTCATAGATAAATTACACCCAGACACAGAACAAATGATCGTGCTCATCACGCAAGCATTTGTCCTGGGTGGGAATCGAATCCACGACCCCCGGCATAGCAGTCAGGGTCACTAACCACCAGACCAACAGGCCTATCAAATTATATAATGCCTTTTTTATACGTGGTAATATCACTCAAATTAGTCAAATGAGTCCTGACTGTCAGACTTATACTGACTACTTATAAGCCCTTCGATAGTCCTTTCTGATCCAGAACATATTTTGTACAATCCCGGTACCTACCGGGTTTGGCCCTCTAACCTCTAAGGCGGGCCGAACCATAAATTGTTTTTTGTGTATGCAAAGTACTTTATGTTGTTTACATAAGTCTAAGTTGCCTACCTTGACGTCTTAGCGTCAGCGCAGACAGAACGGAGCGCAGTGGAGAGGATTTTATTAACGAAAATATTTTTAAAGAAACGAAAAAATTCAGATTGCGAGCAGGGTACGAACCTGCGTCTTCTGGATAGGTACTCCAGACGCCTTAACCAACTAGGCTATCGCAACCACTACTCACAAAGCTGAAATTTCTCGTTCCCTTGTTTTTTGAACGCTGTTTACACGTTGCGCCATCTATTGGTATTGTTTCAAACTACTTACCAACCAACACGTCTGATATTACAATCAAATCAATGTTGTATTAGATAACGACTTCTAAACTAAAGTCATATTTTTATACGCAATAATAATACGTAATAATTTTTTCGTTTCTTTAAAAATATCTTTGCGAAGACGCGACGCAGGCGTTATTGCGTATAAAAATATGACTTTATTAACGAACTTGAAAATAAACCTTAAAGTTATTACAATAAACTGTTGTTATAATATAACCTGTAGAATAAAAATACTTGTTAATTTTAGGCAGAGAACTGTATTTTCCACTTTTATAATAAATTTAGTTTACAGCCAACAGATCTAATACCGAGAGAGATTTTCTACCATTTTTAAAACAGTGTTACCAACACACAATAATAATCAACTAAACTTAAATGTTGCCAATTTTATGATAATTTTATATGTTTGATTTATTCTCAAACGTAACCTATAGCCTATTGGTCACATCGTGATGTTATAATATAGCCTATAGCCTTCCTCGATAAATGGAATATCCAACACAAAAAAAAAAACAATTCAAACTATTAGTTCCTGAAATACGCTTACAAGAAAATAAGCTCTTCAGCTTTAGTAATAGATTATAGTATAATAATAATGTGTGTATTGTATTGTATAAGAGATGGATGGATTGTGAATGATATGAAAGAAAAAGGATTAAATGACACTGTGTCTGAAAGGGGAGAATGGAAGAAGAAAATGTGTTGCGAAGACCACAAGTAGAATGGGATAAGGACAGGAAGATGATGAATAATGTGTGTATTGTATTGTTGTCAGGAGCTCGTCGCGCAGCCCGCGCACGCGCCGATCAGAGCTTCACGCAGTTCGCAGTCATGGACGACGAGAACGTCTCCGCATTGCAACAGGTATCTACAGGGTTAATATTTAAGTCGACCTAGATCCTTCGGGGGTTATAATAGACTTCATTTTTCACTGAAAACACTGTGACTATGGAAATCCATAATATACAACTTGTAACGTTAATAGTGCAAAACCACTCGTGGGGTAACTCAGCCCATGTTACTGAACAATGTTTGTTCTAAAAGATTTGGAAAAAAAAAAATGCTTTTTCATACTGATGGGCCCGATCAATTTCTCATTTTGTATGAAAATTAAAGGTATTTTTTTTTGTTTTTTTTTTTTCCAAAAGTTTTAGAACAAACATTGTTCAGTATTACCCCACGAGAGGTTTTGCGCTATTAACGTTATACGTTGTATAATCTAAAATATTTCACCACTGCGTCATAAACTGGTTAATGTAAAAAATTTACGACGTTTAGGACGCTAAAGTGTTACTTTTTTTGATAGGTAATGAACGACTCATTCTATTCAAACGGTATTATCTGATAAATTACTGATACCTTGGGAAATAAATGGCTGTAAAATTGAAATATTGTCATTTTTTGGAGCTGCACTTGTCTTTCGGGACATATTTCTCAAAATAAATGTACAGACGCCAGCACATCAAGCTACCACAATCTGTCAGATTTCTTTAATAGAATTTCAACCTTATCACAAGAGAAGAAGGTTAATGTTTGAGTGGTAAAATCTGAGAGATTCGGGTAAGTTGACCTGCTGGCGTCTGTACTATCCTTGATTGCAGCAAAAACACTGTTGTCTTATTAGCTTTTTAAAATAGTACCACAATATCTACTTTTATTAAGTTCATGGCCAGAAAATACGGGTTGATACTTTCTAAAGGATTTTTTCTAACATTACTCAAATATTAAAGGAAGGTTTCTTGGGCATGTTGGGCATGCGGGCAGCGAGTAAAGGGCAACTCGCTGCCCGACCATGGACCATGCCCGGGTCGACGGCGCGTTGTGTCCCACGCGCGCCTCAAACAGCGTCAGCATAATGACGGGGCCCCCCTCTCAGAGGGCCAAAGCCTGCCGGGGTCGCGGGATTATTTCCTTACCGTGACCCCGGAACATAAAGGGCTATTGAAGGACACCGTGGATTTTAGTCAGTACAAGTCTGACAGTCCCTCCCGCCCTGCCCGGGGTGGGAGGACTCATTTGAAGAGTAACGACGCTAAAAAAAAAGGGAGCTTTCTTAAATATTTATTTTGAATAAGACAATTCCAATATAGCCAAAATAATAAATAATCATGGATAATTCTAATATTTTGTTCCAGGTCACAAAAGGCGGAGCCCTAACTCTAGTATCTCTATGGAAGTCTCAATTCGACGACTCAGAAGAGACCACAGACAACGAATGGAAACAGGAACAGCTGCAGGTTAGTTGAAAATTATACCTTATTGTTATTGTATTAACGTAGATTATTAAGTGTAGTTGTAATAACTCTGTCTAGCTCTTTCAATGGAAGGCGAGATACAATGTGCTTATGAATAATTCTTTTTTGTATACCAAAATGGATAAATGCTCACCAAATCTGTAACACCATGAGTACCTTTTGAAAATTGTAACAATCAGTTTGTTAAACCAAACCATATTTTAAAAAGTAACCATGGAGTTTCTTGCCGGTTCTACTCCATGGAATCGACCAACCCGAGCCGTGCACCTGTTGTCGACGTTTTATATTGCCTTTTTTTTTTTAGCGTGGTAAAATCATCAAATGAGTCCTCCAACCCCGGGCAGGGCGGGAGGGACTGTCAGACTTCTACTGACTAAAATCCACGGTGTCCTTCATAGCCTGTTAAGTTCCGGGGTTATGGTAAGGGAATAATCCCGCGACCCCGGCAGGCTTTGGCCCTCTGAGAGGGGGGCCCCGTCATTTTTATAAGTGCCTTAGAAATAAAAATATTTTATTTTGATTTGAAACACGCTTAAGCAAGATTTTAAAGACACCCCGAAGTTCGTTATAATTAGGTTCCTTTAAACTCTGCAAACAGAAATCCATTTTTTTTATTACTACAAATAATGGGTTAATTTCTACTAAGGATGCATCGATTCACCTTTTCGCCGGTACGATACCGATACCGATACTTTTATAAAAATATCGGCGATGGCGATACCGTTACGATTATTGTGAATTAAAAAATTAAAATAAAATTAATAAATCCCAAGTCAGATATATATTTTTTCATTAATGTAAAAAGTAGTGACATAAGTTGATATTAGATAATTATAAATTTTTGTAATTGAAATTAACATTAATAGGAAAACTTTCATTTTTCGTACAAAGGTGGTTTCCGAAGTCTGTTTGAATAAGACTTGCGCTGGAAAATAGTATCTCGGATGCGACAGAACTCATTTGGAAACTAAAGCAAAAATAGACGAGACAACACGCTCGTTTACACTACATTTTTAAATTAATAAGTATCATTGAATCGGCCATAAAACTATCGTCGATACCGATATATCGGCTCACTCGAAGTATCGCCGATATATCGGTACCGGTATCGGATGCATCGCTAACAATACGTTATGATACAGTTTGGTGAGCATTTATCAATTCTACCAGGTATTTCGATTTTCTAGTTTTTAAAAGGTACTTTTCTGGTAGGTTATACGCCTACCAGAAAAGTACCTTTTTTACACAAGTATATTTATAAGTCTCGTAACACAGGTAAGAACGTTTTTGAGTAGTTATCATTTAGTAAAAGCATGAAAAACGAGTGTGTTTGTGTGAAACATAGCGTGTTCATTACCATTGGCATTTCATGATTATCAGAGAAACAAAAAAAAAAAACAGTTTTTGAAAAAAAAAACAAAAAGAAAAACGTGTCGTGTGGTGTATTTATCGGGAAAATTATTTTGTGTAAACTATAATGTAAAAAAGAATATATAATTTAAAAAAGACGCTTGCGGTACCTCTCTGGTTCGTTTGGTAAAGCGTCGGATGCACTGAATCTGTTGGCTGATGCAAAAATTGCTCGCTTTTCGAATTTAACTTTCCAAAGAAAAATCTTTTTAAAATTTTAATATTTAAAGATTAAAGTAAGAGTAATGCTCGTTTCCACTTAAACTGAGTAAAATATTAATGAATTAAAAAATAAGACACTCTTTTTAGATCGCATAAACTATTACAGAACCTTTGTTACATCATTCATCTTCAGATGTTAAGTGATGCAAGTTAAAAAGTGTCCATAGTAAATATAAAAAAGAAATCAGAAATAAAATTATTTATCTACTACATAAAAATAAGTCGGGTTTCCTTCCTGACGCTATAACTCCAGAACGCACGAACCGCTTTCCAGGGTTTTGCATTCGTTGGAAAGGTCTCGGGCTCCGTGAGGTTTATAGCAAAGAAAACGAAGCCATCTGGTGGCGAAACGGAGCTCACCGGGTTTGCTAGATAATCATAAAGTTAAAAATTAAAATAGACCGTGGCAGCTAAGAGATGACCTGTCTCAACTGACAGTGCCTGACTTCTAATAGGTCGTTTAATAATAAAGTTTTAAGTCAGGTCAAAATTTATATAATTTATACATAAGTTAAGTAAGGTACAAAACAAAAAAAAAACTTCATAAGTACCGTTATAAGTGAGTGGCGGGCCCTCAGTCCCCAGAGCACCGAGCGCGCGCGGCCTCCGCTGTGTCCTCGTGCTCGCACGGCCGCACCATGCTGCACACCACCACAACCACCCACCACACGCAGCACACCGTGCAGCACGCACAGCACCAGGTATCATTACCATCACCATTATATCACCAGCAAAGATAAATAGATAGATGTTGCCACAAAATATCACTGACGTCACCAGCAAAGTAGACTGAAATCACCAGTAAAATACACTGACGTCACCAGCAAAGTAGACTGAAATCACCAGTAAAATACACTGACGTCACCAGTAAAGTACACTGAAATCACCAGTAAAATACAGAGACATCACCAGTAAAATACACTGACGTCACCAGTAAAATACACTGAAATCACCAGTAAAATACACACCGACGTCACCAGTAAAATACACTGCAAACACCAGCAAAGCACTTAATAATATTGAAAAATAAGCCACTTACTACAACAAGGGATGATAGAAATAAAACTATACGCTTCAGTGTGGGTCACGGCGTACAGTATTTACACGCACATTACCAGGTATCATTACCATCACCATTATATCACCAGATAGAAGATAAATGCTACCACAAAATAGCACTGACGTCACCAGCGAATATCTTTTAAACACCTCCGTTAAGTAACCAGTAGGATACATTGAAATCACCAGTAAAATACACTGACGTCACCAGTAAAATTCACCGACGTCACCAATAAAATACATTGTCGTCACCAGTAAAATACACTGACGTCACCAGTAAAATACAGTGACGTCACCAGTAAAATACACTGACGTCACCAGTAAAATACACTGAAATCACCAGCAAAGCACTTAATAATTTTGAAAAATAAGCCACTTACTACAACGAAGGATGATAGAAATAAAACTATACGCTTCAGTATGGGTCACGGCGTACAGTATTCACACGCACATCACCAGGTATCATTACCATGTCACATGAGTGACCAGCAAAGATGAATGTTACCCCAAAATATCACTGACGTCACCATCGAATATCACTTGAACTACCACTGTTAAGTCACCAGCAAAGTACACTGAAATCTCCAGTAAAATACACTGAAATCACCAGTACAATATATGAAATCACTAGTAAAATACACTGACGTCACCTCTAAAATACACTGAAATCACTTGCAAAATACACCGTAAACATCAGTAAAATACACTGAAATTAGCAGCAAAATACACTGAAATCACCACTAAAATACACTGAAATCGCCATTAAAATACACTGAAATCCCCAGCAAAGTACACAGAAATAACCAGCAAATACACTGAAATCACCAGTAAAATACAGTGAAATCACCAGTTAAATACACTGAAATCACCAGTAAAATACACTGAAATCACCAACAGAATAGAAACATTGAAAAATAAACCCCAACTACTACAAAAACTTATACTAAAAAAAACGCGTGAGTATCGTTTGTGGCATATACTCTAAGACACGCACATCACCATCACCATTATATCAACAAACTTATCACCCGATTCACCAGCACAAGTTACACCAACACATTTCACCAAGAATACAATAATGCTGAAAATAGTTACCAAAAAAGTTACAGGTTAGAAAAAATATGCGTTTCGGTAAAGTCTGCGGCGTACATTTTCCTTCACCGTCACTCATCACCAGTACCCTTAGTACGAGTTTCCATTATTTTACTTGACAGCGTCTTTCCATGGTCTTTTCAGTATTTACAGCGTTTCTTGTATTTCCATACTAATACATAAAATGGAACAGCGCCTCTGGTGTGCGAAGAAGGAACTAATATTTTCCTTGAAATTTTTCAATTTGAAAATGTCAAAGTTCCAGTTTACTTTACGTCAGATCACAATATGAGGCCTGAGGAATATGAAAATACAAAAAAGAGTCACTTTAAAAAGTTACACTAGAAAATGTATGCCCTTATGTATACCCTTAGCATTGTTTTAGTGCACTACAGAGCCATATTTCTTATTACCATACAGTAACATTGCCAAATTAATTAAAACTTTTTAATATTTGACAGCTATTAGCGACGTTGCCAACTTTCTCGCTATGCGCCCTTAAACCACCACCAACATACACTTTGACACGCTATAGATTTTATATCGCCATCTCGTTCCTTGAGCGGTACCACTCACGCTGTAAGTGGTAGGTTCTGAATGTATACTTAGAAATATTTGATTTTAGTTCACTATTATGTATAAAGCTTGTAATTATCTCCCAATTTGACCACTAAATCCCTTTGTTACAGGCCGCAGCCCAAACAGAAAAGACATCTCCCCCTCCCACGTCCCCCGCCCCTCCCCCCGCGCCCACCGCGGCGGCCCCCATCCCTCCCCCCCCGGCCCCGTCCCCCACGCCGCCCCCCCCTCGCCCGGTCACCTCCCGCCAGCACAGCGAGCCTGCCCGGAAGACCACGGAGCCTACTGGCAGGAGTAGACAGCAACATTGTCTGTATATACCCGGGATAGACGCCTATCCGAAGTTGCAGCCGACTCTGCCTAGGTGTTGGTCGCTGCCTGCTATTGGTGAGTGTGTTTTTGAGGTTCCGTAGACAAAATCTCTGTTTGTCACCTGCAGGCGTAGCATACCGCCGTAGAAAGGGGTTTTGTCGACGCAAGAATAGACAAAATGACAGAACGTAGAACTAATTTTAGCGTTTTAAGCATGTTTATGTAAAAAATATGGAAAATAAACGTTCTTTTCTTTAATAGTGTAAAAATGGTGTCATATTTGTGCAAAAAAAACAGTCGATTTGTATAGAAATAACGATGAAATAACTTTATCTTTTCTTGGTAGAATAGAGATAGAATCGCCATGCTACGCGTGCAGGTTGTATTTCATGAATTTTGGTAGTTAGGGCGAGGGGCGCCGCCGTGCCGCGCCATGGCGTACCCAATATTTTCTTTGATTTTGTTTTTTCTTCATTTGTCGTCGTCTTAACAGCAACAGGAGCAGGATACGTCTTTCGCAGTTCATATCAAGCGAAACTGTAATTTTGGTAAACGTGCTGAGCGGGTACATGCCATGCCATGTATACGACAACGTGGCTTGGCATGGCGTCACGCCGTCCGCCGGCGGCACCGTAGACATGGGTCCACGCCCTTAGACAGTATAAATTTTCACAGATGATGATGTATAGTAGTAGTAGTAGTAGTCCTTGTAGTCGTAAACTTTTACACTATTTATTAATTAAATACAGAAGCTGTGTTGGTGTACCTTTGTTAATAAATAAATAAATGTATTTTCGCGTCGCAAGCTCACTTAGGGTGCTCCCACATCTATCGCCGCAGAATCGGCTTTTTGCGTCGCCCTTTCTCTTTCTGTCGCTTAGAACTGCCATTTGCTAGACCGAGACAATGTGATAGCACGCGGCCGCGTCGGGGATTCCGCCGCATGCGATCGCGTTATGCTTTCTGTCTCGGTCTAGCAAATGGTAGTTCTAAGCGACAGAAAGAGAAAGGGCGACGCAAAAATCCGATTCCGAGTCGATAAATGTGTGAGCACCCTAAGTAAACTCCTCTTACGTTAGGTTCCCGTGTCCGCTCGCTGCGCGCCCCGCTGCTGCAGCAGGCCTCCTTCGACGGCAGCGGGGGCTCCGTGCGCTACCGGCTGGACGTCATGCGCGGCGTGGCCACCCGCCACGAGGACGAGCACAAGCCACCGCACAGAGCTATGAGCGCTCCGGTAAGTACAAGAAAGAACAACAGGAGGCCAATCGCGCTAATTTGAAACGTCTGCAAACGTATACGATAACGTTATGGTACGATTGCGACAGTGGTTAGGTTTCGATTCAGCTGTTCTGATTTTGGTATTACGTTATAAGTTCAAACGCTAACCAAAGTTGGATCGTATTCATGGGATTTCTCCAATAAATCTATGTAGGCGTACATGGTAATGTTGTTATTTTTGCAAGATTTTCACTTAGAATCACTTAACAAACAAAGACAAAACACTCCAACGATGCAAGAACGATCCTAAAAAAGTAGCTTCCCATCAACTACGTTTGACAGCGGTTACGTTCCAGCTGCGATCGCGGTGCGTCTCAACTTGCTGTCAAAGGAGGTGTTAATTTTTCGGCCCAACCATGTACCGAGGTACAAATTATTATTAAAATCCCTTCCAATAATTAGTATTTTTAGCAGTATTTAAAATCCTTCAATACTAGATAGAAAAAGAAATAAAAGTATATGAAAAAACACTACTTCGCAACGGAACTGCATTCAAAGAAACGTTTATGACAGCTTCAATCTGTTTCATTTGTCAAAATCACGTCAAAATATGACATCGATGTTTCATTATTTGACAGCTTTTTGACAGTAATGAATATCAACAACAATATAAAAAAACTATCGAACTAGGTCGGGAACCCTGGCTTTTGGCCGGCAGATAACCAAACGCAAAAAATAATACGAAATGTGAAATAAATGCATTTTTTAAAGTTCTTATTCCCATGATTATTCACAAAATATGTGTACTAGTAATTATAACTTATTTGAAATACATAAGTAAATTCTGTAAAGTACATTTTTGGGTTTTCACACGTTTATAAATGAAGTAACGAAACGCATCATGTCGGAGACGTATGACATTGCTAGATTGAAAATCAATGGGGAAGGCAAGTGTCAAAGTGAAAATAACAGTTTGGTCCCCAAAGAACTGTAAAATCAAAGGAATTTTCAGAAAAAAAACCATTTATTGATGTAAAATGACTAGATGTTGTTTATTAAGCTGTAAAAATGATGGAATACACTTTTCAAAATAATATCTACTTTTCTTTTGGAGGTTATGTACCAGTTTTGCATCGCTCGAAAATCGAAGAATTATCACCTGGAACGAGTTTTGTAATAGTTGTGGTGTTAAGAAATTAAATATATTGTGATATTTCTCGAATCTAAATAGAAAAAAAAGGTTAAAATTACTGACTTAAAACATTATGATATTTTATCAAAATAGAAAGTCAGAAGCAGCATTATATTCTTGTTATAGGAGAGGACAAGTAAAACATACCCAAACTCAAAAATTGAAACCTCAACTACAAGTAATTGTGGATTTATTACGGTAAAATCAAATGTATAACCACTCAATTAAATCACTTTTTTCCTCTTGTAGATGCGCCGCGGCGTCTTAATTCTTCTTTTAGTATATAGTACTTGCATGGACGAATAATTTTCCATATTTGTTTTGTATTTATACTCAATTTTTATAACAAATAATCTTGATTGTTTTTTTGTACAAGGTAGACGTGGGGACCAACTATCGCAGCGCCATCTACGATTAGCTTTGAGTTGCCATCCCCATTCTTGGGTTGCAGGTTTTAACATTTTGGATCGACAATTTCATATGGTACAAATGCCCAAATAAATACAACATATTTTTTTTTCAAAATCTACGATTTTTTTCCTATAATTTCGTATTTTTGTCCTTGAGGTACACGGCTTGGCCTTAAATGTAGGGAACAAATTAACACCTCCTTTTAGCGCGATACGAAACGATCAAAAAGTTGTGTAATGGAAGCGGTTCAGTTGCGATTTCGTTGAAAAGAAAATAGCGCGATTGGGCTCCAGTAATTATACAGAGATACAATTTATAGGACAAAGGGAAAACAATTTTATACATAAAAAATACAAACATAGAATGAATAGTCCTGTGCGAGACCATAAGACTACCGACAGCAAGTTTTCGAAGAAAAAAAGAAAGATTGAAAACAAAAGTCTACTATTCAGTAGTGGTTAGGTTCCGACCGTATATGTTGAAATAATAGGATATTTTACGACGATCTTCTAAATGGACGACTCAGAACAATAGGCTAGTTGCCCTAAAAAATGTGATTAGTCCGTCTTTTAGATTATTCAAAAATAAGGGACACGTACGGTATTTTTTTATTTGTAAATTAGACCAAAAATGACAAAGATATAGCCTATTAAAGTTACGTGTGACGTCACGATGCGTGGCATTTTTCGCGCAGGGTGACGTCACAGGTAACTTAAATAGGCTATTATCTTTGTTATTTTTTGTTTAATCGAAAAAAGAAAAAAATACGTGTCCAATATTTTTTTATAATCTAAAATACGGACTAAATAGAATGTAATTATTTTGACCCTGGAAACTACCCTATTCAATTTGTAGTAAAAAAGCTAATTTACAGCATTTCCCCTTAGTGTAAGTCGGAAACAACGACGATATAATACTAGACTCCGCATGCACGATCTAAAGAACACAAACTATTCTGTCAACTCGCTGAGGTACTACGTAAGCGAGGGGGACGGGGTACTGCGTTGTGATTGGCTAACTCAAGGTCTGTGCTGTCTCAACGTATGTTTACGACTCACAGGATTGGTCGAAATGAGATGAATATAAGACTTTATTGCCTAATGTGTTGGCAGACATCGGTCGCCTGTTATTAGGAGTCTAGCTATTATATCGTCGTTGGTCGGAAACAAGTCACCACGCATATAACCTATTTTTCTATTTCAGAGCTTGTCATGCAGTTCGTCCAGCAGCCGGCCGGCAGTCCCCCCCGCGCCGCCCTCTCCCCCCGGAGGACCCACGGTGTCCTCCCGCCTGGAGATCCGAGTGCGACCCCCGGCGAGGGACGAGCCAACCACCTCTGGTACAACGTACACATTGTTCTACTATTAACTTATGTGGCAATACTAATCGCTGAAAAGAATTAAAAAATCAATAAGAAAGAAAAAACGTTTGTTGGGACACACGTGTCAAATATGCACACAGTATCATAAAAAAAAAAAGTTTAAAAGAAAAACAAATTAAAGCTTAACATTTTTTTTTAATAAAATTACTTTAAAATTAAACAAGTCAAAGTCAAAGTACAACTCATCATCAGCCTATAATGTTCCCACTGCTGGGACACAGGCCTCCTCTCTGTGAGAGGGAGTGGGCCATAATCCACCACGCGGGCCCAGTGCGGATTGGTGGATGTCACATGTCTTCGAATTTTTGGTTCTAGGACATGCCGGTTTCCTCACCATGTTTTCCTTCACCGTTTTGAGAGCAGTGGTGATGAAATTAATTAAATTACACAAAGTAAAGCGCCTGGCGGGGTTCGAACCCACACAAACAAGAATAATACTAATAATTGACTAACACCAAACTAATGTTTAATGACTAAGAAAGTCATGCGTAAGGTCATTTTCCAGCTACTGATTTTTTTAATAGTTTTTTAACTATCACACAACGCTATCTAGTCCCAAGCTGAGCAGAGCTTGTGTTATGGGTACTAGACAACTGATAAACATACTTATATATTTCTAAATACATACATATTATAGATAAATTACACCCAGACACAGAATAAATGATCGTGCTCATCATCGTGGTGGAGTGGGAATCGAACCCACAACCTGCGGCATAGCAGTCAGGGTCGCTAACCACTAGACCAACAGGCCAGTCAAGTGTGATTGACAGAGCCCTTCGGAGGGCTTCTTTTACTAGGTGGTTAAAAAAAAAAAAGTGAACAGCCTGTAAAATGGGTCATTTTGATTTATGCACCAAGTGTACTAAGTAGTTACCTGATTGTAGTATTAGTTTAGTAATAACAGTAAATAATGTTGTGTTGTTGCAGTGAAGATTCAATCCGTGATCAGCGGCGACACGCGACCCAACCACGACGAGACCTCCATCTATTACGACGCCACCGAACATCACAGAGACAAACGGTAACATTATTCATTATAATATATGACGACGTCAGCGATGGCGGAGCGATAGGGACGTCATCATCTCGGTTCGGTGGTGAAGGTTCCATTTCGTAGGTGTCGTTGCAGTATAGCACGAATAACACGACACGTTAATATAACCTCACTTTTATTCACAATCACTTAATCGCTTCACAATATTATTTGATAATAATTTTATTTAGTTAGGCAAACCGACATGACAGTTTCGTTTTGGAGAAGTGACTTGGTCCGCGTCTCGAAGCGAAGTGCCCGTTCGACCATCCCCACTTCCCAAAACGACGTTGTTATTCGCGACAAATATGACAAACACGGTTTGTCGTCATAAAATTTGCAAGTTGAAGTGGCAATGGGCAGGCCACAACGCTCGTAGAACTGAGAACCGATGGGGAAGAAAAGTTCTCGAGTGGCGACCACGGACCGGAAGACGCAGCGTAGGCCTCCCACTAGGTGGACCGACGACATCGTGAGAGTCGCAAGCAACTGCGATGCAAGTGGAGGATAGTAAGAGGGAGGCCTATGTTCAGCAGTGGACGTCTTCCGGCTGATGATGATGATGATGAAACACGGTTACAGATTGTGTCAAATATTCTCTGATCTAATTAATAGTTTTTCATTTAGAGCTATCTGAAGTTTTGCTACCCAAGTTGGCAAAAATTGACACAATTATGTATTATAACACATGTGTCAGCACCATTCAGCTCAACCATTTTGAAGGGAGCTAAATGATCCGACACACGCGCCACCATCAGTATATTACCATTATGATGATTGGTTGCAGGTCTTCAACCCGAAGCGGGGAGAAGAGTCAGAGTCCAGCAGTGGAGAGGACACGGTTAGACGCTATACCGGACAGGTGAGTTTTGAGTGGGAGTTTTGTTTTTTTTTTATGTTAAATCAATGCATTATTAAAATCAACACATCAAAATTCTAGAAGCAACTGAAAACTGCAAATTTTGCTTTAGACAATGTGGCAGTTTGAAATGTGTCGCATCTTCGTCAAACTTCAGGCCGTGGTCCGACACCACGATACCACCACTAAAAAGAGTTGGCAATCGGCGGGAAGCGAGTGTAGTTTCGATAGTTTTGTCGCCGAGCGACAGCGAGTGTTCAAGTGCGACGAGCGATTACTCGCGCTACTCGCCCACGATCGCTTTATGTAACATTTCATTCACTGTACCGAACGCGAGCAACAAATGAGCAAGCATCGCTGAACGAGTATCGCTGAGCGAGTTAATTTTTGAAAGCTCGTCGCTCAGCGACAGAACGAGTTAAACGAGTCGTCGCCGGCAGTGTGAATAGACAGAGAACAACTATTAATATATGCATCTCTTTCGTTTACACGGAATGTACATTTATTGTGCGTTTCTTGACAGAAAAAATCATCGAGAGTTACTCATTCTCTTGCCGTTGATCGGACCACTGCCTAAAGGGCCATTTAGACGGGGAGAGTTTCACGACTCGAACATACGATAATCGAAGGAATATAAAATATTGTCTTCGTCTAAACATCGCCCGTTGACTTGGGCGATAATCGCCTCGAATAGGAAGATTTCTCGTAAGGGAAAGTGTCCGTCTAAACAGAACGTCGAAGCAATAATCGCATTTCGAGTTTTTATGACAGTTGCTAACATGAGTGACATAACAAAACAAAAGGGTTCAAACTGATTTGTACGATACTCGTATGAACGAGAAAAAATGTCATACGAGATCGTGTTTAGACAAGTCGAGTTTCTCGTATGCGATAATCTTCTTACAATATTATCGCCGTGTAAACAAACATGGACATCATCACCTACGATAATGTCATATGCGAATCTCGTATGATATAATCGTAGACGAGATTTTAGTTCTTGCCTGTGTGTAAACAGTTTGATACGATTATGTTATGGCGATTATTGCTTGCGATAATTGCTTAGACATTCTCGAACGGAAACGTTCGAGAAACTCTTCCCGTCTAAATGGCGCTTTAAACACCCCACTTTTTAAATACGTGTGGAATATTTTTTGATAACCTAAGTGACGGACTATTTTTTTTTCATTGTATCTACTTATGTTAAATAATTTTACTCTTTTTGCAGGAGCATCATAGCTATTAGTAAGAAAGAAATAAATAGTGCCGCCGGCGACGGCTCACAAAGCTTAAGAGACGTAAGTATTTTATTGTATTCTCGTGTGTCGTGTGTGTTTTTTCACATATTTAAACTCATTGTACAGATGCCAGCACATCAACTTACCTTAATCTGTCAAATTTCTTTAATAGATTTGCAACCTTATCACAATAGTGGAAGGTTGATGTTCGATTGGTAAAATTTTACAGGTTCGGGTAGGTCTGTATGTTGTTTTATAGACAATTGTTTATGATTTTACTAGCACTCCGCCCGCGACTGCGTCCGCGCGCATTTCCCGGCCACCCTCTTAAGAGACACTTTAAAAAATCCAAATACGTATCAATCTTTATTATAGTTTTATAAAAATCTTTCACATTGAAGAAACCCTCTAAGATTGATTTTTGAAAAATCTGAACAATTTTGACTTCATTTGATTTTATGGTTTCTTATAAAAATTCCAATAAGCCATCTACAACCCCTGTCAAACAAGGAAAAATTAATTCTAATAACCTTTATAAATTACTAAAAGAGAAATAGTATCAGTTTCGTTCCAAGATTCTAAACAGAACGCATAAGATATTTCATACCTTCACCCCGCTAGGGGTTGATTTCTGAAAAATAGATAATTATGCTTTGTTTTCCAATTAGGAGATTATTTATGCCAAGTTTTTAGTTTATCGAAGTAAGCAGTAAAATTCTCCCCTTAAAACTTTATTACCCTTTTTCTCAAATTTGAAGGGGTGGTTTTTGCAAAATCCTTAAACATGTGTTTGATTATTTTTAATTTACTCTGTAAATATTGATTTTAAAATTGATCTGCTGTCACGATACGATTTGCCCATTCAAACTTTACCATCGTCTTAATCCCAAATGGAGGGTAGTTAAAAAAAATGATCCCAACCTTTTTATTTGCTTATTTTGATGGCAATTTTCTAATTCATAAATCCTAGGAATTTGAATTTCAAGGAATTCATAACAAAAAAATTCACCCCTTTTCACTCCCTAAGAGGAGGATTTTCGCAAAACCCCTTCGTGGTGTCCACCTACGTGTTAAACTGCAACTACTGACCACAATTCAGATATCTGCGTTAAGCGATTTTCGCTGCTTGGGACTCAAAAGTCAAAACATTTCATCACGACTATACCCTGTTCTTTTAGGTATATTGATGACTGGTCGATGGAGCCTCGCTTAGCAGGGCTCCTATTTCTGGGTGATTTTAACCCTTTTTTAATTTATTTATTTTTTAGTTTTAGACGTCGATCATGGAAATATACTCCGCAAAACCCATTAACATGACTATTTTCCACTCCCACAGCGTTCTACCGGTAGCGCCAGCACCTCTCGCATCCCAGTAGCGTGCGGCGCCGAGCAGAGACTGGCCAAGTGTGCCAGCTGGAGCGGGGACGGACCCTTGTCGCCAGACGTCGCGGACCTTACGCCCGGTTAGTACGACCGAATTTAAAATCAAAATCAAAGCAGTTATTTCAAGTAGGCCAGTTACAGGCACTTTTGAATTGTCATAGACAATCAAAGGAATATTATTAAACACTACAAAAGTTGCTGGTTGGTGCTACAGTCCCAGTCACAAGACATAAAAACTGTGAAAGTACCGTAGATGCCCGTTCCAAGAACATCCAAGAAGTAGATCTCTATGGAAAAGAACGTGCAAGAAACTCTATGGACACTCTTTTTCAATCGCCAAAATTATAACAAAATCTTTGTTACATCATTCAACTTGTGATGGTACAATCGACAAAGCGGAATCATGACCCATTTTGACAATAAATCGTTTGAATCCGTCAAAATGACAAAGATCAAAGTTGTTACCATGGATATGTATGTTTACGCGAATGTGGACCTAATGGGGTTGGCAACTGAGGAACTAATGGCGCTAGTATAGCTTGTTCCAAGCATCGTCATTGGTTCAAATCTTATAGGTACTTCAAAATAGTACTACCTCATTGGTCGGATTAGGACTTAGCTATGGTGGCGCCATCTACAATTAGCTTTGACCGGCCTTCCCCATTGTATTTGAATGTCTGTAGGAAAATAAGCTTATAGTGGGTCATAATTCCATTTTGTCGATTGTACATAATGTGAGAACGATGTAGGAAGTGAAAAGTGTCCATAGGTGATTAATATAAAAAAGAGATGACCAGTCTCAACTGACAGCGCTCGTTCACGAACATGACATATGCATCAGCACCATTCAGCTCAACCATTTTGAAGGGAGCTAAATGATCCGTTTGGCCATAATTCACTACGCGGGCCCAGTGCGGGTTGGTAGATGTCACATGTCTTCGAATTTTTGGTTCTAGGACATGCCGGTTTCCTCACGATGTTTTCCTTCAGCGTTTTGAGAGCAGTTGTGATGAAATAAATTACACAAAGTAATGCGCCTGGCGGGGTTCTAACCCACGACCTACTACTCGTAAGTCGGGACCGATACCACTGGACCACCACTGCTCAGGGTGCGTTTACAAACATATAAACTCACAAACACCCAGACCCGAAACAACTACTTGTAGCTGACATACAAATATTTGTTCGGTACGGGAATCGAACCTACAACACACTGCCCAGCAGTCGATCGCTTAGCCACTGCACCTTTCGTGCAGTCAAATATGTTCCCTTAGTGCTAAAATCTCAGCACATTGGTACTTAAATTCCATACTTTTCCAAATTGTTCCCTCTTCCCTCCTCCCTCCCGAGAGTCGTAGCACAATAAAGACCTACAGTCCTCTCCCTACAGCACTACGCCGCCGTCGTCAAAACGCGGCCGACAAGTACGCTGTAGACCCCGCCCGGGAACTGAACCTACGGTTCGCGAGGCCGAGGCACCGGCAGCCGCCGCACCATCATTCTAGGTAAGGAGATATAAAGATTTTTAGAATATAAATATGTACTAGGGTAGACAATAATTATTATCATTGATAGACATGTTTTACCTAGGACTGCATAAGCTTCCAAAGCTATTAGGACAGCGTTCCTTCATATTCATACGTTCTTTACACCCTCAAAAAAAGTTTGAAATAGTTGCATGGTTAAAGAATGAAGGTGTTCTGAAATAATTCGCTAAGCGCCTGCTAAGTTTTATGGCTTGGTTTATTCTTTTCTGCAGAGTAAAATACATGTATAGTGTATAGATCTGATGTCTGCAGCTCGTCCCCATAGTAAAATACCGTACGACATAAAAACTAAATTGCTCAGGCCATTGTTCCTGAATACAAATTCGCGTGTTCAAGTTTCATACAAACTTTCATCCCCTATTTTATCCCCTTGGGGGTAGAATTGATCAAAATCCTTTCTTAGCGGATGCCTACGTTATAACATCTACCTGCATGCCAAATTTCAACCCGATCCGTCCAGTGGTTTGCGCTGTGCGTTGATAAATCACTTTGTCAGTCAGTCGATATAATAATATGTATTTAGATTTTCATACAGTAACATTGCCAAATTAATTAAAATTTGTAAATATTTGACAGCTATTAGCGACGTTGCCAACTTTCTGGTTATGCGCACTTAATTTCCGAATACAGGGTGTTATTTTTAAGCTGCAGTAAGTTTATACAGGGTGTACAATTATGGTATGTCCCCAGTCGCAGCACGTCCCGCGGCGTGCCGGCGCTGCTGCTGTCCTCCCCGCCGGCCTCGGGCGGGTCGTCCTCGTCGGGCTCCCCGCCGCCCGCGCCGCCCGCCCCGCCCGCGCCCGCGCCGCACCACAACGCGGCGCGCGCGCGACGCTTCCGGCCGCTGTCCATCGCGCCTTAACACCGCAGCATATCATACACCACGACTGGACACGCACCCTTACATGTAAACACTATCTCTTTTATTTATTATTTTCGTACATTAGAATAGGTAGAGCTGTTTTGTGTATACGCGGACTAGGACGTCGCCAATGGGACGCCAAAAGTTACAAACCTAAGACAGTGGGCAACAAAAACATTAAAATATACAGGGTGTAATCGAAATCATGGGCAATATTTTAATCTAAGGCTCTACTCACGATGTGAGGAGCTCGTGGCTAAATAATCACAGCCGCACAGGCCGATCTTCCGGGTTAAGCCGCGCTTGCCGAGGTTGGTCTGTGGATGGGTGACCATCTATCATAGCGAGTTTCCTCCGTGCCTCAGAAAGCACGTAAAGCCGTTGGTCCCGGCTGTCATTTGTAGATCTTTGACAGTCGTTACTGTTAGTCAGAAGCTCTAAAGTCTGACAACCAGTCTTACCAAGGGGTATCGTATTACCCAGTTACTGGGTTGTGGAGGTCCGACAGGCAGTCGCTCCATGTAAAATACTGATATCCAGCTGAATCTGGTTTGACTGGAAGCCGACCCCAATATAGTTGGGAAAAGGCTTGGCAGATGATGATGCTCTACTCACGATGCTGATTGCATTACGGCTAATAAATCGTAAATCAAAAATATTATTAATGCAATTGTGGACACCTTTAAAAATGTAGTGTGAGTACTTATGTCACATTGCAAAGACTTATTATTGCAAATAAGCACTAAAAGGTCTAACAAATGGCAGTTCTAAGTGACAGAAAGAGAAAGGGCGACGGAAAAAGCCGATTCCGCGTCGATAGATGTGGGAGCACCCTTTTCGGAATCCCTTGGAATATCCATATTAACATCAATGCATGCGGTCAATGAACCTCAATAGCTCTACTTATTCTGATATATGATTATTTGAGCCACTTTGACACTAAAAGTGTCGGCTTCAAGTGTATAGCGCTGTCTTTCTCACACAAGTTAACCAACTTAGTTGAGAAAAAGCTTGAGTATTTATTAATTATGTGGTTTTAAAAGCTCTCTATTTATATATTATTTTATTTTTAAGCAAATTATGTTAGAGCGAGAGATAGACAACGCTATACAGATACGGCTATCTCTTTCTAAAAGCCGATGGTTATTTTATTGTACGATGTAGATAATTAAAGTTTCATTGAAATATATGGAAAAATGTATAAAAAGGTCACGTTATAAGATGGATAATGCTTAGAAAAGGCTTTATCGATATTAAAAAGTGATATAATTGTGAGTATAGCAACTCGCTTGGCAACAAAACAAAATGGTGATTCTCATTATAAAAGTAATTTCAAGTTGAAACTCATCGCTTGGAACGTAATGTGCTATAATATATATTTTATCAATTACATAAGGATATTATGTATATGTTTGTAACTGAAATGTCACTTGAAACTTTCTTCCATACATCATTTTTCAGCATCACCTTTTAGCGAACTGGGATCTGAATCCGCGACCTTTCATCTGTTAATTACTGAACTAAAGTGACAAAGTTATAGTTAAAAACACATACATGTATAATACAAAATATTTGGTTGTTTAATGTAAATTCTTAAAAGGTAATTGAGGGGTAAAAATGGGTAATTTTGACCTAAAAATTACCTTATATCAAGTCACGATAATTATGTATGAAATAGTTAAAAAATATGTAGAAATTTTGAAAAATATAAGACCGAAAAATGTGTCACATAAAATTTCAATTCTATTTTTTTTATTATTAAACCGATTTTATATTATTTTATGATACTTTTTAAGCAGGATACATAGGTATAAAAAGTTATTTTATTGGAAAATATTGTTACCTATAATAAAATTAGACCGAATTTAAAATTTCTATAAAAATACGATTATGTTGTTTCGAATAGAAATGCCAAATTATGTTTTTTCAATTAAAAATTTCTAATTTTTTTTCATAAATTTTTTATAGCTCTGTATTCTGCTTATATTTGTGAATTTTCATTAAAATCAGTTCAGTAATTTCTAAAAATTTGTATGAAATGACAAAAAAATTTCGTTCTAAACCTTTTAAGAATTTACATTTAAAACCACATGTACTATTTGTTACTTAAATGAGCAATTGAGCATGTCGTGTACAAAAATTAATTTCTACCCTCAAAATGAGTTATGAATAAAAAAAACAAAATGGGTGCAACATAGTTCAAAATTTGTTAATACAAGTATGTATCGGCTGAACGGGAAATAATATTTTAATACTTTTCTTACTTTTATGTCGATATATCGATAGTTTGACAAGTATCAAGAAAGCGAGTACAGGGCAACTCGCTGTCCGACCACGTAAAAGTATCAAGAAGTTTTCTTATACGCATTTATACGCCTTTTTTCAGTTGCAAAGTCAAATCAATCCATTACCGTTTAAAAAACCTTGTTTCTTCACATGCCCTTTACGTTCCAGGGCTGCGGTAACCTGCTACAGACTTATTAACGCTTTTTTGAGTGAAAGTAACAGAGCTATACAAGTCGTATAGCGCCATCTCGTTCACTCACTGGATCAAGCCTGGTTTTAAGACATTGTAATACGCCCCTCCCGGTGACCAACCGTGAAGTCTTAAACTGTGAGTTGTTCCGCTGAGAGAAAGTGACAGAGCTATACAAGTCGTCTAGCGCCATCTCTTTCGCACAGATGAACTACTCACACTGTAAATTATCGATATATCGACGTAGAGGTGGGATAGCGTAATTTAAAAAATACTTAGGTATGTTTAAGATTATAATGAGAACGCTTTTAAACGTATCAACTGGGTATGAATGGGCCGTTCAGAGAATGCGTTCCTGACACCTATCAGTTAGTACATGTATTTGTCATAAAATTATTATTGATATAATAATGTTGTTTTAATGCTCATCAATTGTTAAAACGGTTAAGAGGAAACAGCAAGGTCAAGAGAATTGAAAAATAGGTATTTGTTAAATCTATTGCTGTCGCACAGTGCCCACAACAGAGTTACAGAGCGCGAAGGAGACAACTGCAGCTTGGACCGAAAATACCTTATTAAATGGCACAAAATCAACGATTCGTAGTCCCCTGATTACTCCTCCAAATCTTAACCGATTTCACTACTTTTTCCTTTAAAAAATAAAGAAAGGCATTGGCCGTGTTCCTATGTTTTCCTTTTTCCCATAAATTAATTATGAAAAGAGATTTTGACATTTTTAGACTTTGACATTTTTTTAGGATTTTGAATGTTCATATCTCTTTTCATAATTAATTTATGGGAAAAAGGAAACATAGAGACATGCCAATAGTGGTCATATATTTTTTGTAAAAAAAAATATTGCTCTACTGGCATTATCCAGGGAGAAAACAGGGGACTACGTTTGTATGGAAAAACGGCCGTGCTGTTTCCTCTTAACAACCAGCAAAAATATTTTTATCGTAACTGCAACGCCATTACAAAGTTACGTCGTCAGTTCAATCGCGACCTGTCAGGAACGCATTCTCTGAACGGCCGAACTTTAGTACTACATAACATCACGCCTCTTTGAAGGGGTATAGCAGAAGTGTAAAGTACACATATTTCTTTACTAAGACACTACAACATTAGTTTTAGTATATGCGAAACCTGAATATAGTTTGTTCAGAATCAGTAACTGAATCGATTCCAATAGTTTTTACACCATGTTATAATTTTTCAAAAATATTTTAATTAATTTTTCTTACCGATTAAATACAATACAATCACCATACGGTTATGTACCTATTGCCAAACTATTATCACGAGTGTATAACACAGGAGACGCGGTTTACGCGGTTGTACCGCGAAATAATCATGTTTTTAAACGGAAAACCCGGTATTTTACAAGCTTATAACTATGTGATTTTTCATGATACGGTTTTAAAATTTTGTATATAGATTCTTTACTCAAAAATATTGGACAGGTGTATTGGGTTTCGCATAAACAAAAAATAATGTTGTATAGGGTATTTTTCTGCATTATAAATAAATCAAAAAATCTGTATAGTCCGTCATCTAAAGTATTGAAAAATATTGGACACGTATTTTCTACATTCACCGAGACGATGAATAAATACTCTCTCAAATAAAAATATTCGTTTTTACGGCGCGAATCGAGCTAAGCAATAAACAACTCAATGTAATAGACAATAAACAACAGCAGAATAAAATTTAGCGAGGTAAAAACATACCGTCGAATTGATAACCTCCTTCTTTTTGAAGTCGGTTAAAAAGGACGCTAAAATTTATCCTAGTCAAGCGAAAACTTATACGACCGTGTCGACCGTGGACGGGGCCGATTAAATTTTAGTTAGCCTCATTTTTCACCTCGCGGTGTACTTAAACGTGGTGTTTGACATTTAGTCAGTATAAATTTAAACTGGATAAAGGATTTAAACGCAGCCCTGTAACTTCATCAATTTTGGTTAACTTATTAAAAGAAAAAACACGTGTCTAATAATTTTTTATAATCTATATTTCGGACTTGTTAACTTTTTTGAGTAAAAATACACTATTAAGTGAAGGAAGAGTTTTAAACCGAATCTATCAGGTGTATGTTTTATTTTTATGATCTCGGCAGGACTTTTTTGTATGATATTGTTTGGAGAGCACAGCACAGCTTCAATCGACGAAGCCAATGTTGCCACATTGGCTTCGTCGATTGAAGCTGTGTTGCCAGATATGTAAAGAATATTATAATAATATTGATATTATGTGAAGGGCAGATTGTGTGCGTGTTTTTATTAAATCTGTTTGGTTATCAATGTTTTTAAGGGATTAAAAAAATAATCCTAAACCCGCGATTGGCGGCCATTTAAAATGGTTTATACAATAAAATGCTAATTATCTTTTAATCTAAATTAAATGACCTACACAAGTTTAAAATACTTTAATACCAAGGTAACATTATGGCCGTAGATTATAAAACCAGATTTCGTGTTTAAAACAAAACGTAACGATTTCCGTAAAGCCATTTTTCCATAAATGTATGAGTGATCGCAACATCAACATCATCATCAGCCTATAATGTTCCCACTGCTGGGACACAGGCCTCCTCTCTGTGAGAGGGAGTGGGCCATTATCCACCACGCGGGCCCAGTGCGGGTTGGCAGATGTCACATGTCTTCGAATGTTTGTTTCTAGGACATGCCGGTTTCCTCACGATGTTTTCCTTCACCTTTTTGAGAGCAGTGGTGATGAAATAAATTACACAAAGTAATGCGCCTGGCGGGGTTTTGAACATGTTCACTTGTTTTACATAGAAATCAAACTACGGTAGTATTTTTTATTCGTAATTTTTCTCAATGTCTAAGTTAAAAGCAAAAAGTAACAAAAAAACAGTTTGGTAATCACACGCACACAACTACTTACACAATACTGTATAAACGTGTATACAGCGTGTTTCAAAAAGTATGCTCATATGTTTAGGATGTTCTGTTTGATCTGTATATACGGTAACACGACCCTTGCCGCTGTGAGTGGTGACTTAGAGCGGAGAGATGTTTGAAACACGTCACGAGGTGTCGCCAGTAGCGAATTCGTGTTCTTACAAAGTAGCTAAGGTCTTATTTCCGTTGTTCCGCTTGTCATTTAGACCAGAATCGTGAACTGGTAGCATACCATGTCGTCTTAAAGCTGGTAGTTCCAGTGTGGAAGAGAGACAGCTATACAAATCGTCTAGGCCCATCTCGTTTACTCACTGGAACTATTTTGGCTTTAAATGGTAAGCCACTTAGCTGTACAAAACTGAATGTAGCCCTAACATATGATCATATATTTCTGTCACACGCGATTTATATATAAATATATATAAATAAATAAATTATATATATTAAGTAGTTGCCATCGCCATTCAATTCTAGTCTCGCTGCTTAGTTATTGCTACTTATTATTATTATTAATAAAATATGAATAGAAATTAAGAATTACGATATAATAATAAAATATTATTAAAGAAAAATATCTAAAGCTGTGAATCAGCTTTGCTCTTATAAAGCGTGCACTGCTGTCGACTGTCGTCAGTCGAACTAGTGTCGCTTCCCGACGTCGTCTGTAATTTAAACAAATAAAATGTTTGTTTGAACGCGCTCTTGTTGGACCGATGGCGGGTGAAACCGCAGGTCTCAGCTAGTTATATATTATATATATATAAATATATATATATAAAGTGAACACATGTATTGTAACGGGCCCGAAGCCATTCGCACGCCTGATTATTAAGTTTATTTGCCATTTATTTTATATCTACCGAATGCACAATGAATCTTTAATAAAAGGTAATTGTCCTTTTTTTTGTGTTTTATTTATGTAATATCAAAAGTTGAGTTGATCTTACGGCGTAAGACCAAAATTATAGATATTGTCCAAATCTGTAGTGGCAGTGGGCTGGTCATGTCTGCCGCAGAACCGACGATAGGTGGAGTAGGAAGGTTCTCGAATGGAGACCGCGTGTAGGTAAGTGTAGGGTGGGACGGCCCCCGGCAAGATGGACCGATGACTTGAAGAAGGTGGCTGGCAGTGGCTGGATGAAAAAAGCAGGAGATTGTGCGCTGTGGCGCTCCCTGGGCGAGGCCTACGTCCAGCCATTCATCATTTCAGCCTATTGCAGTCCACTACTGCAATATTGTATGACAAACTGTCAATTTGACCTTGTGTTAGCAACTAACTCTGAACTAAAAGATAACTCAGGTTCGTGCAAGCAGGCCTTTGGTAAGATTCACACCAACCGGCCAGACTCGTTCTCTCAACGAAATGTGTATCTTTTGGTATAGAAAATAAAGTCGTATTTTGAATGGCTCTTAAAAGAGTGCGCGCATCGTCGCATCGCGGTCTGAAGTGACCCTTAGTTGCATGCAAATATGAACTGTATTTACTGTTGATAGATTTCAATGTTCTTTACCGCATTGTAAAATGCCGCCGGGTCCGGCCGGTTGGTGGGAATCTTACCTTTAGTGTCAATTGCGTTGCACGTCGATTTTCACACCGCTTAGACCAAGGTGTGGGTGTTATGGTGGAATATCAGATTCAATAAAATAAAACCACAATTTTGGAAAAAAGCAAGAAATATTTATTTTGTATTCATATACCTATTTACAGTTATATTATAACAAAAAACGTGTACCTATCTTTTCATGAAAAAAAAAGTTACTAATATTCTCATAATTGTATATAATCATTAAAATGCAAAAATGAGTCTTAGTTATAAATTACTGAACAGATTGTGATGAGATTTATATAAAGAAGATTTATATCAAGATTATATAAAGAATCACTCAACTTATGGTAACGATAATTAGACGAAGACAATTGTTATGAAATATCGCCTTTATTCCGTAGTAATAAAGCCGATTTTTGTAGTTCAAGTGACATGAGCTTTTCTTTCTAACCGAGAATGCAGAATCATTAGGAAACAAAATAAAATCATATTTAATTAGCCTTAGTTATAGATTTTGTAATCAGAAATTTATTTCAGTTGAAATAAGGTTTGAAATACAAAAAAAAGAGCTGCGATGTCCCAGCTTGGACCAAATAATTATTATCATCTTAAATTCAAGATGTAAGTTTCAAAAACGAACTTAATTGAAGTCAAAATAAGGTTCATAATACAAAATCAACTTGAAAATGTCGATTTTGCAGCAAACCTCGAATCTAAGTTGTTAATTTTCTATTATAAACTGCTCAATCGGAATACAGTTCAAATAAAAAAAAAAACAACCGAATTTTCTATAATTTTTTACAAAATTATTTATTTTCTTGAGTAGAACTCATAATGGAAGCAAAATCCTTAACTTCAGGCGAATCTAAAATATCTTCTAACGATAAGTCCTGATGTCTTATATTCTGAATTATTTCCTCACTACTAATTTTATCACCTACGGGTATTTTCAAAGTCTCAATCTTATTATCTGCCACGATCACCGGATTGTGGCTCACATCACTATGTCGTCTTTTCATATGATTGTCAAGAAGAGATTTCCTCACCGACTTATAGTCACAAAGTTTACACTTAAATGGTTTGTTACCCGTATGTACCGTTTCATGACAAAGTAAACTTTCTTTTCTTATCGCTCGATAATCACAAAATCTACACTTCATTCCATTACCTAAATGTATTAAAGAAACATGCTTTTGTATCTCATATTTATGCTTACAAGAATAATTACATTCCGTACACTTATGTGGATTATGACACTTTTGATGAGTAGCGAATTGACACTTAAACATTGTAGTAAACGGACATTCTCTGCAAATCAATTTTACGTCCGCTTGACTCCGTTTGTTATGCAAAGCGATCTGGTCCTTAGTTTTCGTTGAAAAGTCACAATTAACACATTTAAAAGGTCGGTTTTGATTGCCCGTATGATGTCTCTGAAAGTGTCTTTGAACGGATGCCTTGAACCGTGACGAGTATTTACACATAATACATTGGAAGGGACGGTCTTTGGAATCTGATTCAATGACTTTGATACTCTTCCAATCTACTTCACAGTTAGGATCAAGCCTATAATTATTACTCTCTTCGTGAACCGTTACATTTGCATCATCAATTTTATTTGTTACGGGCTCATACTCCGGAACATTAAAACTAATTTCTCCATTACTTTCATCCAGTTTATATTCAGCAGCTTCCTCGTAATGAGTTCTTCTATGATTTTTTGATTCACAAATGAAATAAGTTTCAAATTCACATGTGGAGCATTTTATGAGGTTCTGCTGTTTACTTCTACGTTTGTGAACGTTCAACCTCCATCTTACTTTCGTTGAGAAATCGCAGAGATCACACTTATTTGCTTTTTCTGATACTTCATTGTGAATTTTGGCAAGATGTCTTGAAATATGTCCTTCATACTTTGTTACGAAGGGACACTTATCACATTTAAAAATCACTTCTTGTTTATCATGTACCCGAGAATGTTTTATATAATTATGTCTGTAAGCAGTCGCGTAAGTGCAGTGGTCACATTTGTACTGCTTTTCCAATTTATGCTTCCTTTTATGCGCTTTCAAATTCCATTTAAAACAAGTAGTGTACGTACAATCGTCACACTTGAATTCTTCAATCTTTTCTTGCATATCTTTCAAATCATGCTGGATAGTCATGTGTCGTTGTAAAGAAGTGGGGTATTTTGTAGTATAGTCACAAGTTTCGCAAGAAAATGGCTTAGAATTCGTGTGGCCCATTACATGGAGATTTAGGCAGTTCTTGTAGATGGTCGTGTACTCGCATGTGTCGCATTTTAAGATTTTTTTGGCGCGGTGTCTTGGATTTTTCTTTTTCTTGTAGTTTCTGGAAAAAGAGATTATTATTTTAAAGTTGGTTCGACATGTAAAAAAATGACTTGAATGTCTTTTTTCTTATTTTAATAGGAATTTTCTCCTGTATCGTGGGTGCGTTTATAAACATAGAAACGCTCATACACAAACACCCAGACCCGGAACAACTACTTGTAGGTCATAAAATTGTTTTTTCCATTTGGGAATCGAACCCGCGACACGCTGCGCAGTAGTCGTTCGCTCAGATACCGCGCCAACCGTGTCGTCACGTTTACTTTTTGGATGGAAAAAACGATTCTTGCTGAGGTTTTGCAACAATGAGCAAGGATATTATGAACGAACTAGCTGCTGCCCGCGGCTTCACCCGCTACAACTCGAAAATTATCCCACGGGAACATAAAATCGGGATAAAAACTATCCTATGTGTTAATCCAGGTTATAAACTATCTGTGTACCAAATTTTAGCTTAATCCGTTCAGTGGTTTTTGCGTGAAAGAGTAACAAACATCCATACATCCATACATACAAACTTTCGCCTTTATAATAGTAGTAGGAAATGAACGAATTTCCATTCCTGTTAAAAATGTTTTCTAGCTCATAAAAAAAAAAAAACGATGGACATTATCTCAACGTTGGCGTTGTTAAAACACATATTATACGCAAAGACGTTATAAAATTACTCCTACTTAAAAATTATTTTAAAAAATTTGTTGAATTGAATTGAGGTCATCAAATTAAATATCCGGATGTTTTCAATTTCTGTTTATTATAAAACTTACTTTTTTTATTCATTTAACATAACGAGACATTACTTTTTTTTAAATTCCATTTTTATAACTAACTAAATTATTTATAACTAGCTGATCAGGAAAACTTCGTACCGCCTCAAAAACACCTTCCCTGGACATCCAAAAATAATTTAAAACCAAAATCAGCCGAATCGCTCCAGCCAGCCGTTCTCGAGTTTTAGCGAGACTACTGACAGCAATTGATTATAACATACCTAACAGAAGAAGCGATAAAGTAATAAAGGATTGTAAAAAGAATCGTTTATTAATCTCTTAGGCCGCTTTCACATTAGGACGTTAGCAGCGCGACAGTAGCGCGGCAGAAGCACATTTCTTCACATTTTATATGAACAGCCGCGCATAAGCAGCGTCTGTCGCGCGACTGTTGTCGCCCAAATGTGAAAGCAGCGTTACATTTACATAACATGGGGTTGTTTCAATTCTTATAGTGGTTAACAACACTTATGTCGGGGATGTCATGCTCAACGGTAACAATATTGAGACTATGACAATTAAAATCAACATTAAATAAATTAAAAACAGTATCAAATTAAAATCAATTATTATCTACTTTAAAAAAATAAGTCGGGGTTTCCTTCCTGACGCTATAACTCCAGAACGCACGAACCGATTTCCACGGTTTTACATTCGTTGGAAAGGTCTCGGGCTCCGTGAGGTTTATAGCAAAGAAAACGAAGCCATCTGGTGGCGAAACGGAGTTCGCCGGGTTTGCTAGTATTTTATAAGTTTTTCCATTTCTTGTCTATTCATCATCATTCGCTTACAAATCAATGTTCCCACTGCTGGGACACAGGGCTCCTCTCTGTGAGAGAGAGTGAGCCATAATCAATGACGCGGGCCTAGTGCGTGTAGATGTCACATGTCTTTGAATTTCTGGTTCTAAGACATGCCGGTTTCCTCACGATGTTTTCCTTCACCGTTTTGAGAGCAGTGTGAGGAAATAAATTGTAAAAAGTAATGCACCTATCTGGGTTTGAACCCACGACCTACAAGTTTTAAGTCGGGGGGGAGGGGGTACCACTGGCCGTCACTGCTTTTGGTATGCAGTCACATATTTGAAAACAAAAGGAACTGACTTCAAAAGCACAAAAAAGTGTCAAATTACTTTTCTTTCGGAAATCGTTGGCTTCGTTTTTTATTTCATTGACTATGGCCTGAATTACTTAAATCGGACTTGTAGTTCCGGAGATATGCGAACAAAAACATACATAAATACACTTTTGTTCAGACACAATTTGATATAAACATAGGGGTCGAATTGATAATCTCCTTTTTTACCGACTTCAAAAAAAGGAGGTTATCAATTCGACCCGTATGTATGTAATTTTCCTGCCCAATTTATCGCATAAATGTTGGTCTATATCAGCGTCTGAACAAATGTGCCTAATTTCAAAACTGTATTTAAGTATGTTTTTTATGTTTGTGTTCGCATATCTCCGGAACTACAAGTCCGGTTAAAGTAACTCTTTTTTTATTGCACTAGAAAAAATAAAAAAAATCAATTTGTTTTTTTGTATTTGTTTTTGATGACGGTACTTTTTTTAAATTTTTTATGTTACTTAGATACCCATTTTTTTTTTGTTTTTAGTTTTTATTATTGCGTATAATAATAAAAAGGGCGGATGTGATAAAAGTCAGTCAGTCGGGGTCTGCAATCTCGCAAATCTTACATTAAAATCTCCAGAAATTAGAAAATAAATATTTATTAAACAAATCTATCAACAAAATATTATCTTAGGGCTCTCCCGCACCGCGAGCATTCACCTGTAATGTAACGTTAGGGTGCTTGTACACGGCGCATGTAACCCGCGCAAGTGCTTCAACATGCTCAAGCTACATGCGCCGTGTAAACCCACCCCGCGGGTAACTTGATCAAGTAGCTTAAGGCCTATTCAGACCTGAGCGATATTCGCTGCCGCTGTGGGTAGAGGTACATACCGCGCGGGTTTCGCTCAGGTATTTAGTATCAAGTACCGTGGCTAGAGCGACCTGAGCGATATTCGCTGCCGCCACAGATATCTTAAAGAAGGAGATATGGCGTGGAGTTTAAAATGTATAGAAAATCAGTGAAGCCGCAATAGCCCCACCATAACGATAATTTTGCATATGTAGTTCTATCAAAACAATACTACGAACAAGTGCACACACGCGCCACCGATAACTCAGTCATTTAAATATAAACCTTATTCTTAAAACCACAGCGTACTCTTTTTCCGTGTAACTTACTCACACTAACAATTATCATTGTGTGTTGTCGCGACACGCGGTGGGCGGTACTATTCCCGCTCCAATACAACGGACGCACCACGCGACATTACGGCTTGATGAAGTATCGTTATGTCAGCTTTACATTGCTGGTCCAGTCACTCAGTGATAATGTGAGATCGTTGTAAAAGAGCAATGTATTTAATGAAAAACAATATAGTCGGAGTAATAAAGGAAACATAAATAAAGTAGTCCATGTCAATTTCTGGCCAAAACGCTCAGGACCAGATTTCAACGACACGCCCCCTTACCACTTCTCCTGTTTTTAATATTTCTGTGGCTGCCGCTGTGGGTAGAGGTACATACATACCGCGCGTTATTCTACCCACAAGAATAGCGAAATCCGTTTTGGTGTGAACAGTAATATTACCGCATACCCACTGGGTTTTCTCTGCCGCAGACGGTAGCGAATACCGCTTAGGTCTGAATAGGCCTTTACGCATGTTACTCGCGCGGGTAAACCGCGTTTTTACATGCGCCGTGTACCAGCACCCTAACGTTACATTACAGGTGAATGCTCGCGGTGCGGGAGCGCCTTTATACGTATACCTGTGACCGTTGATTTCGCTTCCAAATTTGCCATCGCTTTTTCTCCGACTTTCCTCTTACGTATAGCATCTGTACTTGACTCAATTGGAAACGGAACCACTTCAGTAGTATTATAAATGCAAAGTAAATGAGACCTCATCTTGAAATGATCGTAAATTTCTTTCGAAGGATTCCGATTGTTTAATAACGAAGTCGCAAAAGCAATAGCGTAAACCCCGCCATCTGTCGCATTGAACTGCTGTCGAACTTTATGAAATATACGTTCCGGTTTCTGTGGAAATAACTGATCAAGAAAAATATCCATTTCTGTATCCAAAGACTCTTTGTTTAGACTGTCATATACGTTTATAACTTTACCATCAAAGTAAGTACAAATCCAATGCGTCAATTGATGCGCTTGTCCCGAAAAACCACATATTTGGATATGTTTTTGCGAATTTTCAACTGGTTTAAAATCTCGTGGCGAATCTGTTAGTTGAACATCAATCGGTCGCAAATTTAAATAACGACTAGCAATGATATCTTGGAAGGTATTTATATGTTCTGCATGTAATTCATAACGGTTTTTGATATCTTCTGTGAAATTTTCTGTGTTTTTTTGACGCTGTTTAATGCGTTTTATTAACGCTTCATTTGGCTGTGTTTCTTCAAAAGGTGATTCGCATTGTTCTAAAGTATTACTGTTTTTTGCTAATAATTCTTCCATTTGTTTCTTCTTTTTTATTTCTCTGTTTTTTCTCCTTTTCTCTGCTTCTTGCTGCTTCTTTAATATTATTTCTGGCGGTTCTTTACCGTTATTTAATTTGGTTAACTCTAATGCTTCTGCCTTCTTTTGTTCTCTGTATTTTTTGGCTCTTTCTGAATTATTATATTTTTTCTTCTCTGGTGGCTCTTTTTCAGATTCTGGTGCTGATGTGTCATCTTTCCTTAAAAGTATAATGATAATATTTAGGAAAATGGTTAGCATTGGTTTAAAAAAAATGTAAAGTAGCTATTTTTTTCTTCAATCATTTAATAATAATTAATCATTTAAAGTATAATTTTTAATTCTTTAAGATTTTTGAAAAGGTACAAAGTTTCTCTATATAAGTTTTTTTTTTGTCCTTATTAAATAAAAACTAAAAGTGTAATAAATGGAATTTGACCTTTTGTTTTAAAAAAATATGGAACAAATAAGAAAAGAAAAAATATATTAAGTAGGTACTTACTTCAATTTGTTTTGACTTTCTTCAGTTTTTGGTGGCTCACTTTTACTATTATCCATTGTCACAATAAAGCGGTATCATGAAAAAAATATTTTTACATGATTATTGGAATATTTTTTTTTTATGAATCAAAAGTTTGTTCTATAAATAAAACAATATCTGGGTGACCAAGCTTCACTCGGTTTTTAAAATGTCTATATTTTGGGAACCGAGCTTTTCTCGAACCTGGGACCTTGATAAATCGATTCCTTGAGCCGAAAAACCCCTAATCTGTAACTTTCATGAAAATGCTTGGAGCCGTTTCCGAGATCCTGATTATTTGTATCTACCTATACATAAAACCCGAAATCATTTTGATACTAAGAAACAGGATAGGTTTATCATTATAGGTTTCCGCTTATAAGCAGGCCCAGTGCATCTTGGTAGATATCACACATGTCTTTAAAGATGGTTCTAGGACATGCCAGTTTCCTCACGATGTATTCCTTCACCGTTCTGAGAGCAGTGGTGATGAAATAAATTACACAAAGTAATGCGCTTGGCTGGGACAAATTCAAACCCACGGGACCTACATAATATTACTGGTATGATATTTTCGACAAATTATTTACTATTTTTCCAGGAAATCTTCATTCGAGAGTATCTAAAACACTACGGTCAAGATAAAACCGAGGAAGTTTCACTAGACGATTTCGGCGAGTTCCACTAATACCATTGGGCCACCACTGCTCCCAGTTTAGACTGGCCTGTTGGTCTAGTAGTTAGTGACCCTGACTGCTATGCCAGAGGTCGTGGGTTCAATTCCCACCCAGGACAAATGTTTGTGTGATGAGCACGATCATTCAAATTTGTTCTGTGTCTGGGTGTAATTTATCTATATTATGTATGTATATAGAAATATATAAGTATGTTTATCAGTTGTCTAGTACCCATAACACAAGCTCTGCTTAGCTTGGGACTAGATGGCGTTGTGTGATAGTTGTGGAATATTATTATTATATTAATAATACTTACACTTGCTCTGTTTTTAAAGCGTTCTCCGAGTTATCCTCAGACTCATCAACTTCCACCTTCACCCAAACGCTGGCAAACATGCTCATCATTTCAGTATCATGTTCTTCGGAGTCCTTTGAGTCCGACATGCTTGGCTGAAAAAATTAATAAACAAATTATACTAGATAATACATATATTTTTTAGACTCCACTGTAGTGGAGATCGCGAATGGGCAAAAGTAATGTAGGACGTTCTGGTGCAAGATGGGTTGATGATTTGGGGAATGTGGCTGGCAGCAGAGGGCTACAAAATCGGTGGAGCGGTTTTTCATTTATTACAATTTTTGTAACAAACGATAATAGTATAGATTATGTGGCGTTACGAAGTTTGCGGGTTCAACTAGTATTATGTTATAAAACTTAGATTATAAAATATCAACATTCCATGTTCAAAACAAAACACTGTTTTTCGTAAAGCCTTTTTTTTGTGACAACATTACAATAATAAGTAAAAGCAATGAACATAATTTATTTTTTCTTTGTCGACCTGTGTTATCTAAGGTCACTGACCCCCTTATCACTGATTCCTACAACATAATGCCTAATTCCATAAATTTTTGAGGAGTTTTGAGCAAAATACAAATCTGACATATTTCTTTTTATTATCAGTTTTTAGAATGCCACACTATGTATGCTGGGAACACAAGTATCAGAGAAGTATAGAATAATATGATTATGAGCCGACCAATAATGAATTTATATAGGGGCGGGAGAAATATAATGCATTTCGGTCTGTTAGACTTAATCAAAGAGTCCCCATAAAAGCGGGTTTCTTAATTACATAGTATTTAGTACAGAAACGACGTCATACGCACATTAGTACACTCTACAAAGCGAAGAAAAAAAGTGAACTCAGGTAAACCAAGGTAAACGCTTTTTTTGATAATACCGGTTTTGCCGAAAATTGTTCTTACAAATAACAACTTTATGAATAGAGGCAGGACTTATTTCGCGTTATTAAATGTAACTAAAGGAATTACGGCCTTAAACAGTAAATGTATCAGTGATTTTCCGACGAGCCATATCTATTTTTGGCGACATAAAAAAAAACTCTACGTTTCATCTTCGAATTTCATCGATATAACCTCGTAATAGAGAAAGAATTTTAAGCATTACAGTAAATTAAGTTCATATAGCGTACTTACACGATTATTTCATGAATTTATTGGCTAAAAAATATTACTTTTTCAATGAACTAATTCCACAACACAAACGCGGATGAAAAAAAAAATCAATCGTTGATTGCACGTTCATTGAAGTTTGACGTTCGTTCAGAAATAACCACGAAATAACAATCGCCGTACCATTCGTATCCCACGTTCCGTTCCCAGCCATGCCGTAATCATAGCTGTACAGCTCGACATAAAAATGTAGAAAACCGGAAGTCGCCACTGTCTTCGCGCTACCAGCACTTTGAATGATTTTATTTTCTTTTCTTTCACTTATTTCGTTATTTTTATGGCACAATAATAAATCTGACAAACCTGCGGTCTTTGTTTACATCAAATATCAAAGATTTTAAAACGCTGTCAGAAATAAAAATTTTAGTTCCGTTTCAACTGGTCAAGCTATATAGCTTGACATAAAAATAAAGCGAGAAAAAAAAAAGCAAAATTAAACGAGTGAATCGTGATAACCCAAACATTTACAGTGGGACCTTGGTCTGGGGCAAGGGCTCTGATAGATAAACCTTTTTAAAATCTTTGCTCATCTTCATTTTTACAAATACATTTCCAAACTTTTTTGATCTTTCAGGAGTACTTGCAGCTAACTTCATTCCACAAGTAAGCTATCTTTTTCTAAAATGGCAACATCAGCTTAAATGTCAGTGTCAAAGAATTATTTTGGCTGAAATTCGTAGTCATATTTCAGGTTGCGAAAAATAATAAAAATAAACAAAAATGTACACAGAAGTGGACGTATTCGTTAGTAATTATACTTTAATTGACCCTGAAATATATCAACTGTGGATTGAAGGATGTTCTTGTAAGTATTTGCCCAATAAACTGATGTTTTTGATAACATTAATTATCTCTATTTAGAATCTATTGAAATTCTAATTTTAGGGTCTATTTTATATAAGATGTTGCATGAATTATTTGTAAATATATCATATTTAGTAATGGTCAATTATTGAACAAGTACTCCTTGTTCCGTTTTCATAATATTGTCTTAAAAATATATAAAATGAGATTGTGTTCAGAAATTCTTAAATTATCAAAGATTACGGTATCAAATTACGTTAACTCTAGTATTCAATACACGCTGTGGAGATGTGAGCAGCATCCCGTCGTTCACAGCAAATTTATCACTGAAAACAGAATAATTTAAATTTCTAATTTTAACTTATTTTTGATGACCCAGTAACAGCACTGGCTACATATTATAAAATACTGGTATTTTATCTGTTTATAGCCTGGAGCAAACCACACCATAGGGCAAGACAAACAGATGATGAATCATACACACACTTTTGTATATTTCATTATTCTGTAAAACACTTTTCATCCACATTTATATGGACGCAGGTCAGGGACACACTATCACGTTTCAATTGATCATTCACTATCTGTAACTAGCTGTAATTGAAAAGTGTCATTTTAAGTAATATGTGGGATGTAAGTATAATTATTATTATTATATCAGCCTGCACTGTCCCACTGCTGGGCAAAGGCCTCCCTCCATTCCTTCCAACGTTCGCGACTTTGCGCCACCTCTTTCCAATTCTTAAGGAAGACATCCAGCTCGTCCCGCCATCTCCTTCGTGGTCTACCGCGGCCTCGCGTCGCTGTTTCAGGGCACCAATCATTAGCTTTGCGTGCCCACATCTCGCTCGGCATGCGGCAGACATGTCCTGCCCAGTCCCATTTAAGTTGGGCAGCCTTTTGAGCCACATCAATGATTTGTGTTTTGGAGCGCAGTGTAGTGTTTCGAACGTGATCTGTTAATTTAACACCTAGGATACTGCGCTCCATTCCACGTTGGCAAACCTTGAGTTTGGACTTTTGGATGTTTGTCAAAGACCAAGTCTGTGCACTGTAGCTCAGGATGGGGAGAATACACATGTCCATCAACTTCTGCTTCAGAGACAGGGGCAGAGTGCCCTTGAAAAACTCCTTCATGGACCAGTAACTCTTCCAGGCATTTTCTGTTCGTCGTGCGATCTCTTTATCTTGTCTTGCCTGGAAAGAGATTACTTTGCCCAAGTAGATGTAATCTTCGACATATTGTATATTCTCCCCATCTACAAATATGTTCCTTTTGGGGCTGTTGGTCATGAGCTTGGTCTTTGACATGTTCATCTTGAGTCCAACCTCAAGGCTTGCATTGCTAAGGTCTTGTAGCATTTCTTCGAGTCCTGTGGCTGTGGGAGAGAACAGTACAATATCATCAGCGAAACGTAGATTAGTTAATCTGGTTTCACCGATGAAAATTCCCTTATCTTCCCATTTGGCTTTCAGCGTCTGAAAGACTTCTTCTAGGGTACTGGTGAACAGCTTTGGAGATAGCGGGTCGCCCTGTTTGACTCCCTTGTGAATGTCAAATTTTGGACCTAATCTTTCTAGTTTGATGGCAGCAGTACTAAAAGTGTATATATTTTGCAGCAGTTTTATATAGGTAGGTTCTATAACTGTTTTGTGAGGGCATTAAATATTGCGGAATGCGTGATGCTGTCGAAGGCTTTTGAATAGTCGACAAATGCCAAATACAAAGGGGTCTTATATTCTTGGCATTTCTCGACTATTTGGTTCATGGTGTGTAAGTGGTCGGCGGTAGAGAGCCCCCGACGAAAGCCTGCTTGTTCTGGAGGTTGTTTAAGGTCTAATTGGTTTGCAATGCGTTTTTCAATTACTTTAATAAAGGTTTTGTAGATATGAGATATTAAGCTAATTGGCCGATAGTTATTTATATCGGACTTATCGCCTTTTTTGTGGAGTAATATGATGATGGAATGGCAAAAATTTGATGGGAGACTGCCTGTTCGAAGAATGTCGTTGAACAATCTTGTAAGGGGATAAAGAAGTGATGGTTCACCCATTCTTAAAGCTTCAGTGCTGACACCATCTTCACCGCAGGATCGGTTGTACTTCAGTGTGCTTAGTGCAACTCGGACCTCTACTTCTGAAATGGTTGGTATATTTTGGGAACATGCGTAACTAGATATCTGTTGTGTAGGATTTGAGTCAAAATATAGGTTTTTATAGAATGTGGTATAATGTGGTATAATGCCGGACGATAACATTCAATACAATTTGATCATCTATAATTAAAGTGACTAGCTTTCCCCTTTTTTTCTTTTTACAAAATATTGTCCCTCTCTACAAATTTCTCCTGTATTGTGTATGTGTTTACAAAAGTAGGAACTAACCAACGAGATTTAAAAGAACCTTTAGAGCAGGCATTGGGAAAATTGTCATACAAAATTGTTGATGCCGTGCGTCAGTAGCACTATCTAGCGTTGCATAGCAACGCGACTATTAGACTGAGCGACTTTTTACCTATTGATAAAAAGTTTTGGATCACAACTTTCTTCGTGATGTCCTGTCTTTGGATGTGATCAAAACCTCAGATTATACAAATATTTACCCTGTGCGAGAATCTCACCAGCCGTCCAATTGTTGCATCTGCTATCCTAAACTAAAGGGGTTCACATTCTTGCATCCGGTCATGCAATATTTCAAATATAAATAAATAGCATTACCAAAACTTTCTCCACACCAACAATTTATTATTGAAACAGTAAAAGAGACACAATTGATCAAAATCTTGGCAAAATATCAAATTTTATATTTATTGCTTACATGCAAACATCTGCCTGCCATTATTAATTATTGTCCATGGTTATTTCTGTATGATTATTTTTATAAAATTATGGTGAAGGAAAACATTGTGAGAAAAAATATATATGTCGAATTGAGAACCTCCTCCTTTTTTTTCGTCGGTTAAAAACGGTGTTTCCTAGAACCATTTATTCGAAAAAAATGTGAAATCTACCAAATTGCGTGGCCCACTCCTTCTCACAGAGAGGCGGCCTGTTTCCCAGCAGTGGGAAAATTATAGGTTGATGTGGTATTGATCATCTTTCAGCCAGTGAAGCGGTCACCACATTGCACAAGCGAGACTTCGCAAAACAACATGGAGCGACAGTCGAACTTATTGCGAGCGATGTGCTGGACCATTACAGGTAGGTAATAGGTAGGACCTGTATTTTTTCTCTGCCCACCGTAGTCGCCGGCATGCGGGTAGCGAGTTGCCCGCGCAGTTACCCGGGTCAACGGCGCGTTGAGTTTTGCACACCCGCCTCTAAGAGTGTCAGCACTATGACAAAGATCCCCCTTAGAGGGCTATTGAAGGACACCGTGGATTTTAGTCAGAAAAAAGTCTGACTTTACGTGTAAGTACTGGAGGTACCCTAAAAAAAAATATTTTACGAGATTTTATTTTACCACTTTTTCGGCACAACTTGTTTATATTTACACCAAATTACAGCTCTCTAGTACTGTGCGTCTCTGAGCTAAACTGCGGACGGACGGACGGACGGACATGGCGAAACTATAAGGGTTCCTTGTTGACTACGGAACTCTAAAAATGACAGAACGTAAAAGATTTTTATCGATTTAAGCATTTCAATGTTCAAAATCTAAAAGAGATATGTTTCTATTCTTTCATGGTAAACGAATCGTGTCATACTTGTGCAAAAAAAACCAGTCGATTTCTATAGGAATAACGACGAAATAACTTTGTCTTTTCTTGGCAGAATAGAGATAGAATCGCCATGCTACGCGTGCAGATAAGAAAAGGGCCTTGCAGATGCTTTTTATCCCCTGCTAGATTCCGTCACGGCCACTGGCTCCATGTTGGGCCTTTGTTTCAGGACTAGATAAAGGCCAAAGAAACAACACTAAAATAAAAATCTAGAGGGCCAACTCAGATCAAAGAAATAGGCAGCTAGAACGCTCAGAACACGCGAGTGGGCCCACCAAAGTTAATAAAAAATCAAATTGAATTACATTCCATAATGTTTTCTTTGTTTTTAAGAACAACTTTTACAATGGTTAAAGACGCGTGACGGCATATTTTGGCAAACAACAACAACGACGCGCAGCTTGGTACACGACGCGTAGCTTGGTACTGTCGCGACTTTGTATTCGATTTTGATTTTGTATTAACTTTGGTGGAACCACTCGCGTGTTCTGAGCGCTCTATCTGCCTATTTCTTTGATCTGAGAGTGCCAATTTCATTTTTTTTTCTTTGCTGTAGGATCTTATTTTAATGTTTCAGGACATTCGCCCTCCTGGAGCGCCTGCTCACAGTACCATCAAAGTTATCAGAACAGATGATATTTCAGATCGATGAGGCTACCAAACAGATGCTTATTGAGAAGTAAGTCATTTTTACAGGTTTTGTATTTAAACACTGTAGATTTTATTACCAAAATGAGGTCTTGATAAGTTGATTGTTCTTGTAGATTTTTTGTATAACTTTGTTATGCTAGATGACTGAGAAACGTATTTATTCTGTCATTTTATTAATTTAAAATGATAGACTATTTTTTTTTTGTAATAGACTCATGTGACTAAAAGAGTGATGAGTATGAATGTTGATGGATGCAGAGGAAGAGAAAGGACAAAGAAAAGATGGATGGATTGTCTAAGGAATGATATGAAAGAAATAGTAGTAAATGATGCTGTGACGTCTGATAGGGGAGAATGGAAGAAGAAAACGTGTTGCGACAACCACAAGTAGAATGGGATGAGGGCAGGAAGATCGTGATTACCAAAAATGATAATACTTTTTCTAAGAATGGATCATGATTAGACACGCTTTTAAAATACACAATATGTAACTTCTAAGTATAAGTTTTACATAGTTCTGACTTCACGAAGGCTCACTCCCGAGTTTTGGATACGTTATATTGAGGCCAATGATCACGGACTAAAAAAAAAATCCATTGTTTTTCTATACATTTATGGTAAGCGTCCACAGGTCGGCATCGCACGTATGGGACGTATCGTACGTAACGGATTTTAGTATGCCTTGTATTAAAACTCATACAACAGCATCGTACGGACGGCTCATCGGCAATGCCTACATGCGATGCGTACCGATGACGTCATACGGAATGCCGATCAATGAAAGCGATGAAGGTGGCATCGGCAATCCGATTGCTGATACTCGCGTCGGCAATCCGATCGCTGCCGACACAGAAATCCGTTTGATGCGATGCGTCCGATACGTACGATGCGGACCTGTGAACGCTTACCTTTAAACAACGGACTTAATAAGTAGATTTGCAATAGATTAATCCTGTGATCGTAACTATTGCTGCTCCCCAATAGCAGATAAGAATCCCAATTTGTCTTTTTTTCAGGTATTATGATCTTGATGACGCTGTTATTAGAGAACTGCTGGGAAGGAAACTATCTTCAAGACACAGGAAAGACTTAGACGAGGTATTTCATGCTAAAAGTACTACTACTTAAAATGGTTTAATTATATCATTTACAGGTACTTTTCGAACTGCTAATTTATCATTGGTGTGCCACCAATTTTATTACTAACTAGCTGTACCTGCGACTTCGTTCGCGTGGATGTTGGAACTTAACAATGTATTTTTTATCAAATTGACAAAGTTTCATCCCCTATTTTATCCCTTTGGGGGTAGAATTGATCCAAATCCTTTCTTAGCGGATGCCTACGTCTTAACACCTACCTGCATGCCAAATTTCAGCCCGATCCGTCCAGTGGTTTGGGCTGTGCGTTAATAGATCACTATGTCAGTCAGTCAACTTTGAGTTATATACAGAGTAAAATTGTGTAATGCCACCTGGGGGGAAAGTACTCTTAATACTGCAGATAGAAATTTTACTCAAAGGAAACATTCCTTTATTTTTGAATAGAAAGCAAACTGCATTCAAAGATTTTCGAAGATTCTCTTCTCCCACACCCTTAGAATGTTTAATAAAAACATTGTTTAATTTGAAACTGTTTAAAACAGGTGTTTTAAAACAACTGCATGCTATGCCAACCCTGGTTATTCCAGACTATACTATTATAAAGGCGAAAGTTTGTAAGTATGGATGTATGGATGTTTAATACTCTTTCACGCAAAAACCACCGAACGGATTTGGCTAAAATTTGGTACACAGATAGTTTATAACCTGGATTAACATATAGGATAGTTTTTATCCCGATTTTATGTTCCCGTGGGATAATTTTCGAGTTGTAGCGGGTGAAGCCGCTGGCAACAGCTAGTGTATAACATAAAATGCCCTTTTCTTTAGGTAGCAGAACGCTCGGGCGCTCCATTACGTTGTTGTCGCCGTCAATTCGACAATGTCCGCCGAGTTTTCAAAGCCGTAGAAGAAATGCCGGGCAACGTGGTAGCTAATATAAGAAGCACTTTTCTGCTCTCCGAACCTTTGGCCAAGTAAGTTTACAGAAACTGCAAAAGAAAAAGGCCCCTGAATGCAGGGCTGGATTAAACATCTCGGGGCCCCTAGGCACAGCTTGTTTCGAGCCCTCCCTTATTCATACCACACAACAACGCAATTTCCAATAACAGACCCTGATACCATTTTGCCCTGTCAATACTATAATACCCACTCTTGAGTTTATGATTTCAAAATAAAATACAAATAAATTATATACGTTAATAAATATTTAATAAATTATTAAAGTGTCTAATAAAAAAAAATGTTAGATTAACTTCAATACAATAAGTTATGGGGGCTTTTACCTTATTGGGAAAAAAAGTTTCACTTTTAGTTTACCGTGGTTTCATAAAAACTTTTTCAAAAAAAATATAACCGCCTTCAAAAACAACCACAAAAAAGTGTAAAATAATCTACAAAATAACTTTTCTTTCGGAAGTCGGTGCCTTTGTATTTTTTCTTTTCATTGTCTTTTTAGCCACCGACTTCCGAAAGAAAAGTTATTTTGTAGATTATTTTACACTTTTTTGTGGTTGTTTTTGAAGGCGGTTATATTTTTTTTGAAAAAGTTTTTATTTTACTCTTTTTAGTTTAAATATTCAACCCAAATTCTTGTTAAGAACATTATTCTCTTACATGTGCACTAGAATTTTGTAATCCTTCGCACCAGTACTTACATCACTCATGTACACATTAAGCTAATAAAATTCCATATCTCAAAAATTACTGAACCGATTTTGATGAAACTTGCAGTATTCTCTTAGTTAAATGATACCTAGTACAACAAAAAAAGAATTACTTAAATCGGACTTGTAGTTCCGGAGATATAAATCAATCTATGCCTACTCCTTACTATTAAGGAGTTGTACCTTCCATCATCAGGTCATCCACCTGAGATGATGATTATCAGATACAGATACTTGAACAGCTTTAGAAAATATATGAAAATGGTACTATGTGCCTATAAAATTTGAAGGTTGCCCTCAATTTCCCTAGGATCCCATCATCAGATCCTGACCTGGTGATCATGGGACCAATTGGAAAGTATACCCTTTCAAACAAAAGAAAAAAATTCCAAATCGGTCCAGGCGTCTTCGAGAAATCGGGGAACATACATAAAAAAAAAAAAAAGATTCCGACGAATTGAGAACCTCCTCCTTTTTTTGAAGTCGGTTAAAAACCACACAATCGCCTTTTTATTTTTAATCGGGAATGCTAGGCCCCTGGTCATAGAGGGCCCCTAGGCACTGGCCTAAAGTGCCTTATGGATAATACGGCACTGCCTGAATGAACGGGTGACCACTGAAAACCAGCGTTGTACTGTGGGTTTCTCACAGCACAGCATTATGCTGAGTGGTCACTTTTCTTTTTACAGACTTGACATGCAGCTGTCGAATTTTGTTTTTATAACAAAAATAAAAATCAAAATCATTTATTTCAAATAAGCCAGTTACAGGCACTTTTGAATTGTCAAAAGACAAAAAAAATTAAAATAGTTCAAAAATAGTTATGGTGCTACAGTCCCAGTCACAAGACACAAAAACTGTGAAAGTACCGTAGATGCCCGTTCCAAGAAGTAGATCTCTATGGAGAAGAACGGGCAAGAAACTCCATGGACACTATTTTTAGATCGCCAAAAAAATTATTACATAACTTTTGTTACATCATTCATTTTCAGATGGTACATTATGTGAGAACGATGTAGCAAGTTATAAAGTGTCCACAGGAAGTATAAAAAAAGACAATTCAGAAATAAAATTATAGATTATTAAAATAACCCGTGGCAGCTAAGAGATGACCAGTCCCAACCGATAGCGCCCGTTCACGAACATGACACATAATATCAGCACCATTCAGATTCAAAATTCGACAGCTGCATGCCAAGTCATTTGTTTGTGTTCATTTTTTATGTTTAAAGGAGGTGTTATTTTTTCGGCCCAACCATGTACCGAGGTACAAATTATTATTAAAATCCCTTCCAATAATTAGTATTTTTAGCAGTATTTAAAATCCTTCAATACTAGATAGAAAAAGAAATAAAAGTATATGAAAAAACCGGCCAAGTGCGTGTCGGGCCACGCACAGTGTAGGGTTCCGTAGTTGCCCATCAAAATACTTATGCGAACTAACTAAACTGATTCGCTGAATTTAATTTTAAAAAGAAGAATTTTCAAAATCGGTCCAGGAGTCTTTGAGAAATCGGGGAAAATGCATAAGAAAAAAGATTACGACGAATTTAGAACCTCCTCCATTTTTTGAATTTAGTTAAAAATATTTGACGATAAAAACCTACATAATCCCCAAAAAACATACCTATAAAAGCTGTAAAATAAAGTTGACAAACTTACATTTGCAGTTCTCTCCGATACATTTTGTTTAAGAAAATATGAATCCAAGTACATTTTATAAGTTGGTCGATTATTACTCGTAAAGTTGTAAAGCCTACTTAGTCATGATAATTTTCTTTTAAACATCGTTATATATACTACTATTGTGAATTTTTTCACACCCCCAAACATAACCGTTTAGCTGGTAGAGGGGGGGGGCACTCGAATCGAGCAAAATTTTGCACTTTAAAGCTTAATATTTCACAAACGAATTTTTTTATCAAAAAATTGTTAATGGAAACTATCATTATTTTTAAAGGCCTATTTAATGATACCCCACACTAAGGGGTACGCGAAAAAAAAAAATCCTCACTTTACGTAAATATTTTTTTTTTTTTTTTTAAATATTTTACGAGATTTTATTTTACCACTTTTTCGGCACAACAAATCCGTATATTTACACCAAATTACAGCTCTCTAGTACTGTGCGTCTCTGAGCTAAACTGCGGACAGACGGACGGACGGACGGACGGACGGACATGGCGAAACCATAAGGGTTCCTTGTTGACTACGGAACCCTAAAAACACTACTTCGCAACGGAACTGCGTTAAAAGAAACGTTTATGACAGCGTCAATCTGTTTCATCTGTCAAAATCACGTCAAAATATGACATCGATGTTTCATTATTTGACAGCTTTTTGACAGTAATGAATATCAACAACAATAGAAAAAAACTATCGAACTAGGTCGGGAACCCTGGCTTTTGGCCGGCAGATAACCAAACGCAAAAAATAATACGAAATGTGAAATAAATGCATTTTTTTAAATTATTGTTCCCATGATTATTCACAAAATATGTGTACTAGTAATTATAACTTATTTGAAATACATAAATAAATTCTATAAAGTACATTTTAGGGTTTTCACACTTTTATAAATGAAGTAACGAAACGCATCATGTCGGAGACGTATGACATTGCTAGATTGAAAATCAATTCTTGGGTTGCAAGTTTTAACATTTTGGATCGACAATTTCTTATGGTACAAATGCCCAAATAAATTCAACATATTTTTTTTCAAAATCTACGATTTTTTTCCTATAATTTCGTATTTTTGTCCTTGAGGTACACGGCTGGGCCTTAAATGTAGGGAACAAATTAACACCTCCTTTAGTCAAGTAGTTATTAATTTCTCTGTTTTTTTTTTCGTTATTTACTTGCATCTTCTGTAGAAAAATTAAATATATTTCTTTCTTTCTTTGAGACATTGAGATAATGTCGCGATACTTCCTTTTCAATAGCTTAGTGAATATCGTATTGGATTTTGGACTGGGGCCGTGCTGCAAAAAACTTTAACAAAAAAAATTATGCACTACACTCCTTAGATGTGGGCACTATAAAAAAATCAGAGAAGAGGCCTGTGTCCCAGCAGTGGGAAAGTTATAGCATCGATTATTTTATTTTATTTATGTTCTGTTTTATAACTGACAGAATTATATCTGCAGTTTATTGATGCTTTAAACTTACCTATTTCTAGAAAGTATGGTGCAGTGGTATTCATAGCCTGCATGCGGTTCGAGACTGCTAAGAGGAAGCTTACATATTTGACGTTCAATGACTTCTATCATTGTGCACAGGTAAGTGTCGTTTGTTTGTTTCATTCATTTTTTTAGGGGTCCGTATCTCAGAAGAAAAACGGAACTCTTACGCCTGTTTTTTTTAACGATACTTTATTCTAGGAATTTCTCCTGTAACACGCTTGTGTTACTGTATCCTGATACAGTAACACAATACACCCAGTTCATAAACTCTTAGAACAGGAACAACTTAAGTTTGCCGTATATGAATACTTCCCAGAATTTGATCCTTATTAGCAAGACTATAGAATGGCGTAATAGTACAGGGTGTGATTTTTTTCCAAAATCAGCGTGTTCGATTCCTGGCCTAGATGTTCATTTTTCTGAAATCCAATGAAGGAATTTTAGTTTTCTTTAAAATCGGGCTCGACACTCCTCTCAACGTTTTTCGATATTTCTCATAGTTTCGAATATAGCCATCCATCCACATCCAGTTAAAGTTTAACCCAGTATGTCATGTCCACCCGTGCGAAGCCGGGACGGGCCGCTAGTATCATCATCATCAGCCGGAAGACATCTACTGCTGACCCTTAGACCGCCAATCCGAACGACAATCCTCCACTTGCATCTATCGGCTGCCCGCGACCCTCACGATGTCGTCGGTCCACCTAGTGGGACGCCTGCCTACACTGCGTCTTCCAGTCCGTGGTCGCCACTCGAGAACTTTTCTTCCCCATCGGTTGCCAGTTCTACGAGCGATGAGGCCTGCCCATTGCCACTTCCGCCAGCCGCTAGTATATAAGTTGGAACAGAATCCTCGGTGCCCGAGTACTACTCGCATTTGACTGATCCTTAAAATATATTTTTTCTTTCCCAGGCCATAATGACAAGTTGGACATACAGTTGCACGGGTCCGGAGTACTACGACACGGAGATGGATAGAGAATTTCTGCTCGAACTGCGTGAATTACGCATCCTACTCGATAAGGAGAAGGAGCATAAGCAGTGAGTGTATGCAGTGTAGCCATAGTGATTTTCCCATTGATGGGAATTTTTCCAGTGGTGGGAAATGTATTTAAAGGTACAGAGGTGAGAGGTTTAGACTTCTGTGTCATCGGTCTCTTCTCTGAATTGTCCCATTGATGGGAATATTGTTTTGTTTTGTTCCCAGTGTTGGGAAACATATCTCAAAGCACAAAAATGAGAGGTTTCGACTGCTAAGATACAGGTCTCTCCTCTGTGATTAGTTTCCACTGATGGGTATCGCTATTTAACAAGTTAACATTGCCGGAAATCAATCCTACGATCGCACAGGTGAGAGGTTTTGACTGCGTAGAGACCGGCGGCATCTTCTCTGTGAAAAAGTTCCCACTGATGGGAGTCTATATTACGGCAATGCCCAGTGCTAGCAAAAGGGTATGTCTAAGGGTACAATGGTGAGAAGTTATGATTGCTGAGACATCGGCCTCATATCTGTGACAGTTTCCCATGACTGGGAAACCCACAAGTGTGCCAACAATTCAACTAATAATGATCTAATGTGTCAAAAAATCTGTCTTTTTTCAGTTTGATCTGTATGCGTCTGCGACCTAAGTTACTGGAGAAGTCCTACCAAGAATTAGAGCTCAATTTTAGGTAATATAAATTCAAAATTCACATTATTTTATTGAATTTACTTTGGCTGTAATAATAGTCCCACTGTCAGAACTTACTGTTTAAGCGCTTGCTGAGGTTGGTCTGTGGATGAGTGACCATCTGTCATAGCGAGTTTCCTCCGTGCCTCGGAAAACACGTAAAGTCGTTGGTCCCGGCTGTCATTTGTAGATCTTTGACAGTCATTACTGTTGATCAGAAACTCGAAAATTTGTCAACCAGTCTTACCATGGGATATCGTATTACCCAGTTACTGTGTTGTGGAGGTCCGATAGTCAGTCGCTCCATGTAAAATACTGATATTCAGCTGCATCTGGTTCGGCTGGAAGCCGACCACAACATAGTTGGGAAAAGGCAGGCAGATGATGATTATTTTTTTATAATTTCAGGTTATACACTCGTGCATTGGTTGGTCTGGCTTGTAATTTACATCGAGGCAGAGAATTACGATCTTTATTCATTGATCTACTTGAGAGGTAAGAATACCTATTTTTACATAAGCAAAAATATATGATTACCGAAATTAAGTACGTACAAAGCGGACGACGTGTCAGCGCACGCAACGAAAGCTCTCGAAATGGAATATATTTTCCTGATTTTGAAACATTTCTCATTGCTGCTCCTCTCCTATTGGTGATAACGTTATGTTATAATAGCCTATAGCCCAGGGTAGGCGAACCTTTATGCATCAACGTGCCATTTTTTCTAAAAAAAAGTTTAATGGGGTCATTCGCGTGCCATCAAATAATTTTGACTTTCTGATTATTGGCAAAATAATAATTATAAATACTATCAAAACTCTTTATTAAATAAAGTAAGCAAAAGAGGCACATTTTGGTATGTTTATATTAAATTTCAGTAAAATCAGTGTGACTTCTGTTGCTGCAGGTTAGATGACAAATAATTTATGTTAGGGTTGTAAGATGGTACTTTTAGCAAAATGCATGCTGAACTAGATTCATCTGTCAAACGGTTTCTCATCGTCTTAAATACTTAATTCTGCGACGTGCCCAAAATATTGTGTCGCGTGCCATTGGTTCGCCTACCCTGCTATAGCCTTCCTCGATGAATGGACTATCCAACACAAAAAGATTTTTTCAATTCCAACCAGTAGTTCCTGAGATTAGCGCATTCAAACAAACAAACTCTTCAGCTTTATAATATTAGTATAGATAATTATCAACATTTCGATGCAACTACCTACTAAAATAACTCTACCTTATTCCGACCCAAAGAGATTTAAAAGAACCTATAGAGCGGGCATTGGGAAAAGTGTCATACAAAATTGCTGATGCCGTGCGTCAGTAGCGCTATCTAGCGTTGCATAGCAACGTGACTACTAGACTGAGGGACTTTTTACCTATTGGTAAAAAAATTTGGATTACAAATTTCTTCGTGATGTCCCGTCTACTGCTCGTATATAGTTTAATGTCTTTGTTCCGACCTATGATTATTACCATCTAGAAAATATTGTTTAAATACTTATGTATTTAATTTTTAGCTTTAATATTTGTTTTTTTCAGGTGTGTCGAGCCTCTACGAATGGGTTCGTGGCCCAAAACTGATTTAGCGCAGTTCTTATGCGCGTACGAGCAATGCGCGCTGCAAATGGATGTTTTAAGGTAATGTAGTCTTATTATAATAATAATATTTCACAACTATCACACAACGCCATCAAGTCCCAAGCTAAGCAGAGCTTGTGTTATGGGTACTAGACAACTGATAAACATACTTATATATTTCTAAATACATACATATTATAGATAAATTACACCCAGACACAGAACAAATGATCGTGCTCATCACACAAACATTTGTCCTGGGTGGAAGTCGAACCCACGACCTCCGGCATAGCAGTCAGGGTCACTAGACAACTTAATAGAAATATATAAGTATGTTTATCAGTTGTCTAGTATCCATAACACAAGCTCTGCTTAGCTTGGGACTAGATGGCGTTGTGATAGTTGTGGAATATTATTAATATTTAGAAATCGTACCCAGGTCCAATATTGATTTAATATTTTTTATTACAGGGAAGCCGATTTGAAAAGCGTCTGGGAAAGATACATGCGTGTCATTAGCCAATGTTTACTTACAATGTATCATATCTAATTCAAATTGTATTTTAATGACTTAATTAATGTATTATATTATATTAGTATTTGTTGAATAAGCGGGAATCGCTCTATAAATTTTCTCAATGAGGATGGCAACTGGGGAACTAATGGCGCTAGTATAGCTTGTTCCAAGCATCGTCATTGGTTCAAATCTTAAAGGTACTTCAAAATAGTACTACGTCATTGGTCGGATTAGGACTTAGCTATGGTGGCGCCATCTACAATTAGCTTTGACTTGCCTTCCCCGTTGTGACTATTTTTTATTTTGCCTCACACTAGGAATTTCTCCTGGTTTTTCTCGGTTAAATCATTAAAAGAGTCCTCCCATTCAGGCCAGGGCAGGAGGGACTGTCAGACTAGTACTGACTAAAATTCACGGTGTCCTTCGGTAGCACTTTACCTTCCGGGGTCATGGTAATTCGTTAGTCCCGCGGCCCCGGCATGCTTTGGGGGCGGGACTGTCTCATAAGGTTACCGTGACCCTGGAACGTTAAGGGGTTTTGAAGGACACCGTGGATTTTTAGTCAGTACAAGTCTGAAAAGTCTGTCCTGCCCTGGGTGGGAGGACTCATTTGATGATTTTACCACGATAAAAAAGGGACATGTCAAGGCGACATGTCTACCAGTGAGAATATGGCTTTAGTCTCTTTAAAATTCTTGCTTATTTAATATTAAAATATTATACCAAGATTTTATTATTAAAATCATAGAAATGTACTCGATAAATCCAAATAAATGTAACATAGAAAATTAAGAAAGTTATCATGTCAATAAAAACAAATTGTATTCGAAACAATGTTTTATTTATTCATTCATTATTTGTTACATTAAAAAACAACCTTATAAAATATAAATAAAACTAAAAAAAAATACAAAAATCATTACATAAAATCATTATTTTTTGCTTTCATCACAAAACTATTTACAGTGACACATAATTTTATAGAAACTTAGCTGTCATTGGAAAACATATGCTATCTAAATTATTTTAGGGTTCAATTTATTACCCGGACGTAGATACGACATTTTTGCTTTAAAAAGACTATCTTAGAATTATAATTATGGTCCTCGTATGACATGACCAATATAATGTCTGGACTTTAAAAGAGACTGTGACCTCTGAGTTTGTTTCGGCTGTTTCTTCTCAGAGTAGTCAGGTACGAAAAACCGACCACATCTAGTTTTTTAAAACCTTTTTTATATTACTTAAATAATTATTATGTCGAAAGAACATTCCTTCCCACTCCTTCTACGAGAGGAGTCCTGTGTCCCAGCAGTGGGAACATTATAGGTTACGATAGATTAAAAAAAATAGCAAAATGTGGGATTATTTTGATGATCGATGGAAATTCGAGCGAAACAGCCGGTATATGCTAGTATGTCGTATTTACGTTCGGGCACTGACTTCACATGTTTTTTTAGGGAATGCGACATTATTTGGAGGAAAAATACATTTAGTCAAAAGATCTAAAAATTTGACTTTTTTTTTTTTGTTTTACTACTTCATATTTTCATTTTTTTTTTGTTTGCATTTGACTTTATTTATTTTTAATGAAAATGCATCTTAAAACGTCATTTTCCGAGTTCGTTAATAAAGGAATTTGTCAAGTATTTTAAAAATAGCCTTTGCGCACGAGTTACAACGAGAAATAGGTTATTATTTAAGTAACCAATTTCTTTTTAAGTACAATTTTGACATTAAAATTTTACCAATAGCTACTCAGTCAACCTTTAGCGCCACAAACATATTTGATCCAGTTTTAAAGAACTGGACAAAATGTGGACACAATTGCGCACAGTCACAAGCAATAGTATGTATACACTAAACAGTATTCAAAAGCGATGTTCTGCTACCATATTGATTAAACGTTTGTCTTTTAATAAGACTTCTATTTCGGAAGCCATACTATTACAAACTAGGTCTTATTTCAAAGTGGAAATCAGTATTTCACGAGCAATTTGCGTTTGAATTTTGTTAAGTGTTTACATGTTATTGCTCGTGACTGTACATAGACAAGCAACCAATGTTCCGGACAGGGTCATTTTGACCGCTTGTAAACAAATTGTTTCCTTTCCAAGTAACTTTTAACCAGGCCAAATACGTTTGTGGCACTGTTTAAGCAAAACTCTGCCTTATCCTTTTAGTAATAAGCTTCATTATAATCAAAGGCACAGGAATTTTATACTAAGTTTAGCCAATACGATACTAGGATATGATGAGTGTGCCTTTGTCTGTGGCGCGACTGTTGAGCAACAGTTGCGCGACTGTTGGCCGACTTTTTAGTTGCTTAGCCATTTTAAGTTTATAAAATCTTGAAAGTTTCAAAATATGAATTGGTTTTTATGTAAATTCAAAATGGGGTAAGTACAGGAAATTAATAAATTACAAAATTGTATAACAAATTACAAATCTTGTCTATAATATTACATTATTTCGATGAAAAATGACTAAAATTACTAAGACGACTTAGAAGTTTCAATTAGTCCATTTTCGATTACATTCCAATAATAAATAGACACGAAAATCCACCATTTTACAAAATGGCCGCCTGAGAGCTGAATGACAGAAGTGACAGCTGTCAAAATAGTTGCAAAGTCATATTTCTGGACGAATGTCACGAATTAATAGTAAAATCCTTTTGCAAATTGTACATAATAAATAAAATTATAGTACAGGCCCGATTTAAGTTATATAAAATCAAGCTGACGTTTTTCTGTAGCAACACCAGTCAGGCAGAAAAAAAAATAGACAACGTAGAATTATACTCCTTTCAATAAGTGCGTTTCTTTGACGCACATTTTTTTTTTATTAAAATATTATAAATACACAATAATAATTTTTGGGTAGGAATGTTATTTTTCTAAGAGAAATTCATTCTTTTTATTAATTAAGACACATACTTAGACTTCTAAAATCACAATACTTAAAACTAGACAATTTTACAATATTTTTAAATCTTGGAAATTAATGTTAGGGATTTTTTGGCATAACATAGAAGTTACATTGGCCTAAACAAGTCATTTTTCACTAACTCACTAGGCGACACCCAAATTAATGCATAATTAAAAACGCTGTTGTATTCCAATTAGTAGTTGCCTAAATTAAAATTACTGTAAATTGCAAGTTTCGTCAAATATCAATGGGATTAGAAAAAATTAAATTCTTAAGCCAAAGGAAAATGGTGTTTTTTAGACATCTGATCAACCGAGGCTTTATCAAACTATTTAGACTTCATAGTGTGTATTTAGGCCCGTATTACAGAACGAAACTCAAGCACTGACCTCTATTTAAATCTAGATTTCAACCAATAAAATGCCTTGAATATAGTTTTAAGTAATACTTGAGTATTGAGTGACGTTCTGTAAGGGTGCTCCAACATCTATCGACGCGGAGTCGGATTTTTCCGACGCCCTTTCTCTTTCTGTCGCTTAGAACTGCCATTTGCTAGACCGAGACAGAAAGCATAATGCGATAGCACGCGGCGGAATCCTCGACTCCACCCTAAGCGAGACCATACTATCAAAAAAACGGAAAAATACATCTAAAGATTTAAATTTTCGTAAAGGTGCTTCTAAATTCATATATATATATATATTTAATCTAACCATAGTTTCGCGTTTGACCATTATCTCGCCTGATGGTAAGCGAAGATGTGGTCGACGATGAAGCACGCTTGTCTAGAAGTAACCTGTTCACTCTTGACTTGAAGACCCCAAGGTTATAGCTGTCGGGAAATACAGATGTTGGGAATTCCACTCATTAGCTGTGCGTACAAATAAAAGTATTGGTAAAACGCTTTGTATGTAAGAATGTCTTGTAATGTAACTTCCATGTCATATCAGTTGGTTATAGATTCCTAAACATACATTGTCACCCGACTTCGCCTATTTACTTAATTATATTATGTACATTATTGAGCCAACTAACACTTTTTGAGCTTTATACAGCTTTGCTAATTTCACTTTTAAAACCAAATATTGACTTGCCGAAATAAACTTTTTTTTTTATGAAATTAATGTCCATTTTTAATTACGAGACTGAAATATATTGTTGTTTGTAGTAATAATGTACTTTAGTTTCATATTTTTAAGGTTTATTTTTGCTTGAAAGATTACAATGTTCCAATTATGGCAAATGTTTTTCCTCTTTATGTGCCTCTAAGAGGATTTTTAGAGAGAGGAAGCCTGTGTCCCAGCAGTGGGCACATTATAGGTTCATCAAAGTCATATTTGGTCACAAAAGCTAAAAGCAATATGAAAGTAAGTCGGGATTTATAAAGTAATGACAATTTTCCTAAATTTTTTGTCATTTTTTAAAACTATTTTAATATACTTTAAAACTTGCATTGTTATTACATAATTTAGCTTTTTACAATTTATATAATATTAATTAATAAATATATAGTTTTTTATAAGTCTGCCTTTATAAACAACTTAAAAAAAAAGAAAAAATTCAATTTTGTTTTTATTTTTGGTATTTTTAAAGAACACGATCTTTCACGGAGATCTATATAACGTTAACATATCCATTATAATAGAATTGTATACACAATGGGAAATATATAGCTTTTATATTCAATCAGTAGCTCTAAAAGTCTGACAACCAGTCTTACCATGTGGTATCGTATTACCCAGTTACTGTGTTGTGGAGGTCCGATAGTCAGTCGCTTCATGTAAAATACTGATATTCAGCTGCATCTGGTTCGACTGGAAGCCGACCACAATATAGTTGGGAAAAGGCAGGCAGATGATATTCACGTTTGACTTGAAGACCACAAAGTTATAGCTATCAAGAAAGTCAGGCATATATTTCGGACGTAGTTGTAAAATAAAAACTGTATTTATCAATATATCTCCTATTGTATAACTTTTCTTAGGCGCACTACAAAACCGTGTCGGCAGAATAAGAGCGATCGGCAAGAACAACATTAAATTTTACCGTTCGGCAATGCCGAACCGGTCTACATAATGCCGACCCGAATATTTTATAGCTCGCTTCATACAATCAGTCGTTTTCAAACCAGTCGACTAGCGACCACAAAAACTCAAAAAACAATACATGTTTGTACTTACATATTCGAGTTTACTCAAAAACTGCTAGACTGTTTTTGATGTAACTCTAGTCTAAGTTATAGCTAGGATATGCAGATCTCAATATTGAGTCTTTGAACTATTATTTGTTTTGGAAACAAAATTGCCCAATGTTGCCAGCTACAGTTGCCGGCAACTCCTATGTGGCGGGCAACAGTTTTGCAACTTTGTTTCCGGATTAATACAAGGCTGAATTATGATCTTAGTTTGGAACATTGAAAGCGATTACTTACCCGACTACAACGGAAAAGAGGGTAATGTATTTTTTAACTTTAAGTAATTCTAATGTGAAAACACAATACTGGATCTAAGGAACCAATTATTGACTTTCTTTTTTTTATTTACAATTCCACACGTTAGTCTGAGATCTATAAACGTTACTTAAAACTTTGACTAGCATTATTTTTGTCACTGTCACATTACCAGGGACCGAAAACCTTTATAAATTACGGTACAGGTATTGAAGAATTTTGGTTATTTTTCAGACTTCGGTTACCGCTATCTGGGTAACCAGAACGAAGAAAACTGTAACCTCTATTCAGGTTACCGTTTTAATACCGGTTACCTAAAGATGCGCGCCCTGTGACTATTGCCGATGGCACGTGTGAAGTGTGCAAGATAGGGGTAATTTTTATTTCAGTAACCGGTATTAATACTGGTTATGTATTCACTTTAATAATAAAGGTAATCTTTAAAATTACCTGTAAAAGAAAAAAGGTTGTTACCGAAAAAATACCCGTATTGATCCTACCGGTTTCGGTCCCTGCACATTACAAGTGTAAGTAAGAGACGGAACATATATTAGTGAAATCAAGCGCTAAGTAACGATTATAGATTTCAGGCTTAGACATCTAGTAATCCAGTTTCAACTTTCAATCTTTGATTTAAAGTTGAAATTAACTTGGAAAGCACGTAAGGTTGGTCCCGGCTGTCATTTGTAGATCTTTGACAGTCGTTACTATTAGTCAGAAGCTTTAAAGTCTGACAACCAGTCTTACCATGGAGTATCGTATTACCCAGTTACTGGGTTGTGGAGGTCCGATAGTCAGTCGCTCCATATAAAATACTGATATTCAGCTGCATCTGGTTCGACTGGAAGCCGACCACAATATAGTTGGGAAAAGGCAGGCAGGTCATGAAATTGAAAATTATAAACTGGATTCCTAAATATCTATCTCCATTATAAAAAGCTCGACTCCATAATCAGTCTAAAAACGTTTATACACCTCCAGAACCTAACAGTTGCACTCAAAACCGGTTCTGACTTCCAAAAACCGAAAATCGTCCCAACACTGTTTCACTCAAAAGCCTGTTATTTTAATGCGAAATAAACAGTTCCGATTCGAACCCCAAAATTGTCCATCACTTTTTGACGTTCAGAAACCCAATACCGAAAAAAACCGGTTTCGACTTCCGAGGACGGTCTTCTTGCCCATCGCAACTCTTAGTTTGGAGTTTTTTTCTTCAGAAATTATAATTCTGGACCTATAGAACTCATCCAAGACTGAAAGAGATGAGCGGTAGCGGACGCGGGTTTAGTGGCCACACACTGTAAAGCGAGCTGCGATTTGCGATTTTTTCTTCGCTGTCGTGTCGCAGTTAATCGTGGCGTGTTCTAAACACTGGTAGCTAAGAAGTAAGGCGGATTCTACGTCGCTTGTTTTTGCTTTCTCTGTTATTAGCGCCCGCTTCCGCCTGCGCTTAAGCCTTCTACCCTGGACGTAGCCTTAGAGGCCCGTCTCGCTCGGCGCTAAGACCTGAAACAAAATAATAATTATAATGTACAATTGTATATGTATAACTAGCTGTCGCCAGCCGCTTCACCCGCTACAACTCGAAAATTATCCCACGGGAACACAAAATCGATCTAATCGATAAAAACTATCCTATGTTTAGATGTCAATGTATACGTTTCTATAATAAGCTCCCCGGCCCTATTCAAAAGCTAAGTATGAATAAATTCAAATCGTATATAAAACGTCATTTGTCCAAGAAAGCTTACTATCATATTAATCATTATTTAGAGGACAAAAATGCATGGGAATAAACTGCTCCAATTAAATTAAATTCACTCAATGTCTTCTTTTACACATTTTTTTAAATTATTTATTTATTTTGACATGTTTTGTTTTATATACACGCTGACATTTTATTTTATTTTTACTTCTTTTTTTTTTCTCTTGACATGATTACTTTGTAATTTATTTGTATTTTTACATATTTTGACATTTTCTATGTCATTTGTTTTTTGGTATTTTTATTTTTTTTTATTTTTTATTTTGCTTATTTTGTTGACGTGAATTATTCTGTAATTTTAATTTTGTCTGTTTATTTTTTCATTTGTGTTTTTTTTTTGTGTTTATTTTTTATTTGTGTAATTTTTTTTTTTATTTGTGTTTATACTAGCTTGTGAATATGAGAACATATGTGGGTTACATTTTATTCTCCTTTTTTTATTATTATTTTCCTTCGATTCATTTTATTGTCTGACAGTTTGAGCTATTTATGCGACCTACCCAAATGTCCTTTCTTTGGTATTGTTCGTCGTTTCGTTGAGCTCCTTGTGTTTTGAGTTGAGCTACACGGTAACTGACACATGCTTGCACTGACTGGACAGGTCCACTCAAATCTGTGTGGTTCTTTCTTCAAAAGACCACCTCAGACACCTGCATAGTTCTCATACATTTGATCAATAAAAATTGTCTGGACTTTAAAAGAGACTGTGACCTCTGAGTTTGTTTCGGATGTTTCTTCTCAGAGTAGTCAGGTACGAAACACCGGCCTCATCTAGTTTAAAATAGTGTCTTTTGACGTGTAAAAGAGTTTGCCAAAACCAATTTACTGAATAAATATCATTTATCATTATCATTTATCATATGTGTTAATCCAGGTTAAGAACTATCTGTGTAACAAATTTTAGAAAAATCCGTTCAGTGGTTTTTGCGTGAAAGAGTAACAAAGATACCTACATACATATACATTTACATCCTCACAATCTATCCCATTTATAATGTTAGAAGGATAATCAAAGGTCGGATAATAAGTAGATATTTAGGTTCATTGACCGCAAAGAATGATGTTAATTCGGCGCTAGTCGCGAGCTCGAACTCACTGGCAGGCATGGTCAAAAACCATGATATTTCACCTGAAATCGAGCCATATTGTTCATTTGTGCGCGAGCGTCATCCCCCCGTGGAGAAAACAGGGGAAAACTTATTCAGTGAGATGCACGATCATTCAGAGTAAAAGGCGCGCGTAAAAAAAATACGAAACGGCCTTTGGAAGATGGGGTTTTATGAAAAAACCACTGCATCAATCAATTTCAAATAAAATTTATGGAATTCTTCGATAAATGTGCTGTGTCGGTACGGACTTTGTTTTGGAATTTTTTTTCTTCTTTAATTTCTAATTTACGCCCAAAGCTGTGTTAAAATTAGCAATAAAAACGAATCTTTGGAAGCTCGTAACTTTTTAATGGCTTTTTATTTCAACATTCTGCTTCCGTACAGACAAAATTAATAATGAGACAAAACGATACCATGTTTAATTTTGGATGTACCTTGTCAAATAGTGTAGCAAAACCCCAACGAAGTTTCTATGGCATTTTTTTTGAGTTGTTTCACCTTAATATGGATATTCCACGGGATTCCGAATGATACTAGAAAAATATTAGCGTGGTGTTTCTGATGAACAGTGGTGATGATGATGATGGTTAAACAGTGATGATGATTACCTTAGTCTTGTAGCGCGAGAGTGTCTAATTTGCCTCATATGTCAACCTCACAGATTTTCCTCTTTTGGGGGAGGCCATATTTGTCCTTCTTGATCGCTTCCTGTTTTAGCCTCAAGTAGCAGTCCAGTCTCGACATGGCGTATTCCTAGAGGGATAAGGTTGAATTTTGATTAACTTTAAACACTAGAGAATGTTTGTGAAACGAATTTGAACACTATTCTAATCAGTATTTGGTTCATTTTACTGTACCTACTCAGTGACAAAATATTTTTTTGGAATATAATTTCCTAGCGTTGAACTTTCTTATAGGTGAACAAAGTAAATGAGCTAGTAAAACTGTTAACTTATATTGGCTAGCAGAACTCCAAAAATAAAAAAGATAGCAAAACTCTAAACAAAATTATCTAGAAAAATTCCAAACATAAATAAGCTATCAAACCTACAAAAATAAATTAGTTAACAAAACTCCAAACATAAATTAGCTAGCAAACCTACAAAAATAAATTATCTAGTAAAACTCCAAAAATAAATTACCTAGCAAAACTACAAACATAAACTCTAAACTTCAATCATAAATTATCTTTCAAAACTCCAAACATGAATTATCTAGGAAAACTCCAAAAATAAATTTGCTAAAATGAATTATCTAGCAAAACTCCAAAAATAAATTAGTTAACAAAACTCCAAACATAAATTATCTAGCAAAACTCCAAACATAAATTATCTAGCAAAACTCTAAACATAAATTATCTTTCAAAACTCCAAACATAAATTATCTAGCAAAACTCCAAAAATAAATTATGTAGCACAAAACTACAAACATAAATTATCTAGCAAAACTCCAAACATAAATTATCCAACAAAACTGCTACTCACCCAATATCCGAAGGGGATTTGACTCTTGGATGCGTTGACAATAGACCATAGAGTCCAGAACAGATGGCTGGCGCAAGCGAAGGCTTCGACTTCTTCCAAGAGTTTGTTTACATCATCCAGTGAAACTTCCTCGGTCTTATCTTGTCCGTAGTGTTTTAGATATTCTCGGATGAAGATTTCCTAGAAAAATAGAAAATAATTTGTTGAAAATATCATACCAGTGATATATGTATGTGTATGTGCAACTTGGCCAGAACATCTTGAAACGGAACTAATCTTTTTGTTTGCTGACAACGTTTTAAAACCGTTGATATTTGATGTAAACAAAGAACGCAGGTTTGTTAGATTTAGCCTCTGTTCAGACACGGCGGGAACCGCGCGTTTCCCGCGCGGAAATCGCGCGGTTATGTCTGAACGATTACTTTTTGTATGAGTATGAGTTATTGGTATGAGTTTTTAAGTAATCGTTTGTATGAGTTATTTGTATGAGTTATTAAGTAATCGTTCAGACATAACCGCGCGATTTCCGCGCGGGAAACGCGCGGTTCCCGCCGTGTCTGAACAGAGGCTAAGACTCACGCGATTTCCATGCGATTCTGAAATCGCGCGGTTCCCGCCGTGTCTGAACAGGCGCTAATTATTGTGCCATAAAACTAAAGTAATAAGTGAAGAAACAAAATAAAATCATTCAAAGTGCGGGTAGCAAAAGCACAGTGGCGAATTCCGGTTTTCTACTGTTTTTTGCCAAGCTGTAGGTCCCGTGGGTACGAACTTGAACCCAGCCAAGCGAATTACTTTGTGTAATTTATTTCATCACCACTGCTCTCAAAACGGTGAAGGAAAACATCGTGAGGAAACCGGCATGTCCTAGAACTAAAAATTCGAAGACATGTGTGTGCGTGGTGGATGGCCCACTCCCTCTCACGAGAGGAGGCCTGTGTCCCAGCAGTGGGAACATTATAGGCTTATGATGATTAAGTGTAGAGACCCACTGATTGAGTTCTACCTCTTTTTTTCGTTGCATCATCAACAAATGAGTCCTCCCACCCCGGCCAGGGCAGGAGGGACTGTCAGACTTGTACTGACTAAAATCCACGGTGTCCTTCAACAGCCCTTTACGTTCCGGGGTCACGGTATTCGTTAGTCTCGCGACCCCGGCAGACTTTGGCCCTCTAAAGGGGGCCCCGTCATAATGCCGACACTCTTTTAAGAGCGCGTGGAATACAACGCGCCGTCGACCCGGGCATGGTCCATGGTCCGACAGCGAGTCGTCCATCACTCGCCGTCCGTATGGCCTATTCGTGGCTGACTTAGTAATTTTGTAGCCAGGCTCATAAAATGTTTGACTGGCCTGTTGGTCTAGTGCTTAGTGACCCTGACTGCTATGCCGGGGGTCGTGGGTTCGATTCCCACCCAGGACAAATGTTTGTGTGATGATGATGATGGGTGTAATTTATCTATAATATGTATGTATTTAGAAATATATAAGTATGTTTATCAGTTGTCTAGTACCCATAACACAAGCTCTGCTTAGCTTGTTACTAGATGGCGTTGTGTGATAGTTGTGGAATATTATTATTATGATATCCCAAAAAATAAAAAAAACAACTCACTTTCTGCTCCAAACTCGGCGTAAAATCCTGATTTTCATAATAAAAGGGATGTTCTGGGTTCGTATAATCAAATGCCCACTCCTGAAAATGATTTGCGATATCGAACCCTCTGTAATTATAGGCACAGTACTCAAAATCGATCAACACTAATTTCGGTTCACCCCAATCTGAGATATGACTTAATACTGTGTCCGAGGTGTTTGCGTCATCATATTGTAGTTGGTATTTCGTTGTGTCTTCTCGACTGGAATGATTTTCATCTGAGTCAAAACTTTGGACGTAAACCGCTGATGTGTCGTCTTCGGGAACGGGTTGGTGGGTGTCTTCTACTAAAAGGATGTTGCCTGTTGAAAAAAAATGTGGTTTAGTATTGCTATATCAAAAAAAAAAAAAAAAAACATTTCATCTACTCGTAGATAATAGGCTAGTTGCCTAGAAAAATGTAATTAGTCCGTCTTTTAGATTATTCAAAAATAAAGGACACGTATTTTTTTATTTGTAAATTAGACCAAAAATGAACAAAGATATAGCCTATTAAAGTTATGTGTGACGTCACGATGTGTGGCATTTTTCGCGCAGGGTGACGTCACAGGTAACTTAAATAGGCTATTATCTTTGTTATTTTTTGTTTAATCGAAAAAAGAAAAAATACGTGGCCAATATTTTTTTATAATCTAAAATACGGACTAAATAGAATGTAATTATTTTGACCCTGGAAACTACCCTATTGCACGTTTTATGTCATACTAGCTGCGCCTACGACTTCGTTCGCGTGGATGTCGGAACTCAACAATGTATTTTTTTTAAACAAAGGATTTTTTCTAAAATAAAAGTTGTTTTAGTTACTCCTTATTAGATCAGCTACCTGCCAATAGAAGTCCCGTCAAAATCAGCACAGCCATTTCAGAGATTAGCTATTACAAAAAACAGACAAACAAATATTTTGAAAATGTTATTTTGGTGTATGTACTGTATACAACGTGTAACGTTAATAGCGCAAAACCTCTCGTGGGGTAACTCAGCCCATGTTACTGAACAAAGTTTGTTCTAAGACTTTTGGTAATTCTAAAAAAAAAATAAAGATTTTTCATACAGATGGGCCCGATCAATTTCTTATTTTGCATGAAAAACCAATTTTTTTTTGCTTAAAACAAGTCTTAAAACAAAAATTGTTCAGTAACATGGGCTGAGTTACCCCACGAGAGGTTTTGCGCATTTGGTGTTACACGTTGTATATTTTAATCTATTTAGACTGGCCTGTTGGTCTAGTGGTTAGTGACACTGACTGCTATGCCGGGGGTCGTGGGTTCGATTCCCACCCAGGACAAATGTTTGTGTGATGAGCACGATCATTTGTTCTGTGTCTGGGTGTAATTTATGTATTTAGAAATATATAAGTATGTTTATCAGTTGTCTAGTACCCATAGCACAAGCTCTGCTTATCTAAGGACTAGATGGCGTTGTGTGATAGTTGTGGAATATTATTTATTATTATTATCTTACCTTCTTGCATATCATTATGACAGAAGACGACAGGAGAGTCAACAGAAGCGAGGTACTTCTTGAGCCACTCAATCTCTTTCTCCAAGTCTGTGTTCTTCAGCTGCTTGATTATACGCTGTTCTTCTTCGTTCTAGAAGGAGAAAGAAGGAACGTTTAGCATATTGTACAAAAGTTTTACCGTGTTACTACAAGAATTATAAACAGCTGTTGAACATTTGTCTAAAAAATCTGTGGTGATGGTAGCAGGACTTACTAATTGAAGGACACCGTGGATTTTAGTTTAGTACACTCACGAGCAATAACATGTATACACTTAACAAACTTCAAATGGAATTTACTCGAGAAATACTGGTTTCCACTTTGAAATAAGACCTATTTCGTAATAGTATGGCTTCCATAATATAAATCTAATAAAAAGACAAAAATTAATCAATATGGTAGCAGAAATTCGCTTTCTATTACTGCTTGGTGTATACATACTATTGCTCGTGACTGTACAAGTCTGACAGTCCCTCCTGCCATGCCTTGGGACGACTCATTTGAATTTTAAAAAGAGTAAAGTATGGAGTTTCTTGCCCATTCTTCTACAACAACCGACCCCAATATAGATGGGGAAAGGCTAGGCAGATGATGATGATGATGAAAAAAAAAGGATGATGGTGATGTAAAACCTACATCATCAAACACCAGCTCACCTTTCCCTGAGTAGACCCGGAGAGCCTCTCATCTTTAACAGTCTTCAGCCACTTATACATGGTCTTCCAGATCCAGTTAGGTTCCTTGTTCAGAGGAACATCCATGGAGTGTATTGCCGCCATCTTCTCCGCGATTTTCATTGAGAGAGATGGATCAGCTAGCTCCTTGGTCAGGAGGGGTCGAGCCTGAAAAATTTGGGGGTGTTTAGTGGGGGTGTTAAATTTTTGGAGGGTGTGTAGAGGGGGTGTTTTCCGTTGGGGGTGTTAAATTTTGGGGGAAAGTTTAGTTTAGTAAAAATTTTTTGGGGGTGAGGTGAGTTTAAGAGGGGTGTAATTTATTGGGGGTGATAAATAAGGAGGATTTTTAGTATATTATTATCTTGGAGGTATTTGGGTTGTGTTAAATTAAGTATAAATTTTGGGGGGATTTTAGCGAGGTGTTTTCCGTTGGGGGTGTTAAATTTTGGGGGGAAAGTTTAGTTTAGCAAATTTTCTTTGGGGGTGTTAAATTTTGGAGTGAGTTTAAGAGGGGTGTAATGTATTGGGGGTGTTAAATTAAGGGGATTACTAGTATATGTTGAAGGTAATTGGAGGGTGTAAAATTAATAGTTTAGTAGTTGTTGGAATAAATTGGAAGGGTTCAGTGGGGGTGTTTTTATTGGCGGAGATGTAATATAACTTCTTTAAAAGAGTCCAGCGCGGTAGTGGGGTTTTTTGAAGCTACCGCGAGGTAACTAAAAAGGACTTTAGGCATTGTAAGACTCTGACAGTCCTTTCCGCTCCATTAAGAACTAAAGAACTCATTTGACGTAAAAAAAGAGGATACAATGGGGATCGCAACTGGGGAACTAACGGCGCTAGTATAGCTTGTTCCAAGCATCGTCATTGGTTCAAATCTTAAAGGTACTTCAAAATAGTACCACGTCATTGATCGGATTAGGACTAAGTTTTGGTGGCGCCATCTACAATTAGCTTTGACTTGCCTTCCCCATTACATGTTTTTAAAAGTAACCGCGTCTAAAAGGTAATTGAAGAAATAGCGTGTTATTTAGCCAATCTCCAGCTTAAAATGTAACGGTCTTTTTGAAATCGTCAAAATAATGGAATTTCTTAAAAATTTGTTGAAATAGGGACTTCATAAGTGGAGGAATTTTATTATGAAAAGGTATGTACTGTCTTGAATTTCCTAATAACTGATATTTTCCTAGTTATATGAGCTAATTGAAACCGATTATTACAATTGGGTGTAATTTATCTATATTATGTATGTATTTAGAAATATATAAGTATGTTTATCAGTTGTCTAGTACCCATAACACAGGCTCTGCTTAGCTTGGGACTAGATGGCGTTGTGTGATAGTTGTGGAATATTATATTTATCAAGAACAATACCTAAGATTTTTTACAAACAAATAATCTCTTCATTTAACATTAAATGTTTTCTCAAATCGTCCTCAAAAAGTGCAAAAACCACCACAAATATGAAACGAAAAAGAAAAACCCTGTAAAAAAATCAACTACGAACAAAAATCAACCATATCTTTTAGACATTAGAATGTCAAATTACATACCACGCGTGGGAGTCCAGTTAATGCTTATGGCCGTACTTCCGTTGACTGGTATAAGGCCCCACTCGAAAGCGGGTATACGTGGGCTGCAACTGAGAATTTCCTAACAGAAATACCCAATTACCGGCTTTTTCTAGCCGAATATACGATCCAAGACAAAACCATAGATAATAGAAGAAAAATAAAGCAACCTGTACCATAAATTGACGTTTGTAGAATTATGTGTAATTTTATCAATGTGTTTAAAAAAATATTTATAATAAAATTGTAGGTATATTTTTCGCAGTTAAATAATTTACTTTAAGTACTTATTTTTCATTACTTGTCAAAATAAATGAAAAAAAAACATTTATTTAAAATAACTCAGAATACTCTTGATATTTTTTGAAAATATTGACATTATTTTCGAATGAGATTAGTTTTTTTTTTTTTTATCTCAGTTGAGATATTATTATCTCATCATATAAATTTTTGATATTAATAAATATATTCCGGAATATAACCGGTATTTTTTTTATATTTTTTAGCTTTATATATTTGCTCTTACCTGTACAATAAAATTTCTCAGTATCTGTCGAAAAATTACGTATATTTAACTACCTACATAAAACCCCAGATTAAAATCGTTAGATTGGCCCGACCGCACTGATAGAACTAATAATAATATACTTTACACTATATTCCAACCCATTTTGCGCAGCCCATTTTGCGTGAGTCATACAATATTTTTCATGTTTAGTTTTAAGTTTTTTTCTTTTTCTATTTTCTTTAACACATATTATAAGTATATTATTTAACCATTGTGCTTAAAAAAATAGGTTATGACATCCGCAGAAATGTGCTGTGTACACGTGGTGGTTGGTAGTTCCCGGATTAGGCATATAGTGCCACATTCACAAAATGGCAAATGTTGAAATTTCGCAAAATGTCACATTAGCAAAATATTATTTTCGAAAAATGTCATTTTTACATGTCAAATTTAATTTGAGCGGGGCTCCTATTACAGGGTGGATAAAAAAAAGCACGAAGACGGGATTTGAGTCGTCACGGACAGGTTAGGTTAAATAGTTTAGTGGCCATAACAATTTTTTTTTTAAAACCACTAAATAATAGGAGCCCCGCAGAGTTTAACTTATGTGACTACTTGTGCACGTGAAATTTTAAGGAAGAATCATTTTGCTAAATGTTTCTTCTTAACAAAAATGTTGAGACATTTTGCGAAAGAGTAATTTTGCATCGGTATATCATTTTGAGAATTTGGCATTGTGTGTCTAATCCGTGACACAGATTAAAAGCCCATGTTCAGTAGTAAGAACCGACCATTCATTTAAAAGTACGATAAGGGCACATCTAAGCGATTTAAATCTTTCCCATAAAATATTCATTTTAATGCTTTCCTCCATTAAATTTTTAGCAAACACCTGATATTCTTTTTGGACTATTCACCCGCACTTAATATACAAGAAATATACTTAAAAATATAAAACATCGACTCACGGGAATATACTCTTCGATCCGACCTCCGGAGAACACACCATGTAGCCTTGGACCCAGACGTCTTTCTGATAGTAATGTGAATATCACTGACTCAGTAACTATCGCATCCATCGCTCGCTCACCATGGACTTGACCGTAGATGCGGAGTAGGACCTAAGGAGAGGAGGTAATGTATTATAATGAGGGAAAAGTCTCTTGCTCGTAGATGTTTCTTGGTCTGCCTATAATTCAAAAGGCACAGTGCTTAGGAGCGTGGTAAATTCATCAAATGAGTCCTCCAACCCCGGGCAGGGCGGGAGGGACTGTCCAGACTTGTACTGACTAAAATCCACGGTGTCCTTCATAGCCTGTTAAGTTCCGGGGTTACGGTTAGGGAATAATCCCGCGACCCCGGCAGGCTTTGGCCCTCTGAGAGGGGGCCCCGTCATTTTTGCTGACGCTCTTTGAGGCGCGCATGGAACACGACGCGCCGTCGACCCGGGCATTGTCCATGGTCGGACAGCGAATTGCCCTTTACTCGCTGTCCGCCGACGCCGCGGACGTCTACCACTGCGGTTGGTGGACGCTGTCCTCTCCCTCTCGCGGCCCGCTTCCTCCTTCACGAGCATTACTGCCACGCAGAAGGAGGCGACCGCTTCCCACTCCATCTCGCCCCGCAGCATGGCCGCGACCAATGCCGGGCGCGAGAGGTCTCCGCCTATCGCCGCCGTGAGGACACGTCGGTGCTCTGTCCAAGCGGGGCAGTCTTGCACCGTATGCTCTACTGTGTGGGCCACAACCCTAAAAAAAACAAATTATAAAAAATGCTCGCTTACCTTCCTAGGTTCCTCAAGAGAGCTAAAAGAGTGGCTCTTGACAATAGACTTCCTCGGGGGTTTGATATCTCCATTATCAGAGTCCGTGTCATCTGAGGAGCTTGACCGCTTGTAGCTGCCCCACTTGGAGGTATCGTCCGGAAGAGCCACGTAGTACAGGAAGTTCGATAGACCACCACTGGAAAGAAAGACAAATAAAATTAAGCAACAAATAATAATAATACGTATTCCACAACTATCACACAACGCCATCTAGTCCCAAGATAAGCAGAGCTTGTGTTATGGGACTAGACAACTGATAAACATACTTATATATTTCTAAATACATACATATTATAGATAAATTACACCCAGACAGAACAAATGATCATGCTCATCACACAAACATTTGTCCTGGGTGGAATCGAACCCACGACCTCCGGCATAGCAGTCAGGGTCACTAACCACTAGACCAACAGGCCAGTCAACAAATAACAAACTAGAGGCTTGGGATCCAAGTGCTAACAGCCTATAATGTTCCCACTGCTGGGACACAGGCCTCCTCTCTGTGAGAGGGAGTGGGCCATAATCCACCACGCGGGCCCAGTGCGGGTTGGTAAACGGCGAGAAATGGGTATCTCGTCGTTTGACAAGGCCTGGGTCTACGGTACGTCGTGTTTCACAGGATCTCCGTAGAAGCATAACGCCTTCGAGGGACTGTTTAAGCAGGATCCCGAGGCCTTGGAACGCAAAGAGCAACCGAAAAAATAGGGTGGAATTTTAATCAGTACGAGTGTGACAGTCCCTTGCGTGGAGCGGTTTTTTTATTTTTTAAAGTGGTAAAATCATCAAATGTCCTCCCACCCAGAGCAGGGCGGGAGGGACTGTCAGACTTGTACTGACTAAAATCCACGGTGTCCTTCAATAGCCCTTTATGTTCCGGAGTCAAGGTGATGGAATAAGTCCCGCGACCCTGGCAGGTGCGTGGAGTGGTAGGACTCATTTGACGATTTTAACAACAAAAAAAAAGTTAATTATTCCAAATATTTCCACTACATGTATCTAAAGATTCCGTCAATTAAAAACATAATCGGTTCAATGTTACTCGAAGTTCTTTAAATAAATAAAAAAAAATAACTACGCATAATAATATTTAACTGCTTAGCGTCGCACTGGAAAATTACTAGTTCGGTGATAACATACGCATTGTTTAGTTCTGATAACGAATTGTATTGCGTATACCTACGGCTCAAGTGTCAGCCATTTTGTTTTAAGTATACATCAAGAAAATGACGGACATAAGAGCCTATGCACACAACGTGGGGCCACGGTCCTGGGTTAAGAAAAACCCGTGACCCCAGGCATTTGGCGCGAAACACGACGCGCCACCGACCCGGGCTTGGTCCTTGGTCGGACGGCGAGCTACCCATCACTCACCGTCCGCAAGACCACTCCGCCGCTGTGCCCTCTGCTGATCAGAGGGACACGCGTTGGAGCATCCACACAAAAGGCGGGTGCACCGGCCCGAAAAACTGGTCTTCCCCCCGGACGTATCCGAGAGGGAACTCCAGTCCACGGGCGCACGTGGAGATTTCCTGTCATTGCACCCCAAAAAAGGGAGGCCCTAAGAAGACGTCTACACTGACCTCGCAATCTGGAAAAACTGCCCCGTTGGTCTTATGGCACAGTGGATCGACTCCATATAAGCGAGCGGATATAGGATTATAAAAACATAATTTTATATTTTTTCTAAAAACGAATGATGCCAATGTGTTTTCCTCGATAATCTCTCGCGAAGGAGGAGGCGCATCGCATGTGGGAGAAGACAGCGTCCTCCCTCCACCACAGCCGCAGTGGTAGACGCCCACGGCGACGGACGTCGCAAGACGATCTCCTAGCTAGGCTAGTAATGGGCGACTCGCTGTCCGGCCATGGACCATGCCCGGGTCGTCGGCCCGTTGTGTTCCACGCGCGCCTTAAAGAGTGTCAGCGTAATGAGATGGCCCCCCTCTAGAGAGCCAAAACCTGCCGGGGTCGCGGGACTTATCTCATTACCGTGACCCCGGAGCATAAAGGGCTACTCGGGAGATGTTGAGTCAACATCTGAGGATAGCCCGTGGAGGGGCGAAACACGTGTCGAGTATAGGTTTGATTGCATGGCATGTTTTTCCGTTTCTTGCACGTGTGCATATGCATGTGGGCAGGAGGGTGGGTTCTTGCTGCATGTGCATGTGCATGACTGCATAGGGTGGGATTGCATCTTGCAACAAGCCTGGATTTTTGTCGCGGAATTAAAACTAGGTATTTTTCATAACATTTAATTCTTAAAAGATTTCAAGGGAAGATACAAGTATGTTTCTTTTTACGTGGTAAAATCATCAAATGAGTCCTCCCAGGGCAGGACGGGAGGGACTAAAATCCACGGTTTTCTCCAGATATTTATGTCATAACATTTAATGTCATGGATTTCCGCCAACGACACGATCTAAGGAACAAAAACTATTCTGTCAACTCGCCGAGGTACTACGTAAGCGAGGGGATGGGGTACTGTGTTGTGATTGGCTAACTCAAGGTCTGTTCTGTCTCAACGTATGTTTACGGCTCACAGGAGTGGTCTAAATGAGACGGATACAAGACTTTTTTGCCTAATGTGTTGACAGACATCGGTCGCCTGTTATTAGGAGTCTAGTAATATATCGTCGTTGATTTCCGCAAAGTAACGCCTGATTCCATAATTTATCTTATAGGAAGCTTATAGTCAGTAGATTTCCTATAAGCTCTTTCTAACTCAGTTGATATTATTACGACCCTGACATTTCTTGAACTTTCAGTGTTCTTAAAAAATAAATGTCTGTATTCAACAACAATCTTTTTACGACAAAACAGGCAAATTACTAAGAAATGTGTAAAAACTTGTTTATATACAAAAAAGTCACAAAGATTTATAAAAGAGAGGTTTTTGTGAAAAAATAAAGTAATTTCATTCGGATTACAAAAAACTTTACCTTTGTCGTAAAGGTTTGCACGAAGAGAACGATATTTTTTTGTATTACTGATTTTGTTGTGTGGTCTAAGGTAAAAGCTGTTTTATTTTTAAAACATTTTTGTTTATTTCTAGAATAAATCTGGAGTAAACTGATTTATTTTTAAACCGATTAATAAACTTGGAGGTTACCAACACGACTGTTTTTTTGGGGTATTCCCATCTGCGCAACTATTTTCATAGAAGCATTTCTAATATTAATAGGAAATAGTTGAATGGGAATACCTTTTTTTTGTTTGTTTTCTTTCACCTGGGTGCACCAATATTTAATGATTATTTTTTGTTCGATATATTATTCGATACATGCCATTAAGTTCCATAAAAATGCATTCAAAAGTTTTTATTTTATGAGCATTTTCGCTTATGGTGTACATGGACGATTTTATTACCTGTAATATGGATTTCCAGATTCTAGTGCACTGTATTTGACAGGAATTAGGGTTGAATATTTGAACTAAAATGGCTAAAAATTAACCGACCTCAAAACCACCACAAAAAAGGTATTTAACATACACATAAATTGATGAAAACTATCTATTGAAAACCGCAACCTCATCGACAAATATTGGGCCGACCCATTTTGCATTGACGCACAAGCTTTTTTTTTAGCATGGTAAAATCATCAAATGAGTCCTCCCCCCACACAGGGCAGGGCGGGGGGAACTGTCAGACTTGTACTGACTATCCACGGTGTCCTTCAATAGCCCTTTTGACGTACAAGCTTAGAAAAAAAAACGGTATCAAAGGCCTATAGTAAAGATGCCTGATCATTCCTTTATTTTCCTTAGCCCCACAGCTGAGCAAAGGCCTCCCTCTATTCCTTCTTTTTAACTGACTTCAAAAAGAAGGAGGTTATCAATTAGGTTTTTTTTCCTGGGTCGTTTCACACCAACCCTCGAGGTAAGCGGTTATTCTTAAGAACAGCTACATTTTGACTGAAGTTTCAAAATCGCTACCGCTCATGCCATACACCACACACAAAACAACAACTTATGTTGCTAAAATCAAGGTTCCTGGTATTTATTTACATTTTTTACGTCGCTGTATATACCTAGAAGTTTATGTAATCGATTTTTTATACATAGCGTCAATATAGCCTTGACGTATCCATAGAAAATTGATCGCGTTTCCGAGATGTCACCGATTCAGTTATGATTGCGTTTAAAAATATCCTCTTAAATAAAATCCTACAATCTTAATGCCAAATTTTGTGTAATAATATTTGTGTTATAATGTTTGTTACTCTTTCACGCAAAAACCACTGAACGGATTTGGCTAAAATTTGATACACAGATAGTTTATAACCTAGATTAACACATAGGATACTTTTTATCCCGATTTTATGTTTCCGTGGGATAATTTTCGAGTTGTAGCGGGTGAAGCCGCTGGCAACAGCTAGTATAATAAACGTGAAGGTTTGTTTGCATGGTTGGATGTTTGTTGCTCTTTCACGCAAAAACGGCTGAACGAATTTTGATGAAATTTGGCACGCGGATAGTTTATAATCTGGACTGTTTTTTCGTCGTACAATCTATAGTCTCCGCCAGAAAAGTTTTTTTTATCGTGGTAAAATTATCAAATGAGTCCTCCCACCCAGGGCAGGGCGGGAGGGACTGTCAGACTTATACTGACTAAAATCCATGGTGTCCTTCAATAGCCCTTTACGTTAATTCGTTAATCCCGCGCAGGCTTTGACCCTCTATATAGCCCCGTCATAATGCTGACTCTTTGAGGCCCGCGTGGAACACAACGCGCCGTCAACCCGGGCATGGTCCATGGTTGGTCAGCGAGTCGCATCGCTCATTACTCGCCGCCCGCATGCCCGCGACCTGGGCTAAAACATAGGCTAGTTTTTATGCCAGCTTAACGATGTTTCCGTGGGAAAATTACCGAAATTAACGCGAACATAATTTCCATTAGTTTCTCGAACACCTAAAGTTTATCTAACAATGTAATACCAATAACTAATGATTGTTATATCTTATCACCAATTAACAAGTTAATTCCATAGCTCCTTATCACCTACAATGATGAAAACCGGAATGTACAAGGTTATAACCGGTTATAATTGAATAAACAATCGATTTGTTAAAGAGGTCACTTTACTGTTTAAAATATTTAAGTTTATTAAAGAAACATCAAAACAATAACCAGTCTTACTGCAAAAACTTAAGCATATGTTGAACACTTGTCTTCATTCGTTCAACCTTTATTCTATTTCGTAATGTAGACAGTAAAAAATCCAAATTACGTTGTTGTGGTATGAAAAAGGGAGGGCCGAAACGAGCTATGCCTAGGGCCCCCCGAGATGGTTAATCCGGCCCTGGACGCTCCTCACTCCTTTTTCCTCAACACCTCAAAACAACTACGATAAAATACTAGACTTGTAATAACAGGCGACCGATGTCTGTCAACACATTAGGCAAAAAAGTCTTATATTCGTCTCATTTCGACCAATCCTGTGAGACGTAAACATACGTTGAGACAGAACAGACCTTGAGTTAGCCAATCACAACGCAGTACCCCGTCCCCCTCGCTTACGTAGTACCTCAGCGAGTTGACAGAATAGTTTTTGTTCCTTAGATCGTGCATGGGGAGTCTAGTATTATATCGTCGTTGCCTCAAAACAATGGTTAAAGCCAAGACTTGCGTGTTACCTTAAATGTAAACTTGCCCTTGAAGTCAAATCGATAGCTAAACAAACGAACAGTAGCCTTCCATGTACAACAAAATAATTGATGTGCATTTAAATTTTAAAGAACCACTTTACACGCTAACTTCAACCTCATGCGAGCTTTTCTAAAACATAACACGATTTTCATCATCTGCCTGCCTTTTCCCAACTATATTGTGGCCGGCTTCCAGTCGAACCAGATGCAGCTGAATATCAGTGTTTTACATGGAGCGACTGCCTATTGGACCTCCACAACCCCGAAATTAAGTAAGACTAGTGACGAAACCGGCATGCCCTAGAACCAATAATTCTAAGACATGTGACATCTTCCAACGCTCACTGGGCCCGCGTGGTGGATTATGGCCAACAGCCTCTCACAGAGAGGAGGTCTGTGTCCCAGCAGTGGGAACATTATAGGCTGGTGATGATGATGAATCTCAACATAGGATTGTCACCGACTGAAAACAGTCCTAGAACCAAAAATTCTAAGACATGTGACATCTACCAACGCGCACTGGGCCCGCGTGGTGGATTATATGACCCACTGCCTCTAACAGAGAGGAGGCCTGTGTCCCAGCAGTAGGAACATTATAGGCTGGTGATGATGATGAATCTAAACATACGTTTTATCACCGACTGAAAACAGCTAGGAAGAATTAAAAAGAAACTATACCTGATCCTCTTGCAGTCCAGCTCTTTGGCATCTATAGTCTTCCAAGGTCCGTGAAGGTAGTTCCGACAGATTCTGCCAGCCACCTCCCTCATCTCCTCCTCTGTGCCACACATTTGAAGTTTCTGGGAAAGAGAGAGAGGTTTTTATTAATATAAAATGTATATGACTCCTGTTGGAGTGCTATGACAGGAAACCTCCACGTGCGCCCGTGGACTGGAGTTCCCTCTCGGATACGTCCGGGGGGAAGACCAGTTTTTCGGGCCGGTGCACCCTGGGATGCGGGCAAAACTCTTCCTTAGGCACTGTGTGCCTAAGTGGTCTCTTTTCCCGTATGCGAATAGCCTGTCGTGTGGACGCTCCAACGCGTGTCCCTCTGATCAGCAGTGGGCACAGCGGCGGAGCGGGCTTGCGGACGGTGAGTGATGGGTAGCTCGCCGTCCGACCACTGTCTATAGGGCACGAAGTAATTTTAAACCAGTTCAATGTAGAACAGGCGAACTTACTGTCAAAAACGGTGATGAAAAATCTAAAGATTCTTCAAAACTCGCACAGTTTTGATAATTTCAGTTCAATGTAAAGCAGGCGAACGTATTGCCAAAAACGGTCATATAAAAATATAAAGTAATGCTTCAAAACTCGGTGAGTTTTGAGCATTTCCGCGTGACACACCTCTTTGGAGGCCTGGCTAGACATATATACGTTTAAAACTATGTTAATTTTATTCAAAGTTATTTTAAGAAAAACAAAACCTGTTTGCAGTACGACGTAAAGACACGGCGTGGAAAATATTTTTTGCACGTTTGAAATATCGTGATGGGACTCAGAATAAATAGATCGACAATTTTAACGAACGATTTGGGACTCATCACCATCTACCTGCCTTTTCCGAACTATATTGTGGTCGGCTTCCAGTTGAACCAGATGCAGCTGAATATCAGTATTTTACATGGAGCGACTGACTATCGGACCTCCACAACCTAGTAACTGGGTAATACGACACCTCATGGTAAGGCCCGAATTCCACCAAGAAGAGATGTCCACCAAGAGGAGATGTATTTGAATAACCAACAGTGGCGGATTATCCCTAAGGCAAACTAGGCATGTGCCTAGGGGCGCGAAGGTACAAAGGGGCGCGCAGGCGGAATTGTAAATTAAAGAAAAAATATACAGTATAGCATAAAATTAATTGCGTCAATATGTAAGCCACCACTTAGACAATAAAACTATTATTTTTGCATACAATCTCAATTTGCTTCAATTTATAACAAAAGATAAATTATTAGAGGGGACTGACTAAAACTTACGCCTACAAACAACTTTCTCGATTTTACATGATCTCTGATTGAAGTTGGAAAGATACGACTGCAATGTTTGTCGCGTCGACTGCGAGCACAGTATCGGACGGGAACCAAAACCAAGGGCCCATTCAGGGCCCACATCCATGTGTGCAATGCACACGGGCGCCATCCTCTAGGGGCGCCAAAGCCAAGGGCCCAGAAAAAATTTGAAAAAAAAACCAATATTTTTTTAAACAAAAGTTTTTAACTTAAATAAGATAAGGTTAAGGTACCTACTAAACACTTCAAATATTTGATCTCACTTTTAGGTTAAAACTTGAACTTTGGAAACGTTAAACTCACTGCGATCTCACTGCGTTCGTTCTTCTATGAAGAATTTGCCTTGTCCTATTCCAAAAAGCTAAAAAAAGCTAAGATAAGGTTGGCATTCACTTTTTGTGACCTCGCTTTTGATAGCTCATTTTTCAATAGCATATGCTTCTTAGGTTAGTTAATCTTGTCTTAGTCTACAATTTTTTTTTGTATTCTATAAGATGGTATGGAATTCTGACTGTGAAGTTTGATTACCTAGTACTTGATGGTTTCTTTTTGTGTTTAAGTTCCGAGGTGGCAAGCTTTACAACCCAAGGGCGCTGAATTTTAAAATACACCACTCACCTATCTACCATAAAAAAGATAATTCAAAATGCTTTATGGGCGCCAAAATCCTTTTTTGCACACAGGCACCAGTAGCCCTTACGGGGGCCCTGGGCCCATTGCAAATAAATAAATAGAAAAAAAGATAGGTACTGATCTAAAATAATTCTAAAATAGGACTTGAGAACTTACGATTGATCTCACTTTTAGATTAAAACTTGAAGTCCGGAAATGTTTAATTTTAGAGCTGACTGCGTTCGCTTTTCTATGAAATATTACCTTGTCCTATTCCAAAAAACCTAAAAAAATTCGCGCTCCCTTCGCTCGCTATTGATATAAGATTGACATTCGCTTTTCTTGACCTCTCTTTTGATAGCTCATTTTTCAAAAACAAATGCTTCCTAAGCTAGTTTCATCTTGTTGTGGTTTACATAAGTTTGTCTTCTCTAAGATGATACGGCACTCTGGATGTGAAGTTTGAGTAGCACTTGATTATTTCTTTTGTGTTTAAGTTCCGAGGCGGCAAGTTTTACAGCCCAAGGGAGCTGAACTTTAAAATAAACCACTCACCCACCTACCATAAAAAAAGATAATTCAAAATGCTTTTAAGGGGCGCCAAAATCCTTTTTTGCACACAAGCGCCAGTAGCCCTTACGGGGGCCCTGAATGGCTGCTTCTTCAGTGTTAGAACAACTCGTTACAGTCTCCTATTTATTTTAGTCGCATTATAAAAATTACCCTGTTCTAATAAGTAGTCGTTTTTTTTTTTTAAGATCTTTCGACGGCTCAGGCGCAAAACGTCTCTTTCGCAAAATGCCACCTGGTCGTAAAACGTCTCTTTCGCAGAATGTCTCTTTCGTAAAATGTCTCTTTCGCAGAATGTCTCTTTCGTAGAATGTCTCTTTCGCAAAATGTCGCACCTGGGACTTAAGAATAAAATTTTGATTTTCAAAACAAAACCATTTATTAATAAAATTATAGTGCAATTATAATGTTAAAAACTTAAGTATCTATTCCAAATAAAAACAATATCAGTAGGTATCAAACATTTTACACGCATTTAAAATACAGATCAAAAGAATCAAAAAAATTTATTCGTAAGTCCCAAGTGCGACATTTTGCGAAAGAGACATTCTACGAAAGAGACATTCTGCGAAAGAGACATTTTACGAAAGAGACATTCTGCGAAAGAGACGTTTTACGACCTGGTGGCATTTTGCGAAAGAGACGTTTTGCGCCTGAGCCCTTTCGACACATATCGATCTCATGTAAACTGATGCTCTTTTTTTCTTGGCCCCCATCTCACCGCGTTTTCCTAAGGTACATCGGTTTTGGTCAAACTATAGTATCTACGAGTTATTTTAAATATAGGGGCGCCGATGAAATGCTTGCCTACAGCGCTCTCAACGTTTAATCCGCCACTGATAACCAATCAGATGTCCACTGAAGCTAAGCGGAGAGATGTAGACATCTGATTAGTTATTCAAACACATCTTCTCTCCTCTCCGCTTTGGTGGAATCCAGGCCTGAGACTGTGGTTGTCAGACTTTCGAGTTTCTGACTATTATTAAAGACTGTCAAAGATCTACAAATGACATCCGGGACCAACGGCTTTAAGTGCTTTCCGAGGCACGGAGGAAACTCGCAAGGCAGGCAGATAATGGAGAATTTTGTTTTATGATAGAACTGTTTTTGTTTCTAGAATACGTATAACAAACTTCCTGTTATTGAGTCAAACTAATTAATTTAAAACATAATGAATGTAGACAAGTCTTTACATATAATAAAATCGTAGAGATGTCATTCCTGTACATTGAATATTTTTTTCTTTTTGTATTTTTTTCGAGATAAGGGATCGATTCTGATGCCAGATCAACTTTTATTTTTTTTCGAAATTTTTTATGTTTTTTTGATTTGATCTATCTCCGAAACTACTGTAAAGTTGTCGATCAAATTTTCCTCAAATATTCCTTATAATATGCTTCTGTTAATATGCTATGTATTATTACGCTATTTTTCCTAGGAGATAAGCAATTTAGAATTTTGTTGTTTTTAGATGTTTGTTGATTATTGGAAGCTAAACCACTGGATATTATTTAGTCAATTTTTCCTCAAATATTCCTTAAACTGCTGTTCTATTAATAGGATATGTATAATTACGCTATTCCCGTTGGGGGATTAGCAATTTTATAATATGTTGATTTTCAGTCATTGTTGACATTTGTACAAGAACCGCTATTTGAAAACCACTGTCAACGTACTAGCCAGTCCGGTCGGTAACCTGCTTGACTTTCGTGCAAGGGGTCTCTGGATCAAATCTCGCAGTTTTTTCTTTTCTCTTTTTGAGTTTTTTTTTTATTTGTCCTGAGAGTTTTAAATAATTAAAAAAAAATGTGCATACTTTTGTTTCAATATTATTCGCGATTTTAAATAAATTACTCTTTTTTTTCAATACTTCTCTAGGATATAAATCTACACCGATTTAAATTGTAGGTAGTAAGTTGGATATTTTTTTTAATTGTAATTGTTTCGAGGTGTGGAATTTTAAAGATTAGAAAAAAATCAGGGTTTCTATAATTTGTGTTTATTTATGTTTTGAATTGGTGCTCAAACCAGTGCATAGGTTCTGTTTTAAACGACGACAAGTTGTACTCATCGAGTCAGATAATTAGTTATTTTTTAGGTATCACGCGGTATGCTAAAGGGAGAAGAGCAATGCTATCGTACGTTCAATTTGCAGCGATACTGTAAATCGACCCAAGAATGATAGTCTAATGTTTAAATAAACACGGTTCTTTGAAATTAATGCCGCTCAAATAAGGACGTTTCCTATGCAAACTATGTATCTAGATATAACATTATTGATCTAAACTAATAATAAAAATGCAAGTATGTTTGTTTTTTACCTTTTCACGCATTACTACCTACTGAATCGATCGTCCCAAAATTTAGCATATACGTTGTCAGGAGTATAGACACGGATATAAGGTATCTTACATCCCGAATAACAGAAGAGAGCTGTTTCCGAGAAAACAATTACGTTCATATTCCAGATGGCGCCACACGATCCGTATTGTTTCTCAAATTCTAAAAAACGCAAGCGAAGCCGCGGGCAAACACTAGTTTAAATATAAAGTTGTTTGTTATTACGATTAAATAACTTTAGAACATAAATCTTCCAAGTTAGGCATTGTGCCAACTGTAATACGTCTTAGTCAATGGACACGTAAACATTTAGTATTGTTGTAGTCTCAGATCAAAGAAATAGTCAGATAGAGCGCTCAGAACACGCGAGTGGTTCCACCAAAGTTAATAAAAAATCAAAATCGTATACAAAGTCGCGACAGTACCAAGCTACGCGTCGTATCAAGCTGCGCGTCGTTGTTGTTGTTTGCCAAAATATGCCGTCTTGTGTCTTTAACCATTGTAAAAGTTGTTCTCAAAAACAAAGAAAACATTATGGAACTTAGTTCTATTTGATTTTGCATTAACTTTGGTGGGAGACACTCGCGTGTTCTGAGAGTTCTTCTGCCTATTTCTTTGATCTGAGGTTGTAGTATAATCAGCCTATAATGTTCCCACTGCTGGGACACAGGCCTCTGTGAGACGGAAAGGTCTGTAATCCACCACGTGGTCCCAGTGCGGGTTGGTAGATGTCACATGTTTTCGAATTTTTGGGCGAGCAAAAGTTCGCAATCGCTTACTCGGGATTAATTCGGGATAGCTCCTTAGATAATGTCGTGATTTGAATGAATTTGGTATCAATTTAAAGTTAACAGTTAAACCTTTAAAATGGTACCTTTTTTATTATTCTTAACTAGTTATTATGTAAGCATGATCGCACGGAATCCAAGTAGTTGATTCCATACTTGAGTGTAGTATATAAATGCTGATTTCCGATGTTTTCCTTCACCGTTTTGAGAGCAGTGGTAATGAAATAAATTACACGAAGTAAGGCGCTTGGCAGTATGGTAAGCTTCAGAAAAATCTCATCCGTTTTGCTAGTGACATAACTACCAAAGGGGGTGAGTAGTTTCTGCCCCTTGGGATAAAAAGAGCGGGATTCCAACCTAAACAGCTATTAATATAAACCTGTATCCGTCGAAAGGTCAATTGCCTCATATACAAAGAAAAAATAACAGTATTGATAAAAAATCGATTGCAATACAATTTTATGTGGGCGTATACATATACGGCGATATTGCATTGAGGAAAATGTCATACCGTCACGCGGAAGCGATTATGTATCCATTATTTTCTCGCTCAAATACGTATACAGCTTGACATAAAAATGTAGAAAACCGGAAGTCGTCACTGTCTTCGCGCTACCAGCACTTTGAATGATTTTATTTTATTTTATTTCACTTATTACGTTAGTTTTATGGCACAATAATAAATCTAACAAACCTGCGGTCTTTGTTGTGTGTTTGTCGTGGTTTTTTGCCAAATAAAGATTTTTTCTTTCTTTCTTTAAGTATTTATTAGTAAGTTGATTGCAGACTGATAATAACAGAAATAACTCTGCCATCGTAACTTCATGTAGGTACTTCTCGCTGATTGCTAACGGTAGGACAAGCCCCTTACTACATCCGCCATGTTTTTAATCCTGCACATCCTTTACGCATGCGTGAGGCACTGACAAAAGAGCTTCTACAATTCTCCGTGCAATATATTGCATCACGAGTTAAATTAGGTTTGTTCATCATCAAATTTTAGAGTATTTTGAAATAACTGTCTATTCTTATGGCGTGAACCTCCGTGAACAGGCGTGAATGAGAATGTGGAAGGTTTTCACGGGGTTCACGCGCGTTCGCGCCTTTTCCCCGAAGTGTCGGTATTGTGCCGAGAATTCACAGCGCGAATTCGCGGCGTGAATTCACGACACTAATGTGGAGAGCCGCCATTAGACTGGTAAAAAAGTGATGGAATTATTGATGCCACGTGCGGGGACGAAAAAGAGTTATAGGATAAGATAAAGTCATAAACACATCATCTATTTGACTATTTATCTTATCATAAAACAAGCCTAATGGCTATAATTATTATCTGGTAATAACCTTGTAATAGTAGATTAGTGATAAGTAATGCAATAGTATTTTTATTCGATAATTGACATCCTGAAAAGGTATTATGTCGGCCATTGCTCCATTATAAAATTCTGATAAGATTTCAGAGTTTAAAAAGACATTGCCCCACACTAGGAATTTCTTCTGTATCGTGGGTGCGTATAAGTACAGACATTTTTAACCGACTTCAAAAAAAAGGAGGAGGTTCTCAATTCGGTCGGATTTTTTTTAATGTCCATCGTATACTCCGAAGTTTCTAGTCCGATTAGTGTGATTATTTTTTTGTTCGATGCAGCATACTTGCAGTTTGGTCCCATAAAAATTTCATCCAATTTGGTTCAGTACTTTTTATTTTGTGAGCATTTTTATTAATTTTATGATTAATGACATGATGATCTTTACTTTTTGCATGTTTGTGACGCGATTACTCCGCCAATTGTGGACAGGATTCTTTTTTGTTGTACTAGGGATCGTTCACCTTAGGAAATACTGCAAGTTTCATCAAAATCTGTTCAACAGTTTTTAAGATAGGGAATTTCGAGCTGTGAGTAACGATTCTCACAGATCTACAAATGACAGCCGGGACAAACGCCTTTACGTGCTTTCCAATGCACGAAGGAAACTCACTATGACAGATGGTCACCCATCCACAGACCAACCTCGGTAAGCGCGGCTTAATCCGGAAGATCGGCCTGTGTGGCTGTAATTATTTAGCCACGAGCTTCCCTGGAAGCCAAGCGGATAAAAAACCAGGTGATAAAGACGCAACCTCACATTTCAACACAATAATTGCAGTTAGAAATTATTAGAATTAATAATGGCACCTTGCCTTCATTTGACACGAAAATAACAAGTTAATTAAAATCAATTAAAACTTCAACTACCCACCATTTATTACCTTAAATGGCTGAAATTATAATTGATAGCCATAAACAGTGATTGCAATAATAATTCACAATTAAAATGCATTTAGACTTCGCTTCTATTATTTTTAACGAAGTTTTAAATTACTAAAAGTGTTTTTGGCAATTTATCATGTTATACAAAGTGTAACGCCAAAACCGTAAAACCTCACGTGGGGTAACTCAGCCCATGTTACTGAACAATGTTTGTTCTAAGACTTTTGGAAAATTCGCAAAAAAAATTTAATTGGTTTTTCATGCAAAATGAGAAATTGGTCGGGCACATCTATCATATGACAAACCAATTTAATTTTTGTTGCGAATTTCCAAAAGTCTTAGAACAAAAATCGTTCAGTAACACGGGCTGAGTTACCCCACGAGAGGTTTTGCGCTTTTGGCGTTACACGTTGTAGAAGTAATTTGTGATTGCGGCAGTTACTTAGTGCTTGATAAACCAAATGATCCCACTGCTGGGACTTCACACAGGTCTTCTCTCTGGGTAGACCGGATGGGACTGTCAGACCCGCTACGTGAGACGCGATTTCTTGGCATCATAGACGCGAGCATGTGGACGGTGAGTACTAATGGATCTGCTCGTCGTCCGATCAGCTATTACGCCCGGTTCTACGACGCGCCAGCATACTGATGGATCATGCCCATGGACATCCTCCATAGGGCCAAAAGACTTCCAGGGTTGTGGGTCTGTCCAAGCGAGTTACTATTACCCTGGAGAGTAAAGGACTTTCGAAGGATCCTTCAAAAGTCTCGTCTGAGAGACCTTTCCGCTCTACCAGGGCAAATAGACTCATTTGATGATTTTACATCATAAAAAGGGGTTGTCAGACTTGATGACAAAATTCCAATCTGTTTCTTCAGCTACCCTCCGCGTTCCAGGATTTCGATGCCTTTTAAAGGCAATCCCGCGACCTCAGCTTATCAAAATTATTAGGAACGTGTAAAAAGGTCACCTTTTAGTATCAAAAAAAAAAATTAAAACTTCTACATATCCAAAGAATGACCCTGTTTACGTCTAAAGGTGATGATAATTATGACGTTTGACAACAAATTACTATTAATCGAAGTAATTAATAATGAATTATTGCATTAATCGTAATAACATTCAGATTATTGAGGTTCTAGTAATGATAGTAGTACTTTGGTTCCAGTTAGTACTCGTGGCTAAATAAGAACCGTACAGGTCAATCTTCCAAGGTTACGAGTGGTTACGACTTCTCTTTTGGATGGGTGACCATCTACTATAGCGAGTTTCCTCCGTACCTAGGAAAGCCGTTGGTCCCGGCTGTCATTTTTAGATATAATAATAATAATATTCCACATCTATCACACAACGCCATCTAGTCCCAAGCTAAGCAGAACTTGTGTTATTGGTACTAGACAACTGATAAACATACTTAGATATATATTTCTAAATACATACATATTATAGACTAGCTTCTGCCCGCGACTTCGTACGCGGATCCTGTTGTTTATGCCAGCGACAACAGGGTCGTCAAAATCGAAGATCTGAAAAGTCTGATACCCAATTCCAAGAGCCCGGGTAATAATATTAATGGGTGTTTGGCCAGTAGAGTAAAAGTTTTACTCATTTATTCATCGTCATCGAAAATCAGTCCTGAACTGTTACCGCCTTCACTGCGTGGAGTTTCTAAGTTTATGTTATTTAATAATTATACAGTGAAATGTGTGATAGCTTTGATTTCCACAGCAGGTGTTCCAGATCTTCAATTTTTATACATCAATAGTGATAATGCTCATCAGATTGAACAACTCTTGCTAAGACGTCATTCCGGTAAATGTTATAGTGTATCTGGGCACTTGGAGTTCCACATCAGGTGTTCAGGTCTTCAATTTTTATATGTCAACAGAGAGTGCTCATCAGGCTGAACAACTTTGCAAAGGCATCATTCCTTTATATGTTATAGTGTAGCTGGGCTCTTAGAGACCCACATCAGGTGTTCCAGATCTTCAATTTTTATTCGTCAACAGAGACTGCTTATCAGGCTGAACAACTCTTGCTAAGACGTCATTCCGGTATATGTTATACTGTAGCTGGGCTTTTGGTGTCCCACTTCAGGTGTTCAAGATCTTCAATTTTCATTTTCATACGTCAACAGAGGCTGCTCATCAGGCTGAACAACTTTGTAAAGACTTCATTCCTATATATGTTATAGTGTAGCTGGGCTCTCGGAGTTCCACAACAGATGTTCCAGATCTTCAATTTTTGTACGTCAGCAGAGAGTGCTCTACAGGCTGAGCATCTCTTGCTAAGACTTCATTCCTACATAGGTATGTTAGTTATAGTTTAGCTGGGCTTTTGGTGTTCCACATCAGGTGTTCCAGATCTTCAAATTTTAGAAGTCACCAGAGAGTGCTCGTCAAGCTGAACAACTTTGCAAAGACGTCATTCCTGTATATGTTATGGTGTAGCTGGGCTCTTGGTGTTCCACATCAGGTGTTCCAGATCTTCAATTTTATATGTCTACAGGAAGTGCTCATCTGGGTGAACAACTTTGCTGAGACGTCATTCCTGTATATGTTATAGTGTAGCTGGGCTCTTGGAGTTCCACATCAGGTGTTCCAGATCTTCAAATTTATTCTCTCAGCAGAAAATGCTCATGACGTGGAACAATTTTTGCTATTGCTCTATTTTTGTATCTCTTATAGTTTAGCTGGTCCGTTGCGGTTCAGCACCAGGTGTTCAAGTTTCCAAGATAAATTATAGCCTATGTGTTGGCCAGACTTAATACCTATACAACAAAAAAAAAATCATTCAAATCCGTCCAGTACTTTTTGAGTTTATCCCGGACATACATACAGACAAACAGATAAACAGACAAACAGACAAAAATTCTAAAAACTATATTTTTGGCTTCGGTATCGATTGTAGATCACACCCCAAGTATTCTTTTTAAAAAATATTCAATGTACAGTTTTGACTTTCCTACTATTTTATTATATGTATAGATAAATTCCACCCAGACACAGAACAAATGATCGTGCTCATCACAATAACATTTTTCCTGGGTGGGAATCGAACCCACGACCTCCAGCATAGCAGTCAGGGTCACTAACTACTAGACCAACAGGCCAGTTGGATTCGGTTCTGGATGGGTGACCATCTATTATAGAGTTTCCTCCGTACCTCGGGAAGCCGTTGGTCCCGACTGTCATTTGTAGATCTTTGAAAGTCGTTACTGTTAGTCAGAAGCTCGAAAGTCTGACAACCAGCTCCATGGGGTATCGCATTACTCAGTTACTTGGTTGTGGAGGTCAGATAGGCAGTCGCTTCATGTAAAATACTGATATTTATTTGAAGTAGCCATTACTTGCTGTCCGCAAGCCAGCGCTTATGTGGCCAGAGATCACCGCTCGATCTCTGACGCCATAGGCGTAGCCCGCAGTGGAAGAGGTTAGTTTCTCCCTCACGCATACCGCCACCTCTTTTGCTAGCATTAAAATTTCACAGGAGGTGACTGTTTCCCTTTCCCCTTTGCCCTTTAATAAGACCCCAACCAAGGCCGGACGCAAAACGTTACCGTCGCCTATCGCCTCCTTGAGAACTCGGGGATGCCCCACCTAAGCGGGAAAGACATCCTTCATGTCCTCCAAGCAGACCACAAAGTAACATTACGGCGGAGATCTTCATAGCACATCTTACTCTTTAGACTGCCTGCTGTTTTCACCAGAGATGTGCGAGGATGCGTAGCGAGGGATGTGTTTGTAAAGAACCAATAAAATCGCTTCATTTACCTCGTCTCGGTCAGCACAGCTCTGGTGGAAACGGTTCAGCGGAGCTAGATTATTGTGCATACAAAACAAGCGAGGGATGTGTTGCGGGGGATTCGTACAAGGGATGTGTGAGTGGGATGTGAAGTGTCTCCGCTCCCACTACACCGCACCCTCGTTGACACATTTCACAGCTTCGCAACGCAATACTCGCACCACACATTAATGCGCATTTTCACAGCTCCGCTACACATACTCGTAGGCACATTTTCATCGCATAGCTTTGGTGGAAACCCCCACTTTTCGCTGCACAGCTAGACATCCTCGCACGACACATTTCCATCGCACATCTCTGGTGGAAACGCAGCCTTAGCATAGCTGCATAGCACATCTCTAGTGGAAAGGCAACCTCAATTGGGATATATAATTGGTAGAATGAAGTCTACCCGATCTTTCTGGGACTATTAACCTAGTAGATACGAATTCTAGGCCAATAACTGTCAAGAATTGATCGATCGCTACATAATTCGCAAATCGTTGGGGGTGGAACCTTTCAGATATGATTAATATTTCAAGGCCATACATTTACACACGCGACAGAACATCTTATCGTGCGATAAGACTATCTTTTAACTGGATTACAAGTCTTATAGTTATCTAGACGATATCTTGAGACTTTAAGAGTGCCTATAAAGCAAATGAGATTATTGTTCTACGAAACGTGAGCTTGAGTAATTAGAAGTTTACTTTAAGTGTGGCTATCTGAAGTGTTTTCAATCAGCACGCGTAGAAAGACGGCTTTTGTCGAAGAAAAGACAAAATGACAGAACGTAGAAAGATATTTTTACAGTTGCATGACAATGTTTAAAGAAATTGTTCGATTCTTCGATGGTGTACGAATCGTGTCATGCTGACACTTTGAGGAGCGTGTGGAACACAACGCGCCGTCGACCCGGGCATGGTCCATGGTCGGAGATCGAGTCGCCCAATTTCTCGCCACCCGCACCTAAGGTTGCCGTAGATCCGTCTGCCGACGTCCGTCGCCGTAGGCGTCCACCACTGCGGCTGGGGTGGAGGGAGGACGCTGTCCTCTCCCTCACGCGTCCCGGCTCCTCCTTCACGAGCATGACTGCTTCGCAGAAGGAGGCGACCGCTTCCCACTCCGTCTCGCCCCACAACATGGCCTCGACCAATGCCGGGCGCGAGAGGTCTCCGCCTAACGCCGCCGTGAGGACACGGCGGTGCTCTACCCAAGCGGGACAGTCCTGCAGCGTATGCTCCACCGTGTCCTCCGGGCGATTCTCGCAGTGGTGACACCCAGGCGTTTCCTCCTCTCTAATCAGACACATGTGCCTCCCGAAACTCCGTGTCCGGTGAGGACTTGCGTCATGCGGTAGGTCAGGACGCTGTGTCGCCTATCCAGCCACTCCTCAAAGAGGGGTCTTACCGCGATTGTGACGTGGCCGGTCATCGCGCACTGCGTATATAATGGCCATTCCAACGGTGATACGTGACATACATATTATATACCCGTTTGTTTTGAGACAAGTTATCATTAAATACGCCGAAATAGATAACAATCTGACACATATTTTATTTACGTCCGAGGTAATGGAATATTTTTTAAGGATATCTGATAATTTTAACTGATGGAAAAACCGTGAAACGTAAACATAAACATGTTTCGAAATCACAACAAGATTTTAAAAGTAGAAACCTTGATATAATAATAATATTCCACAACTATCACACAACGCCATCTAGTCCCAAGCTAAGCAGAGCTTGTGTTATGGGTACTAGACAACTGATAAACATACTTATTTATTTCTAAATACATACATATTATAGATAAATTACACCCAGACACAGAACAAATGATCGTGCTCATAACACAAACATTTGTCCTGGGTGGGAATCGAACCCACAACCTCCGGCATAACAGTCAGGGTCACTAACCACTAGACCAACAGGCCAGTCAATATGACAGGTACAGTCTTGCATGAAATCATCAACATATTATCAACTTTAGGGCATCCACAACTGAACATAGGTCTCCCCTATAGATTTCCAATCAGACCGGTTGGTACTTCGGGCTACGACCAACAGAAGTTGAGCAACGGGGTTTAAGCCACAGGGAACAACCAGAAAACTTATAAAAGAAAGAAATATTTATAATAATCTGACTATACTACTTTTTTTTCTTGGGACAAACCCACCACACTATCCCCAAACCACTGCATCCTGAAAGCCAGAATCAACAGTGGCAACCACCAGAAAAGCGTCGTGACAATTAAGCTCGACGTGCCTCGGAGAATGAATTTTCCTGTCTTGGATCCTACAACGAACTTAATCAGAAAATAATAGAGGAAGAGTAGGAAAAATATGTTTCCACTTCCCTCCATGCAAGCAGGAGACAGAACATAACAAGGCCAATAGGCTGACTATAATACCGTGAATGAAGCAGGAAAATGATTATACTTTAAAGAAGGAAATTACCGTAAGTAAAGAAAACCGCTGTGAGAAAAAACATTACACCACAGTTTCACAATTTATCCATTGAAGGTTGTAGCAATAATATTCATTATTATTTAACACTAGCTGGCCTGAAAAAAATTGTACCGCCTCTATCTAACTTCACTCTATTTTACGAATCTTTTGTATGTGAATATAGAAAAGTTGTTTTTGGACTGTTTCAGGAGATTTTTTTTTCTTTTCTTCCATAAGAACCATTCTCATTCTTTAGAGAATTTATAAAAAAGAATTATCTGAAACGGTTCAGCTGTTTTGAAGTTTTGCATTTAGCAACACATTTTTACATTATAGATGATGTTTTAATTGACAAAGCTATACCATCATTATTTTTTTAAATGGTGGCAAACAAACACGCAAACTAGTACTAACTACTAATACTAGTTACTAATAGTCTATGGATTCCTATAACTCCAGCGATAGACTACTGTGCTTCATTCGGTGATGTGATCCCAGTAATGAAAAATCTAATTGAACCAGTATTATTTGAATGATCTACAAGTAGTCTTTTATATCTGGGTGTAATAGTTGGTTGTATGTTGATCTGTAAAATTTCCAATTGGCAATCATCAAACCTGCCCGGGTCGACGGTGTATTGTGTTCCATGTACGTCTCAAAGAGTGTCTGCACAATGACCGGGCCCCCCGTAAGTGTGCAAATACAGTGGCAGCCGGGCAGGTAACGGAATCTGCTTGGGGGGTAACACGAACACATAGTTTTTCACTATGGTGCACCAAGTGCAGGTGAGGCGGTATGAGCAGAAATCTAGTCTGTTTCGTGTCCAGCTACCCGCTTCCGCCCACCCCACTATAATTGCACACTAAGAGGGGAAGCCTGTCAGGGTTGCAGGAGAAAATGAATACCGTGACCCCTGAATGTTGGTAAAGGGCGTGGATTTTAGTCATTACAAGTCTAAAAGATGACCAATCAGAATCAGCTGTCAAAAGTAAGAAACATTATGGATTGGATTGAATATTAATTTGGGTGTTAAATAATTGCATGAAGCATTGATCACTTGTCTTGACTTTTGCGCAGATCTTAATGTACAACTTCAAGTGTGTAAGGCGAGGACTTAACCCGCCTCATTATAGCTGACGATTTTATTATATTTATGTACAGATAAGAGATATTATGTAAACAAAACTAAAGAGATTATTTTTTCAATAAATTCCGACATTTACAGCCATAATTAGGCACGTAATTGGCGCCAAAGGCATTGTTTACTTTCACATGTAGCCGATAACATACGTGCTTATAGATTAACGGCTAAAAGATTATTAAAACACGCACATTAAATCTTTATAGCCTACAATTGGAAAACACAAGAATAACCTTAAAAACGCCTCAAATTCTTAACAAATCCTACTTTTATTGTACTCTAATCATTTTCCAACAATCTCAAGGCAAGAACAAAGTAAATTAGTGCTAATTGAAGGTTTTTTCCGCCTTAAAAGCAAAGACATGACTACGCCTACTGCGAGTTTCGATTTAAAACGCCATTTTCTTATAGAACTTATGGACACTTACCATGAATCCGCTTTTATTCATATCCAAGAACTTCTTGTAGCTGTTTCTAGCCTGAATTAGTAAATTCTTAATAGTGAACGACATTTAAATTGTATCAAATTCGATCGATATCACGTAAAAATATCACCCGACCGGCCGACTTTGGACAACGGTGACAGGTGACAGATGAGTCTGGGGCTGCCATATTCAAATTATAAATACCCAGGTATTTCAAGAAATTACTTCGAAAATAAGTAATAGTTAGTCTTTTGTTATAGTAAATGAAGTGTTAGATAATTATTATGAAACGCATTCCATTTAATAATGACTGATATCATGCGTTTAATTGGTTTAGCGACGCCAACATACCAAAAATAAAGATTTTATGCACTCGAATACAGCTAAAATAATGCTGGAACTAACCAACAATATGAGACGACTATCCTAGGAAATAAGATATGTCTATAAAATGACTCATTGTTTACACTTTATGGTTTATAAAATATGGACTGTCTATTCACGAGCAATTACATTTATTGCAATACTTGAGTAACATACAACTAGAAACAGAGGAATTTAAAATAAAATGTCATGAAGCGAATATAATATCACAATGTTTTGTTCGAGAATTCCTTATCTGAAAGACGTGCCGTACCTGCCTGTTTGGTTAAATTATTTCAACATCCAAATCTATAAACAAATAACTACTGTAGAAAACTTGACACAAAATAATCTTCTAACAAAATTATGACGCATAGCAAACATCATTTATGATTACTGCTACATGAGGAAAGTTTTTTAATATGCGTCACATACAGTCATAGAAAGAATTACCGCATGATTTGCCTTTCTCCTGTAATTTCATTTCTTATTATTTAAATTCACCTGAATTATGGGAAGTGATTGATGTGGCAATGTTATTTTGACATTATTATTTTTTTCAAAAACTATTGATTTTGACATTGATAATAAAATGTTACCTGCATTGCAATAAAAACTTGCCTGCTTTTTTCATAATTCAATAGAAAGTTGAAATAAAAAGATAAGAAACAATTCATTATTCGTTTTCATTAAAAACAGCGCGACGGAATTTGCGGTTTAATTTACCTTCCGTGTCCAATGTGTTCATATTTTTTTATTTAATATCGTAAAACTGTTTATTTACATCAACTAAAATATAATTATATAAACCCTGGTTTTAAGTTATGTTACTTATTTTGTTACAAATAGGTATACTGATGAAAAGTCTACCAAAAAAAGGTTTATTACAGAAATATGGTGCGAGTTATCTTTCGAGACAATACGTCACTAGTGGTGCGACGTTCCGTGCAAAAAAATACACATTTTTCGTGTAATCTCTCTTGTCAACCTTATTTATTTAACTTTGAGAACCAAACAATAGTTTACCTTGGCCATTTCAACACGGTTATCGCGTCCAATACAGTACACAAAGCTTTAATTCTTGAATTTCGTTTTAAAAAATCACCGACAAAATGTTTCTTACGATACGTCTGCACTGCACAATCTAAAAATATGTACTGAGTGACGGAGCCAACATAAAGAGAAGAGCACGGAAATTCGATAGCGTGACGTGATTGGCTTTTACACGGGTGCGAGAGGGATAGGTAATCGCGAATGCAACCGATCGTTACCGACATTTCGCGAAATATTATCCTTGTTACGTGTTGTACTGGGTGATACGTCATTATTAGGCGGCCAAATGCAGAAATCATTCATTTACTGCACCAAAAACGGGTTAAAATATTAAAGCGATACCTAAATTCAGCTGTTAAAATATTTCTAATGATAAACACCACAGTATCGCTACGAATTTTGATGATGTTTACGGTTAATTCGACTTGAATATCCTGACTCAGATTCTGTTTTGAAACCAAAGTAGGCGCTTGTATTGTTTTGATTTGTTACTTGTGCTGTTATCAAAATATTTACGTCTGGCGTCGAATAAGTCTAGCTTTAGACCCATTCTTCATTATAAAATGAACGGAAATTGTAATCGCTTGTAACTGTATAGCGTTGCTTGTTTGTTAAAAGATAAAACGGACATAATAAGTCAAAGTTCACTGAGAAAAAAAAACTAAGTAAGTTAAGAATGATAAACTGTATTAGCTTTTATCATACCTAAAAATGTTTTGGTAGATAGGTAAAAAGTTGTAACAAAATTAAATTGGCAATTAGCACGTCTCTTTTCCTCAACAGTTTTGAGAAATGAGACAAGGAACGAGGTATAAATAATCCAACATTAAAATTCTGACAGTTTAATATCTGGAAGTTCCATTTTTCTTCCCCTTTTTGGACAACAAAGCCGATATCGGCGATTCTGCCTCAGTCAAGTCCTACTTAAGTAATGGGGACTTATCGTTAATAACATTACACTGAATTTGTTAATGTATTCATATTTTTGACACAATTTCTAATATACTTTATCCTAAAAATTAGAGACTCACTACAGCAGGGTTATAATAATTACTCAGATAATACGAGTCAAAAAATACATTTAAAGCAAGAAATGAAAAGAATATTCATTTAACCGATGCACGTCTTTTGTTCAAAAAAGGGGTCTCGCTCGAAATTTTTTTGGGCATCCTTCCAACTTTAGACCCAACAGAGCTCGGTTTTTTCCTAAGGAAAGAGGTATGTACTCCTACTTCGCAACAACGATAGAGATGAAGTTGTGACGGTGCCTTACAGTGACATCATGCATGCCTTTCTTGCACTTGTAGTTTCTTAAAGAAACAATAAGCATATAGAAAATAGTATTAACAAGGTATTAACGACAGTAAATATTGTAGAAATTTAATTTGCAAAAAAACTTTTTTCAAGTGGTCGTTTTTTTTGGGACAAATCCACCGCACTATTGCCAAACCACTACAACTCCCGAAAGCCAGAATCAACAGTGGCAACCACCAGAAAATTGCGCGGACTATGAAGTTGAAGACGTGTCCTGGAGAATAAATTAACCTATCCTATCTTGGAATCTGCAACGAAATTAATCAGAAAAGAAAAAACAAAACACTAAAAAGTCGTTTAAAAAATTCCACAGGGCATGAGGGGTGTTAGGGGATCTGAAAGGATAGCAGATGACCCCTTCTATCAACCAATTCAAATTGGCACACGATGCACCAAATACCCTGTATAGTGAACGAGGAGGAAAAATATGATTCCACTTCCCTTCATGTTAAGCAGCTGCAAGTGGTATTTGACTAATTTTCAAGAGGCATACTTGGACATAATTATATTACTATGTAAAACAACCTCTAATAAGTAAAATCTTATTATAGCCTTAGTTGGTTTATATTCCAGGAAAACCCGGGAATCCTGCAACTATATAGGTCACCTACATTGCATAATAAATCAATAACTCACTCGTAAATGAAACTTAACATCTGTCATTAGTTTAGTTTAAACCAATCTGTGGTTTTAGTGTACTTAATACATACTTTACTCAACTTTGAGACAAAACAGGCGAAAAACCAACTTCATCCATTCATCCATACTTGCAAAATTTCACTTTTATATTTTAATAATAATTTAGAAGTTGACTGTTGCAATCGCAACCGAGTTTGCTGAGTCTTAACTTCCTAAGTTCGATTTCCGGAATGATTTCAAGTGTTCCAGGGTTCTTGTGGTCGCGAGAATGTCTTAAATGGGTCCTGAAACTCAAAGTCAACTGCAGAAACTAGTTGGGTTTTTGGTTAATAAAGTCTGACAGTCCCTTCCACTCTACAGAGGGTGAATGGACTAATTTTATGAATTTTCTAAACTAAAAAAAAAGATCGTAATGGCGTCTGTAATTTCTGCTAACCTGGAAAACGGCTTGACTAAAATGTATGTAAAAACTTTATAAATTAAGTGAGTACTTACTACAATCGCAAGCAAAAGTATAGGTAAATCACTTACTTCGATTCCGCGGTTTAACTGTTAACTTTAAATTGATAACAAATTCATTCAAATCACGACTTTATTTAAAGAGCTATCCCGGATCTTAGTATGTGATACCGTACATTTGCTCGGTAATGCAGTATTTTTGTTTACAATAACAGACATTGCTATTTTTATCTGTTTAAATATCCGATAGTTAGACTTTATAGAATGCCAATTGCGTAAAACACTTGCAATCATAACTCGAAAGTTATGTATTTCATTCATTAATAATTATTATTCCCTGCTTTTTTACAATTTAGTTGTCTTTACTTTTTCATGAGTGGTCGTCTCCACATGTCTTCTTTCATATCTACTTTTATATCATACTTCACACAGTCCATACATCATTCCTTTAGCCTTTAGTTTCCTCTACTCTTGTTGCAAATCACATTCGTTTTTCTTTGAGAAAAGCCATAAGCTCGGCATACAATTATTGTCAGACTAGTATTGACTAAAAATCACTCTCCAGCGACATTCCTGCGACCAGCTTGCATCCTTAACTATTTTTTTCATCACTTCCGCGTTCATACATTTGGTGTCTAAAAAAGCCGCTTTAGCATTAATGATAAGTTAAATTCGTTATATAGAATATTCTATACCATTGCGTCATGAAAAGAATAGATGTTGTTATTTTTTTTTTATCAAAGTGAAGTGGTATTTTTAAACCCCTTTCTGGTCACACAGAATATTGTTGTCAAAATGAAAAAACAAATTGCCATTATGAGAAACTCAATTACCCCGTAATTAAAGTCACATAAATCCTTTTTTAATTTTGTTATAGATTTGTAAAATCAATTTAATTAAAGACTTGAAAATTACCCCGTATCTAAAAACATGTTTTCCTTTTGCTGTAAAAGCCAGAATTCTAGAAGAATATTGCCTAAAGAGCCTTAGTTGAAGTGTGGGCGTCGGAACATAATTTTCTTGACTCAAAATATTCTGACGGCTAGGGCGGCTGTGGTCGTGGGCGGAAAGGCTTTGTATTATGAGTGTTATTGAATATAAAAACCGACCTTTCGTCCTACTGATGGACACCCACTGAGTTTCCCAAAAGTAATAACAAAAGGCAAATAAATATCAAGTATTAAAGAAAAATGTCTTTGAGGAAATATTAGTTGTTGTTGAATATTAAATTAGTAACAAGAAATGATTCTTTTTTGCTCTATAAAAAATGTAGTGAAGAATGCCCGTTGCTGCTGCTGAATGGAACGTTGCGGTCTGACCAAGACCGCGATGATTGGCACCACTCTTTAGGAGGAGGCTTACGTTCAGCATTGGACGGCTTTACTGCAATTGACTGATATGTGAATGTGATAAAAACTCATGTTTGTGAGACTTACGGCAACGTATTTTGCCAACCCAAAAACCACTTTGCAAAAAACTGTAGAAAACCGGAAGTCGCCACTGTCTTCTAGCTACCAGCACTTTGAATGATTTTATTTATTTTTTTTTCACTTATTACGTTAGTTTTATGGCACAATAATAAATCTAACAAACCTGCGTTCTTTGTTTACATCAAATATCAAAGATTTTAAAACGTTATCAGAAACAAAAAGATTAGTTCCGTTTCAATCCGTTCTGGCCAAGCTGTAAGTTGAGATTAAAAATATTATTATTTGTATGTTGGATTGTCTCCTTAAAGCCACGTATTCACCGAGCAACAATTGTTTATAAACTCTGTTTCAGAAACAAAATCTACGTGTTTCTGAAACAAATCATTTTGTTTCAGAAACATATTATTTTGTTTCTGTAATCACTACGTGTTTATCGGTATGTTTCGGTGCTCACCACTTGCGGCGGAGAACACTTTACGTGATGTTTCAGAAACTGTGTATCCGAAACACTGTTGCTCAGTGAATACATGGCTTTACCTTCTTAAACCATTGATTAAATAGTGATGAAGTATCGTGTATTTGTCTATGTCTGTAAAGGTTGCGCCACATAGAATGTAATGAATAAAAAAAAATCATTAAACAACATCCACAAAATCCGCACACGTCACCACTGCAGATTACGGCCATACGCCATCTGATAGAGAGTTTCTTATCCCAACAGAGGGACTGTCTCTTCTCTGTCGGGATTCTCAACCTTACTTCCAATCTTAAAACCCATTGTTAATCTGACAGTAAAAGACACTAATTCAGGCCTTGTCTAGAACAAGACTTATCTACGACAACAGTAAACAATTCCAAACATAAATATTCAAGATTTCTGAGTCACGTTACTGCGCGTCTGCTAATGATGGAAACTCCATTAACTGTTGTTGTCTGTTGTTCATTAATTATGTATTTGTTTATTTATAATTTGTTCTTTATATTCTTGCCGATGTGTCGCTGGTTATATATCGTAATTTAGATTCTAATATCTGGTTGACCGAGCTTCGCTCGGATTTTAAAATGTCTTTATCTTCGGAACCGAGCTTTTCTCAAACCTGGGACCTCGCTAATGACCTGATAAATCGATTCCTTGAGCCGAAAAATCCTTAATCTGTAACTTTCATGAAAATCCTTGGAGCCGTTTCCGAGATCCTGATTATAGATATATAAATAAATATACAAGAATTGCTCGTTTAAAGATATTAGATTAGATAGATAAATCAGGCGTTATTTTGCGGAAAATTAAGTTAGTAGGTCATATAAATATTTGTTCCTTGCGGGAATCCAACCCTCGATAAGAGACATAGCAGTCGATGGCTCAGTCACTGCTCCGAAAAGACCGATCCCGTTTTAGATAATATTCCAGTTATAAACAGTTATTTACTAAACGTAGGTAATAATCTCTACAGTTTTTAGAATTCCAAGGTTTTGGAGACCATAACGAATACTCTATCACGGCATAAAACAGCTTCTATGGTATGGATGGACAGACGACAGACCGTAGACAACCGTGGTTACTGAGGCATGGTAGGACCTCTTTGTGCGAACTTGGAAAAAAAAAACACCCATTCACGATTAAAATAACAGAAAAACCATAGTTTATAGAAGAAACGCGGGATTTTCCTCGTTTAGATAAATAGCTATTACATAGTTGTATTACATCATACATGGACAGTTTAGCGACGCTAGCAGATTTCTAAGTAGTTTTACAATTTATAGAACTGACAAGAATCTATAGTTCTTAGATCTTTATTGAAAATCTACAGCGTTTATATTTAGATCTCGTTCTAAACATTTTGTGTACGAGTAATCTGTATGTTAAGAATTTATTTGCATTTAAATGAATCTAATTCATTATTTACATAGATGTGATAATATCTATGGGTCATCTTTATTAGGTAAGATTTGACAGTTGTTTGGGTTTTGTGCCTAAAATTATACCTAAACCTTTCTTACCTTTCGTCCTAATCTAATCATATGCTTAATTAGACACAACCTTGTTTAGTAAACAGGCTTGGTACTTAGTTAATCATTTTTATATCGTTTAATAATCCTCGGGCGGCGAGTAAAGGGCAACTCGCTGCCCGACCAAGGACCATGCCCGGGTCGACGGCGCGTTGTGTCCCACGCGCGCCTCAAGGAGCGTCAGCATAGTGACGGGGCCCCCCTATAGAGGGCCACAGTCCTGCTGGGGTTGCGGGACATACGTATACCGCGACTCCGGCACACAAAGGGCTACCGAAGGACACCGTGGATTTTAGTCAGTACAAGTCTGACAGTCCCTCCCGCCCTGCCCGGGGTTGGAGGACTCATTTGATGATTTTACCACGTAAAAAAAAAAAAAAAATCCTCGTGTTCGGGCAATTGAATACAGTAATACACTGAGCGATAGCCTATCCGATCGCCACATACACTCCAATTAATATAAACGACTGCTAAAGATCTACAAATGATAGCGGGAACCAACGGCTTAACGTGCTTTCCGAGGATAAACTCTCTATGTTAGAGTGCCACCCATCCACAGAGCAACTTCGGCAAACACGGTTTATCCTTGAAGAAAGACCTGTATGCCTGTCATTATTTGGCCACGAGAGATACAGAAATAATATACCTACCTACTCAGAAACCGTGCATGTCACTACCAGTTTCACAAAACCATTATTGATTCACAAAACGTTACTTACAGCTCTATACTTTCATTCTAATTTCTTATTTGACATTCAAGAACATTCCAAAGTCAAACGTAGGGTTTATTTTAATGCTAGGCTATTGTGGAACTGATTACAGCCGTCCTTGAGTTTAGATTAAAGGTTTCATGGAATATAACATTAAAACACTTTAATTCGATCTACATTGAGGGAGCTCGTGGCTAAAAAATAAAAGAGAGTCAAACGATATTCAGGGGAATATGTGAGGGAGAGGACATCCTCCTCCAGCCACACAGGACTCAGCCACCACCTGAGACGCGCATTGTGGTAAAATCATCAAATGAATTCTTCCACCCAAGGTGGGAGGGGAGGTCTGTCAGACTCGTACTGACTAAAATCTATGGTGATCCTTCAATAGCCCTTTACGTTCCAGGTTCACGGTTACCTGAAAACCGTCCCGCGACTCCAGCAGGCTTGCTGTGAGCTGTTTGAAGCGCGCGGAATACGACGCGTCGCGATCCGGGAATGATCCTTCATTGGACGGCAAATCATTCACTCCACGAGAGACACGCATGATGCGGCAATTTTCTGCCACCGTAAATACGGGAAAAGCCGCCCTTCCTGGGTTTGGTCAGTGGATGGGTGATAATCCTACCGAGTTTCCACCAAGCCTCTCAAAGTATGGTAAGCTGTTGGTGCCGGCTGTCATTTGTAGATGATTGAGAGTCGTTAGGTACAAGTTTATCAGGGGCCACGGAAGTCTGGTAACTAGTCTCAAGGAGTATAGTATTATCGAATAAGTACTCAGTAGGTACTACTGGGTTTTGGAGATCAGATAATCAGTCGCTCCATGTATTATTCTGACATTCAGCTGCATCCAGTTACACTGGAAGCAGAATAGTACCATAGTTGGGAAAAGACAGGCAGGTGAAGATGATCTAGAATGTACCTAGGTCATGGAATGGTGACGTTAGGCAAGTAGGTACTAGGTAGATATTAAATAAAACGAGTAGCAGCGGTTTATTTCTTTCTACATTTTCCTTATGACAAAAGGAAAACCTAGAAATATGAAAAACTAAAGTAATAAAAGTTATTACTTACATCTGATCTTTGACTGCTGGCCTTTTAGAGAGACTAAGAGTCACTCAACGAGCAATGGAAAGAGCTATGCTCGGAGTTTCTTTGCGGGATAAAATTCGGAACATGGATTTTGGAGAAGAACCAGAGTCACCGACATAGCTCATAAAATTTGCAAGTTGAAGTGGCAATGGGCAGGCCACATCGCTCGTAGAACTGACAACCGATGGGGAAGAAAAGTCCTCGAATGGCGACCACGGACCGGAAGACGCAGTGTAGGCAGGCCTCCCACTAGGTGGACCGACGACATCGTGAGAGTCGCGGTCAACCGATGGATGCAAGTGGCGAATTGTCGTTCGCCGTGGCGGTCTTAGGGGGAGGCCAATGTTCAGCAGTGGACGTCTTCCGGCTGATGATGCTGATTATTTACATACAAATCGTCCAGTTGTAAATAAATTAAGAAATGTGCGAGTTAGACGCAATATAAAATTTTGAAATCCTACATTCAGTTAATGCCTTTGCGTTCTAAGATCACGGTAACCTGTTCCAGTTCCGCAACATATGCATAATGCGTCAAGATATGAAAAGATAGATCAATAACCTCCATCTGGCAATTATCAACTAATTGGAAATAACATCTAGCAAAAAAAAAAAAAAAAAAATAATTTTTAGCGTAAATTAATTTTCAATAATATTTGTTATCGTTCATATCTTATTTTGTAGTTTTTCCTAATAAGTATTCTGTGGTTTGGCCGCGGGACTTACGAATTACCGTGTCCCCGGATCGTAAAGGGCTATTGAAAGACACCGTGGATTTTAATCAGTACGAGTCTGACAGTCCCTCCCGCTCTGACCTGGGTGAGAGCAGTCATTTCACGATTTTACCACGAGAAAAAACAATATTCTGTGGGTTTTTTATGATTATTGTACACCTATTTAAAAGTGTGTAGGTAATTTATTTAAATTTAATAGAAAAACGTGCACGAAGTTACAATATCGCGCATATGCCGTCATATTTTACATACCTAAGTATATTTTACTACAACCTATTGTAGTTTTGAAGAACAGATGGAGAGCAAATACGCGTCATAGGTAATTATTATCTTTAGATAAAATGTAACTGTCATATTATCAGACCAACCAAGGTAAACAGTTGGATAGTCATCTGTTTGATTATGATTTATGAGAAATTATGATAGTAATTAATCAGTGTTATTCTTAGTATTTGGCATTGATCGTCTAGTTCCAATCATTGTTGTTGTTGAAAAAAAAAGAATGTAAACAAGACTTTAGAAAAATAAATTCCCATTACGAATGAAAAGTAGATGTCTGAATAATAAGGAAAAAAGCATTGTTTTTTTTTGAGAAATGATTTATACCTTATTGGGAATTACTCCTATATCATGTAGGCAGAAAAACAACATAAAAAAATCTGTGACAAAAATTTCCCCGAATTTATTTATCATTTACTGCGGGCAACACTTGAACAGAGGAAAAGCAAGATGGCTGTATTAGTTCCGATTTTGGCCACGAGCTGTAAAATTAAATCAAATAATTAAATAACTCAGTTCAATTCTTTATTTTTTCAGATATTTGGCGTTATATAATTTTAGTAGTTCCAACGAGTTACTTTCAAAAAATTAAGGTAAATATATTTCGGAATAAAATATACTTAACAAGTACCAAAAATACAGCTATCCTTTCCCTCGTTTATCCCAGAACCGTCAATCTATGGGGTCACGCACTTAACTCAGTACTAAAATCAATCAAAATAGGTTCAGCCGTTTTGCAGTTAAAACGGTAGGTAGTACACACAAACATTACAATTTCGTATTTATAATATTACGAGTAGGTACGTATTAGGGAATTAGAGATTATGATAGCAATGACAAAATATGAGTCATTATAATTAAGAATGATTCAACAATTACTCGTGAGTATTAATTTGGTACGAGTAGGTATCTATTGATAAAATCGTTTCAAAGAAGTTATCAGAAATATTTTTTTTTAAATATGGCTATTTAAGCTAGGTATTTTACTAAAATAAAACAGAAATAAAGATTTAAAAGAAAAATATTAGACCCGTACATTTTCCTTTGTTAAAAGGATGCGGTTTACGTAACCGTTAACCACATTGACGTAACCGTAAACCACATTGTCGAAGATACAACACTTCTAAAAATCACAAAACGTCACTCGACAATTTTACAAGCGTTATGACGTCACAAGACCCCACCTTCCGAATTTGGGAGCGTTTTTTCTTTATCAATATCCATTGATTAAAAACAAAACAATAACGTGTCCATTATTTGACTGGCTTGTTGGTCTAGTGGTTAGTGACTCTGACTGCTATGCGATTCGGTCGTGGGTTCGATTCCCACCCAAGACAAATGTTTGTGTGATGAGCATGATCATGTTCTGTGTCTGGGTGTAATTTATTTATAATATGTATGTATTTAGAAATATATAAGTATGTTTATCAGTTGTCTAGTACCCATAACACAAGCTCTGCTTAGCTTGGGACTAGATGGCGTTGTGTGATAGTTGTAGAATATAATATAATATTTAATTTTAGTTATGTAGTAAAATACCCTATTGTAACTACGTTTTAATTGTCTTGTGAGAAGTCTTGAGAACAATGAAAAGATAGGCAAGTAAAATACTTATAATATAATATCTTTACCTATGTTTTCGAAGGAACCAACGATATTGTTTGAGGTTAACGACCTTTCCTGGTAAATGCGTATAATATTTATATTTATATATTGCGTTTGTGTGATGAGCACGATCATTTGTTCTGTGTCTGGGTGTAATTTATCTATAATACATAATTATGTATTTTGAAATATAATTATAAGTATGTTGATCAGAGTACCCATAACACAAGCTCTGCTTAGCTTGGGACTAGATGGCGTTGTGTGATAGTTGTGGAATATTATTATTAAAATACTAGCGGCCCGGTACATGCTTCGCTACGTATAAAGTGAAATAATAAGAAAACAAAAAAAAATTATAAACGAAGAACCGCTCGATCGATTTTGTGCAAACTTCACAGTCATAAACCATCTACTACAGCTTGGCAAAAAACAGTAGAAAACCGGAAGTCGCCACTGTGCTCTCGCTACCAGCACTTTGAATGATTTTATTTTATTGTTTTCACTTATCACGTTAGTTTTATAGCACAATAATAAATCTAACAAACCTGCGTTCTTTGTTTACATCAAATATCAAAGATTTTAAAACGTTGTCAGAAACAAAAAGATTAGTTCCATTTCAATCCGTTTTGGCCAAGCTGTAGGTGAAACCACGGTCATAAGCAAGTATAAAATAAAACCTTTAAAATAAAGTATCATCAGAACCTTGCAATAAGGAAAATATCCTCAAAAACAAGATGGCAGTCCGGTTCAAATACATTTATAATTAGACATGGTCGTACGACATACCGCAGTACTTCAGAGTGTAGTGAACTTGTCCTTTGTGAAATAAAATTGCCGTTATTCGGATTAGTGAAGTAAGTTATAGGGACATTATTTGGTGAGACAGGCAACTCAGTGATAGGCCCGTATTACAGAACGTCACTCAATACTCAAGTATTACTTAAAACTAGATTCAAGGCATTTGATTGGTTGAAATCTAGATTAAAATAGAGATCAGTGCTTGAGTTTCATTCTTTATTACGGGCCATATAGTGTTAAAAGATGTGTCACTACATCTTGTCCACTTTAGTGGTGAACTAGTCGCATCATTTCGCATTACAGCATGCATAGGTAACGTTTTGAGAGACTTTTAAGACTATCACTGAGTTGCCCGTCTCACCAAATAATGGCAAATAATCTCCCTTTACCCTACGAAGAATCGATACTTTAAAGTAGTAATCGATCAATGAAATATTATACAGCTCGACATAAAAATGTAGAAAACCGGAAGTCGCCACTGTCTTCGCGCTACCAGCACTTTGAATGGTTTTATTTTATTTTCACTTGTTCCGTTAGTTTTATGGCACAATAATAAATAACTAACAAACCTGCGGTCTTTGTTTACATCAAATATCAAAGATTTTAAAACGCTGTCAGAAATAAAAAAAATTAGTTCCGTTTCAATCCGTTCTTGTCAAGCTATAAATAATATACGCAGCATAGCCGCGGGTTCAAAAATGGGAGGTTTCAAGCAAAGCTCGGCTCAGATGGCGCTACCAGCGCATGGTGTTATCAACGAAAACCTCAATGCCGCTTATTTTGACGGACGCGTTTGAAATAATTGTCACGTTTATCTGGAAGACTTGACGTTGTTTACGTCACTAACGGCTAATACTCGCTGTTCCTAAGCTCCCTAATAAAGACACCATCGGAAAAATATAAAAACAATTTGAAAAATAAGATGGCGCGTTTAAAATTTTGACATTGCATTGACACAAGCGCCATAAGGAAAAATATGTTGCCATAATCAACTTACCCACTTACCAACTTTTGTACGTAAACAAAATATTTGCAAAAAAAGTTAAATCTATCAACATTTTACTTATAACTGTAGGTCATTTATAGAACAGATAAGTTTTCCGTTTTGAAGTAAAAACTTGTAGACAAGAAATAAAAAGTTAAACGACAATAGTTTGCGGTTTAAAGAATAAATATAGAATGTTATGTTTTTCTTTATGTATCCTTGAAATGTAGGTTTTTAGGCTTCTGTCTGCATGAAAGAACTAAATCCTTAAGTTTTTTTTTTTTTTATAAAACGATAGGTTTGTGTTTGACCACTATCTCGCCTGATGGTAAGCGATGATGTGGTCGACGGTGAAGCACGCTTGTCTAGAAGTAACCTGTTCACTCTTTACTTGAAGACCACAAGGTTATAGCTATGAGGAAACGTAAGACAAGCACGGAATTCTGCTCCATAGAGCTGTGCGCACAGTGTACAGCTTGGCAAAAAACAGTAGAAAACCAGAAGTCGCCAGTGTGCTCTCGCTACAAGCACTTTGAATGAATTTATTTTATTATTTTTCACTTAATACGTTAGTTTTATGGCACAATATTAAATCTAACAAACCTGCGTTCTTTGTTTACATTTACATCAAACATCAAAGATTTTAAACGTTGTCAACAACCAAAAAGATTAGTTCCGTTTCAATCCGTTCTGGCCAAGCTGTAAGTGTTCGTCATAACCCGTTATGCATAGGAGAAAGATGTCCACCAAAAATATTCTATAAATAAGTTTCGAACTCAGACTTGTATCAACTTACTATGTATTTCTCATCTTGGGTCGTTGCCGTGAAGCTTTACTTGGCGAAAATCGATGAGTAAAAAATTATTAATATTACAAAAGACAAAAATTCACGCAGGATATAGTGAAATCCGTTTTGATGCTAAAAGATTTGACGCAGACAAAATGTATGCTTCGCATCACAAACAAATTAGTCGTCGCTTCATAATAACCTAACTAAAGATTTTTTTAATGTCTAACCTTAAAAAAACATATACATACATACCTTTACATCCGCTTTAGATTTTCGTGATAGTAACTTGTTCTTCCGAATAATTCTGCTGTAATTGCTTGTTGCCTGTAACAAACAAAAACATAATTATTTATGTATATACCCTGACGCCTTTCATCCTTATGGGTAGCTAGAAACCTTAGCCATGATTCTCTATGTATAAGGCCGAGGCCGAGACTCCATCAAAGCTGTGCAAGTCTAGACGTGTTTTGAACAACCAATAGAATTGCGTTGCCGGAGTGGAGCTGTGTCAATAACGCAATTCTATTGGTTGTTCAAAACACGTCTCGACTCGCACAGCTTTGGTGGAGTCTCGGCCTAAGACAATTTCTCTTCGTCGAAAGAGAGTCCTGCTGGCCTACCATAAATGAGTCCTCCCACCCCGGGCAGGGCGGGAGGGACTGTCAGACTCGTACTGACTAAAATCCACGGTGTCCATGGATTTCAGTCAGTACGAGTCTGACAGTGTAGGAGGGAGGACTTACTTGATGATTTTACCAAGCCAATAACCTCCTTCTTTTTGAAGTCGGTTAAAAAAGCTGATTATGCTAGATAAGAAAAAATAGCAAATGTTGTAATGTAATGATATATTTTTCAGTAATCGCTAACAAGTTCATGATTTATGTCATAAATACCTGTTTTGATAATAAACACTATGCGAAATCATACCTAAATGATTTGTGCCATCCCAATTTAAACTCTAGCGTCTTAACTTAGAGTAGAAAACCCGACCGCTTCCATTTCAGCATTTGTTCAGGTGTGAAAATGTTCATTATTATATTTTTTTTTATCACATATTGTGGGAAAAACGTGACTAACGGACAAAAGAATACTTTGTTTACTTTAAAAACACAATTTCACGTATTTTACTGACTTCTTGGTCTGGGGGCTCGTATCTATAGGTATAATAACAGCTCAGCAACACAGTCATCATCATCATCATCTCAGCCATAGGACGTCCACTGCTGAACATAGGCCTCCCCTTTAGATTTCCACATACACCGGTTGGAAGCCACCAGCATCCAGCGTCTTCCGGCGATCTTTATTAAGGTCGTCTGTCCACCTTGTTGGTGGACGTCCTACGCTGCGCTTGCTGGTCCGTGGTCTCCACTCTAGTACTTTTCGACCCCATCGGCCATCTACTCTGCGAGCAATATGGCCTGCCCATTGCCACTTCAGCTTGCTAATCCACAACACAGTCGATCAAGGTTAAGTAACGCTTGCCGAGGTTGGTCTGTGGATTGGTGACTACTGTTTTTTTTCTTCTTTTTCACGTGGTAAAATCATCAAATGAGTCCTGAACGCAGAACAGGGTAGAAGGGACTGTCAGACTTGTACTGACTAAAATAAACGGTGTCCTTCAATAGCCCGCTACTTTCCGGGACGGTAGCTCTTTAGTCCCGCGACCCCGGACGCTTCGGGTACTAAAGTGATGATTCAGAAAGAGCTTTAAAGCCAATTAATCTTCACACACAGATTCACCCATCAACGAGGTATAACGCAAATGTCCGAATATTGATTTACGCCCCCACACTGTCTGTGTCCGGGGGCGTTGAGGGTTGTTCATTGTTCAAGTGGGATCATACACGATAACTGTTGCATGTATTTGGGGTACCTATACATAATATTATCTCGTGTGTGTTGAAAACAGGTAAAATTAATCAATATAGCTTGCAACACAGTTACTGCAGTATTTTTTTTTATTTGGGTGTATGATTTAATTGACATTTTAATCAGACCTCAAAAAAAAGAGGAGGTTCTATGTTCGTGTGTGTATGCTCAACGATTTCTTCGCCAATTGAAGACCGATTTTCAAAATTGTTTTTATATTTGAAAGCCTACACTCCTGAGGTGGTCTCACTATCAGCAAGTCAAAATCTGATGATGGGATCCCAGAGTAAACGAAGCAACCTTCCATTTTGTTTGTATATTCTCCGATTTCTCAAATATACATGCAACTATACATGGAACGATTTGGCAAATTCTTTTTTTGTTGGCCTTCTTGGGCTTCTGTAGTGGACACTGATCCATAAGCCGACTTGGGCTAGCGAAAATTTACCTTCCATTGCCCCTGAAGCTGCTTCTGTTCAAGACAACAGCTTCTTAGTCTATATTTATAATAAAAATAAAGACTAAACAAAATGTTAAAGATACTATTTCAGTGACGTAAGAAACAAAATGGCGACTTTATGCCGTCTTTCTTTTTGAACACAATGTGTCAAAGTAAACAATGAAACATCTATTACTGTTCATTATTGCAAATAAATTAGTTTACTTACAAGGTAAAAGACGTAGTTTTTGCTTCAATAAATAGTAGATAATGTAAGAAAAGTTGTTGCTTTTCATTGCCAAACAAAACTATACGGGCCCAAGTAAAGAAAAAAGATTTCGAAAAAAATACCTATTGCTTAAATTGACTTGTGGGCTCAAAAAGGCGTTGTGGGACTGTCTAAGCAAGTAGTTGGCCCTGGAACGCAAAACGTAACAGACCGAACAGGGTGTTTTTAAGAGTCTAACAGTCCCTTCCATTCCGCTCTACCCAGGGCGGGCGGGACTCTATTGTAAATTTTAACACACCAATAAATAATGGCCATTTTTTGATTCGGATAAAGAGGGCTTTTTAGACCTCCAGGGTCACAATTCCCATTACGTACGTTGGGAATATGCTCAGGGCCCGTCAATCCTCAAGGGTCAAGTTACAAGTTAAACTTTATCATTATCATCATTTATTATTTAAAAATAAAAAGGGTTTCCTCAAAAAAAAAAACAAGTTACAGCAAGCAAAATGGGGTTTTGAAATTTTCGAGCTCGGTAAGCTCATTTTTTAAAAACATTAAATGTAAATTTTTAGTTAGGTACTCCAGGCAATTTTTTTCCCCAATTGCTCAACTATTCAATTTGTTTTTAAAGAAGAATTGTTAATAAAATAACTATTAATAGACTTAACCGTGATTTTCCAAGATCTACTTAAAAACTACTCAGCATCAATAAAACGATTAAACTGTCATTTGCGACCATCTAAAAAGAGAACTCGGCAAAGTGATAATATTTCCATAACTTGATCAATTGACAACTGAACAAGGCTTTATAGTTTACAAACTTAGGCGGACACATTTGATGATTTTACCACGATAAAAAAAAGTTATGGTTTAAGTACCATGTCATGTCATAGCGGGAGCCGTAATAGGCTAGTTGCCCTAAAAAATGTATTTAGTCCGTCTTTTAGATTATTTAAAAATAAGGGACACGTATTTTTTTATTTGTAAATTAGACCAAAAATGACAAAGATATAGCCTATTAAAGTTACGTGTGATGGACGTCACGATGCGTGGCATTTTTCGCGCAGGGTGACGTCACAGGTAACTTAAATAGGCTATTATCTTTGTTATTTTTTGTTTAATCGAAAAAATACGTGTCCAATATTTTTTTTTATCTAAAATATGGACTAAATAGAATGTAATTATTTTGATCCTGGAAACTACCCTATAGCCTATACGATTTTGATAAGATAAGATACAAAAAACTCTTTATAAACACAAATAAAAGATTATTTTTTACGACATGTGACTTTGAGACGTAAATGAAGTTATTTTTACGTCAAAATAAATATAAATACGGCCACGCGGTTGTCATTCTCCATTCCCAATTCATGAGAGGTCGTCGCAGCATATTTTATTCGTCTTTCATACTTCTACAACATTTCTTTTTTGTTTATGCGAAACCCGATACACCTGTCCAATATTGTTGTGTAAAGAATCTATGTACACAATTTTAAAACCGTATCATAAAAAATCACAAAGTTATAAGCTTGTACTTAACTTGGTTTTCCGTTCAAAAACATGCTCCTTTCACCCGCTTAAACCGCGTAAACTGCGTCTCCTGTGTTATACACTCGTGATAATAGTTTGGCAATGGGTAATTAGCTGGTAATATAATTATTTAAAATGTGTTTGAAAAAAAAAATATAACATGGTGTAAAAATTATTGGAATCGAATCACTTACTGATTCTGAACTAACTACATTCAGGTTTTGCACATACTAAAAATAATGTTGTATATTACTGGTCATCTCAACAGTCTCCTTGAAATCCATATCATTCTTCACACATAACAGTACATACATCTGATCTTTGGTCTTCCTCCACTACACATTCATATCCAAAACTTTCCTCACGACCTTTTTACTCATTTCTGCACATTACATACCCATATCAGTGTCAAGTGGAATAACCTTCAGAATTTTCCTCAAAATTGGGGTAAATCTTTCCATGAGGCAACACTGTTAATTTTTTTTTGGCAAACGTGTTTTTTCATTCAGCCTTAAATGTCAATAAATTGCAAAGAGGTTTGTTGTAACTTCTTTTTTACGTAATAATCTTTAGTAGATAACCTACACTTGTAATGTTGTAAATAATTGAGATATATTATCGATAAGCGATACTTAAGTCAATGTACTTGTCGAGTGAAGCGTGTACCTAATAAATCATGTTCGTACATAAATGTCACGTCATATCTGAGAAACCACGTATTCAATTTCAATGAAATTTTGTGAATGTCAATTATTGGTTCTAGTTTCAATATAGGCCAGGTTTGGACCCACAGGGTGGGACAGTTGTGGCGTCACCGGTTTTCTATACATTTTGAACTCGACAACATAATATTATATCTCCTTCTTTTTTATATCTATGTTTGGACCTGATAGGTGGCGCTGATAGTGAAATAAATATAATAAAGACCGTAAATCAAATCTTGTTGTTTTTTTTGGGTGATTACAGGCCTATCCGCACACAACAGTGCCGACCCGTTCCGTGCACTCTCTACTTAGTCTGTGGTTCCGTGACGCTATTCAATAGACGAGTGAACGAGCGTCACTGAACGGCATGACTGTCACTGATCAGTACGGATAGCGTAGGGTTGCCAAGCGTACTCTAAAATAGAGTATTGTACTCTATATCATGTAGGCATACTCTAAAATCTATAACACTAATAGAGTATGCTAAAATACTCTTTTTATACAATGTTTACTATGCTAGTGCCAGTCATGTAATGTTATGCAAACCCATTATCATAAACAAAAAAGTCGACCATTTACATTTACGGTATCGCCAATTCCCAATTTTAGAATAAGAAAGTTTGGAGTCATACAATTCTTTCAAAAACAATGAGAAATTGTAATGTAGGTACTGCGAAAAGTACGAAACAATACCTTTAAAAAAAATTAATAGGTACTCTTTTTTGGAAGTCCGTACTCTTTATTTACCTCCTTTGAAATCAGAAATACTCTATTTCTCCTAATAAAAGTTGGCAACCCTAGGATAGCGTCGTACAAAACGTATGGTACTTTTCATAATTTTCACTGACACTGATCGATACGGTATCTACTGATCGGCACGTGTCGGCATTGTGCCGGCATTGTTGTATGCGGATAGGCATTAGGCCTTAAATCATTATTATCATCAACGATGTGACTGTCCGACTTCAAGTCTACCTTGTTACTTCAGTTGCCCTTTGCGTTCCTGGGTCACGGTTACCTTTACATTACACTGCCCTAACTGCCCTTGCATTCTACTCGTCCTCACAAAAGTAAATTATATTTGTAAGAATAGAAAACTATTTTTAATCTGATCATTATAAAAACCAAACAATATTTTTATCTTTTAACAAATATGTAAGGGGTTTTATCATTTATTTTTATTTACAAAAGGTTTAAAGTTGTCATTAACGAAGACAGTAGCTGCGTAAAACATTTATAAAAGTAATGACAGGCATTCCCGTCCCTGGGTAGGAGGACTCTTTTGATGATTTTACCATGCAACAAAAAAGGTCACAGTTATCTTGTTTTGACAGTAATTATATTACTTACGTTGAAATATTTCTGTCTTTTTTCCAAATGCTCCAATCGCTTCTCCATCTTCTCCATTTTTATTCTAAAGTCGTCAGAAATACACCTGCACAGGTGCAGAGACTCGCCAAAAATACGTATCTTGCATTTAAACGATTCAAAATCGCCTCGAAATCTGTAAAAAATGAGCATTTAATGGGGATGGCAACTGGGGAACTAATGGCGCTAGTATAGCTAGTTCCAAGCATCGTTATAGGTTCAAATCTTATAGGTACTTCAAAATAGGTACTACCCGTACTACCTCATTAGTTGGCTTAGGACTTAACCGTGGTGGCGCCATCTACAATTAGCTTTGACCGGCCTTCGCCATTAGTTTCGATTTTACAGCTTGGCCAGAACGGATTGAAACGGAACTAATCTACTGTTTGCTGACGTTTTAAAATCTTTGTTAGTTGATGTAAACAAAGAACGCAGGTTTGCGAGATTTATTATTGTGCCATAAAACTAAATTAATAAGTGAAAAAAATAAAATTAAATCATTCTAAATGCTGGTAGCGAGAGCACAGTGGCGACTTCCGGTTTTCTATTGTTTTTTGCCAAGCTGTACTTGTCTTATAACAGCGATAAAGCAGCGCTAAAACTAACTAATCTAAAAACTAACGTAGGTAATCGTTACTTTTATAGCACGGCTAATGGCGTTGAATTGTGGTTGGCTACAAGCTCTTTTATTTAAAATTTTATCAATGCAAGCGAACTTACCTTGTAATCGAAGAAGTTAGAGACGTGTCAGAAAGTGCGTCCTGGGCATCTGTATAAGTAAATCTGAAACTGCTTTTACTCTTATGTATCTTCAATCCAGGCCTGGCGTGTTCTTGCGGGACCAGGCCATAGCAAATAGTCCCGTGTTCACTGCTGTCCGACGAAGATTCTTTGACAACGTTGATTTTCTCATCTTGCCAAATGTGGTGACTGACTGACTTCTTTTCATGAAATTTCTGGGACATAAGTGTTTTTTTTAAAGGTTTTATTGCAAAAATAACGTTGAATTTGAATAGTTTGTGGATCAAAGTAGTGGTTGTTTTTAACTTTGTACAATTTTTGTTGTTGTTTTTGAAAGAAAAGTCAGTTTGATTAATTTGTGTTTGAGAGAAGTGACGACAGAAGTTTTCCGTTGTACGAAGAATACATTCTTCTACACTACAGTGACTAAATTGTTTAAATGGTAAATAACACCGAGGCTCTTTAATATTGGTGTAATAACAATTAACAACAAAAACGAGCATAAAGTTACAATTATTTCTAATAACTACTGCCATCTGTTGACAATAATATTAAACTTATGGTTGTGGAAGAGATACTGCTATTCGATACTAGATGGCGCTGTAAAAAGTTTCAGTAGTACCGCTACTCGCTGCAAGAGTGCTCAGTTTAGTTCTAGATTCTTAATACAGATGGCGGTAATAGTATATTTTTTCTTCTAATAATATTTTACAATTTAGTAAAAATGAGATATTTTTCTTTATTTTTTGTGATGAACGTCGCTGTCGAGGCCGGCCCAAATGCGAGACGACCTAGCTAGATACTTACCATGAGGGCTGGTTCGCCAGAGGCAGGCCAGAAATAGTTTCTATATGGAATTGGGCGAGTCCTTTGCCCAGAAGTGCGACAGAACAGGCTAAATAAAAGTCCAACTAGTTGGTTGGTCTAGTCATGTTTGTAAGCGCTATTGCTCAACATGAGGCCCTGGATTCTTAGCTCTGATGAAATATTATCGAGTTTTTCATTATGATTTAGGGGAGTATACTCGTATGTCCCCGGTTGCCCGATTCCCCATAAGGTGTTTGTACTATCAGTTGCATTTTTGCCAAATAGGCTAATTGCCCTAAAAATGTAATTAGTCGTTCTTTTAGATTATTCAAAAATATTGGACCCGTATTTTTCTCTTTTCGATTAAACAAAAAATAACAAAGATATAGCCTATTAAAGTTACGTGTGACGTCACGGACGGCATTTTTTCGAGCGAAAAAAAAATATTGAAAAAAAAAATTAATTTTTGCGAGAGAAAAAATATCTACTATACTACTATTTTATTTTTACCTACGTGTCCAATACTTTTTTTTAATCTTAAATACGGACTAAATAGAATGTAATTATATTGACCCTGGAAACTACCTTAGAGTAATGGGTACTTTAAAGCGTGTTTTATGTTTTATTGGCATTCATAAACTACGTACCCTATTAATTGAACACTTGTCTAAAAAAAGTGTTACTGCAAAATGGCATTTGACGTTGATACAATGGTCGTTTTGTAGCTGCACTTTCTTAGAAAAGTGTTCAACAGACAGATAGTTTTTAAAGATAATGAATAATATATTTTTTTATAGTTCATCAAAGTCTTGGGAGAAGGGCAAATAAAATCAAAATGCATAAAATATTATTTGTAAATTCCATTTATTTCAATTATTTTAATCTTAATTTGTAGACAATAATTAGAAAGAAACGGTTTATTTATATCAATACATAATATACGTATATTGACTAAATACTTATTGTTGAATATTTTTCTTTAAATGTATAAAAAGAACTTATTTTATTTTAAGGAAATTCGCTGGTTTCAATCTTAAATTAGAAAAAAAGTTGCTGCGAATATTTTTTTACATTTTAAAAATTGGTTTTAAATTTTTAAGTTTAAAAACAGCGTAGATCGAGTTTTACAACTAAATACCAATTGTATTAGAGAGTCGACCACCTTGGCCAATTAGGATAATCCAATATGGTCAAATTTCTAATTTTTTACAATTTTTTTCTTAAAAAAAACCGTACATATATTTATTATTCTATACTTAGTAATAAAATACAATGTATTAAAATAATACAAAGCAAGGGGCGGGGTGAATAAAAATTAATACTTTTAAGGATTAAAAAATTGGCAGATTTAAAATTAAAAGTGTAAAAAATTTAAAGCCCTTTTAAATAAAAACGTGTAAAAAATGTCAGGAAATAGAAATAAACGATATATAAATGTTCGTAAAGATACTATGTTCACGTGGAAAAAATTAAATATAATCCTACCTATTTACAGATCTTTAATATTCATAAATAAAAAAAAAAAACAGAATTATTAATCTCGCAGTTTCCAAAAATAAAAAACAAATTTTATGACCAGAAAAATGGTAACTTTTTTTTATAGGAACTGGAGTATTTTTTGTACTGTATCAAAAATATAAAAAAAAAGTTAAAGAATTAATTTCATTATAAAAAAAAAGTTGCGAATAATAATTTTTATGGCACTTATCCTCCATAGCTTTTGTTACCAATTTTTAACAACTTTTTGTGTGTAAAAAAAAATCATTTATTTCTTCCCTTCGAGACATTTGCAGTTACCATCATGCGCGTGTTTGGCTCCAACTACTTCTGTAAAAGATGGGTTGAATGAACTTGGGGCTACCACCTGCTGGTTGGTCTGACTTCCAGAAGTCTGGTAATCGTACCTGATAACCTGTGGCTTAGTTGTATAAGTCACAATCTTAGGCTTAGTAGTATAAGTGAAGATTTCGGGCTTAGTTGTGAAAGTCACGATTTCGGGCTTAGTTGTGTATGTCACGATTTCGGGCTTAGTCGTATAAGTTATGATTTTTGGTTTGGTTGTGTATGTGAAGTATTCTGGTTTAGTGGTGAAAGTGACAATTTCGGGCTTAGTTGTGTATGTCACAATTTCGGGTTTCGTCGTGTAATATTCGTATTTAGGCTCGCTCTGGAAGAACTTCTTTTCAGAATAAGTTGCGCTGAATGTATTCTGGATAGGCCCCTTGATTTCCGTGCTGAATTCACCAGAACCGGTACCGAATTTCCCGATACCGAATTGGCTGAACTGTCCAGACTGGCCAGATCCAGTTATAAGTCCTGATCCTGATCCAGAAATAGATCCTGATCCTGATCCAGAAATGATTCCTGATCCTTGACCAGATGTAACTGTTCCCTTAATTCCTGAAGATCCGCTGGATCCAGAAGTAAACGTGTATTGTCCGGACTGACCTTGGGTGCCAAATCCTTTGATGACTCCGACTCCCGATCCAGTGATAAGTCCTGATCCTGATCCAGAACTCAATCCGGATCCAGATCCAGAAATGATTCCTGATCCTTGTCCAGATGTTACTGATCCCTTAATTCCTGAAGATCCAGAGGTAATTTGGTATTGTCCAGACTGTCCTTGGGTGCCAAATCCTTTGATTACTCCAATACCTGATCCAGAAATAATTCCTGATCCTTGCCCAGATGTTACTGATCCCTTAATTCCAGAAGATCCGCTGGATCCAGAAGTAAACTGGTATTGTCCGGACTGTCCTTGGGTGCCAAAACCCTTGATAACTCCGAGTCCTGAACCAGAAATAGCAGTTGCAGAAGCACTTGAAGTTCCTTTAACACCACCTCCAGTGGTGGTCTTGATGCCGCTGCCGAAGGTTCCCTTGGTTCCGGAGACTTGGCTGATGATTTTTCCGCTGGTGACTTTGGTGACGGTGTACTGGGAGAAGCGTACACTCTCGATGAGACCGATAGCCCACTCGTACCATTCCAGGTCGAATTTGTAGAATGAGGCAAGCTGGTTTCCGGTTTGGCAACCTGGGAGAGAAAATTGATATATTAGTTATTTAACGAATACAGTTATGGGCCCTGGGTGTAGCAGGGACTGTCAGACTCGTACGGCTTTATTACTTAAAACGTGGTTTAATTTAGACCAAGCTTTATATCAAAAATTATTTTTTGAATTTCGAACTTTATTTCTACTGTCGTAAAGTTATTAATACAAAAACCGAGTTTAGATCCCGGTTTAAGTTGTCAGTGTGCATTTTAGAATTTTATAGCAGTTGGAATAAAGTTCGATTTAAAGCTTGGTCTAAGTTAAACCACGTTTTGTAATAAAGCCGAAACTGACTAAAATCTATGGTGTTCATTCAATAGCCCATAATATTCAAGGGTTATTTGATTAGACAGTGCCACTACCACGGAAAGTTATATAGACTTGTGGTGGGTAATGATGCTCTACTCGACCGACTCAAAGCTTTGAACGTCGATGCCGTGTTACTAGCCCGACCAGTTTTAATCGATTATCATTTAGGAGCAGTGGAGGCCCAGTGGTATCGGCCCCGCCTTACGAATTGAGGTCGTGGGTTCGAACCCCGCCAGGCTCATTACTTTGTGTAACTTATTTCATCACCACTGCTCTCAAAACAGTGAAGGAAAACATCGTGAGGATACCGGCATGTCCTAGAACCAAAAATTCGAAGACATGTGATATCCAACAACACGCACTGGGCCCGCGAGGTGGATTACGGCCCGCTCCCTCTCACAGAGAGGAGGCCTGTGTCACAGCAGTGGGAATATTTATAGGCTGATGATGATGATGATGATGATGATCATTTAGGAGAGTGTGCAATGGAACTGCTCAATTTGAATAGATATGCCTGGTTTTTTCCATCATTGGACAAGACATACACCAATCAGTTCATGGAACCAAAAGTTTGGCGATAACTTTCACTGTTTGCACAGCTAAGGAGTGAAAATCCCTGCCGGAATCTTTGTTTCTGATGGCTATAACCTTGGGGTCTTCAAGTCAAGAGTGAACAGGTTACTTCTAGGCAAGCGTGCTTCATCGTCGACCACATCAGGCTGTTGTCAAGGCAATTGCGTTTCTAGTTTATCTAACTGAGAAATTTTGAATGCTTACCAGAATCCCAGGAGTAGATTCCTCTAAGAACGAAGTGGTTATCGCCAGTTGTGCAAGCGAGGGCGCTTCCAATGTCAACCTGCAAAAAGAAAGAGATGTTCTTTATAATTTTACAAAAGCAAAATTGACGCTGATAGAATTTGCAATAGAGAGAGAAACCTAGTAATGATTTTTTTATATTTTTCTAATTGAAGTCTTTGGAAAATTTCTGGTAACTAATAAGTAGACGGAAGATATAGTACGTTAGCATTTAAGAGTATTGCAGTGTGGTGTAGCGGCCACACTACGCCACAAGTAGTTTGCGCCTTGAAGGTGTTCAAAAGCGTTTTGTTTGGCACCTGGCTTTTTCCGCGGGAATAACTAAAACAGTGCGCTCTTACAAATAAAGGTTGTCATTTTCAAAATGCACACCATGGACGCGTTGGAGGACTTTGCCCAGCAGTGGGACATTAAAGGCTAATAAAAAAAAATTCTTACATTGCAAATATTGTTAGCAGGGTTGGTAGGCTGTCCGCAGACACAGCTGTCCTGGTCGTAGTACTCTTGCAGATGAGGGTAATCCTGGGTGATCTTGGACTGGCACTCTCCAGGGTTCAGGAGGGAGACGTTCAGGCTGTGCATGATGCTGCCAAGAAGATGAGCTGGAAAGAAGAAAGGGTATTGTTAGAATGTTTTATAGAAAATCACAAATATATTTGCTACGTGCGAAGTTGCGAACTCGGTGTGACTAAATCCACCCAAACTAAATCTGGACTTGGGAGTGACGTGTGAACCTTTTTAAGTAACTAGCAACCCGTCCCGGCTTCCCACGGGTGGACATGATGATTTTCGTCCCCTAAAACCTGGCGCTGATGGTTACAAACACAACGAAAAAAGAAGTAGCCGAATCGGTCCAGCCGTTTTCGAGTTATGAGCTTAGCAATACATTTTGTGATCCATTTTTATATTATAGCAGATTTCACTTGGTTTTATTTATTGTTAAATGAATAACAAGCAGCGAAGTTTATCAAACTAGTAATTGCTTAGGTTTTATAAGTCCGAAAATGTCTAAGAAATATGTTAGAAAACCTGCTTCTAAACATGGAAAACCACATTTAATTCGGTTCGCCAGTTTAAGAGCTGTACCACTGACGTTATGACAGACAGACATAAAACAACTAATACTTAACACCTCTCTTTTATTGTATAAAGGGTTAAAAACGACACATATACATACCTACACATTTAATTGTATTTTAAGGCACACTTTTTTTATCGTAGTAAATTCATCAAATATCTGAGTACTCCCCACCCAGGGCAGGACGTGAAGGACTGTCAGACTTGTACTGACTGAAATCCACGGTGTCCTTCAAAAGCCCTCATAGGACACACACTAACAAAACTTTCTTAATTATAAGATTAAAATATAACATTAGATAAACTAAGTGTTTATCAAAAAGAATTTGAAACATACTTTTGCAACTGCCAAACTCACATTCTAATAAATAATTTCATCATTGTTACTAAAGATGACAAGAGTCAACCGACCACAAGCATTCTTAAAAAAACGCAATCAAAATTAGATCAGCCATTTCGCAAATTTGATCCGAATAACCTTAAAAACTAAGATCTTTATGAAATTCTTAACAAAAGAACCACTTTAGCTAATGGCTCTAAATGTTCTACATAAATAAATTTATTGGCAGATTTACATATGAACTATAGAAATATTATTAATGGATTAGGAAATCTATTTTCATTATAAATGGCTACTGCACGCGTAGCATGACCAATTTTAGCTCTATTCTAAAATGATTGGACGAAGTTATTTCATCGTTATTGGAACGAAGTTCCTTATCGCGCGTTGTGAAAGGGGGCTAGACGGAGAAAATCTTACGAAAAGTTGGCACGACACTTTTTTGCCTCGCTCCGCACCTCACGCCTGCACCCCGCGCCCCGTACCCCTCACTCAACCCCCGTTCCTCGTGACTTGTCGTATTGCGGCGTGCACATGTTTCTCTGTCTCTCTCTCTCTAATAGAAAGCAAGCCAGATATTTTCGTTGCGACGATTGGCTTTTCTCTTATTATTATAGTTATAACCGAGGATTGCACCTCTTCTGTTGCCTCGGCCTCTTTCCTTTAAGATCTATTTATTGATTTAATTTTTTTTTATTTCGTATATTTCTGCCTTTGCATTCACTTTCAACTCTTTTTTTACTTAGTACAATTTTTCCAAGTCAGGCTGCTGCATGTTCTCTAATACGTTTAAAAAGCTCCAATATAAGTATTATTTTCATTTTATTTGTTAAAGTAATTCAATAATGTTTTGAATTACTACACAAAAAGTAGATATGACAGCGCTAAGTCGAGCATTACCACGCCAACGGTTACATGATGCCAAAGTTTTATAAGTCAGAATGCAAATCCTACAGCCACAGTCGCGGTCAAAAGTCAAATCATACTAATAAATATCATTGAACAGATCTGTAATGACGAAATAGTTAATAAGGAATCATTTTTGCAAGCTTGTGGCATTTGAAACTAATCAATATCAGCAAGTTTGTAAAGTTAGATATGACAAGGTTGAATGTGGTTATTTTTGAAGATCTTTAGTGATAAGAAGTACCATATAGATTAAATGTATAAAATTTTAATTGGCAGACTTGCTAAATGTTTTTAACAAGCTTTTACACGTTCGCACGCGGCGCTTTAGAATTTGACGATCAATTCTCGTTAAGGCGGGTCCAGACATGCATAGCTGGGTACTCACTTAGCAGCGTAGCACGTAACGTATCAGATACGGTATCAAGTGAGTACGTAGGCGCGAGCCCGCTGCGAACCTCTCGCTGTAAGTTCGCAGTGATACCGCCTCTCGGCGAGTCATACAAACACAAAGGCGTCTCGCAATGTGCTCGGACTAGCCGTACCCACTTGCAGGTTGATACCGTATCTGATACGTTACGTGCTACGCTGCTAAGTGAGTACCCAGCTTATCATTTGCCCGATCCGATCACCGTATCCGTATCGTCGACGCGTATCATGATCGCATATTATGTGGACGGGTAATGATATATTGAGACGCCGCCGTTATGATACGGCCCGTCTCATGTCGTGTCGGTTTTTGTCCGATCATCAAAGGTGATACAGAATTGTAAAGATACGGAGCAAATAGGAAGTCCACAACTTGATACGGGGCTTGATACAATACACAGATACGGATTCGGTGATAGGATTGGTCAAATGATCATGTCTGAACCCGGCTTTAGGGATCTTACCCATAACGTTACTCGTGCGAATTGCAATTTCTTATAACTAAAAATGAAAATCGACTTTGCTACCACGATATAATGATGCAATTCTATTGACTTGACGTCATCGTCGTCGCGAGCGTGTTTTGTTTTTCATCTATCCGTAGAAAACCGCTCGTTTTATGTCATAATGTCGTAGTGGTAAGGATCATTTTCACTTGCAGTTGGAATCAGTCGAATTGCTTCGCATCTCGGCATGGAGAAGCTCCGTTATTATGGCACCATCTTTTATCATATTATGAACGTTATTGAAAGGTACTTTGAAATTGCAAATAGATTCTTAATACAAAAATAAAATATTATAATTTCGTATCTTCGTCGTTTGTGATGGCCTTATAATATACAGGGTGATTTTTAGTCACCATCCAAATTTTAATATATTAATCTTTGGCGAAAATCATTAAATACGTGTTTTTTCTTTTTGTATCACTCAATGTAAAAATATCGAATATCACGTCAATGTTATCTATTAAAAGTTGATGAATCTGGACACCGAGCTGTATTGTGTCGCTCAGGTGTAGCGGGGCGGGGCGGGGGGTCAGCGGGGTGCGCTCTGCCCGTTTTATGCACCGGCGAGTGTAGTATTATTAACGTTTAGCTTAGTGCCCACGCAGAGCGGAATTTTTTTATGAGAAAAGCCAAAATCAGAAAAATCGTTTTTTTTTCAAAAAATGGGGTTAGTAATTGATTCCTAACGCCTAGAAAAAATTTGGACGGTGGTGAAAAAGTCACCCTGTATATTAATATAATATCCTTAGATTAAATATTATAGTATTTTAGCCGCGTGTGACGGCCTTAACAGAGATTTGACATCAAAATCCGCTTTGATTATGTCTTCAGCAACGCATTTTGCATTTTACAAGAAACTACATAATTTCAAATGAATATTTAATAATTAATCAGACATAATTAATTATTTAACATTCTAATAATTATGTACGAATTTTAATGATGCATCGTTGCATAAAATTAATATTATTTCGTTTTTAATTTGTCAATCGCTCAAGGCGATTACAGTATTTTATGTTTTTGTTGATTTATTACGAATATTTAATGAATAAATAATTTATTTACGTTTATCAATCGTAATATTGATTTAAAATTTAGGGAAATACTCAAAAAAGTCATTTTATCTGTCAAAAACGTTTATGAAAAGTCAAAGTTTTGATTGGATTGACATTAGCAATCGAAAAACTTTATGTCAATAGTGTTGAAAGTCATTCTATTACTACAAAAAGTTCTCAAATCAATTTTCACTCGTCAGAATCCTCTATATTTGAATATTTTATCACATCAACAAAGGATTGGAACTCATTACCTACGTCTGTGTTCCCGAACACATACAACCTGAATATCTTCAAAGTTATAGTGAACAGTTTTTTTCTGGTTAAGCCCACTCTACTCTTAGGCCAAGATAAATAGTCGTAGCTAAGCAACGGCTAAGCCAAAGTCAGTACTTAGCGTTCGTACTTGGCTTAGCTAAGCCAAAGTAGAACTTTCTGAAGTATTACTTTTAATAGATGCTTAGCATCATCTGCCTGCCTTTTCCCAACCATATTGGAGTCGGCTTCCAGTCGAACCAGATGCAGCTGAATATCAGTATTTTACATGGAGCGACTGCCTGTCGGACCTCCACAACCCACTAACTGGGTAATACGATACCCCATGGTAAGACTGGCTGTCAGACTTTAGAGCTTCTGACTAACAGTAACGACTGTCAAAGATCTACAAATGATAGCCGGGACCAACGGCTTTACGTGCTTTCCGAGGCACGGAGGAAACTCGCTATGACAGATGGTCACCCATCCACAGACCAACCTTGGTAGGCGCGGCTTAACTCGGAAGATCGGCCTGTGCGGCTGTAATTACTTAGCGACTATTTATCTTGGCCTCAAAGTCCCATTCATGACATTTGCCATTTTTAAGTTGCCATAACAAAAAAATGTCAAGTAAGGATAAACTTTAGTATGCTTAATAAATCACAATTAGGATGTTTATAACTGTTGCTAATAAATTGTATTAAAGCTTCTAGTATAATCTTATTTGCATATTTAATTTGATATGTATCTTTTAGGTCTATAAAGTTTTTGCAATAGTTATAATAAAATATTGGCGTAAAATTGCCTACACGCGTTGAGCTTAATAGATTAATTTCTTTGTCTTTTTTTTTAATATTCCACAACTATCACACAACGCCATCTAGTCCCAAGCTAAGCAGAGCTTGTGTTATGGGTACTAGACAACTGATAAACATACTTATATATTTCTAAATACATACATATTATAGATAAATTACACCCAGACACAGAACAAATGATCGTGCTCATCACACAAACATTTTTCCTGGGTGGGAATCAAACCCACGACCTCCGGCATAGTAGTCAGGGTCACTAATCACTAGACCAACAGGCCTAGGGGTCTTTCTTTGTATAAATAAAAGGGGTAAATAGCATATACTTGTAGTGAGCAATATTGCGAATGTTACATCACAGAAAAACGAACGAGAGCGTTTCAGCGAGCATTCTTGACGAACGTTCTTTTTTTTGTCGTGGTAAAATCATCAAATGAATCCTCCCACCCCGGGCAGGGCTCGAGGGACTTTTTTTTTTGGGACAAACCCACCACACAATTCCCAAACCACTGCAACTCCTGAGAGCCAGAATCAACAGTGACAACCACCAGAAAAGCGTCGAGACAATGAAGCTCGACATGTCCCGGAGAATGAATTTACCTGTCTTGGATCCTGCAACGAAATTAATCAGAAAAGAATAGTGGAGGGGTAGGAAAAAATTTGTTTCCACTTCTAGGGATCGAGGGACTGTTAAACTCGTACTGACTAAATCCACGGTGTCCTTCAATAGCCCTTTTTGTTCCGGGGTCACGATAGTGAGATAAGTCCCGCGACCCCGGCAGGCTTTGGACCTCTTCACACACACCATTATGTTCACGCTCTTTGAGGCGCGCGTGGAACATAACGCACCGTCGCGCCGTCCGTCGTCGTTCCGGGCATGGTCCGTGGTCGGACAGCGAGTTGCCCTTTACTTGCCGCCCGCATGCCAGGTAATTTACAGTATTAACCATTAACGATACAGGCCAGATAAAACTGGTAGGTGGCGCCACCTGTTTATACATTATGAAAATTACGATTATTAGTGACAGATATAACTACAATTTACATTTGGTAATCTAAAGGAACCGTCAACGATATAGAAACCGGACTTAAAAACATTTTAATTCGTGATTAAATGCGTTTTAAGCGATGCGTGTTTGTAATTTTACGTTTTATGCAAAGACCATTTTATTTGAAAATGTGGTTTGTGAAGAAAATTTTACGAGATTTTGTCTATCATGTTTATGATTTTGGGCGCCTTTAGAAGCTATATCCCTAGATCCGGTAGTGGTCAGTCAGTTTCTTCTGTTAGAAAATTATGATTTTCACTTCTAATTAGTTGGTGAACATCTGTCATAGCGAGTTTCCTCCGTGCGAGGAAAGCACGTAGGTAAAGCCGTTGTTCCCGGCTGTCATTTGTAGATCTTTGACAGTCGTTATTATTAGTCAGAAGCTGTAAAATTCTGACAACCAGTCTTATCATGTAGTATCGTATTGCTCAGTTACTGTGTTGTGGAGGTCCGATAGTCAGTCGCTCCATGTAAAATACTGATATTCAGCTGCATCTGCAGGTGTAGCATGGCGCCGTAGAAAGGGGTTTTGTCGACGCAAGAATAGACAAAATGACAGAGCATAGAAATATTTTTAGCGTTTTAAGCATGGTAATGTAAAAAATATGGAAAATAAACGTTCTTTTCTTCAATAGTGTACGAATGGTGTCATTTTTATGGAAAAAAATAGTCGATTTGTGTAGAAATAACGATAAAATAACTTTGTCTTCTCTTGGTAGAATAGAGATAGAATCGCCATGCTACGCGTGCTGGTTCGACTGGAAGCCGACTCTACTACAGTTGAGAAAAGGCTAGGCAGATGATGGCTTCTAATTACATAGTTGGCGACGTAATCAGTCGAATTGCATCGTTTAGCGTCAGGTAGTAAGGCTTACTTTAAACTGCAAAATTAATATGTAATATGCCAAAATTAACATATTCGAAACGTAATCTACAGAACAACTTTAATGGTATTTAGGTGAATGTTTATTAAAGTAAATAAAATCATCAATTTATGTCTAGAATCGGGTAGACCACTTAGATTTGACATTTGCCTGATTTTTTGGGTGCGGGGCAGTGGTCCAACTGCTCTGTCCAACTAGTTGGACCATGACCCCTCACTAGGGGCAGTTGTCCAACTTTAAAAATAGTTGGACCACAGCACCTTTTGAGAGTTCCGTGGTCCAATTCATTTAAAAATAAGTTGCACACCCTAAAAGCCTCAACTTTAGAATTATGTATTGTATGGCATACACGGCGGTTTGCGGTTATATTCATATCACACATCACACTGCAATAGTAGAAAAAACTGAGCACATTGAAATAATTCTTTTGACTCTTTTTATTAATTTAGTTTTTGATATACCATTTTTTTTTTGCTTTTCTCCAAATACATTGTGACCAATGATAATAACAACCTACAATTTGAACTGTCAGACAAAATTGTATACTTATACATAATTATACAGTTGAGGCTTTTAGGGTGGGCAAATTATTTTTAAATGAATTGGACCACGGAACTCTTAACAGGTGCTGTGGTCCAACTATTTTTAAAGTTGGACAACTGCCCCTAGTGAGGGGTCATGGTCCAACTAGTTGGACAGAGCAGTTGGACCACTGCCCCGCACCCGATTTTTTCCCAACTACGTTGTGGTCGGTTTCCAGTCAAACCGGATGCAGCTGAATATCAGTATGTTACACAGAGAAAATGCCTGTCTTATCGAATATAACTAGCTAAGTAATAGATGAATATTTTTTACTCAATCACATCAAAATTAGTCAAGCGGTGAGATATCTCACGGCAGCGATATGCGGAGACCTCTCGCGCCCGGCATTGGTCGCGGCCATGCTGCGGGGCGAGACAGAGTGGGAAGCGGTTGCCTTCTTCTGCGAAGCAGTCATGCTAGCAAAGGAGGAGGCAGCGGGAGAGGGCAGCGTCCACCCCTCATCCACGCCGCAGTGGTACGGCCACCGTAGGCGATGGCATGCGAGTTACCCATTACTCGCCGTCTGACTATGGACCATGCCCGGGTCGAGGGCGTTTTGTGTTCCACGCGCGCCTCAAAGAGCGTCAGCATAATGACGCGTCACTTTAGAGGGCCTAAGCCTGCCGGGGTCGCGGGACACATATATACCGCGACTCCGGTACACAAAGGGCCATCGAAGGACACCATAGATTTGATTCAGTACAAGTTTGACAGTTCCTCTCGCCCTGCCCTGGGTAGGAGGACTCATTTGATGATTTTACCACGATAATAAAAACATATACATGTATGTTTGTATGGATGTATGTATGTATGATATAACATGTGTTATTTATCGTACGTTGTGGCGCGTGGTACTGATTAAATATTACAAAATAACTTGGTAACACCCGCGAAGATAGCAACCAGTTGTTACTGAGTAGCGTTAGCAGAAAATCTTTGTATATTTTTTGTGTTATTATTCGAATATTGAAGAAAATATGAAAAAATAAGTTTTTTTTCCTTCTTAAAATATTGCGCTTCGTTTTTTATACATATTTAAATATTTAAAAGATTTTTTATTTTATTTTTCCTACTCTAAAATATTGCACTTCGTTTTTTATATATTTAAATATAAATGCGCGTAAAACGCGTTTCTTTTTCACTTTTTTTTATTAAAAAACTTTTTTATCAAAAAACACATTGTGGTTTTTTATAGACGCTGCAGAAACGATTTCGTTTAAAAAATCAAGTTCTTTAAAAGGTTACCAAGTATTTCTATTAATACATAATATTTTAGCGAAATGTATCACATTAAATAAAATAGATATTTTATTTTTTGTATCCTATTATTATAGACACGAAAGTTTGTAAAGATAGATGTTTATTACTCATTTACACAAAAACTACTCAACGGATTTGGGTGAAATTTGGTACACAGATAGTTTATATTCTGGATTAACACAAGGGTTTACTTTTATCCCAGCATGACGATTCCGTGGGATAATTTTTGAGTTGTCACGAACGCAGCGAAATATTGCATATTATATAAACAGTCATAACCATAATGGCAAATGACATTTGCAAATAAAAAGCTCAACATTCCAATGCAAATTTGCGTGCAAAACAATTAAAAACATGCAAATTAGACAACAATCTCCGAATTCCTTATAAGTTATATGCGCTCAAACCTCTGCTCTATTAAATTTAATTGTTTTAAAAACCAATTATTTTCCCTTTTTTGTATTTATATACAAATAACGCCAAATAAAGAAACAATGCCAATATTTGACATTCGAATACTTAATTGTGCTAGAATGTTAATTATTAATGTCTATAAAAACAATAGGGTCACGATTTTTGTATTTATTTGGTCAAAATGAATGAAAATGAGATGGACCATGAATTAAAATTAGGCAAGACAAAAGATTTATTTTTGTTTCATTTTTAGGGTTCCGTAGTCAACAAGGAACCCTTATAGTTTCGCTATGTCCGTCCGTCCGTCCGTCTGTCCGCAGTTTAGCTCAGAGACGCACAGTACTAGAGAGCTGTAATTTGGTGTAAATATACAGATTTGATGTGCCGAAAAAGTGGTAAAATAAAATCTAAATAAATTTTTTTTTTTAGGGTACCTCCTGTACACGTAAAGTGGGAATGTTTTTTTTCTTGCTCGCGTACCCCTTAGTGTTGGGTATCATTAAATAGGTCTTTAAAAAATAATGTGAGTTTCCATTAACTATTTTTTGATAAAAAAATTCGTTTGTGAAATATTAAGCTTTAAAGTGCTAAATTTTGCTCGACTCGAGTGTCCCCCCCCTCTACCAGCTAAACGGTTATGTTTGGGGGTGTAAAAAAATTCACAACAGTAGTATATATAACGAAATTTAAAAGAAAATTATCATGACTAAGTAGGCTTTACAACTTTACGAGTAATAGTCGACCAACTTATAAAATGTACTTGGATATCATATTTTCTTAAACAAAATGTATCGGAGAACATGCTCTTCAACTGCAAATGTAAGTTTGTCAACTTTATTTTTACAGCTTTTATAGGTATGTTGTTTTTGGATAGGTAGGTTTTTCTCGTCAACTATTTTTAACTAATTTCAAAAAAAGGAGGAGGTTCTAAATTCGTCGTAATCTTTTTTTTTTATGCATTGTCCCCGATTTCTCAAAGACTCCTGGACCGATTTTGAAAATTCTTCTTTTTAAAATTAAATTCAGCGAATCAGTTTAGTTAGTTCGCATAAGTATTTTGATGGGCAACTACGGAACCCTACACTGTGCGTGGCCCGACACGCACTTGGCCGGTTTTTTTTGTCTATTATATAAATAAATGTTAGTGGGGTTTTTAGGTATATAATACCTGGCCTTGGCTCAAGTCTAATTTGGTTGAATAATCTTGATTGTTGATTAAATCGACTATGAATATTCATCTCTACCAGACGCCCATTCTTGTCCCAGTTTTAAATATTTTTCACTATTTCCTTTGTTTTTCTAGAGGCGTAGGGAAAAGGAATACTGCCTTCATTCTCAACTCCTGAGTTTAGTTGAGCTTTAGGGAATTCCCACTGCTCAACTATTAGCAGTTGAGCACTTACAGTTGAGCAGTGGGGAAAAAACGGTATCTTCGAAATCTCTTGACCGATTTTGATGAAATTTTGTGAATGTGTATAGCTGCTTGGAAAGATAGGATAGTTTTGGACCTAATCTAAGGCTCTGTTGTTAGTAAATTGCATCTGTGCAAAACCGAAATATGTCACTAGTTTTCTCATAATACTAATATGTACTATAAACGTGAAAATTTGTTTGGATGGATGTTTGTTACTCTTTCACGTAAAAACTACTGAACGGATTTGGATGAAATTTTGTACACAGATAGTTTATATCCTGAATTAACAGCTAGGATACTTTTTATTCCGGTATGATGTTATTGCACATGAATTTTCGAGAAGAGAAACAGCTGAATTTATTTTTGAAAAACCTTTCATTGGATCCAAACTAATAATTTGACTTTCAAAAACCTAGGATAACTGATACCAGTAAAGTTCTAATACGGAAATCACAAAAACGAAACAAAAAACAAAAAAAACCATGTGCTTCGTTGACGCATTCAAACCAAAAATACCTTGGTATCTTAAAAGGTAGATCAAGTTTTATAACATAACCTCAAATAGAATTTTAAATGTAATTTATTCAATATTGACAATCGTGTGCAAATTCCTTTATCTATAGTTGTTTTAACCTTGAATATTAAGATTCATAATCTTATGTAAGTACTAGATTCTGATCGCGACTTTATGTGACAATATGTGTGATGATTTGGTCACTGAGGTAGGGTTGACATCTCTAAAATTTGAAAACCAGGAAAAGACGCGTGAAAACCCTAGATTTTAGAGTCCCGAACCCGGATATGAGTTGAAGTCGTACCGTGGCAACTGCGTCGGAAGGGGTGGGGGACGGAGAAGACTTGAAATTTTACCCGGACTACAAATAAAGCCGACCCCGGACGCTCCCTGGATGCTCTCTAAACTAAGACATATCCACGGAAACCCGGACGGATGGCAACCCTACTGAGGCCCTGTCATGACTTTTCCGGTTTATGTGACTTAAACTTTAAGAATATTTTAGAAAACATTATTTAAATATTTTTTTATTACACTTTCACATAAAAACTACTGAACGGATTTAGATGAAATTTTGTACACAGATAGTTTATAATCTAGATTTAGACATACAATAGTTTTTATCTCGGTATGTAGGATAATTTTCGAGATACACGCGGGTAAAAATCTCTGAAAATAGCTAGTCTTTTCATATAAATTGAATTAGTTACGGTTGGCCATATAAAGAAAGTTTCAGAACACATCTAAATGATTTGTGTGGTATTGTATCATAATTACAGCTTCATGCTTTCTGCCTTTTTTAGGAGCGTAAAAAATCACTGAATAATGGCGTCAACTCATTTTGTAGAGGACATTGTAATAAACATTTTTTTAAGGATTATAATTCATGCAAAATACTGATAAATGTTCTACAGCTTGGCCAGAACGGGTTGAAACGGAACTAAAATTTTTATTTCTGACAGCGTTTTAAAATCTTTGTTATTTGATGTAAACATTTTTTTTTTTTTTTTTTTTGTTTTTTTAGCGTGGTAAAATCATCAAATGAGTCCTCCAACCCCGGGCAGGGCGGGAGGGACTGTCAGACTTCTACTGACTAAAATCCACGGTGTCCTTCATAGCCTGTTACGTTCCGGGGTTACGGTTAGGGAATAATCCCGCGACCCCGGCAGGCTTTGGCCCTCTCTGAGAGGGGGGCCCCGTCATTATGCTGACGCTCTTTGAGGCGCGCGTGGGACACAACGCGCCGTCGACCCGGGCATGGTCCTTGGTCGGGCAGCGAGTTGCCCTTTACTCGCTGCCCGCATGCCCGCGCCTACGGTGGCCGGAGATCGTCGCGCGACGTCCGTCGCCGTGGGCGTCCTACACCGCGGTTGGGGCGGAGGGAGAACTCTGTCCTCTCTCGCTCGCGGCGCGCCTCCTCCTTCGCGAGCATTACTGCTTCGCAGAAGGAGGCGACCGCTTCCCACTCCGTCTCGCCCCGCAGCATGGCCGAAACCAATGCCGGGCGCGAGAGGTCTCCGCCTATCGCAGCCGTGAGGACACGTCGGTGCGCCGCCCAAGCTGGGCAGTCCTGCACCGTATGCTCCACCGTGTCCTCCGGGCGATCTTCGCAGTGATGACACCCAGACGTATCCTCCTTCCGCATTAGACACAGGTACCTCCCGAAGCACCCGTGCCCCGTGAGGACCTGCGTCAGGCGGAAGGTAAGGACGCCATGACTTCTCTCCAACCACTCCTCAAAGAGGGGTCTTACCGCCGCAATTGCGGCGTGCCCGGCCGTCGGTCGCGACAGTCGTTCCTTCCATACTGCCCTGAGATCGCGCCGGAGGTCTTCGCGCCGCGCCTCGACTTCGCGAGGCAGCGGGGTCACGCCCCGGCGCTGCGCCTCCACGCGCCACTCATAGACGCGCTGGAGGGCAGTCGCCTCCAGATCCCAAGGCAGCAATCCGGCAAGCAGGTTGGCCGATTCGCCGGCAATCGTGCGGTATCCCCGGATCATTCGGATAGCCATGACCCTCTGGCATGCGACCAGCTTCTGTGGTCGCGTCCGGATGCTCAGGGCCCACACAGGGGCCCCGTAGAGGGCCATGGACCGCACGACACCGGCCATGGACCGCACGACACCATTTGATGTAAACATAGACCGCAGGTTTGTTAGATTTATTATTGTGCCATAAAACTAACGTAATAAGTGAAAAAAATATATATAAAATCATTCAAAGTGCTGGTAGCGCAAAGACAGTGGCGACTTCCGGTTTTCTACATTTTTATGTCAAGCTGTAGTAAACTGATGTTGTAATTAGGGGTCTAAAAAGTTGGACACGTTGCATGCTTTTTTTCAAAATTGTGCAAGACAATGTCTGTGCGCCATGCTGCGGGGCGAGACGGAGTGGGACGCGGTTGCCTCCTTCTGCGAAGCAGTCATGCTCGAGAAGGAGGAGGCGGGCTGCCTGTGGGAGAGGACAATGTCCTCCCTCCGCCCCATCCGCAGTGGTGGACGCCTACGGCAACGGACGTCGCAAGACGATCTCCGGCCACCGAGCGGCGAGTAAAGGGCAACTCGCTGTCCGACCATGGACCATGCCCGGACGGCGCATAGTGTTCCACGCGCGCTTTTAAGAGCTGTTTGCACAATGACGGGGCCCCTAGAGGGTCATAGCCTGCCGGGGTCGCGGGTCTACCTATCTACCGTGACCCCGAAACGTTAAGGGCTATGGTAGGACACCGTGGATATTAGTTAGTACAAGTTTAAAAGTCCTATGGGCCCTATCAGAAAACCAGAGTTGTGACAAATGTCGCAGAATATGCTGAGGTAGGAGCCTTTTGGCCTCGCAAAGGACTAAATTGTTTTTTTTTGTTTTGTGTGTGTTTACCTTTTGTTTTTCTTTTATTAATTTTTGTTTGTTCTGTCCTGTGTGTTCCCATAAATCTATTTTCTTTCTTTCTTTCTTTCCTGCCCTGCCCTGGGTTAGAGCAATTATTTGATGATATTACTACGATAAAAGGGATTTAAATTAATGACTTTAGTCTTCACTTTATCAAAGGGCGTTACCTCATCCACTTTAAATAATAGTTTCGTGTGAAAATTACTTTATTTATTTAATTTATTAATACGGGTGATGTCATCCGTCAAAAATTTGTGAATATATTGTTTAAACTGTCGTTGAGATTATGTCATTTAAGGGCAATATATATCTATATCTACTATATTAAAATAAGCCGGGACCAACAGCTTTACGTGCTTTCCGAGGAACGGAGGAAACTCGCTATGACTGATACCACAGACCAAACTCGGCAAGCGCAGCTTAACACGGAAAATTGGCCTATGGGGTTGTAGTTATTTAGTGTCTAATGTCATTACATGAAATTGCATTAAAAATACGCAAGTCTTCAGTCGCGGTGCACTCTAACGCATTTCAAATATACTAGGGGTTGCAGAACCGGTACTTTTTAAAGCCCGGTACCGAAGTTTCGGTACTGGGACATGGAACCGGGATTTCCCGGGAAATTCGATACTTTCGGTACTCACGTCGTACGTTTTAATGTCGCTTTTAACTAATGGTATGAAAGGCACGAGTGCGTGCACACTACATAAAATTGTCTAAATCAGTTGAAAAATTAACTCAATACAAATGTGGGTGGGATGGAATAGTTCATAAAACTTTGTTTTATTCGTAAATCTATAATTAACTAAGTATCAGAACATAATCTCAAGGAACCAATTTAAATGTTTTTTTAAACTATTGCATAACTTTTATTGCGGGCTCTGATCGCGGCGCGGCGCGGTGCGGCGACCAAATCAAGTCAACAGTCCCAATAAAAACCTAACGAAAATACCCGACACCACGCATCGTCTAACGTCGTTTCATTTCGGGAGACTTCAGTAATCAAAAAAATATCCGTCATAAAAACAATTACCTTTATCTTACTAATTTTAAACGGCTAGCTACAAAAGGAGTTTTCACAATGAACCTACTTATGAAATTTTCCTGCAACAAAGAAGTTCTATATTACAGTCATGCATCACAAACATATTAATTTTCTTTTAAAATAAAATAGTTATGTGTTAAAATAGTTAAAATTTCGCGCCAAATACCTACTTTGCAGCCTTGTATAAAGGCCTTGTATAAAGGCTGCAAAGTAGGTATTTGGCGAGAAATTTTTCCAAAGGTACGAGATGCAGAAAAACATTGCTTCCGAATGCAACACACAACTTTTCACCTCACTACAAGATATTTTGTCCGAATTTTGAACAAATCCTTGCGCTCTAGCGCAGAAAATGGAGTTCTGCGTGTTTTGCGTGCACATACTTGGTCACTTTTTTTCTTCTACTATAAATATCATTAAACAAACTGTAGCAAAAAAAAACTAGTATAATGCTTTTTGAGATGAAAAAAATATAAAACTCAAGAAAAGAATGTAACAAACGCTATTTAAATATAAAATACACAAAATCTGAGCATGATTAAAGTTAGTCTGTTCAAAATGAAAGTGATGCAATAAATGAATCATAATCATCATCATAACTGACCCCTTACTTACATTGCTGATTAGTTTTTGTTTATGAAAAAACATAAAACAACATTGTAAAATAATAGTTTACTGGATATGATTTGTAACATTATATTGAAAAAAAAAGGAAAATAATAAAGTACCGAAAGTATCGAAAGTACCGGGACTACGGGACGAAGAACCGGTACAGGATTGCTTTAAAAATTCCCGGGATTTCCCGGTATTTTCGGTACCGGGATTTCCCGGTTGCATGCCCTAAAATATACCAATAAACTCGGTGTAAAATAAATGGTCACCCATCTAGCGCCTTGCCTCGGTAACCGCGGCTTAACCTTGAAGATGAACACGTGATTTAGAAAGGACTGTCTCGAAATAATCGGATGATGACTAAGCTCTTAATACCTATAAAAAACCCGGTTGCTATGTCCAAATATAAATTTTATTTGTTTATGTTACTGGCCGAATTTTTCCGTGGGTTTTTTAGTCGATTTTTCTTTTGTTATATAAAGCTACTTGGTGATAGGTATTTTCTTATATCGACTTATAGGGCATTAGGTACTTACGGCCAACATCGCAAAAGAAGTGGTAGATATTTTTTTTTGTATTTTATTTTTAAGAAATGGCCGATGAAGAATCGAAATATTTTTTGTTACAGTAGATTATTTATAGATTTCTTCTGCTCTTTAGATTCTTTATTTAAAAAATTAGATTTAAAATATAAAACAGTTACTTAATTTGTTTTTCCATAAAATAAAAAAAATAATAATATATCAGCGTGTGGCCAGTGCAGGTTGGTAGATGTCACATGTCTTCGAATTTTTGGTTCTAGGAAAAGCCGGTTTCCTCACGATGTTTTCGTTCACCATTTACAATGAAGGATAAAAATCCAACCGCAAGTTGGTAATTAAAACTTACCTTCGAAAATATTATAAAATAAATGAATCCTCTTTACTAATTTGACATACTGACCACAAAGTCAAACAATGGTCAGCAAAAAAATCTAATGTCAGAAATCCATATATAAAATTCGGCGGCCATTTTACTGTCAAATGATTCTCAGAAATAGTGCGGCTGGTAAAACAAATAATTAATATTCATCGTTCAAATAATTATGTATAAATCACTGTGTACTTTAAAGCGACATTTACAACAAAAAAAAAGAAAAAAAAACTTTATTTGACCGCCCAGGTATGCTCGTTTATTTGCTTTGCGTGCAAAACACGTGTTTCTGAAGTTAACGATTTGTGTTTTTTTTCCGTATTTAAGAAAAAAAAACAGATTCACTTCACTGTTTGGTTGACATACTTGTGATTCGCGCCTTTATTTGATGGCGGATCAAAATGGCAGACATTTTGTCTGCCATTTTGATTGCATAAAAGGAGGTGTGTCTTATCAGCACTGTTGTTAATCGAACACAGATTTTAATTTAGCACTTTCTTATGGAAAACTCCTTTTCCTTTTGGAAAACAGAACTTCAAATTCAGTAGCTTCGCTTTTAATCTGTAGATCAACATAAATGAGGATTTCTGTACAAAGTTCCCACTACTGGGACACAGGTCTATCAAGGTGATCTTCGTCCTCAAATATTTACTTTATATTTATTAATCTCCTGTCCTTTTCCTGATTTGTACACTGTGACTTTTTAGTCGTCTTACAAAAGTACTCCGCTTTATGTCATCCGACCTAAAATATCTCTAGACGAGGTTTTTTTTTAAATGTAAATAACAACTTTTAATATTAATAAATAGGTACATTAGAAATATGAAACACCCTGTTAAAATGTTTACGTATCAAGCTGTAGAGTATATGTGTAATAGTCGCCAGCGCAATAGTCGGCAGATCATTCTATCTCCATTTTCTATGACACAAGGGTTTTTTACTACGCCTTGCATCATAATAACAAATTAAAATTTCATTTTTAATTTTTTCAAATCTGTTAAACACCCCTTTTTTATTCATTGGATACATGAACTGGGCTGCCGTTGTAAGACGACTAAAAAGTCACGGTGTGGTGGTTTGTTCTAGGTCATTCTAGTTTCTTCACAATGTCTTCAAAATCAATTAAGGAGTCAAAGTTCATTAAAATTTTAGCAAAAGAATGTCTTTTAGGGCAAGGTTTTGACCACTATGTAATTAAGTTGTAAAATTTAAATAGAATTGGTCAAGGTGACATTGAAATGTTACTAAAGATGTTTTGTTAATGAGTTTAATATGTTGTAGGAACTTCTTGAATAGATAATTTTTCGTGTTATTACTTAATTTTAGTAATCAACTGTCACTGTTGCTTGTTGACCCTGTCTTCGCCTCGATTTGATTGCTTGTTGAAAGTGAAGAGGTGTAATAATTCGCTTGAAGAAAAATATTTTTTTTGTCAATATTTACATGTTCTAGCAAATCCCCGATGAATGTATTACTATGATAAAAAATATCCTATGAGTTAATGCAGATTATAAACTATCTGTGTGTCGAATTTTATCGAAATCCGTTCAGTTGTTTATGTGTAACTTTCGAATTTGTAAGAAATAGATATAATAGTAATATAATATATATAATAGTATAGAAGTAATATAGTAGTAAATATATAATAGTATAGTAGTAATAGTAGAAATAGATCCCATCGTTTACGTTTTATTTTTCCCATCATCGAAGTAGTTATAGTTTCTTAGATTTTCAATCGCAAAGCTCTTATTAAATTCTCAGTATCCCTTAATTACAGTAATCCTTAGAATTTTCGTTACCAAATTACCTAAATTTTGTATAAAACATATTTTACACATACGTACTAGCAATGAATTCGGATAAGCTACCTTTTAATTACATTTCACACTCAAAATCAAGGTGTTAATTACAAATTACAAGTCATTCTAAATAACTATGCATAGTTATAATTAATGCCAAATATCCGGTTGCTATTTTTAAATGTTAAGAATGTTGTTGTTTTTTGCGTTTTATGGTTTATTAAGTAAAAAGAAGTATTAATCATGTTATTTTTATTGTTGTCAAGTTTTTTTATTATTATCTTGCTATTTAATAGTATTCGCTAATTTTGTCACTGTTTTTTTTTCGTTTCCTAGACATGTTTTCTAGCGATATTTATGCATTAAATTGGACATATTTATGGTTTGAGTTGAAGAGGTGAATAGACTAAAGGCCACCATATTCTTTGCGTTCCAGGGCCACAGACTTGAGACATTCTAGCGCAGCTTTGCGTATGACAAATATTTTATTAATACGAAAGATATCCTTCAATATGTAATTCTAGATTACTTATAGTTTTTTTTTACATTTCCCGAATTCGAAAAAATATGTAAGTAGTAAATATTTATATTTTGTACGTATGTATTGTTTTTATGTACATTAAAAATGGGTGGTCCTTTTACTAAGAATTTACCTTTAAAACAAAACAGTAAACAATTAACATAAAATTCAAAACGCTTATTATTATACGCTCCGCGGAATATTTTAATAATCTTCTGCGAACGAATTTTTTATTGACCCTGACACGGAATCAAAGTTCGTGGAAAAATCCTCTGTTTAATTAAATAACCTCTTATTTTCATAAAAAAAAACATTTTTTTTTTTTTACGAAAAAAATAAAAATAAAAAAACAATAAAATTAAAGATTGTTTTGCTGACGCTACGTATCGGCATTGACCTCAATACCCCCGCACTTTCCTTTCGGACCTATTCGTTAAACTTCGAGTCTCTTCGGGTCACTGTTATATCACAACTTGCCCCTTATAGGATGAACAGAGATGTCAACATCATATTCTTATCGGGTGGCGAGTAATGGGCGACTCGCTGTCCGACCATGGACCATACCCGGATCAACGGCGCGTTGTGTTCCACGCGCGTCTCATAGAGTGTCGGGGCCCATTTAGAGGGACAAAGCCTGCCGGGGTCGCGGCACTAACGAATAACCACGACCCCAGTACGTAAAGGGCTATTGAAGGACACCGTAGATTTTATTACAAGTCTGACAGTCCCTCTCGCTCTGCCCTGGGTAGGAGGACTCATTTGATGATGTTACCACGATAAAAAAAACATTAAAGGCTTATTATTTAACACAGTGTTGCTAATTGGAAAAACCCGCGAGAATTAGTGACCAACTAACGAAATAATTGAACTTTTCACCTCTGTTACATAATTTAAGGAGGAAAACAGTTGTGGCCCAGTGGTAAAAGCCCCGACCTACGAGTTACAAGTTCGAACCCAGCCATGTAAATTACTTTTTTTTATGTGGTAAAATCATAAAATGAGTCCTCCCACCCCGGGCAAGGCGGGAGGGACTGTCAGACTTGTACTGACTAAAATCTACGGTGTCCCTTTATGTTCCGGGGTCACGGTAAAGAGATAAGTCCCGCGACCCCGGCAGGCTTTGGCCCTCTAGAGAGGCCCTGTCATTATGCAGACGCTCTTTGAGGCGCGCGTGTAGATTATTTTGTGGAACTTTCATCACCACAGCCCTCAAAACGGTGAAGGAAAATATCGAGAGGAAACCGGTCTGTTCTAGAAGGAAAAATTTGAAGACATGTGACATCTACCAACCTGCACTGGGCCCACGTGGTGGATTACAGCTCACTCCCTCTTACAGAGAGGAGGCCTGTGCCCCAGCAGTGGGAAAAAGGCTGATTATGCTTTGATGTACTAATTGGAATGGTCCAAAGAAGTACTAATCAAAAAACAAAATGATTGAACTATCAACCCAAATTACATCATTTAAAAAAAGTCGATGTAATATTTAAACTAGTACAATAAGTATTAGTCAAAATCTAGGTTATTATTTGTTTTTTTAATGAGCTTAAGTTAATATAATGTAATAACTTATTAACCTAAGGTGACCTTAGTGTGTAGGAAGTTTATTTACCGACATACTAAAGTCCACCCGCGGTTTTGTTCCAAGTTTTGGAACACTGCGTCGTATCATCACCTGTCCGCGCTGTAACTTTTCCGAAATGCTTTTTATGTTTGTTTATAGCAAAAAACAATTGTTTTATGGGAACACGGAGAAGCAAGGTATGATGGGAAAACACACATTTTTAAGGAAAACTTAACACAATACTAAAGTAGCGCAAGCGCCAACAGAATTCATCAATTGTTAATGGCCGTTTGCAAATGACGTCCTGATGGCGCTTGCGCTACGTTAGTGTTGTGTTAAGTTAGCCTCGTCCCAGTCTTATGCACTGTTCCACTAACTCTACTAATACTCATGTCATAAATATAATTTATAGCATATAGCATTCAAGAATAATTTGGCTATACACCAGAAATTAATTATGCGAAAAAGAATAGCGGAGGACTAAAAAATACGTAGTTCACTTCACTCCATGCAAGCAGGAGACAAAACAAAACAAGGCCAACAGGCACAAAGGGACATTACAACTGGGAGAGGCCTAGTTGCCTAGCACCACGGGTTAAAATGACTATACAGGGTGAATTTTTCAAGTGGGCGTGGATGGCTATTTTCGAAACTATGAGGAATATCGAAAAACGTTGAAAGGAGTCTCGAGGCCGATTTTGACGAAAACTAAAACTGCATCATTGGATTTTAGAAAAATCAATCATCCTAGCCAGGAATCGAACCCGCTGATTTTAGAAAAAAAATCGCACCCTGTATTATTACACCATTCGATAGTGTTACTGATAAGGATCAAATTCTGGGAAGTAATCATATACGGCAAACTTAAGGAAATAGCAGATTTTTATGAAATTGCTATTTTTCCATGGTACTTTACTTCTACTGAGCCTTAATTTATTCGAAGTTAATAAAATTTAAATTGTTCTATGTTTCACTTGATTTGACGTCTCAACAATCCCACTGTACTTAGCAATACGAAATTATGGAGTTGAGCTAAAAATAACATTATTATTTTAAAGAAGAAATGGTAGTTGATGTTTCAAATACCAATATTGCCTTGATGGTTGATTAGTTTTTTTGTAATTATACGTTTTCCTTAAGTTTGCCGGACATGATTACTTCCGAGAATTTGATCCTTATTAGCAACACTATCGAATGGTGTAATAATACAGGGTGTGATATTTTTTCCAAAATCAGCGGGTTCGATTCCTGGCCAGGATAATAGACTTTTCTAAAATCCAATGATGCAGTTTTAGTTTTAGTCAAAATCGGCCTCGAGACTCCTTTCAACGTTTTTCGATATTCCTCATAGTTTCGAAAATAGCCATCCACGCCCACTTGAAAAATTCACCCTGTATACCTACTAATATTAGTGGGTCCTAAATTGTGAGCTGCTATATTTGATTTTAATAATATTTCAGGTATGGCAAAAACGCATAGAAAATTGACACACGTCATTCCTGAGAGTCCCGAGTTAGTTCACATCTCTGCCACATGGCGGCGCTTTGCTTGATTTTCTAGTCCCCACCACAGAATTCTCACAATTTAGGACTCCTAAATATGATTAATAGTCATTTTAACCCGTGGTGCCAGGCAACTGGGCTTCTCCCAGTTGTAATGTCCCTTTGTGCCTATTGGCCTTGTTTTGTTTTGTCTCCTGCTTGCATGGAGGGAAGTGTGAAATATTTTTCCTACTCCTCCACTATTCTTTTCTGATTTCGTTGCAGGATCCAAGACAGGTAAATTCATTCTCCGGGACACGTCGAGCTTCATTGTCTCGGCGCTTTCCTGGTGGTTGCCACTGTTGATTCTGGTGCACAGGAGTTGCAGTGGTTTGGGAATAGTGTGGTGGGTTTGTCCCACAAAAAAGAATACACCACTGCCTATTTAAGTAAGTAGATACTTTTGTTTTAAGTTTAAATTTTTTAAGAAAAATCAAGCCGGAAAGTTTGCAAGAATTGTGATGTTATAATGTGGTCGATTTTTTAATTGGGTTTGATAGATGTTTTACTAATACTTTAAAATATATTTTTGTATATTAATTTCATTCGTTGTATATTACTATTCTATTATATTACTCAATATTAAACTAAAAATGTCCATAGTAATGATTACACAATTTTAAAATTCATTGTCCACACAACCGATGTCGCATATAGTGTGAAAACATAAACCGTTCCCAAAACCAACCTTACTCCTTATTTCTACACAAATAAGATCGAAAATCGAACAAAAACCGAGTTTTACAACAGCAAAATCAAGTTTGCTCGCGAGATTTCACGGCCATTTTAAGATGGTCTCTCCATTCAAGTTGTGTTGAAGTAATTTGTATAGACTAGTTGTTTTTCAAGTGTCTTGTTAACTTGGTGTTTAAGAAATTACGTGTTTTTTAGTATTGATACACGGCATTTTGTCAATATGTCTTCTTTACACAATCTGGGTTTTGAGAACTCATGTTCTAAGTGTCTCGGAGGTCAATTGTCACTAGTTCATTATTAAAAAGTTATTAGTATACTTTTGAGCACAACATTATTTACTATTTGACATCTTTTAAGTGTCAAAGTTTAAAAATATATCGTATTTTAATCTAGATCTCGATTTTTGTTTTTTTTTTCTACGAAAATATAATCGACTCTTATGTACTTACTGTTTTAATTATTTGATATCTTTATAATAAGTGTTTTCTTTGTAAATATTATCATAATCTAGATCCGTTTTCCTGCTTTTAAAAGATAAAAATATACTATATCCTAAATTACCTACTAACACAGCGCTACACAGAAGAATCTCGCTTTATTTTTATAATATTTCTACCCTAAAATTAAAACACAAATAATACTACCAAAAATTTCAAAAAATCTCCCAAAAATTTCAAAAAAATCTACCAAAAATTTCAAATTTTCTACTAAAAATTTACAAAAATTTCTTACCTTGCAGCACCGATTTGCCCCATCCAGTAACCATGCATTCTCCAGCTCCATTGTAGAAGCCATCCAGGGTATCATCAGTTGATGATGGAAGGCATATAGGCCAGATGTTCTTCGCGAGCCTCAAGTTTTCAGTAAGTACTAAGATGGCAGCATCATTGATGTAGCTGCCGGCTTTGAATCCTGGGTGACGGAGAATAGTCTTCACTTGGACGATCTGGAAGGGCAGGGGCTCTTCGTCTATTCCAAGTTTCCATTCTCCTCCCTTGATGAGGACGTTCTTGGCTTCAAGTCTGCGGGATCAGAAATAATGAGATATAAAGGCATGAATAACGTAACGTTGAAACAAGTCCAGTTATTTATTTCAATTAGACCATCAACGAGACACTATTAAACGTCGAATATTAAGATTAAATGAAATGGGATGGTATCTTATATGTATAATGTTTTTTTATACACCGTGACTTTTTAGTCGTCTTACAACGACAGCCCAGTTCATTATCCAATGACAAGTACCACACGTTTACAATAAAAACATAGGTAAATAAGAGATTTCTTGCTTGATACGTAAACATTTTACCAGGGTGTTTCATATTTCTAATGAACCTATTTATTAAAAATTAAAAATATTATTATCGATTAAAAAAACTCGCCTTGCGGTATTTGAGGTCGGATACATTAAGTGGACCACTTTTGTAAGATGACTAAAAAGTAACGGCGTATAAAATATCGTAGTAAAATCATCAAATGAGTCCTCCCACACAGGACAGGGCGGGAGGGACTGTCAGACTCGTACTGACTAAAATCCACAGTGTTCTTCAATAGTTTTTTACGTTCCAGGGTCACGGCGGTAATGCTATAAGTCCCGCAACCACACCCATTTGCTAGGGTAGGTTTGTTCGCGATGGTTATTGAGAATCTTCTCCTCATTTCGAAGGTCAGAAACTTACCCTTCAACACAGCTAGCGGAGGTGATGACAACATCAGGTCTGGTGATGACACCTCCACACAGGAGGCTCTTGTCTGCCTGATGAAGGATCATGGCTTGCCAGGGGATCTCGGCGAAGTCTACCTCCAGATCTTTGCGGTTTCCGTACGGTTTCTGGGGCTGTAGAAGAAGAAATATCGGTTATTGGTTTGGCTGAAAGGTAACATATCGGTTTTTTATTAGGCAGAGGTGAGTAGAATCAATGGGGAAGGCAAGTCAAAGCTAATTTTAGATGGCGCCACCATAGCTTAGTCCTAATCCGACCAATGACGTAGTACTATTTTGAAGTACATACCTTTAAGATTTGAATTGATTTGACCAATGACGATGCTTGAAATAAGCTATACTAGCGCCATTAGTTCCCCAGTTGCCATCCCCATTGGTCCGATACTGCACCAACGGCGCCGTCATTTACAATTATATATATTTTTATATTATATATCATTTAGATAAATTATATGACAGTCATGTTGATATTAATTTCAATTATCTTTTACAAATGTAAACATTTTTAACATCTAACCTTCAAACTATCGACGACTTTTATTTAATTTATTGCCATTGATAAAAATATGAAGCTACCTTGGATTATATAATCAGTTAGTAAGGTCTAGTCGGGTCAAAAGGTTATATATATATTTTTTAATATAAGTTATATTATACAACATTTATTTATAACCATGGCCTTACTATTACTTTGTACGATTTCTTGCGGAAAGAAAAAATCGTTGTAAGATCATCAAAATATGAGTCCTCCCACCCAGGGCAGGACGTGAGGGACTGTCAGGCTCATACTTAACACATTACATATGTGATGATGGTTTGATCTCAGTACTTAGAGTGTGATATTGCCACTTTTAAGAACAGTACCCACAGCATGACTTTTCAGTATTTAAGACGTAAAGTAAACTGGAACTTTGACAATTTCAAATTGAGAATTTTCAAGGAAAAAATTAGTTCCTTCTTCGCATACCAGAGGCGCTGTTCCATTTTTTCATAGGTACAAGAAACGCTGTAAATACTGTAAAGTGAAAGAGTGAAAATTCGTGCTAGGGGTACTGGGTCGGGTATATTACCTGTGTAGTACGGCACTTTTGATTCAACAAAGCTCTATTATTAGTAATCTATTGGTGCATCCACACCGCCGGTAACATTGTGGAGCAACAAAAGGCAACACGGTAACATTCGGTATTTTTTGTGGCACCGCAGTAACATCCGACAACAAATAGTTGGCGTAACAAGGAGCCACAAAAGTTACCGAATGTTACCGTGTTGCATTTTTTTGCTGCGGTGTGGATGCAGGGGTAACATTGTTACCGATTGTCGAGCAACGTTACTCGACTTACAGTAAGGGTGCTCCCACATCTAACGACGCGGATTCGGATTTTTCCGTCGCCCTTTCTCTTTCTGTCGCTTAGAACTGCCATTTGCTAGACCGAGACAGAAAGCATAATGCGATCGCATGCGACGGAATCTTCAAGGCGGCCGCATGCTATCGCATTGTCACAGAAAGAGAAAGGGCGAGGGAAAAATCCGAATCCGCGTCGTTAGATGTGGGAGCACCCTAAGGGCTCATGTACACGACGCCGCCGCCGCGCCGCCGCCGCTCCGCCACTGCGCCTCTAGGCTGTGTACACGGTCGCTACCGCGCCGCCGCCGCGCCGCCGCCGCGCCGCCGCCGCTCCGCCTCCGCGCCGCCGCCGCGCTGGTACCGCAAATCCAATTCGCTAGTGTTTTATTTATCTGAAAAAGGAGGTTTCTCATTTCGGCCATAATGTTTTTTTTAATGTTTATTCGCGGATAACTTCTTTGTTCATGAACCGGTTTTGATGATTCTTTTTTTGTTGGAAAGAAGATATTTCTTAGTATTTAGCTCCACTCGATTTCTCTGGTCTTCCATCATCAAACCCTAATCTCCATATCATGGGACCGCCTTTGAAATACCTTCTTTCCAACAAAACAAGAATCATCAAAACCGATTCATAAACGAAGAAGTTATCCTTGAATTAACAAAAAAAAAAAAACATTATATGGCCGCAATGAGACATCTCCTTTGTTAGATAAATAAAACACTAGCGAATGGCATCGCGGTGGCGGCGCGGAGGCGGCGCGGCGGCGGAGCGGCGGCGGAGCAGCAGCGGAGCGGCGGCGGCGCGGTAGCGACCGTATACACAGCCTAGAGGCGCGGTAGCGGCGCGGCGGCGGCGCGGCGGCGGCGTCGTGTACATGAGCGCTTACACGTCAACACTTAGTAACATTAAATAACATTTTGTTGGCGGATGTTACCGAGTAACATTTGGAAACGTTAAGCTACAAAAAGAAACTTCGGTGTGGATGCACCGTATCAGCTATAGTTGTAAGCGTTGAACATAAATACCGTTTAATTTTGAACCCTATAGCCACAAGGTTAAGTTTCTTAACAAGATAACGATGTTGTAATGACTGGAATCATCAAATGATGACATTTAAAAATATTTATTTATCTACTCTCTAAGCGTTGGCCAATCGAATTCTTGTTGATAATTATAAGTTTTAGTTACGTATCTAAAGATGTGTGGTTTTATTGACACGTCCATTTGTAGTTGATTAACTTAGACTCAGATCAAAGAAATAGGCAGATAGAACGCTCAGAACACGCGAGTGTGCCCACCAAAGTTAATACAAAATCAAATCGAATTACATTCCACAATGTTATCTTTGTTTTTGAGAACAACTTTTACAATGGTTAAAGACACGTGACGGCATATTTTGGCAAACAACAACAACGACGCGCAGCTTGGTACTACGCGTAGCTTGGTACTGTCGCGACTTTGTATTCGATTTTGATTTTGTATTAACTTTGGTGGAACTACTCGCGTGTTTTGAGCGCTCTATCTGCCTATTTCTTTGATCTGAGAACTTAGACTTATATTAAAGGGTTTAGATTATAGAATATACAGATTCCTAATAGTAGGCCACTGAGAATTGGAACCAAAAAAAAAGGAGAAAAATGATCTGGAGGCACGGCAACGCCCCCGCCAAGACGAGCCAAGCGAAGCGCAAGGGCACTACCTACCCTTTCTCGAAGTGTTTCGTCGTTTTTTTGAACCCTCGTAGAGTAGTTCGATATCTACGTAAAGAAGTGAACATCTCCAAGGAAAACATTTAAATGGGTTGTTGTAAGTTCGCTACAAAAATAATTCCCCACGAAAACAAGTATAAATTAGCCAAAGGTTTTTGTTTTTTTTTGGATTATACAACATGTAACGTAATTAACGCACACCCTCAGACACCCCAATTAGAATATTAATATATTATATCATAATCATAATACTAATATTGAATTTTTAATTTAACATGTAAATGCATTGTTATTAACAAAATTTGTTATTTTGCAGTAAGTTTTATTTTTCTTTATTTTGTGAATGAATGACGGAATTTGTATTTATACAAATAAAATTGCACTTTTAAGTCTTGTTGCCTTTATCTACGGTCTATCTTAGTTTGTTTTGACTGTACAGACGTTTAGGGGGAATTTCCGTAGTTCTAATTACTTTTGAAAAAAATTTTACCTATATTAAAAATGACAGAAAACGATTCTGAACAAACTGATTTTAGGATGTGCGTTAATTATGTTACATGTTGTATATCGTTAGTTATAGGCAGTACGAAAATTGCCGAGCCAGTTAGTATCAAATAAAAATCTTCGGCACACCCATAATATATTACTAGAATCATAGAGAAACAAATTAAAATCATAATAATTATTATCTATGGTCAGAATTTAATTTTAAAATTACCATAGACAGATGTCTGACTGATCACTTGTTTAACATTTTGCAAAACGTCAAATCATTAGTATTTATTTCTTATTAAAATTAACATAACTAGCTTCTGAGTTATTATTTTAATAAGATTTATGGCTTTGTATTAACAGATAGACGAATTGAAATAATCACAGAATATGATCATCATCACCTTATCATTTTACTCGTGGTCGGCGCAACAAGTTTTTTTCTTCCATTCTCCCCTATCACACGTCATAGTATCATCTACTCGTAGAACATTATTTTAGTTATAGATCTAAATCAATTTAAAAGTAAGTAAACCTATATTTAAGGAGGCTTCTATACAAAAAAACGTGTTTTATTTGCCGTTTTTATAGATAAATAGCTGAAAAAGCAAACTTTGTGTCGCCTCATAAATTGATTTCAGAACGAAATTTTTTAATTGATTTCTGAACAACGGAACGAACGTCAAATATTTGACAGTTAAGCCTCATTTAGACGATGCAAGAACTCGAACGCGAGTTGCGTTACATTGCGGAATTTATAGGTAGAACAAATTCAGTTAATGAAACAAATGCCGCAATGTAGTGAAACTCGCATACGAGTTCTTGCTCCGTCTAAATGGCGCTTTAGGAACAGTTTCTAAGGGAAAACGAAATCGTTGCTTTTAATGTAATTTCCTAAATTTTAAATAATATTAACTCACCTTTTAAATCTTCCCCGGACATCCAAACATAATTCAAAACAAAAATTAGCCAAATCGGTTCAGCCGTTTCCGAGATTTAGCGAAACTAACGAACAGCAATTTTATTGACTGTATAGTATACTAGTTGTGTAGACTTCGTTCGCGTGGATGTCGGTACTTAACAATGTATTTTTTATCAAATTGACAAAGTTTCATACAAACTTTCATCCGACACAAAGACATTAAACTATATACGAGCAATAGACGGGACATCACGAAGAAATTTGTGATCCAAAATTTTTTACCAATAGGTAAAAAGTCCCTCAGTCTAGTAGTCGCGTTGCTATGCAACGCTAGATAGTGCTACTGACGCACGGCATCAACAATTTTGTATGACAATTTTCCCAATGCCCGCTCTATAGGTTCTTTTAAATCTCTTTGATCCGACATAACATCTACCTGCATGCCAAATTTCAGCCCGATCCGTCCAGTGGTTTGTGCTGTGCGTTGAAAGATCACTATGTCAGTCACCTTTGATTTATATAAAAATTTTGATAGAAGAGAACAAGATAAAGATGGTACGGATACGGAAACCTTCGTCTGCTAGGCCGACTCGCACTTGGCTGGTTTTTCTTACTTTGTAGAAATAAGGTAAGCAATAATAATTTATTTTATGACAGCTATAATATCTCGAACTGAAATATTTTGACGTGTTTTGAGGTGTGCTCAAATAGTAATTTAGGAATAACTAAATAACCTGAATTTTCGTGTTTACGCATATTAAATTAATGTTCATAGAAAACTAAAATTAGAAGACCATGGTTCTGCTTTTTAGGGCATATAATTATCGAGAAAACTTAGAAACACTTTTTTTGTCGTGATAAAATCATCAAATTAGTCCTCCCACCTAGGACAGGAATGACTCTCAGACTTGTACTGCCTAAAATCCGCGGTGATCCTTTAAATAGCCCTTTATGTTCTGAAGTCACGGTTACCTGATAAGACATTCCCGCGACCCCGGCAGGTTTTAACCTTTTTAGGGGGGCCCCGTCAGATTACTGATACCTCTTTGAGATGCGCGTGTAGCGTTTGAGGCAGCCAAGAATCCGGGAATACGATATTCCATGGTAAGACTGGATGTCAGATTTTAGAGCTTCTGACTAACAGTAACCACTGTCAAAGATCTACAAATGACAGTCGGGACCGACGGCTTTACGTGCTTTCCGAGGCACGGAGGAAACTCGCTATGACAGATGGTCACCCATCCTCAAACCAACCTCGGCAAGCACGGCTTAACCCGGAAGATCGGTCTGTGCGGCTGTGATTATTTAGCCACGAGCTCCTCGAAATAAATAACTAAAAAGACTTAAATAAAGAAATACTCACATTCAAAATTCCACATTCACCAGTTCCAGTGTATCTCGGCAGGTAGACCCTTTGGACGGACTCTCCAAACTCATTCTCATAACCAAAACCTCCATTCTGAGTCACCGCAAATCCTCCTCCAGTCTTGATACCAGTACCAACACCCTGGACAACCACCTGTCCTCCTCCTTGAACCAGCTTCTGACCTTGGCCGTTGACCACGTATTCACCTTGACCTTGGGTCGTGTATTGACCTTCTCCTTGTCTGATGCCAGTGCCGAAACCCTGAGTGGTGTATTGGCCCCCTCCTTGTTTGATTCCAGTTCCAAATCCTTGGGAGACGATTTGACCTCCTCCCTGGGTGACTTCGAAGCCTTGACCTTGGCGGATTATTTGGCCGCCTCCTTGGGTTACTTTGGTGCCCTGTTGGGGAAAAGATTTTGGATCAGTTTTAGCTAGGAGGAAGGATGCTATAAAGCATAAATTTAAAAAAATGCTGCAGTCTTCTGCATATATATATAGGGTGACTGGTAATTAGTGTACGATACTTAAACACGTCATTGTGCTCATGATAACCAACAATTTTTAATATGGAAGCAAAGCCGAAATCGTGAAAAAAATATCAGCTGTTCAGTACATTAAGCAAACATAAATGTACTGAACAGCTGATTTTTTTTTCGAGTTTTCAGGTTTGTTCCCATAGTAAAAGTTGTTGGCCGTGAGCACAGGCTCGTGTTTAAGTATCGTACACTAATTACCAGTCACCCTATATGGAACTACTCGAGCAGTGGAACTGCTTTAGTAGCAGTTGATGCTAACTCTTGGAGCAGTAGTAATAACAGCTACAAGAAGTAGAATTAGACGGTTTCAGCAGTCCGTATACATGTTGATCTTTGGCTAACTGCTCGAGCAGCTTCATAGTTGATGACTGCAAAATTAAGTTTGATTCAAAAAGGATTAACGATCTCATCTGGCTTAGAATCCACTTCGAGGTTACTCAAATGATGCTAAATACCCTGAATTTCAATGAAGGGACTGACTTCTAAACTCTACAATCTTGAGTGATATGATTACCGATACCATTCAATAAGACTGGTTGTCAGAATCTCTCATTCCTTTTAGGGTTGATAAGTAATTTTTAAATTAATTGGACCATTGAACTCACAAAAGGTGCTGTGGTCCAACCATTTTTAAAGTTGGACAAATGCCTCTAGTAAAGATCCATGGTCCAACTGGTTGGATAGACCAGTTGGACCACTGCCACGCACTGAAATTTTCTATATGTTAAAATTGCGAATTTTCTTCCTTTACAGCATCATCAGCCGGAAGACGTCCACTGCTGAACATAGGCCTCCCGTTTTCATTTTTGATGTGGTCGACGGTGAAGCACGCTTGACTAGAAGTAAGCTATTCACTCTTGACCTGAAGACCCCAAAGTTACAATTTAAGCTATCAGAAAACATAGACCTCTTAAGAAAATTCCACTCCTTAGCTGTGCGCACAATAAAAGTATTGGCAAAATGCTTTGTACGTGCCGGTCGATGGTGCATAGCTTATAAAAATTGACCCTCATTCCTACCTGTCCTGTCTGAGTGTAAGATCCACCACCCTGGCTAACCAGCTGTCCACCTCCTTGGGAGACCACCTTGCCACCGCCCTGAGTTGTGATTTGTCCACCGCCTCCTTGGGTTACAATCTGTCCACCTCCTTGGCTCTGACCCTGACCAAATCCTTGGGAAGTCTGGAAGTATGAGGAGCCTTGGCCATACTGTCCACTACCGCCGGATCCTGGTGGAAAGATGTCTTTGTTAGCTAGAGGAGATGGGGATAGGAAAAATCGAAGAAGTTTTTGGAAGCTGGTCGGTTTCTGTTTGAAGCTGGATTGGCTGTTGCTGACGCCATAACCGACAATAGTCAATTTGACAGCATCAATAAACTGTTAATTTCTTCGTCAGCTAGTTTAAAAAAAAATGTGAATATTATAAAGATATAACCCACCAAAATTCAAAAGTGGGGTCTCGTGACGTCAGAAGGAAATGGAAACAGTAATTGCTAAATGTTAATTAAAATTTATGTTAAGTAATAAATAATTAATTTAATTTACTTATTTTTTATTTAATTTCAGTTTTGGTTTACGTAACAAAATAAAAAAAAATACGTGTAAAATATTTTTTGATAATATATCTGATGGACTGATTTTTCTGTCAAACACTCTATTTCATTAAGGGCTGATTTTTTAATAATCAGATAACTTTTATATGGGGAATAAAATTAAAGTAACGATTTGACATATTTTCCATAGATAAGCTGTCAAACCGCCATTTTTATTCCTCTGATAAAAGTTATCTGACTATTGAAAATCAGCCCTTAGCGAGCTTCTTTGTTGTTTGGCGAATCATTCAATGGACTATTTCGCTTTGGGTGGAGCGGAAGAAACTGTAGGGTCTTGACTGACTTAAAACCCTGTTCCTCCAATTGCGTTTTTCCAGAACGCGGTAATTTAAAGCGGTAATCTTCTAAGACATTCCCGCGACCCATCTAAAGTGATCCTAATATGAGATTCGGCAGGGGATATCCCAACAAGAGGTTAAATCAGAAAAATCAGTTGTCGCAGCAACTTCAAAAACCATCACTACATACCTTGGCTACCTTGTCCAGCTGACTCATACTGGCCTTGACCCTGAATCGTCACCTGTCCCTGACCGAACTGGTTCTTCTGGACGTAAGAGCCAGGAGCTGGAGTTGGCTTTTCAGTTCTGGAAAGATGTGGCTGGTTAGTTTTCTTTTACATATATCAAAATTCATAGACTGCTGGCCTTTTAGAGAAACTACGAGTCGCTCAACGAGCAATGGAAAGAGCTATGCTCGGAGTTTCTTTGCGGGATAAATTCCAACAACAGAGAACATGGATATTCACCGAACAACCAGAGTCACCGACATAGCTCATTAAAGCAAGTTGAAGTGGCAATGGGCAGGCCACATCGCTCGTAGAACTGATAATCGATGGGAAATAATAGTTCTCGAGTGGCGAATGGATAGGAAGACGCAGCGTGGATCTCCCCCTAGGTGGACCGAAGATATCGTGAGAGCCGCGGACAACCGATGTATGCAAGTGGCGAATTGTCGTTCAGCGTGGTGGTGTAAGGGGGAGGCCTATGTTTAGCAGTGGACGTCTTCCGGCTGATGATGATGATGAAGCCCATATAAGCATACACGCACTGCTGAAGTGCTGACAAAATGTGCCACGCCGAAAACCATGTCAAAATCGGTTTTAGTCGGTCGTTTAAAAACTGATCAATTAATGCTCACCTGAAGTTGTTCAAAATCACACTTCCTGTAACTGGAGGTCTGACGGTGACTCCAGGTGGGTTGTTCGGGCTGCCCCTATTGTCCCCAACGTATTTGCCGTCGTTGCCTCCGAAGACACCGGGCACCCACTTGCCGAGCTGGTTGACTGGCCAGGGGTCCGTGTAGAAGGGGTCACGGCAGCACTTGCCGACACGTCCAGTTTCCAAGTCTTTGCAGTCCTGGTGGGAGATTTGGCTTTTTAGTACCTACTGGCATTATTTTGAAGGTTTTGTACCCGTAGGGTACTAAGTTGTAAAAAGAACCCTCATGCATAAATTTAAATGCCTTAGCATTCGTAGTAACGAAGTGTCATACAAAATATCGACTCCAAAAAAACCCCTTGGGGGTCGAATTCTACAAACCGTCTCATTGAGCACCTAATATGTCCTAAAAACCCCACACGCAAAAAATTTAAAACTCCAATTATTTGTAGTAAAGAAGTTTTATACCAACTATCAACTCAAAAAACCCCTTGGGGCTCGAATTTCACAAAATTTCATCTTAGTGAGCAACTAAGTCATAAAAAGAACACCTATAAAAAATTTAAACTACCACTTGTATCTTGTATGAACCCCAAAAACAACCCTGTAGGGATGGAATTTCGCAAAAGTGAGCATCTACGTCCTATAAATCCCCATGCCAAATTTTAACTCCTAGCACTTGTATTTTCTGAGATTTTGTGATGAGTGAGTGAGTGACTTTTCATTGATGATTCTTATTCTGGTGATGAGGTACTTACAGTCAAAGGAACTCTGTAAGCCGCTTGGTCTCTGGTGAGGGCTACAGTGGTGTTGGAAATGACTCCCTCCGCGGTACAGAATTCGATGGGTGTGCATTTTAGAGCAGCGGCGCATCCAACTGGGATGTCATCTGGGGAAGAGGTGAAGTGATGTAGCTATTGCATTCACCATAGATAAAAAAATATCCAGCCCCCCTAGACAAGTCGCAAACGATAATCGTTAACGCTCGGTTCTCCCCAATAGATTTTCAACCTTATTCCTTCGAGTCTTTAGTTGAAAATCTATTTAGGATTTTAAGCATTAGCGACTGGAACGAACGACAACGCCATGAAATCTTCAATAGATTTTCAACCAAAGACTCGAAGGAATAAGGTTGAAAATCTATTGGGGAGAACCGAGCGTTAACGATTATCGTTTGCGACTTGTCTAGGGGGGCTGATACCGTGTTCAATACAAAACGTAAAGTTTTGAGTGAAGCCACTTTTTAATAAATGCACAGGGGGAACTGGCCACAACCACTAAACGCCGTCACACGCCACTCGCACGATTCCGGTATCGTGCGACCCCTCTATCTCTTACCTCAGTAATGCCAGGCCTGGCGCACTCCGCGGTGTAGCCACGTCAACGGGGCCCCCGCGTGTGCTTGTAGTATGAAACTGCATAACACGCGGGCGCACCGTGGACGGGTTTCACAGTCGGTTGCCGCCCGCCGCCCGTTTCTCACGCTTTCCATACATATTTTTACTTTATTCTCACGAGCAAAGATTTTACGTTGGCTTGTTTTTGGGAAGTGACACTTCTGTACGTAGTACTTTTAAGTATTTCGTGGTAATGCATTGGTTAAAAAATGTAGAAGCCAGCGACCACAAGTGTCGACCACCGGCCACAAGTAGCTGTCGCGCGCTTCAGATTCTCTGTGGCCGCTTCTAGCTTCTCGTGGCGGCGTTTTGTGGTTGTGGCCAGTGGCTCGTTTGCAGCGACACTATATGTAAAAGGAATCTGGACATTCTTGGATCTATGTTTTAAGCCTTATTAAACAAAGGTAAATATTAAGACCGTAATTCTTTTCTTAAAAGACCATCTCAGTGTCCAGGGTCCTCCAATATAATGTCTATCATCATCATCTGCCTGCCTTTTCCCAACTTTATTGGGGTCAGCTTCCAGTCAAACCAGATGCAGCTGGATATCAGTATTTTACATGGAGCGACTGACTGTCGGACCTCCACTACCCATTAACTGGGTAATACGATACCCCATGGTAAGACTTGTTGTCAGACTTTAGAGCTTCTGACTAACAGTAACGACTGTCAAAGATCTACAAATGACAGCCGGGACTCCAATATAATGTCTATCTAGGTGTAATATCTGTCTAGGGTGTGTAAGCGGGTGGAATACGGCAAATAACGCTCATAATCTTAGAAATATTTCTTATAAAATTCTGCGTAAGCAATACTAGAATCACAATAAAATTAAAAAAATTAAAACTTCAACTTACTGTTCTGTGGTGGTTGTGGCCGATTCTGGTCCAAAATCAGTCCACCAGTTATGTAAGGATTTTGGAAAGATTCTGATGCAGTAATGCCGTCAATAGGGGGTAAATATTCAGGGGCCTTCGTGGAAGGAGGCAGATATGTTGGTCTACCAGTAGTGACAGGCCTTGGGGAGATAGGACGGGGTGTTGTGGGACGGGGCGTTGTAGGACGAGGGGTCGTTACAGGACGTGGTGTGGTCACGAAACTGGGGGTGTAAGAAGAAGTAACAACGTTGGAACCGCTGTTGGTATTATCAACTGGTGGAAGGTAAGGAATACCAGGTTTAAGACCTGATCCAGACGCACCAGGGCGGAACACACCAGCATTCTCAGATCCAGCCGAGAAAGAATCAGTTTCTACAAAGTTTGATTGGGATGTGGCCTTGAAGCCAGTTCCGAAACTATTGGGGGCGCCGGTTGTTCCAAAACCGGAGGCGGTTGATCCGAATTTGTTGTTGTTGAAGGCGGATCCTGATCCGAATTGGTTTCCGAAGCTGGCGGATCCTTTATTGGCATTTGCGTTGAATCCAGAACTGCCTGATGCCTGGCTTGTGAAGCTGTTTTGACTGCTCTGACCAGATTGACTGAACTGTCCCTGTCCGTTGCTGGTTGATCCTTGGAAGGTGCCTGATCCGATGCCCAGGGATCCCTGGAGGTTGCTTCCAGCTAAGGAGGCTGTTTCGATTCTGCAGCAGATCTCAGTTCTTGTATTGCAGTATTGTTTCTGTGGCAAAAGAAAGGGTTTTGGTTAGTTATTTTTTTTTGTATAGTTTGCGGTGCTCTTATAATTAAACAAAAACCTTCTAAAGCTTTTAAAAGTACTATAAATACTTAAACATCTGTTGAACACTTGTCCAAAAAAAGTGTCACTGCAAAACAAACCTTATATCAAAGTGAAATCTCGATTTGACATTTACAGTTTTTTTAGACAAATGTTGAAGAGATGTTTAATTTTTTTGTGGTAAGAATGTAAATGACTGGTTAATCTAGAAACTGAGAAATGTCCGTTTGCGTCTGACAAAGGTCAGGGCGGATTGTTACGTTTTGTCCAGAAATCCCCATTTTAAATTCAGCCTAGTGGAGATTTCTGGACATAAAAACGAGAATCAACACCAGATGTTTTTTACAATAATAAACAGGAATCTAGAAGCCTCGATGATGAAATCCCCAATTCCTGGGCTGAATTTATTATAATAGTGGGATTTTTTTTTTCTTTAGAATAGGTTCTTATCATATTCTACGAGTATTGTGAAAATGTCACCACCACCAGTGGATATCGGAAAGTAAAATTTGTGAAAAAAATCAGACTTAATATTTATAATATACCCATTGACTAACAATGACCTTTCAATTAAAAATTAATTCGGAAACCGATATAACAACTATTTTTAATGAATAATAAACGCTAAATAATTGCTAAATATATTCTTGTTTATTAGTGTTTCTTGCTCAAAAAGAGTTAATGGAATCCTTGTCACTGGCATAAACCGGCCAAGCACGAGTCGGACTCGCGCAACAAACGTCTCAACAACTGTTTAACTGTTCAGGCCCTATAGCCATGTAACAAACGATAAACCCAAACGCTGTGTAGGCTTTAATAGAGTTTCAACTTTATGTGCTTGGGTATAACGTTGAAGATCTAGTGAAGATTGCTTATCGTTTTCGATCTTTCGAGAGAACCTCCTCCATTTCTTAAGACGGTTAATTAGAGATGTGACCACTACTTGGCCTTATGGGAGGAGTTATACGTCGATTTTCCATGAAAAAGCGTTTACAGACTACATAGATTGTGGCATCTTTGGGTTAAAGGTACCCAGAATGGATTGTGGGACCCGTCTAAATGCGTCACGGAATTGTCTAAATGGCTCGCGAGACTGTCTGACTAAAAAAGTAACTGTAAAAGTGTAACTGCAAAACGACCCTTAAATCAACGAGAAATGTCGTTTGTGTGACAGTTTTTTTGGACAAGCGTTCAACAGAATATGTTTATCTTTTTGTAGTGAGACGGTCAAAGTCTACGTAGACTAAGTCACGTGGTAAATACCTAGCTAAAGAGTCCACTACATCATAAATTGCATCATTCACACGTTGACTCTTAATTTTACTGCATATCGTAAATACTTACGACTAAAATAATGGCGCCGGAGAGCTAAGTTGGATAGTTGGTAAATGTTAAGCGTCGCTTCCTAAATATGGGTCGCCATTTTGTAAATTCTGTCTCCTATATGTCAGTGACAATTTGTCAATTAATTTTCGAAAGTAAAGAGTAGTTTACATTAATCGAACGACTTCAAAATAAGAAGGAAGTTCTTAATTCGGATGTTTTAATAATTATTTTGTTTGTTTGTTTGCGCACAACTCTGTGCCTTAACAACCGATTTGAAAAAAAAATGTTTTGTTAGAAAAAGTAGGTATACTTCTCAAATATTCTCATGAAAATTTTATCGAAATCGGACAAGCGGTTTTTGAAAAATCAATAAAAAAAAATCTACATTGCCTACACCGATTACTCCGAGGTTTCTGATGCAATATGTTTAATTCTTTTTTGTTCTAGGCAGTATACCTGTCATTTATTCCTATAAAAATTTCACTCAGTTTGGTTCAGTAGTTTTTATTTTATGGTCATTTTTCGCTTATTTGTGTACTTGGACGATGTTATTACTGGATTATTAAGTGCCATGTTCAATTTTTTTAAAGAGCCCACTATTCCAAATCGCCTTTCTGCCTCTACCTTTTACTTACCTTTTTACTTGAATATGTGTTCAAATATTTTTAAATGATTTTTAATAATTAAAATTTCACATTTTATTATGTTGCCAGACGTTAAAAATCTTAAAAGATACGGCGTCCTTAAATCGTCAACTGTCAATATGTATTTTCGACACTGACATTTGACGTTTGACATAATGATGTCACAATGTCTTTTGTTCGATTTTCTTTTCAAATCGCCTTGTATAGAACTTTTATAGTAGGTGGTGATTGCAAGTGGTATCAATCAATATAATTGGCTTTGGTATTTATAAAAACCATCTTCACAAAGAAGTCTGCAATAGACAATTTAGTTGTCTATTGGTAGAAGATGGTTGTCTGTGATACTGCCATAGATGTTTTGTAATGATTTAGTATTTGTGTAGACGCAAAAGAATTGTGGAAGTCGTGGCTAAATAATTACAGCCGCACAGGCCGATCATTCGGGTTAAGCCCCGCTTGCCGAGGTTGGTCTGTGGATGGGTGACCATCTGTCATAACGACATTCCTCCGTGTCTCGGCAAGTACGTAAAGCCGTAGTTCCCAACTGTCATTTGTAGATCTTTGACAGTCGTTACTGTTAGTCAGAATCTCATAAATCTGACAACCAGTCTTACCATGGGGTATCGTTTTACCCAGTTATTGGGTTGTGTAAGTCAGATAGTCAGTCGCTCCATGTAACATACTGATATTCAGCTGCATCTGGTTCGACTGGAAGCTGACCCTAATATAGTTGGGAAAAGGCAGGCAGATGATGTATGTGTAGACATAAAGATGCTCCTTCACCGGAAGCATTCGCGTGTAATATAACATTAAACATTCGACTGGTTTCTCCGGTTTTGCGCCGGGGCTAAGGCGCAAAACCGTCTCGTGTGCATGAGCGCTTACGCCCGTAGTTACTATTGTATCTAAATCCAAATCCTGATCCGCCTTTAATAATCAATGGGCATGATGTTGACATGAGAATATGGCATTTAAGTAATAAACTAAAATACAAAGTAAAATTGTATAATTTACTACGCATTTTATGTATAAATTAAGTCTAAATGAAAACTGTATATCAAAGTTTAATGCTATTTAATAAGACAAGTCTTACATTTATCTTGAATTATAGTAGGTTAATGAGTAGAGATGAGCTGTGAAGCCGACTAGTCGGCCTTATTTGCCGTCGTTGAGAATCGATTAAAGAAATTTAAGATTAGAGGACACAATTTTACCACCAGTCGGCTTCACCACCTATTTGACGCGACACATAGTCAAATAGGTGTGACCTGCTCATCATCATCATTATCATCAGCCTATTATGTTCCCACCGCTGGGACTCAGGCCTCCTCTCTGTGAGAAGGATTGGGCCATAATCCACCACGCGGGCCCAGTGTGAATTGGTGGATATCACATGTCTTCGAATTTTTAGTTCTAAGACATGCCGGTTTCCTCACGATGTTTTCCTTCACCGTTTTGAGAGCAGTGGTGATGAAATATATTACATAAAGTAATATGCCTGGCTGGATTCGAACCCACGACCTACAGCTCGTAGGTCTGCTCTCCTTTTCCTTTTCGTGGTAAAACGGTTAAAGTCTACGTAGACATAGCCTCTGTTCAGACACGGCGGGAACCGCGCGTTTCCCGCGCGGGAATCGCGCGGTTATGTCTGAACGATTACTTAATAACTCATAGAAATAAGACTCATGCGATTTCCATGCGATTCTGAAATCGCGCGGTTCCCGCCGTGTCTGAACAGAGGCTAAGTCTTGACGCGACACATAGTCAAATATGTGTGACTGCCTAGTTGGTCTTATTTGTGATTCGTCAGGCGGTCAAAAGCTCTTTTCTCGAGGACTATCTTTGTTGTTTTTTTCTTTTATTAGGTAACATTGTGTCCACTAATTTCAAATTTTTCGTTATTCGATTTTCAACTTTATCACAATTGTAGTAGAAGAAGGTCGACGGCGCGTTGTGTTCCACGCGCGCCTCAAAGAGCGTCAACATGATGACGGGGCCCTGATGACCCTCTAGAGGGCCAAAGCGGCGCGGGTTCGCGGGACTTATCTCATTACCGTGACCCCGGAACATAAAAGGCTATTGAACCACACCGTGGATTTTAGTCAGTGCAAGTCTGACAGTCCCTTCCGCCCTGCTCGTGGTGGGAGGACTCATTAGATGATTTTACAACGTAAGAAAAAAAGTAGAAGTTTCATATTCGATTAAGTTTTTTTTATAATTCCCCAATTTTATTTTAAGTTTTTTTTTTTAATTTGGCATCAGTTTTGGGTTGTTACGCTGATGTCTGTAGAAGAAACATGACTGAAATTATCGATAGTCCCTTAACACTACTGACGATGACCAGTTTGGCCTACTAGTCGGCTTATCAACCAGTCGGCTAACATCACAGTCGGTCTCACCTCTAGTAATACTCGTAAGTTAGTATTGAAATTTTATAGGAATCGTTTAAATATTTACTTAAATGTTAATTGTAGTACTAGGAATATTTATGCACATCAATTAGGAAGTTCCATATAACAGCATGGGGTATAAAACGCCGGTAAATGGCATTAGAGTCACCTATAATTGTGGATGTTAGACAAGTATAAGGTCAGAATATTTCATGTCAAATTAAGAGTTTAACTAAAATGGTATAATATAATTTCATAATATAGAATCCTAAGTGATTTTATAGTTTGTGTGTATGTTTGTTACTTTACGAAAAACTACTGAACGGATTTGAATGAAATTTGATGCACAGATAGTACATAACCTGTACCCTTAGCACGAATTTTCAGTATTTGAGACATAAAGTAAACTGGAACTTTTACAACTTGAAATTGTCAATTTTCAAGGAAAAATTAGTTCCTTCTTCGCACACCAGAGGCGCTGTTCCATTTTTTCATAAAGGTAGCGCTGTAAATACTGTAAAGACGCTGTAAAGTAAAATAGTGAAAATTCGTGCTAAGGGTACTGATAAGCCTTATGATAAGTTATTCTGTTTCAAATTTCCATACAGTAAATTCCCTTTTTTGATAGGCTTGTTGATCTAGTGGTTGTTAATGACCCTGACTGCTATGCCGGAGGTCGTGGGTTCGATTCCCACCCAGGACAAATGTTTGTGTGATGAGCACGATTATATTTATGTATTTAGAAAGATATAAGTATGTTGTAGTGCAGCTAGTAAAACTGTAATTGCGAAACTAATCGGAAATAGTAATGTCTCGCCCTGGGCGCCCTGGGTGGGAAGTCATTTCATGACTTTACCACGATACAAAACAGTGCTCAGAATGGGTCACGAGACTGTCTAAATGGGTTGCGGAATAATCTAAATATAATAATAATATTCCACAACTAACACACAACGCCATCTAATCCCAAGTTAAGCAGAGCTTGTGTTATGGGTACTAGACAATTGATAAACATACTTATATATTTCTAAATAATAAATACATACATACATATTATAGATAAATTACACCCAGACACAGAACAAATCATCGTGCTCATCACACAAACATTTGTCCTGGGAGGGTAACGAGACTGTCTAAATGGGTCACGAAACTGTCTAAATGGGTCGCGCTAATCCGCGGGAAACGTTGTACCACGATAACAATATTGACAGAACAAAGCCCAATTAAGGTATCGATTAGCCATTCATATAAATTAGATGTAACTCAGTGACGATAACGTTTAATAACGAAACGTTTCCGGATATCAGTTTTTTTTTCTTGTGACGTTATTTCAAGGAAATAATGTAGTTTGTCAGTGTTCTAATTAAGTTTTTTCCTCGTGTGAACCATTGTACTATTGTTGTATGAAACTTAGCTGTTTTTGTTGAAGTTTTTTTCTTGTAATTAACATCACTAATATACAGTATTTTGCTCGAGAATGATGTTCTATGTTGTTGGTAATTTTATGAAGATTGTGGACTTTTGAGACTAATATTACACGGCGGAAAATCATCCCACAGAAACTTAATATCGGGATAAAAATTATCCTACACAGTAATATAGGTTATAAAATAGACTAAAATAACAAAAAAAAAACAAAATCGGTTCATCCAGTCGAAAGTAATCGTATTAAAAGTTTTGACTGGCCTGTTGGTCTAGTGGTTAGTGACCCTGACTGCTATGCCGGAGGTCGTGGGTTCGATTCCCACCCAGGACAAATGTTAGTGTGATGAGCACGATCATTTTGTTTTGTGTCCGGGTGTAATTTATCTATAATATGTGTATGTATGTATTTAGAAATATATAAGTATGTCTATCAGTTGTCTAGTACCCATAACACAAGCTCTGCTTAGCTTGGTACTAGATGGCGTTGTGGGATAGCTGTGGAAAAAAAATACAGTCGAATTGCGAAACTTCTCCTTTTTTCGAAGTCGATTAAAAATAAGATAAATTATCAATAATATTAATTTCAAAACAGAAATACCGAACCGTTAAAATACAAATATTTGATGAAATAATACGTCAACAGATTAAAATATTTACTCGACTTAGCGGAGCGCGTGTTAAGAGTTACACAACAAATATACCAGACCGATTTCGTCAATATTAGAAAATAATAAGTTCGCGTCCATTTTTATGCAATTCGCAAATATTTTGTGTAAATATAGATTTAGATCTTGGTACGAGTTTTAAAAGTCTAAATAGTAAATGTGCATGTCCTAGAAAAATCGAATTATATGGCACTATTCAGAAGTTTTTCTACCACGTTACTCGAAAATTACCTGTATAAAAATATGCTACGTCGTAAAACAGGTTATAAGCTATCTATGTACCAAATTTCATCTAAATCCGTGCAATAGTTTTTGCGTCAAAGAGTAATAAATATCCATCTATCCGTCCATCGAAATGAACAAACTCACACGTTTATCATAATTATAATAATATTAGGACTAGCGGAAAATCTGTTTAATCCGTGATTTGAACCCGCAACGTAGAAGACGAACGCTAAACAAATAGGCCACGCAGCCTGCGACCGTTTTGTTTTCAGACTGTTTTTTTTCGAAGTAATTCATCAAATTGAGCTCCTTGTGTTCTGAGTCGAGCTACACGATAACCGACAAATGCTTGCACTGACTGCACATGTCCACTCAAATCTGTGTGGTTCTTTCCTCAAAAGACCATCTCAGACACCCACATGGTCCTCGTATGACTTGATCAAAACAATGTCTGGACTTTAAAAGAGACTGTGACCTCTGAGTTTGTTTCGGCTGTTTCTTCTCAGAGTAGTCAGGTACGAAACACCGGTCCCATCTAGGTTTAAAAATGTTGGTTGTGTATCTTATCTTTATCATTAAAATGAGTCCTCCCACCCAGGGTGGGACAGCAAGGACTGACTAAAATCCACGTCGATCCTTTAAAAGCCCTTTACGTTCCACGATTACTCGATGACCCGCGACTCCAAAGCTCCAGACTTAAGCCCTTACAAAATCTTTCTTAAATTAAAATAGAAATGTCCACATCAAAAGGGCAAGTTAACCGACTGTTAAAGGTTAACGTTGCGTTACACATTGACAGCCAGTTAGCCTAACTTTTAGGTTAGCACGCAAAGTACACACCAAGTTATGCGTAACCAGCATAAACCGAACTTTCGTTGTGAAGGAAGATTATACAAGCCAAGGCTTGGGTAAACTGGTTATGTGAAGCCTTTAAGATCCTAATCAAATGATATAAACTTCAGTTTTAAATTGACAGTTGAGAGAAAATGTCGGAATCATTTTACGTATGGTGTAATTTTCTTTTTCAATTTATGAGAAAATCGGCATCATCTGCCTAGCCTTTCCCAACTATAATATTCTACAATAATAATATTCCACAACTATCACACAACGGCATCTAGTCCCAAGCTAAGCAGAGCTTGTGTTATGGGTACTAGACAACTGATAAGCATACTTAAATATTTCTAAAAACATAAAAATTATAGATAAATTACACCCAGACACAGAACAAATGATCGTGCTCATCACACAAATATTTGTCCTGGGTGTGAATCGAACCCACGACCTCCGGCATAGCAGTCAGGGTCACTAACCACTAGACCTACAGGCCAGTCAACCAGTCACTATGCTGTGGTCTGGTACAAATACAGCTGAATTACAGTATATAACATGGAGTAGTAACTGTATAATACTTCTTTCTAAGACTGGTTGTCAGACTTTCGTGTTTCTGACTAAGGGTGCACCCAAAGAGATTTAAAAGAACCTATAGAGCGGGCATTGGGAAAATTGTCATACAAAATTGTTGATGCCGTGCGTCAGTAGCACTATCTAGTGTTGCATAGCAACGCGACTACTAGACTGAGCGACTTTTTACCAAGTGGTAAAAAGTTTTGGATCACAACTTTCTTCGTGATGTCCCGTCTATTGCTCGTATATATGTAGTTTAATGTCGTTGGGGTGCAACCCATTATGCGATTCGACCGATTCCGTCTCATCATCTGCCAGCCTTTTCCCAACTATATTATGGTCGGCTTCCAGTCGAATCAAATGCAGCTGAATATCAGTATTTTACATGGAGAGGCTGCCTTTCGGACCTCCACAACTGGGTAACTGAGTAATACGATACCCCATGGTAAGACAGGTCGTCAGACTTTCGAGCTTCTGACTAACAGTAACGACTGTCAAAGATCTACAATTGATAGCTAAGACAGCTTTAAGTCTTTCGCGGGGCTTATCTCATTACCGTGACCCTGGAACGTAAAGGGCTAATGAAGGACACCGTGGATTTTAGTCAGTACAAGTTTGACAGTCCCTCCCGCCTTGCCCGGGGTGGGAGGACTCATTTGATGATTTTACCACGCGAAAGACGATTTTACGTGGTTTTCTGAGGCATGAAGGAAGTTCTCTCTTTTAGACGGTCACCAATGCACATTCCAACCTCGGCAAGCGTGGCTTACCTTGAAAGATTTGTCCGTGTATTTAACCACGAAATCTTCAAAAACTACAATACACTAGAACCAAAAATTTAGAGACATGTAACGTAGTCTAACCAACCTGCACTGGGTTCGCGTGGTGGATTATGACCCACTCCCTCTCACAGAGAGGAGGCCTGTGTTTCCAGCAGAGGTAAGTGATAAATTATATTTATTTTGTAAGCTGAATAAAAAAACTCTTTTACACGTCCCAACCTATATTTTAAAAGCCAGATGAGGCCGGTGTTTCGTACCTGACTACTCTGAGAAGAAACAGCCGAAACAAACTCAGAGGTCACAGTCTCTTTTAAAGTCCAGACATTGTTTTGCTCAGGTCATACGAGGACCATGCGGGTGTCTGAGATGGTCTTTTGAGGAAAGAGCCACACAGATTTGAGTGGACCTGTCCAGTCAGTGCAAGCATTTGTCAGTTATCGTGAAGCTCGACTCATAACTCAATGAGTTCAACGAATGGGAATATTATAGGCTGATTATGTTACTTATTATGTAATTTAAATACTTATGAATACATAGGCTATACTTTACATAAGACCATAAGTCATGTATCATGTTTTTGACGTCAATAATTTATCATTATAAGTATTTAAACGGTAGGGTCTTTAACTATTATAATAAAGATGGTTATATGTATAATATAATAGTTGTTTAAACGTTTAGTTAGATTTGACCTACCTCGACATAATTCCTATGTCATGTGACTGAGACTTTTTTTAGCTTTCGACAAAAAACTGTCTGTAACTGGCCTACTTGAAATAAATAATTTGGTTTTAATTAAATAATTAAAAAAAAAAACTGACTGTAACTGGCCTACTTGAAATAAATAATTTGATTTTAATTAATTAAATTAAAAAAATAAACTGTCTGTAACTGGCCTAGGTACTTGAAATAAATAATTTGATTTTAATTTTCGACTTTCTTTTTTTATAAAAAAATATGTTATTTTGTCAGAAAATTATGCTAAACTTAGCGTACCATGGCGGATGATTGTATTTTTTAAATTTATTTCATTTTAATCACACTTTTTAACCGACTGCAAAAAAGTCAAAGAAAAAGAAATCAAAATAAAAGTTATTTTGTTGGTAATTTTATGTGGTTGTTTTTGAGGTCGGATTTTTTTGTAAGTTCTATTTTACACATTTTTTGCATTTGCATTTTTACACAGGCGATTCACAGGAACTCAATGTTTTAAAGTGCGAATCGACACCTCCAAATTTGACTGGCCTGTTGGCCTAGTGGTTAGTGACCCTGACTGCTAAGCCAGAGGTCGTGGGTTCGATTCCCACCCAGGACAAATGTTTGTGTGATGAGCACGATCATTTGTTCTGTGTCTGGGTGTAATTTATCTACAATATGTATGTATTTAAAAATATATAAGTATGTTATCAGTTGTCTAGTACCCGTAACACAAGCTCTGCTTAGCTTGGGACTAGATGGCGTTGTGTGATAGTTGTGGAATATTATTATTATAAATTAATGACAGCAGTGAGAAACATTCAGACTCCTATTTCAAAACACCATGGACTACAGTATCTTCTATCAAAATACAAGATAATATTTGATAATGTAATACTTGAACAACCATTTATCATGCCGTCGTGTACTGTCGAGCACACAAGTGTAGACGTGTACAAGTACAGGCGCTTGCGCAAGTGGTTTGTTTCGTCAGTTGGAGACTGAAATATATGAGGGTATTGTGACCTTTTTATGTGACCTGTGTGAAATAGGGTCGGTTATAAATAGTTTTATTCGTTTTAAAAGTAATATTTTGGAGTAGTAAAAAGTTTTCATTGATAAAATAATTCTTATAGAAAGTACCAAAAAAAAATTATGTTGCTGCTGAAAAATTTCTGTTTTTTTTATATTTTACATTTTATAAATTTATCTTAAGGAAGAGGTAATAAATACGTTGCAATCAATTTCCAAAAAATTATAAACCAACAAAAAAAAATATTTTACCGAAATTTCACAAAAAAAAATATGACTATATTGTCCCATCAATCACTTTCATCGCCGACTGTACTTAAAGACAAGAACTTCTGACACAAGGACAGCTAAAGCTGCTTTTAAATGGGCAATATTTTTACTGCAATATCTGGCTTCAAAGTTTCCGGCCACATAGCGTCTAAACGAGCAATATTTTTAAGCAATACAGCAGGCTGTTTTAGTAAAAAAAAAAAAAAAAAAATACAGGGTGTAAGGGTCAGTCCTCCACAAACTTTCAGAGCTTGCTCAGTAGACGAAACTGAACAATCTTCCAGAATTTTTTATTACAGGAAATTAAAAAAAAAAACATGGCCTCACCATACAAAATTATAAACTTGATTGGACAGCTTTTATGGAGAGGCTTATTTTTTTTAATTTCCCGAAAAAATTGTGGAAGATTGTTGACGGTTTCGTCTACTGAGCAAGCTCTGAGGGTTTGTGGAGGGCTGTCCCTTACACCATGTATAATAGTCCGCAAAATAGATTATCAAAAAAAAATTAGACTCGATTTTTTTTCGTTTGTTACGTAAACCTAAATTTACAAAAAAAGATACAACGTTTTCAAAAAACCTCCCGAAATTTGAAGCGTTTTATTTCTAATATTCACTGATTTGAAAAAAAAAAAACAAAACTACGTGTCCATATTTTTCAATATTCTAACAACCTTATTTTTGGCTATATTGCCGGCAAAATCTCCCGAAAGAAGCGTTTTATTTACGTCAATATTAACTGATTTGAAAAAAAATATACAAAACTATGTGTCCATATTTTTCAATATTCTAACAACCTTATTTTTGGCTATATTGCCGGCAAAATCTCCCGAAAGAAGCGTTTTATTTACGTCAATATTAACTGATTTAAAACTACGTGTCCTTTTTTTTAATATTCTAACTACCTTATTTTTGACAATATTGCCGGCAATAAATTGTATTGCTGCCAAAATATTGCCCGTTTAGACGCACCTTTAGACTCATACATAATGTATGAGTAATGTATGTATTTATGTATGGGATGCAATACAAACAAGATTCATAACGCCGGAGGCTGTGTTTGATTATTTTCGTTTAGTATAATGTTATAATCATTCTGTTTTGTAGTAGTACTGAGGCGTGGCTCTGTTTACTGAACATGTTTAAATATTATGCTGTATCTTGTCTATATTATCTATATATATAAAAGAACAGGGGTTTTTCTTTTGACACGACTACAGCCGAAACCGCTAAACGCAGAAACTTGAATTTTGGACAGCATTTGCAGTCTACCATGTAGATTGGCAATAAGACGGGATTTTGCGAAAATCCTCCTCTAAGGGGGTGAAAAGGGGTGAAAACGTTTGTATGAAAAATCTTATTCCTTGGGTTTAAAAACTTGAAACTTACCACGAATGAGAACACAAGTAAATAAATAAGATTAGCACCATTATTTTTTTAAAACTACCCTCCATTGGTAATCTAGGGGTTATTAAAGTTTGTATGGAAAAATCATAACGCGTGAGCTGATGAATTTGAAAATCAGTATTTATATACTAAATAAGAATTAATCAAATACGTGTTTTTGGATTTTTCGAAAATCACCCCTCAAGTTGGTGAAAAGGGGTATTCAAGTTTTAAGGGGAGGATATTAAACCACTAAATGTAGAAACCTGAATTTTGGATGATACTTGCAGTTTATAATGTAAGTAAGCATAAAGAAAGGATTTTGCGAAAATCTACCTCTAAGGGGGTGAAAAGGGGTGAAAACCTTTGTATGCAAAATCGTATTCTTTGGGTTTATAAACTTGAAACTTGGTACGAATGTGAGTATAAGTAAATAAAAAAGATGGGCATTATTACTTTTTTTAAAACTACCGCCCATTGGTAATCTAGGGGTTGTTAAAGTTTGTATGGGAAAATCATAACGCGTGAGTTGATTAATGTGAAAATCAGTATTTATATACAAGTTCAGAAATAATTAAACACGTGTTTTTGGATTTTTCTAAAATCACCCCTCAAGTTGGTGAAAAGGGGTATTAAAGTTTTAAGGGGAGGATTTTACTGCTTGCTTCGATAAACTTAAAACTTGGCCTAAATATTCTCTCAATCAAATAATAAAGGATGCGTTTATTTAAAAATCAACCCCTGACGGGGTGAACATGGGAAAATCAGGACTGGACCATTTTTAGATTTTCCAAAAGTATCCTAAAACGAGGGTGTCCGGGCATTAAATTCACTGAGTTCGAAGTTAGAAACACGCGCAGACGAAGTCGCGGGCAAAGTGCTAGTTAAGTATATTTATAGGTACATAAACAACGTGTAACGTTAATAGCGCAAAACCTCTCGTGGGGTAACTCAGCCCATGATACTGAACAATGTTTGTTCAAAAACTTTTGGAAAAAATAATGAAAATAAAATGATTTTTCATACTGATGGGCTTGATCAATTTCTCATTTTGTATGAAAAATCTTTAAAAGTTTTAGAACAAGCATTGATCAGTAACATGGGCTGAGTTACCCCACGAGAGGTTTTGCGCTATTAACGTTACACGTTGTATAATGTACTTATGAATGGTCACAATTATTATATTATTTATAAAAAAAATACGCTCTAAAATTAATAAACGCAATTATAAATGCGAAAAATTGATGGATGTTTGTGAAGTTTTTGCGCAAAAATTACTGAACAGAATTGGATACACACTACACAGATAGTTTTTGTACCAATTTTATGTTTTCGTGGGATAGTTTACGACTAACAAACCCAAGTTACAGTTACTTCACCCGTTACGTATCAAAGTTGCTGGCTACAGATAGTTTTCAATATTAGCAATATTTCTCTATTTTTTAATCATCATCATCTGCCCAGCCTTTTCCCAACTATAATTGGGATCGTCTTCCTTCCAGTCAAACTCGATGCAGCTGAGTAATAGTATTTTAAATGGAGCGACTGTCTATAGGACCTCCACAACCCACTAACTGGGTATTACTGCGCGTATCTCTCAGAACCGCCAATTTGCGAGTACGATTATCAGGGCTGTACTGGGTAAGACTCGTTGTCAGACTTTAGAGCTTTTGACTAACAGTAACGACTGTCAAAGATCTACAAATGACAGCCGGGACCAATGGCTTTACGTGCTTTCCGAGGCACGGAGGAAATTCGCTATGACAGACGGTCACCTATCCACAGACCAACTTCGGCAAACGCGGCTTAACCCGGAAGATCGGCCTGTGCGGCGGTAATAATTTAGCCACGAGTTCCCCTACTCTTATTTTTTATTATACAATTGAATGCTAGGTATATAATAGCTTTAGACTTTCCTGTATCAAAAGTATACAGAATTTTAGCGTACCCACAATAGAGTCAAATCTCTATTTTTTGCACTTTCCAAAGCTCTAAATCTAGTCAAAATCGGTTCAGCAATTTAGCCTAAAAAAAACGTCTGCATTTCAACCTGTAAAGGTAAGCGTCCACAGGTCGGCCGCTTGTGTATCGGACGCATCGCATCAAACGGATTTCTGTTCCGGCAGCGATCGGATTGCCAACGCGAGTATCAGCAATCGGATTGCCGATGCCACCTTCATCGCGTCCATTTATCGGCATTCCATATGACGTCATCGGTACGCATCGCATGTAGGCATTGCCGATGAGCCGTCCGTACATGCGGATCAGTGGACGCAGTTGTATGAGTTTTAATACGAGGCAAACTAACATCCGTTACGTCCGATACGTGCTATGCGGACCTGTGGACGCTTACCATAAAATTCACTTTTCCTTTTCTTATTGTATCGTCTACCATTTAAATCTCATGTGTGTCAATCATTATGTCAATTATGTCAAACAAAAGAAACATTAATCATAACATAATGTGGGTTTGTGTTAGCAAGAATGCGTGGGAGTTGATGACTCATAAACCAAAAGTTTGATGGAAATATGATCTTTTTATCGTGTTTAAATCATCAAATGAGTCCTCCCAAACAATGCGGGCCGGCAAGGACTGTCAGATTCCTACTGACATGGTGTCCCTTATAGCCCTTCACGTTCTGGGGTCGCGGTAATCTGGCAGGCTTTGCGCCCCCGTTAGATTGCAGACAGCTCTTTGAAGCGCGCGTGGAACAAGACACGCCGTCGACCCTGGCATGGTCCATAATCGGACGGCAAGTCAACTACTCGGCGTCCATAATGCCCTCGTCTACGATGGCCAGAAATTGACTCTTTAAGGGAGCTTCCCAAAATGGCTGTTAGCGTGGAACTTGACGTGCCGTCGACCCGGGCATGGTCCATTACTCGCCATCCGTATAAATCGCGTCATCATCTTCATCATCATCATCAGCCGGAATACGTCCACTGCTGAACATAGCCTCCCCCTTAGACCGACACTTGCATCCATCGGTTGCCCGCGACCCTCACGATGTCGTCGGTCCACCTAGTAGGAGGCCTGCCTACGCTGCGTCTCTCGGTCCGTGGTAGCCACTCGAGAACTTCCCCATCGGTTGTCAGTTCTACGAGCGATGCCTGCCCATTGCCACTTCAACTATGTCGGTGACTCTGGTTCTTCGCCGAATAACCAAGTTCCGGATTTTATCCCGCAAAGAAACTCCGAGCATAGCTCTTTCTATTGCTCGTTGAGTGACTCTTAGTCTCTCTAAAAGGCCAGCAGTCAAAAACCAATAAATAATCGTGTCAGTATCCGCCTAATTTCTTTCACATACTGATTTGACACATCCTTAAACCCAGGTCATCAGGTTTAGTACCTATGTCACAATACCTACGTACCTATTACCTAGTTAAGTACGAATGAAAGGACATCGAGATACTAGGAGCGTCAGCAAAAATGTCAGACGTAAAGTATTGTTCGTTTTGACATTTCGTTGGACCCCCGCTGAGAATGACAGATGGGGGAGTATCACGCATGTTGTGTGCGAAAGGTGAGGTAGAAGTGTAGGTAGGTAAGTTCGAGTATACACATACATATATACTTCTTATGAATTTAAAGTGTATTTTAGCTATGTCTTTATCTTGTGAGTTTAATAAGGCATTCAATTGAATACAGTTTCAATTTTTACACTGCTTGATTTGGTATTTTAGACTTTAAAGCGAAGATGTGGTTGACGGTGAAGCACGCTTGCCTAGAAGTAACCTGTTCACTCTTGACTTGAAGACCACAAGGTTATACCTGTCGGGAAATACAGGAAAAATACAGGGAAATGAAGGGAATTCCACTCCTTAGCTGTGCGTACAATAAAGGTATTGGCGAAACGCTTTGTACGCACCGGAGGGATGTCCACCATGATATCGATGGCGCATTGCCGTACGTCTTGTAGTCCGATGATGGAAAGGGCCAGGCGGAATCAAGTTATGCGGTCCCATCGCACACTCTCCGAAATGTAACCGATATAAAACCGACAAGCTGGCCACACGGCGACGATGTTCAAGGCTCTGGAGCTTTGAATCGGCCAGAGCATCGTTACCGATTAGCCTAGCCTACCGATTAGACTAGTTTATACGTTGGCTTCATTTGAGTTGATTTAGAATTTGGTAAACAATAATAGGGTATTTGGATCACCAATCAAAATGTGCCGTCACTAAATAGTGAACTTAATAATCATACTATTTATTGATTTTAGAGATACAATTTTTTTTTGCCCATTAACCAGTACCTACTACTTATTCATTAAAATAATTAGTATTTTTAGAGAAATGTTATATTTTTCAAATTAAATTCTAACTTATTCTGCAAACTGTACTTGCCTTGTTTCGCTAGATGGACATCAAAATGTTTTCTTTACAATTGCTCAAGACTGCACAAACGTGTTAGCTTTTTATGCTGACCTTAATTTATGAATGTTTGCATTTTCTACGTAAACTGCAGTTTGGGAGCTAAAAGAACGTTTTTTTTTTTGTTTTTCCTGATATAATTAACCTTGTGGTCTTCAAGTCAAGAGTGAACAGGTTACTTCTAGACAAGCGTGCTTCATCGTCGACCACATCTTCGCTTACTATCAGGCGAGATAGTGGTCAAACGCCAGCCTTTCGCTAAAAAAAAACGTGTGGCACTTGGAAACTGCCGCGGTAAAGCATGGTATCGGCCCCGACTTACGAGTAGTAGGTCGAGGGTTCGAATCCCGGCAGGCGCATTACTTTGTGTAATTTATTTCATCACCACTGCTCTCAAAACGGTGAAGGAAAACATCGTGAGGAAACCGGCATGTCCTAGAACCAAAAATTCGAAGACATGTGACATCCACCAATCCGCACTGGGCCCGCGTGGTGGATTATGGCCCACCCCCTCTCACCGAGAGGAGGCCTGTGTCCCAGCAGTGGGAACATTAATAGGCTGATGATGATGATGATGAAAGCACAATATATAGCATTTTAAAGAACTGCTTTGTTGTAGGAGAATTTGATGAGTAGGTTTCATTGTGGAAACCTCCTTTTGTAGCTGGCCGTTTAGAATCAGTAAGAAAGTAAATTGTCTTTATGACGGATATTTTTATGATTGCCGAAGTCTCCCGAACTGAAACGATGTTAGACGAGTGTTAGGTTATTTTCGTTAGGCTTTTTCGTTACGGAATTTCTTGATTTCGGCCGCGATAAAAGCTATGCAATAGCTTAAAAAAAACCTACTATGCGACAATATTAACGGTGACGGTGGGTTGACGCCATATTGTGAAGTCATACATGCTTTTCTGTCACTTCTACGAGCATAACTGCTGTCAAACACCTACACTTGCGAGCAAATATATGGAATCACTTATTAATTTCGATACCGCGCTATCTTGAGTACTTAATAACTAGTTAAGAATAAAAAATGTAAAAACGTGCACTGAAAAGTATAAAACAAGAACAATATTAATTTGACCGATATTGTGCTAGCCGTGGCCGTGTGCCACCTACCTAATGAAGATTTTCTGAAACAACCGCAGGTGGCACACGACCCTTTCATTTGATAACCATGTCGATACCGTGGGAATATTTCTTTTCGGTAACGACTTTACGTCGCCTAGAGGGCGCCATATTGGATTTGGTGACACGTCACCTGCCCTATAACCAGCGGCGGCTGAGACGCTTCTAACGACACCTCATTTGTCATGTTATGATAAGTAGTTTAGAAGATATGAGGGAACAGACAAACATACATACATACATATCATACATACCGGTCAAAATCATAACCCTCCTTTTGGCTTTGCCGTAGTCGGGTAAAAATGGTACCATTTTAAAGGTTTAAGTCTATCGACTACCGAGCTTTCGTCCATACAAAAAGAGAAAACGTTTTCCTCCCCCTAAATGTTATCCTATCTCAATGATTTTTTACAATGCATCTGACACAGTAAAAAACTAGGTTTATAGGTTTTCTGTTTTTCAAAATTTATAATAGTTTGAAAGTTACAGGTGCCTAAAAGTTACAATTTTTATGACAAAATCTTCATTGAAGTAAAACCTTTGTATTTAAAAAACAAAGAAGTTTAAGAAAAAAAACAAAACCTACAAACCTAGAATATAATATGCTGAAACGATTGACACCAGAATCTAAGAGATTGATCGTGATTTAGTATGTGAAAAACGTTTTCTCCCGAGAGACAAATTTCATATAAAAAATACATTCAGTCGCGAGTTGCAACGCTCTCTATCGCACGATCGGGGTTTTTTCAACGCGTGAGTGGGACAGTACGAGTTTTTCTAAATACCTATTTTTTGAAATGGCAGCAGCCATTCTATCCTCTTAACTGTTAACTTTAAATACCAAATTCATTCGAATCACGCCATTATTAAGGCGCTATATTCCGGATCAATTACAAGTAAGGGATTCCATAGTTTTCCTCACTAAGTATTTTATTATTAATAATCGTCTAGCTATCTTTATTAATTTAATAATGAAGATATCCTTGGCTTTGTTTTAATCGGATCCTATTCAAGATAATATACTCTTATGTTCTATGTTGGTGCCATAAGAGTATAATATCTGGTTGACCGAGCTTCGTTCGGTTTTTAAAATGTCTACATCTTGGGAACCGAGCTTTACTCGAACCTGGGACCTTAATAAATCGATTCCTTGAGCCGAAAAACCCCTAATCTGTAACTTTCATGAAAATCCTTGGAGCCGTTTCCGAGATCCTGATTATATATACTTAAATATACAAAAAATGCTCGTTTAAAGATATTAAATAGATAAGTATGTTTATCAGTTGTCTAGTACCCATAACACAAGCTCTAGCTTAGATTAGCTTGGGACAAGATGGCGTTGTGTGATAGTTGTGGAATATTATTATTATTTTTCCTACACCTCCACTATTCAGGATCAAAGACAAGTAAATTCATTCTCCGGGACACGTCGAGCTTCATTGTCTCGGCGCTTTTCTGGTGGTTGCCACTGTTGATTCTGGCGCACAGGAGTTGCAGTGGGAATAGTGAGGTGGAATTTTCGATCCAGTCATCATCTATGACGGCAAGTCACCTGTTACTCGCCATGAATCCTTATGAGTAGGCAGTCGAACTAACCGATATTTAAAGATGCGTACAAGAATATATTATCTCCAAATCAAATCTTAACGCACGTTTGACGACAAAGTAAGCAAAAATGTCAAGGCTAAATTAAAATGCCACAGCCGAAAACCAAACCCGGATCCTCCCAATTACAAGTCAACATGTTTTATTAATACATGTTTGTGTGTATTTTGTTTGTGTATCTACGAAACTGATGGATGAATTGTGATGGGACTATTGTCTAAGAATAATAAATTGATGGACTTTAAGGTTATAAATTAATTATTTGAAACAGGTTTTGAAGTTATTTTGAGGTGTGGTTTTAAAGTTACGGAATTGCGGAAATCGTTTGTCAATTTGCGCCTTTGAACTCAGTGGTTATAAGTATTGCGTCATTTTTAGGTGTATCGGGTTTGGTTCGTGAGTCGGGCAAAGTTTGACGGTGTTTGGGGTCGCGGACTATCTCATCACGTAACTGTAACCCTGGAACGTAAAGGGCTATTGAAGGTCCAATGTGGATTTTAGTCAGTACAAGTCTGACAGTCCCTTCCGCCCCACCCTAGGTACGAGGACTCATTTGATGATTTTATCACGATAAATAAAAGACGGTTAGCGCAGCGGCTGACCTATCGACTGCTGCGCAGCCGGTCGCGGGTTCAACTCCCTCACGGAGCAAATATTTATATGACCTGAAAGTAGTTTTTCCAGGTCTAGGTGTTTGTGTATGTGAGTTTATATGTTTGTAAACGCATCCACGATACAAGCGAATTTTTTAGAGTGTGGCAACGTTTTTTAAAGAACGAGTAGAAAGAAGTTTGATGTTCTGCCTCTAAGCTAAAAAAATATACAAAATGGTCACCCATCCGAAAAAAAACCTTGACAACCGCAGCTTAACTTCACTAATTAAGCAACATCTACTTCTGATGCAAGCGTCATAATTATCATCAATTCATCATCAATCAATACTTGTCAATTATCAAGGAAATATAAGTATTATAAATAATTATATATAAAAAATATTTTGCCATATAATTTGACCTTAAATACATAGATATAATGATATCTAAGGTCAAGTGGTATTTAATATTATGAGCCTTTTATTAAGACTCCGATGTCCGTTTGTCTGTCGGTCTGTGTCCAGGCTATATCTCATAAACTGTGACAGTTAGACAGTTGAAAGTTTCACATAATTTGATATATTTCTGTTGACTCTGCCCTGGGATCTGGAGGCGACTGCCCTCCTGCGCGCCTACGAGTGGCGCGTGGAGGCGCGGAGTCGGGGCGTATCCCTAATGCCTCGAGAAGTCGAGACGAGGCGGGAAGAGCTCCGGCGCGATCTCAGGGCAGTCTGGAGAGAACGACTGTCGCAACCGAGGTACGGGCTAGCCGCAGTCGCGGCTGTAAGACCCCTCTTTGAGGAGTGGCTGGATAGGTCCCGCGGCGTCCTCACCTACCGCATGACACAGGTCCTCACCGGACATGGCAGCTTCGGGAGGTACCTGTGCATGATAAAATAGGAGGAAACGCCCGGGTGTCACCACTGCGAGGATCGCCCGGAGGACACGGTGGAGCATACGGTGCAGGAATGCCCAGCTTGGGCGGAGCACCGCCGTGTCCTCACCGCGGCGATAGGCGGAGATCTCTCGCGCCCGGCATTGGTTGCGGCATGCTGCGGGGCGAGACGGAGTGGGAGGCGGTCGCCTCCTTCTGCGAAGCAGTCATGCTCGCGAAGGAGGAGGCGGGCCACTTGAGGCAGAGGATACCGTCCTCCCTCCGCCCGAGACGCAGTGGTAGACGCCCACGGCGACGGATGTCGCGGGACGATCTCCGGCCACCGTAGGCGCGGGCATGCGGGCGGCGAGTAAAGGGCAACTCGCTGCCCGACCAAGGACCATTCCCGGGTCGACGGCGCGTTGTGTCCCACGCGCGCCTCAAAGAGCGTCAGCATAGTGACGGGGCCCCCCTATAGAGGGCCACAGTCCTGCCGGGGTTGCGGGACATACGTATACCGCGACTCCGGCACACAAAGGGCTACCGAAGGACACCGTGGATTTTAGTCAGTACAAGTCTGACAGTCCCTCCCGCCCTGCCCGGGGTTGGAGGACTCATTTGATGATTTTGCCACGTAAAAAAAAAAAAAAAAAGGTATACAACAAAAATAAAAAAAATAAAAAGCAGAATAAAATAAATAGTTAAGGGGGCTCCTAAAGAACAGACATGTTTTTTTTTGGAACGAAGTTCCTTATCGCGCGTTGTGAAAGGGGGCTAGACGGAAAAAATTCTTACGAAAAGTTGGCACGACACTTTTTTGCCCCGCCCCGCACCACTCGGCTGCACCCCGCGCCCCGTACCCCTCACTCAACCCCCGTTCCTCGTGACTCTTGTCGTATTGCGGCGTGCACATGTTTCTTTGTCTCTCTCTCTCTAATAGAAAGCAAGCCAGATATTTTCGTTTCGTCTTTCTATTTCGCATTGAACAGTGTGGTGTTGCGACGATTATTTTTGTTAACTTCGTTCCATCCGGGTGTCCCTTGACACCTCTCAAGTTTTTTCTTCTTATTTTTGTTCGAAATTGATAACCACACACGCTTGAAATATTCACAAAACTAATCCTACTACTATTATAAAGGCGAAAGTTTGTATGTATGGATGTTTGTTACTCTTTCACGCAAAAACCACTGAATGGATTTGGCTAAAATTTGGTACACAGATAGTTTATAACCTGGATTAACACATAGGATAGCTTTTATCCCGATTTTATGTTCCCGCGGGATAATTTTCGAGTTGTAGCGGGTGAAGCCGCTGGCAACAGCTAGTTACTTATAATTATATTAACTTCAAAACTAATAAATTAAAATTAAAGAAATATTTAAGGGGGGCACCCATACAATAGACACGATATATTTGCCGTTTTTAAAGAAAATGGTACGGAACGTTTCTTGCGCGAGATCGATTCGCATTTGACCAGTTTATTTTTGTTTATTGAGATACGGAACCTTAAAAAAACATGCCACTAAAAATAAAATGTTGGACAAAGAAACATCTTGGAATGTTTTCTTAATGAAGTGGTCTTATCAATCACTTCTTTATTAAGACATGCGGTTTCCGGATACGGAAATGACACCTTCATACGTAAGTCTTACGTAAGGTAAGAAACTTGTTTTTTAAATAAGGACAAATGTGATGAAAAAATCTAGGTATTTATTCTTCTCGGCTAAATAAATAATCATCATATTCTGTCTAGCTTTTTCCTAACTGTTGCTTTCAAATCCGTTTGGTGTTACGAGACAGTCGTGAAAAAAGTGTAAAACAACTTATCTTTCGGAAGTTGGTGGCTTTGTTTTTTTTAATTCATTTTTGCCACCGACTTCCTCGGACTTCCTCCCACTTTTAGTTCAAATATTCAACTCAAAATTGTCAAATATATCATCCGTAGAACCTGTTATAATATCGTCCAAGCACACAGAGAAAAATACTCATTTAATAAAAACTATTTGACCAAACTGAATAAAAAAATAATGGAGCTAAATGACTAATATACTGCATCGATCAAAAAAGAATCATCAAAATCGGTTCACCCAATCGCAAGTTATGAAGTAACAAACATAAAAAAAAAATACAGTCGGATTGAGAAACTTCGCCTTTAAAAAAATATATATCAAAAGACACTAACCTGGGTATTAGCCTGGTGTAGAGCTCCACCATTGGTGTTCACAACACCGTTGTTGCACTGTGACTTATGAACGCACACGTAACCTTGTCCAGCGCAAGTCTGTTGCAGATCTCCGCCAGAATTATCATGAGCATTCACGTTTCCAGTACTCTGGAAAGCCTCATCTATGTTCTGCTGAGTTTGTTGCTGCTGTTCGTAATCAAACTCCTTCTGGGAGTTCTGGATCAAGTTGACGTTGGCACCAGCAGCAGGGGCGAAAGGAGCAGGTGAGGATCCGACGAAACCAGATCCAGAGGAGAATTTGTTGGCGTTGAAGGAGCTGCCGAAACCGCTCTGGCCACCTTGAGCACCAAATCCAGCCTGGCCAGCTTGAGCACCGAATGAACCTTGACCGGCTTGAGCTCCAAATCCAGTCTGGCCTCCTTGAGCACCAAATCCAGCCTGACCTCCTTGAGATCCGAAAGAGCTCTGAGAGTTAGAACCAAAAGAGCTTTGTGATCCAAATCCGGATGCACCAGCGCCAGACACACCACCGTTCAAGAACGGATTCTTTGAGATGTCAATTTCCTTTGTTGAGCTTGATTCGAATGATTGACTAGAGAATTTACCACCGGCTCCGTTGAATCCTGCGCCACTAGCTGCATTAAATCCGGCACCACTGGCTGCATTGAATCCTGCGCCACCAGCTAACTTGCCGAAACCTCCGTTCAAGAAAGGATTGGCAGACAGGTCGACACCTCCGGCACCACCGGTGCTAGTGAAGCTTGAGGAAGACTTGGAGAACTTCTCGAACGACCCACCGCCGCCTGAAGCTCCAGCTTTGAAAGGAGAGTCCTGGTTCATCCACCAGAAAGGCCCACCATTGGGTGCTCCACCTTCAAAGACGCTGTTACCAGCTGCGTGGAACTGGAATTCGTTGCCTTTATTGGCATTCGCTGCTGCTTGGAAAGCTTGTAGGTTTCCGAACTTTTCGACGACTTTGCCGTCTTTTACTTTAAGTCCGGCACACCCTTTTTCTGAAGAACAGCCTTCGAAGGTTTCTTGGGTGTGCACTTCAGCATTTGGTGCGTTTTTCAGTGCTGCTAGGAATTCTTTGGGTGATTTCAGGCTGAGGGTGCCAGAGCAAGCTGTGCATCTTTCTGCTCTCGCCTGTGGTTCGCTAGCTTGTGCCTCCAGGACTGGTTCGTTACTTTGAGGCAGTTCTTTTACATCCTCGATGTTTTCGGGATGAGCGTTGGCCGCTATTACCAGTATGGCAACCACTATTGGAAATAGTGGCTTCATGGTTCTGTAACAAATGAAAAATTGTCTATTAGTTATCATGTAAAGTGGTAATCATAGATTTACTTATACAGATTTGCGCGTTGAATGTCTAAATATTTAGTGACAAGGTATAAATTCGAATAGGAGTAATTATTTTTTTTCTGATAAAAATGGCGTACTAGAGACAAAGGTTTTTTTTTGATGACTAAGTAATTGTTTTTTGTTTTTCAACACCTATTATTCATCAAATAGTTTTTAAATGAATAGAATAGAGCATTTTATTTATTTAAAGATAAGCTGATAGATAAACGGATAGTGAGCAAAGATGTGGTTGACGGTAAAGTACATGTACTTAGAAGTAACTAAGTAAATGTGCATCACCACTAACTGTTCACTCTTGACTTAAAGACCCCAAGGTCCATAATTGGAGGAAAAGTCTTGGCAAATTAAAATTAAACCAAGTCTGAATCAAACTACTTGATATGCCTTAAGCCTAAAGCTTTGCTCATTCACACATTTATTCCAGCTTACTTCTAAAATGGAGGCAACAGAATAAATTCAAAAGTGCTAATTCCGTCACCTGTTTTAATAAAAATACCAGATGACAACGATCATTTGACACAGAAATAAAAAAAACCCAGTTTGACAAGTATTCTAGCCACATAATTTACATATAAAGTACATTATATTGCCCGTCTATAAATCTAGACACTATTCAAATCCTTCTTGTTTAATTGGCTTTATTTCCGCTCAAGTAAATATCAACCTTATGTTGGCGTAAATTAAATTAATTTTCGTAATGAGTCATCAATCTCCCTTTTTTTCCTTTTTTGGAAATATGCTGTGGTCGGCTTCCAGTCTAAGCGGATGCAACTGAATACCAGTATGTTACATGGAGTGACTGACTATTAAATTTTAAAATATTGAGTGCAAAAATAGAATAGGCATGTTGCCAGGATCAATAAATCATTAAAAACTAATTAGATCGAACAGTTTTCAAAAATTTTGGATTCGTTATTATGCTTTTGATAAATCAATACATATAACGCATCAAGAAGACATGTGACATCTACCAACCCGTACTAGGCCCGCGTGGTGGATTATGGCCCACTCCCTCTCACAGAGAGGAGGCGTGTGTCCTAACAGTGGCAACATTTATAGGCTGTTGATGATGATGATGAACGCATCAAAATTTATTTCTTTTATTTTAATTAGAAGCAAGTAAAAACTGGACCTCCTTGTTATGTATTGTCTATTTTAAAAACGTTGTACTTTCGTGAATTTTTGATTACGTAACAAAATAAAAAAAAATATTTCTACAAATATTTTTAACTGACAAACTATGTAATTACATTTAAAATTAAATACCCATTCGACATTGTTAGCGTAAACTTAACCTTATATGCCGAAATGTAGTGTAGTATTTATTTAAGCGATAGGCTCGCGTTTGATCACTATATCACCTTGTAGGCGATGATATGGTCGACGGTGAATCACCCTTGTCTTAAAATAACCTATTCACTCTTGACGAGAGAGAGAGACTCCAAGGTTACATATATAGTAAAGGCTTCAAAATTGCATATGCAGATCACTTAATTGACAGTTGAACCACGTTTTAAAAACACGGAAATACCTGTCTTGTCTAGGACCCTTCACTAGCGTTTAAACTTCACATACTGAGTAGATTTTTTGCTGGCCATCTATTTTATGAAGTGCAAAATTTAGCAATGCAAATTATGGCTGAGTCTCGTTTACTTGTTACCGCAACTTCGCTTAGGCGATCTTTTTATAGTTACGTCTCAAAATAAGACAAAAACGGAAAATAATGCATACAGTATTTTCTATTTAAACCTCGAAAACCATAATTCGAGAGTCATTTATTTTCTTTACTTAATTACATCCTGAATTTGAATGATTTTACTACGGAAAGAAAGAAAAAAGTCTACTTTGATTATTATTTATTTTGAGAATTTAATCTACAAAAAATAGAATAGAATCAATTTTATTTGCCCGAAATATGGTATTTTACAGATATATACACCGTAAAACACTGAAAAATAAAAGAGTGGAGTGGTGGAGTCCCAAGCCCAGCAGTGGGACTTAAAGTAGGAAAAAAGTAAATTTTAAAGAGCGACTCCCTACCACAACTATTTGAACCAAGAAACTGAGCGATTTAATTCATCAAAACTCACGTAATTCGGCTTAGTTATTCCCAAGCTTACAGAAACACAGACCGACAAACTTTATTACATGTGTATATTATATTTAATTAAGGAAGATCAAGGTAATATTTTTTGCCGATAGATCCTCGTTAAGTATAGTTTACCAAATGTATGTAAAAAGGTGTCAGAAACGAAACATAATATGTCATTATTACGTCAAGAAAATTAGCAGAATTCAGAGTTTGTTTGTTTGACCGCGCTAATCTCAGGAACTACTAGTTCGAAATGAATAAGTTTTTTTGTGCTGGATAGCTCATTTGTCGAGGAAGGCTATAGGCTTTATAACATCACGCTACGAGAACTAGGAGCCCAGCAAAGGGTCATCATCATCATCAGCCTATAAATGTTTCCACTGCTGGGACACAGGCCTCCTCTCTTGGAGAGGGAGTGGGCCATAATCCACCACGCGGGCCCATTACGGATTGGTGAATGTCACATGTCTTCGATTTTTTGGTTCTAGGACATGCCGGTTTCCTCACGATGTTTTCCTTCACCGTTTTGAGAGCAGTGGTGATGAAATAAATTATACAAAGTGCGCCTGGCAGAGTTCGAACCCACGACCAACAATTCGTAAGTCGGGACCGATATCATTGGGCCACAACTGCTCTGGGTATTTGTGTATGTGTGTTACTATGTTGGAAAAGCACCCACGATACAGAAGAAAATCCCAGTGCGAGTAAAAGTTTCTTAAAAAAATAGCTTTTTTTCAATTGACTCGCCTATTTTAGGGCTTGTGTTTGAGATCATGGTAGGGGACGTTACTGTTCGATTTTGTGCCGGGGAAGTTGCCTCAATAATTCGGAAAATGGCACGTGGTAGGTCCCCTGGTCTAGACGGTCTCAGTATTGAACATTTGAAACATGCTGGTTTCCATCTGCCTCGAGTGCTTGCTATGTTTTTCAGCTTATGTGTGAGTCATTGTTTCCTACCGGATGAACTTACAAATGCGGTGGTTGTACCTATAGTAAAAAACAAGACCGGGGATATATCTGACCTGTCAAACTACAGACCCATCTCTCTGGCTAATGTAATAGCAAAAGTGCTGGATAGTCTGCTTGACCGACACCTGGATAGGCACATAGAACTTCACGATGCTCAATTTGGATTTAAGCCACGCCTTTCGACCGAGAGTGCCATCCTGTGCCTCAAGCAGACTGTGCAGTATTACACAGCCAGGAAAACGCCGGTATACGCTTGTTACCTAGATTTGTCCAGGGCATTCGATGTGGTTTCATACGATGTACTATGGCATAAGTTGAAAAATAAAACAAATGTATCACGCGATGTTGTTGCAATATTGAGATACTGGTATGCAAATCAAAGGAATGTTGTGAGGTGGGCAGGCTCGTACTCGGAAGTGTATGGTTTGGAGTGCGGGGTGAGGCAGGGGGGATTAACCTCTCCTCGTCTCTTTAACTTATACGTCAACGAGCTGATCGTTGAGCTCAGCAGCACCAAATTAGGGTGTCATATAGATGGACAGTGCGTCAATAATATCAGCTACGCGGATGACATGGTGCTGCTGAGCCCGTCGATTAGTGCTATGCGCAGACTGCTAGACATCTGTGAAAAATATGCAAAAACCCATGGACTCAGATACAATGTAAAGAAGAGTGAAATGATGGTATTTAAGGCTGGTAAAAAAACCTACGCTAATGTTCCTCCCTTATATCTTTGCGGTGCCACCTTAAACAGAGTGTCGAATTTTAAGTATCTGGGTCACTGGGTCTCAGAAGATTTGTGTGATAACGTCGACGTGGAGAGGGAGCGCAGGGCTCTGTCTGTGCGCTGCAACATGCTGGCCCGCAGATTTGCACGGTGTACTGAGCAAGTCAAGGTGACATTATTTAAGGCCTACTGTCAATCTTTTTACACCTGCAGTCTGTGGACTAAGTACACGCAGCGTACATACAGTGCTCTGCGCGTGCAGTATAACAACGCATTCAGGGTGCTGTTCGGACTGCCGCGCCACTGCAGTGCCTCGGCAATGTTTGCGGAGAGAGGTGTGGATGGCTTTCATGCTATCATGCGGAAGCGTTCCGCATCTCTCATGAGACGTTTGAGTGCGGGCTCGAACAGCCTTCTGAATGTGTTCGTGGGCCGCTGGGACTCACCGATGTGGCAGCACTGGATGCGACTACACACTGTGGGTGGTCGCGTCCAGGGCTTGTCATAATATTGGCGTTCCTGTGTGTCGCTTTTATGTAAGGTTTTGTTTTTGTTTTGTTTTTTGTTTTTGTATGTACTAACATTATTTTAAGATTTTTGTGTTACTAACATTCTATGGACTATGTCTGAATTAAATAAATTATTATATAAAAATTATTATTATTAAACACCACCTAAAAAAGTACCTATTTTACTACCAAAAAAATTCTAAACGGTTACCAAAATGGATAAATGGCCTGTTGGTCTAGTGGTTAGTGACCCTGACTGCTATGCCGGAGGTCGTGGGTTCGATTCCCACCCAGGACAAATGTTTGTGTGATGGGCACTATCATTTGTTCTGTGTCTGGGTGTAATTTATCTATAATATGTATGTATTTAGAAATATATAAGTATGTTTATCTACTCTCATATCGTAAACTTCGAAATACAAAACTCAAAACGAGTTTATAATGACATACTTTATACCATAGAGTATCGTAATGAAATTAAAAAATTAAATTATAACACTGTTTGTCTAACAAAACAATGTTATAATTTAATTTTTTTTCATTATGATACAGATTACTGATCATAGATACATTTTTTTACTTTTTTATCTGTGGCTGCGCGCGCTTTCTAAGGGAATGTTGGGATTTTGACGTTTGTGTTTCGGTGGATGACATGGTGGATGATTATTAGTGTTTATTAATTTTTATCTTTTATTTGATATGTTCGTGTTCAATGAGAGTAGATAAAGTAGTGTATGAAACTGTACATAACTAGGTATTATACCACTCGTGTGATACTATTATAAAACTCGCTTCGCTCGTTTTATAAACTCACACTCGTGTATAATACCCCTCATTATGTACCAGTTACATAAACTACTATTATCAGTTGTCTAGTACCCATAACACAAGCTCTGCTTAGCTTGGGACTAGATGGCGTTGTGTGATAGTTGTGGAATATATTATATATTATTATTTTGATATACAAAAAGAATTATTGATACGCATTTAAATTTTAGCTCTATTCTAGTATAAGAATTAAAAAGTTCTAAATCCTCCAGGCCAGATCGACCTTTTAAACAATATCATTAATAATTTTGATAAGCCAAACAAGATAAGTCGTGTTACAATCGGCTATTCAAAAGTTCATGGTCCGGACCTGAACTTTGAACTTTGCGTAGACAATAGCTCCAAAGAATTTATTTCTTGAATATTTTGTTAACTGATAATATCTGTAGCGTCTTTTTGTCTCGAAATAAGGGTTATATCTTTTTAGTAATTGAAAGACAATAAAATTCAAATACCCTTTTATAACGCTTTTAAACTATTGTCAAACAGACAGGCATGGCGAACGCGAAGCGAGACGTTTTTTTTGTAATTTGTATGGAATTGTTTGAAGCCAGTCACAGACCGACTATCGCATCGCTTTCGCTTTTCTATGTGACTGGATTCAAACAATTCCATACATTACAAACAAAACGCTTCAGATCGCATTCGCTTCGCCTGTATATTTGAGAATGGCTTTAAAGCGTTTCAACGGCATGAGTAGTCTGATCAATTTGATTTGATTTATTTGTACTTATGCTATCAATAATAGACAGTTATTTCTAAATAATTCGTATTTTTTTTTGCCTAGTTTGGCACCACATTTCTTCTTTTTTTCTATATTTGAAACATCGCAGTGCTTTTTTATCGTGATAAAATCGTCAATTGAGTCCTCCTACCCAGGGCAGAGCGGGAGGGACTGTCAGACTTGTACTGTCTAAAATCCACGGTGTCCTTCAATAGCCCTTTACGTCACGGTAATTCGTGAGTCCCGCGACAACGGAAGGCTCTGGCCCTCTAAAGGGGGCCCGCCCCGTCATTATGCTGACACTCTTTGAGGCGAGTATGGAACGCAACGCGCCGTCGATCCGGGCATGGTCCATGGTCGGACAGCAAGTCGCCTGTCCCAATTTTGCACTTGGGATATTTTCGAGTTGTAGTGGGTAAAACCGCAAGCAACAGTTAGTATAAATATATTTGTGAACACGATTTTTATATTATGTATAATATTTATTTTTAAAAAAATAGTTACATCTAAATGTCAATCTATTTTAAACAATCCTTTGAAATAAGCGTCAAAACTGTTTATCATTCAAAAATATATCTTATTTGTCAACATATAAGATGTAAATTGCTTATTACTTCTTAAACACACTACTATAATACAATTGTGGACTTAGTAGACATAAAAATAAAACTCGTTTTTGTTTGACACGCTACTGTTGTTCAAATAAAGACCTTATTGTATTAAAAATAAGGTTTATTTTCATGGTTTTATAGTACCTGATTAGATATACAACCTTGTAGGAAAACAATAAAAATCAATAGTTGTTTAAAATCAGGTGTTTTCGACTAAAACGCCAAACTAGTTTAAACCAGCGGCTTTACTCGCAAATTTTCTCACTGTAATGTATAACTGGGATTAAAATTATCCTATGTCCTAACTTGGGTCATGGTCTACCTGTGTACAAAATTTCATCAAAATCGGTTCAGCGGTTTACATGTAAATAACGGGTAAAAGACGGACGAACACGAATACTGTCGTATTATTAAATATTCCAATCTGGATAAATTAAAATGTTTATAATATATTATTACTGGTTTTCGTAAATCAATATTCAATGATTACTGAATATTTAATAATGTATTATGTAGATTTATTTGAATAGACTGACTTGCCTTATCTTGATTTACATGTATGTACAGAATAGATAATAATATTTTTTTTTTTAATGTTTGTAAATATTTTTTTATATAAAAAAAATAACGAATAAGTAAAAAAAAAGAATAACAAAAAAAAAACATTATCGAGTTTAGCGCTTAGCAACACATCGAAAGTTTGTTTGAGTGATCTCGAAAATAAGAAAAATGAACTTTTTTTTTTCTTTGACTAAAACCAGGTCTTATATAAAGATTATGAAAAGCATGTCATGTGCGGTTCCCAATAACTATTTGCACTAAAAATGTTGACTCAATTTTGACCCCAAACATTATAAAATTAACAGCTGATTTCAAATATAACATGACTCAAATCTTGAATCACTTTTATGTGGGCGATTATAGAAACAGTCTATAATTTAGAAATAAACAAATGACGATATTATGTTGCTATGTGCATAGAGACATGACCAAATATGGCTTCGAAAACTGACTCAATGACATAATATAAAGCGGACAACTCAGTCATCGGAGTTGCCCGCGGGCAAGTCCTTTTTTTATTGGTACTCCCACTACATTATTCCCAAATTACTGCAACTCCTGAAATATAGAATCAACAGTGACAACCACCAGAAAAGCGCCGAGACAATGAAGCTCGACGTGTTGAATTTACTTGTCTTAGATCTTGCAGCAAAAGAAAAGAAAAGAATAGTGGAGGAGTAGGAAAAATATGTAGTTTCCACTTGTCAAGTATGAGACAGAACAAAATAAAGCCAATAGGCACAAAAGGGCATTTACAACTGGGTGAAGCCAAGTTGCCTCGCATCGAAGATAAAATGACGAACAATTTGTTTATAATCATCAAATTTCGGACAAGTCTGCGGGTCGAGACAAGCACGTAAGTCAACAGGCATAAAAGGGTTATACAAACCCAGTTGTAAAAGCCCAGTTCCCTAGATGCGGATAAAAATGACCACCAATTTATAAATTCGATCGATTTTCGGGCAAGTCTGTGTCTCGTGTTTGGTCCCCTAAACAAGTGTTTTAACGTTCTATAAGTAATTATTCTGGGTCTAGGTGTTTGTGTATGTGAGTTTAAATGTTTTTAAACGCACCCACGATATAAGAGAAAATCTTATTGAGGGGCAATGTTTATTTAAAAAAAAATCTATAAAGCCTATCTGACAAAAATGTCTGCCTCTTCTCAATGTCACCGAAACGTCAAAATTGCAAAGTTAATAAAAAAAATTGACACTTTAACAGGAAATCGGAAGTTTACAACGGAACTACCTTCCTGCACCTGGACGTTATAACAAGTTCAATTATACCTATTTATCACTTAAAAATTCGGTATCGTACCTCGTTCCAAGGTTTTTTATTATAAACATGCTGGTTAAGTTCAAATATTTGTTTATCTCTGCGTGGCCTCTGCCTACCTCTTGTTTGTTGAGCGTCATGTTTGTTTAAGAATGTTTGGAAAATAATTTAGCGAGGTTAAGCTGGGGGTTCCCGAGGTTTCGACTTTGATGGGTTTATTCATCATCTGCCTGCAAGCCGATGTTCGACTGGAGGCCGACCGACCCCAATTTACAACGTGTAACGTTAATAGCGTAAAACCTCTCGTGGGCCCATCATTATGAAAAATCTCGAAAATAGAATTTCCAAAAGTCTGCGTCCACTGATCCGCATCGTACGGACGGCTCATCGGCAATGCCTAAGCCTCTGTTCAGACACGGCGGGAACCGCGCGATTTCAGAATCGCATGGAAATCGCATGAGTCTTATTTGTATGAGTTATTAAGCAATCGTTCAGACATAACAGCGCGATTCCCGCGCGGGAATCGCGCGGATCCCGCCGTGTCTGAACAGAGGCTTAATGCGATGCGTACCGATGACGTCATACGGAATGCCGATCAGTGGAAGCGATGAAGGTAGCATCGGCAATCCGATTGCTGATACTCGCGTCGGCAATCCGATCGCTGCCAAAACAGAAATCCGTTTGATGCCATGCGTCCGATACGTACGATGCGTACCTGTGGACGCTTACCATTAAACGTCCGCAAATTTGATTTTGGCGTTAGTTACGTTCGAACATCCGTATCCGTACCCGTTTCTTCGTTAACGGGCTTAGAAAGTAGACCCCCAGTGTTGGTTGCAAAAACAGCTTTCGTACTTACGACGCGACGTTCAAAACATCACCCATATAATAATATAATATAATATTCCACAACTATCACACAATGCCATCTAGTCCCAAGCTAAGCAGAGCTTGTGTTATGGGTACTAGACAACTGATAAACATACTTATATATTTCTAAATACATACATATTATAGATAAATTACACCCAGACACAGAACAAATGATCGTGCTCATCACACAAACATTTGTCCTGGGTGGGAATCGAACCTACGACCCCCGGCACAGCAGTCAGGGTCACTCACCACTAGACCAACAAGTCGGTCATATTATCGAGGTCATAGGCCACTTATAACTTCATAACTTAAAGAATCGTTAGCATTGAAACACATGAAACATTACAAAATCATTACACATCCTTTTTTCCTACGCAATCGGTGAAAAATAAAAGTGAAAATTATTTGCGTTTTTATTTAGCGACAGAATCATTATGAAGATTTACATAACAAGCGTCGTGAATCTTGTATGTGCCGTATCTATGTATATAGGTAGTTTGTTTCTACCTACGCTGTTAGGATCGTGGTACACTGCAAGGGTATTGCTATGCTATACCTGAGATAGCAGGACGCTATAAAAATTACAAGATTACGTTCTGCTTATATTATTAAGATAGTCTTGTAAGATTTATTTACTGTTTGCTCATTGTTTTTTTTAGAATATAATCTAAATAACTACCTCTGTGATTACTTGATTAACTAAGACAAAATGTTTTTTTGATTATTCAAACCAGTTATTCTTGAGATCACCGCGTTTAAATAACCAAAGTACAGATTAATAACCTTTGTCTTATGAGTTTAAACGGGATATACTAATTATTAGGTTTTTATAAATTATGCCATTTTTATTATCTACTAGCAAGAGTTTTGCACAAGTGCAAAAATAATGTAGCTATCCACTAATGAAATATTTTCAAAATCGGTTCAGTTAATGAGATTTTTTCGAACCAAAAAACTTTACCTCTTTTTAATATTATTATGCTATGGAGCACAACGTTTATTTTGGCAATAATTTCTCTAAGTAGACTCATAAATTATGAATTAACATTTTTAACTAATCAATCAATCACGTATAGTTGTTGAATCATTTACGATTATTGGGCAATTACACATAAATTCTTTGGGTGATCTGGTATTGCAGACATGTATTTTTGTACGCAATGTGTTAATGATTTTAAAGAAGTGTATAGGTCAAATTAGATTGATAACGTTTGGAGTTTTATTAGGAAATGTGGCGCCAATAAATAAAGCATGTTTTGTATAAGCCGTGGCATGTTAAAAGAGATTTTTTAGTAGCAGTTCAATACAAATTATTTGGCGTTAATGTCTAAGTATTTTTATAAAGGCGAAAGTTTGTAACTGTTTCAAGCAAAAACTACTCAATGAATTTAGATGTTTAATAGACAGGTGGTTTAGTACCTGTATTAGCAGATAGGATACTTTTTATCCCGTTAGGTTTTACGTTTCCGTAGGATAATTTTAGAATTTTACGTGAGGGAATCAGCTAGCAACAGCTAGTCTTGTACCAGACGAGATTTGGTTTCAAATATAACTTAAAATGGTTTCAAAATTAACAAAATCATGTGCTTTCTTAATATAATTTTACTTCTTACTATAGCATAATAAAAAGTTCTATAAAATTTAAGCTCAAAAAACTTTTTTTTCGCTTTTCAAGTTCAAAAGCGATAATTTACATCTCTCCCTGCAGTGTACAACAATCTTTAAGTCCAACTTAACTTTCGCTTCACCTTGCACCCACACAACACTTATTTAGACAACCTAGGACAAATTACGACCTGTTTAGAAGACTCGACTTGTAGACTGCTAAATAAACATCTTTTATAAGTCGGACATGAGATGTGCGGTAACCTTATTGACCTAAAGAACAATGTAGAATGGTCAATTTTTTTTTTGACGTGATCATGGCTGCTGTCAATTTTGACATTTATGACAGCTGTCAAATTTTAATAAAAACACGTGGCATTTTCAAACTGCACGTGCTGTTCCAAAATTAAAAACATCGGATCTAACATTATTTGTTTTTTTTGTAAAATTTTATGAAGTTTTTCGTTTGGAATCTAAAGCCCCCATTAGAGTTTTAGGGGGGTGTGCATATAAAAATTTTGATTCACATATACAAAGGCCTAGAACAACTACTTGTAGATCATTCAAATATTTCGAACCAGCCGTCGAATATGTATTATAGAATATACTAGCTAATACCTACTTGTGACTTGTTTCGTGTGAATTTTTATTTAGGGTACATATTTTGTTCTATCCCCGTTCCCACACGGTAGTTTGTATCAAAGTTTCGGGCTCTATCTACTCAGTATCTCACATACACAAGATTAGTCACGAACATGAATTAAAAATGGGAGGCAACAGTTACGATTGCACAGATATCACTCCTTATGCGTGAATTGTTTTTTTTATGTTAGATGGGTTTGCTCTTGTCCTTAGTCTAGGTCAGGAATGACTAAGACAAGGTCGAAAATGGAGCGAGCTTACCAGAAGAAGCCTGTTCACTCTAACTTTGAAGAGATTAGGGTTGTATGCGTTCGGAAACAGACGCAGACAGAGAGTTCCACTCCTTCGCTGTCCGCATTATAAAAGACGTTTGGAAACGCTTTGTGCGAATTTTTGATATAGTAATAATAGGGAGTACGGTTCACTCAAAAGGTTTGAATTAGTTTCGGACGGGCCCGTATCTTCGTTGATGGATTTAGAGAGTAGACTTCCATTCTCCCAGTAGTATTTTATCCGAAGAAGTTGGCTACCTGACTTCTTGGCAACGTTAAAGTATGATCAACATACTTGGCAAACATGAGCATGATTGCCGCATGATGTCACTATGTCCAAAGAATGTTAGAATCCATTCAAATATTATATAACTTATTCATTCATAGCAGATATCTGTGATCTTTGAGATCTGTATGACAAGTTTGTGTCAATCTATTTTTATCAAAATAAAAGGAGGATGTTCTCAATTTGATATTGTATATTTGTTTGATCCTTAACACGTATAATTTTTCATAGGGTGGCCGGAAATCATTTTTATTTGAATGAGTATACCCTAAAAGTTACTACAGTAAGGGCGACTTTTACCAACGGTTAAACATGTTTAAAATTTTATTTAAGGACAAAATTCAATACAATTAGGTGCTTAAATAAAATTTTAAACATGTTTAACCGTTGGTAAAAGTCATCCTTACTTCTTATTTTTTTACTAAGATTTTTAGGTACTTAAAATATTGATAGGTGTTCTAACGAGAACACAAAAGTTGCTCCAAACGTGTCCTAGAAAATGTTGCTTAAATTATTACGGGCGTATACGCTGAAAACATTACATTCCATAAAATAATTGGATTTGTTCTTATTTTTCAAAATAACTGTTCCGATTTTAATGAAACTTCACAGTTTAGGAGAATACACAGATCTGAGAACTTACTTACTTTTCATGCCAGTAACACCTTACCCAACTGAGGAATCGAATCCGAGACCTCATGCTCAGAACTCGCGCTTGCAACCACTAGAACACCGAAGCATATTGTATGTATGTACAGATGAAATAAAATACACAATACAAAGATACCCAATACAGAACAACTTTCGCCGAAAAACGAAAGTGATAATGTAGTTTTAAAAATAAAAGTCCTTTATTATCATGGCCATAAAACCTTCACGGGAAGGCTTTAAATTACAATAAAAATTCACTTTCGAAACTTGTGTGTACTGTGTACAAGGTACATGTTATCCTTATTGGTTTGAACTGAAAATAATCTTTGAAGAAAGTACAATCTGCATATGCAATTTTGAAGCTAACACTGTATAAAACATTATTTTTAGTATTTGCAAACCTGAACATAGTTTGTGTAGAATCAGTAACTGATTCGATTCCACTAATTTTTACACCATGATATAATTTTTTTCCAATAATATTTTAATTAATTTTTTTTAACAGTTAAGTAAAATACAATCACCGTACGATTAGGTACCTTTTGACAAACTATTATCACGAGTGTATAACACAGGAGATGCGGTTTACGCGGGTGTACCGCGAAATTTGCATGTTTTTGAACGGACAACCAGGTAATATACAAGCTTATAACTTGATATGGTTTTAAAATTTTGTACATAGATTCTTTACAAAAAAATATTGGACAGGTGTATCAGGTTTCGCATAAAGAAAAAATCACGCTGTATACAGACACCCAGACTCGGAAACAACTCCTTGGAGATCATACAAATATTTGTACCGGGCGGGGTTCAAACCCGCGACACGCTGTGTTATCAATTTTCTGAATCGCAAGTTCAAATCGCATTTTCATGTCTGTTTACTAAAATATCATTGATCGCAAGAGAGTCTGTGTCATAAAATATATTCATCATAGTCTAAAACGTTCCATTGTATGACACCCACTCTACCTACTTTTAATAAGCTAGTAGGCTCAAGGTTACCGTGTCAAGGTCATTGAAGACACGGTTAAAATTAACAATTGATGATGAGGTTTTTTAATTTGAATTTGCAAAGCTATAATAATCTAATCTAATATCTATAAACGAGCAATTCTTGTATATTTATATATAATCAGGATCTCAGAAACCGCTTCAAGGATTTTCGTGAAAGTTACAGATTAGGGGTTTTTCGGCTCAAGGAATCGATTTGGTCCCAGGTTCGAGAAAAGCTCGGTTCCCAAGATATAGACATTTTAAAAACCGAGTGAGCTCGGTCAACCAGATATATAACATATCGAAGGTCCCAGGTTCGAGAAAAGCTCGGTTCCCAAGATATAGACATTTTAAAAACCGAGTGAGCTCGGTCAACCAGATATATCTGGGGGCACGGTAGTGCCCCCGCCAAGACGAGCCAAGCGAAGCGCAAGGGCACTGCTTTCCGAGGCACGGAGGAAATAAATAAGCGGCTTCCAGAATAGCCATAAAACAGTCAATTAACTTTAACTAAGCCTATAACATTAATTATTATTATTAACTACTTGAAATATCATCACCTAATAGAAGCCAGTTATGTTTAAAACGTGCTTAACTAATCGACACCTAAATTATTGTTTAAAGGCGCTCCCTCACCGCGAGCATTCACCTGTAATGTAACGTTACAGATTCGAACATTCAAAGATAAGAGAGCATCAAATTGCGCACTTTTATGTTACATTACAAGGTGAATGCTCGAGGTGAGGGAGCGCTGCCGCATTTACGTGCGGGAATCGAAACCACGACGCACTTTTCAGCTTGATTCTGTATTTTTTTTCTTTTGACAAACATATATAAATCCTACTACTATTATAAAGGCGAAAGTTTGTAAGTATGGATGTATGGATGTTTGTTACTCTTTCACGCAAAAACCACTGAACGGATTTGGCTAAAATTTGGTGCACAGATAGTTTATAACCTGGATTAACACATAGGATAGTTTTTATCCCGATTTTATGTTCCCGTGGGATAATTTTCGAGTTGTAGCGGGTGAAACCGCTGGCAACAGCTAGTGTAACATAAAACAAATTATTTAAAGTAAAAGATATTTAGTTTGTTCAAAACATGCGTTTACACGCAAATTAAGGCATGCAAGTTCTTTTAATTAAGTATGTCTGTTCATGTTTTACTTGGTGAGGTATTTTATGGAGGATTGATTTTGAAGAGCTCGTGGCTAAATAATTACAGCCGCACAGGCCGATCTTTCGGGTTAAGCCGCGCTTGCCGAGGTTGGTCTGTGGATGGGTGACCATCTGTCATAGCGAGTTTCCTCCGTGCCTCGGAAAGCACGTAAAGACGTCGGTCCCGGCTGTCATTTGTAGATCATTACTGACAGTCGTTACTGTTAGAAGCTTTATAGTCTGACAACCAATCGTACCATGGGGTATCGTATTACTCAGTTACTGGGTTGTGGAGGTCCGACAGGCAGTGGCTCTATGTAAAATACTGATATTCAGCTGCATCTGGTTCGACTGGAAGCCGACCACAATATAGTTGGGAAAAGGTAGGCAGATGATGATGATTTGAACTTGATTTACAGTACAATCCGTTTATTATGACTCCGCTTATAGTGACCAACCGCTTATTATGACGTGTTAAAGAGAGAAGTTTGCTTTTCATACAAAATTCTTTAAACGAAGTCGGATATGATGACTTCACATTTAGAGACATGCCGCTTAGTATGACCCATTTTTAATAAATTGATGATAATGATTGAATGAGAAGAAGTTACTGACGTGATTCATAATACCTTCGACAAAGTTTTCGGGAGCGTCACGTGATACCCGACAATGTTCGGTGCATGCATGGCTTTTTTGAAGCTCAGTGGGCAATAGTTAAATTATTTGATAATATTGACTTAATTCTATATTTTCTCGAATAAAATAAATAGTTAGGTACATACTAACAAAAACAGGAGGTTGTTTATTTTGTACAAAATGCTTTGTATGACGTCCGCTTAGTATGACTTGTTTATTATTTCTCTTCGTTGTTATAATAAACGGATTCCACTGTATTTTGATTAGGTTAATATTTCAAGATATCCTCCTACCCTCGATTTTTCATCACTTCTTTGTCTACTTCCTACAATTTCTCCACAGTTCTGTCCAACACCATTTCAATAAAAAGGATTACACTAAAAGTGGCTTCGCGATGGCGTCCAAAGAATTCGGCACCGCCAAACCTGTTCGATGACCGGATCCCGTTTACCTTTGCAGTTACGCAAGCGCGGAGTTGCGTGCTTGAAAAATATATGCGTTACACAATACGTTTGTTTGGCTTCTAGGTTCAGTTCGAGGGTTAATATTTTAACGGTTGATTAAACTGTGGAAGATTTGAGGGGTTAATATAAGTACCATCATCTGCATCGACCTGCCTTTTCCCAACTATATTGTGGTCTGCTTCCAGTAGAACCAGATGCAGCTGAATATCAGTATTTTACATGGAGCGACTGACTATCAAGAGCAGTGGTGGCCGAGTGGTATAATATTCCACAACCATCACACACTGCCATCTATTCCCAAGCTAAGCAGAGCTTGTGTTATGGGTACTAGACAACTGATAAACATAATTATATATTTCTAAATACATACATAATATAGATAAATTACAACCAGATACAACAAATGATCGTGCTCATCACACAAACATTTGCCCTGGGTGGGAATTGAACCCACGACCTCCAGCATAGCAGTCAGGGTCACTAACCACTAAACCAACAGGCCAGTCAATAAGAATATTGAACAGTTAAAATAAACTGTGGAAGATTTGAGGGGTTAATATAAGTCACCATCATCTGAATGCCTTATCCCAACTATATTGTGGTCTGCTTCCAATCGAAATAGATGCAGCTGAATATCAGTATTTTACATGGAGCGACTGCCTATAAGAGCAGTGGTGGCCCAGTGGTATCGGTCCCGACTTACGATTTGTAGGTCGTGGGTTCGAACCCCGAAAGGCATATTACTTTGTGTAATCTATTTCATCACCACTGCTCTCAAAACGGTGAAGGAAAACATCGTGAGGAAACCGGCATGTCCTAGAACCAAAACTTCGAAGACATGTGATATCCGCCAATCCGTACTGGGCCCGCGTGGTGGATTATGGCCCTCTCCCTCTCACATAGAGGAGGCCTGTGTCTCAGCAGTGGGAACAATATAGGCTGATGATATTATGATGATGACTGCCTATCAGAGGCCTTACCACGAGTTTTCAGTTATTCTGACGTAAACTTTGACATTTTCAAATTGACAAATTTCATTCAAAATTTTAAAATTAGTTCGTTCTTCGTACACCACAGGTGCTGTTCCATTTTTCCATACAAGAAACGCTGTAAATACTGGAAAGACGCTGTAAAGTAAAATAGTGAAAACTCGTGCTAAGGGTACAGACCTCCACAACACAGTAACCGGGCAATACAATACTCCATGGTAAGACTGGTTGTCAGACTAAAGCTTTTGACTAACAGTAACGACTGTCAAAGATCTACAAATGACAGCCGGGAGCTACGGCTTAACGTGCTTGCTGAGGCACGAAGGAAACTCGCAATGACAGATGGTCACCCATCCACAGACCAATCTCAGCAAGCGCGGCTTAACCCGGAAGATCGGCCTGTGCGGCTGTAATTATCTAGCTACGAGCTTTTAATTAAAGCTTTATAATTAGAGCGAAACATAAAAATAGTTTGTCGTAAAACGTCTGGATGATTTTTGCATATTTCACAAAAAATATATTCAAATTAAATATGACCAAGTTTTTTCGCTTTTTTTTCTCCAAACTAGTATTTAATACCAGTATGTCTAGGAACGCAAATTCTAGTTTTAAAACTAGTTTTTAAATTATTTATGATAATTTTAGTAAAAGTGTCTGTAACATACGTATTTTTCTTTTTTTTGTAAATTTCGTTTAACTTTATAATACCTAGTTTTATAATAAAATGCATAAGATTTAAATATCTTTGTCAACTTGTTGTCATTTATTTTTTGTGATAATATTATGAATAAACCGCGTTATTATTTTTGTACAATACTGGTATATACTTTTGTATTATATCTAAGATCGGTTGTATTGCAGTTTTTTTTATAAATTTTTCTGGAATATATTTATTTGTAAAATTGAAGTAAGAATAATTCAGTTTCCTGATTTTCTGTTTTAAAATATTGCGTAGTTTTTTATAAAAAAATCTAAATAAACATACAAATTTATTTATAAAGAATTATACCTATAACGAAATTTTAATTATATCATAAATATATTTATTTATTAATGATAAATAAGCAAAATTATATTTAAAGAGTGTTTCAATAACTTTCAAATATTACTGCTTGTTCTAAGTTCAAACTTTCGACGTAAAAAAACAACCTCTTACGCCATTAGTAACGTAACATCGTCATTTTCATCGTATCGATATTAGTTTCGACGAAATAAAGAGTAACTCTCGGCCTTGTAGTTCAATGTCGACAGCCGTGTCATATGAAGATGGCACCAAAACTAGTATTGAAAGACGCCTGAGGCAACCGCGTGGCTTATGAATTAATTTGAATTGCGATAGGCGTTTTGTCTAATTAATATACGATAGGAAATGTTTTTTAACCGACGTGAAAAAAGTAGAGGTTTTCATTTTTTTCTTTATTGTTTTTACATCGAAGTTTCAGGTCCGATTTCTGTGATTGTTTTTTTATTGTATGCAGTATACTTGCCTTTGTGTCCTATTTAATTTTCGTTTTGTTTGGCTCAGTAGTTTTTATTTTTATAAGCATTTTTCTGTGCGCATGTAAGTAAATTGAAGATGGCACCAAAACTAGTATTGAAAGACGCCTGAGGCAACCGCGTGGCTTATGAATTAATTTGAATTGCGATAGGCGTTTTGTCTAATTAATATACAATTGGAAATGTTTTTTTAACCGACGCGAAAGAAAAGGAGGTTCTCATTTTTTTTTCTTTATTGTTTTTATGTACATCGAAGTTTCTAGTCCGATTTCTGTGATTCTTTTTTTATTGTATGCAGTATAATTGCCATTCTGCCCTATTTAAATTTCGTTCAGTTTGGTTCAGTAGTTTTTATTTTATGAGCATTTTTCAGTGCGCATGTAAGTAAATTTTATGAAGATGGCACCAAAACTAGTATTGAAAGACGCCTGAGGCAACCGCGTGTCTTATGAATTAATTTGAATTGCGATAGGCGTTTTGTCTAATTAATATGCGATTGGAAATGTTTTTTTAACCGACGAAAAAGAAGAGGAGGTTCTCATTTTTTTCTTTATTGTTTTTACATCGAAGTTTCTAGTTCGTTTTCTGTGATTCTTTTTTTAATGTATGCAGTGTACTTGCCTTTCTGTTCTATTAAATTTTCGTTCAGTTTGGCTCAGTAGTTTTTATTTTATGAGCATTTTTCAGTGAGAATGTAAGTTAATTTTGTATATGACAAGAATTTGGCTTCCTAAAGTACATTAATGCAGGCAAGGGTGTTGAGTCTTTGTTTCCTGATAGCTGTTACCTTGGGGTCTTCAAGTCAAGAGTGAACAGGTTACTTCTAGACAAGTGTGCTTCATCGTCGACCACATCATCACTTATCATCAGAAGAGATAGTGATCAAATGCGACACTATCGCTAAATAAAAAAAAATGGCGCCTACACACGAAGCAAAAAAGCTACTGTTGCTCAAAATAACATTTATTAAAACGTTACTTTTGTAATTAAATTAGTAATATATCTGACCTTTAACCAATATTGTGATACTTAAAACTAAATTCAATAGATTCTCGTTAGCTTTGATTTGAATACAATTCGCTGACTCATGTCTATTTTGAATTTTGCATGAATGTACTTTGAACAGATAAGTCCTAGATTACGGTATCTAGACTTTAGTATAATAATAATATTCTACAACTATTACACAACGTCATCTAGTCCTAAGCTAAGCAGAGCTTGTGTTATGGGTACTAGACAACTGATAAACATACTTAAATATTTCTAAATACATAAATATTATAGATAAATTACACCCAGACACAGAACAAATGATCGTGCTCATCACACAAACATTTGTCCTGGGTGGAAATCGAACCCACGACCTCTAGCATAGCAGTCAGGGTCACTAACCACTAGACCAACAGGCCAGTCAATTTTATCTCTAAAACTCGTGTTACTGATCATCAGCTGCCTAGTTTTCCCCAACTACATTGTGGTCAGCTTCCAGTCGAACCAGATGCAGCTGAATATCAGTATTTTATATGGAGCGACTGCCTATTAGACCTCCACAACCCTTAACTAGGTAATACGATATACCCCATGGTGACACTGGCTGTCAGACTTTTAGAGCTTCTGACTAACAGTAACAACTGTCAAAGATCTACAAATGACAGCCGGGACCAACGGTTTCACGTGCTTTCCAAGGCACGGAGGAAACTCGCTATGACAGATGGTCACCCATCCACAGACCAAACTTGGCAAGCGCGGCTTAATTTGGAAGATCGGCCTGTGTTGCTGTAATTATGTAGCTACGAGCTCCTCAAGGGAACTGTCAGAATTGTACTGACTAAAATCTACCGCGTTCTGGACTGGTGTCAAAATTTACTTACTAAAGTATCACCGGCTGACGGTTTTGCGTTCCAGGGCCACGGAATACTACTAAGACAGTTCCGTGAAGACAGCTGTTACCTACTCATTTTATGAGTTAAAAAACGGTTGTAGGTACAAAGATATATTTATAAAATTCATTCAGAAAACCAACATTTTTCCTTTAAAATCCGGTACATTAGTAAGTTTATGTATTTTCTATGTAAATGTTATGTCCTTGGTATATTTCTACTGATGCTATTTTGTGTGGTAATAAGATTTATGATATTATACTTTAAAAAAAATTAAGGTGCGTCAATGGTATTGCTTGGGGTAATTTTTCTTCCTTTTTTTTAAACGAGAATATAAAAATATACTAAAATTATACATAATTATATTATTTAGTAAAATTAAGACTTTTCCAAATCGGTTCAGGCGTTTTGTGTTTGCTTTTCTTTTTTTTCTTTATAGGGATGAAAAAACAATTGAATTAAAAATTACAAAACTACGTAATTATATTATTAATTATTTTAACTCATTTGTAAATTAAAAACATATTTTTAAAACGATCCACGCGTCTTCGAAAAATCAGGGGATAAAATCGAGAATCTCCACCTTTTTTAAAGTCGGCTAAAAGTTACCAACAGTTGCCGAGAAAACTATAAAAATATGCCAATAGATGGAGCCACATGTCAACTCTCAAATTCTAAATGAAAGCGAGGGAAGTCACTAGCTTATGCTAGTATTCAAATATTATAATTTATGCATGCATATTTTAGGATACATTTGAGCACAAAGCGTACCTAATGCTATGAGTCAGGGGTACCTAGTATCAATTGTTACATCTCTGTAGGCGTTTAAGTAGACAACTTGAAATATTATTGTTTTGACAAGAAATACCTATAGAAGTTCTAAGTGTAAGGCTGCTTTTCCACCAGAGAGATGTGCTATTCTACGTTGCTGTGGATGCGTTTGATATCCACCAATCATAGCATAGCACTGGTGGAAGCGAATTCAACTAAGATGTGTTTTTTATATGGTGTATGATGCGTGCTATGGATGCGTGCTTTGGATGTGTTTTATGGATGCGTGCTATGGATGTGTGCTATGGATGTGTGCTACGGATGTGTGATATGGATGTGTGCTATGGATGTGTGCTATGGATGCCTGCTGTGAATCGTCTTGCCTACTATCGATACACCGGATAGCTCGTCGAGCTCTGCGCAACTCCTTTGCGGCGATGTTTTTACTTATTCTGGCGAGCAAGTCGGAAAAAGTGCAGTTGTGGCCCAGTGGTATCGTCCCCGCCTTACGAGTTGTAGGTCAAGGGTTCGAACCCCGCCAGACGCATTACTTTCTGTAATTTACTTCATCACCACTGCTCTCAAAACGGTGAAGGAAATTATCGTGAGGAAATAGGCATGTCCTAGAACCAAAAATTCGAAGACATGTGACATCTGCCAACCCGCACTGGGCCCGCGTGGTGGATTATGGCCCACTCTCTCTCACAGAGAGGAGGCCTGTGTCCCAGCAGAGAGAACATTATAGGCTGATGATGTAAGTTAGAAAAAGTAAAAACGCGGGTGAACAATTGGAAGTGACGTGATCAGTCAGGGGCCATAACTATACACAAACGAAGTCGCGACCAGAAGCGTGTTTAAAAATAATTTCTAAAAGAACTATTAATTTGAACGAAGTTCCTTATCGCGCGTTGTGAAAGGGTGCTAGAGCTCAAAGAGTGGAGTGGAGTGGAGCGGAGCGGCGCGGAGTGGAGTGGAGTGGAGTCGCGACGATTATTTTTGTTGAGTGTATACAGTAACTTCGTTCCATCCGGGTGTCCCTTGACACCTCTCAAGTTTTTTTTTATTATTATGCTAATTATATACAAAATGACACATCCTATCACCTGATTCGCATAATATATAATAAATTATTATGCGTATAAACCTCATCTAAAAAAAAACTAACGATTTGTATTTTTATGTCAAACACGTTTTAACACGTTTTGTTTGCACGTGTGTTGCCAGACGATACAATATTAAGTTTCATCATCAGCCTATAATGTTCCCACTGCTGGGACACAGGCCTCCTCACTGTGAGAGGGAGTGAGCCATAATCGACAACACGAACCCAGTGCGGATTGGTAGATGTTACATGCACATGCATAAAAAAAAAGTTGATTATGATGATGGAGAATACAACATAGGACAGCTGCTGATGGATTTACTAAAAAGTATTATTTTAAATAAATAGTCATATAAGATTTTTTAGGCAGACATATTAGGACATCTCGTATTTTACTATACCTACCTAAACTTTCACTTAAGAGTAGAATTCTTTTTGAGATAAACTATGAACTGAAACGTGAACACGTTTTATGTAGTATTATCTAATAAGTAAATGCGTAAAACCTCTCGTGAGGTAACTCAGCCCATGTTACTGAACAATTTTTGTTCTAATACTTTGGAAAAAAAATGGTTTTTCACACAGATGGGCCTGATCAATTTCTCATTTTGTATGATTTACCATTAGATTTCTTATTTTTTTTCCAAAAGTCTTAGAACAAACATTGTTCAGTAACATGGGCTGAGTTACCCCACGAGAGGTTTTACGCATTTAACGTTACACGTTGTATTTTAAAGAGTTAAATGTATATTTGTTTTTAGCTGATATAGTAGTACTTTTACATGGAACGACTGACTATTTGACTTTAACGAAATAGTAAGAATATCATGATATTCGATAATAAGATGTCCTAAACTAGATGAATATTCATCACCTTTACGAGTAAATGTTATAAATTACTTCTAATATTAGTTTTATTTTTATATTGTTCGGTGCGACAATGCAAAGGAGATGGCTAAGTTGAAGTATGGACTGCAATTCAGCCAGCTATAGACATGGGACCTAGCACAGTATAACGCTGAATAGCTCAATATTAATATTTCACATAAAAAAAGTTCCAACAACTTGTCAAAAGATAGATATTTAAAAATATTTTAGATATATTTTTTTTTATATTTCACATAATAAATCATAGTCTTAAAGGGTAAGCACGACGCGACGGACTGTGTTTAGTGTCATTTTATTTACGTGATGGAAATCTGGGTATGATGTTGTAAAATTCTTCAACTTTGAATTGTTTCTGTTTACTGCATGGCGTTGTAAACTTCTCACTGAACGGCCAAGTTATGCACACCATTGCATGACCGAATTTTAACATACGAACTTCACAAGTTGCTCCTGAATTCAGCAGTTCATGACAAGAATGACAAATGTTGGTATTCCCTGGAACCTAGAAAAAACGTAATTACTTTAGTAACTACATGAATTAACTTTACTGTTTACCTACGCATCTGAATATTATGCCATCCAAGGCAACCAATCTGTTGGGAAACAGAATCGCGCCTCATCTTCCGCCTGACGTTACGGATTGGGTGGAAAATAAAACCGTGTTGCGACTGCGAGGACACGGTGTGGAGATTGGGTTTGGGCCGAGCATCGCTGTGACCATCTGAAAATATCTTACCTCTATTGTTAACCATCGTGATACGATGGTGAGTAGAACAGTTTATATTTATTCCATGATTAATTGAATGCAAGTCCGTGTCGAGTGGCGATAGTTCGGTAGGTAAGCAAGCAGAAAGTCCAATAAATAAGAGCACGGGTTGAAGAAAAAGCCAAAATAAAGAATTACAACGAACAAAACTGCAGAGCGTTCAAATGACATCTGACGTTTGTTTTTTTCTTCTTAAAGTGGGGACCGAACTAAGTTCGCAGAATCGATAAAAGAATCGATTGGTTAGAAACTACATAGTTTAGGTTGATCACATTTTAGTAAATATTATTCGACGCAAAATATGAACTAAGATTAAACGAAGTAGCATAATCAGAAGATTATAAAGAAAAAAAAAAGTTGACCTTAGTGGACGAATCACTTTTCATTTCCGTTGTAAAATCGTCAAATGAGTCCTCCCTCCCACACAGGGTAAGGCAGGAGGGTCTGTCGGACTTGTACTGACTATAAACTACGGCGTCCTTCAACAGCCCTTTATGTTCCGGGGTCACGGTAATTCGTTTTCCGAATCAAAACGTATAACATAATAACAAAAACTAAATAGGCCACTAAATTGAACTCTTTCGATTCCCGCCAAAAACTTTCATTTTCAACGCCATTCCCTAATTTCAGAAAAAAAAAATCGTTCTTAATGCCTTTAGTGAAAATCGATAAAGTACAGTTGCGTTTTGACAATCTGGAAAAGCTCTACGACCCTTCCCTAGTTTACATTATTTCATCGCGACTTTTGTCATGTCAATAAAAAATGCACAAAAAGCAATTCAGATACTTTTTTATGTTTAACAGTTTATATAAGTATTAGGAAATTATTAAACACTCAACAATTCATTAATGAATTTTTAAATACTACGAGTTAATGTGAAAGTCATATAGACGACTGGGGCACTCATTTAGCCATCTCCTTTGAACTTTATCAAAACAAACCTTATTAAATCAACTAAATAAAAACCATTTATTGACTTCGCTTCCGGTTCGACGGACTAACTCCAAAATCCAATATGGCCACCGCTTTATATCATAAATCGATTATAAAACAATAGAATCACGGTTTTTAGATCATCTTTCTTTGTTTCGGAATGTTATAAAATTATGTTAATTCAAACAATAAAATGTAGCGAATAGAATGGTTTTAGAAGCGAATTATTTAGATTAGGTTTATTTTGGATTGATTTATGGAGTTATATGGTATTGTCCTTGATGTTATATGGTTTTTTAATAGACCATGATTATAGGTCTAAAAACCGTGTGCATGATGGTATTTCCCATCGAAAAAAAATCTTCGATATCATTTATATGACCAAATTGACAATTTTATTGATCGGTAAAAGATAAAATTTTTCTCATATTGTTCATTTTTAAATCACTTCTGAAGCTACACGTGCAATTTCAACATTAAAATAAATACTTTGTTTTAATATATTATATATGAAACAAAATATATAAAACGGTTATTTGCCCTGACTAGTTTATCAATTAATAACTAAACGGTCACAGACATTATTGAAAGTTTTAAATAAAATATATTTTGACGAGGGCCTTACAAACACACTATAAACATGAGCAAATTAAATTTTTTGAGTAATTTTGTGTATAATATCTTACGTTATTCTCTGGTACACACATACAAATCAAATATTTATGAACACACATGATATTAGACGATAAAATAAAATATAACATATAATATTTACATAGGTTAATAGTGTCACCAAAATATATTAACTTTTTAAATAGTTCCCAATATATTTGACGTACGAGTATTGTGTAGATATGTCTTTTTTTAAATAAACATATTATGTATATTTACACATTATGATATTATGTATATATTTCTATATGTTGGAAAAAAACCAGATTAGAAGGACATAGGTCATTATAAGTTTTTATTTACATAATTTGAAATATTAAGTAACTTTAGATTTTAGGGTTCCGTTAACTAAAAAGTGTGAATATATTATTTATATATTATTATGATTTTAGAATTACGTTGATGTTAATTTTTTATACATTCTTAAAAATAAACGTATATTTTATATCAAATAGAAAAACCCGTTTTTTTCTATGTACATAAATATTATAAATTAAAATAAGACTTCATATCTTACGTGATTTCATTGATTTTTGCGATGATATAAATGCGTCACCCGCTTGAAAATGTTTGAATAATTTAACTAATTATTTTTTTAATATTTAATATGTAAGAAATCTAAGATTTCAAAAATGCATAAAGAAAACAATTCAATGGGACTCGAAAAAAGTTAAGCTCAAAACAATGGAAGCAATTTTGGAAAAAAAAATATTGATGAAATATTTTTTGGAAACGTTTGGCATAACATTGCACCTATATTTATTTATGTATATTATCACCAAACATAAAATTTCACCTAAACAAATGAATAAAAAGTCAGTGTGTCAAAAATATTTGTTATTTTACACACTTAATATTTTTGACAGACTGCTTATAAAATCTTTGCAACCAATTAAAAAAAAATAACTGAAAAACCCACGTTTACAACTAACATACAAAAATTATAAATTAAAAATCTTAACTTACACCAATTTGGCATACGGAACTCCTAAATTTTATATAATAATATATTATTATGTATGATTTTAAACGCTACGACAAATATGGATGTGGTATATAATTGACGATAACAATATGATTTATATTATATGATGTTGAGAGGTTATTTGATTATATATATTTTTTTAAATAAATTATATTATACTAACGATGCTTCCTTATAGGGACAGTCATTAAACATGGTCACATGTTTTTTGGTAAAATTTGAACTTTAAAATAAATAAGATAAATAGTTAGGTAAGTAACACTTATTATATATATTTTTGGAGCAATTATAACCACTGCAACTTTTATTAGCCAGAATCAACAGTGGCAACCAGCAGAAAAGCGCCGAGACAATGAAGCTAAGAGAAAGAATTTAATAGGATATTCGACTGAAATAATGTAATTAGTTCGTCACAGGTGATGAAATCAAAATTGATGAAAACGCTTTTAAAACTGTCAATACGTCACAAGCAAGTACAGGTTTAGATTTTACGGGAAAAAGTAAGTTTATTATGCACCAAAACCTTTTATGAGTACAGTTTTTAGGTCCCATATTACTACACAATATTTGTGCCAAGACTTTTAGAGATTTGCAAAAAAAATATCGCTTTTTCATACAAAAGGGGAAATGATCGGGCCCTTCAGTATGAAAAATCATTTATAATTTTTGCGAATTTCCAAAAGTCTTAGAACAAACATTGTTCAGTAACATGGGCTGAGTTACCCCATGAGACGTTTTGCGCTATTAACGTTACACGTTGTATTTCTGCTAAGCCCCTTACATTACACCTTGAAGATACGTAATGTCGTGATATACGCAGCTAGTTTTTTAAAAACTTTATCAACAACACTGTATACTTTCGCAAGCTGTTGTGAAATGTACCGGATTATACGTCCGCCATTTTTACAACGTGTAGTCTTTAGTGATGCGCTAAGTATCGATATACCAGCGACTTCACCCGCTACAACTCGAAAATAATAATATAATATAATAATAATATTCCACAACTATCACACAACGCCATCTAGTCCCAAGCTAAGCAGAGCTTGTGTTATGGGTACTAGACAACTGATAAACATACTTATATATTTCTAAATACATACATATTATAGATAAATTACACCCAGACACAGAACAAATGATCGTGCTCATCACACAAACATTTGTCCTGGGTGGGAATCGAACCCACGACCTCCGGCAAAGCAGTCAGGGTCACTAACCACTAGACCAACAGGCCAGTCAATAATCCCACGAGAATATAAAATAGGGACGAAAACTGTCCTATGTGTTAACCCAAGTCATAAACTATCTGTGTACCATATTTCATCCAAATTTATTAAGAGGTTTTTGCGTGAAAGAGAAATAAACGTCCATCCATACAAAGAATAAACGATGACGTTTTATAATATAAGTAGGATTATAAGTTTTTTATTTGTTCCTCTTTTTAGTTTAAATATTCAACCTGATTGTCAAAATATACGTCATCTTGGATTGTATACTTTGACAATTTGATATCCGGTAGCTAATAACATCTTGTAAGTTAAAAATGCTCATAAAATAATAACTACAAGTTTTTATGGGACTATATGACAGTTACATTGCATCGAACAAAAAAAGATTCTGAACTAAAAATAAAAATCTTTGAAGAGAGTGCAATCTGTATAATAATATGCAACATATATTATACTTCTGACTAATAGTAACGACTGTCAAAGATCTACAAATGACAGCCGAGACCAACGGCTTTACGTACTTTCCGAGCCACGGAGGACATTCGATATAAAAGATGGTCACCCATCCAAAGACCAACCTCGGCAAGCGTGGTTAATAAATAGCCACGAGCTCCTCAATACAAAGAAATAATCCTACTAATACTATGAATGCGAAAGTTTGTGAGGATGTATGTGTGTTTGTTACTCTTTCACGCAAAAACCACTGAACGGATTTGACTAAAATTTGGTACACAGACAGTTTATAACCAGGATTAACACATAGGATAGTTTTTATCCCGATTTTATGTTCCGGTGAGATAATTTTCGAGTTGTAGCGGGCGAAGCCGCTGGCAACAGCTAGTCTTTTATAAAAATCGCTATTTGTCACTGTTAGCGCAAGTTTTAAGGAATTTCAATTACGCAAGGCATGACGTCATAACGGATATATCTTCGGACAAGTATGTAAATACACAGAAAACACATATTTTATCATGTGCTGCCATTTTTGTCGACCAACAGTCGATCAAACAATTATCCAATGTTTGATTCATTTTGTATTAATAGGCATAAAAACAAGCTAACAGATTTTACGAGTATAAATGCGAAAAGTGAGAATGGATGTTTGTAACTCCTTCACGCAAAAACTACTGAACGGATTTGGATGAAATTTGGTAAATACGTAATTAATAGTCTGGAATATTCAAATCAAATCAAGTCAAAAGTCATTTATTCAAATTAGGCTGATTTATCAGCACTTTTTGAAGGTCAAATTTTACATAAGACAGTCCCCCAAAGCGCCCCCCCCCCCTTCGACACTTCCTAGTGTTTTGGCTGGGAAGAAGAAGTGGCGGAACAAACTCCCCAGCAACACATCTACCTGTACGGTTAGAAGAACCAAGATTTATATAATTTAATAGAACATTCACATTATACATCAATCCGAGATTACACCTCAATCGTGACTAGATATTACATAGGATATCTTTTTATCCCAGTATTGAGTTGCCCTGGGATAATATTCGACATAAACTCGCGCTCGGTCTTTATTAGTAGGTATAAAGCCTGTACCATCATCTTCCGAGGCTCACCTTAGGCGATTAGATCAGGATTGCTTCAGAAGGCAGTACTCCATAAAACAGCTCGCATTGTGAGGAAGTTCCTGTCCCTGGAGCCCAAACAACCGGTAGCTTGGATCCTTTTGTCTGGGTATTTGTGTATGTGAGTTTATATGTTTGTAAACGCACCCAAAATACAGGAGAAATGATGAGTGTGGCGCAACGTTTTCCTAAAAAACATTATAGACTACTGTTGTGAGTTTATCACAAAAAATCGATCTTCTAATGCCGCCAAAACTTAGTAATATATGCATTTAAGGATTGCCGCCGTCTCGAATCCAAAATGGCTGATTGCCCCAGTTTTTTTCTATTAAAACCGCATTTTTAGATGCGTAGGTATTTCAATTTGCAACGAAATTTGGTCTAATGTGTTCGATGCAACTTTGTTTGTGTTAAAACCAGTTTAATTTATAGTTTAATTAATTGAATTCATTCATTTTAAAACTGCTACTCTATACGAAACAAAATTTTTAATGATCGGTTCGCGCTTGACCACTATCTCTCCTGATGGTAAGCGAAGATGTGGTCGACGATGAAGCACGCTTGACTAGAAGTAACCTGTTCACTCTTGACTTGAAGACCACAAGGTTATAGCTGTCGGGAAATACAGACTTCGGCAGGGAATTCCACTCCTTAGCTGTGCGTACAATAAAAGTATTGGCAAAACGCTTTGTACGTACCGGAGGGATGTCCACCATATAACGATGGTGCATTGCCGTACGTCTTGTAGTCCGATGATGGAAAGGGCCAGGTGGAATCAAGTTGTGCAGTTCTACTCATGAGAGATGTGTCTCAACAGTCAGGCTGATGATGATGATGATGATGATTCGAAATCCAGACAGTAAGTCACTGGTAAGCGGTTGTCCTTATTGGTTGCATTTATTTGACTAAACTAGGATCCGAGAAACATAGTTGTGAAAAGATGATGATTCTAAAATGCTAATTAAAATAATTGATATGGCAACTAATTAAGGATGTTAACGCAATCACTTAATCCATTAGTTAATCATTAAAATAATTAAATATTAATGAATTTCTAACATTCATTTCTACACTAGTGAGGAAAAGTATAGAATCAAATGGTTATTTGAATGATCAAGTGCTTGGAATTGATCCGGGATAGCTCTATAATAATGGCTTGATTTTAATGAATTTAGTATAATTTTTAACCGACTTCCAAAAGGAGGAGGTTCTCAATTCGGATGTTTTTTTATGTTCGTTCGGGCATAACTCCGTCCTTTAACAACCGATTTGAAAAGTTCTTTTTTTGTTGGATATGGTATACTTCCGCAATGGTCCCATTAAAATTTTATCGAAATTGGACTAGCACTTTTTGAAGAACGTAAGCCTACGTTTACGTAAAACTTTTCGATAGTTAATGTCAGTCCTGTTGACAATCGTTTTAGAAAAAGAAGACGGTTTAAAAACGTTTGTCACTTATCTAGGCCTTAGACTTTCGCCATTTTTGAAGAACATTAGCATGTTGCTTTGTTTTTGAAACCTGTATTTATTTAGACTTCCCCGATAAGTTAAAAAGATTTCTCTTCTGTTTTTTATACAAATTCACATAGTTTGTTCCATGTTACTATCGACAAAATGTTGTAATAGTAAATTCTTTGACAGTTAGCAAGTTTCTATTATAGTAAGTGTTAATTAGAGTAGAGGTTGGAGCATGCGCAATGGTTAGAAAACTTGACAATAAGTAGTAGATATATATATATAATATATGGTAATTTATCTATGATTGCGATGGACTTTTCTTGTTACTAGTATTTTTTATATTTATTCATACCATTTATCTAATATCTTTAAACGAGCAATTCTTGTATATTTATATTTAATCAGGATCTCGGAAACGGCTCCAAGGATTTTCATGAAAGTTACAGATTAGGGGTTTTTCGGCTCAAGGAATCGATTTATCAAGGTCCCAGGTTCGAGAAAAGCTCGGTTCTCAAGGTACAGACATTTTAAAAACCGAGCGAAGCTCGGTCAACCAGATATTTATATAATAATGTTTCCTTCGTGCCTCGGAAAGAACGTGCAATATGTCTATAAAATATGAAAATAATGTTTGAAACAAAGACATTAAACTATATACGAGCAGTAAACGGGACATCACAAAGAAATTTGTGATCCCAAATTTTTTACCAATAGGTAAAAGTCGCTCAGTCTAGTAGTCGCGTTGCTATGCAACACTAGATAGTGCTACTGACGCACGGCATCAACAATTTTGTATGACAATTTTCCCAATGCCCGCTCTATAGGTTCTTTTAAATTTCTTTGGTTTGAAAGACAATTTTCCCAATGCCCGCTCTATAGGTTCTTTTAAATCTCTTTGGTTTGAAAGAACTAAAATTATTCAAAGTAGGGCAGCACTAAATCGAGGTACATCGTTCATCGACTTGTTTTACGACTTTTTAACACCGTAGACTTGAAAAGGAATAAAATGCAATAGAAAACTAGTCGAAAAAAAATGTGGTGACATCCGCAGAGCCCTCATCAATTTTAATGATTTTACAGACAGACTGTGCAGTGACTGTACAGTTGAGGAGCTCGTGGCTAAATAATCACAGCCGCACAGACCGATCTTCCGGATTAAGCCGCGCTTGCCGAGGTTGGTCTGTGGATGGGTGACCATCTATTATAGCGAGTTTCCTCCGTGCCTCGGAAAGCACGTAAAGCCGTTGGTCCCGGCTGTTATTTGTAGATCTTTGACAGTCATTACTGTTAGTCAGAAGCTCTAAAGTCTGACAACCAGTCTTACTATCGTAGTACCCAGTTACTGGTTTGTGGAGGTCCGACAGGCAGTCGCTCGATGTAATGATATTCAGCTGCATCTGGTTCGACTGGAAGCCGACCACAATATAGTTGGGAAAAGGCAGGCAGATGATGATGATGATAGACAGACTGAACAGTGGTTGGCCGTTTCCCGGCTGTCATTTGTAGATCTTTGACAGTCATTACTGTTAAGTTAGAAGCTCGAAAGTTTGACGATATTCATTCGTAAAATCAATAAACAAAATCCTTGTTTGACTCATCTTAGGGAAATCCCAAAGAAACCTATGAAGTAATACTAATATTATAAAACAATAGTTTGTGAATGAGAAGTGTCTATTGGTATTTTAAAGTAGGTATATGTGTTAAGAATATTAAATACAATGTACTATAACCTGTTATAGGTAAAAACAAGTTTTGTGTTTTAAGTGATTCCCTATTGACAGATATGGCAAAGATTTATAAAAAAATGTGACCCCTTATTTATCCCTGTAGGGGGTGGGTTTAACAAAAATATATTTTTAACTCCTTTTAATTATCCTTGAGGGGGTGAATTTTACAAAAATATTTTTTTAACTCTTTTTAACCATACTATAGGGGGTTTTTATAAAAAAAAGGTTTACTCTTTTTTTAGGGTGGAAAAACACCAACCAGTTCTTGCATTTGCTCTTTGTGTTCTAGTGCCATAGTAAGTTCTAAAAATATTCCCACAATCCTCCAGGCATTTTTCCTTAGTACTTTCTCACAATAAGGAACAAGAGAGCCAAATTCTTGAATAAAATTATGACTTATTTATATGACTATTTCGGAATTATGACTATTTTGGACTAATTTATATTCTTTTCAAGTAGATATTGTGAAATATTTGAAAGAAATGGTAAAAACTATAAATTATTCTCTTCCTTATTTTATATTGAGTTTATGTAAATATTAATGTTACCAATATAATAAATTACAGTGTGTGTCACCTTAACAATAAATTTAAAAAAAAGAAAGGTTACTTATTCAAATATTTTTTTGTCTGAAAACCAGTATTATACTAACAATACTAACAATACTCCATTAAAAACATAGCTCATCTTTAAGTTCTTGAAACCATTTAAGAATAATTATTTAGATCTTTTTAATTACTATGTTCATTGCAAAAAATAATAATTACTTATCTGTTAATTATCCTAACAGATTATAATTTGAAATAATAATACCGTTTCAGACTTAGTTTATCCTTTATAAGGATAAACTAAGTCTGTTATTCTGTCGTGTCTGTGCGGATATTTCAATTAAAATACTTACTACATTATTTTCTTCGATACTTTAAATATTTCTGAACGAAATTTTTGTTAAAAGCATTTTTATCGTAGAAATATACAAAAGGCATTCATAATTACAAATCTGTTAAAGATTTATTATATCACGTCATTAAAGATTAAAGTTTTCTTAAAAATTACCATACACAATTCTAATATTATGACATTTTTTATTTATTTATTAGATTTTTATTCATAAAATATTATTCAAATCAATCAGATTTTTATATTTTGATGTTTTGCAGTATAAAAAAACTTGTTTATTTATAAGGTAGATTTTTAAATAAGTTCCATAAGATTCACGTGTTATGCTGATTTAATTTTTATAAATAAAACTTATAAAAATATCTGGTTATTACTTTATAATTTGTGCAAAACTTATTTATTTAGTTATATTATAATAAATAATTATAAAGTAGAGAAAAAAATATTTTCACCCAATGACCTTGTTATTTTAATCACTACTAAAATAATAAAAATAAAATCTAAACCAGTATATAACCGGAAACTACCATATAATAAATTCGCAAAATCCCCAAAAATATCGAAACCCCCATGCAAAAGACATCAACGCGCGCTCCTTATTTGCCAAAAATCTTAAAAAATTAGTCAATTTTTTTTTTCTTAAACTAAAAATAAATATTGAAAAAAAAAACTCACATTTAAATTTACACGGCAACCACTCTACACTGTATACCACACCACACTGAAATGAACCACGAGACAACTTTACTTAATACGTCTTTTTCGTTCACAAATGATGTTTTTTTTTTATTTTTATTTTAATTTCAACCGCGCGGTGTACATCACTTTCGTTCGTCAGGTAGGAACAACCGCAGTTAAGATGCGTCGCAAGCTTTTATAGATACGTTTATGAAATTACTGTGACCTCGGTTTTCATACTGCATGCCTTGGAAACGAGCTGAATCATGATGTTTTTTCCTATTTTTTTTTTACGTTCAGGATGTTGGGGGATGGTAGTTTTCATTTTATTTTTATTTTCGAACGTTGCATTTTTTTTAATTTGAGTTCGTTTTATTTCTTATTTTGTAAGTTCAATAAAAATATTTTCGAACGATGCATTTTTAAAATTCGAGTTTGTTTTTTTTCTATTTTGACAGTTTAAAAGAATAGAATCATGGTTTTTTGAAGTTCAAGACATGAGGTTGTTTTTTTTTGTTGTTTTTAGTTAGTAAGTTAAAAAATGGGTGATACTAATGTATTTTCAAATGATGTATTTGTGAAATTCGAGTTCTTTTTATTTCTACGCATAGAAATAAAAAGAACTCGACATAATTTAGAACTTTTTAACAAAAGTTCTAAATTATGTTGTTTTTTAAAGTGCGGATGTTGGGGTGTGTGGAATGTTACTTTTTTGTTGGTTTTAGTTTGTAAGTTGAATGAATTTTGTAAATTTATTGCTATACGTATTTCGACAGTTTAAATAAGTTTAATCATATTGAATTCTTTTTTAAGTTCTTAATGTTGAGGGAGGGTTGTTATTTTTTGGTTTGTAAGTTTAGGGTTATAAATATACTTGCATATGTATTTGTGAACGATGTATTTTGCAATTTCTTAACTCATTTAAAATATTGATAAGTATGTGTAAGATTCTTCTTTTTTGACATTAAGTTTTTAATAACAATCAGGAAGAGGTGCAAGATAATCTCCTTTTATTTCTGTCAAATTATTGACGTTTGAAAAGTGTTGCATTTTGTTTTTTTCTTTTTAATTTATGAGTGCTATATTTCATATTGGGTTTGTAATCTCAAAAAGGGCACTGTGGATTTTAGTCAGTACAAGTCTGACAGACTCCCCTGCCCGGCCCTGGGTGGGAGGACTCATGTCTTCTACAGCCTGGTAGTACCATTTTTTTTTTTTTTTTTTTTTTTAGCGTGGTAAAATGATCAATTGAGTCCTCCAACCCCGGGCAGGGCGGGAGGGACTGTCAGACTTCTACTGACTAAAATCCACGGTGTCCTTCATAGCCTGTTAAGTTCCGGGGTTACGGTAAGGGAATAATCCCGCGACCCCGGCAGGCTTTGGCCCTCTGAGAGGGGGGCCCCGTCATTATGCTGACGCTCTTAGAGGCGCGCGTGGGACACAACGCGCCGTCGACCCGGGCATGGTCCTTGGTCGGGCAGCGAGTTGCCCTTTACTCGCTGCCCGCATGCCTGCGCCTACGGTGGCCGGAGATCGTCTCGCGACGTCCGTCGCCGTGGGCGTCCTACACCGAGCCTGGTAGTACCATAGCTTTTAATAGACCGATTTGAAGTGGATTTCACCGTCTCTAAGTGTTAAGAAAGTATGTAATGGAATATTTTTTCCTTAAAGGAAAACATAAACAAACATTATGTAAGAAATAAATAAAACCATTGAACTGGCCTACTTGTAACGACTTTTTAATTACAAATTGATAATTTTAATGAGTAACTTCCCATTGCGATAAAAAGTTGATTATTACAAAAAACTTTATAAAGTCATTTACTGCTCGATTGCAAGTAGATTACTTAAGTACATAATAATATACTTTGTAAATCTACGTGTATATTTACCACTGCTTCACACAAAAACTACTGAACGGATTTTTTTTTACGTGGTAAAATCATCAAATGAGTCCTCCCACCCCGGGTAGGGCGGGAGGGACTGTCAGACTTATACTGACTAAAATCCACGGTGTCCTTCAATAGCCCTTTATGTTTCGGGGTCACGGTAAGGAAATAATCCCGCGACCCCAGCAGGCTTTGGCCCTCTGAGAGGGGGGCCCCGTCATTATGCTGACGCTCTTTGAGGCGCGCGTGGGACACAACGCGCCGTCGACCCGGGCAAGGGCATGGTCCATGGTCGGGCAGCGAGTTGCCCTTTACTCGCTGCCCGCATGCCCGCGCCTACGGACGTCCGACGCCGGGGCGCCTACCACTGTGGTTGGGGCGGAGGGAGGACGCTGTCCTCTCTCCCAAGCGTCCTCCTCCTTCACGAGCATTACTGCTTCGCAGAAGGAGGAGACCGCTTCCCATACTGAACAAATTTGGATGAAATTTGGTACGCAGATAGTTTATAAGTTGGAATAATTTTACGGCACGGTCAGCGTAGTGGCTGAGCGATTGGACTGCTGCGCAGTGGGTTCGAACCCCGCACGTAACAAATATTTGTATAATTTACTAGTTGTAGTTTCGTGTCTGTGTGTTTGTATGTATGTGAGTTTATATGTTTGTAAACGCACCCACGTCACAGGAGAAATTAATTAATTCGGGCAATGTTTATCAAAAAAATACAAAGCATATATACAACGTGTAACGTTAATAGCGCAAAACCTCTCGTGGGGTAACTCAGCCCATGTGTCTGAACAATGTTTGTTCTAAAACTTTTGGAAAATTTTTTTAAAAAAAAATGATTTTTCATACAAAATGAGAAATCGATCGAGCAGAAAATCGATCAGTATGAAAAATATTTGTTTTCTTTTTTTTTTCCAAAAGTTTTAGAACAAACATTGTTCAGACACATGGGCTGAGTTACCCCACGAGAGGTTTTGCGCTATTAACGTTACATGTTGTATCGTTTTTATCAAAATTTTATCTTCCCGTAGCATATTTTTCGAGTCGAAGCCGCTGAATGCTGAATAATGGTTAAAACAAACGGGAAACGGTAACCCTGGAAAGTAAAGGGCTCACGGTACTTTTAAGTCAGTGCGAGACTGAAAGTCCCATCCACTCTGCCTTGAGTGGGTTCGAACCCAGCCAGGTGCATTTCTTTGTGTACTTTTATCACCACTGCTCTCAAAACGGTGAAGGAAAACATCTTGAGGAAAGGGGCATGTGTAAGGCGCTATCACCGGGAGCATTCACGTGTAATATAACATTGTAGATTCGACTTTGAGCATTACATTACAATGGCAATGGGTTCTTGTGGTGGATTATGGCCCACTCCCTGTCAAAAAGAGGAGGCCTGTGTCCCAGCAGTGGGAACATTATAGGCTGATGACGAAACATGGCAATCTATTTGACCAATAAAGGTGATGTTTAGGCCAGTATGCCAGTCAAACACACCGAACTTCATTTTTACAAGGAAAAATCGTTAAATTCAACATCAAATATATACTTGCGGTTACCATATTGATTGCTAAGTTTTTGTGGTTGTATGGTTGTCTTTGCAGTTTTGTAATAGTAAGTAAGGCAACTGGACGTGTGGTCGTAGGTGGGTAATATCAAAAATAATTGTACATTCTAACATGCTGAAATGTCCATGGTGGGTTTTATCGAAACAATGCGAAAATTTTATAAAACAAGTCAAGATACGTATACATACAGAATAATTAATGAATAATATTAATTTCACAACATAATAAAGCATATAGTTTTTAAAATACGAATTTTTGTTTTGGGGTGTATCATTTTTCTCCCATATAAATAATAATGTCCTCGAAGACTTGTGCGTCACAAAAAAGCCTCTAGTTTTTTTGCGTGCTACGTATCTCATTAAATCAAGCTAAAACTGAACTTCAGTATCATCCATTCATTCAAATCCTGCATATTTTTTTTTAAATAATAAAGAAATAGATAATTAACTTAAATCAAATCTTTGTCCACGATTTTCGTCATTTTTGTTATTCTATTTTGTAACAACAATATTTGGAAGTTTTTAAAATGAAGAATTGGCAGCACTGCGTTTACTGTGAGCAGCCAATCACGTAGCGCTAACTAGTGACAGTCGGCCATCTTGCAACGTGCGTTTTTGTGAGTTCAGTGTACGTAAGCCAGCGTTGACTTTTTTCAACATTTTTACGATCCTTTTGTGCGGTGGTCTGTTTGTCACCCGGTAAGTTGTTTATTTACTATTAGGCCATTTAAATATTGCATTACTCTTGCCCAAATCAAAAGTAAACAACAATTTTAGCTAAGGAGCCCTACTGATTTTTAATTCGTTTGAGGTTACATTCAACACGTGTTTTATATTCCTTTTCGTTACAATTTTTTGCTATGTAACAAAAATGAGTTAACAAAAAGGAAGTAAGGGTGATTTTATACTGCTGAAAAATACGTCACACTTACCTACTAGGAATATTAGTAAATAAAAGGCAAGAATCAATTAATAATGTTATTTTTATAGTTTTGCTCGCGTAGACATTTCGTGTTTACCCAACTTGTTTCACCGGCCGTGCCATCACTGCTGTGTTTTGAGCTCATGTAAGATCCGTTCGAGATTGAAACTAATAGGCTTGACAAAAATTAATGAATACGTTAGTAAAATGTAAAATCCTACCTGACATCAAATTAGACATTAGAGACATTAAGTCTCTCGATATGTTGTTAATATAAAAATAATATGTGAAAATGTTGCTATATTTTTTCTAAAATTCGTTTTTAATCCCAGATATTAATCTTACAGAAATTTATGGTAACATTCGTCCAAGTGTTAAATTGTTTAGTTTTTTATTTCATGTGTTTTTGTGTTTGCTTTTTAGTATCGAGTTTAACATTACACCTGTCAAGTTACAATTTGGGTAAATAACGAACTATACAGCTTAATTGGAGGGATTAACAGATTCCTGTTAACCCAATTAAGCTGAATATGCTTGTGTTGGAGTGAGATCACGTTTAGTATATAGTGTACTCACAACCGAGAGATTCACAAAATAAAATTTGTTCTAGAAAACATGCCCATGACACCTGCAGAACGACAAAGGAATTACAGAGAAAGACTGAAACAAAATGATCCTGAAAAATATGAAGAAGATTATGTGATTGATTATATAATTAATAAAACAAACCGAAACCTATTTTGTGTTATTTTTGTTCATAGTGTGAAATTACCCTATTAGTTCCTTTTTGTTTCCTTTTTGTAACATTTTTCATTTTTGTAACGAAATTCATTTTCGTTTCTTTTTGGTGACTGTACAATTATTTTTGATATTACCCAGGTTCGAAAATGTTGCAATTTTTTTTTAAAGCAAATTTTGGTTATTTTCGGCGCGGGCCACATAGAAAAGACGTAAGACGCAGACTGGGTGGAGACATATATTTTGTCTCTTCGACGTCTCTTTCATACAAAATGTATAGAAGCGTCGTGACGTAAAACACACAGAAGAGACGGGGCGCGGACGCGACTTTCATACATTTTCGCACGTCCGCGACGCGTCCTCGTCTTACGTCTTTGGATTACCTGGATTTTTAAATTGGCTGAGAGCAACGACGATATAATACTAGACTCCGCATGCACGATCTAAAGAACACAAACTATTCTGCCAACTTGAGGTACTACGTAAGCGAGGGGGACGGGGTACTGCGTTGTCATTGGCTAACTCAAGGTCTGTGCTGTCTCAACGTATGTTTACGGCTCACAGGATTGGTCGAAATGAGACGAATATAAGACTTTTTTGCCTAATGTGTTGGCAGACATCGGTCGCCTGTTATTAGGAGTCTAGTATTATATCGTCGTTGGCTGAGCGTTTAACTGTTTCGACGGCGCGGCGTGTCGCAGGTTCGATCCCCGCACGGTACAAATATTTCTATTATGTATCTGCAAGTAGTTGTTCTGGGTCTGGGTGATTGTGTAATAGTAGTTTATGTAACTGGTACATAATGAGGGGTATTATACACGAGTGTGAGTTAAAAAAACTAGCGAAGCGAGTTTTTTAATAGTATCACACGAGTGGTATAATACCTAGTTATGTACAGTTTCATACACTACTTTATCTACTCTCATTGAACGCGAACATATCAAATAAAAGATAAAAATTAATAAACACTAATATCATCCACCATGTCATCCACCGAAACACAAACGTCAAAATCCCAACATTCCCTTAGAAAGCGCGCGCAGCCACAGATAAAAAAGTAAAAAGATGAATCTATGATCAGTAATCTGTATCATAATGAAAAAAAAAATTTTATCATTGTTTTGTTAGAGAAACAGTGTTATAATTTATTTTTTTAATTTAATTACGATACTCTATGGTATAAAGTATGTCATTATAAACTCGTTTTGAGTTTTGTATTTCGAAGTTTACGATATGAGAGTAGATAAATATATATACGTGATACAGGAGATATTTATTCCTAGTGTGGGGTATTAATCTTTATTAATGTTTTTTTTTTTATCGCGTTTAAATCATCAAATGAATCCAACAAACAAATATTATGCCAAAATAATTAAACCGTATGATACAACTTAGACGCTCTCTCTTTTCCCTTTCTCTAAACGGAATCCTTTTTCTCTTAGCCTGGCCGCATGCATCAGTTTTCCTGATCAGGAATCCTGATCCGTTTTTCGTAATTTGTACGAGAAGTTACTAATACAAATGTGTGTGACATGCACACACATTTGTATGAATTCACTGTGGACGGATAGAAAACGGATCAGGATTCCTGATTAGGAAAACGGATGTATGAGGGCAGGCTTAAAGGGATGATCTCATAGCTCAAGTCAAAATTAGTTAGGCAATAAGCCAAACAGTCTGTCGTGGACTTACAAAGCCATCAACAAATTACAACAAGCGACATCTATCGAGTGATGACAAAGAAAGAAATCAAGCAATAAATAAAACCTGTACCTATATTAAAATCAATTTCTGTTTGACTTGGCTAATTTTGGTTATGAATTATTTTTAGTAGTTTAGGGAAGGTTTACATCGTAAATATGATAAAAATATTAAGAATAATAATAAAAGCAAAAGTTTTCCATTAGAAACTACTAATTGCTGTCAAATATCTAATATCTTTAAACGAGCAATTCTTTATCAAGGTCCGTTCGAGAAAAGCTCGCTTCCCAAGATATAGACATTTTAAAAACCGCATTCTATAACGCCATGACCGATGTGGGCCAAAAACAAAAAACCGAGCAAACTCGGTCAACCAGATATTTTGATATTAAGTCCTGTTGTTCAGAAATCAGCAGTGGTGGCCCAGTGGTATCGGTTCCGACTTACGAGTTATAGGTCGTGGGTTCGAACCCAGGCGCCAGAACGCCAGGCGCATTACTTCGTGTAATTTATTTCATCACCATTGCTCTCAAAACGGCGAAGGAAAACATCGTGAGGAAACCGGCATGTCTTAGAACCATCAAATTCAAAGACATGTGACATCCACCAAATCGTCCTGGGCCCGTGTGGTGGATTATGGTCCGCTACCTCTAACAGAGGGGAGGCCTGTGTCCCAGCAGTGGGAACATTATAGGCTGATGATGATGATGGTTCAGAAACCAATAAATTTATAAAAATCGTTCAGAAATCGAATTCTGAGGTGGTAAGTTGCCGGGTCAGCTAGCCAATAATAAATTAATACGATAGACGCCATTAAAAATATTTTAGCACTATTTAGTTGATGTCCGTTTCGACCGCGCGGCCAAGACGTTTTTTTTAAATAAAACTCATCCCAAGTTTTTGTAAAAAAATGTAAAAGTCAATTCCCAAAAACCATAAATTTGTCAAAGCAATGGTTAAAAAGTTATAAGGGTTTGAACGTGGCCGCGCCATCGAAACTTTCCGAACCGCGCGGCCATGGAGATCTTTAAAACTAAGAGTCGCAGAGACCTGAAATTTTGGGAAATAGTAGATTGAATTTGTAAACCAAATGTAAAAATATAGAAAAAAATCCTATGTTTATATTTTAGGCAGGGACTGAATTACCCAAAAATAAAGGTACCTTTAAATTTCGGTATGACGTCATACCGTTAAATAACGATAACCGATATATAACGGTACCGTTATTTTTTGAAGTAGCCGAATTTTAAGGTACAATATTTATACCGGTATATTTCGGTAGCGGTACCATAACCTTTATAATAATATCGGTACCGTTACCTTAACCTTTTTAAATAAGGGTTTTCTTTGATATACCGCCTCACCACTCTATCTGTCTCTGTCGTTCGCGATTGTTGAATCACGCAATGTACTTACGCGGGCTATCTGCCTCAGGGCGCGGGGCGCGGGCGGCGGCGGCGGCGGCGGCGGCAGGCGCGTACTTATTATTTTATACGCATTTATTTAGGATCGATCTAACATTCTAACGTTATGTCCTTTGTTATAATTTTTTATAATATTGTTTTACGGTTACCATCTACTATCATTTTTAAATTCGAAAATTGTTTAGACTTGCTCGCTTCTTGCTTTGTATTTATTGGTATGTACTAATTACTTCTATGCGTCTGAAATAAGAATGGAAAATGAGCTGAATGAGCTGCATTATTTTGTTCTGCTTTGTACAAATTAACTCCCAGTTGAGTAATATTTTTATCGTCTATCTTTCTAAGTGCGTTGACGTTGATTCGCGGGCTCGTAAGCGCAATGATGAAATAACAAACATAATAATTATGGCGTAATATCCAAGTGTTCACGTACGAAACGCACGGTAGCGGGCAAGCTGACGTCTGACGTGCGCGGCGCGCTAGCGGCAGTATCAAAGGCGCGAGGTGTTTGTGTGTGTCTCTATAACCGCCAGGCGTTTGTGCGAGCGACAAGTTCAGACAGATTAAACTTACCTACCTAACGTCGAGAGTGAATCGCGCACTTCCCGCTTGTTTGACTTGAACACACACAAATATCTCACGTGTTTGATATTGTCGCGCGCGTCAGCGGGGTCTAAGGCCCGACGCTGCGTTAAGCGGATGCCCGCGCGGTTCTATACAAAAGTGCTCCGTCGCGGAGCCACGCACGGGGCCACGCGCGGGGCCACGCGCGGAGCCACGCGCGGTTCTACGCGCGGTGCCTGCCAGCGGTAACACGCACGGGCTTGTTCAGTCAATAAGGGTGCTTATACACGGTGCATGTAACTGGAGCAAACAGAGAGCAATTTTTTTTTTGTATGAAGACTTTCGAATAATTCCTCCGGTGCTGAATGGTGAGAGTAGGTGATACAGATTATAGATGCACAATAATCCAACATTTTTTTAGCCGAGAAGTTCTGTTTTTTTACCAAAACATGAAAATTGCTTATAACTCTCTGCGAAAAATTCCTCAGTCTCAAATTCTTTTTGTAGGTTTTTGTTTAAATGAAATAATAGGAAAAAAAAGTATAAGTTAGAATAGAAAAGTATAAACATCCAAAAAATGTTCGATTTCAGTGCCACTCCAAATCAACTTTTTACATAATTATCGCGCTTTAACTTGAAATTGAAATAAAAATCTTCAAATTGAACTAGCGACACTGCGTAAAACGCACAATGGTCCACATGAAGGACTAAGTGCGGAAACCAAAACCCCTAACATAGAACATAGAAAAGACACTGCGTAAATCGGTCTCCGCGACGGGGACCGTCGCATATCCACGGAAACCAGCCGCGTATCCGCGCGCGTGTCCCCGCGTGGTACCACAGACGGGGCCACGCGTGGACCCGCGACGGTTGCCCGTCGCGGGCTCCCGTTCAACGCAGCGTCGGGCCTAAGTAGCTTGCCCGCTGCTTAGACCGCACGTGCGTTTTGCAAGTGACCACTTATAGTAGGGGAGCCGAGGATGCTAAATTTGCAGTTACTCGAGCGTCATGGCGACCTATTGGATTTGAAAGATTATTTTCTAAAAAGAAAAAAAGTTTCTGACAAGTTTTCTATTTAAGTGGGGGGGAGAGCGTGAAAACAGTTTTAAAACAGTAAAAAAAAAACAGTTGTACAGAAGTACTCGAGCGCGTCAATTATTTATAGTGTAAACGCGCTTTATATTTCTGATAACCAATACATATTAATATGACGATTAACTTGAGGGGGCTGTCCGTGGCAAGCGGTTGAAAATCCAAAAAAAAAAGTTACTCGAGCGCGTCAGATATTCAAGTGTATGTAAAGTAAACCCTAAAAAGTGTCGTATTAAAATGTCTGACGATTTGGACGTGGCACAAAGCAATAATTCATATTTCTATCTGTAAAAAAAAAACGTAATCTCAAGATACTCGAGCGCGACAGATTTTTATGCAAGAGGTTTAAGTTGATATCAAAGTCCTCCTGAATAATAATCTGACAATTATATGGAGGGATATCGCTACTCTGAGCATCTTAAAGGAAATTTATAAACAATATAACTGCATTCATGTATATTATATTAATTACGAATAGAAACTCATCTACATCATTAAAATCCCATCAAAAACATAAAATGTGTAATGGGAGCCAAGTTCAATGAGAGGTTTTCTTTTTGGAGTTTAAAAAAAAAAGTAGTTTCCAAGGACTCTATAGATGGCGTTGAACTGACGATGTTACTCTAGGAAAAAGATGTATGCCTTCATTTTTGCACAAATCCACGAGGCACAGACTTCTCTTCTTTTTCTTTTGGGACATTTTCTTTCTGGCGTGGAAAACTCATAAATTAAAAAGACTGGTAAGTAAATGATTTTTTTTTTCTTTTTCCTTATTTTCAAAATGCCATTTGTGTGATGTGATGTGACTGACAATGACATGACATGTACTTTTTGTTTTACAATCTCAAAATTACATCCAAGTGAAAAAAATAAAAAAATGACGTGACTTTCGTTCATTGAAGTAACATATCAAGTTCAGCGCCATCTATTCATTGACTAGGGAAAACATAAAAAGAAAATCCGTCATTACGATTTATGCCTTGGTTGTTGACTTCACGGACAAAATAAGTGAAATCGAAATGGGTGCCAAGGTCAGTCCTAAAATGTATTTATCTATATACAGTGTGTTTCTTTTAAATTGGCCAAAAGTTGGAAATCCAAATCCATAAGAGATACGGGAAAACTTTCTTAGGAAACTTGAGCTCTTTTATGATGTTGACTAGTGATTTTACGAATATTCGCATTCACAAATATTCGCAAGATTCTTGATATTCGCATTCGCATCCGCATAAATCGATGCGAATGTTTGCGAATATTTTTAAAACACTATATTTTAATTTACTACTATGATTTGAATATGGAAACTGCATGTTACGGAATAGTCTTAAAGTAGACACCTATATTGAACTATTTCTGTTAGTCCGGTTGTATTAAAATATTAAAAGAATAGCAAAAAAAATGACAAAAATCCTTTTTATCGTGATGAAATCATCAAATGAGTCCTTTCACCCAGATATGCAACATTATCTACCAAAAATCGGGTTACTTGAGGTTTTAATTTGTTTACTCTTTTTTACTGTATGAAACTAACAAGTATTGTAGGATTTTAGAATTCTGATTAAATGCGCTAACTTTTAATGTCACTTGCCAAGGTACGCTAGTACATTTTTTTTAAAGGAGGGCCTGTCAAAGTCGACAAATCTTGAAAATTTTAAATTCGTAGTTTAACAAATAGTCTCAATTCTCGGAAACTTGAGGCAATTGTGTCATTTTTTATTGGGATTCTCGAAATGTTATTTAGGATTACGTTTCCAAAGTTCAAATGAACAAAAATTAAAAAGAATAACCACAATAACCGAAAAATAGTACAGTTTGATCAAATTTCTAGGTTTTTCTTAAAATGCCCATAATTTTCAAACTGCATGGGTTAATTTTTTTTTCTAATTTTTCTCGTGGTGGTTATGATCAATCCTGTCACCCCGTTTCGGCTTGACGTTGAGTTTTGGGACATCCTGTATACATAATTTTGCATATAGTATGAGAATAAAGAGAAAAACAAAAAAAAATATTTTAATTGTTTTTACAAGTCGTGATATTAATTCAACTATTATAGACTTGGCCAATGTTCAGTTTAAATTTATTATGTCTGACATGAAATGTCAAACCTATCTATCATTTTGCGGGCGTTTTATTGAAAAGTCAAAATTGAATATTCGCATTCGCGAATGTCATAAATCAGACATTCGCAACATCACTAATGTTGACTGTTTAAGCATTTTTTATTTTTTCGTCAAGTGTGAGCTGTCCACAGAAATTAGTGAAAATGGCCATTTTTTTTTATGCCGTTCAACTATGTTTCATGTAAGGATCATTTGATTGTATAGGCAGAAAAAAATCGGGACCGCGGAAGTTGGTCAAATGCAAAATATTTTTTCATACAAATTGTATGAATGACAAAATTACTTATATTTTTATGATGTTATTTGATTTCGTGTTAAGTGAGGATCATTTCATTGTATGGGAAGGAAAATATCTGGACAGAAGAAGTTGGTCAAAAGTACAGTAAAGTTTCTTCTAACAGCATGAAGTTTATTTGTAGTCAGTATTTCATTAGATTTAACATACTTCTGTTGCCCAGACATTTTCCTTCCCATACAATGAAATGATCCTCGCATAACATGAAATCAATGCCACTTTTCGTTGTAATTTTATAACTGAGGAACGGGCTCACCTATCCAAACCAAATGTTTAGGCTTTGTTTGGACTCTTTAGTAGATGGTTTATGTGAAGTTTGCACAAAATCAGTAGAGCGGTTCTTCATTTATCACGTTTTTTGTAACAAATTAATTCAATAAATGGCGGATCATTTTGACAATGATCGCCATCGAAGATGGCGGACATTAAATCACGACCGATAGTTGCGAACTTACTAGTAGTTCACCTATACTCCACGATTCTACCGTCATCGCCCCATGCAAAACGTGAGATTATTAGTGAGTATGATTTTTACAGTATCACCGTCAATTAAAAAAAAATGAAACGCGCTCGAGTAGATCAGTTCAGTACTCGCTCATTTCCTAATGCCGCGCTCAAATTGTCAGGTTATTGAAATATATACACTCTACTGAACCTAATTAATTTACCTTTTCTTAATCTGACGCGCTCGAGTATTTCTGCGGATCGATTTTTTTTTACTAATCTGACGGGTTCTCCCAAACAATTCCCACCAGATGAAGGGTTGATACTTGGTACAGGTACATTAAAGGGTGCAAGGATTCTCGCTTATACTAATCTGACGCGCTGAAGTCACAGCAAAAATCCCTTCCTGGGCTCCCCAACTATTAGATATTAGGCCTTAATAATGTTTGATATTTCGTGACAGTTAACTTAGTGTTAGTGCTTCAAAACGAAAGTCTTCAACCAATGTGTGTTACTAGTGACGACTTACGGCACCGAAACGTGGTCTTTCACTATCAGCCTCATTGCAAAGCTCAAAGTCGCTCAACGAGCTATGGAGAGGGCTATGCTTGGTATTGTTCTACGTGATCGAATCCGAAATGAGAAGATCCGTAGACGAACTAAAGTCATCGATATAGCCCATCGAATTAGCAAGCACAAGTGCCAATAAACGCAATTTTCTTTCTTTCTTTCAATGGGCAGGTCATATTGCTCGCAGAGCAGATAGCCGATGGGGTCGAAAAGCACTAGAGGGGAGACCATCACGGACTAGCAAGCGCAGTGTAGCACGTCCACCAACAAGATGGACAGACGACCTTATAAAGGTCGCCGGATGCAGGTCGCTTCCAACTGGTATATGTGGAAATCTAAAGGGGAGGCCTATGTTCAGCAGTGGACGTCCGATGGCTGAGATGATGATGATGGTGATGAAATTAAAGACATAATATGAACATGGTTTGTTTTATTTATTAAAAAAAAGAGCTTTTGTAAGTAATAAAAAAAAAGTAACAAGCAATTTTAGTTTTAACAGTAGGTTTGACGTCTGCGTTAACGCATTGTAATACCATCTCGTTCAAAATCACGCAGCGCATCCGAAAACGCGTGCAATAATTGTTTGTTTCCAATTCACTTTGATCGGTCTTACCACAGATGTCGCTAAGTATTAACTTAGTATGAAAGGCATGAGTGCGTGCACCAGGGTTGGAAAAAAACCTTTTTAAAGTTTTAACTAAGCGTTTTTTTGTTATTTTTAGTTTAGGGCATTATTTCAAATTAGTTCGACTATGTTTCTTTTCTAGGCTAGATCCAGGCTAGATCTTTATAAACTTGCCATAATAAATTAAATATTTACAGAAAAACGATCAAAAGATAACATATACAGGGAAATTGAAAAAAGAATTTGTACCTATACAGTGTTTAAACACATCGTACTAACACTACTACACGTACTAATGCGTTACACACCATCGCCCGTCGCGCGTCGTCCTGCCCCGCGCTATCTCGCTCGCACGCATGTATTAAATAAGAATTGTACAGCAAGCAAACACAAGGTCAAGTTGCAACGCGTTAGATACCCCCCGCCCTTGTACCCGCGCCGTGCCGTCTCGCATGATTTCGGTACCGAAATCATATAAAGGTTAAATAACAATTTATCCTAACCTTTATAAATATGGGTACCGGTATAGCTCAACCTCTATTTTGAATCGGTACCGTTATATTTTTGAGGTATCTTAACCTTTAACCGTAACCGCTTTCAGTCCCTGATTTTAGGAGCTGCAAGGCTAAAACCTCATGGCCGCGCCATTGAAACGGTGACGAACACGTTATCGCCGATATCTCGCTGAAAAAACATCTTAGACGTTTGAAGTTCTTTGTAAAATATAGATTTTAATTTGTCGAAACATGTAAAAATACAACAAAAAATCCTAGGATTATATTTTAGGAGCTATAAGACTAAAACCCCATGGCCGCGCCATCGAAACGTTGAAAATTTAGTTTTTCACCAATATCTCGCTGAAAAAGCATCGCAGAGGTCTGAATTTTTTATATTAGAAATGATATTATCTCAAGGATTCGAATTTAAATGAAACAATAAGGTACGTAAAAAAATAATGTTATTTCTTTAAAAATCACAGATTGTTCGCTTACACTAGGACATACATTTCTTTAAAAATCACATAAATCACAGATTGTTGGTTTACACAAGGACACACATTTCTTTAAAAATCACATAAATCACAGATTGTTGGCTTATCGAATCGAATCCTTGAGATAATATAATTTCTAATATAAAAATAGGTGGAAAGTTCTTTGTAAATAATGATCCGTGGTCACCCTAATCGAGATATTAAAGATGTATTAGAGATTTTGTTCAACAGCTCCTGAAACATAAACCTAGGATTTTTTTTTTGTATTTATGGTAGTTTCGACATATTCAAATCTAGGTTTTACAAAAAAATTCAGACCTCTGCGATGCTTTTTCAGCGAGATATTGGTGAAAAACTAAATTTTCAACGTTTCGATGGCGCGGCCATGGGGTTTTAGTCTTATAGCTCCTAAAATATAATCCTAGGATTTTTTGTTGTATTTTTACATGTTTCGACAAATTAAAATCTATATTTTACAAAGAACTTCAAACGTCTAAGATGTTTTTTCAGCGAGATATCGGCGATAACGTGTTCGTCACCGTTTCAATGGCGCGGCCATGAGGTTTTAGCCTTGCAGCTCCTAAAATATAAACACAGGATTTTTTTCTATATTTTTACATTTGGTTTACAAATTCAATCTACTATTTCCCAAAATTTCAGGTCTCTGCGACTCTTAGTTTTAAAGATCTCCATGGCCGCGCGGTTCGGAAAGTTTCGATGGCGCGGCCACGTTCAAACCCTTATAACTTTTTAACCATTGCTTTGTCAAATTTATGGTTTTTGGGAATTGACTTTTACATTTTTTTACAAAAACTTGGGATGAGTTTTATTTAAAAAAAACGTCGTGGCCGCGCTGTCGAAACGGACATATTTAGTTGCTATAGACTAAATATGATATTAATTTTATAGTCCCAAAAAGAAGCTAAAAGGAAAAATCATTGAGATAGGTATTTCTTAGCGTTTTTAAACGTTAACAAGTATCGTTAATTTAAATGTCAAACATTATTGTTCATTTTTATTGATGTTTCTTTATGATAATGTAAAAAGATTTATTATTATAAAACGACTTCAAAAAAAGGGGGACGTTCTCAATTAGTTGATTTTTGTTTATGACTACTTCCCCGATTTCTTGATTAAGTGATTTGGAAAATTCTTTTTTTGTTTGACACTTCACAGAATGGTCCTATCGTAATCAGTACTCTTATCACGAGTTTTCAGTATTTGAGATGTAAAGTAAACTGGAACTTTGACATTTTCAAATTTGACAAATTTCAAGGAAAAAAATAGTTCCTTCTTCGCACTCCAGAGGCGCTGTTCCATTTTTTCATACAAGAAACGCTGTAAATACTGGAAAGACGCTGTAAAGTAAAAGAGTTAAAACTCGTGATAAGGGTACGACTTCCTTAACTGTTAACATTCTGAATTGTTGAAATTTTGAATCGTTGGTCTTACGGTGTTGATGTTTTTACTGTTGACATTATGGCTGTTGATCTTACGTACGAGTATGTATCCCCCGCCGAAGTGGAAACATATTTTTCCTACTCCTCCACTATTCTTTTCTGATTAATTTCGTTGCAGGATCCAAGACAGGTAAATTCATTCTCCGGGACACGTCGAGCTTCATTGTCTTGACGCTTTTCTGGTGGTCGCCACTGTTGATCCTGGCACTCAGGAGTTGCAGTGGCTTGTGAATGGTGTGGTGGGTTTGTCCTAATTTAAAAAAAAAGACCCTCCCGCTCTGCTGCACTCATTTGATGAAATTACCCGACAAAATGGCCGTCTCTATTCATCTGACAAAGTATGCAAAATATAAAGATAATTGGTTATTTTGCGAGCAGAAGCTAATAATATTTACATAACCAATGAATGTAGGTCTTTAGTCCAAACGTTATGCGACTTTGAACTTCGACCCCGAACTAAGTCGATAGTGTTACTTTCTACAATCGCTTGAACATCATTAATTGGTGCGAGGTTAAGTTGATGATGACGCGGTTTTATTTGAGATGGGTGACCGGCTGCTTTTGGTTTTGTTGTAAGTTGGCGAGAGGGTGGTAGTAGGTTTGATTCTCAGGTTGAGCTTAAACATGTTTTTTTATAAAAATTTGCCCCACACTAAGATTTTTTCTTGGGATGGTAGGTATTTAAAAGTACTTTCATTTATTTGAAAGTACTTCAATTTATTCCCATTTCATTTACCTAATTTTGCCTGTGTTCTACCAAATATACTGAATGTGCACCAAAATATGTTCATTGAAATATGTCATAACGAGATGTAATAAAAAAAATCTACCTAAGCAGGGTCGACGAAGCCCCGCTTCGCGTCGCTTCTATTTCTGTGTACGAGGTTTAAAGGAACCTAACCAAACCGAACTTCGGGGTGTCCCTGAAATCTTGCTAAAGCGAGTTTTAGATTTGGTGCAAATTCAGTTTATTTGGTATACAAAAAGAATTATTGATGCACATTTAAATTTTATCCTTTTTCTTGTATCGTGGGTGCGTTTACAAACATTAACATACACATACACCCAGACCTGGAAAAACTACTTGTAGATCATACAAATATTTTTGCTCCGTGCGGGTTCCAACCCGCGACACGCTGCGTGTATGTCGATCGCCCAACTGTTGCGCTCACACTCATCATCATCATCATCAGCCTATAATGTTCCCACTGCTGGGTGGCAGGCCTCCTCTCTGTGAGAGAGAGTGGGCCATAATCCACCACGCGGGCCCAGTGCTATTTGGTAGATGTCTCATGTCTTCGAATTTGATTGTTCTAAGACAGGCCGGTTTTCTCCCGAACTTTTCCTTCACCGTTTTGAGAGCAGTGGTGATGAAATAAAAGTAATGCGCCAGGCGGGGTTCGAACCCACGACCTACAACTCGTAAGTCGAGGCCGATACCACTGGGCCACCACTGCGCTCACAGTGCCGTCAATGATAAATGATATTTATTTTGTAAATTGGTTATAAAAAACACTTTTACACGTCACAACCAATATTTTTAAAGCTAGATGAGGCCGGTGTTTCGTACCTGACTACTCTGAGAAGAAACATCCGAAACAAACTCAGAGGTCACAGTCTCTTTTAAAGTCCAGACATTGTTTTGTTCAGATCATACGAGGACCATGCGAGAGTCTGAGATGGTCTTTTGAGGAAAGAACCACACAGATTTGTGTGGACATTTCCAGTCAGTGCAAGCATTTGTCGGTTATCGTATATATCGACTCAGAACACAAGGAGCTCAACGACACGACGAACAGTACCAAAGAAAGGACATTTTTAGACAAGCATTGTAATAATAACAATGAAATGTAGATATAACAATCGGCTAGTAAAATTTTAGTACGGCATGAACTATGTAAACTGCCGTCATTATTGACCAATTTTATGTCTTGCTTTTGTTTTGTTAAGGTACCTACGATTCGGAAAGCGACGCGACGGCAGACTGCAGACGACAGCGGCAATGCCTACCAGGCGCAGCGTCACTCCTAGTTTTCCCCCCTTTCTTTCCTTATCTGTTTTCCTAGTTTTATATCTGCCATTTGGCTCCATAAAATTTGCATTTAGTTTGGTGCAGTAGTTTTTACTTTTAGCTCATTGTGTACATACATACATGGGCGTTGTTATTACCAGTGCTATGGATTACAAAATTTTAGGGCAGATGTAAGAAAATTATGTATTTGACAATTTGGGTTGAATAGTGAAACTGAAAGGGATAAAATAAAAAATCAAAAATAAAAAAAAAATGTAACCGACTTCAAAACAACCACAAACAACCACAAAAAAAGTTCAAAATAACCTACAAAAAAACTTTTCTTTCGAAAGTCGGTGACAAAGGACATTAAAATAAAAAATAAAGTCACCGGCTTTCAAACAAAAAGTTTTTTTGTAGGTTATTTTGTTTAGACAAGTTTTCAACAGACATAATAATATAAAGGTTTTTGTGGTATCACGGTAAATGAAAACTCACTGTATGTCGCAGGAATCTCGTTCAGAACCGTACCTTAACCCATAGTTGTCAGAAACCCAACTGAGTTTAAAACAGTAACCATGTAGCTATGCGGTTCGCCCACGGACGCTCGTATCCGGGTTCGAGTCTCCGCTGAGCAAAATAAGGGACATAAGTATGGTATATAATTACTTATAGCCTATTATGTGACGGAGTCATCTTTTAAAAGAATGTTATATGAGATATGTCGCATTAATCATTGGTAATTCATTTTATAAATCCTTGAAACTCCGGGTTCGATTACCTGTAATAAAAGTATGAATATTATTTTATATTTGGTTGGTTAAATATGACAAATGATTGGCTTGTAAAAAAAACGGACTAGTGCGAGTCAAACTCGTGTAGAAAGGGTTCCGTACCATTATCATTAACAAAGGCAAACATTATTGAAGCCCCCTCAAATTATATTATTATATTCTGGTTTTTAATACTTGGTGTTAAAACGGAAAGAGAATAGGCTAGTTGCCTAAAAAAATGTAATTAGTCCGTCTTTTAGATTATTCAAAAATAAGGGACACGTATTTTTTTAATTGTTAATTAGACCAAAAATGACAAAGATATAGCCTATTAAAGTTACGTGTGACGTCACGATGCGTGGCATTTTTCGCGCAGAGTGACGTCACAGGTAACTTAAATAGGCTATTATCTTTGTTCTTTTTTGTTTAATCGAAAAAAGAAAAAATACGTGTCCAATATTTTTATATAATCTAAAATACGGACTAAATAGAATGTAATTATTTTGACCCTGGAAACTACCCTATACAATATCATGTTTAATTTCAACTGTTCAACATTAATAATAGTAATTTTTTACCCGTGGTGCTAGGCAACTGGGCTTCTCCCAGTTGTAATGTCCCTTTGTGCTTATTGGCCTTGTTTTGTTCTGTCTCCTGCTTGCATGGAGGGAAGTGGAAACATATTTTTCCTACCCCTCCACTATTATTTTCTGACCCAAGACAGGTTACAAATCCATTCTCCGGGACACGTCGAGCTTCATTGTTTCGGCGCTTTTCTGGTGGTTGTCACTGTTGATTCTGGGTTTCAGGAGTTGCAGTGGTTTGGGAATAGTGTGGTGGGTTTTTCCAACTATCATGGTTCATGCTTAAAATACAAACTGGTGATGGAAGGACTATCAGCAAGCTCTGATAGTCCTTTCCACTCCAGCCACGGCGGAAGGTTGATGGTCTTCGACCTAAAAAAAAAGATGTAGTCTTTCTTGGCAACCAATATATAATAGTGGTGGCCCAGTGGTATCGGAGCACGGGCAGGGTAGGAGGAACTGTCATCCGTACTGACTAAAATCCACGGTGTCCTTCAATAGCCCTTTACGTTCCGTGGTCCTAATTCATAATAAGTCCCGCGACCCCGGCATCGCTTAGCAAAACTGCCGAGAACTCTGGGTTCTGGCAGATCCTTTAGCCAAGAAATGGGCCAGCCCCCTGGTCATACGGTGAGTCAAATATTTGTCTTATAAAATAATTAGGTTCATCTGCAAAGAGATTTAAAAGAACCTATAGAGCGGGCGTTGGGAAAATTGTCATACAAAATTGTTGATGCCGTGCGTCAGTAGCACTATCTAGCGACTACTAGACTGAGCGACTTTTTACCAAGTGTTAAAAAGTTTTGGATCACCACTTTCTTCGTGATGTCCCGTCTATTGCTCGAATAAAGTATAATGTCTTTGTTCATCTGCTTCCGGGTATATTAAAAACCGAACCTAAAATTCAAAAAGGCTAGACAGATGACGATATCTTTAAATAATATTACAGAAAGACACACCCTTTTTACAACCGCCACAGTTATCAAATAGATGACCTATAACTTCACTTAAGGGGGATGCTCCAACCAGCCCGCGAAATTCAAATATTTTTACGTTTTTTTCAATTTGCAGGCAAGTGACATGTTGTAACTTTATAAATATATGAGTTGCGGTAATAACATTAACATTTTAAATATAAAAATTATCAAAAAAATCGCTCCATCAGCTCTCACATAGAAAAGCTGCATCATGTTAAAATCTCCGAAATCTAACTTCGATGCACCTTTTCTATGTGAGAGCTGATGGAGCGAATTTATTGATAATTTTTATATTTAAAATTATACTTGTTATTACCGCAACACATATATTTATAAAGTTACAACATGTCACTGGCCTGTAAATTGCAAAAAACGTAAAAAAATTTGAATTTCGCGGGCTACATCGAAGCAATCACCTTAACATCGCACTATAATCAATTCAATATTAGTCACAGATATTTTTTAAAGTTCAACTCGAATTCTACAGTATATATAGCGAAATAAAACATTTAAATATAGAAGACCGACATGTTTATGATATTTTTATAATGTTTACACACACCCACCTTGTTTTGAACCGGTTCGGCTACTGCTTAGGGGTGTTACAGATAGGTTCGGGTCGGCATGAGCTGATATATTCAACGTACTTGCCTGATGAATTAAATTCAGGGTTTTTTGTAAGTCAATAGATAAAAATTAGACCAGAAACTTCGGTGTAATCGGTGCAGACAATGTAGATATTATATATTTTTTAAGTTAATTTTTCAAAAACCGCTTGTCCGACTTCGATAACATTTTCATGGAAACATTTAGGAAGTACAGCGTTCCCCAAAAAAATCCAAATTAAAATCCACCTCCTTCTTGACGTCGGTTAAAAAGACATGGATTCCTAAAAATATTATAGTCCACTGCTGGGCATAACCCTCTCCAAAACTGTGCCATGTTACCCTACCCTTCGCCTTTTACATCCAGTCTCACAAAGCCAACTTTTGAGTGACTTGGCTTAGTCCATGTTGTGCCGAGATAAGCTAATGTTATTTTTTTGAATAACGCATCAAATGGGGTCTCACACCCTAGGGAGACGGAAGGAACTATCAGACTACTACTGTACTAAAACCACACTGGTCTTTTTATTGCCCTTTGTGTTCTAGGACTCTGTAGACAGATCGCTGTAAGACTACGGATGGGATGGGAAATAAGCACACGACTCCATTATTATCAATTTTCCGATCAACGGAACAGGTCAATAGATTTTGCCGAACGAGTATGCCGAACCGAACAAGTGTGTAGCTTCCTTTACGTAGACGGATGCAATTGACTTCTGACCTCACACGAGATTATTTTATTTGAATATTTCAACTCCTAGTTTAATAATTTACCTAGATTTTTATATTTTTTTGTCTAATGAATGCAATAGTGTATCATCAGCCGATTGATGTTGCGACACAGGCTTTTTTACTTACGGCGAATAATGGGTGACTCGCCGTCCGATCATGAACTATGCCCGAATCGGCGGCGCATCGTTTATAGGTGCTCCCACACAGCAGTTATATAACGTTAGAGACTGACTTTTTAAAACAAATTATAAGTAACAAGTTATAAATTGTTACACATTATAAGAAATTGTTATTGATGTTATACTATGAGCAGTGGTGGCCCAGTGGTATCGGTCCCGACTTACGAGTTGTAGGTCGTGGGTTCGAACCTCACCAGGCGCATTACTATGTGTAATTTATTTCATCACCATTGCTCTAAAACAGTAACGAAAAACATCGTAAAACGGCATGTCTTAGAACCAAAAATTCGAAGACATGTGACATCCACAAATACACACTGGTTCCGCGTGGTGGGTTTATAGCCCACTACCTCTCACAGAGAGGAGGCCTGTGTCCCAACAGTAGGAACATTATAGCGGCTTATGATGATGACTAATATTGACCTCCCATGCTCAGAAAAATATGTAGAGCCGGTGAGGTCCACCTTCTAACAGTCCACCCCCAGGCAACTGCCCCATAGGCTCAGTAGCCAACCACAACTTATTTGAGAAAATATTAATATAATAATAATATTCCATAACTATCACACAACGCCCATCTAGTCGCAAGCTAAGCAGAGCTTGTGTTATGGGTACTAGACAACTGATAAATATTTCTAAATACATACATATTATAGATAAATTACACTCAGACACAGAACAAATGATCGTGCTCATCACACAAACATTTGTCCTGGGTGGGAATCGAACCCACGACCTCCAGCATAGCAGTCAGGGTCAGTAACCACTAGACCAACAGGCCAGTCAACAAGATGAGGTTCTTTGAGATTGATTGACTCTTGACTCTAGTCTATGTCAGAGGTGTCAGAGACAAAGTCTACGATGTAGTGATCTTACACAGAAGAAGACTGTTCACTGTAACTTTGAAGAGATTCAGGTTGTATGTGTTCGGGAACACAGACGTAGGTAGTGAGTTACACTGTTTTGCAAGAATGAAGATTGGAAGCGCTCTTTTTTTTTTTTTAACGTGGTAAAATCATCAAATGAGTCCTCCCACCCCTTACTGTCAGACTTTTACTGACTAAAATCCATGGTGTCCTTCAATAGCCCTTTCTGTTCCGGGGTCACGGTAAGGAAATAATCCCGCGACTCCGGCAGGCTTTGGCCCTCTGAGGGGTGGGCCTGTCATTATGCTGACGCTCTTTAGGCGCGCGTGGGACACAACGCGCCGTCGACCCGGGCATTGTCCATGGTCGGGCAGCGAGTTGCCCTTTACTCGATGCCCGAGATTAGAAGCGCTTAGAGATAACATACTGTGATGATTTCACAATCTTAGCACGTCAAATCGATTAAACATAAACTTAGCATTAACAAGGTAATTTCTAGTCAATGCGACATAAATTGTTTAACGACAAATGAGTCATTTTTGTCATAATAGACTTGAGTCAAGAAGCAAATACAATCAAAATGAACGTTTCTTTTTCATGTTTAAATATTATCATCTGCCAGCCTTTTCTCAACTATATTGTGGTCGGCTTCCAGTCGAACCAGATGCAGCTGAATATCAGTATTTTACATGAAGCGACTGACTATCGGACCTCCACAACATAGTAACTGTTTAATACGATACCCCATTGTAAGACTGGTTGTCAGACTTTAGAGCTTCTGACTAACAGTAACGACTGTCAAAAATCTACAAACACAGCCGGGACCAACGGCTTTATGCTTTCCGAGGCACGGAGGAAACACGTTATAATGGACACCCATACACAGACCAACCTAGGCAAGCACGGCTTAACCCGGAAGATCATAATACAAATAATTGAGAAAGTAATTAAAGACGTCTGGGAATCGAACCAGAGTAGGAGTCAATCGCCTAACCACTGCGCTATCTTCGATATTCTGCTAAGGCAATTCCGTAATTTAGTTTTAACCAATCCAGAAAAAAATCCCAGTGCCTCACACTCTGAAACTGCGAATACAACCACTGAACTTAGTAAATGACAAGCCCAGTTTGCCACATAGTTCTAAAACCAGGTTAATACCTACTTAGTACTAGTTAATGTCAAGTAATGATGCTTTCTGATCATATGTTGATGATGTTATTATTCTAACCTTTTAGGTTTCAACCTAAAGTGAGTGTGTAAGACTTTATTAGTGTAAAGGAGCGTTTACAATGTAAGGTAAAGGTAGATTATTTGGTGAGACAGGTAACTCAGTGATAGAGTCTTAAAAGTCTTTCAAAACGTTACCTATGCATGCAGTAATGCGAAATAATGCAACTAGTTCAGCGCTAAAGTGGACAAGATGACACATCATTTCGCATTATAGCATGCATAGGTAACGTTTTGAGAGACTTTTAAGACTATCACTGAGTTGCCTGTCTCACCAAATAATCTCCCTTTACCCTGTATATCTTTCTTCCCGTATCTTATTCCACTTGTGGTCGTCGCAATACGTTTTCTTCTTCCATTCTCCCCATCAGACGTCACAGTATCATTTACTACTTTTTCTTTCATATCGTTCCTTAGACAATTTGTCCATCTTTTCTTTGGCCTTCCTCTTCCTCTCCATTCATCAACATTCATAGTCATCACTCTCTTAGTCACATGAATGTCATCCCTCCTCATCACATGTCTACCAAAACACACGACTCGACAAGCTACCCAAATTCTCACTCCCAAGTTTACGGGTTGCCGTAAATCGCCTAAAACGAATTTCTGCCATTGGAAAAAGGCGTCATTTTACCTTACTAACATGAAATGAATATAAAATAGTGTAAAGGACATCTTTAAATGTAAATGAAGACAACGTTTGCCCTTTAATAAGAAACATGAATAATTCAAACAATGTCTATCTTTGATGTCATGTGTTCGTCATCGGCTTTAGTACTACAACCTTCTTGGTAGGGTTTTCCACGTCTTGAGATCCGCTTTCATTGAAAATGTAGATATTTTTTTCTTCCTTTTACTCCAACGTAATATTTTGTAGAAGTAAAGTTTGTATCGCTCGTAGAACTGACAACCGATGGGGAAGAAAAGTTCTCTCAAAAAAATGAAACTCTGTATTATTTCACCATTCGATTATAGTGTCGCTAATAAGGATAAAATTCTGGGAAGTAATGAAATACGGCAAAGTTAAGGATTTTTTTTATGAAATTGCTATTTTAAATGAAAAACTGTTAACTCGAAAACAAGTAAAGCAAAAGCAACATTTGTGATACGACCGTTATGACAATCGTCTACCGAGCGCTCCGCTCGTCCATACTAAAAGAGAAAACGTTTTCCTGCCCCCAAATGTTATCCTATCTCAATGATTTTTTAGAATGCTCCTATAAACACAGTAAAAACTAGGTTTATATGTATACTTTTTTTCAAAATTTTTAATAGTTTAAAAGTTACAGGCGCCAAAGAGTTACTTTTGAAAAAAAGAATACCTATAAACCAAGTGTTTTACTGTGTCAGAAGCATTCTTAAAAATCATTGAGATAGGATAACATTTAGAGGCAGGAGAATAGTTTTCTCTTTTAGTATGGACGAGCGCTCGGTAGACGATTGTCTTAATTTCCAGCGCATACCGTCTGTTCCTATTCCTAAGTGAATCTATTTTTGGGTACTATGACAGGAAACCTCCACGTGCGCCCGTGGACTGGAGTTCCCTCTCGGATAGTCCGGGGGAAGACCAGTTTTCCGGGCCGGTGCACCCTGGGATGCGGGCAAAAACTCTTCCTTAGGCACTGTGAGCCTAAGTGGTCTCTTTGCCCGTATGCGAATAGCCTGTCGTGTGGACGCTCCAACGCGTGTCCCTCTGATTAGCAGAGGGCACAGCGGCGGAGCGGGCTTGCGGACGGTGAGTGATGGGTAGCTCGCCGTCCGACTAAGGACCAAGCCTGGGTCGGTGGCGCGTCGTGTTTCGCACCAAATGCCTGCTGGGGTCGGGGGTTTTTTCTTAACCCAGGATACCGAAAGGGCATAGGAAGGAACACGGGTGGATTTTAGTCAGTAAGAGTCTGACAGTCCCTTCCGCCCCACCCAGGGCGGGAGGACTCATTTGATGATTTTACCACAAAATTTTTTTTTTATCTATTTTAATGGTTTGTTAAGAACTCTTTATAGACTAATTTAATAACTCAGTAATTAGTTAGTATTCTTAAATTAACGATCTTTACATTGTCGCCAAAGTGACCAAGTGAGCGTTATTCTCGGTTACTATTAGGACGATTATTGCTTGTTCCTTTTGTATTTTATTATTCTACTAATAATTAGTATATAAACTTGGTTGTAAAATAATTAATAATATTATGACATGCTTTGAAAATGCAGTGCCATTAATATGTTGTGTGGGTGTTGTATGGATCATGTGAGATCAGATGTATGGACGTGGACAAGGATCTCGCCTGTTAAACAAATGGAAATAGACGGTGTTTAGACTAATATGTAAGTACGACATTTTTTTTAATTCATACTAAACCTAAGCCGAAGGGAAACGTTCGCCTCCTTCTGCGAAGCAGTAGCAGCGGACGTCGGCAGACGATCTCCGGCCACCGTAGGCGCGGGCATGCGGACAGCGAGTAAAAGGTAACTCGCTGTCCAACCATATATCATGCCCGGGTCGACGGCGCGTCGTGATCCACGCGCGCCTCAAAGAGCGTCAGCAAATGACGGAGCGGTCTCAGAGGGCCAAAGCCTGCCGGGGTCGCGGGAGGCGGGACTTAAGTTGAATAACTTGTTGAGGCCTATGTTCAGCAGCGAACGTCTTCCAGCTGATGATGATGATGATAAGTCCCGACATATATTAGGTATAATGTGGTAACTAGGAGGCGCTGTCACTCGCTCACGTCGCTAATTATTGATGATGATTATTATAAGCAGTTTGCATGGCGCAAACCATATCTCTATGTAGTCTGTGGCGCAAACTGCGTATAATCATTAAAAAAATTAGCGAACCGCAATTAAAATATAAACAGAAACAGTAGCAGTGAATATCGTTTAGTGAATTATTTATAGATAACTTTAACAGTTGCGTCGTAAAATATAATCATCGATGAAGACGAGCTATGTTTTACGAGCCACCTCCATATTTAGAATTATTTATATGATTATTATTTAAAAATAAACGACTGAATGTATGTATTTTGCACAATGTAGTCCACAACTATCACACATCGCCATCTAGTCCCAAGCTAAGCAGAGCTTGTGTTATGGGTACTAGACAACTGATAAACATTAGTATATTTCTAAATACATACATATTAAAGATAATTTACACCCAGACACAGAACAAATGATCGTGCACATCACATAAATATTTGTCCTGGGTGGGAATCGAACCCACGACCCCCGGCATAGCAGTCAGGGTCAGAGTCAGGCCTGTCCATGTAATATTTACTACATGCCTAGCCTTTTCCCAACTATGTTGCAGTCGACTTCCAGTCAAACTAGATGCAGCTGAATATCAGTATTTTACATGGAGCGACTGCCTATCGGACCTCCACAACACAGTAACTGGCTAACACGATACTCGATGGTAAGACTGGTAGTCAGACTAAAGCTTGTGACCAGCAACGACTGTCAAAGATCTACAAATGATAGACGGGACCAATAGCTTTACGTGCTTTCCGAGGCACGGAGGAAACTCGCTATGATAGATAGTCACACATCCACAGACCAACCTCGGCAAGCTCGGCTTTAATTGGAAGATCGGCCTGTGTGGCTGTAATTATTTAGCCACGAGCACCTCATATTTATATATATATTTTTTTTTATGTGTGATGGGTTTGCTCTTGACCTTAGTCTAGGTCAGGAATGACTAAGACAAGGTCGACGGTGGAGCGAGCTTACCCAGAAGAAGCCTGTTCACTCTAACTTTGAAGAGATTTGGGTTCGGAAACACAGACACAGGCAGAGAGTTCCACTCCTTCGCTGTCCGCATTATAAAAGACGTCTGGAAACGCTTAGTGCGAACTGGTGGTATAGCAATAAGGTAAGGATGGTAATTTGCCATGCGTTTAGAGATGTTCGATGATAGAAAGGGGCTGGTGGGATGAGATCGTGGAGTTCTTGGGCACACTCTCCGAAGTACAATCTGTAGAAAACCTTTTCATTTTATAGATGTACGTATAGGTACATAATAGATACTGTGATAATAGTAATTATTATGACGTATTTTCCTATGATGTCGTATAATTCAACATCCGGTATTCAGATTCCGGTAACTGATAGATAAAAAACACATTGTTTAAATTGTGTTTCATCTGTTTTGTGTTTTTCCCAAGTTTGTTATGATGATGGATATTTTATGACCAAACGGCCTACTATTAGACTATATAGGGTGACTGGTAATTAGTGTACGATACTTACACGCGTGATTGTGCTCATGATAACAAACAACTTTTATTATGGGAGCAAAGCTGAAATCGTGAAAAAAAAATCTGCTGTTCAGTACATTTGTGTTTTCTTAATCTACTGAACAGCTGATATTTTTTTCTTTGCTGCGTGGCTTTGCTCCCATGATAAAAGTTGTTTGTTATCATGAACACAATCACGTGTTTAAGTATCGTACACTAATTACCAGTCACCCTATATAACTTATTATATTTTTTGTTGTGAGTAGTGGTGGCCGAGTTGTATCGGTCAGGACTTACGAGTCGTAGGTCGGGGGTTCGAACCCCACCAGGCGCATTACTTTGTGTAATTTATTTCATCACCACTGCTCTCAAAACGGTGAAGGAAAACATCGTGAGGAGACCGGCATGTCCTAGAATCAAACATTCGAAGACATGTGACATCTACCAATCCGCACAGGGCCCGGCCGCGTGGTGAGTTATGACCCACTCCCTCTCACAGAGAGGAGGCCTGTGTCCCAGCAGTGGGAACATTATGTGCTAATAATGCAAAGAATTTCAAAAGATCAATATACAGATAATATCAATCCTTTTTGTAGGAAGTTGACACAGGTTCAATTGACGTAGTAAGACACCAATTATGAATAATTAGAGTAATTAAAAACACGCGAAGTAAACAATAGTTGGCTATAATAGATCGATTTATATGATGGCTGCACTTTTTGCAGTGATTTTGCTAAATATCTTGTAGATTTTATCAGTTTTGTATAAACTGTGATAGGATTGATCGATCGGGGCTTTAATTTTCTTTGTCATTTTACTGTGGACAATTTTAACTTGCTACATCGTTCTCACATAATGTAACACCTAAAAATGAATGATGTAACAACGTCTTTATAATAATTTTGGCGATCTAAAAAGAAAGTCCATGGAATTTTTTGCCCGTTCTTCTCCATAGAGATCTACGCTTTGGAATGGGCATCTACGGTACTTTCACAGTTATTATGTCTTGTGACTGGGACTGTAGCACCATAATTTTGTGGTACAATTTAATTTTATTTTGTCTTTGACAATTCAAAAGTGCTTGTAAGTGGTCTACTTGAAATAAATGTTTTTTCATCCCACCTATTCGAAAAGGACGACTTGGTTCGCTTTTAAGTGCGCCCAAAACTGGTGTTTTCTTATGGAACTTTTAGCGGCCAGAAATGAGTTTTTAATCCTCTTTAAAAGTGCGCTGCAAAGAACATTGCCGCGAACTTTTTGAATTTGGAACATCTTCTTTGGCGCCGAGCAGGCGCCAAAGAAGTTTAAGTAGTGTAAGTTTAAACCTTACTTTGATTTGTTTTTTTGTGGTTTCTATTTTTTTTCAATTGGTCTTTTAGTTGACTCCTACTTTTTCTTACTTTTTTTTTTGTTTAGACATAATTGAAGAAGTATTTATGTCCATTTTAATAGTTAACTTAAAATTGATACCAAATTCATTCAAATCACGCCATTATTTAGGGAGCTATCCCGAATCAATTCCAAGTAAATGATTCCATACTTTTACTTGCTAGTGTTTTCTTTCCCGGATTAACGGTTTCACAAGAATATCTTCAAAATCCCTAAATTAGTCACATATTGCCACATTAAGGGAGAAAGGGAGACCCCAATAAGACCAAAGACCATAAATATCAGATTATGACGTTCACCACATTATGGGTTTTGCAAATTTCGTAACCTAAGGAATGATTCAATATACTTTCATAATATTGTGTCATATTTATTTTATTTTTAATATGTGTGGTGAAACTTTAGTGCGTTTTTGAAATTATACTTAATATTCTACATTTTCATGGTTAGTCTAGTGGTTAAAAACGCGACTGCTGAACGTGAGGTCGCATGTTCGATTCTTAAATCGGGCTAAGTGTTGTTTAGTTTTTTTTCCATAAGACATTAATTGGTAAAATCATCAAATGAGTCCTTCAACAGTAGCCTTTCTACTTATTTTTCCACTTATACAGGGTGACTTTTTTAGCACCGTCCAAAATTTTTCTAGGCATTAGGTATCAATCACTAAACCCATTTTTGAAAAAAAAACGATACTTCAAATTGTCATATCAAATCATTTTCTCATCCGCTCTGCGTGGTCACTAAGCTAAAAGTTAATAATATACACTTGCCGACGCATGAAACGGGCAGAGCGCACCCTGCTCACCCCCCGCCCCGCCCCGCTACACCTGAGCGACACATCACAGCGCGGTGATCAGCTTCATCAACTTTTTATAGATAACATTGAGACGTGATATCTCGATATTTTTGTATCGAGTGATACAAAACGAAAAAACACGTATTCAATGATTTTCGCCAAAGATTGATATATTAAAATTTGGACGGTGACTAAAAAATCACCCTGTATAATGGGCTAAGGACGTAACCGAATGGTGTCCAAGACATAACAAAAGAAAGAAAGGAAGGCAGCGCCTAAGATGGGAAGACGACTTTCAAAAGATGGCTGGTGCTACTTGGAGGAGGATGACCCATAATCTGAAGGAGTGGCAAGCTACAGGGGAGGCCTTTGTGAAATCGCAAGACAATCTCAATACCGGTGTCTAATACCTGCCTTTTCCCAACTATATTGGGGTCGGCTTCTAATCGAACCAGATGCAGCTGGATATCAGAATTTTACATGGAGCGACTGACTGCCTGTCGGACCTCCACAACCCAGTAACTGGATAATACGATACCCCATGGTAAGACTGGTTGTCAGACTACAGCTTCTGACTAACAGTAACGACTGTCAAAGATCTACAAATGACGGACGGAGGAAACTCGATATGGCAGATGGTCACCCATCCACAGACTAACCTCGGCAAGCACGGCTTAACCCGGAAGATCGGCCTGTGCCGCTGTAATTATTTAGTCAATTCATATATAAATAACTAGCAGCCCGGTACGTGCTTCGCTACTTTGACAGCAAAATCCCCATTAACAAAATGATCCGCTATTAATTGAATTCATTTGTTACAAAAAATGTGTTATATTATGAAGACCCGCTCGACCGATTTTGTGCAAACTTCACATAAACTATCTACTAAATAGTTCGAACAAAGCCTAAACATTTGGTTGAGATAGGTGAGCCCGTTCTTAAGTTATAAAATTGTCACAACTGTTAATTCTGCATTTCAGGAATTGCAGTAGTTTGGTAATGGTACATCAGGTTTGCCCCACATTAAAAAAGCCTACAACTCAATATGCTTTCCAAGTGACGCACAAAAACCTTGGCCCAGCATTGAAAGTCTGACACAGTTAATATCCTGAACCGATATCTTCCTTTAAAATGAGTCAATATTGCCTTGAAATAGTCTACTGAGTCAGCCGTGATTCAAATATGTATTAGTTTATTTTCCCTGAAGTGTGAGTGCCAAAAACTTTCAAGGTTTTATCAAAGATACGTGCTAAAATCACGTAGACTTTTTTTAAGTCATAAAATCATCAAATGAGTCCTCCTACCCAAGACAAGGCAGGAGGGACTTTTTTTTTTGGGACAAACCCACCACGCTATTCCCAAACCATTGCAACTCCTGAAAGCCAGAATCAACAGTGTCAACCACCAGAAAAGCGCAAAAACAATGAAGCTCGACGTGTCCCGGAGAATGAATTTACCTGTCTTGGATCCTGCAACGAAATTAATCAGAAAAGAATAGTGGAGGAAGGCAGAAGGGACTGTCAGACTTGTACTGTAATCCACAGTATTCCTTCAATAGCCCTTTACGTTCCAGGGTCACGGTAACCTGATGAGATAGTCCCGTGACCCTAGCAGGCTTTGGCCCTCTAAAGGAGGGCCCGTCAGATTTCCGACTTCTCTTTGAGGTGCGTGTGAAACACGACGCGCTGTAAGATCACGTCCATCTAGGCCAGAACGTCTTGAAACGAAACTAATCTTTTTGTTTCCTGACAACGTTTTAAAATCTTAGCTATTTGATGTAAACAAAGAACGCAGGTTTATTAGATTTATTATTGTGCCATAAAACTAACATAATAAGTGAAAAAAATAAAAATAAAATCATTCAAAGTGTTGGTAGCGAGAGCACAGTAGCAACTTCCGGTTTTCTACTCTAATTTGCTAAGCTCTAGTCATAAGTATTTTTACAGATTTGTACATCATCATCATCATCATCATCATCAGCCTATAATGTTCCCACTGCTGGGACACAGGCCTCCTCTCTGTGAGAGGGAGTGGGCCAAAATACACCACGCGGGCCCAGTGCGGGTTGGATGTCACATGTCTACGAATTTTTGGTTTTAGGACATGCCGGTTTCCTCACGATGTTTTCCTTCACCGTTTTGAGAGCAGTGGTGATGAAATAATTTACACAAAGTAATGCGCCTGGCGGGGTTCAAACCCACGACCTACAATTTGCAAGTCGAGACCAATACCACTGGGCCACCACTGCTCTCTCAGATTCGTACCCAAAGCGTAAAACGGGACACTATTAGTAAGACTCCGATGTCCGTCCGTCCGTCTTTCAATTAGTCACCAGGCTTCCTCTAAGGAACGGTGATAAACAGTTGAAATTTTCACAGTTAAGTATGAGTAATTCTGCTTTAGCCACCCGTCCTTCGGGCACGCTGCGATCACGGCGGCGAGACCCCTCTTTGAGGAGTGGCTGGAGAGGCATCACGGCGTCCTCGCCGGGTACACTACGATAATACGAAAAACTTTATTCCGAAATTCATAAATACGAATTTCAAAATACCGATTTTCATAATTCCGAATGGTTTAAAATTCCTAATATAACAACTCCGATGGATCAATATTCCTATTTTAATAATTCCGAAATTTCAAAATTCAATTTCTAACCTAACCTAACCTAACCTAACCTAACGTTTATAATTACTATTTTCAAAATAGCGAATTTCAATACACCGAATATCCAAAATTCCGACTTAATATATTTTCCGAAACATCAAAAACACGAATACCGAATATTAAAATTCCGATTATTGGAATTCCGATTCGGGTCCGTCGAAAAGTCCGAGTCGTGGTGCCCCAAGACACATTTTGCTCGCTATTGCATCCTGAGTTATAGCACCACCATTGAAAATCGGAATTTCGTTTTTCGGAATGAGAACTCATCGAGCATTACATTTTTCGAATATGTGAAAATCGGAAAAAGAAGAAATCGGACATACGACTTTCGATCAAACAAAGTTCGAGATTCTTAATAATAGAAATTGTAATTTTTAGGTATTATGATATTCGGAGTTTCGAAAATCGGAATATCGAAATTCGGAATAAAATATTTCAGAGTATTTGGGTGTTCCCGTCCTCGCCTTCCGCTTGAATCTGGTCCTCACCGGACACGGAAGTTTCGGGAGGTTCCTGTGTCTGATTGAGAAGGAGGAAGCGCCTGGTTGCCTTATTATTACTGTGAGGATCGCCCGGAGGACACGGTGGAGTATACGATGTAGGACTGCGCCGATTAGGCAGAGCACCGCCGTGTCACGGCGGCGATAGGCGGACACCTCTCGCGTCCGGTATTGTTCAAGGTTATGCTGGGGTGCGAGACGGAATGGGAAGCGGTCGCCTTCTTCTGCGAAGCAGTCTCGCTAGCGTAGAAGGAGGCGGGACGCGTGAGATAGAGGACAACGTACAGCATACGACCTAGCCGTGGCAAACGCTCACGGCAATGGATTACGTCAGTCAGTCAGCGATTCCAGCTTTACAGGTTTTCGGATTTTGTAAGAAATAGATATTGAGTCTGTCTGTGTTTACCTAATTTTTTCGATATCTAGTTTAATTAGTAACACAATATATTTAGAAAAAGCTCAGATCAAAGAAATAGGCAGATAGCACCAAAGTTAATACAAAATCAAGTCGAATTACATTCCATAATGTTTTCTTTGTTTTAAAGAACAACTTTTACGATGGTTAAAGACACGAGACGGCATATTTATATTCGACTGGCCTGTTGGTCTAGTGGTTAGTGACCCTGACTGCTATGCCGGAGGTCGTGGGTTCGATTCCCACCCAGGACAAATGTTTGTGTGATGAGCACGATCATTTGTTCTGTGTCTGGGTGTAATTTATCTATAATATGTATGTATTTAGAAATATATAAGTATGTTTATCAGTTGTCTAGTACCCATAACACAAGCTCTGCTTAGCTTGGGACTAGATGGCGTTGTGTGATAGTTGTGGAATATTATATTATATATATTATTATATATTCGGCAAATAACAACAACGACGCGCAGCTTGATACGACGCGTAGCTTGGTACTGTCGCGACTTTATATTCGATTTTGATTAAATAATAAATAAATATTCCACAACTATCACACAACGCCATCTGGTCCCAAGCTAAGCAGAGCTTGTGTTATGGGTACTAGATAACTGATAGGTAAACATTCTTATATATTTCTAAATACATACATACTATAGATAAATTACACCCAGACACAGAACAAATGATCGTGCTCATCACACAAACATTTGTCCTGGGTGGGAATCGAACCCACGACCTCCGGCATAGCAGTCAGGGTCACTAACCACTAGACCAACAGGCCAGTCACTATACCACATTTTGTATACACCCGATTTTGTATTAACTTTGGTGGAATCGCGTGTTCTGAGCGCTCTATCTGCCTATTTCTTTGATCTGAGAGAAAAAGGTTAAACTAATAACTGCATTGCTCATTAGAAACCCATATGCAAACATTTGACAAATTATCGACGTTTCTATTAAGGCCAGTGTTAATCGCTGTAGGTGGGTCATTATTTGAGTCACCCACAGTGTAGCCTTAAGAAGAGAAAGATTTGGCGCCATGTTTATTTGTGTTTGGTTTCGCCGGTGTACATAAATTCACTAATAGCTCGTAGCTTGCTGCACCCATTACAGTAATTAACGTCGGCACTTTTAACTCACTTGATATTTTATTAACTAGAAAGTATACTGTTCCAGACGATCTACATATAACCTCCAATCGTCCTTGTGGATGTCGAACTCGGTAATCCTACCGATCGACATTTTTATTTTATTTTTTCTTGTTTAATCACCTCTAAACACCTTTCACAATTAGGTAATAGTTTATCCTCGTCGCCACTGAAGAATTCTTGGGTTGGAGCACTCGAAATACGGGAATAAATAATAGACGTAGTCACGGTTAGAAGCAACGTATAATGACTGGTCAAAATCACTGACAGGTGAAACCAAGTACCCACTAATATTTATATTAAAACAATATCAGCATACCCACTATTACTTATGACTACAACATACATCACAATTCACAAATACGAGTAATATTGCCTAATGAAAAGTCAATTTTGGGGTATGTGGAATGCACACTTCCACGATCAGTCGAACCAGATGCATCTGAATATCAGTATTTTACATGGAGCAAATGACTATCAAGAGCAGTGGTGGCCGAGTGGTATCGGCCCCGACTTACGAGTTGTAGGTCGTGGGCTCGAACCCAGCCACGCACATTACTTTGTGTAATTTATTTCATCACCACTGCTTTCAAAACGGTGAAGGAAAACATCGTGAGGAAACCGGCATGTCCTAGAACCAAAAATTCGAAGACATGTGACATCTACCAACCCGCACTGGGCATGCGCGGGGGATTATGGCCCACTCCCTCTCACAGAGAGGAGGCCTGTGTCCCAGCAGTTACATTTATAGGCTGATGATTATGATTTATGTACTAACACTGATTCCATACAGTGAAAGAAATAAAGTGGAAATGCCCCAAATCCCGGGATTACTTTTAAAGAGCAGAAAAATCCCGTGATTAATCAAATAAAAAGTAATTTACTTGATTGACACAACTAGCACACCCGGCGAACTCCGTTTCGCGTTTTTGCATAAACCTCACGGAGCCCGAGACCTTTCCAACGAATGCAAAACCGTGGAAATCGGTTCGTGCGTTCTGGAGTTATAGCGTCAGGAAGGAAAACCCGACTTATTTTTATATAGTAGAAGATTTATTTGTCTAATCTATTTCCGACATCCACCATCCCGCACTGGGCCCGCGTGGTGGATTACGGCCCACTTCCTCTTACAAAAAGGAGGCCTGTGTCCCAGCAGTGGGAACATTATAGGCTGACTATCAGACCTCCACCACCCAGTAACTTCTCCTAGTTGTAATATCCCTTTGCGCCTATTTGGCTTTTTTTGTTCTGCCTCCTGCTTGCAACCCTGTAACTGGGTGATACGATATCCCATGGTAAGACTGAATGTCAGACTTTTAGACCTTCTGACTAATAGTAACGACTGTCAGAGATCTATAAATGACAGCCGGGACCAACGGCTTTACGTGCTTTCCGCACGGAGGAAACTCGCTATGACAGATGGTCACCCATCCACAGACCAACCTCGGCAAGCGCGGTTTAATCTGGAAGATAGGCCTGTGAGGATGTTATTATTAAGCTACGAGCTCCTCCTAGGACCTATAGCAACCCTATGGTAAGACTGGTTGTCAGGATTGATACGAGTAGATGAATAATATGTATTCTTTACAAAAAAGTTGCTTCTCAAAAAAGGGTCCGGTTTTGTTTTGAACACGGAACCTGAACATTTTGAAACTTAAGAGCCCATACTACCTCAAATGTCTTAGCAGAATCCTGTGATACGTCGAAAATACTGCAGCATTAATTTTGAAATAAATATAATTATGGTAAAGTTGAGTATTAATGTTAGGTGTTAGGTTTAGCGGAAACATGATTCCATCAAATCTCGATAGAAAAAAATTCCAAAGTTACCTCATTAAACAATAAACCGCTGGCAATCACAAAATACTTAAATTAGATCATGAAACTTTTTATACTAACAGAACTAACTATAAAGCAGGTCTTATGCTATTTTTTTTAAATTTTCTTTCGCCGTAATAATATATATTTGATTTGCGTGCAGACAGCTAAAAGAAAGAGCAAGCAATAGTGCGTGGTGCGTGCAAGTGCGAGCGAGTAAGATTATATTGAAGTACTAGGGTGCGTTTAAATCTTCTGGCGATACTTCGCCGGTAAAAATAAAACTAGCAAGGGTTCGCTGAACGGAGTCATAAGTTTCTGTCAATGTTAGTTGTCAAATTCAATTGACAGTTCAGTTTATTGAACAAATAATCAATTTTCCGGTTTAATATAAATCCATAATCCAAAAATAATAATAATTACTCTCTAAAATAAAAAATAGGATTCGTTTTTACGCGCGAATCGAGCAAAACAACAAAACTTAATGTCAGTCTGACAGCAGGATAAAATTTTGCGAGGTAAAAAGGTCGCAAAAATTTATTCCATTTAGTAAAAACTTATACCAGCGGACGACCGTAAACGGGGCAGATTAAATTTTAGTTAGCTTAATTTTTCACCTCGCGGTGTACTTAAACGGGGTGTTTGACATTTAGGCAGTATACATTTAAACTGGATAAAGGATTTAAACGCAGCCCTATGGAGCCAAGGGAAGCTATAATCGGAATAAAACCAGAACGTTTTGACAGCAACTGTCATTTTGACATCTAACCTTCAAACCATCTCATCACCCATAATGCCAATGACCTTTAAAACAAACAAAACATTGAGCCACCCATCCTATTCTATACCTCATCAATGGTACTCTAGTCACTGTTATTTTCTCCGAACAACCTTGAGGCCTAGAAACTATATGTGTTAGTATGTCAATTAAAAATGACTCACAATAATAACAACTAATATTTTGAAATAATAACAGAATTACTGTTTGTATATTTTTATTTATTTAGGGAATTTACTTGACCTTATTAAATATAAAATAAACATAAATAAAATTTTTCCATAAATGTTTTTACAGAAATGGGGTGTAAATGTAGCCACAGAAATGTAAATTAGTTAAGTCTTATACACTAGTTTAATAGTTCATAAATAAAAACAGATGTATAAGTAAAGAACATAGGTACAAGATATTTAACATTTTTTTTTTAGCGTGGTAAAATCATCAAATGAGTCCTCCAACCCCGGGCAGGGCGGGAGGGACTGTCAGACTTGTACTGACTAAAATCCACGGTGTCCTTCGGTAGCCCTTTGTGTGCCGGAGTGCGGTATACGTATGTCCCGCAACCCCGGCAGGACTGTGGCCCTCTATAGGGGGGCCCCGTCACTGTGCTGACGCTCCTTGAGGCGCGCGTGGGACACAACGCGCCGTCGACCCGGGCATGGTCCTTGGTCGGGCAGCGAGTTGCCCTTTACTCGCCGCCCGCATGCCCGCGCAAGTATGGATGTATGGATGTATGGATGTTTGTTACTCTTTCACGCAAAAATCACTGAACGGATTTGGCTAAAATTTGGTACACACATAGTTTATAATCTGGATTAACACATAGGATAGTTTTTATCCCGATTTTATGTTCCCGTGGGATAACTTTCGAGTAGTAGCGGGTGAAGCCGCTGGCAACAGCTAGTGTATAATAATCCTAATAAAGGCGAAAGTTTGTAAGTATCGATGTATGGATGTTTGTTACTCTTTCACGCAAAAACCACTGAACGGATTTGACTAAAATTTGGTACACACATAGTTTATAATCTGGATTAACTCATAGGATAGTTTTTATCCCGATTTTATGTTCCCGTGGGATAACTTTCGAGTAGTAGCGGGTGAAGCCGCTGGCAACAGCTAGTGTTTAATAATAATATAATATTCCACAACCATCACACAACGCCATCTAGTCCCAAGCTGAGCAGAGCTTGTGTTATGGGTACTAGACAACTGATAAACATACTTATATATTTATAAATACATACATATTATTATTATAGATAAATTACACCCAGCCACAGAACAAATAATCGTGCTCATCACACAAACATTTGTCCTGGGTGGGAATCAAACCCACGACCCCCGGCTTAGCAGTCAGGGTCACTAATCACTAGACTAACAGGCCTGTCAAAACCTGTAGCCTATGTGTAGTAATTATTAATTTATTTGTAGACAAAGTCATATGCAAACATATGTTAATATCTTTGCATATAACTTTGTATTAGTATAGATATATTGTATATTCAATTTATTTATCACTCAGCGTGTTCGTGGGCGTAGGGCGTTGAGGTTAAGTCACTACCAAGGCATATAATAATTGGATGGGTGGGCATTGTCAATTGTAGAGACAGCTGATGATTCAATTTTATGGTAATGCTTGATTTGATGATTTCATTACGAAAGGTTAGGCGTTATAAAGTCTAGACAAAATTACATTCTATTCGGTGATTGGAATGTCAAATAATGTGTTGGTTTGACACAAGCTGTCGAAAAGCTAATACTCGTTAGCAGTTAGGGTGCTAGTACACGGCGCATGTAACCCGCGCAAGTAAAGGAGCTGGTTACTCGCGTGAGTAACATAGGCAAGCTACTTGATCAAGTTACCCGCGGGGTGCTTGTACACAGCGCATGCAACTCGCGCAAGTAAAGGTGCGGGTTTGCGGTTAACCAGTCTTACCTTGGAGTATCGTATTACCCAGTTACTGGGTTGTGGAGGTCCGATAGTCAGTCGCTCCATGTAACATACTGATATTCAGCTGCATCTGGTTCGACTGGAAGCAGACCACAATATAGTTGGGAAAAGGCAGGCAGATGATGATGTATCTCGTTAATTTTGTTTTACGTAAGCAACGAAAAAATACGTGCAAAATAATTTTTGACAATTTATGTTAAGGATAAATTAGATTTTTTCAGTAAAATACTACTCGTATATTCTTCCTTCCGCTTTGGATGGAGTGAAAGAGACTAGTGTCATACTCACACTGAATAAAATCGATCCTGTCCCTTCTATGAAATCAAATATAGCAGCTCACAATTTAGGACCCATTAATATTAGTAGTCATTTTTACCCGTGGTGCTAGGCAACTGGGCTTCTGCCAGTTGAAATATCCCTTTGTGCCTATTGGCATTGTTTTGTTCTGTCTCCTGCTTGACATGGAGGGAAGTGGAAACATATTTTTCCTACTCCTCCACTATTTTTTTCTGCTTTATTTCGTTGCAGGATCCAAGACAGGTAAATTCATTCTCCGGGACACGTCGAGCTTCATTGTTTCGGCGCTTTTCTGGTGGTTGCCACTGTTGATTCTGGTATTCAGGAGTTGCAGTGGTATGTCCCTTGGATCGTCCTTTTACGTTCTAGAACCTCGTGATATTACGTAATGTTATTAATTGACGTATTTGTATGTATATTACACAAAGGCGAGGCTCGTTACTCTGTGGTTTCAGCCTGCGGTAACCTCTTAACATTTGGTAGGCTTTCAATTTATTTGCGATCTAATCCACACAAGTAATTATTGTTGGTGTTTTAATGACCTTTTTAAAATACCATTCTTTGGTGTAAAAAGGTCGACGTATGTGGGTGGTTTGCCAATTCGTGGTTTCTGTTCAGGCGTTAGGCGCAGGCCACATAGAAAAGACGTAAGACGAAGACGCGTCGCGGACGTGCGAAAATGAATGAGTCGCGCTCGCCCCCCGTCTCTTCTGTGTGTTATACGTCGCGACGCTTCTATACATTTTGTATGAAAGAGACGCCGAAGAGATATACGTCTCCGGCCCTTCTGCGCCTTACGTCTTTTCTATGTGGCCCGCGCCTTAAGCCATCCACCTGTAACAAAATCAAAATATTTTATTTTACATGGGCCTCTATGGGCACTTATAAAACGTCGAGAAGAAAAAAAAATGACACGGTCGTTTCCACGAAGCCGGCAAGAAACTCCATGATTACTCTTTTATTATTAAAAATATTTGCGTTTACAATGTTGTTGTTACAGTTTGGTATACATAAACACGAGAGAAAATCGTAGACACGATAAGAAGAGGGAACTTCTAAACAAAAGCTAAACAAAAATAATTATAAGTAAAAAAATCCCTATCTCAAAAACTGGTGAACCGATTTTAAGGAAACTTGCACTTGCAGTATTCACAATTAGCGGAGTAATCGCGTAACAAACACACACAAAATTATGATCATCATATCATCGACATAGCTGAAATCAAGAACATGTTCACAGCATAAAAAGTGCTGAATCAAATTGGATGAAATTTTTATGGGACCAAATGGCAAGTATACTGCATCGAACAAAAAAAGAATCACACTAATCGAACTAGAAACCTCGGAGTAATCGTTGTACATACATTAAAAAAAAAAATACCGACCGAATTGAGAAACTCCTCCTTTTTTTGAAGCCGCCGAAAAAAATTATTATTGTATATACTTTGATATCGGTTAAAAAAAAGTATATAATGGTATATACATAATCAAGTGGACGATAAAGTTAAAATGACAGAACATAGACCAGTCGTCTTTTCGTGAATCCCACCTCAAAATCTAGATCTTAATTTATATCTACAACTTTGCTTATATATATATTCGATGAACAAAAACATTAAACTACATACATAATAATCTGTTGAAGTCAATCACTTCTGTGACCTTTTCCCCACATCTTACTCACTGAAGCCACAGTATAAATATCTACAGTAGTGGATCTCGGCCGCATGATAGAAATAAATACCTACAGCCGCGCGGTACGTAAACATGCGCTAGGGCTGTTCGATCCGACGCCCGTCTCTAGCATTTTAATTACATTTGCCTACTTTCTGTATCTATTTAGTTTTGTGATTGTAAATATACTTTTCTTATATCAGTAAACAAATAAAATACTTTGTATATTGAATAGGAAGGATTTTAACACAAGCGTAAGTACCTACCGTATCATGATTCATTCATAACTGCCTATAAATTACCTATTTCACTCGTCTCAGTAACTTTCCTTTACTCTATTCACTGTATTTAATCATCCAAATACCCTTTTTTTCGTGAGATAATAGAAAATATTTATCCATTAAAAAGTCACACATTATGTATCTACCACCAGCTACTAGTACTTAAGTAAAATTATTTTATAGTCAGTACTTTTCAGAGTTTACAGGTATTTAAAAAAAAACTTATGACTGGATACGTTATTGACGAATTCATACACCCAAAAACAGCACAATATTTCCTACTCGTCATATTAAATTATGTCCATGAACTGATTTTGTTAAAAAAACAACGCACCGTCCGTTCATCACTACGGTACGGCCGTGACTGTTAGCGCCCCGAGCGCGCCCCGACATCGAGTCACGTGGTATAGCTCGCGTTTCGTCCGTTTGTATGAAGATCAAATACTGTTAGATATTATTACCGTGCTGAAGCTAACCTTCTATTGAGTGACGCATACGCAAGTATTCTAATACTATAGCTTCAAGAATTTCACCTTGGTTTACTTGTTAAATAATAACAATATGACATCATTGTTGGAATCCTCTAAATCGCTTTTTTTTTTTGATAAAATCATCAAATGAATCCTCCCGCCCCTGGTGTGGCGGATGGGACTGTCAGACTCTCACTGTCTAAAATCCACCCGTGTTCCTTCCTATGCCCTTTAGGTTCCGGGGCCACGGTATCCTGGGTTAAGAAAAAACCCGCGACGTCAGCAGGCATTTGGCGCGAAACACGACGCGCCACCGTCCCGGGCTTGATCCTTGGTCGGACGGTGAGCTACCCATTACTCACCGTCCGCATGCCCGCTCCGCCGCTGTGCCCTCTGCTAATCAGAGGGACACGCGTTGGAGCGTCCACGCGACAGGCTATTCGCATACGAGCAAAGAGGAAGAGTTTCCGCCCGCATCCCAGGGTGCACCGGCCCGAAAAACTGGTCTTCCCCCCGGACGTATCCGAGAGGGAACTCCAGTCCACGGTCGCACAGGTTTCCTGTCATAGCACCCCATCCTCTAAATCGCTTAAAAGAAATGTCTATATTTGAGATCATCATCAGCCTATAATGTTCCCACTGCTGCGACACGGGCCTCCTCTCTGTGAGTGGGTCATATCCACCACGCGGGCCCAGTGCGGATTGGTAGATGTCACATGTCTTCGTATTTTTTGTTCTAAGACATGCCGGTTTTCTCACGATGTTTTCCTTCACCGTTTTGAGAGCAGTGGTGATGAAATAAATTACACAAAGTAATGCGCCTGGCAGGGTTCGAAACTTCGAACCAACGACCTACAACATGTAAATCGGGGCTCATACCGACTGCTCGTAAAAGTTTAATTTCTCATATTGTTCTTTTAAAATTTCAAAAGATGACATTTGAAATTTAAAGTAACTAAAAAAAATATTGATCCAAAATCAAAGATCTTTGAAGATCAAATCAAATATGTTGGTGCGGTTTGACATGCCTATCACAAAAATATTATCAAAAATGTCAAGGTAAACGATATTTATGGTACAATAAACCGCCTATTTCTGTTGTTTGTATGACGAATTTTATCATATACTATCAATAAATCAATGTTTTATATGCGAAAGTATATAATTCGGAACTTATACATACACAAAACTAGCTAAAGCCAGCGGTTTCACCCGCTACAACTCTAAGGCCCGGCGGCCAATTCAATGGCTAATGTTTTAAGGCTTTCATATTTTACAAAATCGACGTCCGATGAGCGGGGAAAGTTTGACGATTTCCCCGCCACCAGCGCCACTGTCGCGAAATTATTGAAAACCTAAGTTTTATGTATTTCATTTCTAAAACTTCAATATTTCATACAGTGTTCCCTTCACGCAAAATACATTTATTACTCTAGTAGAAATATTTTATCACAAGGATGTCAATGCATTTACGAATACAAAATGATATAAATACCTGTTGATGCAAACAAATATTTTATAAATATATTCGTCCATTCACAGACCTAAATATATTTTATAACATTTTGACACACATTTTGATGTCCCCAGATAACAAAAAAAAAACTACTATTTTTTAGAAAATTTATGAGCATTGGCATACTGTGCCAAAATGACAATACCCAATTATCTATAATGCCCCAAACACACGAGCGGAGCGTTTTATTAACATGCGTTCACATTTTCACAAAGCGGGACGCCCTTCAGCATCTGGTGGTGTGTACCAGTACACATTTTACGAATAAAACATTTACTGATTTGAATTTAAAAACATATTTTTTTATCTCTTTTATCATCAATTCATCATCATCATGATCATACGATGTTTTGTGTATAATTTAAGAACAATTTTTTCACTGATGCATGGAAAAACATTATCAAAATTAGAACTTCGATAAATAAATGTTTATTAAAAAAAATTACAAAGAATTTATGGAATTTATATTATTCTAATTCTATTATGCATTTAAATTACAACACCAAATTATTCATAAAATATGTTTAAAATATAAATTTTAAACACATTTTATTTTATTTTGTTATGTTTATAGTTTATACAACAAAATTGCAGGTTTTTTGTCCGATCGCCATAAAAAGACTTCTTAACGTTTCTGGCGGGAAATCAGAACAAGATGGAGAACTTTTGTTACTGCTGCACTTTAGCAGCTGGCTAAATGAAGTAAATGATGGTAGTGTCATCCTCTATTCGTTCTATTAGAGCAACCAAAATTATAAATTTCCCGCGAACGTGCCTTTCATTTAAAATACACAAACAATATACAAAATGGACTTTTGTAGGATAAAATATCACACTTCATGTAAAAATAAAATTGCTATTATTTAGAAAAACTATTACTAAATACAATATTAAAAAGAGTAATTTCTATGAAACTAATGCAGTGTCGTTTAGGCGATGCTAATTCCTAGTAAAACAGATTGTGGACGCGCCACAAAACTTGAATCACAATCACTATTTTTTTTAATTTACTATTTATTCTTTATATTCTAGACAAGTACGTCTAAATTCTTTAAAAAAAAAAAAACAATATTGTACATTTGGTCTTAGATAATTATGATTTTCAACCACGTCGCAAAAAAAAAATAAATAGAGCGACAAACAACTTGTACTGAACACATGGTGAGACTGAGCAACAACCACCGATTTTTCATCGCATTCGCAGTACTTTGTGGCCAATCGCACAAGTGTTTTTTTCTGGGCATGGGAAATAGAAAAAAATGTATTCCCATATTGTATCTGTTCAAACGTCAACGATTATAAAACGCGGCGTTTTTGTTCAAACTCCATTTGATTTTAAATGCTAGGCGGTGACAGTTAAGTTCAATTTTATGTACCTTTTTGTTAAAACTCTGCGTTTTTTTACGTCCAAAAAACAGCGCTAGTGAGAATGGAGCTTTATGCGATATTTAACAGCGTTGTGGGTGTTACTCCTTATTTGTAGGTGACATGGGTGACATGTAATCTTGAAGTATTCAAAATATTGACAATACAGTAATTTTCATTTAATTATTTTAATCCTGTTTCTTCGAAATTGTTATAAATCTTTGACGAAATGAAATAAATAATAATAAAAGTGAAGTGCATCTTATCCTATATTGCAATTCGATACCATTAGTGGTTGTTTTCAGTTACATAATTATTGTTGACTGAAATTCAGTACTAATAAGAATAGTTCACGTGAAATGTTATATAGATCCAAAAGTATTGGACGATGGAGAATGCAAAATATTGCAGAACGATGAACAAGAACCGTACTACGATATCACGATAACATTGATATAGGTACCTGTGAGTAATTTATTATATTGATAGAAACAATTCGTAATGTATATTATACGTATTCTAAAATTCTCATTCTCTCAAATCCCTTATTTGCTCCGTACATCAAGAATGTCTGTGCGTCAGAAATTTCCTGCAATTAAATTCAGTAAGTTCGGTTTCTTTTCAATATTTATTAATGAAAATAATATGTTATTGAAAATAGAAAGTTTATAGGTCTATTTTACAGCCATGTCCGTTTAATCAGGTCCCATTAAACACAGCGTATATATGCCTAAACATATTTTGAATAATCAATAAGCCTACGCTATCTTTTTCTCAATTTCCAATTTTTCTATTACGAAAATCTGACAGCCCCGATCAGAAAAAAAGTGTCATAGGTCTAGTCTGTAAGAGCCACGCTGGCTGACTGATTCGTCAACGAGCGACAGTGATGACACTACTTTTGAAAGGCAAAAGATGAGAGGACGATAGTGAATGTGTGCTTAGAATAAAACGGCGTATGTGCTCAAACACATTGACGTCCTTTTATAAATTAAAATTGTTATTAAATGAAAAAGTAACCTGATAAAGTTCTGACAAACATCATTACCTATTTATTGATATATTCTTCAGGACCAAAAGTTTGATCTACTTCAAGTACCACTCAAAAAACGTTAAAAAAATCTCTATTTTCGCGATTTTTTTTGATCGAGTCAAGTTATAAATATCGCGTTTTCAACTGGAAAATAACATAGACAGTTTATTGAACTATAACATACATTTTTTTCAGATCGAAAAACGAAAATTTGATTGTTTGCCGTTGAATCAAAAATAGGTTGATTCCGAATTACGTGGCCTTAACGGCGTATGGTCAAGCGAAAGCATCGTTTGATGAGTCGGAAAAGTTGCCACGCGCCGCCACCAGGAGGCGTTAGTATGGCAAAATTAACGCAATCCAAAGTTTTATGAATTTCATTTCGTCAACTTCGACATTTCATAAAGTGTTCCCCTTACGCAAAATACATGTATTACTCTAGAAGAAATATTTTGATATAAGGATATCGTAACATTTACTAAAACAAAATGATAGAAATCTTTATTGATGTGGATTAATATTTTGTGAATATTTTTATCATTCACAGTCTTAAATTTATTTTATAACATTTTGATGTCCCGAGATTACGAACAAAACTACTATTTTGGTAGAAAATGAATGATAATTGGCATACCTTACGAAAGTGACAATACCCATTATTGTTAAGCCCCAAACACACGCGCGCACGGGCAAGGGCATGTGTTTTGTGTTCCGAACGCGCCTGAAAGAGTGTCAGCACAATGGCAATGACGGGGCTCTCTTTTAGAGGGCCTACCTGGGTCGCGGGCTAGCGAATACCATGACCCCAGAACGTAAAGGGCTATTGAAAGACATCGTAGATTTTAGTAAGTATTCCGAGTCTGACAGTCTCATTCGATTATTTTAGCACTCTAAAAAAAGCCCCAAACACACGCTCCTTTTATTAACGTGCGGTCACAAAGCTGGTTGCGTGATATCTTTATATGTTCGAGAGTGGAAAGCTAAGGATGCTTGACACCCTGTCCTCCATTATCTGGTGTTGGTACTAATTTTTGATGCATTTTGATGTAATGACAAACACTAGAACAATTTGATGTCACCTCTTTATAATTAAATCTTCATTCTATACTATCTTATCTACAGTATTTTTTGGGACAATGTTGTAATAATCACTTTTCTGATAAATCGACGCTGTCCTTCAATAGCCCTTTCTGTTCCGGGGTCACGGTAAGGAAATAATCCCGCGACCCCGGCAGGATTTGGCCCTCTGAGAGGGGGGCCCCGTCATTATGCTGACGTTCTTTGAGGCGCGCGTGGGACACAACGCGCCGTCGACCGGGGCATGGTCCATGGTTGGGCAGCGAGTTGCCCTTTACTCGCTGCCCGCATACCCGCGCCTACGGTGGCCGGAGATCGTCTAGCGACGTCCGTCGCCGTGGGCTTCACCACCGCGGGTGGGGCGGAGGGAGGACACTGTCCTCTCTCGCTCGCGGCCCGCCTCCTCCTTCGCGAGCATTACTGCTTCGCAGAAGGAGGCCTGCTTCCTTCTTCTGTGCGCGAGAGGTCTCCGCCTATCGCAACCGTGAGGACACGTCGGTGCTCTGCCCAAGCTGGACAGTCTTGCACCGTATGCTCCACCGTGCCCTCCGGGCGATCTTCGCAGTGGTGACACCCAGGCGTTTCCTCCTTTCGCATCAGACATAGGTACCTCCCGAAACTTCCGTGTCCGATGAGTACCTGCGTCAAGCGGTGAGCGGAGGTCAGGACGCCATGACTTCTCTCCAGCCACTCCTCAAAGAGAGGTCTTACCGCCGCAATTGCGGCGTGCCCGGATAAATGAAACCCTTAGAGATATTATCTATCGACTCCAAAAGCATGAACCCAGTACTGATCTTTTTTTACTCCAAAGCAATAAATAGAGCGAGAAGCAACTTGTACCGAACACGCGGTGAGACAGCAATGACCACCGATTTTTCATCATAGGCGATATTTAACAGGGTGGTGGGTGCTATGCCTTATTTGTAGTTGACAAGTAATTTTGAAGTATTCAAAATGACAACAGCAGTTTTCATTTAATTTATTTTAATCCTGTTTCTTAGAAATTGTTATAAATCTGTGACGAAACTAAATAAATAATAATAAAAGTGAAGTGCTTCTTATCCTATATCGCAATTTGATACGATTAGAAGTTGTTTTCAGTTACATATCTCAAAATGTTGATTGTAAATCAGTGCATTTATTATTAGTTCATGTGAAATGGTATTTAGATGCATAAAGATTAGATGGGAGGAGGATGGACACAGAGGAACCATCCGACAACAATAGTACGATATCACGATAGCATTGATATAATATCACTGTGAGTTATTTATTTTATTGATAGGAACAATTTGTAATTTATAGAATCATACGTATTCTAACATTTCCCTTGTTTGCTCAGTAGGGGTCGTCAGGAATTTCCTGCGTTGATTTTCAGTAAGTTTGGTTTATTTTATTCTTTATTTATTCATCAAAATAATGTGTTATTTAAAATAGAAAGTTTACGTGACTTATTTACAGTCATGTCCGTTTAATCACGTCCCATTGAACACAGCGGAACATAGTTTTGAATAATCTATAAGCCTACGTATCATTCGTCTTTATTTTCTCGATCTTTTTATCCGTTCCAATTTTATTATTACGAAAATCTGACAGCCGCGATCTGAAAAAAAGTGTCGCAGGTCTAGCCTGTAAGAGCCACGCTGGCTGACTGATTCGTCAAGGAACGAAAGTGATGACACTACTTTTAAAAGGCAAAAGATGAGAGGACGATAGTGGATGTGTGCTCAGAATAAAACGGCGTATGTGCCCAAACATATCGGCGTCTTTTTATGAATTAAAATTGTTATTAATTGAAAAAATGTCTTTACAGAATTTAGACACTAGTATTTTATACAATTTAAAACAACATCCTTTCAATAACTCATATTAGTTATTCCATAAAGTCCAAAAAATAAATTAGATAGACCGAACTTTGCATTTTTTTTGTATCGAGAAAATTTAATTGAATCGTGTTTTCAACTTTGTGAGAATTTAGATCATATAGTCAATAACTATATTCCAAGTTGTAAGATCTGTAGTCCAGATATGTACGAAGAAAAGTAAAAAATAAAAAGCGTATTTTTACTGACCTATCCCCTTAAAGGTGAACTACGTAAATGCAAAGTTATGCATAGTCATTGGTCATTCATAACAAATAAACGTGTCGAATTGAAAACCTTTCCTTTTTTTGTCGGTTATATAGCGTTTTGGGCGTAAAATCGTTAGATATATCTTTCCCTAATAAATAATACTCATACATGTTAATGTGAAATACAAGTCAACATATTTATAATCACGACAAAAGCATAGTATGGTGATGAAATCATAGAATAATTATCAAAACAATGGCCGACCTCCATCGAATTGATTTTGTATAGCAATGCTAACACTGTAGAGTGACCATGGTTTGAGGATTATTGGAAACAAATACACGGTAGTTTCTTTTTGTTATTGAATTATTTTTTTCGGAGTAAATGTGTTCATAATCTTCTTTAATTTTAACCATTTTTGTCTACGTTATTTACTAACAATAAATAGACTTACAAAAAGTAAATGAGTTATTTTTTTAGTACTTGCATCGAAATTTTGATATTATTAAGGATCTTCTCAGGATTTCTTATAGACAATCGAATCTAGTGTGGAAAACAGTATTACAAATATGTAATAAAAACATCAGAGAATAGACTTGACAAATAAATTTTGTAAAAGTAAATTACTTTTTATTTCATAAATCACGGGATTTTTCTGCTCTTTAAAAGTAATTCCGGGATTTGGGGAATATCCACTTTATTCTTTCACTGTATGGAATTAGTGTTAGTACATAAATCATCATCATCATCATCAGCCTATAAATGTAACTGCTGGGATTTTTTCTGTGGGAGGGAATGTGCCATAATCCCCCAAGCCCAGTGCGGGTTGGTAGATGTCACATGTCTTCGAATTTTTGGTTCTATGACATGCCGGTTTCCTCACGATGTTTTCCTTCACCGTTTTGAGAGCAGTGGTGATGAAATAATAAACACAAAGTAATGCGCCTGGCGGGGTTCGAACCCACGACTACAACTCGTAAGTCGGGGCCGATACCACTGGGCCACCACTGCATATATAAATCACTTTATAATTGATAAATCACGGGATTTTTCGTAATTCAGGGATTTGGGGCATATCCACTTTATTCTTTCGCTGTATGGAATCAGTGTAAGTAATAATAATAATAGTTTATTGGTTCTTTGTAAATAGACGTGCAGCACAAAAATTGTTACACAAATACTTGTGGTGGGATTGCCTCGCCGTACCCTCAGCTTCTATAAGACAACAATATTGGGAAACTAAACAATACAATTATGGTAAAACATTAGTTAAAAATTAAACCTTAGTAAAATAAAAATAAAAAAGTAAAAGAATTATTAATTAAAAAGAAATCAAACATGTTTGGAAAATTGGAACTAAATTAGTAACAAACAAACTGAAAAACTAGAGCATGTATGTATAAGTGAATGTGTGAGTGAGTATGTGTGTGTGCGCGTGTAAGTACAAGAATAAATCTACCTAATTACCGACCTATGGTTATAATCGCAGGTTACTGTAAGCCTATGGCTATAGACTGATGATGATTAAGCAATAGATTTCCTTACCAATTCAATTCGAAGTTGAAAATCAATTAAATATAATCATTTACGAGTAATCAATACAAGTTCTCAGATGGATTAATCGAAAAAAGTTAAGTAACAAATTAACTTGTCCGTATTTACACTGGTCAGCAAATAAACCGAGCCACCCGCTACCTAGGAACTCTGATTAGATTTTCTCAAAAAGTATAAAACTTACAACTATTAAAATTATACTTAAAAAAGTGCGTTTCATGGTGATTAAAGTGACTACAAATTAATTCGAAAGTACCGTCAACTCACATTGTAATCAAGCAACAAACACAACGCTAACGATTTGCTCTGTTTTCACCAGAGTTTGAAATTAGCGTTATTTTTCTCTACAATGACCCAGTCGGATATTTCTTATCATTTCTTTAGTTTTTGTCCATCGTTTGCTCAGACGCGTGTGTTTTCGCTACTTTTTTCGATTAATAATGGATACAACACCTCTCAAGCTGTAGCATTAATCTAAGCAGGCATTGCGCAACCTGAAGTCGCTCGAAAGCTTCGAATCAGCAGTTCTTCGGTGCAACGAGTTTACAGACGATACCTAGAGACTGGAGCATTCGATCGCCGTCCAGGTACGGGCAGACCTAAGGCTATATCAGCAGCAGATGATCGTTATATCCACCTTACTGTTCTGCGAAATCGCCACCTCAACGCAGTTTAAGTCCAACAAAGTCTGCGTGACGAACGCCAAGTGGTCATAAGTTCAGATAAAGTCAGAAGGAGACTTTCTGAATGGAACCTGACACCAAAAAGAGCTGTAACAGGCCCAGCATTAACGGTAGCACACCGTCGAGCACGACGTGAATTTGCTCGAGAGCATAGGGATTGGACATAAGAGCAGTGGAGTAATTTACTCTTCACTGATGAGACCAGGGTGAGTCTACATAGAAGTGATCGACGTCAGAGAGTATATCGTCGCCCTGGAGAACGTTATTCTCAGTGTTGCATCGAGGAAACTGTTGCTTAAGGAGGAGGATCTGTAATGGTCTGGGGCGGCATCTCGTTAACAGCACATACAGCGTTAGTTTCATCGAACCGACGGGCCGTACACGTGGACTGACTTCTCATCGCTACATTACTGAAATCCTCGCAGACCATGTGGTACCTTACGCAGGATATATCGGACAGGACATGCAATTGATGCATAATAATGCACGGCTCTTAAAAACGACTCTTCTTTGTAAAATCCTTAATAAACACTGAAATGTTGATTAAACCCAATAAATTTCCTTTCATTTCAATCACCATGAAACGCACTTTCTGTAGGTACAACTTTGATACTTGTGGGTTTTTTAGTTTTTGAGAAAATCGAATTAATGCCTAGGTAGCGGGTGGCTCGGTTTATTTGCTGTCCAGTGTATGATGTACGAGTGTTAAATTAATAATAATTCCAATTATTATGACATTATTGTAGGTTAGTTCCGTTAATAAAGGTTATTTTGTGGTCTACTTTTGTATTTTTCTAGTTCGTTATAATTAAATTATGGAATCAGGCGTTACTTTGCGGAAATCCATTGCGGAAATCCATCCGCGGGTGGGTCCTTTGCTGCATGTGCATATGCATGACTGCATAGGGTGGGATTGCATCCTGCAACAAGCCTGGATTTTTGTCGCGGATATAAAACTAAATATTTTTCATAACATTTAATTTTGTTATAATTATTTTTAACTGGTTGTTGTTACTGAAGAATAACAAGGCAATATCGTAAGTACTTGCAGTACTTTTTTTAATCATGGTAAAATCAACAAATGAGTCCTCCCACCCCGGGCAGGGCAGGAGGGACTGTCAGACTTGTACTGACTAAAATCCACGGTGTCCTTCAATAGCCCTTACGTTCCGGTAATGAGATAAGTCCCGTGACCGAGTACTTGCAATACTTACTGCATTTTTGGATTGTAAAATTGAAAAAACTCTTACTAGTGCACGACAAGGAGGAACAAATTTTTTTCTTAAAATTATATATCGTTAAAATTCCCGTTTGCTTTACGTCAATATCATGTTGGGGCATCATGTGTTTGCGAACGCAGTCACGATATCCGTGAAACATAAGTCAGTGATATCCCAAATAAAGACAAAACCGTGGCTATCCTAGCAAAAGTTCACAAAACATTGTGACGGATAAAATAGGCAATTATTTCATTTATATTTAACTAGGAAATAGAGTAAAGGTCAAACGTGTTAATTTTAGGGCTTAATTTATTAAAAATATTCACGAATTATTTATTTATTCGCAAAAATTTTCAACAACACGATGGCACATATCCATTATCATATTTTTTATCGTTGTAAATTCATTAAATGAGTCCTCCCGCCCCGGGAAGGGCGGGAGGGACTGTCAGACTCGTACTGACTAAAATCCATGGTGTTATTCAATAGCCCTCTATGTTCCGGGGTCATGGTAATGAGATAAGTCCAGCGACCCCGGCAGGCTTTGGCCCTTTAAAAGGGGGCCCCGTCATTATTCTGACGATCTTTGAGGCTCGTGTGGAATGCCCATGTTACTGAACAACGTCTGTTCTAAGACAATACGCAAAAAAAAATTAGAAATTATCGGGCCCATCTTTCATCTTCTTCGGGTATGTAGAATATTATCCTTATCTGTGGAATGGCTAAGAGGTATTATTATTAACTAACTATTGTTTATACTATACAACTATAACAAAATTATTATTAAAAAAATACCTATACATACATACTATATATAAAAACTAAAATTAAGAGTAAAATTTATCGGGCCCATCAGTAATATGTGCCATCATAATGATATTTTTATTCTTCGGCGAAGAACGAGAGTCACTGACATAGCTCATAAAATTTGCAAGTTGAAGTGGCAATGGGCAGGTCACATCGCTCGTAGAACTGACAACCGATGAGGAAGAAAAGACCTCGAGTGGCGACCACGGACCGGAAGACTCAGCGTAGGCCTCCCACTAGGTGGACCGACGACATCGTGAGGGTCGCGGGCAGTCGACGGATGCAAGTGGCGAATTGTCGTTCGGCGTGGCGGTCTAAGGGGGAGACCTATGTTCAGCAGTAGACGTCCTTCGGCTGATGATGATGATGAAAAATAACATGATGTAAAAATTATTGGAATTGAGTAAGTTATTGATTCTGAACAAACTATATTTAGGTTTCGCATATATACTAAAAATAATGTTGTAAGTATGTACATCACTTATCTATCGGACCAAAGTCGTGATCTTGTTATAATCCTTTCTAAAACGTTATTTAGCACGAACTTCGGCTTTGCATCAATCCTGTCACTTTTGCACAACAAAAAAAAAAAATGGAAATCTATTAATCTTACTAAAGGACGCTTAGTCCACAGGTCTGCATCGTACGTATCGGACGCATCGCATCAAACGGATTTCTATGTCGGCAGCGATCGGATTGCCGACGCGAGTATCAGCAATCGGATTGCCGATGCCACCTTCATCAATTCCACTGATCGGCATTCCGTATGACTTCATCGGTACGCATCGCATTAAGGCATTGCCGATGAGCCGTCCGTACGATGTGGATCAGTGGACGCAGTTGTATGAGTTTTAATACAAGGCAAACTAAAATCCGTTACGTACGATACGTCCGATACGTGCGATGCCGACCTGTGGACGCTTGCCTTTAACATCTACTTACTTGCAAAATCTTTTTCAAATAAGTAGGTAATAAGTATGATCTATAGATCTCCATATAAGTCTAGAATAACAATGTTTCTAGACAACTTAGTATTAACTGATTTATTGTAATGAATGCGAAAGTTTGAAGCTTTTTGTTACTCAATAAATAACGACAGATCTGGATGAATTTCGGTACAGAAAATATCAATAATAATATTATAAACCTAGAGTATTCAGGGTTCGGTACGTCCGAATTCAAATACGGAACCCTTATAGGATCACTATCGTGTATCCGTCTGTCTGTCGCTTACAGTCAATTTACCTCCGAATCTACTAGAACGATTAAGTTGTTTGGTACACATATCAATTCTGACCCAGGCACGGGATACATACGTAAGCTCAACAGCCATAATATAAACAGTTAAAACATCAACACCGTAAGACCAACGATTCAAAATCTTAACAATTCAGAATGTCAACAGTTAAGGAAGTCAACAGCTCACCAGACCAAAGTTTAAAATCACAACTTGGAAAGTATTAGCTAAATAAAATAATAACCAATGTACAGACGCCAGCACATCAAGCTACCACTATCTGTCAGATTTCTTTAATATAATTTCAACCTTATCACAAGACTGGAAGGTTAATGTTTGATTGGTAAAATCTGACAGATTAGGGTAGGTTGACCTGCTGGCGTCTATTACATATTATGATAATATATTGTATATTGGACACCACTAATTTTTCTCACCACACATTTAGATAAAATTGGATTGTCTGTTTGTAGTTAAACATGAAACAATAACATTAGTTAGTATTTAGCTAATGCTTTCCAAGTTGGCCAAAACACAGTAAACAGTACATAAGCTGTTGAGTCTCATAACTGTTGAAGTATTGACATTTTGAATCGTTGATCTATTGAACTGTTGACTTCCTTAACTGTTGACATTCTGAATTGTTGAGATTTTGAATCGTGTGTTATTTTAATTTTTCAGATAAAAATTATCTGACTATTGAAAAATCAGCCCTTAGAAGGAAAATCAATTTACTGCAAATATTTTGTACCTAAATTCGCAGAAATCATTTTATAACTAACTTCTTTTAAAAAAATCCTTGAGGAAACTCCATGAAGCATTAGTTAATATTAAAGTATGCTATTGATATCTTAATAATTAGGGAAATATATCTGAATGCGGAAATACTAATTCATAATAATGTACAGTCGTAAACGCAAATATGATTATCCATATTGTTTTTTTTCTTCTTCATAATATTATCAAAATATGATCAAAATCAATCAAAATCAAATCATTTATTTCAAGTAGTTAGTTACAGGCACTTTTGAATTATCATAGACAAATAAAAATGTAATCAAACACTAAAAAGTGTGAAAGTCAAAATCAAAATCAAAGTATTTATTTCAAGTAGGCCAGTTACAGGCACTTTTGAATTGTCAGAGACAATTAAAGGAATAATTATTATTAAACAGTGAAAAGTTATGGTGCTACAGTCCCAGTCACACAAGACATAAAAACTGTGAAAGTACCGTAGATGCACGTTCCAAGAAGTAGATCTCTATGGAGAAGAACGTGCAAGAAACTCCATGGACACTCTTTTTAGATCGCCAGAATTATTACAGAACCTTTGTTACATCATTCATTTTGAGGTAGTACACTATGTGAGAACGATGTAGCAAGTTTTTAATTAAAGTGTCCATAGTAACAATTAAACAAAGACAATTCAAAAAACAAAGTGATCAATAATTATTAAAATAAACCGTGGCAGCTAAGAGATGACCAGTCCCAACTGACAGCGTCCGTTCACGAACATGACACATGCATCAGCACCATTCAGCTCAACCATTTTGAAGGGAGCTAAATGATCCGACACACGCGCCACCATCAGCGAGACATTTGAGTGAGCATGACACACTCAACCGCCAGGGTCATTCAAGTCAACGAGACGTAGGTACTCAGTGAATGACAGCTCTGAAGTACATAGTACTCACACAAAGTACCGTAGATGCCCATTCCAAGAAGTAGATCTATAAGAAGAAGAACGAAAAACGATCTATAAGAAAATAAAACTAATTACTCCATCTCCTCCAAACCAATTTTCAATTGAAGTTTGCATGGTAATGTACAATATTTTTTTTTGTTTTATCATTCTCTTATTTTAGAAGTTACAGGGGGACACACAATTAGATTTTCAGACGTTCAAAAGTAATAAAAAGTACTACAACCTCCCCTTAAAATATAACTTAGTTTAACCTTGAAGAATGCTATTTATTCGTGCTTATGACTGTACATAGTAAATACATAAAAACAAATGAATTTGTTTGTACTATAATTTGTAATAACAAGTACATACGATAAATGTGAAGGCTTTTAAGCGGTTAGAATCTTATTGAATATTTTTTTTTCTGTTTTCGAAACCTCATGTCAATTAATCTTTTTTAAATATTTTTTAATTAATTGTTACTTTTGTGGTTTTGGTAACGCTTCCCCGGTTGGTCAAAGTGCGTGTACGCCATAAAAATTTCAAGTACTTATTAAATATTTGGAAATGATTGAACCGATTTTAATGAAACTTTATGCTCATAAGTATGATAATATCTGGTTGACCGAGCTTCGCTCGGTTTTTAAAATGCCTATATCTTGGGAACCGAGCTTTTCTCGAACCTGGGACTTGATAAATCGATTCCTTGAGCCGAAAAACCCCTAATCTGTAACTTTCATAAAAATCCTTGGAGCCGTTTCCGAGATCCTGATTAGATATAAATAAATTTACAATAATTGCTCGTTTAAAGATATAATTAGATGGATTAGATATAGACCTAACTTTTTTTAAATGAAGAATTAATTTCTCTTGTATCGTGGGTTCGTTTACAAACATATAAACTCACATACACAAACACCCAGACCTGGAACAACTACTTGTAGATCATACCAATATTTGCTCCGTTCGGGAATCGAATCCGCGACACGCAGTGCAACAGCCGATCTCTCAACCTCTGCGACAATTGTGCATTTAAAGTCTAGTCACTACATTAAATACTATAATTAATACTATAATAAATAGTTTCCAAATAAAGTATAAGACCTTTTAACCAGTCTTTAGGGTTCCCTACCCAAAGAAACGGAACCTTATTTACTCGTCTGTCTGTCCGTTCGTCTGTCACAAGGCTATAATCTCATGAACCGTGATAGTTAGACAGTTGAAATTTTCACAGAGTATGTATTTCTTTTCCCGCTGTTACAACTGCTATTACATACTAAAAAGAATAAAACAAAAGGGCTTTGTGCTTTTTGTACCAGTTCCTTGTCCGCCATTTTGATTTTTTTTCAAAACAGCGTACACGAATGAAACATGGATAAATCGATAGATCAAATCAATACAAACATAAAATGTACGGGGCAAAACCTCGTAAACCGTCACGTTTCCGAGTTATGAGCTGTCAAACATGTAAAATTAGTGACACATTTTTTCTTATTTTTTTAATGTTTGGATGTTTATTGATCAAAAAGGATACTTTCGCAATAAAACGAATTGAATATTAGTTTTTCACGCATTTCAAATGCTTTTACATAGGATAATTTCGTTTAACGCATTTTCAGCATTTAAAATGCGTGTAAAAACTGATATTTAATTAGTTTTATTGCGGAAGTATCCTTTTTGATCAATAAACATCCAAATATTTAAAAAAAAAGAAAAAATGCGTCACTAATTTTACATGTTTGACAGCTCATAACTCGGAAACGTGACGGTTTACGAGGTTTTGCCCCGTACATTTTATGTTTGTATTGATGTGATCTATAGATTTATCAATGTTTCATTCGTGTACGCCGTTTTGAAAAAAAATCAAAATGGCGGATGGCATCTGGTACACGGCCCATACAAAAAAGTTCAAACCCCTTTAAGGATCCTCCCTTGCAACAGACATGATTTTGAAAAAACATGAATCATGTATCATTGAAGCTAGCAATATTCAAATATTTTTAGTTAAATAAATAAACAAAATACACACACTCTAACTATAAATAATTAAATTAAAATAAAATAAAAAATATAAAAAAAACAAGTATACAAAAAACCTATTTTATTTTTTGCGGTTTTGGTACGGAACCTTTTGTATGCGAGTCCGACTTGAATTTGGTCGGTTTTTAGATAGTTTTTTTTTATGTAAATAACTAGTGCTCTTTATAATTATTGCAACATTTATTTGTAAGTGATTTGCCGCCCACAATTAAGTCGGTAGTTGTACCAGAAAACTATAAATCTAATGAATGATATTTTATACAAATGTCATGATTAGACATTTATAATTGTTATTTTTTTATAAGAGCAAGTTTTTTTGCAACATAAATGCTGTTTTCGAAGGTTGGAGTATATTTTTGGGATCAAATGACAAATATACTGCATTGAACAAAAAAAGGAATCATCAAAATCGGTTCATCCAGTCGTAAGTTATGAGGAGGAGGAGTTATCAAACACTCAGATTAAAGAAATAGGCAGATAGAACGCTCAGAGCACGCGAGTGTCTCCACCAAAGTTAATATAAAATCAAATAGAATTACATTCCATAATGTTTTATTTGTTTTTGAGAACACGATGATTAAAGACACGAGAATATTTTGGAAAAAACAACGACGCGCGGCTTGGTACGACGCGTAGCTTGGTACTTTGTATTCGATTTTGACTTTGGTGGAACCACTCGCGTGTTCTGAGCGCTCTATTTGCCTATTACTTTGATCTGAGATCAAACATAAAAAAATACAGTCAAGTCGACTGTATTTTTTTATGTTTGATCTCAGATCAAGAACCTCCTTCTTTTATGAACCGTTTCAGTCATTTCGAAAAATAAAGATTTAGAAGCACGCCCGGGTTAGTTAGCAATAGATTGACGGCTCTACTTTGATGATGCATTTAATATAATTATCATATAACATACATTTAATATAATGTTCAATCAAACTCAATTTAGCAACAGCTAAATTAAATGAAGAGATTAATTATATTAGACTAGCTTTTCCCAGCGGCTTCACCCGCTACAACTCGAAAATTATCCTACGGGAACATAAAATTGGGATAAAAACTATCCTATGTGTTAATCCAGGTTATAAACTATCTGTGTTCCAAATTTTAGCAAAATCCGTTTAGTGGTTTTTGCGTGAAATAGTAACAAACATACTTACCTTACATACCTTTAGTACCGTTTACCTGCCAAAGCCACCATAACCCAAACTCCATAATTGGTCCATCGTCTTACCAGTGTTGGGATCCGCTGACAAACTTTCAGTCTTTATAAAATAACGTAGGTCTGGGGTTCACGGGCTCTTGCTCTATACCTACATACAGTCAGACTCATATTGCCTAAATATACTCTTATTGCCTAAAAAAGTTTTTCAAAAAAAAATGTGACCGCCTTCAAAAACAACCACAAAAAAGGGTAAAATAACCTACAAAACTTTTCTTTCGGAAGTCGGTGACTTTTTTTTATTAATTTCATTGTCTTTTTTGCCACCGACTTCCGAAAGAAAAGTTTTGTAGGTTATTTCACCCTTTTTTGTGGTTGTTTTTGAAGGCGGTCACATTTTTTTTTGAAAAAGTTTTTATTTTACTCTTTTTAGTTTAAATATTCAACCTTCAGCACTAGAATTTAGTAATCCGTAGCACCGGTAATAACATCGTTAACATCTCTTTCGTTCATTCCCTATCTCAAAAACTACTGAACCGATTTTGATGAAATTTGCAGTATTCCCTAAGTTGAACGATACCTAGTACAACAAAAAAAGAATTACTTAAATTGGACTTGTAGTTCCGGAGATATGCGAACACAAGCATAATTTTCTTACTTGAGGTGTTGTACCTTCCATCATCAGCTCAGCTACATGAGATGATGATTTCCATACGCAAGTACTTGAATTACATCATAAGATTTTCGAAAAATTATGTGTCAGCCAATAAAATTTGAGGGTTGCCCTCGATTTCTCCAAGTTCCAATCATCAGATCCTGAAACGGTGACAATGGGACCACACGGGAAGCACCAGCTTTCGAATAAAAAAAGAATCATGAAAATCGGTTCACCCAGTCGCAAGTTATGAGGTAACAAACATAAAAAAAAAATTTAAAAAAAATACAGTCGAATTGATAACCTCCTCCTTTTTTTGAAGTCGGTTAAAAATACTCTTATTGCCTAAAAAATAATTTTTTTAACAACCATTTTGCAATAGAATATCATTTATAATTTTAATTACCTATATAAATTATCTACAAATTTTAGTGTTAGGGCAAAACTGCCCTGTAATTTTATGTTAAGTTGGTGATTTAATAAGGGTAAGCGTCCACAGGTCCGCATCGTACGTATCGGACGCATCGCATCAAACGGATTTCTGTGTCGGCAGCGATCGGATTGCCGACGCGAGTATCAGCAATCGGATTGCCAATGCCACTTTCATCGCTTCCACTGATCGGCATTCCGTATGACGTCATCTGTACGCATCGCATTAAGGCATTGCCGATGAGCCGTCCGTACGATGCGTATCAGTGGACGCAGTTGTATGAGTTTTCATACAAGGCAAACTAAAACCCTTTACGTGCCGATGCCGACCTGTGGACGCACACCTTAAATAAACATCCTTATCCGTTGAGTAGTTTTTGCGTGAAAGAGTAACAAACATACATAATTATATCACATAACTAATAAATATATCGTATCCTATAGTTAGAAACATGTATAATATATAGATATTGCAAATACTAATTAAATGTTATTCAGAGTAAACGTTCACTAGTAACGTGACCTGGTTGCGGGCGCAATTTTATGATGTTTTTTGACCTTGTTATATTTATTTTCGGCGATGGGCATCGGATATTGATATAACAATTTATTTTGTATGTTTATAGGCGTGGCAAATTGGCAATAATGCCAATCTACTGAGCAATATTTTTGTGGTAGCGATTAAATTAATGTATACGAAGCATTCAGGACTGTTGGTCTAGTGGTTAGTGACCCTGACTGCTATGCTGGAGGTCGTGGATTCGATTCCCACCCAGGACAAATGTTTGTGTGATGAGCACGATCATTTTGTTCTGTGTCTGGGTGTAATTTATCTATAATATGTATTTAGAAATATTTAATGTATGTTTATCAGTTGTCTAGTACCCATAACACAAGCTCTGCTTAGCTTGGGACTAGATGGCATTGTGTGATAGTTGTTGAATATTATTATTGTATATTATTATTATGTATTGACGTTTTGTCTTATTTTTCCGTTGTTACCTGTTAATTATTGTTTTTGAATTTTGTTTTATTGTTAAGTTAAGACGATGGTCTACCGAGCGCTCATCTATACAAAAAGAGAAAACGTTTTCATCCCCCGAGATGTTATCCTATCTCAATGATTTTTTAGAATGCATCTGACACAGTAAAAAACTAGGTTTATAGGTCTTTTTTCGGGCTTTTTTTCAAAATTTATAATAGTTTGAAAGTTACAGGCGCCTAAAAGTTACAATTTTTGTGACAAAATCTTCATTGAAGTAAAACCTTTGTATTTAAAAAACTCACAAAAAAAGAAAAACCTACAAACCTAGAATATAATATGCTGAAACGATTGACACCAGAATCTAAGAGATTGGTCGTGATTTAGTATGTGAAAAACGTTTTCTCCCGAGAGACAAATTTCATTTAAAAAATGCTCACAGTCAGTCGCGAGCTGCAACGCTCTCTATTGGGGTTTTTTCAACGCGTGAGGGGGACAGTACGAGTTTTTCTAACTACCTATTTTTTGAAATGGCAGCAGCTATCCTATCCTCATAAGTTTGAGAAATTATTGTGATCCAGTCTTGGTTTTGTTTTTTTTTAAGTTTAACTTGAAATCTTATATCCTGACTGTACTATCTGTCAACGCAAGAACAAGCCGCCATTTTAGAATCTCTTTTTCAATAATCCGGGTTAAACCCACTAATAATTATGTGCCTAAATTAGAGCTGCTATATTTGATTCCAGTAATAGGTATGGAATGCTAAACGTACTGTTCTTATGATAAATAGTTACTGAGTATCATTATTGTCTTACAACAATGGATAATTCTCAAACTCATTAGTTATTGCTTGCGTCAGTAAGCTAAATTCTTAGTAGTAGTCAAGAAACTGGTATTTACTAAGCTTGGCTACAGAAAGATGGGCCTTATCAACCGGCAATTTAAACTCTTTTTAACCGACTTCAAAAAAAAGGAGATGATCCCCAATTGGCCAAAAGCCGCTCACAGAACAGATTGGAAGGTTATGGGGGAGACCTTTGCCCAGCAGTGGGCCAACATAGTTTAAAAAAAAATCCCCAATTAGTTGTACTTATAACCGATTTCAAAAAAGGAGGAGGTAAATTCGACTGTATTTTTTATGTTGTTACCTCATAAGTTTCGACTGCATGATTGTGATCCAGGAAACCACCCTATTATGTGGTTCTTTCTTAAAATACCATCTTAGACATGCATGTCAGGCATGATCCTTGTATGACATGACCAATATAACGTCTGGACTTTAAAAGAGACTGTGACCTCTGAGTTTGTTTCGGCTGTTTCTTTTCAGAGTAGTCAGGTACGAAACTACGAACTGGCCTCATCTAGTTTGTAAAAATTCGACGTGTAAAAGTGTTTCGTGTCATCATCTTTTCATTTCATCTTCATCTTCATTTAAAATTCAAATTCAGAATACTGTGTATATACATGTAGGTCTACAAGGTTTTAAATAGTTGAAAATTTTGATCAGCTATGTCCCACCCTTATACAACTTTCATTTCATCCTCTTTTCATTTCATCAGCATCATTTCATTTCATTTCATCATCATTTCAACTCATATCACTTTCCTCTCACAGAGAGAAGGCCTTCGTCCCAGCAGTGGAAACATTTTAAGCTGATGATAGTGTTCAGTGACCCGATTCTTATCAAAATTAGTGTTACAAGTTGACCTTAAGAGTGCTTTCACACGGTTCGTTGTTTTTGTGCGAATTTTGGAACCTGATTCTGGGTATGACATTGCCACAAATAAAAAAAGTACATATACTCGAGAAAGTTTGATTCTTTCTGCGTGGAGTGCTTTAAACACATTTTTAGATTTGTTTACATACATAAGTAAAAACCTTGTCTCTGCTAAGGATGTTTCATAAAATTCTACATTTTGTCAAACTTTGGTACCGAATTACATAGAAGGTATAATAGTAAAATAATATTTGAAAATGTCCATGGTACATCTGAAAGATTATATTTGGACTGCATTAATCACTTTTTTATTTTTCATTCAGAAATAAACCAAAAATAATGTTTCAAAACAGGAAGAATTTGACATTTTTTCGTCCGAAATTATATTTTTTATCTATCAAGATTTACTGAATATTCGATCAAAAAGTATTGAATAACTATGGTTACTATGTTAGCTTGCATTAAAAAAATAATTAGCTCATTTAAAAGTAAAATAATAGTATTAAACAATTATAATATGCAATGACAAAATTCAATATAAAACCAAGAACGGTTTGTTCTTTGATTTAGACGGCGCGGGGCGCCTTCTGAGGGAGGACGTATCGCTCGCAACCATTTTGACATTAGTTGCGTAATTATTAAAATTTAAAATACACGCCACCATTCATGACCTTTACACGCGGCGCCAGTGTCTTTGTCATGACATCAAATTCCATGTGAAAAATGTAGTACCTCGAATTTTCCGCAGGTCATGAGTGGTGGCCAGTAATTTTCCCAGTCGCCAAGAATACAGTATAACCTACCTTTCTTGATACAAGCTAATATTTTGAATTAATTTGATTGAATTTTTCGACTATATTCGAATGTGGATATAATTGTAAAAAAAAAATAATGTAAATAATACAAAACAAAAAAACAATTTAAATAATTCTGATACCTTTTTTTCTGAATTGGTAATTATATGTAATTTCAGACTTGCTAACTTCCCAAACATTCCAGTTCGTTTGGATAATATAGCTCGCTGCGGGACCCACCATACCACCGGTCATGCCCCTGGTGGTATGGCTTTTTATTACGTGGTAAAATCATCAGATCAGCCCTTCCACCCAGGGAAGGACAGGAGGGACATACAAACTTGTAATGACTAAAATCTACGGTGTCCTTCAATAACCCATTGCGATCATGGATACCCGATAAGACAATTCCGCGACGCCCGGCAGGATTTGGCTCTCTAACGTTCGCCCCGAAAATCCGTGAAAAATTGATCTGATCGTTTTGAGGTAGCGGTTTACCAGAGAAAAGTTTTGTTTTAAACTTTTTGTATTCGTTTTTGATGTCGGTACTTTTTTTCTAAAAGTTTTTTTTTTTCATCAATGTATTTTTATTAGGTTTGATCGAAGAGAGTTGAAGTCTTGTATCAGGTTCGGCATCCAGTCAATTGCGGTATTCCGTTTTGGCAGCTGCATTGTATTTTTTTTTTAGTAAAATCATCAAATGTGTCCTCCCGAGCGGGACGGGATTTATTACCAGACTCTAGTACTGACTAATATCCATGGTGATCCTTAAATAGCCCTTTACGTTCCAGAGTCACCGTTACCTGATAAGACAGTGCAGTGACCAAGGCATGCTCCTACTCTCAAATAGAAATCGCTTCTCGGCGTCGTAGGTCACGCGGCTGTTCTCCCTCACGTGTTCCACCTCCTACTTCGCTAGCATGACTGCTTTGCATAAGGATTCGAGGTGACTACTTCCTATTCCGTCTTGCCCCGCAGATCGTGGCCTCGATTTTTTCTCTTAAACCCTGTGTTATTTTACTAAAGGTGAAATGTTATCTATTAAATAACGAACATCTTCTATACCGTTTCAATAGAAATTAGGTAAAAAGCCTGAGTGACCAATTGTAGCATCGTAATTCGAGCATAAACGAATCTATGCACTGGTAGTCGCGATTGATCGAAGATGAACTCAGGTACTACTTGCTGTGCGAATGGAATAATGTGGAGTTGAACCACCTTTTCTACGCAATTTTGAGCAGTTACGTAACTTCGTTAGGAAGTAAAAGCTCAGTTTTGCGAGATAGAGATTATAATTTAGAGCTCACCGAAACATTCTGTTTCAAGAGTTAAATGATCTGAAACCCTGTTGTTTAGATCTTCTCTACACTCTAATAGATGTGTCTTTATTAAAAAAATAACCCAGCTGTAACCCAGTATAAGAAGCACTGAAGCCCAGTCAAAACAGTTCAATAAATATTCTCCTTTCCGTGCCATCCGCTCACAGTTAACTGCAGGGGAACCAAGAATCTTCTCGAATATTTTTAATCTTCATGGTGTCGATTCGAGATTGTCTTGTCAATTCTTTGGGAGCTTGTTGCTGGTCGCAATGGACTTTGTATGATCTGCGTAGTAGATTATCGTTCTCTTTGCGCGGTTTAACGTCTTCTCTGGCCTTGCTCAATTTCTTCCTGGATCACGGCGTTTGGTGATATTACCCGTCTCTTAGTTGACACTAGTTTCAAATATTTTGAACCACTGGTTGGAAATATTCGAGCATTAAACCGACCATTTCTGGTTATATCTCCTTATCTATGTCACCTTAATCACCCCAAGTGGCTGGTTTTGCGTCCATAATTATGTATCTAGATGGCATAAATGACTGTTTGATGTAAAAGTCAAAGAAAAAGTTTGAAAAATTTTAAACACCAAATCGTAAATTCTAAATAATTTCAAAAATCTAATTAAAAAGTTATGAATTCCAATTAGTCACTAGAAACAAAATCAACACCTGAAAGATGTCATAACAAGATAATTTACTCGTATAATACGAGTAAATTATCTTGTTAAGAATGAAATTGAATAATCTCTATAATGCACACTTTGTAAATTACAAACATATCCAATTCGCAGTGTGACACAATGTGCGGTTTAAAGTGTTATTTATTGAGTGGCCCTTATTTTATTTTGATAGGTATATATCTATCATATTATCCATTCGTTTATGAAAAAAAGTAGTGTCTAGAAGACCGGGATCTTACTTTGTTTATTCGAAACAAAAGTGGCAAAAGCTCATGTTGTGTGCTTTCTGGTATACGAGGCATAGCTGTTTCGTTAGTGTTTTGTTTTTATGCGGAAGGCATCACGATGTCAAATTGACAGGAATTGTGTTCTTTCAGTATGTCATAGCGCCCTTAAATGAACTAAGTATTGATGTAGACTACATTTTTGATTAAAGGTTATGATAAGTATGCTTTACATTTACGTAATAAATTGAGTAAGTTGATGAGTAAAGTTCAGACTAGTTTTGTGATATGACCAGACGTACAGTCACGAGTAATTTTATGACGGCACGGTTGGTCATTGGCTTCTGTGTTAAGTGTTGCGGGTTCGATTCCCACACGGAACTAATAATATTTTGTATGACTTACAAATCATCATCTTTAAATGTTCCCACTGCTGGGACACAGGCCTCCTCCCTGTGAGAGGGACTGGGCCGTAATCCACCACGCGAGCCCAGTGCAGCTTGGTGATGTGAAATGATGTTTATTTATGCAAGTAGGTTTTATCAACACTTTTACACGTCTTTTCATAAAACTAGGAGGGGCCGGTGTTTCGTACCTGACTACTCTGAGAAGAAACATCCGAAACAAACTCAGAGGTCAGATGTCGGGTGGATGTCACATGTCTTCGAATTTTTTCTAGGACATGCCGGTTTCCTCACGATGTTTTCCTTCACCGTTCTGAGAGCAGTGGTGATGAAATAAATTACACAAAGTAATGCACCTGGCTGGGTTCGAACCCACGACCTACAACTCGTAAGTCGGGGCTGATACCACCCGCGCTCTGCTGACTTTACCACTATAAAAAAAGAAAGACAGTCGCTCCCTGTAAAATATACAACGTGTAACGTTAATAGCATAAAACCTCTCGTGGGGTAACTCAGCCCATGTTACTGAATAATGTTTGATCAAAAACTATAGGAAAAAAAAAGATTTTTCATACTAACTGGCTCAATCAATTTCTCATTCTGTATGATTTTTTTTTCCAAAATTTTTTGACAAAACATTGTTCAGTAACATGGGCTGAGTTACCCCACGAGAGGTTTTGCGCTATTAACGTTACACGTTGTATATTCAGCTATTAGCAAAACAAGTCAGTTTTTTATATCAAGTAATGTCAATGAGATAATCTTATATACCAAAATGTTATTACATACTTACTTTGGTTACGAAATGGTATCAAAAATTTAAAATTGAAAGGTCAGATCGTCTATAAAATGGACCTTTAATTTTTAACATACTATTAATAAAGTTTTAACTAGAGGTGTGCCAACTGAGTCTTTAGCCGACTGCCAGTCGGCTATAGTCAGTTTGTCAGCATGAAACGACTTAGTTTTACAAGAACGTTATTGTATTACCTCAGGAATATTACTTTTTTTCGTGATGAAAGGTACTCTAATGTCGATTTTTGTACACCTCAAAACATACTCACATTATTAAGCTATTGCATAGCTTTTAGCGCGGCGACCGAATCAAGAAATTCCGTTACGGAAATAGCTAAGGAAAAACCTAACAAAAATACCTAACACCCCGCATCGTTTTACGTCATTTCAGTTCAGGAAGACTTCGGCAATGTTAAAAACATCCGTCATGAAAGACAATTTACTTTTTCTTGCGGATCCTAAACGGCCAGCTACAAATGCAGATTTTCACAATTAAACCGACTTTCTCTGATGGATAGGTTTTTTTTTGTAAAATTCCACAACTACCACACAACGCCATTTAGTCCCAAGCTAAGCAGAGCTTGTGTTATGGGTACTAAACAACTGATAAACATACTTATATATTTCTAAATACATACATATCATAGATAAATTACACCCAGAGAAATGATCGTGCTCATGACAAACATTTGTCCTGGGTGGGAATCGAACCCACGACCTCCGGCATAGCAGTCAGGGTCACTAACGACTAGACCAACAGGCCAGTCAGTGGATAATATGCAGCCTATTGCCCTAGTAAATCATCTTAGCCTACTAGTCGGCTCTTTTCTCCGACTACTAGACACACCTCTAGTTTTAACCTTTCCACCAATAACTAAAAATGCATTTAGTTCATACGGACAATGATTTTGGGATTATTTTTGTCCTTGGAATTGATTTTAGTAATATTAACGTACACCTTCAAATAAATAGTTAAAGGTCAGTAATTTTATTATTATATATTTTTTGGAAGCCCTGGAAAGACTTACTGTGCTAAAACCTAGGGTACGAATGGGCTCTGACCCGGTGTATCCTACTTATCTTCGGTTAGTTAGAACTAGGTTTAGCCGGTTAGAACTAAGGGTCTAATCTCGGTACGGTAAGGTCTAATCTCGGTACTTGCTGGCACCCCGACTGAAAATCCGGAACTTCTATTGATGTCCGTGGCCGTGAAAAAGTTAAGTTATTAAGCGACGGGAAAATGGCATGGTCTAAAAGACTCCGCCATCCTCTTCGTGGTTACATTTTTAACCACGCAGAATTAGTCGACCGTTGACCGTCTACTTGCTCCTGTGAAGGAAGGATACACCTAGGTTTAGCCGGTTAAACCTAGGTGTAACCGCACTTCGACTATCAGCCGTAACGATATAACTTAGTGTGCGTTAAAAGACATTTAAAATCACAATGCAAATCGACCTTACGCACAAACCAGGCCTAGAGCGTCGCCCCATACAAAACTGATCTAATCTTATTCAGTAATTCAGATGATGTAAACGCATTACATAAATTACACACCGATTTGTGCATGACATTATGTTCATAGTGTACTTAGTAAGGGTGAGTTCATATTGTATATTAAAACAAGTCATAAAATCATCAACATTAAAATGAAAATAAATCAGGAACCCCAGGATAGATTCTTAAATTAGAAGTATACAACGTGTAACTCAGCTCAGCCCATGTTACTGAACAATTTTTGTTCTAAGACTTTTGGAAATTAGCACAAAAAAAAGATTTCTCGTACAGATGGGCCCGATCAATTTCTCATTTTCCATGAAAAACCAATTGTCTGCGAATTTCCAAAAGTCTTAGAACAAAAATTGTTCAGTAACATAGGCTGAGTTACCCCACGACAAATTTTGCGCATTTGGTGTTACACATTATATATCCCAATATAGACTGTTAATCAGAAGTCTGACAACCAGTCTTACCATGGGGTATAGTATTGCCCAGTTACTGGGTTGTGGAGGTCTGATAGACAGTCGCTTCATGTAAAATACTAATATCCAGCTGCATCTGGTTCGACAGAAGGCCGACCACAATATAGTTGGGAAAAGGCTAGACAGATGTTGATGATATCCCAATATAGACACACATTAGTTCCAGGAACGCGGCGTAAGTACTCCATTCTGGCAGAATTTGGACAGGTAAAGTACGATTAATAAAACATGGAGACAAACATAAAGTATAATCAGCATAAAAATGTTAATAAATCAGGAAGCCCAGGATAGATTTTTAAAACATATCGTATATAGGCATACATTAGTGCCAAAAACCCAGCGCACGTACTCCCATTCCTGGACAGCATTTGGACCAATTCTCATACGAAAATGGGCAATGTCCTTTCCAAAATATTTTACGGGGTGAAAAATCGATCCAGCGAGGAAATATGTCTGAGAAAATTCGTTTTCGTTTCACACAAAAAAAGACCACTGTGGCGTCGCTCGTCTGTCTGGCCGACTGGTTTAAGCTAGCCTTCTACATATTTGATGACTGCGGGTTTCAACCCCAGCTTTAAATAAGTTTCAGGCCATTTCCTAAGGATTCTTTTGTTTATCTTTTTGTTTTTGTTGTCATTGGATATATGTCTCCGCCAGATGATCTGGTGAAAATCACAGGATCACGCTGGATGCAGGCCGCTACCAACCGGTCCTATTGGAAGTCTGTAGGGAAGGCCTATGTTCAGCAGTGGACGTCTTACGGTTGATACGATGATGATGATCGTAACCAGAAAAGATCAGGAGGAATATTGTGTGGTTCTAGTCAGAAAGAGTCCCACAGATAAAGGAAGACATCCGGGAGACGTTAAAATATTTATGCTATTGTAGATACTTAAACATAAAGGGCTATTGAAGGACACCGTAGATTTTAGTCAGTACTTGACAAGACTGACAGTCCCTTCCGCCCTGCCCGGGGTAGGTAATTTTACTACGCTAAAAAAAAAGCTATTATAGATATCCCCGGGCAGTTTTGACCACTTAGTCAAGAGGACCATCGAAATATTTGTCATCAATACCACAAGATATTCAATAAAGATGGTAGGTAGACTGTCATTCCTGTGGTTTTGTGATCAAAATATCAAGGTAAGAATGTTAGGACATATCGTCAAGTTTAATTAATGCTAAAAAGACAATGTTTTTGGTAAATAACAGAGATGCTTTTGAACTTATTCAATTGGATGGATGGATTGTCTAAGGAATGATATGAATGAAAAAGTAGTAAATGATACTGTGACGTCGGATAGGGGAGAATGGAAGAAGAAAACGTGTTGCGCCGACCACAAGTAGAATGGGATAAGGACAGGAAGAAGAAGAACATTGGAAAATGATTGTTTTTTCCTAGTATGGATTTGTCTTTTTTTGTAGGTTTCAGGAATTTCGACATGAGTTCTAGCCCAAAACCCACAACCCCATGAGACGTGACGCCCTAAGCAAAAAACTATTACAGTAAAAAAAATTGTCCGTTAAGTTATCACAAGATATTTGACCATAATTTTTTTTTTGTTACGTAAACTACATAAATACGACGAAGGTACAACGATTCTAAAAATCACAAAACGTCTATCATCCGTAAACAATTGTTATGACTTCACAAGCCTCAGGAGTGAGGCTTGTGAGCCTCACTCCTGAATTTCGAATCGTTTTATCTTTGTTCATTGATAAAAAAAAAAATACTTGTTCATTATTTTTCAATACTTTAGGCACGGTATCCGCCAAACCGGAGAGGAGAGGAGAGGAGATGTGTTTAAATAACCAATCAGATGTCCACATCTCGTCTCCGCTTAGCTTCAGTTGACATCTGATTGGTTATTAAACAATTGTTTATTAAGTTAAAACGCTTCGAAATTCAGGAGTTAGAGTTAGTCAGAGCTTGTGAAGTCATAACGGTTGTTTGCGCTTTGGTGGATACCGGGCCTAACTCTACCTGAGGGACTAAACACTGATATTCAATTTAGTTTTCATGTCATCGAGGCAATCTACCCTATTCAATTAATCAGAAAACAAAATGAATAAACAAGCCCTTACAAATTAGAATGACTAAGAAAATGCCAGTGAAGCAGAATGAATAGTGTTCAAAGATATTTGATCATTGTGTCAAGACGAATGTGTGACCAAATCCGGCTCAAACGCTTACCATATCAGGTGGAGGTTATAGTTCGAGCCACACCTGTTTAAGTATTGAAGAGACACTACTTATGTTTATATCCGTTTGGTTATTAGGGTTCCGTACACAAAGGCTAAAACGGTCTGCTAAGACTCTGATGTCCATTTGTCTTTATACTAAGACTCTGCTGTCCATTTGTCTTTATACTAAAATTCTGCTGTTCATTTGACTTTATAATAAGACTGTTGTCCATTTGTCTTTATACTAAAACTCTGCTGTCCATTTGTCTTTATACTATAATTCTGCTGTTCATTTGACTTTATACTAAGACTGTTGTCCATTTGTCTTTATACTAAAACTCTGCTGTCCATTTGTCTTTAAATTAAGACTCTGCTGTCCATTTGTTTTTATACTAAGACTCTGCTGTCCATTTGTTTTTTATACTAAGACTCTGCAGTCCATTTGTCTTTTAATTGAGACTCTGCTGTCCATTTGTCTAAATACTAAAACTCTGCTGTCCATTTGTCTTTATACTAAAACTGTGTTGTTCATTTTGTCTTTATACTAAGACTCTGCTGTCCATTTGTTTAAATACTCTAACTCTGCTGTTCATTTGTCTTTATACTAAAACTCTGCTGTCTATTTGTGTTTATACTAAGACTGTGGTGTTCATTTGTCTTTATACTAAGACTCTGCTGTTCATTTGGCTCTTCCTTTTTCTTTTAAATAGACTAACAATCATTTTTTTTTTCATTTCGAACCAGCTGCTTCTGATAGTAGCGCTTTCAACATAACGAACTCTTCAGTTTTACAATATTTGTAAAAATTAATTGGAATAAAAATAATTAATCTTTATCTGCCTGCCTTTTCAAAACTATATTGTGGTCGGCTTCCAGTCGAAGCAGATGCAGCTGAATATCAGTATTTTACACGGAGCGACTGCCTATACGGACCTCCACAACACAGTAACTAGGTAATACGATACCCCATGGTAAGATTAGTTGTCAGATATTATAGCTTCTGACTAACAGTAACGACTGTCAAATACCTAAAAATGACAGCCGGGACTAACAGTTTTACGTGCTTTTCGAGGCACGGAGGAAACTCGCTATGACAGATGGTCACCCATCCACAGACTAGCCTCGGCAAGCGTGGCATATCTGCAAATAACAGCCGGGACCAACAGTTTTACGTGCTTTCTGAGGCATGAATAAAAATCCTTAATAAATTACTTATATTATTCAATTAAATATGGTAGCTGATTATGTCAGAGCTAATAACTGTCCATCGATCAAGAATCAAGTCTTGATTCACCAATCAATCATTGAGATAAAATCTCTAAATTAAGATTAAATCGTTCTTCTAAATATTAATCAAATCGTTGCAAAATAATGTCTAAATTATCATCCTCTTGGCGATTTTTGATCGTTGTGTGGCCAGTATCAAGTAATCTAATCTATCTAAGACTTAAGTTTTTTTTTATAGTTGTAATATCATCGAATGAGTCCTCTCGCCCAGCGTACCGTAAAAGTAGAGATAATATTGTCGGCATACTTGACGTTGTAAACGTTAGTCTATCGTAGAAAGAAACATTTCTTTTCTACGCGTAAATAAATAAATAATACCTAAATTATAATTGAATTTATACCGTAAACATTTGTTTAACATTTTTTTTCTACAAAATGTTCTGCGGATCGCGATGGTCATTTCCTGTTTTAAAACGGACCCCAAACGAAACTTATTGGTGACCCCTGATCTAGACCGTCCACAGACGACGGTATTTAGATTCGGTTCAAGCACTAAAAACATATCGAAAGTATGTAACAAAGCTGACATTTAAAATGGACCGAGCCAAGGTTTTTTAAAAATATTATTCACATAATTCTTCGTCAGTAAAAAAAGCAATATTTTAGAAGTTATGACCGCGCTAACAGATCATTATGGGTTGAGCATAAATTATTATAGTTAGTGTCTTTAGATTTAGTGGTTGTAAGAGCTATTGCCGGAGGTGAGGTCTTAGATTTGATATCGTCGAGTTGGGACAACTGTCTTGTCATATTGTCATCAATTTTTAGTTCGCATCACTAACTATATGTGTGTAAGTTTTAATGGATAAGAAACGCCCGAAACCATGGCCGAACTACGGATTTTGAGCTTCATCATCATCAGCCTATAAATGTTCCCACTGCTGGGACACAGGCCTCTTCTCTGTAAGAGGGGATGGGCCATATTCTACCACGCGGGCCCAGCCCAGTACCGCTGGTAGATGTCACATGTCTTCGTATTATTGGTTCTAGGACATGCCGGTTTCCTCACGATATTTTCCTTCACCGTTTTGAGAGCAGTGGTGATGAAATAAATTACATAAAACTATGCGCCTGGTGGGGTTTGAACCCACGAATTACAACTTGTAAGTCGGAACCGATACCACTGGGCCACCACTGCTTCACCACCACTGCTGCATTTTGAGCTTAAATAGTAGTACACCCTGTTACTTGGTCGGATGGCGAGCTACGAATTACTCGCCGTCAGTAAAAGAGTTTGTCACAACCAATTTATAAAATAAATATAATATTATCTGCTTAATTGTTCCAGGATTCATCATAAGCCTATAATGTTCCCACTGCTGGGACACAGGACTCCTCTCTGTGAGAGGAAGTGGGCCGTAATCACCACGCGGGCCCAGTGCTGTTGGTAGATGTTACATGTCTTCGAATTTTTGGTTCTAGGATATGCCGGTTTCCTCACGATGTTTTCCTTCACCGTAGCGAGAGCAGTGGTGATGAAATAAATTACACGAAACTACGTCTGGCTGGGTTCGAACCGAAGAACTACAACTCGAAAATTGGGGTGAATATCACTGAGCCACTACTACCTCCACTATGTACCACTGCTTTGCCAACGGCGATGTACATCGCCAGACGATCTCCGGCCACCGTAGGCGCGGACATGCGGGCGGGGAGTAAAGGTCAACTCGCTATCCGACCATGGACCATGCCCGGGTCGACGGCGCGTTGTGTACCACGCGCGCCTTAAAGAGTGTCAGCATTATGACGGGGACTCTCTTTAGTCTGCCGGGGTCGCGGGACTAACGAATTACCGTGACCCCGGAAAAAAAGGGCTACTGAAGGACACCGTGGATTTTAGTCAGTACAAGTCTGACAGTCCCTCCCGCTCTGCCCTGGGTGGGAGAACTCATTTGATGATTTTACCACGCTAAAAAAAATATATGTACCGCTTTGGGGATTACCGCCATTCATTGGAAGCCAATGTCAATGATCAAATAGGTCATCGACTCATTCAAACATTCTTTAAACTAACAATATCATCTACTGACATAATAAAAAATGGCGCCTACCAACCGTGTCCAATCTCCCTCCCGGACACTGCATGCCCATTTTAACTCCTGTGGTTTACATTTACAGAGGTAAGGCACACGTCCCATTGCTAGCGTTAAGCGACCTAAGATAAGCGAGCAAAAGTTTCGAAATACTCAGATGTTGCACGATTTTGAGTACTTATTAACAAATTGAGAAATATATAAATAGTACCATTAAGACGAGCGTAACGTGGTCGCAGGATTATCAGGACACCGTGTTCTTTAAAAACAAAAAACAAAACAACAGGTTGGATTTTTAGTGGTTCAGATATGATAAGGATTTTTAGAAGTCATTCTGCTTCACACAGCCGCGCTTGCCGAAGTTGGTCTGTGGATGGGTGATCATCTGTTATAACGAGTTTCCTCTGTGCCTCGAAAGCCGTTGGTCCCGTATGTCATTTGTAGATCTTTGACAGTCGTTACTTCTATAATATAAAGTCTGACAACCAGTCACACCATTGGGTATTTCCCAGTTGCAGGATTGCGGAGGTTCATATGCAGTCGCTCCATGTAAAATACTGATATTCAGCTGTATCTGGTTCGACTGAAAGACGGTCCCAATATAGTTGGGAGAAGGCTAAGCAGATGATCCACTTCGCGGGCCCAGTTAAGTCACTATAAATCATTCAAATATTTATAGCAAGAGTTGCCCCTTCTTACGTCATAATATTTTTCTTTACCTTTCTGCTCGTTGCTCGCCAAATCATTGGCATTGTGACCTCATCGCTTCCGCTAATCGCTCACAGCGACACCGTAACCTAGAAACCCATTTAGAATAAATAGGTAGGCATCACAAACATTTATCTTTTAGACCACATAGTTTGGTAATTCCCATAGCGGATGATTCATTGTTATGGATAGTTTTTCCTTATTCGGATGTCCATATTTTTTTTATATTTTATTTGTTGTAGGTAGAGTTTAGAGTCAGACATTTTCAGAATCATCTAATTAAGAACAATAGGGGGTTTCACTGCGAGTTTTAGCCGTTAGTGGCGCTTCAAGCGCATAACATAAACAACATTCAAGTGTAGCTTCGAGTGTGTAGTTATATTATCTGTGGTGTAGTGTATGTCAAGTTAATATTACAGTGAATGACATCGCGCGCTGGTAGCGCCATCTGAGACGAGCTTTGCGTGAAACCTGCTATTTAGTCAATGTACTTGAGAATTAGATGCCATTGCGACTATATCTTGAATGACGCTGGCATAAAAACGTGGAGCTTTTGTTAAGCAGTAAATGCACCCAAGACACATGAGAAATAGTAACACGGATACACATCAAGCTATACAAAACCAGTTTGCCTTGGACTCGCTTTATATGATCTTTCCGCACATTGAACGGTCAGCTTAAATACTAGTTTTTCATAACTTAATGTGTACCTATACAACGTGTAACGTTAATAGCGCAGAACCTCTCGTGGGGTAACTCAGCCCATGTTACTGAACAATGTTTGACCTAAAACTTTTGGAAAAAAAAAACATTTTTTTTCATACAAAATGAGAAATTGACCGAGCCCATCAGTATGAAAATTGTTTGTTTATTTTTTTTTCAAAAGTTTTAGGTCAAACATTGTTCAGTAACATGGGCTGAGTTACCCCACGAGAGGTTTTGCGCTATTAAAGTTACACGTTGTATAATTTTTATTTATGGTAAGAAAATTTTACGTTCATAACCATCATCAGTTTCCTCCTTTTATTTCAAAATTATCATTAAATTAAGTCAGCACAACGCAAATAAATTACTATCATTATCTAGAAATTTTGCAAAATGCATATATTTAATGTTTAACTGCGACTGCAACATTCTTTCGTGATATTATTAGTTAACAAAGAGGAGTTTCGATATTATAACTCTTTCTTAATACGGTTCAATAAAAAATGAGCGTTTTAACATAATTCTTATGAAGATGTCTACTTTAGTTAAAATACAGGATGTTTTCTAATCAAAATATTCACAAATCACGTATTCTAAGCGTTCATTCACACTTATCACAAGGACAAGCGTATTAACTAATTTGTGACAACGTAATTAAACAGTTGTCCAGACTCACAAGGTGCTGTCAAAACATGAAATGAAAGAAAAGAAACAAAGTAAAAAAAAAAGAAAGAAAAAAAAGAACGGAAAGAAAAGAACGAGAAAGAAAAGAAAGAAAGATCAGAAAGAAAGAGAAAAAAAATAAAAAAAAATGAGAAAGAAAAGTAAAAAAAATAAAGAATGAATTCAAAAATAATGGGGATTACGATTCCATTTTCATACATTTTAAGTCCCTTTCGTATGGATCTGTATCTTCATTGCCAGACTAAGAGAGTAGACGTTGTTTCGGTCTTGCTCGGACGGTGAGCTACCCATCACTTGCCGCTTGAAACCCCGTTATAATAAATATAGCTAGCGTTTTCAATTGAAACTATATAATCTCTATATCTATAAATGGAATTTTTATGTCGAATCTAAAAACAATTTTACTAAACGTACCAATCAATTTTATCCGACATTTAGGTGATATGCCATTAAAGGAATACGAAAATTATTCCGTCTGACTTTTTGTTCACATCCTGTATGTTTATGCGATTAGTCAAAATGTCAAAAACGTGGTCACTTTAGTGCTGATAAATGGACATTATTGTGAATGTAACATTACAGAAAAACAGACGAGAGCGTTTTAGCGAGCATTCAACGGGTTGACGAAAGTTCGCTACAAAAATAATACCCCACGAAAAAAAGTATGTACGTGTGTGTATGGACATTGCCCATCCTTGTATGGGACTTGGTCCAAATGCTATCCAGGAAGCGTATTTCCAAAACCTATACTATTTCAGTCACGAGTCGGACTCTACTCGATTAGCTTTTGTTTGTGCATATTTCTCAACAAAACCTAATCTATCTCAGTAAAAAACTTGACTCAAATAGATTAGCTTTTGTTTGTGCATATTTCTCAACAAAACCTAATCTATCTCAGTAAAAAACTTGACTCAAATAGATTAGCTTTTGGTTTTGATATTTTCAAAGAAAATGCACGGACAAAATCTAGTACCATTTTAGTCACGCACGAATCAAACTCTAAAAAAAGACGATGTTTTGTTTATGCATGTCGCAGTGAAATGAGGAAATCAGGGATTTCACGAAATCCAATTATCAAGAAAAGTATCTAGTGATAATTATGACAAAAATACTAATATAAAGTCAGAGATCATGTCATTTCACTAAACTAAGTAAAATGTTGAAAACGTCGACGGAGCACCGCTTCGCGGTGCTCCTACTTCCGGGTGGTTTAAAAAAAAATAACCACGAAGGGGATGGCGGGGTCTTTCAGACCCCGCCATCCCCTTCTAACCTAACCTGTCCGAGTCGGGGTGCCCACAGTCGTATTTGCGATATTCAAGTTCTACAAAATTTAAGAAAAGTTAAATTCCGAGGTAAATTTACTCATATAGCTAGTGAGCCTCTACTCGACAAGGTTTTGCTCGTACGTAATGTTTAAAAATAACTCGCCGAAAGTATAGCTATTCGAGTGACATGAAATAAATAGAACTAGGTTTTGTATGTGCATTTTCTTTGAAAATATCAAAACAAAAAGCTAATCTATTTGAGTCAAGTTTTTTACTGAGATAGATTAGGTTTTGTTGAGAAATATGCACAAACAAAAGCTAATCGATTATAGTCTGACTCGTGACTGAAATAGTATAGGCTTTGGAAATAGGCATCCAGGAATGGGAGTACGTGCGCTGTGTTGCTGGCACTAATGTATGTCTATATAAAAAAAATATTTTAATAATCTGCCCTGGGGTTCCTGATTTATTTACATTTTTATATCGATGACTTGATTTTGGTTCCATGTTTTTTTTATTGTACTTTACAGTTATCCAAATGTTGCCCGGGAATGGGAGTGCATGCGCTGGGTTCCTGGTTCTAATGTATTTCTATGTACGAAATATTTTAAGAATCTATCCGGGGGTTCCTCCTTCCTTCCTCCTACTCCCATTCCTGGGCAGAAATTGGACCGCAGTTGAGCAATCTCCTTAGCCAAAGGTTTCTGTTTTTTTTTTTCGGTGTTTTTGCATTGGACCCATTTTTTCCGCACGGGAATAGCAGATCGATTACATTATAAAATCCAGCACAAAACTACTGAAAACGAGGAACCTGAGCCTGTAGCGTTCAGCAGTCGCTAATACATTTTCAACTTTATACCCCATCGCATAAAGTTGAAAATCTAGTATATAAAGACTGCTGAGCGAAAGCGAACGACACAAACTAAAACGATCTGTGTAATCTTTGATAGATTTTCAACTACAAGCCATGGGGTATAACGTTGAAAATGGATTAGCGACTGCTGAACGTTAGCGATTGTCGCCTTCACTTTGGCTATAGGGAACTGAAAGTACTAGGAGAACAGGATCAAAACTTTTTTTAGAGGGGAATATTTTTCCGGCGAACTTACAACAACCCCATTCAACAAACGCAGCCGAGCCGACTGTCAAGTCTGACATCTTCATGAAGAATAATTTTTTAACGAGCATCGTAGAGCATTCGCTAGAAAGATCGTGGAAATATTCGTAGCAATGTTTGGCTTTATGCCTTTTTTTATCGTGGTTAAATCATCAAATAAATCCTTCTACACAGGGTGGGACGGGAGGTACTGTCAGACTCGTACTGACTAAAATCCATTAGGATCCTTCAATATCTTTATTTCTATACCAAAAATTCGCACTAAGCGTTTCCAAACGTCTTTAATAAAGCGGACAGCGAAGGAGTGAAACTCTCTGCCTGCGTCTGTGTTTCCGAACGCATACAAGCCAAATCTCTTCAAAGTTAGAGTGAACAGGCTTCTTCTGGGTAAGTTCGCTCCATCTTATCCATCTCCATATTATCTTAGTCACTCCTGACCTAGACTAAGGTCAAGGGCAAACCCATCTCACATGAAAACACAAAAAGGGCAGGACGGGAGGCATTGTCAGACTCGTACTGACTAAAATCCACGGTGATTCTTCAATACTCCTTTACGTTCTAGGGTCACAGTTACTTGATAAGTCAGTCCTGCATCTCCATGTTCGGCTTGTTGTTCGGTTAGTTTTTCAGTTCGACAACATTAAAAACGGCGAATGCTCGATGTTCAGTTACAAATGAATGATCAAGTCTGTGAGCACCTTTACAAGTGACTTAGTTTTTAAGCTGTCGTGGTGGTTATAACATAAAATCACGCTTTCTTACAACATAGAGGAAGACAGAGACGCCCACGTTTTGCTCTATATTTCATAACTGTCTAAGACGTCTTCGATTAGAAGTTAGAAGTCTTTGAAACAGAAACCAAAGCCAAGCCAAGCCAGAAGCCAAAGCACCAATTTAATTATTGATGAAAATCAAAGCTATTGTCAAACAGACAGGCGAAGCCAACTTTACACTGGTGGACATGATGATTTTCGTCCCCTAAAACCTGGCGCTGGTGGTTATAAACACAACACAAAAAGAATTATCAGAATCAGTCCAGCCGTTTTCATGAGCTTAGCAACACATTTAGCGATCCATTTTTTTTTTAATATTTCACAACTATCACCCAACGCCATCTAGTCCCAAGCTAAGCAGAGCTTGTTTTATGGGTACTAGACAACTGATAAACATACTTATATATTTCTAAATACATACATATTATATATAAATTACACCCAGACACAGAACAAATGATCGTGCTCATCACACAAACATTTGTTCTGAGTGGGAATCGAACCCACGACCTCCGGCATAGCAGTCAGGGTCACTAACCACTAGACCAACAGACCAGCCAGTTATACATATTATAGAAGTTTATATTATAGAAGATAGAAGAAGATAGATAGATGTATGGGATTGTTTGAATCCAGTCACATAGAAAAGCGAGAGCGATCCGATAGTCTATGTGACTGGCTTCAAACAATTCCAAACATTACAAATAAAAACGCCTCGCTTCGCGTTCTCCACGCCTGCAATGTCTGTTTGACAATAGCTATAATGTTTATCAAATACATATCTAGTTGGTAAGAATTGGCAGATCTTATTTATACCGAAACATTGTGGTCATTTATGGTAAGCGTCCACAGGTCCGCATCGTACGTATCGGACGCATCGCATCAAACGGATTTCTGTGTCGGCAGCGATCGGATTGTCGACGCGAGTATCAGCAATCGGATTGCCGATGCCCCCCCTTCATCTACTGATCGGCATTCCGTATGACGTCATCGGTACGCATCGCATTAAGGCATTGTGAATGAGCCGTCCGTACGATGCGGATCAGTGGACGCAGTTGTATGAGTTTTCATACAAGGCAAACTAAAATCCGTTACGTACGATACGTCCGATACGTGCGATGCCGACCTGTGGGTGCACACTTTTAGGAAGCGCTGTCATGAATTTCTTTGTGAAATCACATAAAATAATATTCTCTTTGTAAAACAAAAAAGATAATTCACGTAATCATGGAAAATCTAGATTATTAAACTGACCCTGAAATCAGAAAACGGACGCATTTGTAATAATATGAGGTCATCGACATTAATTGTCTTTGTTTAAACAATTAACGGTTTTAATTATTTAATTTACTGCAGAGATTTATAATGTTCGCGTTAACCAAAATGTGATATCTCAGAAAATTTAATATATTATAAGTTTTTATATTAAAAAAAAAGAAGAATCAGAAATACAACACTTTTTTAAATAAAGAAATGTTTATTTATTCCACAATAACTTTTGAACGCGGAAAAGAATTTCTATATAAATGGATGTTCAACTTAAAATCGTGATCTAGTGAAAAATACAACATTTTTATTGCAACCGGGAGATCTATAAATAATGCAACTGTCACTCGACTGTAATAAAAATTTTGGTTTTCATTTCATTCATTAAACTTGTTTTAAATTAATTTTCCGATAAAATAGGCGTGCACAAATAGGAGCAATGGTGGCCCAGAGGTATCAGCCCCGACTTACGAGGGTCGTGGGTTCGAATCCAGGCGCATTACTTTGTGTAATTTATTTCATCATCACTGCACTCAACACGATGAAAGAAAACATTGTGAGGAAACCATTTGGGAGGACTAATTTGACGGTTGTAACACGATAATAATGGTCATATTTCTGTCAAACTTTTAGTTAACTCCCACGCATAGTTGCTAACATTACAAAAACTCATATTGTGTCATGAGTAACGCTTCTTGTCTGACATAATTGACATAAATGAAGAAAAGAACAGAGTCTTCAATAGGTGTGTCCACACAGTGCAATCAGCCTCGCGAGGCAGATTAGAAAAATCATAAGCCAAATGAGTCCTCCACTTGAGCAGATTTTCATAAAATTGAGTTACCCATATTTTGGCAAATGATGGCAGGTAACAATATTGTTTTTTTTTAAACTAGTTTTGTTGAAAATGAGTCAGCTCTTTGTCATACTGAATACCTATGTGGGATGCGATATTATTCGAGGAAAAATCATCAACATGTTACTAATTTTAATGTGGTTTTTAAATATTGACAAATAAAGTAAACAAAACTTGTGGTTTTTCGTAATATTAGACATTTTGCTTCTCGGCTTATTATTAATCAAATACGATAGAATTCCGTGTCGAACTAATATTTGTATGTATTTGGTCTGACTTTTTGAGGCAGGCAACACACTGACATATATGACATAACAAATGAAATTTAAAATGATTATCACAGAGCTTATGCACGCAATATGCAATATAATATAATACATAATGCAAATGCATAAATATGTATTATAATGCAATAATTAGTAAAAATTGTTGAGTTATACAATACTTAACTAAACAATTATGCAATTGTATATTTGTTACACATTACATGCAGTTGCATAGTAAGGCTGTTTTTTTAAATAATTGCTAGTTTAATTATAATCTAATCTACTAGTAACAAAGAGTAACTAGTTTAAGCAATTGTGTAAGAATGGGCCAGTTTTAATACTTTACCAATCTTTAATACAAAATATCTGGTTGACCGAGCTTCGCTCGGTTTTTAAAATAATTCTATATCTTGGGAACCGAGTTTTTCTCGAACCTGGGACCTTCTAATCATCGATTCCTTGAGCCGAAAAACCCCTAATCTGTAATTTTCATTAAAATCCTTGGAGCCGTTTCCGAGATCCTGATTATTATAAATAAATATACAAGAATTGCTCGTTTAAAGATATTAGATAGATAGATTACAATTTCAAATTAAATATTTTTGCGACTTTTTTGCATATTTCTGGCTTTTTTATTGCATAATATCTGCTTGAATATTTTGCCAGTTTTGAGTTGCAAATAGGTAGTTTCCGGTAAAAAGAAAAAGGCAAATAAAGTCAAACAATCAGATGACATAATGATTTGAATTTAAGTAAAAGACACCATAGCCCAGGAGCCACCAATCCTGAAAGCTCCGTGATCACGGATTCTAATATTTTTAATAAAAAATATAAGTTAACGTTTAGACGAACAAGATTTGCTTGGTCGGCGTGGATTTGATTGGCCGGAAATATTTTAATTAAATTTTTTTATTATTAAATTTCCATAATTTTTTTCCGTCATCACGGATTTTGATTAATCTTATATAGAATTGTGTGAAATATTCTGTTCAACAAGAAAAAATCCGGCCGACCAATGATTTTTAGCCGGAAAGGTCACGCATACCTATTTGAATGGTGTGATAAGGGGTAAAATTTATCCATTATCACGGAAACCTTTTTTTTTTTAATTCACGCGTTTTAATGTCACATGTATGATTATCTTGGTATGCGTGCTTACAAACTGCCGAAAGTATCGCGCATACCAAATTTTATTGTGTGAGTGAGGATCATACTATTATAGATTTCACTTACTTGATGACATTTCTTTTAGTCTTTCTTCTACCTCTGGTCTCTTCTTCAAGTTTTTAACTATTTATTATACTAATTAATATGGAAAAGAGGAAATACAGGAAAATTTTTATTTGAGTTGATTATATAAGAAATGAAGGTTGATACAAAAAATATGTTCAATTCAAGTTTATTAATTAATAATCATCTACATCATTATCATCAAAATTATCATTTCTCTCTTCTTCTGATTCTTCGTTTTCTTCCTCATTCTGTTGGCAACTTAATATTTCCTCAACCTTTAACGGTGCTGATGGGCCAATGTACCACAATGGTTCGAGTTTACTGGATTCATTTACTTGCCATCCACATTCTGTTGGATCATATAATGTACAAATGGGTTCAGTAGCATTTTGCCACATGACATTTCTTTTAGTCTTTCTTCTACCTCTGGTCTCTTCTTCAAGTTTTTAACTATTTATTATACTAATTAATATGGAAAAGAGGAAATACAGGAAAATTTTTATTTGGGTTGATTATATAAGAAATGAAGGTTGATACAAAAAATATGTTCAATTCAAGTTTATTAATTAATAATCATCTACATCATTATCATCAAAATTATCATTTCTCTCTTCTTCCGATTCTTCGTTTTCTTCCTCATTCTGTTGGCAACTTAACATTTCCTCAACCTTTAACGGTGCTGATGGGCCAATGTACCACAATGGTTCGAGTTTACTGGATTCATTTACTTGCCATCCACATTCTGTTGGATCATATAATGTACAAATGGGTTCAGTAGCATTTTGCCACATCAGCAGCTTTTGTTCGTAAAGGAAAAATTAAAGCCTACAACCTCCTGTTAGAAAATGAAGAATACCAGAACATGTTCGAGCATTTGACAAATCCGGAAGACATAAATGATAAAGAAAAGACAGATTTAGTCCAAAGATTTACAAATGAAATGTATAACGTAAAAAATAATAATGTTAATGCGGCAAGATTTGAATTATTTTTAAAATTTTTTGCAAGTACAACCGACAAAGAAAAATTTTACAAAGGTATGATAAATTTCAATTCAAATAATATTCCACCATGCTGGAAAACTTTAACGCAAAAAATATTACGCACCATTTTTGTAAACGCAATGTGGCAAAATGCTACTGAACCCATTTGTACATTATATATGATCCAACAGAATGTGGATGGCAAGTAAATGAATCCAGTAAACTTGAACCATTGTGGTACATTGGCCCATCAGCACCGTTAAAGGTTGAGGAAATATTAAGTTGCCAACAGAATGAGGAAGAAAACGAAGAATCAGAAGAAGAGAGAAATGATAATTTTGATGATAATGATGTAGATGATTATTAATTAATAAACTTGAATTGAACATATTTTTTGTATCAACCTTCATTTCTTATATAATCAACCCAAATAAAAATTTTCCTGTATTTCCTCTTTTCCATATTAATTAGTATAATAAATAGTTAAAAACTTGAAGAAGAGACCAGAGGTAGAAGAAAGACTAAAAGAAATGTCATCAAGTAAGTGAAATCTATAATAGTATGATCCTCACTCACACAATAAAATTTGGTATGCGCGATACTTTCGGCAGTTTGTAAGCACGCATACCAAGATAATCATAAATGTGACATTAAAACGCGTGAATTAAAAAAAAAAAAAGGTTTCCGTGATAATGGATAAATTTTACCCCTTATCACACCATTCAAATAGGTATGCGTGACCTTTCCGGCTAAAAATCATTGGTCGGCCGGATTTTTTCTTGTTGAACAGAATATTTCACACAATTCTATATAAGATTAATCAAAATCCGTGATGACGGAAAAAAATTATGGAAATTTAATAATAAAAAAATTTAATTAAAATATTTCCGGCCAATCAAATCCACGCCGACCAAGCAAATCTTGTTCGTCTAAACGTTAACTTATATTTTTTATTAAAAATATTAGAATCCGTGATCACGGAGCTTTCAGGATTGGTGGCTCCTCGCCTACCACGACTGAAGTCGATAATTCAAAGGTACTTTATTTTTTACTTTTCAGTATATTTAAAGAAAAACAAGGCAAAAATGTTTATCTAAATATATAGTTGGCAAGAATTGATAGATCTTAAATAAGTTCTGAAATAATGTGGGCACGAGGAGGCTCTATCATCGCGCATACAGAAAGAAAGAAAAGATTTTTAATGGAGTCACACAGGACATAACAACAACACTAAACTAAAAAATTATGTCATCATCATCATCTCAGCCATAGGACGTCCACTGCTGAACATAGGCCTCCCCTTTTGATCTCCACAGATACCGGTTGGAGGCGACCTGCATCCAGCCTCTTCCGGCGACCTTTATAAGGTCGTCTGTCCACCTTGCTGGTGGACGTCCTACGCTGCGCTTGCTAGTCCGTGGTCTCTAGTCTAGTATTTTTCGACCCCATCGGCCATCTGCTCTGCGAGCAATATGGCCATAAAAAATAATGTAACGTAAGAAAATAAAGAAACAATAAAAATAAATAACAAACTTGGTCCTGTATGAGGCAAAAGACAGGTAACTGAGCATTTAAAAAAAAAATCACAGCGCTGGTTTTCTGATAGGGCCCAAAATGATGACAGCGTATAAAGATGTGTTTCTTCGAAAGATTCTGATCTTCAGAAATAGTTTTTCCATAATTATTCCAATAAATACTCAACAATTTAATAATTCTGTGGAATTCATTACGAATCTACTTCAAAGCCTACTGTTTACATATTCGGTAATACCACAAAAAACTTCGTGTAATACCAAAAGTCAAGTGAAAACGCACTTTAAGGTCAGCACATACGTATAAGCATGGTGTATTAGCAGGACTCTACTCAAGACGTTCGGTTTTTTTTATGGAACCTTTTTTATCGTTTAAAATTATCAAATGAATCCTTCCACCCTTGGCGGGACGAGAAGGACTGACAGATTCGTACTGTGTAATGAGAGACAGTACCACGACCCCGGTTCTTTGGAACCTGACACTGGTTTTCTTCAGCTTAGTATTATTTTAGCTGATTAACAGCATTCTAGATGCGTTCAACCAAAAACCTATTTGAAGCAAGCCATGGCACACAGACTAAGAGTCTATTTTTTAAGTAGTGGTTATTAGTGTATAGCATTTTAACTAATGCGTTATTTGTCCGGTGGCGGTACTTACGAATTACCGTGACCCCGGTACGTAAAGGGCTATTGAAGTACACCGTAGATTTTAGACTCGTGAGTATGACAGTCCCACCCACCCTGCCCTGGCTTGGAGGACTCATCTGATGATTTTACCACAGCAAAAAAATACTTCCGTTACATAACTACTGATAAAAAATAGGCCTTTTATAGAAAAAAAAATCTTCACAATACGAGTATATTCTGTCCATCAAAAATGGATAACCAATTTAATCGCTGTGCGTATACGTATGCGTTAACCTTAACCATCAAAAGTCAAGAATAATTAGCGTTGTAAGAAACACCACAAAAATGTACTTACAATAGTGATCAAATGTTTGGCGATCATATTATTTCACACCTTCGAAATCGTGGGTATTACGGGCGATACTTAGGAATTCATCGAATTAATTATTTGATCATTTTGGTTAGAAAACCCAAGAAAAATCTGTAGTTTTTTGCTCGATCTTTTGGGTTCCGTAGCTCAAAAGGAAAACGGAACCCTTTTAGGATCACTCAGTTCTGCATCTGTCAAGACTGGGTCGACTGGGACGACAGGGTCCATATTTGATATTGTACCATTTTTATTTTTTACCATCTAAATATGTAACTGGAATGCAATAAAGAATTGAGTATTGACTTTTTTTTCTAATACCTAAACGCGTGGAGCTATCAAGTTTTTTTTTTTAATTTTTGGTCCCTTGGAGCTTTAAAAAAATCAGCACTTGTTTAATCTACTTATTTAATGGGTTGAAGTGAATCGAAGCATACTTTGTTGTGCAAAAGTTGTTTGAAGGTGGCCCTATTGGTCGCCCGCCATTTTTTGTCTGTTTTTTGGAACTGAAACTTGGAAAAACAAGTTTTTCAAAAATAAGTATAAAAACAAATACTAGTTATGTATAGTATACGGTAGTATAACTCTTCGATACGGCTCGCATTGTTAGGAGGTGTTGTGTATCGGAACGTAGTTCCCGCGCAATGAAACGTCATGTCCACATTTGTGTAAACATATACTCATATCCATGGTAACGACTTTGATCTTTGTCAATTTGAAGTATTCAAACGATTTTTTGTCAAAATGGGTCATGATTCAACTTTGTCGACTGTACATTGTGATTATTATAAATACCTGAACTAACATAATATACAGTCTTTAAATAATCAACAGGAGGTTCCTGTCTCTGGAACCCTAACCACCGGTAGCTTGGACCCTACTCCCACACCCGCGGACAACTATTTTTATATTTTAAATGTTTTATATTATGGTTTTGTTTTTTTTTTAATATAAAAATGTACATAATTAAATGTAAATTAGTGAATAAACGAAATATTGTTTAACTTCAAACCCTTTTTATTCATCTTTTTTTATTTATTTTATTCTTTTATTTATTCTAAACCCAGCCGTTTCAGGTGTGTTATAATCGATCATTTCAATCAGTCATTCAGTTTTTATTATACAGAGTGTTTCTTTAAAATGGGACAAAAGGAAGAAATCCGAATTCTTAAGAGATACGGGAAAACTTTCTTAGAAACCTTTAGCTCTTTTTTGATGTTGACAATTTTGGTGTTTTTATTTTTTTGGTCAAGTTTAAGTTGTCCACAGAAATGAGTGAAATCGGTCAAAATTTTTTTTAGTGCCGTTTGACTCTGTTTCATGTAAGGATCATTTCATTGTATCACAAGAAAAAAATCGGGACGGCGGAAGTTGGTCAAATTTTGCAAAATATTTTTCATACAAATTGTTTGAACGAAAAAAATTATCATTTTTTTTATGATGTTATTTGATTTAGTGTCTATTAAGGATCATTATTTTTTTTTCATTGTACGGGAAGGAAAATGTCTGGGCAACAGAAGTGGGTCAAATCTAATGAAATACTGACTACTACCTGATAAACTTTATGCTGTTCGAAGAAACTTTACTGTTCTTTTGACCCACTTCTATTGCCCAGACATTTTCCTTCCCATACAATGAAATGATCCTCAATAGACACTAAATCAAATAACATCATAAAAAAGTGATAATTTTTTCGTTCAAACAATTTGTATGAAAAAAAAAAATTTGCAATTTTTGACCAACTTCCGCCGTCCCGATTTTTTTCTTGTGATACAATGAAATGATCCTTACATGAAACAGAGTCGAACGGCACTAAAAAAAATGTTGACCAATTTCACTCATTTCTGTGGATAACTCACACTTGACCAAAAAAATAAAAACGCCAAAATTGTCAAAATCAAAAAAGAGCTAAAGGTTTCTAAGATAGTTTTCCCGTATCTCTTATGGATTCGGATTTCTCCCTTTTGTCCCATTTTAAAGAAACACCCTGTATATCAGACTTAAATCTAATCTTTTTTATAAATATTGCGATAAAACGATAATTGGAAACGTCAATATATTTTGATCGTATATCACACAACAATATAAATAATCTATTATATTTTATAGATTTCTTATAAAATTGTTGATTTATTAATGTCTAAGCTGATAATTTTAGGGTTCCGTTACCAAAAGTACAGCCGTACCTCAATTTCTTTAACATTTTGAATGCCAGGATTTGAGGACGGTTTTCAGCATTTTACGTATTACCATGTTAGGTCTCAATTTTCGTGTTCAAAGGGCTTTCCCTTAAAAAAAATTGAGACCCAGAACAGATACCTATATTGCAGAAAATCTGTGATTAGTTTAGCCGTAGCAGTCTCAATAGCAGTGTTCAGTTGTTTGTTTCCGCGTGCTATCGGTTAATAGACTTTCAACCTTATAACAAGTGGATACCAATCAAACACTAACCGTGTTTGATTGGTAAAATTTGAAAGATTGGGGTAGGTTGACCTGCTGGTGTGTGTACAACGGGTAGCTAGTTAGAATCCGCTGTGCGTCCGCTTGTCTGTCTGTCCGTCTTTCACCAACTGTTTCTCAGGAACTGTTATAATTAGACAGTTGAACACAGGTGATTTATTTCTGTTACCGTTATGATAACAAATTACAAAAAAACCAGAATAAATAAATATTTAAGGGGGCTCCCGTATAACAGGTATTTATGATTAGGGTTCTGTACGTCCAAATGAAAAACGGAACCCTTAAAAGATCACTCGTATGTCAGTCTGTTTCTTTTTCGTTTTTATAGGAAATGGTACGGAACCCTATGTGCGTGTGTGCGACTTACAATTGGTTCACCCTTGTTTGGCAGAACAACTTTTGATATAATTTTACTAATTCGAACAACGTTTGAGAAAATAATCAGTTTGTATAATATCGGTTCACTTAATTTTCATTTCATCGAATATCCATTTCCGATAACAACATTTGAACTATTGATCAAAAGGTATAATGTTCATTTGACGTAATGTTCAGTTGGTATAACATTTAGTTTATCGAATATTCGATTGGTGTAATGTAATGCAGAAAAGAAAACATTGTAAATATTTGTTCCGTCGGTCTACCTTGGTAGGTAGTAAACAGCAATTTGACTAAGGATGCAAGAGCGAGCGAAGCGAGCTCGGGGCTTGGGGCACCCCGACTCGGACAGGTTAGGTTCGAAGGGGATGGCGGGGTCTGAAAGACCCCGCCATCCCCTTCATGTTAGGTTGCTTTAAACCTTGCAAACAGAAATAGGAGCCCCGCGAAGCGGGGCTCCGTCAAGCTACCTTGGTAGGTGTTAATTAGTAATTTATACGCTCGCCCTTAGTCAAATTGCCGATTACTACCTACCAAGGTAGCTCGACGGAGCCCCGCTTAGCGGGGCTCCTATTTCTGTTTGCAAGGTTTAAAGTAACCTAACATGAAGGGGATGGCGGGGTCTTTCAGACCCCGCCATCCCCTTCGAACCTAACCTGTCCGAGTCGGGGTGCCCCAAGTCCCGAGCTCGCTTCGCTCGCTCTTGCATCCTTAGTAAAATTGCTAGACAATGAAAGGAAACGAATAATTAATTCTTAACTGAAAATTCGATACGATATTTCGACTAAATCATTATTAGTCTAGTGAAACATTAGTTTAAATAAAATTAGTGCATTTGAAAATTCGGTCAAATGAAATTATTTCAAAGAAATAAATAGGCTAAATAAAAATATAACAATTAATTATTCGGTGAAATGAAAAATTCTACTAAACGACTTTATAGTAACCAAAATTAGCCGGAGTGATTTTCGACGAAAAGTTGTTCTGCCAAACAAGGGTAAACCCTTACAATTGGCTGATTTTATTTTTATTTTTAAGTGTTTCTTACCTAATATGGCAATGTCGAGATAATTAAAAAATATTTATGATCCTGCAAATATAATGTAAAATATTTAAGTGTTAATAACTGACAAATTCTTTTGTAAATTGTCATATAGATAATTATTGCTTTGAAGCAAATATTTAGATGAAAAAAACATTAATTTTAAAACGTTTAAAAAAACTTAAGAAGTGCATTAAAAAATATGTTCCTATGTCAAACAAAAGATGGTCGCGAGACTAAGGCCTGTCCACACAGTCGTCTTTCGTAGGATGCATGTAACCTACAAATGAAGATAGGCGTATTTTGCATTATATGTCCACGTATTCATGCAATAGTCAGTCACGCTACAAAAGGTCTCAGTTTTCTTTCAACTAGCATCGAGAAAGGATGTCTTTTGTTGTAAAAATGCATGACGAACGCAACACGAGCGGCTGACGCGACGTTGCCGCTTCGTGGACACAGATTTCATTGTTTCTACGCAAGATGCAAGCATTCGTCTTGCAATCGTGAATTGCGAAAACGTGCGTAGGACGTGCGGTTACGTGGACAATGGGCCTAAAGAATACCGTGACTCTGGAAAGTAAAGGGCTACTGAAGGACACCGTGGATTTTAGTCAGTACAAGTCTGACAGTCCCTCCTGCTATGCCCTGGGACTCATTTGATTTTACTACGATTAAAAATAAAGTCAACCAAAAGATAATACGATCAACAGCTACGCTGCGTCCCGCAAATTCGATTCCCGACCAGAAAATATGTTTGTGTGATCTACAAGTAGTTGTTCCGGGTTGTTTATGTATGTGAGACAATGAAACAAACATAGAAAATGTTTGTAAACGCCACCACAATACAAGAAAAATTCCTACACGCTTAGCATGGCGCCGTAGAAACGGGTATTGTCGACGCGAGAATAGACAAAATGACAGAACGTAAAAGATTTTTATCGGTTTATACATAGCAATATTTAAAATATAGAAGAGATAATATGTTTCTATTCTATAATGATGTACGATTCCAGACAGAAATAACGATTAAATAACTTTGTCTTTTCTTGGTAGAATAGAGATAGAATCGCCATGCTATGCGTGCTGGTTCGAAACGATTCTTTTAAAAAAAAAAAAATTCAATAAGTCAATACTTTTTTTGTTTGTTGTGATTATCAAATGAGTCCTCCCTGGGTGGAACGAAAGGGACTGACAGACTGTAAAAAACTAAAAATCCACCAATCTTTTAGTTCAATACCCCTTTATGTTCCAGTATCACGTTTAACTTTACAAAAATCTCCGTGAAAAATGTCAACAAACCAAAAATCTAAAAAAAAACTACAAAAAATTATTCTAGCTCGTGAGGGATTTGAACCCCCGACCACCTTAATTTCATAGCTTTAACCAGGCGCTCTGACCACTGAGCTAACGAGCCTATAGCTTTGTTGGCTAAAAAGGGTTCCTATTTACAAATAGTGACGTCATCCGTCCTTAACAGGAAAAACAGCTTATGTTTACGCTGTAAGCACGATTACAGCGTCTCTTACTAACCACATTTAGGGACATAAAATCTCGGGTATGCGGTAGGCGAGTAATGTGTGTCTCGCCGTCCGATTATGAACCATGCCCGGGTCGACGTCGTTTACAATGCGCGCTTCAAGGCGTTCGCGCGTAAAGGGCTATTGAAGGATAACCTCGTATGCTGACGTCGTAAGACGATCTCCGGCCACCGTAGGCGCGGGCATGCGGACGGCGAGTAAAGGGCAACTCGCTGCCCAACCATGGACCATACCCGGGTCGACGGCGCGTTGTGTTCCACGCGCGCCTCAAAGAGCGTCAGCATTATGACGGGGCCCGTCTTTAGAGGGCCGAAGCCTGCCGAGGTCGCGGGACTCATTTCATTACCTTGACCCCGGAACTTAAAGGGCTATTGAAGGACACCGTGGATTTTAGTCAGTAGAAGTCTGACAGTCCCTCCCACCCTGCCCGGGGTGGGAGGACTCATTTGATGATTATAACAAGATACAAAAATGACTTGCGCCGCCTTGTCTTTAGAAGGGGCTTAGACTGGAAGCCGCCGAAATAAGATGATGCGTAGTACCTATATCAAGAATTAGCCATAATTCCGTGTTTTTTGCTTGAATGCTCAGAAACGCACTTTTGAAACCGCAATGTAAAGTTTATTGAGTAAAATCCAGCAATCAAATAGTTACGTAACCTATTATAGAAAAACTAAAGTTTATTAACTGAACGTTTTTGAAGTGAAAACTTCTTTAGCGGCGTTGTACACTTTTTCTGTAATGGGTAAAAAATTTAAAACTCGCGTCAGGGTCACGTGACCAAAACTCGCGTCAGGGTCACGTGACCCTGATCGAAAATGAGTAAGACGTCATTCAAATTAAAAATAAAACATAGTAACAAAAAAGTTTTCACTTCTACCGGCACTCCTGGAGTGCAACTTTTTTTTATTTCCTAGCGCTTTTCGCTGAAAAGATGGTCAGAGTTGACTGACGAAAAACCCACCCTATTCCTTCAGTTGGCATTTGCGTGCCAGTGCCGCGGTTACAATACGCGTATGTTTACAGTCCCCTGGCCCAGAATCCATTAGAATTTATAAGTCTGAAATAGTTATTTGAAGTTTGAAGCTCGATTATTTACGAAATGACATGAAAAACTTGGATTTAGCACCACTGGCCCAAACAATATGAGACAAATTATAATCATAATATATAATAATTTTTATCAATAAGTGTACGACACAGGAGGGCGGATATTTTTGATTTATTTATTTATATTAACTTGAATTTTATTTACAGTTTAAAACCACACATAAGTATACAAGTTATTAGTCTGTACAAAACAAAGATGAATATTTTTAACCGACTTCAAAAAAAGGAGGAGGTTATCAATTCGACTGTATTATTTTTTTCTTTTTTTTTTTATGTTTGTTACCTCATAACTTGCGACTGGGTGAACCGATTTTCATGATTCTTTTTTCAATCGAAAGCTGTTGCTTCCCGTGTGGTCCCATTGTCACCATTTCAGGATCTGATGATTGGATCTTGGAGAAATCGAGGGCAACCCTCAAATTTTATTAGCTGACACATAGTTTTTCGCAAATCTTATGAAGTAATTCAAGTACTTGCGTATAGAAATCATCATCATGTAGCTGAGCTGATGATGGAAGGTACAACTCTTCAAGTAAGAAAATTATGTTCGTGTTCGCATATCTCCGGAACTACAAGTCCGATTTAAGTAATTCTTTTTTTGTTGTACTAGGTATCGTTCAACTTAGGGAATACTGCAAATTTCATCAAAATCGGTTTAGTAGTCTTTGAGATAGAGAATGAATGAAAGAGATGTTAACGATGTTATTACCGGTGCTACGGATTACGAAATTCTAGTGCACATGTAAGAAAATTATGTATTTGACAAGAATGTTGGTTGAATATTTTTAAAACTAAAAAGAGTAAAATAAAAACTTTTTCTAAAAAAAATGTGACCGCCTTCAAAAACAACCACAAAAAAAGGGTAAAATAACCTACAAAACCTTTCTTTCGGAAGTCGGTGGCAAAAAAGCCAATGAAATTAATAAAAAATTCACCGACTTCCGAAAGAAAAGTTTTGTAGGTTATTTTACCCTTTTTTGTGGTTGTTTTTGAAGGCGGTCACATTTTTTTTAGAAAAAGTTTTTTTATGGATATCTATTTATTATCAGCCTATTGCCGTCCACTGCTGACCGCACACCTCTCCCAAAAAAAGTGCCAACCATACCGGTCCTGTGCAGTTCGCATCCATCCACTGCCAGCCATCATGACTCATCTGACCCATCTTGCAGCAGGGCGTCCTACACTACGTTTGCCCATTCCCGGTCTCCACTCAAGCCCTATCTGCCGTCTGTCCGTGTACAGATGTGGCCCGCCCACTTCCACTTCAACATGCTGATTATACGCGCAATGTCGGTTACTTTTATTCTCTGGCGAATGACTTCGTTACGAATTCTATCCGCCAGAGAAACTCCGAGCATTGCTGTCTCCATTGCACGCTGAGCAACCTTGAATTTGTGAACCACGCCCATGGTAACTGTTTTTATGGATACGATGATGATAATTATGTAATAGCTCTGAAATTATTAATATAATTTCCGTGTTACAAACACTTCAGCCTCTGAAACATCCACTTTACATCCTGAAACCATTAATAAATCAACTCTTACAGCAATACACTCGACACGTGCTTATTATAATTATATTTGTGAAAAAACAGCTATAAATGACCATTGTCAATAAAAATATCTCACTTTATGTTGAGGCTTTTAAATCAGCGGTTTCATAAGTGGTAGCGATTTCATCAACTGACTGTATAGTCCGCGCTACGACTGAAAACCTTTTGACGCGGTGCTTAGTGTCTATGTCATTACATCAAATGGGATTGGCAACTGGGGAACTCATGGAGCCAGTATTGTTACAAGCATCGTCATTGGTTCAAATCAGTTCAAATCTTAGAGGTCCTTCAAAATAGTACTACCTCATTGGTCGGATTGGACTAAGCTATGGTGGCGCCCCATCTACAATTAGCTTTGACTTGCCTTCCCCATTGTATTAAAAATGTAGTACCTACCACGAATTTTTCGCAGGTCATGAGTGGTGGCCCGTAGTATAAGGAGCTACCCATCAAATTATAATACTCTTAGTTCGTGCTCGTTGTCAAAATGCCCGTAACTAAAGCCGAAACCAGGGGTTTCGTGCTTAGAGGTTAGACCCCTGAAGCAAGCAGGTCCTGTTGACCAGAGGCTTTATCATGAATTTTCAGTTTTGTGACGTAAAGTAAACTGAGACTTTGACATTAATTTCAAAGAAAGAAATTGTCGCTGTTCCATTTTTCATACAATAAACGCAGTAAATACTATAGAGGAGCTCGGGGCTAAATAATTACAGCCGCACAGGCCGATCTTCCGGGTTAAGCCGCGCTTGCCGTGGTTGGTCTGTGGATGGGTGACCACCTGTCATAGCGAGATTCCTCCGTGCCTCGGAAAGCACGTAAAGCCGTTGGTCCCGGCTGTCATTTATAGATCTTTGACAGTCGTTAGTATTCAGAAGCTCTAATATCTGACAACCAGTCTTACTATAGGGTATCGTATTACGCAGTTACTGGGTTGTGCAGGTCAGATAGGCAGTCGCTCCATGTAAAATACTGATATTCAGCTGCATCCGGTTTGCCTGGAAGCTGACCACAATATAGTTGGGAAAAGGCTAGGCAGATGACGAAATGCAGTAAATACTACAAGTACGCTGTAAATAAAACACTGAAATTATTTTCCTCGAGCTACGGACTCATAGCGTGTGACTCGCGAGTTCGCGATCGAGCGGTAAGTTTACCCGCTTATTTCATAGCCCCACAATATCATAAAATAGCTTGATTGTTTTACAATTCTGATTAGTGTAATGAAACTGTTTTAATAACAACATTACAATCGCTCGTTACAAACTTGTCACATGTTCCGACATTTGTCTAGGCATTGTTTTGTTGCAAAATGCATAATTATATTGTAATTTGCATATTACAAGGTGTTAAGATCCTTTTATGAAGCCTTTCAGGGTCGCAAGTCTTAGAAATAATTATAAATACTTCATCATCATCATCATATCAGCCGTAAGACGTCCACTGCTCGGGCACGCCGCAATTGCGGCGGTAAGACCCCTCTTTGAGGAGTGGCTGGAGAGAAGTCATGGCGTCCTGACCTACCGCATGACGCAGGTCCTCACCGGACACGGAAGTTTCGGGAGGTACCTGTGGCTGATGCGAAAGGAGGAGACGCCTGGGTGTCACCACTGCGAAGATCGCCCGGAGGACACGGTGGAGCATACGGTGCAAGACTGCCCAGCTTGGGCGGAGCACCGACGTGTCCTCACGGCTGCGATAGGCGGAGACCTCTCGCGCCCGGCATTGGTTGCGGCCATGCTGCGGGGCGAGACGGAGTGGGAAGCGGTCAGCTCCTTCTGCGAGGCAGTAATGCTCGTCAAGGAGGAGGCAGGCCGCGAGCGAGAGAGGACAGCGTCCTCCCTCCGCCCCAGCCGCAGTGGTAGGCGCCCACGGCGACGGACGTCGCAAGATGATCTCCGGCCACCGTAGGCGCGGGCATGCGGGCAGCGAGTAAAGGGCAACTCGCTGCCCGACCAAGGACCATGCCCGGGTCGACGGCGCGTTGTGTCCCACGCGCGCCTCAAAGAGCGTCAGCATAATGACGGGGCCCCCCTCTCAGAGGGCCAAAGCCTGCCGGGGTCGCGGGATTATTCCCTAACCGTAACCCCGGAACGTAACAGGCTATGAAGGACACCGTGGATTTTAGTCAGTAGAAGTCTGACAGTCCCTCCCGCCCTGCCCGGGGTTGGAGGACTCATTTGATGATTTTACCACGCTAAAAAAAAAAAAAAAAAAAAAAAAAAAAAAAAAAAAAAGACGTCCACTGCTGAACATAGGCCTCCCCTTTAGACTTCCAGTAGAACCGGTTGCAAGCGGCCTGCATCCAGCGTGATCCTGTGGCCTTCATAAGATCGTCTGCCCACCTAGGTCCACCTGGGTGGACGTCCTACGCTGCGCTTGCCGGTGCGTGGTCTCCATTCGAGAAACTTACCTTTTTATAAATACTTATTTCTTACCAAAGACATTAAACTATATACCTACGAGCAGTAGACGGGACATCACGAAGAAAGTTGTGATCCAAAACTTTTTACCAATAGGTAAAAAGTCGCTCAATCGTAGTCACGTTGCTATGCAACACTAGATAGTGCTACTGACGCACTGCATCAACAATTTTGTATGACAATTTTCCCAATGCCTGCTCTATAGGTTCTTTTAAATCTCTTTGATCAAATATAATTTTACCATATCTAAGTTACCTCACGACAGCGGGCACAGACGTCATTGCGACCTATAATAAAACGAGCATCATCAGAGAGATACATTGTAGATAATTTATCATTGTTCAACGACGACCTTTGGTTAAAAAAATATGCTATTGTTGTTTTGTCACTGAGATGCAAGAGTAGATAGTTGTACAGAGACCGAGCTTCATACTTAGAAGAAAGAAAGAAAAAAAGAAAAAACTTTTATTTGAGTAACCGCGGTGGTACACACAATATAAACAAATAAAATAAAAAAGAGAAAAAAAAAACAAGATAGTAAAACATTAGGTACATATAAATATAGCTACATAAAATTATAACATTGTGTGTCCCACGGCTACGTCAAATGGGTCCAGTTCAGCGAATTGTCGAGTAGCTAGTACTCGACGCTGGTTTTCAACTGGACCTGGACAATGACGTGACGGACGCAAAGCAGTTCTAGCAACTTAGTGTTTTGTAACCTCTCTTCTTCTTGCTATGTTGAATCATCATTCAAATAAAATTAATCTACAAATATGTTTTATAGCCTTTTCCTAACTATATTGGGGTCGGCTTCCAGTCGAACCAGATGCAGCTGGATATCAGTATTTTACATGGATCGACTAACTATTTATGATTTCCACAACACAGTAACTATGGTAATACGTTATCCCATGGTAAGACTGGTTGTACATTAGAGCTAATGACTAATAGTAACGACTGACAAAGATCTACAAAATAACAGCCGGGACCAACAGCCTTACGTGCTGCATTAAAACAGTTTTTTTTATATATATAAATTCTAGTAGATACGACAGACACCATCTTGCTAGGGTAGGAACGCCACCTGCCAACTCCAATTGAAATTATTTTTGAATGGCTAAATTTGTATCTCCTTCTTACAGAGGTATTGCCTGCTTATACCAGCAGTGGGAGCATTAACAGGCTGATGATGATGAAATATGTATACTAAAACATAGTCCCCCAATATGCACGCTCCACTCGCACTATTGTATTTTCAGCGCTTACTGCCACATCTAGATGTTATTCTTTATGATTATTTACATTAGGTAGAGCTCGGTAATGGTCTCTTGGCTTTAATTAATCTATTCTAGAAGCAAAGATGAGGTCTAAAATGTACGGATTTTACTCAGAAAGAGATGGAACTATTACAATCGACGGAAAATAGAATCATGGAATTTTTTGTTGCCGGACTCCGGACTCATTTTTTTTTAAGCGTTGTAAAATCATCAAATGAGTCCTCCCACCCCGAACAGGGTGGGAGGGACTGTCAGAATTGTACTGACTAAAATCCACGGTGTCGGCAGTCTTTGGCCCTCTAGGGGGGCCCCGTCATTATGCTGACGCTCTTTGAGGCGCGCGTGGGACACAACGCGCCCTCGACCCGGGCATGGTCCATGGTCAGGGAGAGAGTTGCCCTTTACTCGCTGCCCGCATGCCCGCGCAGATATTTAAAAAAAATATCTAATTCTAAGTAAATTAGATTATTTTTAAATAACGATGTCGACTAGTCTAACTGAAAATTTCTTGGAAAGTTTCAAAAATTACCATTTCAAGTGAAGTCTCTGGATGAATATTACTCTTGTACTATTAGTCAGAGAGTTTATTTATTAATATTGAACGCATATTTTTAAACGTGACCTTTGCAAAGGAATGTACTCATGAGTACACAAGTGTTATGTGGTATTGTATTTTGTTTATTCTTGTAATTTTTGTCACGACATCTTTGAGGAGGCCGGTTGGTCCATAGAACGTTTTATAAAAAATAGAATACCTGATTTATTTAATTTTTAGAAAATCTAGTTGAAAGGCTTGAAAATCCTTATAAACTTCTTCCGCCCGGAAGTTTTATAAACCCACTAATAATAAAAATTGTGCATTTGTAGTAATGGGGCTATAGTTTTTTTTTAATTATAGTTGGGTTCGCGTTTGACCACTATCTCGCCTGATGGTAAGCGAAGATGTGGTCGACGGTGAAGCACGCTTGCCTAGAAGTAACCTGTTCACTCTTGACTTGAAGAATATAGTAGTAACGGAAACGGGATTAATCCCGTTAATCGCTTTATTAGACTTTAAATATTCGTATAAACGTCTATCATCTCGATAATTAACGGCTTTTCCAGTTATTGTGGCCCCAGCATCATTGTGAATGTAAGTGGTAATCTGCGAAATATTTAAATTGATTAAATGAAAGTATAATTTTTACTATTGGGAACCCAAATTGTCTCTAGTGTCACACTACGTTAAAGTGTTCTGGGTTGCGTTTAAATCCAGTTTAAATTTATACTGACTAAATGTTAAACACTGCATTATTGCACAGCGAGTGGTGAAGTGAAACTAACTAAAATTTAATCTGCCCCGTTTACGATTGTTTGCTGGTATAAGTTTTTACTGAATGGGATAAATTAATGCGACCTTTTTACCACGCAAAATTTTATGCTGCTGTCAGATTGTCATTAAGTTTAGTTGTTTTGCTCGATTCGTGCCGTAAAAACGAATATTTTTATTTTAGAGAGTGAATATTATTTGTGGATTATGGATTTAATTAATATTACAACGGAAAATTGATTATTTGTTTATTAAACTAAGCTGTCAATTGAATTTGACAGCTAACGTTGACAGAAACTTATGACTCCGTTCAGCGAACTCTCGCTAGTTTAATTTTTATCCGGCAAAATATCGCCGGCTTATTTAAACGCACCCCTGGTAGGATAATTTACGACTCACATACACAAAGAATCATCGACTGGAAGCCGACCCCAATATATGTAGTTGGTAAAAGGCTAGGCAGATGATTTGCCAAACCACTTTTGCACCCAACCATACACAAACGTCTGTCCATTTTAAAATATTAATGTAGTACTTTAAATGACAGTGTAAAGAAGATACATCTTTATCTCAATAATTTACATAAAACTTTGGAAGAATTGGAGTGCGTTTACGCAAGCACATAACTTCGCTTTCTGGTGACGAAGTCGGGTATGTGAAATAGTTTTTCGTCATATACCATAACATCACACTGCATTCCAAATCACAGATCACAAACGTTGCTAAAATGGCCGCTAAGCTGAAGTGGGACTGGGCTGGACATTTCTGCCGGATGCCCAATGAACTGTAGGCCAAAATCTCCACTAGGAGAACAGTGTATGAGACGGGACGCGAGGTGTGATAGAAAAACACACATTTAAGGCAAACTTAATGCAATACTATATTATAACGCAGCGCAAGCGCCAACAGGACGCCATTTATTAATGACCGCTTGAAAATGCAGTCGAATTGGCGCTTGCGCTACGTTAGTACCTACCTCCTCTTAATGCTCGGCAGAAACACTTCATAACCACTAAACCAAATAGATAATTAAAATTATCTTCAAGTCCCATATATTAGGAGGACAGTTCTTTTGACCTTGTATACTTAAGAGCAATTGAAAATAATCAACAGTTCTCTCATTGTCAGGATATTTGGCAACGTTGTGGTTTTGCGTAATTGAGAGACGACGCACTTTTGAAGTGGGTTAAAGTTTCGACGACACACGACAGAAGCCGTATCACGAGATTTCACGATTTCAAATTAACGATTAGATTTCCAGACGATTTCAATTACAATTTAATTAATTTGATGGAAAAAAAAATGTTCTTCGTTCACTTTTTCATCTTTGAAAAAAGTGCGTAGGTATCAATAGCAAAAGGTTTGTGTTTTATTATAATTTTGATTATTGTAAATTCCCCCCATTTCTTTTTCTCACACGGTTATCACAAAAGTTGAATAATAAAATCCAGCACAAAACTACCAGCAGTGGTGGCCCAGTGGCAACGACTTACGAATTGCAGGTCGTGGGTTCGAATCCCGCCAGGCGCATTACTTTGTGTAATTTATTTCATGACCACTGCTCTCAAAACGGTGAAGGAAAACATCGTGAGGAAACTGGCATGTCCTAGAACCAAATATTTTAACACATGTGACATCCACCAATCCGCACTGGGCCCACGACCCTCTCACAGAGAGGGCCTATGTCCGCGCCAAAGAGATTTAAAAGAACCTATAGAGTGGGCATTGGGAAAATTGTCATACAAAATTGTTGATGCAGTGCGTCAGTACTATCTAAGCGTTGCATAGCACCGCGACTACTAGACTGAGCGACTTTTTACCTATTGGTAAAAAGTTTTGGATCACAACTTTCTTCGTGATGTCCCGTCTATTGCTCGTGTATAGTTTAATGTCTTTGGTCCGCGCAGTGGGAACATTAATAGGCTGATGATGATGATGATTGATGATGAATAAACTACCGAATCTGAGGACACAAATTATAATCTAAACAGAAAATCTAATACAGGATCAATACTTTTTTTTGTGGGGATACAATTTTATTGCGATTTTACAACAACCTGTTTTTCTACAATCTCACTATCTAGGTAGATACAGCCTGTTGACATTCTGACAGCGGGTTCTTAGTCCCGTCCCGACTACGGATCCCTAAAAACTGTAGATTATACTAAATTATACATAGTTCTCATTTGTTCACAAAGCACAATGTGTCACATTTTTACAGTTAAATATTATTTATTTCAAAATACCGCTCCGTTGTATTAGCATAGTTAATTATACAAATAATTATTGACGAAAAGATTTATGTGACAAAATGACAACACTAAAATAATGAATTACCTAGCGAATATGAATCAAATTCATTAGGAATATTGAATTTGAGATTTTGCAAAAAAAAAAAAAAAAAAAATCATAACTATTTACTTTTTATTTTGTGTCATATCGTTTTTATCTAATATTCATCATCATCATCAGCCTATTAATGTTCCCACTGCTGAGACACAGGCCCCCTCTCTGTGAGAGGGAGTGGGCCATAATCCACCACGCGGGCCCAGTGCGGTTTGGTAGTTGTCAAATGACTTCGAATTTTAGGTTCTAGGACATACCGGTTTCCTCACGATGTTTTCCTTCACCTTTTTGAGAGCAGTGGTGATGAAATAAATTACACAGAGTAATGCGCCTGGCTGGATTCGAATCCGCGACCTACAACTAGTAAGTCGGGGCCGATACCACTGGGCCACCACTGCTCTCACCAGCTCTAATCTAATATATTTATACGAGCAATTCTTGTATATTTATTTATTATAATCAGGATCTCAGAAACAGCTCAAAGGATTTTCATGAAAGTTACAGATTAGGGGTTTTTCGGCTCAAGGAATCGATTTATCAAGGTCCCAGATTCGAGAAACGCTCGGTTCCCAACATATAGACATTCAAAAAACCGCGTTTTAAGAAGCGCCATCTATAACGCCATGACTGATGAGGGCCAAAAACAAAAAACCGAGCAAAGCTCGTTCAACCAGATATTATTCCTAATACGAGATAATTATATAGTCATTTAGGAACCCTTTTATTTTTATCTTAGTAAAATAATCAAATGGATAAGGTTGAGCGGATGGGCCTAAATTCCAGTGTTTCTTCAATTGCCACAGTTGCACCAGGACCACGGTTACATTGTACACGTTCTGACAGTTCCGCGAGCCCGGGAGTACGAGACCTTTGATGCGTCCAGTATCTAACTAGATGGACCGACGACATCGTGAGGGTCGCGGGCAGCCGATGGATGCAAGTGGAGGATTGTCGTTCGGCGTGGCGGTCTAAGGGGGAGGCCTATGTTCAGCAGTGGACGTCCTCCGGCTGATGATGATGATGATGATGGGTCAGTACCACTCAAACTTGTACGGAAAAAATAAAATCATAATTTTTGTTGATTATGTGTCAAATCTACTTTGAATAAAAAAGTTTGCTTTTTGCTAAATTTGTAAAAAAATAAATAAGTTACTCAATTCTCGTATTGGGAATTATATTAAGTTTATGAGATACAGTTATTTTCCTAATGTCGTTTTTACGAAATTTTTAATTTAAAATGACTTGGATTAGTTAGAATGACATTGGCAAGTCATAATCTAACATAGCTAGCCGTGCGGGCAAGCGGACGGCGAGCAGTGGGCGCCTCGCTGTCCGATCATGGGCCAATGGTCGACGGCGCGTCGTGATCTACGGACGCCTCAAAAAGATGTTAGTAATATGACAGGCCTTAGGCCCGTATTACAGAACGAAACTCAAGCACAGTAAGTACCCTTTTTTTAACTTTGTAAACTCATCAAATGAGTCCTCTCACCCCGGGCAGGGCGAGAGGGACTGTCAGTCTCGTATTGACTAAAATCCACGATGTCCTTCAATACCCTTTATGTTCCGGGGTTACGGTAATTCTTTAGTCCCGCGATCCCGGCGGGCTTTAGCCCTCTAAACGGGACCCGTCATTATGCTAACACTCTTTGAGGCTCGCGTGGAACAGAACACGTCGTCGATCCGGGCATGGTCCTTGGTTGGAAGGACCCCGTGGTCAGCACAAGTCTAATAGTCCCTCCCAACCTGCCCTGGGTGGGAGGACTCTATTAATGATTTTACCACGATAAAAGAAAAAAGTGTGGGGCAACGTCCTGATAAGCTATTATTTAAAAAAAAGATTATTATTCGTATATTTGACAGGCCTGTTGGTCTAGTGGTTAGTGACCCTGACTGCTATGCCTTAGGTTGTGGGTTGGATTCCCACCCAGGACAAATATTTGTGTGATGAGCACGATCATTTGTTCTGTGTCTAGGTGTAATTTATCTTCAAAATTAAATATATGTAGTTATTTAATATGAGTTGTCTAGTACCCATAACACAAGCTCTGCTTAGCTTGGGACTGGATGGCGTTGTGTGATAGTTGTGGAATATTATTATTAGGTATTATTCATCTTCCCAATATCACATTTGCAACATATTTAAGTTAAAATTCATTAATTAACATGTTTTGTTACGGTATTTCGTTGCTACGAGATATTCTTTCCTAATTTCCTGTTAGATTTATGTTAATTTGTTATTTAATTAATAGGTACCTATTGCATAGGTAAATGACCACCCTTTTTGAAGTTAAAAATACCGTTTTTAGCTGGCAAACCGGTATTACCGATATTTGTGGACATAGCTGTGAATACCAGGGGATATGTATGCCGTCAGCGAGCAATGGGCAATGGGTGACTCGGTGTCCGATCATGGATCACGGCCGGGAAGACGGCGTCGCGTGTTCTAAGTGACCCTCAAGGAGCTGTCAGCAATCTGACGGGGCCAAACGCGCGGGCCACATAGAAAAGACGTAAGACGCAGACGAGGCAGAGACATAAATATCTCTTCGGCGTCTCTTTCATACAAAATGTATAGAAGCTTCGTGACGTAAAAGACACAGAAGAGACGGGGCGCGGACGCGACTCTCATAATATTTTCGCACGTCAGCGACGCGTCCCTGTCTTTCATCTTTTCTATGTGGCCCGCACCATAGACTGCTAAAGGCCTACCGGGTCAGATTAATCGTGACCCTGGAACGTAAGGGGCTATTGAAGAAACACCATGGATTTTAGTCAGTATGAGTCTGACAGTCCTTTGGAGACAGAACGACATAATTTGACGGTTTTACTACGAAAAAAAAACTAGATAAATAGTTCTAATTTACTATCTTTGTAGGTATTAGGTGGTTTTCGATGTCCGCAAAATGTCTGTACGTTGGATACTTTCATAATGATTGAATTAAAGTCAATTATTATCTTTTGAACCGAACGAAATACAGTTTTTGATACTTACACTGCCATCTATCCACATTATATAACAACACTCTCCTCAGTTTTACTATTCCCCGCTAGATGTCGCTAACATCCTTCTTACGAAAGACAAGACTTTGATATTTCTTCTACTCGCCGCTAGATGTCGCAGTTGTACTTAGATGTTGGAAGTTATTTTTTTTTTCTGAATTTATTCACATTGTTCACATTTTAGTACTATCACGTATTGATAATTTTGTTTTTCATCAGTTGAACGCGGCGATAATTTTTTTTGTATGCAATAATTCAAGTTACTGGGAATCAACTCTCTACGTTTTTGTATTTCATTCTCCTTCGTCTACCTGTCCCGCTCTTTTCATCCAATCCAATGGGGAAGGCAAGTGTCAAAGTGAAAAATGACAGTTTGGTCCCCAAAGAACTGTAAAATCAAAGGAATTTTCAGAAAAAAAAACCATTTATTCATGTAAAATGACTAGATGTTGTGTAATAAGCTATAAAAATGATGGAATACACTTACAAAATAATATCTACTTTTCTTTTGGAGGTTAAGTACCAGTATTGCATCGCTCCATAAATCATGAAATGGTTCGTCTGGCGGAAGAATTATCACCTGGAACGAGTTTTGTAATAGTTGTGGTGTTAAGAAATTAATTATATAGTGATATTTCTCGAATCTAAATAGAAAAAAAGGTTAAAATTACTGACTTTAAACATTATGATATTTTATCAAAATAGAAAGTCAGAAGCAGCATTATATTCTTGTTATAGGAGAGGAATGGTAAAACATACCTAAACTCAAAAATTGAAACCTCAACTACAAGTAATTGTGGATTTATTACGGTAAAATCAAATGTATTACCACTCAATTAAATCACTTTTTTCCTCTTGTAGATGCACCGCAGCGTCTTAATTCTTCTTTTAGTATATGTATTTGCATGGACGAATAATTTCCGCTTGCTATATTATCCTAGCCAAAAAATTTTCGAAACACGAAATTAACACACAACCTCACATACATTACACTTTACACACTTTACACACATTACACTTTACACGCATTACACTTTACACACATTACACTTTACACACCACACACTAAAATACCACTCACACACATACAAGCAAAGGTTAAAAGATTCTTTTTAGTTGGTAACAGCTTTTAATTATGTTTTTTGAATCGTTTGTTTTAATTCAAATAGTCTTTAAGGTATTTTCTCTTATGTTTTTTCTTACACTATTACAATATGTACAATTGGTAACATCTCAAATCTCTGAGTGGGGGGGCCAGGAATCCATAGCACAGGGTATCCTAGTTTGGATTCCTGACTCCCACAAAAGTTTTGATACTTAACTATAAGATTTTGTATTACAATTTCTACTTTGTGGGAGAAAATAAAGAAGTTATTATAAGTTATAATTTCCCATATTTGTTTTGTATTTATACTCAATTTTTATAACAAATAATCTTGTTTGTTTTTTGTACAAGGTAGACGTGGGGACCAACTATCGCAGCGCCATCTACGATTAGCTTTGAGTTGCCATCCCCATTATTATTTTCTCCTGCTTTTATAGTAAGCTATAATTTCGAATACAACGTCGCCAACGTCCATACTACGTTGAATACACCGGTTCTCGTCCGATCACCGAAGTTAAGCAACATCGGGCGCGGTCAGTACTTGGATGGGTGACCGCCTGGGAACAACGCGTGACGTTGGCTTTTTGCATTTCTTTTTTTCTAGCTAGCAAATTATTTATTTTAACAGAGGCACTATTAAAAAAAAAAATATATAGACATTAAATGTTATGAAAAATATTTAGTTTTAATTCCGCGACAAAAATCCAGGCTTGTTGCAGGATGCAATCGAACCCTATGAAGTCATGCACATGCAGCAAAGGAATCATGCATATGCACACATGCAACAAACGGAAAAACAAGCCATGCAATCAAACCTATACTCGACACGTAACGTACGACACGTCACGTTTAAAACGTAGTAGAATCCGAGGCAATTTTATTTTTCTAGTACTTTTGTTAAACGATGGGCTTACATCAGTCTTATAATAAAAAAAAAGAACATTTTATTGTGTTTTATATTGTTTAGTGTGTTAGTATAACAGTCTACTTATCCCTCTTTATACTTTAAATTAAAAGATTATGAACATCGCTCTAATATTTCGGAGTGTCCCAGTATTGGAAACGTTGACTGTCAATTTTAGGCTAGGTATTAAATAGCCTGAAATTTTCTGATCTATCATTTCAATTTTTGGTTCTAGGGCATGCATGCCACCGGTTTCCTCACGATATTTTCCTTCTACCACGGTTTAGGGAGAAGTGGTGAGGAAATAAAGTGTTAGGTACAGTCGACAAAGTGGAATCATGACCCATTTTGACAATAAATCGTTTGAATCTGTCAAATTGACAAAGATCAAAGTTGTTACCATGGATATGTATGTTTACGCGAATGTGGACCTAATTGTATTTGAATGTCTCTGGAAAAATAAGCTCATGGTGGGTCATAATTCCGCTTGGTCGATTGTACTTATATGAATTCAGAATTTATGTCTTTTATACAAAGAAAATAAAATACAGTTATTTTGAAGTTTAAAAATTGTAATTATAATAAGTTTACTTATAAAAACCACTGGACGATTTTAATGCAATTCATAACAATAAGTATTTACAAAATATTAAATTTAAGACAGTCGAGACTTTTAACAATAATTTTGAATACAATATAACATAAAATTACGCCTGTAATCCCAAAAGGGCCCGGCAGAGGTGATCTAAAAGTACAATTAATAATTTTGATTCTATACAAATCAAATATTTTTTATTAGATAGAATTAGAGGAATGTTTTTAAATTTAAATAAATACAAAAATATAAAGGCAGTGGACTACAGAGAGGCTTGGTTACAAATGTTAGATAGGTATTTTTTTTTCTAAAACAAGGATTGGCTTGTGAACTGAAAAAATCTAGTTATGTTTATTAGTATTGATTTTTTAATAGTCAGATAACTTTTTATCTGAGGAATTAAAATAAAGGTTTAACATAATTTTCCAAAGTTGAGCTGTCAAACCGCCATTTTTATTCCTCAGATAAAAGTTATCCGACTATTGAAAAATCAGCCCTAAGACAATAAAAAAAAAATGTGATCATTATTTTGAAAACTCTAACTGGCGGAGTAATAAAGGGTTTCACTGCGAGTTATAGCCGTCTACTACGTAAGCGAGGGGGACGGGGTACTGCGTTGTGATTGGCTAACTCAAGGTCTGTTCTGTCTCAACGTATGTTTACGGCTCACAGGATTGGTCGAAATGAGACGAATATAAGACTTTTTTGCCTAATGTGTTGACAGACATCGGTCGCCTGTTATTAGGAGTCTAGTATTATATCGTCGTTGTTCGAGTGTGTAGTTATATTATGTGTGGTGTAGTGTATGTCAAGTTAATCATACAGTACCCTTATCACGAGTTTTCACTAGTTTACAGTATTTAAAGTTTTTTTTATGGAAAAATGGAGCAGTGCCTCTGGTGTGCGAAGAAGGAACTATTTTTTTTCTTGATTGTCAATTCGAAAATGTCAAAGTTTCAGTTTGCTTTACGTAACTGAAAACTCATGATAAGGCTTCTGTAAATGACATCATGCGCTGGTAGCGCCATCTGAGACTAGCTTTGCGTGTAACCTCCCAGTATATTTGCAAATTATTAATGTTGGAAACTAATTTATAACAAGTAGGTATGATAATTATACGAGTTTAAATATTTTTATAATAACTTTTAATGCAGATAAAAATAATTGTAAAGGTACTACTTATTTACAAGTTCATTAAAACATGGCTAAAATAACAAATACAACTTATATTTTCTTGAAAACACAATGCTTACATACCTATTTTATAACTTTAAAAGAGATACTTGTTTTTTTTTTAAGTGTAAAAAAGTAGAATTGTAAAAAAATGGAATATAGTAAATTTTTTGATAATTTCAGTATAAACCATAGTTTTCAGTATATTTGTCGGATAAAAGAATTATGTTTATTAAATATACATGTATGAAAGATGTCGGAAAGAAAAATGATTTTGAATTTTCTAGTGCACTATACAGAGTCCTATTTCTTATTTCCATACAGTAACATTGCCAAATTAATTAAAACTTGTGAATATTTGACAACCATTAGCGAGGTTGCCAATTTTCTGGTTATGCGCCCCTAATAGTTATCCGCGGCCCAGGAACGCAACATTTATCTCTCAGATAAATCAGCCAGTCACCGTCTCTTACTCCCGGACTATAAACATTTATATTTTGCAAATAGGTACATAACTTTAAAAACTACACATAATTGCATTTATATACATAAGCTAAATAACTTCGTATACATTTTAAAACGCTACCTAATATTTACAACTTTAAAAGTGTGAGATTACAAAAAATTTAAATAGTTTAGGTATTTTAAACTAAATTATTAATACAATTTTAGGAATAGGTTTTGCCATAAAACGGGTTCAAATTTTGGAAAAATGGCAAATTATTCTAAAATTTTCTAAAATATAGAAATTCATTTTTCAACACAGATTTTGACCCCACGTACTAACTAAAGCAAACAATCCCTCGAATACATGAACGTCGCATTCATATGTCACGTTTTTGTTCGGCAAAATCGGGACTTATCAATTTTTTCATTCCCTTTTTTTTAATTTTTATCCTCTGTTAATATAACTACTCATCATCATCATCATCTTCCTGCCCTTATCCCATTTTACTTGGGGTCGGCGCAACACGTTTTTTTCTTCCATTCTCCCCTATCACACGTCATAGTATCATCTACTCCTTTTTCTTTCATATCATTCCTTAGACAATCCATCCATCTCTTCTTTGGCCTTCCTCTTCCTCTCCATCCATCAACATTCATACTCTAACTACTATCTAATGATAAAGTACTCGTCAAGACGAATCAAACAAGCCCCAACTCGATGGGTTTGCGGCGTTTCATTACAGAGTTCCTATGGCCACCTTCCAGCTCCATCATCAGATCAGCTCCATGTCATCATAATATTGCATTGTCACGCGATATACATATACGTGCAAAATTTCAGCCCAATCGGGAACTGGGAAGTGTGTCAAATTTGATTTGCAAGATTTGATCATCTACACTGTTATTTCACAGTTATTATGTCTTGTGACTGGGACTGTGGCACCATATTTTTGTACTTACAAAAGTGCCTGTAACTGGCCTACAGCTTGGCAAAAAACTGTAGAAAAACGGAAGTCGCCACTGTCTTTTCGCTACCAGCACTTTGAATGTTTTTTTTTTCACTTATTACGTTGGGTTTATGCACAATAATAAATCTAACAAACCTAAGTTCTTTGTTTACATCAAATATCAAAGATTTTAAAACGTTGTCAGAAACAAAAACATTAGTTCCGTTTCAATCCGTTCTGGCCAAGCTGTACTTGATATAAATTATTTTGAGTACAGACAACGGGACAAGTTTCAAGTTTCTAAAAGGGACGCCAACGGGCGCGTGTTCGCTTGAATTAGTACACGGACTCATAACAGAATTTAATATTATGGCTTAACCTTTGTAAGGGTGGGGAATGAAAATAAAATCTAAAACACTGGATTTTTAAACGTAAATTAATGTTCTCAAATATCACTTCGGGCATTTTGTCTTAATCCTTGCAAACTTTTAAGTTGTTTTTTTTTTAAATTTCATTTTTTATTTTTTTTAATTATTGCTGGAATCATAAAAAGGCACTAATTCATGGTTTTTTTTTTTTACCATCATATCACGATTACTCAGGTTTAAAAATATCTAAGTGCACTGAGGAACACTACAAACCAAGAATGCGATTAAATACATGCCAATTTTCGTTGAAATTTAATCCATTCTCGGGTACCCACGCTACAATGGAAGATCAAATACACCCCTACGTTTGTAGTTCTAAATACACTTCATAAATATGTTCAAATAGACCCCAAATTGGGACATAAAAACAATCCAAAGCTGGGTTTTGGTGTTCATCTGTGTGCTTTTTCACAACTATATTGTGGTCGGCTTTCAGTCGAACCAGATGCATCTGAATATCAGTATTTTACATGGAGCGACTGACTATCGGACCCCCACAACCTAGTAACTGGGTAATACGATACCCCATAGTAAGACTGGTTATCAGACTTTAAAGCTTCTGACTAACAGTAACGACTGTCAAAGATCTATAAATGACAGCCGAGACCAACGGCTTTACGGGCTTTCCGAGTCACTTGAGGAAACTCGCTATGACAGATGGTCACCCATCCACAGACCAACCTCGGAAAGCGAGGCTTAACCCGGAAGATCAGCCTGTGCGGTTGTAATTATTTAGCCACAGCTTTCAGTTTTGCACTAACTATAGATTCTAAAAAGGCGCCAATAAAAGGCACATTAAAGAGGATTATAATGTTCTAATCCTATTATATATTATAAAGGCGAAAGTTTGTAAGTATGGATGTATGGATGTTTGTTACTCTTTCACGCAAAAACCACTGAACGGATTTGGCTAAAATTTGGTACACAGATAGTTTATAACCTGGATTAACACATAGAAACGTGGGATAATTTTCGAGTTGTAGCGGGTGAAGCCGCTGGCAACAGCTAGTTAGCAATAAACCTAGCCTACTTTGGATGAACAATTCTATATAATAACAAACAACTACTAAAAAAAAATATGTGAACAATTACTTCGAGAATCGAGAGATCAAATTGCATTGCCATTTTGACGTAAAAATAAACAAAATGGCGTTTATGAAAATATTTAAATGTAGTGTAGATAAATATGTCATTAACGAACAACCTTCTGGGTAAGCTCACTCCCCCAGAGTCCACGCCACGACTCATACCCTTTTTTTTTTTTTTTAGCGTGGTAAAATCATCAAATGAGTCCTCCCACCCCGGGCAGGGCGGGAGGGACTGTCAGACTTGTACTGACTAAAATCCACGGTGTCCTTCAGTAGCCTGTTATGTTCCGGGGTCACGGTAAGGAAATAATCCCGCGACCCCGGCACGACTCATACCCTGAGGAAAATTCGTGGTACTACATATTTTGTAATGTAATGTGATGTAATTATAGACAATAGTATCGCGTCAAAAGACTTCAATCGTGACGCGGACTCTTCGTCTGCCTTGATATGAATGACATTTACTTCTTCTCGACGTATCATGACGTCATTTACGCCATATCTACGTAGTATTTACGACATATATACGCGACATCTACGTAGTATTTACGCCATATATACGCGACATCTACGTCAGTTATAAGCGACATCTGCATCGATTATACGTAGCATCTACGTCACGTCTACGTCGCATCGACGTAACATCTACGTCACACCGACGTAACATCTACGTCAAACCGACGCGAGATACAAATTCCAAATTCAAAAATTCAGTTCAAAACTACGCTACAAGCTCTCTCAACTTACTCTTTAAAAACTTAACCTTTTTATTGACAGCGTTCTTATAATTACTCTTACTGCTATCTACACTCTTACTGCCACTCTTACTTCTACTCCTCACCCGTTCGTCGAAAAGTTCGTAGAAATTCGGCAAAGGTGCGTCGACTAACTCCGGTGAGGGTGATGAGTCTGGTGATAGGTGATGGTGATAGCTTGCCGCCATGTTTTGTATGAAATGTGTGAACATTGCTGTTTCGGTGAACCATTCGAGGAAATATTGGTTTTGTTTCGAAGTGGCTGCTTTGATGAAGGATTCTTTCTGTAATGGAAAAAGTTGAAAGGTAAATAAAAACATCTTCGTCTTATTAAAAGAGATTTAGTGCTTACAAAAAAAAAACATTGTTTTAAATATTAAAAGTAGGTTTGATATCTTTAAATATGTTACTAATTACCAAACTCATAGTAAAAATGTTCCTAAACTTCATGGATATCACAGGGGTCTGTAAAGGATACCGACCGAGACTCTGGAACGCAAAGGGCAACTGAGGAACAGATTACATTTTTAGTCAGCGAGAGTCTATCGGTCTTTTTTTTTTTAAACACCGAATTTTTTTTAAACACCTTTTGAAAGCTATATTCTCCCAGAGTAACATAGACCACCGCACCTGTGAGAAGTCGGGACGAATTAAATCACACTTTACATTTACCGTAAAGTGATTTAGGAATGTAATTTTAAGACTAACTTTTAATCCATTTTGAGCATCAATAATTACAATATCTATAATAAATATAATTTTAAAATACACGAAAACCATACTCACATCAAAAACAACCCCATCTCTGCCCAAACACCCCTCCTTAACCTCCCCAACCGCGAAGAACCTCCAGAAATCACCCAGAATATCAACAAAAAACCGCAGAAAAGCTTCTGAAATCATCACATTCCTCGTCTTCGTGTCTTCAGATCGATCCTTGTTCTTACTCGTCTCCATTTGTAAGGCAGTCTTCAAAGTTTTGTAACAAGGAGTAGGTAAAATTGTGGATTCGTCGCCTTGGTAGAATAGTACCTTTGAGGGGTGTGTCAGGTCTATTAACATGCCCTGTGGGGGGAGAAATGGATTTGTTATTAAATGTGGAGAGGGAACTATTACATTATTTGGATAGCTGTAAGAAGTGAAAGGCTGCCTTTGTCCAGCAGTGGGATTATCATTGTGATGGCCCAGAGGTTTAACAGCTCGCTTCTCATACTAGAGGTTGCGAGTTCAAGCCCAGGCAAGTAGATTAGTAGTTCAAATTGGTTTATACTTTTTCTTGGACATTATTGACAACTGTGACGGAAAACATCGTGAGGAATCCTGGACTTAAATAATAAATACACGTTTATTAATTAACTCTGATACTAGAGAAACACAGTCTCACAAGAAAAATAAAGAGTTCATTGGTGTCATTACAAAGAATATATTTTCTTCGAAGAAAAAAAAATCATGTTACTTATAGAATATTGTAACCTGTCAGTGGCCATTGATTGAGTAAATCACGACACATTTATAAAGTTAGTGAAAGTTAATCTCTCTAGACAGTCGCATTTGACAAGTAACAGTATCTAGTAACAATAATTTCTGTCTTGTGATTGCATGGTTAGTCTAGCCATACTCGCTACCATCTCGCAGTATTACCTACTAATGAGGGTTCCTCTAGGGACAATATTGGGTCCTACATTATTTTTTGTTCAATGTCATCATAAGGGTTCCACAAGGTACAATGTTAGGTCCTATCTTTTTACGAGTATTAGTGATCTTCTTGTTACTGTTATGTCTACCGTTTTTATCTAAAGACTCAGCGTTGAGGCAGTTTCTTAAGTTAAAAATACAATCTCGTCCACGATCTCGTCGTCTTTACAGAATACCAGCTCACCTCATCAAATACGACGTGACTCAAGTCAGGGTCCTCTCCATGCATCATGCCGGCGAGGATAGGAAGCGGAGCCTCCAGCACCTCCCGCTGTATCTCGTGCGGGATGGACGAGATGAGCGGCTGCTGCCACACGAACGGGTATAGGGAGCTCTGGAGGGCTTCCACGCATGAGGATACGGATCTGGAAGTAAGCCGGTTCATTATTAGACTAGAAATATACGGTAATGTGGCATTAATGTTAGTTGTTTGCGCGAAGTAAATATAATATAAAAGAACTGTAGCCAACGACGATACAATACTAGACTGTAGACTGGCCTGTTGGTCTAGTGGTTAGTGACCCTGACTGCTATGCCGGAGGTCGTGGGTTCGATTCCCACCCAGGACAAATGTTTGTGTGATGAACACGATCATTTGTTCTGTGTCTGGGTGTAATTTATCTATAATATTTATGTATTTAGAAATATATAAATATGTTTATCAGCTGTCTAGTACCCATAACACAAGCTCTGCTTAGCTTGGGACTAGATGGCGTTGTGTGATAGTTGTGGAATATTATTATTATTATTAAATACTAGACTCCGCATGCACGATCTAAGGAACAAAAACTATTCTGTCAACTCGCTGAGGTACTACGTAAGCGAGGGGGACGGGGTACTGCGTTGTGATTGGCTAACTCAAGGTCTGTTCTGTCTCAACATATGTTTACGGCTCACAGGATTGGTCGAAATGAGACGGATATAAGACTTTTTTGCCTAATGTGTTGACAGACATCGGTCGCCTGTTATTAGGAGTCTAGTATATTATCGTCGTTGACTGTAGCAGACATAACCATCAGCATGAAGTACAATCGACCCAGTGGAATTATGACCCACCATAAGGTTATTTTCCTACAGTCATTCAAATACAATTAGGTTCACATTCGCGTAAACATACATATCCATGGTAACGACTTTGATCTTTGTCAATTTGACGGATGCAAACGATTTGTTGTCAAAATGGGTCATGATTCCACTTTGTCGACTGTACATCGCGCCATGTATGCAGCGACTGAGGAATTGAATTGAAAGACTTACCTCAACTGATCACCAATTATGATGACTTTCCTCTCCAGTAAGAGAGAGCCAAAGACTTTGATCACCAGTCCAGCACCCAATAGATCTAGCAACACTGATAGATTATCTTCATCTACGCGCGGTTCTATTGGACGTTTAATTATTTTTAACCTGAAAAATGAGAAAAAATGCTGAAAAATGGTGGAGCTCGAAAATGACAAGACAGCACACTACTTAGTTATTAAGATCCATCTGTCATAAAACCTATTTTTCTCAAATAAATTGATTGGATTTAAATAATTACAGTCGCACAGGCCAATCTTCCGGGTAAAGCCGTTCTTGCCGAAGTTGATCTGTGGATGGGTGACCATCTGTCATAGCGAGATTCCTCCGTGCAAGGAAAATACGCAAAGACGTTGGTCCCAGCTGTCATTTGTAGATCTTTGACAGTCGTAACTGTTAGTCAGAAGTTTGAAAGTCTGACAACCAGTCTTACTATGGGGTATCGTATTACCCAGTTACTGGGTTGTGGAGGTCCGATAGTCACACGCTCTATGTAAAATACTGATATTCACCTGCATCTGGTTCGACTGGAAGTCGACCACAATATAGTTGGGAAAAGGCAGGCAGATGATGAATAAATAAATATTACTTACCTAGGCATATCAAAATTAACAGTAACATTCTTCACACCACTACTATTATTATTATTATTCTCCAAATCATAATAATCAGGTACAACACTATCATTAATCGCCATCTCTCTTCTAAAATCGGGCAACGTTTTACTCTTCGGCGAAACTTCATAATCACCACCCGGTAGACTGTAATCACCACTTCCTTTCCTATAATCGCCACTTGGTCGATCATAATCCCCACTCGGTATATCATAGTCGTGGTGGTGATTTTTCGTGTAGTGGATGGTGATTTCTTCTCCGGGGTTGGGGAAGTCTGTTTCAAATAGTTGTTGGAGTAAGGAATGTATTTCAACGTCTGAACTGCCGTGATGAGATTCTATTTCTTCTAAAACCTGAAAAAAATTGAGAAAGACATAAAAATCTATACTAATATTATCCTAACTAACAAACTAAGCTTATAAAATGAAGTTTATAAAGTCTAAACCCTTATACTGGTTATAAAAGAGCATTCATTATGCCAATGTTCCTTATAGTTACACATTATTAGAAGATTTGGCTTATATTACGTTTATTCTTATAATTTGGGTGGGTAAACGATAATAAATCCAATTTATACGGCTACAATAAGGGGTCGAAACGGGTTTTTATTATAGAGGCTAGTTACATTGCTTTTTAGCCATATAATGTTCAAAGTCACATACAAGCTTTTAATATGGTTAAGTATTCTTAGAAAATAAATGCACAAGGTAACTACGATGCTTTTCGACTTATAGGAGCATTTTATAAGACGTCTATCCAACAAACGGATTCTAGCATGTTGTGTTTAAATCGAGGAAGGTTATAAGCTATAGAACATTACGATATGACCATTAGGAGCAGAGCAGCGGGTGAAACAGCGGGGTAAATGATAAATTTAAAGCCTGAACATAACTGGTGGGACTCGGAAATATCTAAATGTAACTGCGGATCTGGAACGCGAAGGGAAGTCAGCCAGGTACTTAATTGACTAGAAACAACTTTTTCATAAGTTGCTCTTTGTATTCCAGAGCCACGCTATCGTTTTAAGATTAGATGTCCTACGGCTCCGGCAGGCATTTAGCTAACTCGGTTACCGTTAGTTTACCAAAAGAAAACTACACGGCTAAATAGGGCCTAGTCCTTAATCAGACGGCGAGCTGCGAGTCCGGAAGTCCCTTCCTCCACCGAGGGCAGACTCATTTGATGATATTACCACCCAAAAAAAGGAGACATCAATACATCCGAAAGAGCATATAACTATGTTCTAACCCACAACTTACTCGTGGTCATTTCCACTGTTTTGATTTATAGTGGCAAAATAGACTAAAATCAAATTGATAACACTAATTATTTCCCCTATAAATGATAAGTGAGTGATTTATTGAGTTGTGCTATCTGAAGGTGGATTGTAAATGTCAGGAGAATAAAATTAATAGGAATTCCTCAACGTCTGGACGTTTTTAACGATAGACAAGATGACTGAAGATACATTATGGAATCAGGCGTTACTTTGCGGAAATCCATGACATTAAATGTTATCAAAAATATCAAGTTCAATTTCGCGCCAAAAATCCAGGCTTTTTGCAGGATGCAATCCCACCCTATGCAGTCATGCAGCAAAGGATTGTATAGGGTGGGATTGCATCCTGCAACAAGCCTGGATTTAAGATTAAGATGACTGATGCTCAATAGTCCATCATTTTTTTAATCACCGTTGTCCACTGCTGGGAAAAGGTCTCCTCCATAACTTTCCACTCTTCCCTGTGTGCGGCTTTCTCCAGCCAATTTGTCATTAACGCGTCTATGTAGTCTAGTATATTAGTTAGGTTATCAAAAATATTTCACACGTATTTTTTGAAAATACGACAGTTTTAGAATTCACAATACACCATTTCTAGGTACGATTTTTAACCGGCTTCAAAAAAAGGAGGTTGTCTGTTCCAAGCAAGCAAGCAGTTCTGTCCTGACGCCCAAATAATATTTGCAATTTTTTGCTAAGTGGTCACACAGAAAAGAGACGTGTTATAACATTATTATTATATCAGCCCACAGTTTCCCACTGCTGGGCAAAGGCCTCTCTCCACTCTTTCAACTTCACACGGCTTTTTACGACCGTGGTCCAGTCCTTCAAGAAGCGGTCCAAGTTATCTCGCCACCTTCGTTTGGGTTTGCCACGACCGTATTCTCCCTTGGGTGTTAAAACATACCTTATAATAAAATCCGGGAGCTCTGTACCGTCCTATTAGACAGTAACAGAGTGGAAGACATGTAGTGGCGCCCTCTGGAAGCACTCTTCGGCAATAGCTGGAATTAAAGAAATATTGCATGTTAAAAACTTAGGCGAGGGGATGTTTTTCGAAGTTTCAAAAACAACGTAGTCTTTTCGAACTTGTCAAATGCATTTGACTAAGTTAATCATAACAATTTTAACATTAATTAGCAAGTAAGTGTAAAATAAGTAGCTCCTTATTGTCCTTATTAAGTTTCACTTTAAAATACAGGAATTTAAATTATCATAAAGCATTTTCTTGTATATGTTTGACTTAGTAACAAAGGTGTTCTGCAAGGATCCATTCTAGGTGTTGCGTTGTTTGAAAATACAAAATATTATAAAACCTGTAGCCGTCTTTGACAGTGGTTCCTGACATTAGAGCGTTAAAAAAACTTCAGATTTATAATATAACTAGTATTACTAGCTGTGCCCGCGACTTCGTTCGCGTGGATGTCGGAACTTAATAATGTATTTTTTATCACATAGTTTCATACAAACTTTCATCCCCTATTTTATCTCCATGGGGATAGAATTGATCGAAATCCTATCTTAGCGGATTCCTACGTCGTAACATCTACCTGCATGCCAAATTTCAGCCCGGTTCGGTCCAGTGGTTTGGGCTGTGCGTTGATAGATCACTATGTCAATGTCACCTTTGAGTTACTTATACAACATGTAACGTAATTAACGCACACCCTCAGACACCCCAATTAGAATATGATGTTATAATCATAATATATAATATATTGAATTTTTAATTTAACATGTAAATGCATTGTTATTAACTAAATTAGTTATTTTGCAGTAAGGTTTATTTTTCTTTATTTTGTATTGAATAACGAAATTTGTATTAATACAAATAAAATAGCACTTTTAAGTCTTGTTGCCTTGATTTACGGTCTATCTTAGTTTGTTTTGACTGTACAGGGGTGATGTGACTATAATTTCCGTAGTTTTAATTATTTTTGATAAAAAAAAATACCTTTATTAAAAATGATAGAAATCGATTCAGTAAACGATTCTGAACAAACTAATTTCAGGATGTGCGTTAATTATGTTACATGTTGTATATATTTAGAAGAAGAAGATAGGTATAGGATATTTTACAACAAAAGTTCTCAGTTACTCACCCATAAGCCCTCTCGCCTCTTTCGTCAGTGAGTACTAGTGAGTAACACTGTAGACTCCTTGCGTCCACCGACCACTCACTGCGAGGAGAGGAACTCATTGTTTCAGGGAAGACTAGGTTCTCTATGTGGGGAGGGACTTGTACCTGAAATTGTTTGAAAATAATAGTTATCGTAGGTTTGTAATGGGAAAAGGGATTTACAAAATGTATTCAAATGAAGCTGAAACAATAATAATATAGCAAAAGTACAGTGATCGGCATGGACCTTCACCTGCGCAGAAGTGAATTAATTATTAAGGTCGCTTTGGTGGATGAAGTGGGGAACGGGGGCGGGGAAAGTGTAGTGATTGGTCCGTAGCGTGCTGTAGCGCATCGCGTCATAGCGGCCACTCGGGATTTATTATTTATTTATTTATTTATGTACACAAAAACATATAGATACAAGAAATAATATTCAGAAAAAAAGAGCACAAAGGCACTGCTTATTTCGACAAGAAATTTCTTCCAGCATACCAGCGACAGAAGAGAGATAGACACGAAAACGTAGACACAGAAGTAGGGATTCGTTCTTCTGTGCGTTTTATTTGCTCTAATGTGTATTCTATCGTGCGTTTTATTTGTCGATAAGTGTACGATGCGCAAAGCGATCCCCACTCTTACGCTGATCGCTCAAGAATCGTACCGATCTCTGTAGCTGGATGTATTTTTTTACATTTTAAAAGAAATTCCTTTCTTTCAAAACTCTGATAAATAAAAGCAAGCATTATTCAATTACATGTTCCATATTCCTTTGCTAAACTTTATGATGAAAGGTATTTTGAACTAAATTTTCACCCAAATTAGAATGCAAGTCATTTCTAGTATGTTTTTACAACGTACAAATGCAGTAAGGTTTTTGACAATAAATTGCATTAAATCTTATTAAAAGTTGAGTGCTCGATACGAAGCTTATGCGGCAAAAATGAAGAATTAACATGCAATGTTTAATGGTTGCAACCATTTACATCCGAACTGAAATCATCATCATCATTATCATTATCAGCCTATAACGTTCCCACTACTGCGACAAAGGCCTCCTGTAAGAGGAAATGGGATATAATCCACCAAGCGGTCCTAGAGCGGGTTGGTAGATGTCACAATTGTCTTCGAGTTTTGGTTCTAGAACATGCCGGTTTCCTCACAATGTTTTCCTTCACCATTTTGAGAGCAGTCGTGACGAGATAAATTATACAAAGTAATGCGCAAGTCGGGACCGATACCACTGGGCCACCACTGCTCTTAAATGGTTAATGGTTGCAACCATTTACATCCCAACTAAATTAACTTCAACAAACTCACCTGACTAGGAAACACACTCTTCACATACGCCTGCCCCGTCATATGATTCAGCCCAACCAACAGACACAAATTGAACAGTCCCCTTTCTCTAGGCTCAAAGGGCAGGTCGATGCATCCTGCCTTTTCATCAATACTCATATTGTCAAAACTATCGGAACTGGCGTCAAGTACATCTTTCATGGAAAGTATGTTGCCTTGAGAATCTGTTAGGTTGAACTTTGAATCCGTGTCCATCTTCGTTATATTGCCTTGTGAAGTTCTGAAACTTTTCCAGGACCTGAAATTTAAGGGATTGGGTTTTATATCGTGGTTAATCTATACTCTATGCATACATATAAATAAAATTGGAGTGTCTGTTTGTCTCATCATCATCTTTCTGCAATTATCCCATTTTACTTGGGGTCGGCGCAACACGTTTTTTTCTTCCATTCTGGGACTATCACACGTCATAGTATCATCTACTCCTTTTTCTTTCACATCATTCCTTAGACAATCCATCCATCTCTTTTTGGGCCTTCCTCTTCCTCTCCATCCATCAACATTCATACTCATCACTCTCTTAGTCACATGACTAGGAGTGTCTGTTTGTAATATTGAAATAACCGTTTTTACGAAATGTTTATGAATATATTATGGTACATACAACAAAATAACATTTTTTACAATTTTTGTATGTCTATCTCATATCTGCCTGTCTGTTTGTAATGGCTAATCTATAAAATGGCTGGACCGATTCGGGACGTCTTTGGCAGGTAGCTGATGTAATAAGGAGTAACTAAGGCAATTAGCCTAAGTTACTCTCTCTGGCCGATCTTGGGGTTTGGATAGCACCCAGAGGGCCAAAGCCTGCCGAGGTCGCGAGACTGCCTCATCAGATAAACGTGACCCTCGAACTTGACCACTGCGGCTAGGTCGTCCACCTCACGCGGTCCTGCCTCCTCCTTCGCTAGCATGACTGCTTCGCAGAAGGAGGTGACCGCTTCCTACTCCGTCTCGCCCCGCAGCATGGCCTCGACCAACGACGGTCGCGAGAAATCTCCGCGTATCGCTATCATGAGGACACGGCGGTGCTCTGCCGCGCGCAGGGCAGCAGGGCCCCCGTAAGGTCTACTGGCGCCCGTGTGCAAAAAAGGATTTTGGCGCCCCTTATGGCATTTCGAATTATCTTTTTTTTATGGTAGTGGCGCCCTGGGGATGTAAAGCTTGCCGCTTCGGAACTTAAACACAAAAAAAAATCATCAAGTGCTACTCAAACTTCACACCCAGAGTTCCATACCATCTAAGAATTTTTATACCAATAATAAAAATGTAACTAACTTATAAAGCATTAGCTATTGAAAAATGAGAATGAATTTCAAAAGCGAAAGCAAGATAAGCGAACATCAACCTCACTTGAAGCGCGAGCGAAGCGAGCGCGAAATTTTTTAGCTTTTTTGAATAAAACAAGGCAATTTTTGATAGAAGAACGCAAAAGTTTAACATTTTCATACTTCAAGTTTTAATCTAAAAGTGAGATCAAATATTTGAAGTCTTTAGTAGGTATTTAAACTTAATCCTATTTAATTAAGTTCTCAACTTTCTGTTCCCTTGGCTTTGGCGCCCGTAAAGGATGGCTTTGGCGCCCCTAAAGGATGGCGCCCGTGTGCATTGCACACATTGCACATATGGTAGCGGGGGCCCTGCAGGGCAGTCCTGCACCGTAAGCTCCACCGTGTCCTCCAGGCGATCCTCGCAGTGATAATAAATAATAACTTACCTAAAGGTAGAATAAGGATTTTCAACGACTTCAGACTTGAAGGAACAGACGGATGTCTGGTGTCTAAACCGTTTGATGTTCTTCGGGTCTAAGTACGCGACTCTAGTAGATACTCTTCTCACGTAGTTCTTACGCTTCTCTGTTAAACTTCTTGTTAATTTTACTGATTCTGGAAAGAGAAAGAGTTAGGTTATTAACCGTACAACAAAAAGTTAAATGTCTGTTGAACAGTTGTCTAAAAATAGTGTTATTGCAAAGCAACACTAATATTAACGTCAAATAATGTTAAGAACTTGACAGTTGTTTATCAGTACAAAAAAAGTTGAAACATCTGTTATACACTTGTATAAAAAAAACTGTCAGTGCAAGGTGGCTCCGCTCCATTTTTACGCTTATTTTCTTTATTTTCAGAGCCTGTTCAAGACCTTGCCACTGTGATTGGTGACTTAGTGCGGAGCGGCGAGCGGTAAAATTTAAAGAAATGTTTCAAACACGCCACGAGACCACGCCCGTCGCACCTCTTAGTCCAAAGTTTACGGCATGCGGCAGAGAGTTTAAGTAGTATGTTAAGATTTTTACCTTCGCTAGTGCTGCCATCTGAGTGTTCTGTAGGAAAACTGCTAGGTTTATTGTTTTCGTCCATATTGCAGACCGCTGTGACAGTCTCGAAGAGCTCGTTCATCAGGTCGTTTAGCTGCAACAGAAAGAAAAACATTATTTATTTATCAAAAATCTTATTCTATCATTACAGGGTTTACCCTAATGCGATAGATAAGAGCTTAAACTAAACATACTTAAGAAACAAAGAACTCAACGTCGTGTCAGGCCCAAGCAAAGATGGCGAGATGACTGGGACTGCTTCATGAAATACTGGATAGTTGCAGATATCCGCAAGAAGTGGGAAGAAAGGCCTTGGCCTAGCAGGATATTCATCATCTGCCTTTTCCCAACTATATTGGGGTCCGCTTCCAGCTGAACCAGATGCAGCTGAATATCAGTTTTTTATATGGCGCAACTGCCTATCGACCTCCACAACTCAGTAACTGGGTAATACGATACCCCATGGTAAGACTGGTTGTCAGACTTTAGAGCTTCTAACTAACAGTAACGACAGTCAAAGACCTACAAATGACAACCGGGACCAACGGCTTTACGTGCTTTCCGAGGCATGGAGGAAACTCGCTATGATAGATGTTCACCCATTCACAGACCAACCTCGGCAAGCGCGGCTTAAACCGAAAGATCGGCCTGTGCGGCTTTAATTAGCCATGAACTCCACAGTTTCTCGTACTCCCAAAAAAATAATAATAAGCACTTTCCACTCACAATTTCACAATAATTTGAAACTTTCGGAACCAAAATAACCTACAAATTGTCCTAACAAAGACGGGGCTACCATTCGATCTCAATATCAAACTATGACTAAGTCAAACCCTGACGAAATGAATGTTCGTTCAAAAACTGATTGTTTGCAAACAATTCTGTAGGTATTAGATTTACCGTTGTAACGACCTTGTTCTGTTTATGGTCTAGTGGTTGCGAGTGATGCTGCTGCGCTGGAGGTGTTGGATTCGATTGCCAAGTTGGACAAATTGTTATTATTTATAAGGTATTTCAGCCATAATGATTTTCCAAAAATGTATTAGATATTTACTGTCTTACCACAAAAAGATAAACATCTGTTGAACACTTGCCTAAAAAAAGTGTAACTGCAAAACGACCCTTATAGCAACATGAAATGTCAAATGACAGTTTGTTTTGGAGAAGTATTCGACAGTTTATCTTTTTGTGGGAAAGTGGTAAGTGTGCTTCACTCTGCCGAACCTTTCGGAATTTACGGATTTCACTTTTTTTTTAAATAGAACTCTGTATAAGGAGGAGATTCTCAATTCGTCAGGGATTGGTTCGCGTTTGACCACTATCTCGCCTGATGGTAAGCGGTAATGTGGTGAGGGAAGCCAGTACATCAACTTATTCCAATCTGTCAAATGTCTTTAATAGATTTTTAATTTTATCCCAATACCGTAAGGTTCATTTTCGGTTGAGAAGACAGATTATGGTAGATTATTGTGCTGACGTCTATACTTATAGTTAGTTAATTTCTATTTAAACATTCATTGTTACTAACATCATTACAACAGGAACAAATATTGGAAACTCAAAACAAATACAAAACAAGGATATTCCAGTTCAAAGTTCAATAAAACAAGTACCTAATGGTTAGGGTAATACCACATTATTATGGACCTACGAGGTTTTGTTCAAGAGCTATCCTCAGGTGCACAAACGTTCGCAAAATGGCAACCGTAGCGCAAAAGGACTTGTTCTCAAAATGGCAAATTCTCAAAAAGTCTAAGTCTCAATATGCCCAATTCTCAAAAAGTCTGATTCTCAAACAGACCAATTCTCAAAAAGCATAACTCTCAAAATGGCAAATAGTCAAAATGGAGTAGGTAAGTATGTACCTATAATTCTTGTAAATATAAGATTTTTCGAATAACATGAAACAACTTAGCTAAATCGAAAACTGGTAATGTTTTACTTACAAGTTTTTTTTCCATATTTACGTTTTGATCATTTGCTATTTTGAGAATTGGACTTTTGAGAATTTGCCATTTTGAGAATCAGGAGCGTTAAGAATTTACCATTTTGGGCACCAGGATTTTAGAGAATTAGCTCATCTATGTTTATGGAACCACTCAATATTTCATGCCCATTATAGGAGAAAGTTTATAAACCAACAATTTAATGCATTGAAAAGAAAAATTACCTGCATCCGCCATTTTGAGAAATTAAATCCAACAGTAGCACACAAAATGAGTTCTTTATTTGTTACCACAATATTTCATTTCCTTTGTGTTATTTTTATCAACCACACTTTGAACACTTATTTCAATTGTGCAACACAATATTTTTTTTTCTTCTATTAAACTACATCTAAACAATTATATTAACATAAAAAATGTTTTTGTCCTCTTTATTATAACTGTTTGTCTACCACTATTAAACACTTTATCCATTCTTTTTTGACAAAAAAACTCAGACCACTTTTTTTCAAACATTAATAATTAGGTAACACTAAAGATTTTTTTTTCCGTAAGGAAACTATTTCGAAACAATTTTATTTACATAAAAATATGTATTGTCCATTTTATTGTAAGTATTTTGTCCACCTAAACACAATTAACCACTTTATATGCGCACAACACAGTTTTTTTTCACAAAAAAAAGAATCGATCCACTTTTTTCTCGAAAATTAATAACAAAAACGATTTTTTTTTCCGTAACGTAATTGTCCGAAGCACTAGCGATGCAGAGTGATCTAATTTGTAATATCAACGAAAACATTATGTTTCTCGAGTAGATAAGTTCTTATATGTAACACCGCGCATGGCATTATGTGGAATGGTACAATTTATGTATTAATTTTTCCTTGTAAATTGATAAACTACCAAGAATTTATTTTTAGAAGTAAGGATAATAATAGGAATTGCTTTGTGAAGTGTTTTATGAATGAATCACTACATATTCTAAAATATCCATGTTTGGATATTTGGTATCCATTCACACAGAATAGCTGAACAGATCTTAATGAAATTTGGTCCTGAGGTAGCTTATTGACTCTAATTCTGGTTTTTTTTTAATAATCTTTTGTTGATGACGTAGTCTTAAGTCAGAAAGTCAAAATAAAAATATTTTATTTCACATCAGCCTTAAAAGGCACGTCGAAAAAAATTGCACGGTTCGGGTTGGTCGTTTTCATGGAGAAGAACCGGCAGGAAACTCTATGGTTACTCTTTTAAAATAATTTGTTTTTACAAGAAGGCTTGATAAGTGGTAAAACGCGACCCTATCGTTAAATAAAAAAAAAAACTTGAGAGGTGTCAAGGGACACCCGGAACTGAGTTACCTCGAACGAAGTTACTGTATACACTCAACAAAAATAATCGTCGCGACTCCACTCCACTCTTTGAGCTCTAGCACCCTTTCGCAACGCGCGATAAGGAACTTCGTTCCAAAAAGTGTCGTGACAACTTTTCGTAAGATTTTTTTCCGTCTAGCCCCCTTTCACAACGCGCGATAAGGAACTTCGTTCCAAACAAACAATATCTAATGATAAAACTAGAAAAATAATTAAACATACAACTGTACTTTTACAGTAAGAAAAAAGCGATTTCAGCTCAACTGTAACATTTCAAGGACAAATTGGTTCCACAAAAATCAATACTAATTAGAAAATAGATTGAGAAACAACAGTAAATTGGATCTTTTCAGTAATTACCTGAATTTAGACGCCATTGGCACTTGGAAGCGTATCAAAATGTGACGCCGAAATTACAAAATCTCATTTGTGATAGAATGTTTTTTGGAATTTCAATTTTATTTCCTAAAGCCGAAGGTTAGAAATCCAATGGCATGGTTACTGTTGTTAGTTTTATTTATTTGTTTTGACTAGTATTCTCATGAAACTGCACAAAATGGCCGACTAACTCGGGTTCAATGTCTGAGGAAAAACATGCATTGTTGAGATAATTGGGTCATTGTTGTAAAAAGGAATGTGATGCACTATTCTTGTATAAATTAGACTACATATTAAATAAAAATAAAAAATATTAAACATGAGCTGTCTTACCACAAGAAAGATAAACATCTGTTTAACACTTGCCTAAAAACTTTTTAACAGTTAAACTTTTTGCTTATCTAAAAAAAGTGTAAAAAGTTTTTTTTTTTTTTACAAGTGTTCAACAGATGCTTATCTTTTTGTGGTAAATCAGAAAAAGTTTTCTAAAAGACAATGTAAAAAGAAACATTTCGTCCTAATTCGAATTGTGTAAAAATAAGTTTTGTCTACTCTTCTTAGAATAGAATTGGTCATACTACAGTAATGTATTTGAGCAAAGTATGAAGCGAAAGTGTGAAGTCTTCCATTTAAATACAAAGAACTAAACCCGCCCGCCGTACTCCCGCCCCGAAACGCGCCCGACCCGCGCCCGCTCTCTGTGTGAAATGCGCTTTATTTGACATCATTGACTCTGAACTTTGTATAATAAAGTTTGGCAGATTATGCATTTCTGAGATTTAATTTTATTTCTTGGTTCCTTCTCTCGTTGTGGATGTACTTACAAATGAGGCTAGGTCATTACTAGTATTATTATGACGTTAGATACAATGATTTATTGAGCTAGTGCTGTACTTGTTACGTTTATCGATATCGATGTTTTAAAGGCCAACGTTCTGACAGTTTCTATTTAAACCCTACATTACATTCGACTTTTGGCGGGTCATACCGTTTAGGTATCTTTTTTATACTGGTAAAATCATCAAATGAGTCCTTCCACCCAGAACAGAGCGGGAGGGACTGTCAGACTCGTACTGACTAAAATCCACGGTGTCCTACAATAGCCATTTACGTTTCGGTGTCATGGAAATTCGAGAGTCCTGCGACCCCAGCAGACTGTGGCCCTCTAAATGGGGGCCACGTCATCATTTTCTTTTTACGTGGCAAAATCATCAAATGAGTCCTCCCACCCCGGGCAGGGCGGGATCACTATCAGACTCATGAGAAAAGGCCCGCGAACCCGGCAGGCTATGGCCTTCTAGAGGGGCCCCGTCATAATGCTGACGTTCTTTGAGGCGCGAGTGGAACACAACGCGCCGGGCAGGGTCCATGGTCGGACAGCGAGTTGCCCTTTACTCGCGCCCCGCATGCCCGCGCCTACGGTGGCCGGAGATCGTCTGCGGACGTCCGATGCCGTCGGCGTCCACCACTGAGGGCCCGTCATCATGCTGAAACTCTTTGAGGAGCGCTGCGTCGACCTATGGTGGCCGGAGATCATCTAGCGATGTCAGTCGCCGTGAGCGTCTACCACTGCGGCTGGGGTGAAGCCTCTAGCCACCTGTATCTAACATTTCGAAAAATTACCGACAAGAGCCTGTAGCCAAACGTTCGTTAACGTTCAGCAGTCGCTAAGACATTTTTGACTTAATACCCCATCGCATAAAGTTGAAAATCTAGTAAAGACTGCTGAGCTATAGCAAACGAAACAAACGAAAGCGATCTGTAATCTTTGATCGTCAACTTTCTGCAATGGGGTATAAAGTTGAAAATGTATTAGTGATTGCTGAACGTTAGCAATTGTCGCTTGCCGTTTGGCTACAGGCTCTGATGTTATAATGACTTCTGACGCTGCGGAATTTTTGCCAGGGTCGAGCTCAATCCCGGAATAACACAAAATTATCATTGTTTTGGTTATAAAGTGTTAAAATAGCATCCCTGACATAGTTTTATATGACCTTAGGTCAGGAATTCCGCTTTGCAATTTAGATAGGGGGGTCCAATTTGTAAGCTTGACGCCTTTAACTAACTATTTTTATATATTGCGGAAGTTTTATACTGATAATAATATTTGACAGTTTGCGTTTGAATTTATTACTGATAATAATTAATTAATAACCGTTATTCAATTGAAAAAATATTTTGATAATAATATGAGAGTTATTTAATTGATTAACATGGTCAAGGTTTTATACTACTGATTAATTTTAAATCAATTATTGCTAATATTATTAATACAAAAGTATAATAACATAAGTCAAGAGTAACTAGTTTGCCGTTGACCACTTCATTGCTTATTATCGGGCAAAGATATTCAAACGCTAATAATTATAACTCAATTACATAAAAACTACTTATAACTACATAATATAAAAATCAATGCCACTTTTCGTTGTAATTTTTTAACTTAAGGTGAATGCTAAATAGTCAAAACATTCGCTCCACCAGCTCTCACATAGAAAAGGTGCATATTGTTAAAATCTCCGAAATCTAACTTACATGCTGCTTTTCTATGTGAGAGCTGATGAAGCGAATGTTTTGATAATTTTTATATTAAAAATTATACTTGTTATTACTGCAGTGTATATTTTGATAAAGTTACATGTCACTGGCTTAAGAAAATTTGAATTTCGCGAGCTACATCGCCGCAATCACCTCAAGAACGGAGGTGAGCAACACCTATCCAAACCAAATGTTTAGGCTTTATTCGGACTATTTAGTAGATGGTTTATGTGAAGTATGCACAAAATCTGTCGAGCGGTTCTTTATTTATCACATTTTTTGTAACAAATGATGTAGTAGTATTGTTTCTGTGGCGCTACGAAGTTCGCGGGGTCATCTAGTAACTACATAAAAATAACCCTTTTCTCATTTTACTTGTGGTCGTCGCAACACGTTTTCTTCTTCCATTCTCCCCTATCAGACGTCACAGTATCATTTACTCCTTTTTCTTTCATATCAATCCTTAGACAATTAATCTAAAAAAAACAGGCAATCATTTTATTGCCAAAAATCAACAAATGAAACAAAACTATCGATATATTTTCTCCCCACACTATTGAAATCTCTAATTAGTTTCGAATAATTTCGAGCGAACATCAGACGGCCCGACGCCTGTCAGAAGTGACATTTTAACGCAATAATATAATTGATTTGAGCTAAAACTATTTTGTTCATGTTCCCAGAGTTTGGACTTGGTCACCGGTCTCCTCACACCATGAGGGAATGGACTGTTATCCATTTCACTCGCCCAGAGCGGTACAATGATAGGCTAGTTGCCTAAAAAAATGTATTTAGTCCGTCTTGAGTCTGGCGCCTTAGACCACTCGGCCATCCTGACTTCGCCGTGCCGGTGCAGGGCCGAAAAACGCCCATCGGCAATAGGCTTGTTGCCTAAAAAAATGTAATTAGTCCGCCTTTTAGATTATTCAAAAATAAGGGACACGTATTTTTTTATTTGTAAATTAGACCAAAAGTGACAAAGATATAGCCTATTAAAGTTACGTGTGACGTCACGATGCGTGGCATTTTTCGCGCAGAGTGACGTCACAGGTAACTTAAATAGGCTATTATCTTTGTTCTTTTTTGTTTAATCGAAAAAAGAAAAAAAACGTGTCCAATATTTTTTTATAATCTAAAATACGGACTAAATAGAATGTAATTATTTTGACCCTGGAAACTACCCTATTGTAATGGCATACATACTTAGGTTTTTGTACAGCATCAATAAATTTTAAGTTTAATAGGTCCATCACTAAGAATCTGGAAAAATAGGACACAGTAATTTTTTTTTTCTTAAACCAATGAATTTTCAAAGATATAATGCATCAAATCGAGACTGAAACTTTTGAATTAAGTAAAATTCTAAAAAGTTGCGATGTTTAGTCAATTTTGAAATCGTATTTCCGTCTATTTTAACTTACGTAAAAATATAAAAAAATACTGGTTAATAATAATTAACAATAAATGATGGACTAATAACATTTTTCCAGTCATCTTGCCAAATGTAAACAAGTATTGATCGACAAAAGTATCGATACTTTCATAAGCCCATCTCTAGATAATCGCTAATTAGTTTAGAATTGTTTCCAGCGATTAAGAGACGGCCCGACGCCTGTAAAGTGGCATAATAGCTTTGATCTCATTTCTTTGAGGCGTAGAAATTGCTATCAGTTGACCAAAATATTTACTAATTGCTCTGTTATCGCAGGTCTTTGGGTTTATTTATGTTTTTGCAATATATTTAATTTTTATGTAATACTATAGTTGTTCCACACGGTTTCACGCTGTTGGGCACCTGCATTACTTGAAAAAAAAATTCTCTAAAAAAAACCTATATTGTGGTCGACTTCCAGTCGAACCAGATGCAGCTGAATATCAGTATATTACATGGAGCGACTGCCTATCGGACCTCCACAGGGATTTGGTAATACGATACCCCATGGTAAGACTGGTTGTCAGACTTTAGAGCTTCTAACTAACAGTAACGACTGTCAAAGATCTATCAATGACATTCGGGAACAACGGCTTTACAAGCTTTCCGAGGCACGGAGGAAACTCTCTATGACAGATGGTCCACTACAGACCAACCTCGGCAAGCGCGGCTTAAGCAAGAAGATCACGAGCTCCTTCTTCTGGTTAATGTTGATATTAGCATGGTATACGACCAAGACTTAAGGTCGTATAACCAGAAAGTTGGCAACGTCGCTAATAGCTGTCACTTAGTTATAAGTTTTAAATAATTTGGCAATGTTACTGAATGGAAATAAGAAATAATTATGGCTCTGTAGTGCACCAGAAAACTGATATAGGAATGCAATTAAAACACAGAATTTGATGTTGTAACCGTTTCAGGTGTACAAAAGGGATTTGGAATGTTTCAAAATGCTTTTTTTAGTGCACTACCAAGACTTCCCAACAAGCAAAGTAATCCTATAAAGAAAGATTTTAAGTCTATCACTACTAATAACGTTCTTATAAAGGCCTTGCGGTAGACTCCTTAACTTATAATAGTATTTGCCAAGCCTTAACATACTCAAACACATTAGTTTTTATATCTCGGTCTTATAGTTTGCTACAAGACTGACCTCTCAATCATTTATAGGACACATTATCTAGTAATAGCATTTCACAAGTACAGATATTCTCAAGAGTAATTGCCTTTATATCTAAGACTTACAGTTAACTACAAGATTATCTTTTAGGACACTTATAGGAATAAGTCTTCTATAATTGTTTGCAGTAAGACTAAATAATCCTGAATAATATTTTGATCCTATAGAAGGATTTTCGGAGAAAAAATGATATTATAACATACTTGGCTGAGACGACTATAAGTTTTTGTCGTCATAATCTTGCTCGAGACTTTTTTCAATCTAATAGTACTTGAAAAGAGCACTATAAGATCAAAAAAGCTTATAAGTTAATAGATTAAACACTTTATTAGTAAACGTCAGCCATTTTATTGATCTATTCAATTATTCCCCTTCGTCTTGAAACTGCTATAAGTACTAATTTACCTACAACGGTTCTATAAAGTACTTAATGGAGGACAATTTTAAAACATGGCGAATATTCATTAGAATTAATGAAATAATTTATTTACAACAATATAATAATGTGCTATTTCGCGAAGGGCATCGTAAAACTTACTAAATTGGGGTACACATTTACAGTAAATATGACTTCCCCAAGAGTTCACACACTATATTTACAATATATTATTAGTTGTTTTACAATAGTATACAAAATAATAGTAATCTTACTTACGTTTTATTAAATATTTATCACAAAATAACCGGCACCACCAGCCGAAGCAACAACAAAGATAACCTTTACTAAAATATACTTATAACTCATAATTAAGTACATTACTAGTGCCATATAAACAAGAATGCTTTAGTAAGATACTTATGCCAGATACTAATAAGAGCGTTTGTACTTGTAATTGTGTAGTCTCATATCATTATAGAAACTATTGCGCTTCGTCAAGTACATTATAGGGCTTAGTAACATTTTATAAGTTGATTATAAGATAGTTATAGAAATAAACGCTCCTATAACTGCGCCCAAATCCAGCTTTGTAGCATTTTACAAGTTTCTTGTAAGTAAAAATAAAAGTAGTCTTAAAGATCGCTTTAAGCACTGATTTTGCTAGTTGGGTTATCTCATTTCCATACAGTAGTAAAATTAATTAAATCTTGTAAATATTTTTGTAGCCTTTTGCGACGTTGCCAACTTTCAGAATAAGCCCTCTTAAGCTCCTACTGGCTCAATTACAAAGTGCATTCGCCCTGACAATTAACAATTTCTATGAGCAATTAACCCACATCCGAGTTGACTCATATTTGTCGTGATAAGAGATGAATCCAATGTATTTATTTACTTGTCAGTTGGGATGTGGAAAAGTACTAATGCTTGTGTAAGTTTTGTGTCAATGTTAATTATTTGTTTGTTTTTATAAACAAACTAGCTGACTTACTTCGTACCGTCTATAACTAACGTCACTCAATTATTGTTTTTGCCTTCCCGAAGCTCCTCCATTTACACTTAAACTTTATGGTATTATGGTATTCGGGCACGCCGCAATTGCGGCGGTAAGACCCCTCTTTGAGGAGTGGTTGGAGAGAAGTCATGGCGTCCTTACCTTCCGCCTGACGCAGGTCCTCACGGGGCACGGGTGCTTCGGGAGGTACCTGTGTCTAATGCGGAAGGAGGATACGTCTGGGTGTCATCACTGCGAAGATCGCCCGGAGGACACGGTGGAGCATACGGTGCAGGACTGCCCAGCTTGGGCGGCGCACCGACGTGTCCTCACGGCTGCGATAGGCGGAGACCTCTCGCGCCCGGCATTGGTTTCGGCCATGCTGCGGGGCGAGACGGAGTGGGAAGCGGTCGCCTCCTTCTGCGAAGCAGTAATGCTCGCGAAGGAGGAGGCGCGCCGCGAGCGAGAGAGGACAGAGTTCTCCCTCCGCCCCAACCGCGGTGTAGGACGCCCACGGCGACGGACGTCGCGCGACGATCTCCGGCCACCGTAGGCGCGGGCATGCGGGCAGCGAGTAAAGGGCAACTCGCTGCCCGACCAAGGACCATGCCCGGGTCGACGGCGCGTTGTGTCCCACGCGCGCCTCAAAGAGCGTCAGCATAATGACGGGGCCCCCCTCTCAGAGAGGGCCAAAGCCTGCCGGGGTCGCGGGATTATTCCCTAACCGTAACCCCGGAACGTAACAGGCTATGAAGGACACCGTGGATTTTAGTCAGTAGAAGTCTGACAGTCCCTCCCGCCCTGCCCGGGGTTGGAGGACTCATTTGATGATTTTACCACGCTAAAAAAAAAAAAAAAAAAAAAAAATGGTATTATGGTATTAAAGTTCAAATTGCCGTTTAAGTATTATTACGAATCTTTTCTATGGAAATATAGAAAAGTGTTGTTTTTAGACATTTTCAAGATTTTTTTTAGTAGAAGTACAATAGAACTTGGTCAAAAGTACAGTAAGAATTTGATGAATTTCTGAGGACAACTCACACTTGACTAAAAAAATAAAAACGCTAAAATTTTCAACAACAAAAAAGAGCTAAAGGTTCCCAAGAAACTTATGGATTCGGATTTCTCCTTTTTGGCCAATTTAAAACAAAGACCCTGTATATCTATCTAATCTAATCTAATCTAATATCTTTAAACGAGCAATTCTTGTATATTTATATATAATCAGGATCTCGGAAACGGCTCCAAGGATTTTCATGAAAGTTACAGATTAGGGGTTTTTTGGCTCAAGGAATCGATTCATCCAGGTTCGAGAAAAGCTCGGTTCCCAAGATATAGACATTTTAAAAACCGAGCAAAGCTCGGTCAACCAGATATTGCATTATTATGGATGATAATGATATCATCCATCAGTTGATGGTCAATGCATAGGGGATTCCAGGGAAATCTGGCCCTTTGGAATCTCCCATTGACAATCTCTAGTGTGTGGGCCGTATTCCGCTTGTTGCAAAAGATGATTCAACACACCCTGTTCCCTTGTGTCTCTATTTCTGTAACCTCGTGACTAGGAACCCACACTAGGAATTTCTCCTGTATCGTGGGTGCGTTTACAAACATAATAAACTCACAAACACAAACCCCCAGACCCAGGACAATTACTTGTAGATCTCTAGAATCGCACCGTAGTAGTCGAATCGTCGGGCACACCGCAATCGCGGCGGTTAGACCCTCTTTGAGGAATGGCTCGATAGGCGTCACGGCATCCTGACCTACCGCTTGACGCAGGCCCTCACCTGACACGGAGGTTTCGGGAGGTACCTGTGTCTGAGAAAGGAGGAAACGCCTGGGTGTCACCACTGCAAAGATCGCCCGGAGGACACGGTAGAGCATACGGTGCAAGACTGCTCCGCTTGGGCAGAGCACGTGTCCTCACGGCGGCGATAGGCGGAGACCTCTCGCGCCCAGAATTGGTCGCGGCCATGCTGCGAGACGGAGTGGGTAGCGGTTGCCTCCTTCTGCGTAGCGATCATGCTTGCGAAGGAGGTGGCAGGCCGCGTGAGGAAGAGGACAACGTCCTCCCTCCACCCCACCCGCAGTGGTAGACGCCCACGGCGACGGACGTCGCAAGACAATCTCCGGCCACGTAAGAGGCTAGAAGAACACCGTGGATTTTAGTCAGTACGTGTCTGACACAATGATATTATAAGTAAAAAAGGTGTAGATACGTCATACGCGCTCAATAACATAAACGCTCAAATGAGGCTGATTCACACATCTTGATCTCAGTGTGACGTTGCCAGCGGCACTTCACGTGCCACAGACTGAATTAAAAGTAAAAGTGACTCAAAACTATCGAAAATGCCGTCGTGTGTGATGAGATATTGTACAAATTAAACATGCAAGACTTCTAAAAGTCAAGGAATCACATAACATTCGTAAATATACTATTTATCTTTAATATTTTCACAAATAAAACATTACGTTTCTATAAATATGGCGTCGTAAAAGAAAGAGTGCGTACACGGGTGCGAGTGAGAGGAGACGCTGACGTGCGGGGGGATTGATGACGCGTGGCGCTGTTTGTTTATCTAGCTGTCACTTTTTTTCTTATTGCATTGTATCAAGCTATCCTTTTCATTTGTAGTGAAATGTAATGTGTGAATAAAAAAGTGTGTATCTGTGCTGCCGCTCGGTGCGGCACAGTTTTTTCCGTCGATTTGTACGCGTATAACATATCTATGACTTTATAATATCATTGGTCTGACAGTACCACTGCTCACGAGTGACGTTCCTATTGCCTATTAACAAACTTGTCCCTTCCGCTCGACAATGAGCGGAATTTGTCTATTTTTGCACCTAAAATAAAAAAGCAGTATAGATCGTACTAAGTAAACCTTCAGTAAGTGCCCTAGTTCCAATTTCATTTCGCATTCATAAAGATTGCACGATCTTCTCATTAAATGATCAATTCGTTTAGTTCGTTCGTTTTGAAGAAATATCGAAGCTGAATATCAGTACCTATTTTAACTGTGGGAATCTGCTGATTCCAAAACCCTATTATGTTTCAAAAATGTAAAATTTGCCACCACTTCAAGGCAGCCAAGTCCAAAATTACAAGTCTATAAAAGACTTTTGCCCCGAATTAAATGATTGATGATTCTGCTATTGATCGTGATTGATTGATGCTCTTGATGATTCTATTGATTTATACTTTTTACAAACATACATAAAACACAAATCATAAACGCCTAAAACTTCCAAACGATTGTACCAAATTACTATACTTTTTGTATCTATATAATCTAATATCTTTAAACGAGCAATTCTTGTATATTTATTTATATACATATAATCAGGATCTCGGAAAGGCTCCAAGGATTTTCATGAAAGTTACAGATTAAGGGTTTTGAGGCTCAAGGAACCGATTTATCAGGTCCCAGGTTCGAGAAAAGCTCGGGAACCAAGATATTTCATGTTTATTTGTAAGATATTTCTGTTTTTTTGTAAGTAACATCACAAACAAAGTGGACAGACGACCTTATAAAGTCGCCGGAAGACGCTGGATGCAGGTCGCTTCCAACCGGTACATGTGGAGATCTAATGGGGAGGCCTATGTTCGGCAGTGGACGTCCTATGGCTGAGATTATGATGATGCTGAAGTTTTTGGAAATTCCACCGAGTAGTTCGAAAATTTGAACTCATGAGAAGCCCCTCCGACTCTGACTCTGGAAGAGTCACCGACATAGCTCATAAAATGTGCAAGTTGAAGTGGCAATGGGCAGGCCACATCGCTCGTAGAACTGACAACCGATGGGGAAGAAAACTTCTCGAGTGGCGACCACGGACCGGAAAACGCAGCGTACGCGTAGGCAGGCCTCCCACTAGGTGGACCGACGGTGTCCGTTTCGACCGCGCGGCCACGACGTTTTTTTTTAAATAGAAACCATCCCCAGTTTTTGTAAAAACATGTAAAAGTCGATTCCCAAAAACCATAAATTTGTCAAAGCAATGGTTAAAAAGTTATAAGGGTTTGAACGTGGCCGCGCCATCGAAACTTTCCGAACCGCGCGGCCATGGAGATCTTTAAAACTAAGAGTCGCAGAGACCTGAAATTTTGGGAAATAGTAGATTGAATTTGTAAACCAAATGTAAAAATATAGAAAAAAATCCTGTGTTTATATTTTAGGAGCTGCAAGGCTAAAACCTCATGGCCGCGCCATTGAAACGGTGACGAACACGTTATCGCCGATATCTCGCTGAAAAAACATCTCAGACGTTTGAAGTTCTTTGTAAAATATAGATTTTAATTTGTCGAAACATGTAAAAATACAACAAAAAATCCTAGGATTATATTTTAGGAGCTATAAGACTAAAACCCCATGGCCGCGCCATCGAAACGTTGAAAATTTAGTTTTTCACCAATATCTCGCTGAAAAAGCATCGCAGAGGTCTGAATTTTTTTGTAAAACCTTGATTTGAATATGTCGAAACTACCAAAAATACAAAAAAAAAAATCCTAGGTTTATGTTTCAGGAGCTGTTGAACAAAATCTCTAATACATCTTTAATATCTCGATTAGGGTGACCACGGATTATTATTTACGGAGAACTTTCCACCTATTTTTATATTAGAAATGATAGTATCTCAAGGATTCGAATTTAAATGAAACAATAAGGTACGTAAAAAAATAATGTTATTTCTTTAAAAATCACAGATTGTTCGCTTACACTAGTAAAGAAAAGTATGTCCTAGTGTAAGCCAACAATCTGTAATTTATGTGATTTTTAAAGAAATGTATGTCCTTGTGTAAATCAACAATCTGTAATTTATGTGATTTTTAAAGAAATGTATGTCCTGCGATGCTTTTTCAGCGAGATATTGGTGAAAAACTAAATTTTCAACGTTTCGATGGCGCGGCCATGGGGTTTTAGTCTTATAGCTCCTAAAATATAATCCTAGGATTTTTTGTTGTATTTTTACATGTTTCGACAAATTAAAATCTATATTTTACAAAGAACTTCAAACGTCTGAGATGTTTTTTCAGCGAGATATCGGCGATAACGTGTTCGTCACCGTTTCAATGGCGCGGCCATGAGGTTTTAGCCTTGCAGCTCCTAAAATATAAACACAGGATTTTTTTCTATATTTTTACATTTGGTTTACAAATTCAATCTACTATTTCCCAAAATTTCAGGTCTCTGCGACTCTTAGTTTTAAAGATCTCCATGGCCGCGCGGTTCGGAAAGTTTCGATGGCGCGGCCACGTTCAAACCCTTATAACTTTTTAACCATTGCTTTGACAAATTTATGGTTTTTGGGAATCGACTTTTACATGTTTTTACAAAAACTTGGGATGGTTTCTATTTAAAAAAACGTCGTGGCCGCGCGGTCGAAACGGATACGACCGACGACATCGTGAGGGTCGCGGGCAACCGATGGATGCAAGTGGCGAATTGTCGTTCGGCGTGGCGGTCTAAGGGGGAGGCCTATGTTCAGCAGTGGACGTCCTCCGGCTGATGATGATGGGAAGCCTTGACGAGCTACAATAACTTAGGCGGGCAACGACATTTCACACAAACTTATGTCATTAACTTTTAAGATTTATCTCAGCCAGCTGTTTTATAATTACAATTATTACTATCTAGTCCTGATAAGACGGTAGGTACCTACATCCTTATCGAGAAGTGTACCGAACAAAGAATCATTGTGATGTCATTGTTTTAGAGTAGTTATAATTAGAGTATGGTTCGTAAGTGCGTATGTAATACTTTGTTGTACGCGTGTTTGGTCTACATCATCTTTTCACGAGTAGTGTCGGATCTAAGGGCCTCGCGGGCCATGTGTCTCGGGGATCTGGCACCAGGGGCAGTCCCCAAAATTATTAACATAATTGCTTGCTTGCTCATCAGGGATCATGGAACTTGCAACGGTGGCGAAATATTGGAAACACAAAACAAATAATAAACATGATAAATATATCCCATTTTAAATCTCTAAATAATAATAATCTTGACCACGTGGGAACATAATATTTTTTCCTACTCCTCCACTATTCTTTTCTGATTAATTTCGTTGCAGGATCCAAAACAGGTAAATTCATTCTCCGGGACACGTCGAGCTTAATTGTCTCGGCGCTTTTCTGGTGGTTGCCACTGTTGATTCTGGCTTTCAGGAGTTGCAGTGGTTGGGAATAGTGTGGTGGGTTTGTCCCATGAAAAAAAAAAGTCTAGACCACGTCGGTCTAAAAACTTGTTTGCTTGCTCCCAAACAAAAATCTGATGTCGGGAAGGATGCAAAAAATTAGAGCTCGCTACGCTCGTAGTTGCACTGTTCTTAGTTCTAGATGCCTGTACAGAAGTGTCAAACAGTATTAGTTCACTCCCTCTAGACATTTAGCTCCAGTCTAGCCTAAAAAGCTACCAATAAAAAAAAATGTGTTTTTAATTATTTTTATTGGAGAGGCCGCCTTTTTCCAGTTTTGCCCCGGTTCGAAAAAATCGTAGATCCGGGGATCGTTAGAATATAGTTTTATAGAGCCCACTCTATATCATCCAACATTTAGATCAAGAATGTTGGTACTGACTAAAGCCATCTTCAAAGTCCAACGTTGAGGCCAACAAAGGAACAAACGCCAGGATTCTGTAATGAGTAATAGAGTATTTGATCCATCAATCAATTGACACACTTTTTATGAGCTGTTAAAACGTGATTCTCTCATAGATTTTGTAAGCTAATAGCAAATTGTGACGTCACTAATTATTTAACTCGGTGATTTCAGACATAAAATAAAGTGTATTTTTAGAGAAATTGGATTTTGGAATGATACAGGGTTAACAGTAGAGGACTGATTAGATTAAAACTGTTGGCATGAATAAAAATATACAATTGTGTAGGCGTAAAATAATCATTAGCAACGGATGCAGCTTCATCAACAAATAAAAACCTAAGTACGAATCATACAGATCTACCTACACTTTGAATGGGGATAATGGGGAAACTACTACGGTTAAAGCTAATTGTAGATGGCGCCACCATAGCTAAGTCCTAATCTATTTCTTCTTGACACTTTTCTCTTCTCAAACCATATTTGGGATCAATACTATGTTTCATTCATTTTGCAATGTTTATTTAATCACAAACCCGATAACCTTCAGAGTATAATAAATTGCGATGTACAGACGCCAGCACATCAAGCTACCACAATCTGTCAGATTTCTATAATAGAATTTCAACCTTATCACAAGAGTAGAAGGTTAATGTTTGACTGGTAAAATCTGACAGATTCGGGTAGGTTGATCTGCTGGCGTCTGTACGTTAAATGATTGTTATAGAAACCGTTAACAAAAAACTGATAACAGTTTGTCAAAAAAATGTAAAGCAATGATTACAGAACAAGTCTTTGCACACCAAGTTTTTTTTTTGCGCTGATGACGCACTTTTATGATGAGTTACAAACGTAAAGCCTGCTCTACACTACTCGCGAAGTTGATCGAATACGATAGTGAAGAAGGGCACTTCACTTCGCTTCGTGCAACTTCGTCTCACTTCGGGCGACTTCCATTTGTTGTCGGGTTTTGCGACTGAGACAAAGGGCACAATGAGCTCCTCGCGAAGTTGCACGAGTGTGTAGTCACATACTTCGGGACTTCGATCAACTTCGTCGAGGCAACTTCGCGAGTAGTGTAGAGCAGGCTTAAGGAATGACTTCAGTCTTCCGTTTGCGTTCTACGCGCCAAACAGCCTAATAACACGCACCGTAGTTGAAGTTCCTCTTACTTTATTTCAGTTCCACAATGGATTTATGATCGTGGTGTCACAAATAACGATCAAAATGTAGCCAGTTTTGATTGTTTTTTCTTCAATCAATCACTGAAAAACGACTGAAGTTTCAGACGTATGCCTAAAAAGGAGTAATTTACAAAAGTATTTACATATTCTCACTTAAAATCACCAAAGCCTTACGTAACTGTTTGACTGGCCTGTTGGTCTAGTGGTTAGTGAAGTGACCCTGACTGCTTTGCCGGAGGTCGTGGGTTCGATTCCCACCCAGGAAAAATGTTTATGTGATGAGCACGATCATTTGTTCTGTCTCTGGGTGTAATTTATCTATAATATGTATGTATTTAGAAATATATAAGTATGTTTATCAGTTGTCTAGTACCCATAACACAAGCTTTGCTTAGCTTGGGACTAGATGGCGTTGTGTGATAGTTGTAACAAAAAAATTACTTGTGACGTATTGGCAATTTTTAGTACCTATGTCGTTTTTCATCAATTTTGGTTTACGTAACAAAAGAAAAAATACGTGTCAAATATTTTTTGATAATCCAACTGTATTTTCAGACAAATACCCTACCTATTTCTGAAATGAAACAACAACAAAAAATCCGCACTACAATAAAAAATACCAATTTTCTCATCAAATTAAAATCCTGACTCACCAAAGCCTTACATAACTGCCATATGAAAACCATAGCTAAAAATACTTTTAACAGCCGTGACTCAGCCCATGGCGACCATAGGGAATGGCTATCAATCACGATACCACTCCACTCCTAGCAGGCTTGGCTATGGCCACCATAAAGGTCACACCACACCTTGTGAAAGCGATGGCTATTTTTGAAACGGCTTTGTTGATAGCAGGGCATTTAAGAGTTCCACACATGATACTATTATATGATGGCATGTTACCATTATATGATGGCACAATAACTATTAATAAAACTTGCAGGGCTCAGGATGTTACGTACTCGTTGCATGACAAGAGTAGAAACGAATTTTGTCGGTTTAGGAGCAAAATGGCAACCGAGGCGCAAAAGGACAAGTTCTCAAAATGGCAAGTTTTCCGAAAGCCTAATTTTCAAAATGGTCAGTTCCTGAAAACGTGGGAGGACTCATTTGATCAATTTACCACGTAAAAAAAAATACTGTAGTGCCTCAGGCAAGAATATGTTGAATTCGATATTAATAACTTAGTTTTTTCATAGTATAATAGAAATAATCATACATCGAAACTCTAAGGAAAGTTTACTAGTATGTGTCATACCAACAGAACAATCAGTGCCGTATTATACATAAGGCACTTTAGACCAGGGGCCCAGCACTCCCAATTAAAAAATGAACAAAAAAAGGGATTGTGTGGTTTTATGAAACCAAGGTAAAAGTGAAACTTTTTTTCACTTTATAAGGTAAAAGCCTCCATTATTGGGACTATTAAGAGTGACGGTGAATGTTTGAATTCTTTAGTTGTGTTGAAATAATTAATCTAACTATTATTTTCTGTATTAGACACTTTTATTAATTCATTAACTTGTATATATTACTTTTTATACTTAATAATCGCTTTTAAATGACAAATATGTTAATTTGAAACAGGGCAAAATGGTATCAAGATCTATTATTATTGACAATGACAAATTGCGTTGTTGTGGTATGAAAAAGGGAGGGCCCGAAAGAGCTGTGCCTATGGGCCCCGAGATGGTTAATCCGGCCCTGAAAACAGCGACCTACGCAAGGTCATTCGTTACTACATGGGACTTATTAGCCTAATCGTGACTGAACTATAAACCTCTACCTGCCCTTCAGGGTAAACAAACGTGATATCACGTTCTGACGTCAAATGACGTACCTCTATGTTTACCTCTGTTATCTGTAAGTATACTGTAGTTTAACTTTTTGTCATATTGTTATAAATTGCGGTTTTGGCACTCAACCGGAACATCTGCGCAGTCTTGGAAATTATTATGTATTGTGGATTTTTTTTTCTATAATCCACTGTGGTCTTTCAATAGCCCTTTACGTTCCAGGGTCACTGTTTCCTAATGAGAGAGTCCCACGACCACGGCAGATTTCGGTGCTCTTAAGAGGCCCACGTCAGATTGCTGACAACTCTTTCCCGGCCCGGGTCGAAGGCGGGCGTAGAACACGTCGCGCCTTCGACCCGGGCAAGGTCCACGATCGGACGGCGAGTCACCCATTATTACTCACCGTCCGCCTGCCCACGTTTATTCAACTATGGGCTCGCGTTTGACCACTATCTCGCCTGGTGGTAAGCGATGATGTCGTCGACGATGAAGCACATTATCATCATGTGTTACAAGATTCCAATCGCCTTATTGCCCATCATCTGCCTGCCTTATCCCAACTTTGTTGTGGTCTGCTTCCAGTCGAACCACTACCTTTAGTACGAGTTTTCAGTATTTGAGACGTAAACTGGAACTTTGATAATTTGAAATTGACAATTTTCAATGAAAATAATAGTTCCTTCTTCGCACATCAGAAGCGCTGTTCCATTTTTTCATACAAGAAACGCTGTAAATACTGTAAAATAGAAGAGTGAAAATTCGTGCTAAGGGTACAGATGCAGCTGAATATCAGTATTTTACATGAAGCGACTGACTCTCTGACCTCCATAACCTAGTTATCTTACTGGAGTAGAAACCTTTTGTATTTTTCCTAAGAAAACACAACTTATAATTATGTTGTTGATGCCATAGTCGACTTTTAGGAAAACTACTAAAGGTGACGCGTATCTTCAGTATACTGGGAAACTAAGTTATATGAATCACTGAAATTGTTGTCAAATCATGACAATTATTATGAGTAGATGTTATTATTTTGAACTCAACTAATATAGTTGAATCTTGGTTTTTCTGTGATCTTTGTTGAGAAGCATTTCTAAACGTCTTTTTTAATGTACTCACCAAAAGAGTGGAACTCACTACCTACCTACGTCTATTAAATGATAAATGATATTTATTTTTTAAGTTGTTTATAAAAAAAAACGCTTTTACACGTCACAACCAATATTTTTTAAAGCTACATAGTTGTGGCCGGTGTTTCGTATGTACCTGACTGCTTTGAGAAGAAACATCCGAAACAAACTCAGAGGTCACAGTCTCTTTTAAAGTCCAGACATTGTTTTGTTCAGGTCATACGAGGATCATGCGGTTGTCTGGGATGGTCTTTTGAGGTAAGAACCACACAGATTTGAGTGGACCTGTCCAGTCAGTGCAAGCATTTGTCGGTTATCGTGTAGCTCGACTCAGAACACAAGGAGCTCAACTGTGTTTCCAAACACATACAACCTGAATCTCTTCAAAGTTACAGTGAACAGTCTTCTTCTGTGTAAGATCACTACATTGTAGACTTTGTCTCTGACACCTCTGACATAGACTAGAGTCAAGAGGAAACCCATTTCAAATAAATTAGTTATTCTTTTGTTTTAAAACAATAGTGATCTAAATGATGTCATTACCTTTAGTTGAATCCATTCATCAGAGATGCAACGCTCATAGGCACTTTTTCACACCAAAAAACTGATTATGACAAAAATAATCAGCTGAAGTTAGACTTCGAAACACTTTTTGTCTGACACTAAAATATTTTAAACCACTTTTTAAGTTCAAAAAGTGTTTAAAATACGTTTTTTGTTTTTTCACTTGTCACTTTAAAATGTTCTTTTGTGTCTAAGCTCACAATTTTTCTTGTTTGTTTTTTGTATATTTTGACATATTTTTACACAAATCATTTCTGTGCCAAATCTGGCAATCACTTTTTTAACGCTTTCTTAAAATTACCTCAAGTATTATTGCACATTATAATTACATTTAGAAATTATCCAGAAAACTTATAAAAAAGAAACAGTTTAAATCTTTTTCACTAAATAAATAAAAAATACTACACTGCAGTGTCAAAATAAAACACCATTTCTTCAAACGTCACTTTTCAAGTAATTTTTTTTCGAAACTAACAAAAATTACACTTAATGCCACAAAAATTCACCCATATTTTGCAACACCATTTTTAAACTACCGTTTTTTTATGTAAATTTTTGACAGTTTTTGCAAATTTTTGACGGAAAGTTTTGTTTAACCGTTAAAACACAAAAAGGGTAGTGAGTTAACGTGATTCAACCGCGAACTGGTGGCGGACTAGCGAAATGAAACGTGGTGAAACATGCGCCGGTGTAAAGCGGAGATTACATGGCGCTATGTTGTAAGCTCACTTTGTTATTTATTCGGTGTTTTTGTGGCTTTTGCCTTGCTCTTATTTTTCAAGGATTTACACTTAAATTAAACTAAAAAGTTATGTTTTATGCCATTATGCATATTAATTAAGTCATGTTTATAACAGTTGTGTAATCATTTTGAAATATGTACTGAAAAGTATACAGGGTTTAATTTTTAAACTAGGCGCGGACGGTGAAAGACGGTGTAGGGTGAAACTATGAGGAATATCAAAAAACGTTGAGTCTCGAGCCTAATTTTGACGAAAACTAAAACTGAATCATTGGATTTTTGAAGAATCTATAATCCTGGCCAAGAAGCCTGGAAAAAAAACATACCCTGTATTATTACACTATTTGTCTAACAGTGTAATAGTACAGGGTGTGTTTTTTGAGTGTTGTGTTGCTAATAAGCAACAAATTCCGAGAAGTAATCATATACCTTAAGATTGCAGTATATCGGCACTATTATCAGAATTATTTAAAGACTTCGATTACTAATTAAGTTAGGTGTAATACTTAGAAGCTGTACTACGTAAGTCTTGCGACGGATGAGGGGGGCATATATGAAATGAAATGATGTTTATTTATGAAAGTAGGTTATATCAACACTTTTACACGTCTTTTCATAAAACTAGATGAGGCCGCTGTTTCGTACCTGACTACTTTGAGAAAAAACATCCGAAACAAACTCAGGTACTCTATAACAGGTACAATAGTAGCATTGTACTCTGTAACAAAACAGACCGCCATGTGAACTAATCTTGTTACATACCACGACTAATTAACACGTGAGTCGGTGCAGATAATTATTGTTATACAACAGATAACTGTGTGTCTATATGAACAGAAGATAGTGATTTCGTAAAGTAACGGCTGGATTCTTGGACACTTCAATTCAGGATCCCATACAATCTATCCGTTGACGTATCTAAGCATTAGACATCATCTACCTAGCCTTTTCCCAACTATAGTGGGGTCGGCTTCCAGTCAAACCAGATTCAGCTGGATATTAGTATTTTACATGGAGCGACTGCCTGTCGGACCTCCACAACCCACTAACTGGGTAATACGATACCCCATGGTAAGACTGGTTGTAGACTTTAGAGCTTCTGACTAACAGTAACGACTGTCAAAGATCTACAAATGACAGCCCAGACCAACGGCTTTACGTGCTTTCCGAGGCACGGAGGAAACTCGCTATGAGAGATAGTCACGCATCCACAGGCCAACCTTGGCAAGCGCGGCTTAACCCGGAAGATCGGCCTGTGCGGCTGTAATTATTTAGCCACGAGTTCCTCATATCTAAGCATCATACAAGCATTCAAAAATTGTAAAAGTCATTTTGTAAAACCATATTTTAAGAGTAACCATGGAGTTTCTCGCCGGTTCTTCTAGAGCACCTGTGGTGGACGTTTTTTAAATGCCCTATGTGAAATAAAAACATTTGATTTTGATTATCGTCATACGTCGTTGGGCAAAAGAAAAGTAACGATAATAAACCATGAATGAAGTATGACAAGAAAGGAAGCTGACTCATAAGATGACGACTCATCATATAATCATCAACAGCCTATATTGTTCCGGCAGAACCCGACACTTGGAGGGCCATTGTGCTGACAGCTCTTTAAGGTGCGCGTAGAACATAACGAGCCGTCAACCCGGGCATGGTCATGACCACCGTCCGGAGATCGTTCTGCGACATCCGTTGCCGTGGAGGTCTCTCGAGGTGGTTTGGTCGTGAGGTGGACGCAGTCCTCTCGCTCACGCGGCCCGCCTCTAACGTGACTGCTTCGCAGAAGGCGACCGCTACCCATTCCATATCGCCCCGCACCGTGGCCTCGACCAATTCTGAGAAGAGAGGACACGGCGCGCGGCGGTGTTCTGCCCAGGCGGGGCAGTCCTGCACCGTATGCTCCACCGTGTCCTCCGGGCATTCCTCTCAGAAATAGCATGCCTTACTTTTTTTTTCTCACAATGAGACCACTGATCTGTACTCAACTGCTAAGATTTTATAACTTTTTTGAAGCCCATTTGTAGACTTTGGGGATTAGTGCCTACTGTTCTGATATCGAGGATCGCCATGTAAACCAAAAACTACGTGATTCCGTGCTTCGCATCCACGTGAGTCACAGATAATAACTATTACACAATAGATACTGTCCGTCTATGTGTATATGGGGACAAAAGTGTAACTAATTATTTATTTTATTTATCTCATCTCAGTATTACGATTTTTTTTTAAATAATGTAAGTGCATTAGGGCATGCAACCGGGAAATCCCGGTACCGAAAATACCGGGAAATCCCGGGAATTTTTAAAGCAATCCTGTACCGGTTCTTCGTCCAGTAGTCCCGGTACTTTCGATACTTTCGGTACTTTATTATTTTCCTTCTTTTTTTCATTAAAAATTTACAAATCATATCCAATAAACTATTCTTTTACAATATTGTTGATATAAAACATTTTATTTGAAAATAATGAGAATTTCGTAAACAAAAACTAATCAGCAATGTAAGTAAAGGGGTCAGTTATGAGGATGATTATGATTCATTTATTGCATTACTTTCATTTTGAAGAGAATAACTTTAAAGCTCAGATTTTGAGTATTTTATAATTATTTGGTTTATTAATCTCTAAAAAGCTTTTACTTTTTTATGATACTACCTTTATTTTAAAGAAAATAGTGTTTGTTACATTCTTTTCTTGAGTTTTATATTTTTTTCATTTCGCTAAAGCATTATACTAGTTTTGTTTTGCTACAGTTTGTTTAATGATATTTATTTACAGTAGAAGGAAAAAAGTGACCAAGTATGTGATGTTATAGACTTATTACTATAGAGGAAAGAAAAAAGCAATTACGTGACAAAGATAGGCTCATTTCTAATTCAAAATAAAGTAGGAATTTCCAATATTCAAAATATAGTTCTGATATATTTTAATGATTATATTTAAAAGTTTTTCTTATACCAATATAAAAAAATACATGTGGTACTCGGAAATTGCGAGAAATTACCTTTTTTTCCACTTCATTCGCTCGGAAAGATTCTATTCATTCGCGCGTTTTGCGTGAAAAATAGAGTTAACGCGCAAAACTCCATTTAGCGTGCTAGAGCGCAAAGATTTGTTCAAAATTCGGACAAAATACCTTGTAGTGAATTATTTTCTTCACTGGCAGGTGAGGCGCAGAGCCGCCCATACTGCATTTCCTCGCTTAGTGAGGTAAAAAGTTGTTTGTTTCATTCGAAAGCAAAGTTTTTCTGCATCTCGTACCTTTGAAAAGTTCGCCACGCTCAGTTTTCAATCCTACTTGGATTGAAAACTGAGCGTAGCGAAATTTTCGCACCAAATATCAACTTTGCAGCCTTGCATAACAAATAACTATTTTATTTTAAAGAGACGTAAAATGTTTGTGATGTACTACTGTAGTAAGGAACTTCTTTGTTGCAAGAGAATTTGATAAGTAGGTGTCCTTATGAAAACTCTTTTTGTAGTTAGCCGTTTAGAATTAGTAAGATAAAGTAAATTGTTTTTATGACGGAAAATTTTATAATTACCGAAGTCTCCCGAACTGAAACGACGTTAGACGATGCCTGGTGTCGGGTATTTCCGTTAGGTTTTTGTTGGGAATGTCTTGATTTGGTCGACGCGCCGCGATCAGAACCCCCCATTAAAAGCTATGCAATAGCTTAAAAAAGCATTTAAATTCGGTTCCTTGAGATTAAGTTCTGATGTTTATTGTCAATTATAGATTTACGAATAAAACAAAGTTTTATGAACTACTCCATCCCACCCACATTTGTAATAAGTTCATTTTTCAACTGATTTGACAATTTTATGTAGTGTGCACGCACTCGTGCCTTTCGTTCGATAAGTTAATAGCGTTTGTACATGAGTACCGAAAGTACCGAATTTCCCGGGAAATCCCGGTTCCATGTCCCAGTACCGAAACTTCGGTACCGGGCCTTAAAAAGTACCGGTTCTGCAAGCCCTAAAGTGCATTCATTTTGCTGAGAATTATATGACTTTTTGGAGGTAAGCTTCGAGTTCAAGCTTATTAGGCTCAAAAAAAAAGCAGTATGTATTAGGAGAAAATGTTTTATAAAAAAAATCGTGGCTTTCTCTGAGTGGCTTCTCGAAAAGTGTTTTCATACGGGTTTCAACTTCATTCAGACTAGATAATGCGCATAATATAAAACAAATAAAACTTAATATTGATTAAAAAATCTCGATAACTCTACGACTTGGCGAAATCGTGAAAGGTTAGTCAGGTCGACAGTTTCAAAATAATTATTTCAGTCATGCAAACCTGAACTTTTCGTAATTATATTTAGATTTGCGTAGCCAAGCAAAACTTTCACATTAATGGCTTATTTTAGAAATTGTAAAACATTTCTAAAGGAGCTAAGATGTCAAAGGGTAGACATATCTCTCTTTTTGGATGTATGTTTCTAAATGATAGGGAATAATTATAGTTTTTATTTTGGTGTTCAACTACGACAATGCCAACAGGAAGAATTATGATTTAAAGTTTTAAACACTACATACTTGTATTTTTTGATCTCCATCTACTATTTAAGCCAACCAACACTCTAGCTATTATTATAAATGCGAAAGTATGTTTGCTAAGCAAAGACGCCAAAATCGCTGAAACGATTATGATGAATTCTGTTACAAAGATAGATAGGAGCACCCTGGAGCCAGCCCGAAGGGAAAAGGGTAACAAAGCTGTGAACAAAAAGTAGTTTATAAAAGAACAAACTGGACAGCGTCCACGTAACGACGTGTTTACCCCCTTTGGAAGCACCTACGTTCGTTACTGGGGTAATCCAGTTCATGAATCCGACTGTATTTTAATGTTCTTTTTTAATGTAAGATGGCTTTGCTCTTGACAAAGCAAAAAAGACAAGGACGACGATGGAACGAACTTACCCAGAAGAAGACTGTTCACTAGGGCTTGCAGAACCGGTACTTTTTAAGGCCCGGTACCGAAGTTTCGGTACTGGGACATGGAACCGGGATTTCCCGGGAAATTCGGTACTTTCGGTACTCATGTACAAACGCTATTAACTTATCGAACGAAAGGCACGAGTGCGTGCACACTACATAAAATTGTCAAATCAGTTGAAAAATGAACTTATTACAAATGTGGGTGGGATGGAGTAGTTCATAAAACTTTGTTTTATTCGTAAATCTATAATTGACAATAAACATCAGAACTTAATCTCAAGGAACCGAATTTAAATGCTTTTTTAAGCTATTGCATAGCTTTTAATGGGGGGTTCTGATCGCGGCGCGTCGACCAAATCAAGACATTCCCAACAAAAACCTAACGGAAATACCCGACACCAGGCATCGTCTAACGTCGTTTCAGTTCGGGAGACTTCGGTAATTATAAAATTTTCCGTCATAAAAACAATTTACTTTATCTTACTAATTCTAAACGGCTAACTACAAAAAGAGTTTTCATAAGGACACCTACTTATCAAATTCTCTTGCAACAAAGAAGTTCCTTACTACAGTAGTACATCACAAACATTTTACGTCTCTTTAAAATAAAATAGTTATTTGTTATGCAAGGCTGCAAAGTTGATATTTGGTGCGAAAATTTCGCTACGCTCAGTTTTCAATCCAAGTAGGATTGAAAACTGAGCGTGGCGAACTTTTCAAAGGTACGAGATGCAGAAAAACTTTGCTTTCGAATGAAACAAACAACTTTTTACCTCACTAAGCGAGGAAATGCAGTATGGGCGGCTCTGCGCCTCACCTGCCAGTGAAGAAAATAATTCACTACAAGGTATTTTGTCCGAATTTTGAACAAATCTTTGCGCTCTAGCACGCTAAATGGAGTTTTGCGCGTTAACTCTATTTTTCACGCAAAACGCGCGAATGAATAGAATCTTTCCGAGCGAATGAAGTGGAAAAAAAGGTAATTTCTCGCAATTTCCGAGTACCACATGTATTTTTTTATATTGGTATAAGAAAAACTTTTAAATATAATCATTAAAATATATCAGAACTATATTTTGAATATTGGAAATTCCTACTTTATTTTGAATTAGAAATGAGCCTATCTTTGTCACGTAATTGCTTTTTTCTTTCCTCTATAGTAATAAGTCTATAACATCACATACTTGGTCACTTTTTTCCTTCTACTGTAAATAAATATCATTAAACAAACTGTAGCAAAACAAAACTAGTATAATGCTTTAGCGAAATGAAAAAAATATAAAACTCAAGAAAAGAATGTAACAAACACTATTTTCTTTAAAATAAAGGTAGTATCATAAAAAAGTAAAAGCTTTTTAGAGATTAATAAACCAAATAATTATAAAATACTCAAAATCTGAGCTTTAAAGTTATTCTCTTCAAAATGAAAGTAATGCAATAAATGAATCATAATCATCCTCATAACTGACCCCTTTACTTACATTGCTGATTAGTTTTTGTTTACGAAATTCTCATTATTTTCAAATAAAATGTTTTATATCAACAATATTGTAAAAGAATAGTTTATTGGATATGATTTGTAAATTTTTAATGAAAAAAAGAAGGAAAATAATAAAGTACCGAAAGTATCGAAAGTACCGGGACTACTGGACGAAGAACCGGTACAGGATTGCTTTAAAAATTCCCGGGATTTCCCGGTATTTTCGGTACCGGGATTTCCCGGTTGCATGCCCTACTGTTCACTCTAACTTTGAAGAGATTAGGATCGTATGCGTTCGGGAACATAGACGCAGGCAGAGAGTTCCAATTCTTCGCTGTTCGCATTATATTTTTCGTCTAAAAGGGTTACTGAAGAAATCGACACAATGTTTGTCTTTCATTAGCTGGAACTTCGGTATGATGACGTAAGTAGAAACCTACGTTCATTAGCAAAGTGAACTATGATTTATTTTTAACCTAACTCGTAATAATTGATGGGTTCCGCTTTGGCAATAATGTTGTTTCTAGTGAAATATTTCTTATATTTGTGAAAAAAAAGTGATGCAAGTGACTTTAGTGACTTATGAGTTATGACGTAAGTATTTGAATTTTCCTAACGCTACTATCACCGCCTAACCCGTTTATTTCAAAAGGATATGCAAATCGATGATTTATACTTAGGTTGGAAGACCGTCTGGGAAGGTAACTGCTACCCTGGAACGCAAACGGCAATTGAAGGAACAGAACAGAATGGATGTTTATTAGTAAGCAAGATTCTGAGTTTCTTCCGTCTTACCCAGGGCGGGAGGACTCATTTGATGATCAAAACCATTTACATTGCCAAAAAATAAATTATACTTGCCTTGGCTCTAAGGAAAAGCGTTAGGTACTCTTCCAATAATTATAAAAAAATGGTAAACAAATTAAAAAAAAGAGCATGTTTTATACAGTCAAAGTAAAATGACAGTTTAATATTATGTCTCATTCATTAGGTACCTCGGCAATTATGAAGAGTAATTGTAATTCCATAACAAACCGACTTTCAAGATCATTGTTTCATAATTACCACTCAATTATAATGACTGTCAATAATAATTACCATCAATCTCAATTTACTTCAACAATAAAAGCTATCCATTAAATCAATGCCAACACTTTTATCTTCGCCTGTACACTCGACCTTGCATCTCTTTCTATCACAAAACAAAAATGTTTCTACCTCACTCATTCAGTGAATTATGAACTACATTTCTCAACTATAACAAACGATTTGCGACTTAATTTCTTTGCGTTTACAGTTTATTTTACAATTTCAGTTATTAAACTACATTGTTAAGCTTCATCAATGTAACATGCACTTTAACCTTAAGTTTTTAAAGTTCGTTTTAGATTGAAACGAATGTTTCTGATGAGTAATTGTTTAAAAACTGTACGATAATGAAAAGATAATTAAATCTCTTAGTTACATTGTAAGCATGGTCATTTTTTCCCAAAAGTTGAGGCCTCTATAGGGCCAAACACCTGCCAGGGTCGCGGGACATAGGTTAACGCGGCTCTAGAACGCAACTAAAGGAAGTAAGTAAAATATTAAGTTTGAGAGTAACTACCGCTCCATCCAGAGCGGGAAGACCCAACTCGCTGTCCGACCATGAACCATGCCCGGGTCTACGGCACGTTGTGTTCCACGCGCGCCTCAAAGAGCGTCAGCAATATTTCGAGGCCTCCCTCAAGAAGGCCAAAGTCGCGGAACTTATTTCATTACCGTGGCCCCGGAAAACAAAAGGCTATTGAAGGACACCGTGGATTTTAGTCAGTACAAGTCTGGACATACTTACAAGAGGACTCACTTGATGATTTTACCACGATAAAAAAAGGGTGGGAAGACTCATGCTATGATATTTCACCGAAAAAAAAAGTTTCTATGGAAAAGGCTAAGTTAGTACCTAATGATAGGCACAGACTACAGTATAGTTGAAATAATATTTTACTATTTTGAAAAAGCCTGAAAATAATTAGACATTAGCAATATCAGTCGAATAAAGAAAACCAGCTGAAATATGACGTAATACGAGTAGCATTTTCATTAATCTAAGTTTGATTTTTAGAAATTACGACAAATAAGAACAGATTACAATAAGTACCTACGTAAAAATCTGTGACTCACTTTTTGTGGCCCGTAGTGTAATAACCCAAACTTTCTAACATACAGCCAACGCCATCTCTGAGTTTATCCTTGAACTAGCAACTATGAAAGCTTGTTAAAAGCTTCCAATACTCGCCGCTAGGCGCCACTAGTATGTTCATCATATATTTTTGTCCGCCAATTATTTTGTATAGCATCGCATGGTTATTTTCCTGAATAGGTAGGTATATTATGTTTAGATAACGCTATTACCTTTTTTATGTAGTGATAAAAATAATAGCACCATGAGCATGACTTGTTTTGAACAACATTCAATTATTAATAGCATTCATGTGTTTCCAGTGGAATGGAATTTAGACCTATTTCAATCTCTTTTCTTAGGTTTTTTTTTAATAATTGGTAAAATCATCAAATGAGTCCTCGCGCTTTTTGTGCAGCGGAAGGGACTGTCAGACTCGTACTGACAAAAATCCACGGTACTCCTTAAATTGCTCCTAACGTTCCAGGGTCACGTTAGTCTGCTTAGACACCAAGGTTGTCCAGTTTGTTCACCCGGGTGAACAAAGTGGACGATCTTGGTGTCCTTTGTTCACCTCGGAAAAATATCACTTGGGTAATATCACACAGATGAATTGAGGACACCAAAGTTGTCCACTTTGATCACCTCGGAAAAATATCACCTGAGTGAAAAAAGGTGACTTTTCTTCTACGATCTTGTAGACTTTTATCTGGGTGAACAAAGTGGAATTAACCAAGCCTATCAGTAAAACTAGGGTATCCAACCTACACCGGAAGTACTAACACTTAGTACCATCACACATGGCGGCTAACTAAATACTAAATCAAAAATGGTGCAACGATTTCTGATAAATTATTGGTACACAGGTACTGACGAAATGATTGATGGAAAGTAGTTATACGCCTACGACATTTTATAGAAGCTTGCAACATCATAATCATGAGAACCGGTACAATTATATTTTAACAGGAACATTTTTGAACTTCATTGTTTTGTGAAGATCCTCATATAAGTCTTTAACTTCAAAAAGTCAAGCCGGGGCCAGCCGGGAAAGACTCAGACCGAGACTCCACCAAAGCTGTATCGAGCTGTGCGGGGTCGAGATGTGTTTTGAACAACCAATAGCATTGCGTTATTGACACAGCTCCACTCCGCAACGCAATTCTATTGGTTGTTCAAAACACGTCTCGACTTGCACAGCTTTGGTGGAGTCTCGGCCTTAGGCCTGGATTCCACCAAAGCGGGGAAGAGAGGAGATGTGTTTGAATAACCAATCAGATGTCCACATCTCCTCTCCGCTTAGCTTCAGTGGACATCTGATTGGTTATTCAAACACATCTCTTCTCGTCTCCGCTTTGGTGGAGTCCGGGCCTTAGGTAGCGAGACGGCCTTCACGAATACCACGAGGTTTCATTTGAGAAGGCACAATATTCTTGGAAGATTTTGGGGGAGGCCTCTGCCCAGCTGTGGGGCAACATAGGCTAAAAAAATCTCAAAAAACACTGAACGGATATTTACTCGTAAATCTACATATTCACCAGTAAAAAGGTACACTATTCCGTAGTGACATCTACTGCCTATATGTATAAAAATAAGTCGGGTTTTCCTTCCTGACGATATAACTCCAGAACCGATTTCCACGGTTTTGCATTCGTTGGAAAGGTCTCGGGCTCCGTGAGGTTTATAGCAGAAACGGAGTTCGCCGGGTTTGCAAGTAGGCTATATTTTATTTGAAAATGCATCTGTTCGAAGTCAGATGTAGCCAATGCCGAAAATAGGGGTGTGCCAACGGCGCCCAAGCCCACCCGAAAAGGGGCACAGAAATGGACCGACCAGCACCACAATTGGCCAGACCATGGAAATATGAGTTACGGCACTGGGTGTAGCTCGCTAGAATTGATTATATATAAAGTCTAAGTTTTCTCACGATGTTTTTGCTTCACTCTGTCTAAGATAAACTTCGAAAATATATACACATTTAAAGGGTCAAAGGGTAGACCAACTTGGGTCGTTCAGATAGCTTGCAGTCAACGTGCATTCGTTTCTTAAAAATAAGCCATAAAAAAAATACTCACATTCTCTTTATCCAAATCCAACTGAGTATCCCTTTTGGGCAGAGTAAAGCTTATACCACTTTCGCACTTATTCCTCAACCTCCTCTTATCAGCAGAGTGGAATTTCCTCTGCAGCTTCAACTGCTCGCCATTCAGATTCTCTATGGACCTCGCATGGTTCTTCGAAATCAAGATAGGCTTCGGTTTTATCGGCATCGGCTTTCTCATCTCCAAATTCGGGAAGCCATTTTCGAAATTCTGCCTCAATTTTGCGAATTCGCTTTTTGGAAGCAGTTCGTTGGCTTCTGGTGGTGATGGAGGCATTTCTGGGGTTGATGGAAGGATCTCCGGGCTTGAAAGTGGTTCTTCTGGGGTTGGTGATCGTCGTTGAGGCTCGTATGGAAGGTCATAGATTTTCTGGTCCTGTAACAAGAGGAAAGTTTATGTTAGTTAATCATTACGTATTTTTAAAGCCTTACCCATCGTCTATCTAAATGCGAGACCGTTAAAAACTACCGCACTGATTTTCGAAATGGCATTAATAGGGTAGTTTCCAGGGTCAAAATAATTACATTCTATTTAGTCCGTATTTTAGATTATAAAAAAAATATTGGACACGATTTTTTTTTTTTTCGATTAAACAAAAAATTACAAAGATTGCCTATTTAAGTTACCTGTGACGTCACCCTGCGCGAAAAATGCCACGCATCGTGACGTCACACGTAACTTTAATAGGCTATATCTTTGTCATTTTTGGTCTAATTTACAAATTAAAAAATACGTGTCCCTTATTTTTGAATAATATAAAAGACGGACTAATTACATTTTTTAAGGCAACTAGCCTATTATAAGTACATGAAGATAATTAAGATTTAAAATTCATTAATTTTTAATACTTTAGTTTTGCGTTTTGTACGTTACATGCAACATTGCTAAGTGAGTACCCAGCTTTATACATGCATATTGCTCCCGTGTGAACCCGAGGCGGGTCGCTAGGACACAAAGCTCCGTTCTCGAGGCATTAGTCATCAATCTGAAGATGTATCGACTGCCAATGTATGCTCTAGGCTTTTAATTGAAATATAAAGACATATTCAAGTTACATAAATGACTCATAGATACCTAATTTAGGGCTAAAGACCTTTGTGTTGGTTGTGGTACAGACACCAGCACATTAATCTGTCAAACTTTAATAGATTTTCAACTTTATCACAATATCATCATCTGGACATCTGCCTGCCTTTTCCCGACTATATTGTGGTCGGCTTCCAGTCGAACCAGATTCAGCTGGATACTAGTATTTAACATGGAGCGACTGCCTATCTGACCTCCAACCCAGTAACTGGGTAATAATTGTATCATACCCCATAGTTAGACTGGGCTCATCACAATAGTGGAAGGTTAATGTTCGATTGATATAATTTGACAGATAGGGCTAGCTTGACCTGCTGGCTTTTGTACCTTCGCGTGGCAAAAAATAAAAGCAATTTCTGGCAAAAACAACTTTTCTTCTTTTTTTTATTTGATAAATTGGACATACGTCAGAAAAGTCACGCAAAAATAATTAAGTAATTTTTCAGTACCCGTCAACATCAACAAGAGGCTATTTCAATAAAAAAAAAACTGACCCAAAAATAGATTTCTTATCAAAAAATATCTGACACGGTATTTTTCTTTATCTTTGTCTTTAAGTATTGCGTGTTAAAAAAAGGGGGGAGGAATCATTTTTCAATACCTACTCTAACGTGGTGTCCTGCGTGAGCGACGACGCGACGCGATTCGAACTAATTCAACTACTATTGTAATTTATTACCTATTTTAAAATTTACTTCGTGTCGCGTTGCGTCGTATTTGTCGCTCACGCAGGACACTGCCTAACATGCAGACTACACAGATTTTCAATGTATTTATGTAGACAAAAATCCAGTCACTTTCTCAGTATTACTCACAGTAGGTATTACAGACAATCGGCCACCGACAATTCAAAAAGTCATCAAAATAAATTGGCGATATTAGTTTTACAATGGTACGCTCTCTCGGGTCAGTTGTGTCATTTTGACGGTAGTTAGAAAGTTTTAAAGATGTTTTTTTGTAGTTATTGTAAATCTGTATTTGTTCCTAAAGAGGCGTTTTCACTAGAGAACGTTTGGCCAGCGATTCTTTTCCTTGATACAAAATTTACGAGAAATTACCCGAAATTACCCGATGTCGCTTGCAGCATCTACGGGTCGCGGGATTTGCTGCAAGTCCAACAACCTTGGGGTCTTCAAGTCAAGAGTAAATCGGGGGTCACTAAATTCTAGTGCACATAATATAAGAAAATGATGTATGTATTTGACAAGAACTGTGGTTGGATACTAAAAAGAGTAAAATAAAAACTTTTTCTAAAAAAACCGGCCAAGTGCGTGTCGGGCCACGCACAGTGTAGGGTTCCGTAGTTGCCCATCAAAATACTTATGCGAACTAACTAAACTGATTCGCTCAATTTAATTTTAAAAAGAAGAATTTTCAAAATCGGTCCAGGTCTCTTTGAGAAATCGGGGAAAATACATAAGAAAAAAGATTACAACGAATTTAGAACCTCCTCCTTTTTTTGAATATAGTTAAAAATAGTTGACGATAAAAACCTACCTATCCCCAAAAAACATACCTATAAAAGCTGTAAAAATAAAGTTGACAAACTTAAATTTGCAGTTGTCTCCGACATATTTTGTTTAAGAAAATATGATATCAAGTACATTTTATAAGTTGGTCGACTATTACTCGTAAAGTTGTAAAGCCTACTTAGTCATGATAATTTTCTTTTAAACTTCGTTATATTTATACTACTATTGTGAATTTTTTCACACCCCCAAACATAACCGTTTAGCTGGTAGAGGGGGGGGACACTCGAATCGAGCAAAATTTAGCACTTTAAAGCTTAATATTTCACAAACGAATTTTTTTATCAAAAAATTGTTAATGAAAACTATCACTTTTTTTTAAAGGCCTATTTAATGATACCCCACACAGAGGGGTACGCGAGAAAAAAAAAATCCTCACTTTATGTGTAAGTACTGGAGGTACCCTAAAACAAAATATTTTACGAGATTTTATTTTACCACTTTTTCGGCACAACAAATCCGTATATTTACACCAAATTACAGCTCTCTAGTACTGTGCGTCTCTGAGCTAAACTGCGGACAGACGGACGGACGGACGGACGGACGGACGGACGGACATGGCGAAACTATAAGGGTTCCTTGTTGACTACGGAACCCTAAAAAAAATGCGACCGCCTTCAAACACAACCACAAAAAAGTGTAAAATAACCTACAAAACTTTTTTTTCGGTAGTCGGTGGCAAAAGAGACAATGAAAAATAAAAAAGTCACAGACTTCCGAAAGAAAAGTTTTGCTGGCTGAAGGTGGCAATTCCACGTCGGTGTTACAAGGCTCTGAAGCCATACGATTGCCATGTAGGTACTGATGACGCATTGCCCTGTATCTGCGACATGTTCTCTAGTGAAAATGGTCCTTAATTATTTTGCTGTAAAATTCTTGGCTCTGTTTCCGGAGAAAGAAGAAGTGTCGTTGCACTGTAAGAATTTGAATTTGAGCCAATTACCTCTGATTTCACTTTATTCATACGTTCAACAAATTTTTAATAAAACACTTTTAAATTCTATTTTAGTTTGCTTTGTGTTGAGTGGCCTTTTCAATTTTTTGGTATCTTGTATCTTGGTGATACAGTGATACTAAGGCTGAGGCTATACTATGTCGCGACGCGATCTGCGACACAGTCATGAGCATGAATGCTCACGTATACGGCTACACCACGGCAAGTCTCCGATACCTCACGACTTTGGTATCCATTGACGCGTGCCTGTGTCCGAATCCGAACCTCTACGGTAAGATGCACACCAACCGGCGGCCGGATCCGGCGCCATTTTACAATGCAGTAAAGAAAATTGAAATATATCAAGAGTAAATACAGTTCATTTATTTACTTGCAAAGTTATGTCCGTCGGCATTCCGCGACACGTAGCGACGACGTGTCCCGTAAGTTGCATGAAAATGTAAACTGTAGGTATTTACTAGTTGATAGATTTCAATGTTCTTTACCGCATTGTAAAATGCCGCCGAGTCCGGCCGGTTGGTGTGAATCTTACTTATGGATTTGTATTGCGATAGTCACCTGGATACCAAAGTCGTAAGGTAGCGGATACTTACGTCGCCTAGTGTACGAAGGGACTAAGTCGTTTCGCTCTTCCAATCGTATCGCAAATCGCTACATACAATCTCAATATATACGATATTTTCTTCTAAAATCCATTAACCATTATTCTGAGCATGGATGAGAATCCTAACTGAGCTGTAATCAGTACATGATGGCTTCTTATGTAAACAAAGCATGTACGTTGCACCGTTGAGACGCATTCTAGCTCACACCGTCATACTTGTGGGTTTAGGAGTAAGAACCGACATTGTTAAAGATATCTATTGTGGATTGTGGGTAGTCACACAAAGGTACTCTCGGGTGGAGCAATTTTTATTAAGACTAGAAGTTTAGTCCGTTTTTTAAGCGATAGAATCATCAAAATGTGTCCTCCCGTCCAGCGTGGAGCAGAAGAGACTCTCAAACGCGTAATGACTGAAATTCACTCTGTTCCTTTAATAAATTAATACGCCTTTACGTTCCAGGGTCACGTTTACCCATTTAGATGGTTCTGCAACCAACAGAGGTCATCCTTTGGTAGGAATTCGGTAATATCTAATATTATAATTATAACCGCTGAGTTTGTTCGGTAGAGATTAGCGCTAATCTCAGGAATAACTGGTTCTTATTGATAAAATATGTTTTCGTTGGATAGTCCATTTTTCGAGGAAGGCTATAGGCTATATAACATCACGGTACGACTAATAGCACCCGAGCAGCGGAGGTGAAACCACAGGAAATAGCTAGTTATTACATAAAAATATAAGGTTTCTGCATTTTTTCTCCACATAAACTTTTACTGTGCCCTTGTAAATATTTCTTTCTTTCAAAGAATATCAGAAGAATAAAACAAAAGTACTCATGAAACATGGATTTAAATGCATCAACGCATGCGAAAGTAACCGTTCACAAGGACTTGTTAGGCAACGCTGGTTTACTTCTGTTTTATTTATGTTTCCTTTAACAATAAATACGTTTTAACAGTTATCTTACTTGCTGTTATAAATTCGAACTTTTGTAAAGAGAAAAGGATGTTTGTTCCTCTTTCACAAAAAAAAACCAGTGCATTTAAATGGTACAATCGACAAAATGGGGATGGCAACTCAAAGCTAATCATAGATGGCGCTGCGATAGTTGGTCCCCACGTCAACCTTGTAAAAAAAACAAACAAGATTATTTGTTATAAAAATTGAGTATAAATACAAAACAAATATGGAAAATTATTCGTCCATGCAAGTACTTATACTAAAAGAAGAATTAAGACGCTGCGGTGCATCTACAAGAGGAAAAAAGTGATTTAATTGAGTGGTAATACATTTGATTTTACCGTAATAAATCCACAATTACTTGTAGTTGAGGTTTCAATTTTTGAGTTTAGGTATGTTTTACCATTCCTCTCCTGTAACAAGAATATAATGCTGCTTCGGACTTTCTATTTTGATAAAATATCATAATGTTTTAAGTCAGTAATTTTAACCTTTTTTTCTGTTTAGATTCGAGAAATCTCACAATATATTTAATTTCATAACACCACAACTATTACAAAACTCGTTCCAGGTGATAATTCTTCCGCCAGACGAACCATTTCATGATTTATAGAGCGATGCAATACTGGTACTTAACCTCCAAAAGAAAAGTAGATATTATTTTGGAAAGTGTATTCGATTGTTTAGTTATGGTATAATCATAGAATTTCATTAATAAACTCAACTAACGGCCTGTCTCGGCTTCGCAAGGCTTGATATTTGTTTATTATATAGCTTTTCCTTAGTAGTAATACAATTTTTGTTCTCACAGTAATCACAGCAGCTACCCATTATTTCTTGATAGTGTAAATTGTCGGAAATTTGTATGTTCCATCATTTTTACAGCTTATTACACAACATCTAGTCATTTTACATCAATAAATCGTTTTTTTTTCTGAAAATTCCTTTGATTTGACAGTTCTTTGGGGACCAAACTGTCAAATTCATTTTGACACTTGCCTTCCCCATTGAATCATGTCCCATTTTTACATTAAATCGTCCGAATCCGTCAAATTGACAAAGTCAAAGTCGTTATTAAGGATTTATGTGTTTACGCAAATGTGAACATAATTGTATTTGAATGTCTATAGGAAAATAAGCTTAGGCTGGGTCATAATTCCACTTTGTCGATTGTACATACAGATACTTTGGGTGGGTTTGGAGCGAGATGGGGTCTCCAGTCGAACCAGATGCAGCTGAATATCAGTATTTTACATGGAGCGACTGCCTTTCGGACCTCCACAACCCAGTAACTGTGTAATACAATACCCCATGGTAAGACTGGTTGTCAGACTTTCGAGCTTGACTGTGACTAACGACTCCCAAACATCTACAAATGACAGCCGGGACCAACGGCTTTACGTGCTTTCCGAGGCACAGAGCAAACTCGCATGAAAGATGGTTAGGGTTACCCATTCACAAACCAACCTCGGCAAGCGCGGCTTAACCCGGAAGATCGGTCTGTTCGGCTGTAAATCCACAACATCCTTATAAAGCATAATGATGAAGTGTTAAAGTAATCATCTGTTAGTCAATAATGAAACGGAAAATACATTGCGTGATGAATGACTGGAGTTAATTGATGACAATGAAATGGATTATTTTCATCAGTTTTGATATTTTAAGTGTTTTGTCTAGTATCTATCTACCTACTTGATTTGAGAAAATTCAGGTTGAAATTAACGCTGTAATCATTCTGTAGGGTAAAGGGAGATTATTTAGTGAGACAGGCAACTCAGTGATAGTGTTAAAAGTATCTCAAAATGTTACTATGCATGCTGTAAAGCGAAATGATATGTCACTACGTCTAGTCCACTTTAGTGGTGAACTAGTTGCATCATTTCGCATTACAGCATGCATAGGTAACGTTTTGAGGGACTTTTAAGACTCTATCACTGAGTTGCCTGTCTCACCAAATAATGTCCCTTTACCTTATAGCTATTTCGTGAGACAGCGACTAGAGATTAAAGATTTTCCAGATTACCATTTTCTCGTCTGACGTGGTCGACGGTGAACGTCTCACGTGGTCGACGGTGAAGCACGCATGCATAGAAGTCACACATTCTGCATAGGGACATTTTGCGAAAGGAACATTTTGCGAAATGGAACATTTTGTGAAATGGGACATTCCGCGAAAGATACATCTTGCGAAGGGGATATTCTGCGAAAGGGACATTTTGCGTAAGGGACATTTTGCGCCAGAGCCACCTATTCACTCTTTAAAGACCCCAAAGTTGTTACTATCAGGAAACAAAGAGCCAGGTAGGGAAACTTCGTATCGAAGCAAACAAGAAGACAGGTTTTCCCGAGATATCCAAGTAAATAGCTGTATGTTTCATAATGAAAACATCTAAGTCTACTCATATGTCATCTGTTATGCAGTTTTATAGTTCCACAAACATATTAACAGCAAAATAGACAACAATATGTACACATTTCTCGAATATGTGTCGACTTCCTCACAAGAATTGTTTATAACCATATGGCAGTCATTATTGCTGCTTATCAAACATAATATACGCTGTGTGCTTCAGTCTGTGATGGTGGACATCATTGTGGTGGACTATGAAATCGATCGTACTTTGCGCGATATGACAGATATTTGAACTAACTGGGGATCGAAACACTCGCTGATTGGGCTCAGGCGCAAAGGCCTCATAATGTTCCTCAAAATGTCCACAGGTTGCAAAATGTCCCTTTCGCAGAATGTCCTTATTGCAGAATGTACCCTCCTTCAAACATTCATACGCATTTTGCCTCAGAAAAAAAACAAGTCAAGGGCCAGGAGGTGTGAGAACACAAAAACCGTAGGCAATACATTTTTTTCATACCATTTGTATGACTTTTTTTTTTTTAATTTGAGACAGTTTATTATCATTTTACTTATATATATCCCAAAAGTACCACTAATTAAACTTCACAACAGACCAATTCCTGTGAATGTTTCAAGAAGGGTACATTCTGCGATGTGGACATTTTGCTAAAGGAACATTTTGCGCCAGAGCCGCTGATTGACCTAGGTACCTGTCAAGTTTAATACGCACCACAACCTATTTAAGCAGTTGTTAAAATTTTCAGGATATCTGTTTGGAAAGAATTTGTCAAAATCTATGTCCAGAAATAATATGGTCACTAGCAAACGCTGGCGTGACGACCTAGACAATTTCATGACAGATTGGCCGGAGAAAGCCGCAGACAGGAAAGATTGGAAGATTATTGGGGAGACCTTTGCCCAGCAGTGGGACAATATAGGTTAAATAACAAAAGGAGTACTGTCTTTGCACACATAGCTTATAGACAGACTAATTATAAATACGGAGCTAGATAAACTGCGGTGACTGCGGTTAGAGTAACCCGCATAAACCTGTGAGAATGAAAGTCTGACGTATTAGGTGTTCAAGCTTACTGAATAATTTGATATTGTCATACTCAACAATTAAACAATTTTCCAAAGGGTCTACCACCTTTGCAACATTGAAAACTCGAAACAAATATCACACATGGTAAGGATTAACCCCGGGAGCGACCGCGAATCGGCAAACGTAGTGTAGGACGCCCTGCTACAAGACGGTCGATGGTAGTGGATGGATGCGGACTGCCTAGGACCGCAAGTGTTGGCGAAACAAAATGAGAAATTGATCGAGCCCATCAGTATGAAAAATCTTTTTTTTTTTTTCAAAAGTTTTTGAACAAACATTGTTCAGTATCATGGGCTGAGTTACCCCACGAAAGGTTTTGCGCTATTAACGTTACACGTTGTATATAAGCGGCCTTAGTGAAGCCGCTTGGCGCCAGTGAGTTCACTCAATCGTCGAGGTGGAAGGCTAGGATGTCGATCCCATTTTACAAGGAAGTCTCTTTCTGATGATCTATAGCAGCTAGCTATGACGATTCTTTAACAACAACAAAAGCAGTACTTTCAATACTAAACGACATAGAAAAGGAATATTTATTGACTTTGTTCGACATGCGGGCTTCCTACTACGCATAACTACAGGCTCAAAAATGCTAAGCAGAACACAAGTTTCTACGTTCTATTTGAATGCACAGAGTAACCTCTAACTGCACTGAATCGGCTTAAATTTTGTGCCAATTGAATTGATACATCATTTGAGTCGGCAGAATAAAGGTGACCGGTAATAAGTCGGCAGTTGCGAAACCGCATGGTTAAATTATGCAAAAGCAGAGCGGTTTGTGATTCCCAAAAATTCATCGGCATATATTCGGTTTTACTGCTCGGCTGTGACGATTGCCGGATCGGTTATGTGTGTAGCAATACTAGAAAGAAAGAGAAAGACAGAAAGAAAATAAATTTATTGGGACACACAGGACAGAACAAACAAAATTAAATGAATAAAAACAAGAGAGGAAAACAAAAAACATTAAAAAAAAAACAAAAGTAGAACAAAACAGAGAGAACATATACCTCAGCATTTGCTGCGACATTTAACTGTCACAGCGCTGGTTTTCTGGTAGGGCCCAGTACTAAGTAATACGATATTCCATATCCAGATCTAATAGTCTCAAAAGGGTGAAGGAAAACATCGTGAGGAAACCGGCAAGTCCTACAACCAAAAATTCGAAGATAAGTGACGCGACATCACATAAGTCATCATCGTCAGTCATCAACATAAGTGACCACGGACCGGAAGACGCAGCGTAGGCAGGCCTCCCACTAGGTGGACCGACGACATCGTGAGAGTCCCGGGCAACCGATGGATGCAAGTGGCGAATTGACGTTCGGCGTGGCGGTCTATGGGGGAGGCATATGTTCGGCAGTGGACGTCTTCCGGCTGATGATGATGATGAAGTAAAAACAACCAATTTGAAAAAACAAGAGAGATTCGCACTGAGCCTGTGAACCAAAACTGGATTCATTATGAATTGACCATGCATAGAAATCATTGTGCCAAACACGAATTTTATGCAGGCTATGCTAGCCCATAGTAAAACTAATAATAGCAAATTCTAGCACCTGTCCTCTTTTTTTGGCAATATTTTACATAACTTTGCATAACTATAAAGTTATTTATTTCAAAACAACAAAAAAATTTAGCTCTGAGCAAGTGAGTATAGAAGGTGAACTAACGGCCCGCCCGTCCACGACCTCGGCTCTTACGTCTTACTTCAAACCGCACGCGCGACTTCAATTGAGGTGACTAGCTGTTGTATTGATTGTAATCCCGGAAAAAGTTAAAGAATCCCACTGGATATATATATAGCTTCACTGTGGAATTTCGTGCCTACAAATGCGGATACGTCAATGATATTATAAAGAAAGATATACGCCATGTTCATACTAAATGGCGTTCAGATTTCGTTGCGTTGTTATTATAAGTACTAACTTAGATGTATACAGTAATTTAAAACTACGACAGCGATAGATAATACGGAACGTATAAGATAGAAAGAGATAGCTAGTTTTAGTGTGGTGCGCTTGAAGTACAGTCCACACTACACTAGAGTATCATAGAGTGACATGACGGATGCTATTTGTCTCTGTCACGCAGCAGATTGCCATCCTATTATCTATCTTTTTCGAACCATTACGTCAATAATACGAAATTTATTTGAAAATGAGGAATAACTCGTAAAAAAATACAAAATTGATATATTTTTAATAGACTTGCTTATGGTATGTCACTCCACAACTCTTATTTTTCTTGGCACCATAGTTTTTGCACTTTCTGAAGACACAACTTGGCGTTTTTGTTACGCCGCGCACTCACGTTACCTCGCTCGCTGTTGTAATCCGACTAAATCAAGGGTGCAACAATTGTGTTACATTCTCCTCAACATTTTGTGCGTGCTAGTGCGATATCTACCTCTTTTTATTTATAATATCATTGGGATACGTAGATCCTACATCATTGAAATTTCTACAGCTTTGCAATTACTTAGTTAGAGCATGCTCCGCTTACTCTGCTTTCAAAGCTTGTAGTTGATAGCTGGGAATTCTGGCTTCTCTTTGACTTAGGTAAGATTCCCACCAACCGGCCGGATCCGGCGGCATTTTACAATGCGGTAAAGAACATTGAAATCTATCAACAGTAAATACAGTTCATATTTGCAAGCGACTTACGGGACACGTCGCTACGTGTCGCGGAATGCTGACGGAGATAACGTTGCAAGCAAGTATGAACTGTATTTACTGTTGATAGATTTCAATGTTGTTTACCGCATTGTAAAATGCCGCCGGATCCCGTGTAGGAATCTTACCTTATTCATGACATTTGCGACCTTATTTCAACGTCAAATCGTGGCATACTCCAAACATCGTCTCTCGTTTATTTTTTTTCTACAACACGCGTGTTTCTCGCGCATCAAGCTCGTGGCCGAGTGATAAGTCTCTATATGAACGACCTTCAACTAAAAACCTGCTGTGAAATCTGAGAATAATACAGTTTTTAACGCAGCGTATCGCTAAAACGAATTGTTGAGCACGTCGCTTTTGTTTCTGAGATAACAAATGGCCATGTTTCTTTGTTATTTGTGTTAGAACTTGGACAAGTGAAGAATTTAGATGAGAGTTTATGGAAGATGAGAATGACTAAGAAGTAAATGAAGACGACATGCATGTCACACCCCCCTACCTTGTTGCAGGTGATAAACAGCCTGGTTGAAAACTCCACCAAATTCGCAGACTTGAATCAGGTTTTAAGACTGCAAGAGAGTTCAATCAGACTTTTTTCTGGTGGATCTTGTGCATGGAAACAGTCTTGGATCCGCCCAAATTAAATTTGATCTGGATAATGGTTAACAACACCGCCTATAATCAGTTTACGGATCCCCTTATAAGCGATTATACCACTGACAAAGATGTACCCAAGCTCTATGTAGCAAAAGTAGTCGCGGGGGCAAATTGTAAGAAATTACAGGTCTGAGTTGAAAAAAATTTGAAATGTCTTAAGTACATAAAACCTCTGTTATAGACTTATACGAGTAGTTACAAAAAATGTATCAGTTACCGCTGAAAAAATTGAGAAATTCGAGACGAAAAATTTTTTCGTGCTCGTATTGACAAAAGTTCTAGACCACTTTTGTAAATAAAGTCTTTATCACTTTATACATTTGACTATACATTGTATTTTTTTCTGGCTTGTGGCATGTAGAGATACGAATAACTTTGCGACGTAAAACTAGTCGTTTACAGAGTGTTTGCTATGTACAGCGCCTTAGTATCATTTGACTAAGGTCTTTGCCTTCTTGATCACTGAAAAGGCCAAATCTTGCTGTTTTCCAAACTTTCCATACATAATTCGCAACATCAAAAACCCTAATTAACAAGCCATAATCAGTAGGTACTCAATCCACCATAACTGCTCAACAACTTATTACGAACTGCCATTACAGTGATGCAATCGCCGGCAAGCGTATCGGGGCTGCAGCTTCCGGCGCTTTGTTTTTAAGATATGTTTCATGTACTCGTTACTGCTCAAGTGGGATTTTAAGTTACAGGTTTTATTGATCAGTTGATTTTGGGTTTTAGGGAATATAGGATTGAGAGCTCGTGGCTAAATAATTACAGTCACACAGGCCGATCTTCAACCCGCACTGGACCTGCGTGGTGGATTATGGCCCACTCCGTGGTGGTCGTGGATTACGACCCACTCCCTCTCACAGAAGGGCCGCTTGTGTCCCATCAGTGGGAACATTATAGGCTGCTGATAATGATGATGAGGCTGATCTTCCGGTTGGCTGCTGGGTGGTAACCCTCAAATGTGGTAAATGACAGCCTCAGCTCGCTAAGACTGATTACCATCAGTCTTAGCGAGTTTCCTCCGTACCTCACACAGCACGTAAAGCTAAGGCTGTCATTTATAGATCTTTGCCAATCGTGACTACGTAGCAAGTTTTTGATTAAAAATGTCCAGAGTAACAATTAAAATTAAAAATTTAAAAAACCCCCGACACAAAAACCAAGATCCCTTTAAAAAGTACTAAATAATAAAAAAAAACTCAATCTTAAAGTACCTAACTATGTATTAATAATTATTAAAAAAAAATACGTCACGTTGGGGGACCGGTCCAAATTATTTATTATCTAGGTTTTTTTCGGTCCCCAACGTGACGTATTTTTTTTAATAATTATTATTACCTACATAGTTAGGTACTTTAAGATTGAGTTTTTTTTTTTATTTAGTACTTTTTAAAGGGATCTTGGTTTTTGTGTCGGGGGTTTTTTAAATTTTTAATTTAATTTTTATTTGAAACTTTTTATAGGTACACACTTAATTAAGTGATCAATATTCCCTTTCAGTTTGCTTTGATTTAAGACCCCACTCGAGTATATTTGCAAACCCTCGGCTACCCTTTCTCACTTTTACCCCCACAACTTTTAAACGGCTCAACTGATTTTCATCAAACATGTCTAAGAACACTCGCACGTAAATCACCTTTAATACAAAAAAAACTAAATTGAAATCGCTTCAACCGTTCGGGCTCTACGGTGCCACAGACAGACAGACAGACACGTCAAACTTATAACACCCCTCTTTTTCCGTCGGGGGTTAAAAACAAAGACAATTCAAAAACTAAATGATCAATAATTATTAAAATAAACCGTGGCAGCTAAGAGATGACCATTCTCAACTGACAGCGCCCGTTCACGAACATGACACATGCATCAGCACCATTCAGCTCAACCATTTTGAAGGGAGCTAAATACTAATACAGATTACAAAATCCTAGCACTTGCAACATTTCTTGACCTTCCAGATCAATCAATTTTCGCGGTGCTCACCGTAAACGATCATTTAAATTCGGGGTGAAATTGCATGAAATGATGCAATCCGTAAGTTAAATGAAAATTGACATCAGTGACTGCAAAGTTGAATAGTTTTGTATGGGCTTCATAGAGTCGCAGAGAACCGTGAGAAGAGGAGAGAGGCCTTTGTCCATCAGTGGGACACTGTGGACTGATACAATAATAATAATAACTAGCTGTAGTAGTGAACAGAAGAAATGCTGCGACGACTTCCAAGATAGTGTTCGTCATCATCTGCCTAGGCCTTTCTCAGCTATATTGTGGTCGGCTTCCAGTCGAACCAGATGCAGCTGAATATCAGTATGTTACATGGAGCGACTGACTATCGGACCTCCACAACCCAGGAACTGGGTAATACGAAACCCCATGGTAAGACTGGAAGTCAGTCTTATGAGCTTCTGACTAATAGTAACGACTGTCAAAGATCTACAAATGACAGCCAAGACTAACGGCTTTACGTGCTTTCCGAGACTTAGAGCTTTATGACAGATGGTCACCCATCCACAGACCAACCTCGGCAAGCGCGGCTTAACCCGAAAGATCAGCTAGTGCGGCTGTTATTATTTAGCCAAGAGCGCCTTTTAAGTATAGTGTTCGTAATGTTTCCATTTAAATAAATTAGAGCAATATTGTTATCTAAGCATATTGGAAGTTTTAAATAGTTTCCTTGAGTAGGTAATATTATACAATAACTTGACATCATGTTACATAATGTCTTTTCAAGTCACGATTTTTATAGGTATTCGAAAAGAGTCAAGTTTATTAGAAAACCTGTACTAGATAGATAAAACTTGTTTGGTATTATATTCTAATTTAGGAATAATGTGAGAACAGGTACAGTCGATGCATGGCTTGTTTTAGTTATTTTTTATTTATTTATTTAAATAACCAAACTTTTTTTTATCGTGGTAAAATCCTCAAATGAGTCTTCCCGCCCAGGATGGGACGGGAGGGACTGTCAGATTCAGGAATTACTAAAAATAAAGACAGGGAAAAGTACCTGTCTTAGCCTTGAATTCCTACATATCCTTCTTTTAAACAAATATCAGGACTGGGAAATAACTATTTACGGAATTCCCCAAGAAAGAAAAAATGCTATCGAAACAGCTTGCAAGGTACTTAATTTAAAACATAATGAATATTCCAGTCAAAAACTGGTTCTTACATAAACTAGTTTATATTTTGAACAAGATACACTTCGAATTAATTAAAAGGCGTTTCAAACTTGATTCTAAACTGATCCATCCATCATTGGTAACAAGTACAGTCAACAAAAGAGTTAGAATGCAATGAGCAGTTTCTAAACCCGGTTTTTCAATGTTCTGTCCGCGTACCACCAACCTCTTTGGTCAAATGATATCATAAAAAAGTTGATAATTTTATCGTTCATACAATTTGTATGAAAAAATATTTTGCTAAAGACGAACTTCCACCGTCCCCATTTTTTTGGACAACAGAGTGGAACAGAAAAAAATTGGGCAGATTCAGTAATTTTTGTGGACAACTCACACTTGACCGAAAGCATAAAAACGCCAAAGTTGTCATCATCAAAAAAGAGCTAAAGGTTCCTAAGAAAGTTTTCCCGTATCTCTAATGGATGCGGATTTTTCCCTTTTAGCCAATTTAAAAGAAACATCCTTTATAGCGGAAAACCGCTTTAGTCTGCGTTTCCACCAGAGATGAGCGAGGATGTGTAGCGAGGAATGTGTTAAGGAAGTGTAAAGAACCATTAGAATCGCTTCATTTACCTCGCCTCGGTCAGCACAGCTCTGGTGTAAACGGCTCAGCGGAGCTTGATTTTTGCACGTATAAAACACGCGAGGGATACACATCCCACGAGGGATGTGTGCGAGGGATGTGTACGAGAATGTGTGCGAGGGATGTGTTGCGAGGGATGTGTGCGAGGGATGTGTTGCGAGGTTTGCACATACTGTTACTCCGCTCCCACTGCTCACGCTCGCAACGCATCCTCGCACCATTTTCACAGCTCCGCAACACATCCTCGTAGGTACATTTTCATCGCACAGCTTTGGTGGAAACGCCCACACATTTTCACAGCACAGCTAGACATCCTCGCACGACACATTTCCTCGGCACATCTCTGGTGGAAAAGCAGCCTAAGACTTGTTGCCTGGTTACGTATCTATTTTGTTGACTGTACATAAGAATGTTTCGTGTTGTCTATCGACTATTTTAAGTACATTTCAGAAGAGGTGTGAAAGTGGCGCTAGATATAAGATTTATTTATTTATGATGGATGATTTGAATTAAAATGGATTAGCCTGGCGTCTGTCGCATCGTGACCGCCATTTAAAGATTTTTGACATTCGTAATTTTTTACACTCTCGTAATCATGTTTCCAATGCAAGCTACTCGTACTTGTATGTAAATGTGACGTCATACTTGTTAGATATTTAAGTAATGGGTTTCAAGAGTTGGAGTGGTTTGGGAATAGTGCGGTAGGATTGTCCCAAAAAAGTTCTAAATAATCGATAATTTAAAAAAAAATAAACTAATAAAATCAGTTTTTTTATAAATTACACACGTATGAAAAACCCTAATAAAATCGGTAAATAATAAGATCTTTAACTTAACTAGTTAGTGACAATTTGCTATACCATACAAAATCTATAGGAGAAATCGCGTTTTGACAACTCATAAAAAGTGTACGACCAAACTTTTACCTTGAAAATACAAACTAGAAATTATGCAAAGTTTCAAAAGATCTACAACTCGTGGTCCAAATAGTAACTCTCATTTGAGAACAAAATTGCTAAGACTTAAAACATTCTTTTGAACACGTCACTATTGAGTTAGGAAGACAAAGATGATGTGAACTAGGTTCAATTTTAATACAATGGTAAAATATTGCGGTTAAATGTGTGCGTAGGGCTGGTAGAGTAAAGTTTTTAATTAGTATTTAGAAGGTGGGTGGGGACATTGTTGTCAATCAAACGAGCCCTATTAATTTTGCTGTCAATTACCGCACTACCACAAAAAGATAAACGTCTGTTGAACGCTTGTCTAAAAAAGTTGTAACTGCATAATGACCCTTATATCAACGTGAAATGTTATTTTGACGTTGAGAGTTTTCATACAAGTGTTCAACAGATTGTGGTAAGACGATTAATGTCTGAGGATGGCAGGATTTCTCGGGACAGTCTTGACAGAGCCCCGAGGCCCTGAATAACAAAGGTGACCGAAGGAACATTATGGATTTTTAGTCAGTAATGTTCTGACAGTTGCTCAAGCTCTACCCAGGGCGAGAGGACTTATTTGATGATTTTACCACCCCAATAAAAGGGTTGCCAGGAATGGAAAAAGCAATTGAAGAAACAGAGTGGTTTTCAATACGAATTTGACAGTGCTTTTTGGTCCACCTAGGTGTCGGGAGGACTCATTTGATGATTCTACAACCGTAAGCAAATAGATGGCTATATCGTAGGCAATAGTTGTCAGACAGGCAGTCGCTCCATGTAATACCAGGGTATTCAGCTGCATCCAATCAGACTGGAAGCAGACAACAATATGCATTGAAAAGTTGCTAGGCAGATCATGCTGAGATATTTGGTCTTGAATCATCATAGCATAATAATGAGTTTGAGGATATTTTTTCTTCTGAAAACACGTTCTATTGTGCCCTAGTTTTGTTTTTCACCTGTGCAAATAAACCTCCAGTTAATAAAACCCAAAACTGTTTGACCACATTAAGTGACACACGCGTTTTGCGATAGACTTCGACGGCAAAAAACAAATGAAAAAAGTCGCTTAGGTCTCGTAGACTACGGTGTGACACACTCACTGAATCGGTCTTCATCATCATCCGCCTCATCATATCACCATCATCATAAATCAGCCGTAAGACGTCCACTGCTGAACATAGGCCTCCCCCATAGACTTCCAATCGGTTTCTATTACTTTAATTTATTTTCTTCGCAACACGCTTATCATTTGAGCGTGGCCAAGCCATTACACCGTTATAATCCACACTTGGCTAAACATAAACTTAATCTGAGTCATATATAATATGACAAAGTTTTTTGTAAAAAGACTAAGAACTGACTGAGTCAGCCCTGTGTCCAAGCTATTGTTAGATTTTATCTTAGTAGGTTAAAACTTTGTCGAAGAGAAGCAAGTCGGTTTTGAGAAGTCCATCTGCATGATTTGATGACAAATGGTTGTTATTCATCATGAAAATTATCATCATCATCTCAGCCATAGGACGTCCACTGCTGAACATATGCCTCCCCTTTTGATCTCCACATATACCGGTTGGAAGCGAGCTGCATCCAGCGTCTTCCGGCGACCTTTATAAGATCGTCTGTCCATCTTGTTGGTAGACGTCCTACGCTGCGCATGCTAGTCCAAGGTCTCCACTCTAGTGCTTTTCGACCCCATCGGCCATCTGCTCTGCGAGCAATATGACCTGCCCATTGCCACCTCAGCTTGCTAATCCGGTAGGCCATATCGGTGACTTTAGTTCGTCTACGGATCTCCTCATTTCGGATTCGATCACGTAGAGATACACCGAGATAGCCCTCTCCATAGCTCGTTGAGCGACTTTGAGTTTTGAGATGAGGCCGATAGTTAACATTATCGGAAGAATACAAGTTATGAAGTGTTTGATAAAAACGTATTTCTTTTTTCGTGGTCATCATATGCCTAGCCTTTTCCCAACTAGATTGTGGTCTGCTTCCAGTCGAACCAGATGCAGCTGAATATCAGTATTTTACATGGAGCGACTGACACAGTAACTAGGTAATACGATACCCTTTTGGTAAGACTCGTTGTAAGATATTAGAACTTCTGACAAAGAGATTTAAAAGAACCTATAGAGCGGGCATTGGGAAAATTGTCATACAAAATTGTTGATGCCGTGCGTCAGTAGCACTATCTAAAAGTTGCATAGCAACGCGACTACTAGACCGAGGGACTTTTTACCTATTGGTAAAAAGTTTTTTGGATCACAAATTTCTTCGTGATGTCCCGTCTACTGCTCGTATTTAGTTTAATGTCTTTGGCTTCTGACTTATAGTAAAGAGTGACCCGTTTGTGAGTCGCTTTACCCAACGGCTGTACGTGGTTTCCGAGGCACCTATCCACAGACCAACTTCCGTAGTCTGTCTTGTCGGGGTGCATTGGCCCCTATAAGGTACGACTGATCCTTGGACCCAGTTTCGAAGTGGACGAATGTACCCCAAAACCATTTACATCTACTTAACAACAATAATCATTGGATTTTTCCCTTTTACAATAAGACGGCTAGTCTTATCTCTATTTATCAAATCAAATCTATCTATTGGTGGATCGGTCGTAAAACTAAGATTATCTTATAAAGGTCTAGGTTTGATCCGAGTTCAGCCCTTGTACATCGTTATCTTTGACATTGTCACAGTACTAATTGGTCTGTTTGTTTATGTAGGAGGATTAATATTATTATGAGACTAAAAATAGTTTCCACTGGTAGATTTGTACTTTTTTAATAGTGCCATAGAAAAATCTCGTGGCCAAATAATTACAGTCGCACAGGCCGATCTTAAGGGTAAAGCCGCGCTTGCCGAGGTTGATCTGTGCATGGATGACCGTCTGTCATTGCGGGTTTCCTCCGTGCCTCAGAAAGCACGTAAAGTCGTTGGTCCCGGCTTTCATTTTTAGATCTTTGACAATCGATACTGTTAGTCAGAAGCTCTAAAGTCTGACAGCCAGTCTTACCATGGAGTATCGTATTGCCCAGTTACTGGGTTGTAGAGGTCTGATAGTCAGTATCTCCATGTAAAATACTGATATTCAGCTGCATCTGGTTCGACTGGAAGTCGACTCGATACTCCTGTTGAGGGAGCATCTTCAAGTTGATCTTGCTCACTTGATAACCGCCATACAGTCACTTGCTTTTTAATCTCTCATCAACAGGTCCATATCTATCTCTACCAGTCAATAATTTAGTACATAAGAAAGTAGATAGTATGTATTATTGATTCAAGTATCTTAATATATTATGATCTTTGAACTTTGAAGATCTAACACGTGTTTGCATCTCGACGCCATTATGTTTTGGTTAGATGTTATTTTATGTAGATAGGAAGAGATTTAGTAAAACATAACATCATGCTTGTAATCCACACGAGCGGGCGGCGAGTAATGGTCGACTCGCTGTCTGATCATGGATCATGTACGTCCTCGGGTCGAGACGGCGCGTTGTGTTCCGCGCCTCAGTGTCAGCACAATTTCGGCCCCCCCTTAGAGGGCCAAAGCCTGCCGGGGTTGCTGGACTTATCTCATTACCGTGACCCCGGAACGTAAAGGGGTATTTGATGGACACCGTGGATTTTAGTCAGTACGAGTCTGACAGTCCCGCTCGAGTTGCCCGGGGTCGGAGGACTCATTTAATGATTTTACCACGCTAAAAAAAAACATTTGATGAATCAAACTAAAAATATTCTTTAAGACATATTTCTCACGTTCCTATTTTTCTATGATGTTTATTTTATTTCACAAACGGACATAATATTATGAAAAATCTAATAACAAACATTGGGGTGGGAAAATTTAAATTGTAAAGAACTAGGTAGTATCCAAAGTTTTAGTTTAGAAAAAGTAAATATACGGAAAGTTCTCAAAACAATAAGAACAATTGAGTACCTACTACCATAGTTGGTTTGATTAGGTACAAATCTAGACTAGAATTATAATTCTGAGATTTGAGAGCAGTGATGGCCCTGTGGTATCATTCCCGAGTTACGAGTTTTAGGTCGTGGGTTCGAACCTCGCCAGGCGCATTACTTGTGTCCGTTTCGACCGCGCGGCCACGACGTTTTTTTTAAATAAAACTCATCCCAAGTTTTTGTAAAAAAATGTAAAAGTCGATTCCCAAAAACCATAAATTTGTCAAAGCAATGGTTAAAAAGTTATAAGGGTTTGAACGTGGCCGCGCCATCGAAACTTTCCGAACCGCGCGGCCATGGAGATCTTTAAAACTAAGAGTCGCAGAGACCTGAAATTTTGGGAAATAGTAGATTGAATTTGTAAACCAAATGTAAAAATATAGAAAAAAATCCTGTGTTTATATTTTAGGAGCTGCAAGGCTAAAACCTCATGGCCGCGCCATTGAAACGGTGACGAACACGTTATCGCCGATATCTCGCTGAAAAAACATCTCAGACGTTTGAAGTTCTTTGTAAAATATAGATTTTAATTTGTCGAAACATGTAAAAATACAACAAAAAATCCTAGGATTATATTTTAGGAGCTATAAGACTAAAACCCCATGGCCGCGCCATCGAAACGTTGAAAATTTAGTTTTTCACCAATATCTCGCTGAAAAAGCATCGCAGAGGTCTGAATTTTTTTGTAAAACCTAGATTTGAATATGTCGAAACTACCAAAAATACAAAAAAAAATCCTAGGTTTATGTTTCAGGAGCTGTTGAACAAAATCTCTAATTATTCTTTAATATCTCGATTAGGGTGACCACGGATTATTATTTACAGAGAACTTTCCACCTATTTTTATATTAGAAATGATATTATCTCAAGGATTCGAATTTAAATGAAACAATAAGGTACGTAAAAAAATAATGTTATTTCTTTAAAAATCACAGATTGTTCGCTTACACTAGGACATACATTTCTTTAAAAATCACATAAATCACAGATTGTTGGTTTACACAAGGACATACATTTCTTTAAAAATCACATAAATCACAGATTGTTGGCTTACACTAGGACATACTTTTCTTTACTGTCCTAGTGTAAGCGAACAATCTGTGATTTTTAAAGAAATAACATTATTTTTTTACGTACCTTATTGTTTCATTTAAATTCGAATCCTTGAGATAATATCATTTGTAATATAAAAATAGGTGGAAAGTTCTCTGTAAATAATAATCCGTGGTCACCCTAATCGAGATATTAAAGAATAATTAGAGATTTTGTTCAACAGCTCCTGAAACATAAACCTAGGATTTTTTTTTGTATTTTTGGTAGTTTCGACATATTCAAATCTAGGTTTTACAAAAAAATTCAGACCTCTGCGATGCTTTTTCAGCGAGATATTGGTGAAAAACTAAATTTTCAACGTTTCGATGGCGCGGCCATGGGGTTTTAGTCTTATAGCTCCTAAAATATAATCCTAGGATTTTTTGTTGTATTTTTACATGTTTCGACAAATTAAAATCTATATTTTACAAAGAACTTCAAACGTCTGAGATGTTTTTTCAGCGAGATATCGGCGATAACGTGTTCGTCACCGTTTCAATGGCGCGGCCATGAGGTTTTAGCCTTGCAGCTCCTAAAATATAAACACAGGATTTTTTTCTATATTTTTACATTTGGTTTACAAATTCAATCTACTATTTCCCAAAATTTCAAGTCTCTGCGACTCTTAGTTTTAAAGATCTCCATGGCCGCGCGGTTCGGAAAGTTTCGATGGCGCGGCCACGTTCAAACCCTTATAACTTTTTAACCATTGCTTTGACAAATTTATGGTTTTTGGGAATCGACTTTTACATTTTTTTACAAAAACTTGGGATGAGTTTTATTTAAAAAAAACGTCGTGGCCGCGCGGTCGAAACGGACGTCATTACTTTGTGTAATTTATAATTTATTTCATCAACACACTGCTCTCAAAACGGTGAAGGAAAACATCGTGAGGAAATCGGCATGTCCTAGAACCAACAATTCAAAGACATGTGACATCCAACAATCCGCACTGGGCCCGCGTGATGGATTATGGCCCACTCCCTCTCACAGAGGCCTGTGTTCCAGCATTATAGGCTGATGATGATGATTATAAATCTGAAGAGTTTCTTTGTTTGTTTGAAAGCGCTTTTTACAGGAAATGTCTCGAATTGAGGCTCCAATTAAAAGACATGATTTTATTGACGCTTTATTTATTTATTTTAACGCTTCGTGATCATCATCATCTGCCTGCCTTTTCCCAACTATATTGGGGTCGGCTTCCAGTCGAACCAGATGCAGCTGAATATCAGTATTTTACATGGAGCGACTGCCTCTCGGACCTCCACAACCCACTAACTGGGTAATACGATACTCCATGGTAAGACTGGTTGTCAGACTTTAGAGCTTCTGACTAATAGTAACGACTGTCAAAGATCTACAAATGACAGCTTTTAACGCTTCGTGATACGAGTATGAAATAAATTATTAAAATGTTAGTTACCGAAATCCTCGTGCGCGAGTCCTACTCGCATTAGGCCGGTTTTCATTAAATTATAATGATAACTTTGGGGTAATATAACCTCAAATAATACTTAATTTTTATATTTTTAATTGGTAGACTTTCCCATAACTCTACCTTTCAAATAATTACGTAATAAAAATAAATATATTTATCTGAATACACTACAGTTAAATTACAACATTTTCTTACAATACATAATCGATAATTTAAATATGTACGTACTTTCACTTACGATTTTGTTTACATAATTCTTAATTTTTTCTAACAATAAAAGCTTGTTTTTTTTTTAAAGAAAAGTGAGTGTATAAAAACGTGGGGAAAAAGTACACAGCATGGTAATTTTATAACATTGCAAGCAAAGACATTAAACTATTTACGAGCAATTGACGGGACATCACGAAGAAAGTTGTGATCCAAAACTTTTTACCAATAGGTAAAAAGTCGCTCAGTCTAGTAGTAGCGTTGCTATGCAACGCTAGATAGTGCTACTGACGCACGGCATCAACAATTTTGTATGACAAGTTTCCCAATGCCCGATTTTTCTTTTAAATCTCTATGATTGCAAGCGTAATACTTATAAATTAAAAAAAAAAATATTTGGTATTCCAGCGTTTTCTACTCCTCCCTCCGCTTCAACCCAAAAAGAGCATCATGGCGGTTTCCGCAGATACAAAATAGAACAGATATTCTTTATCACCATAAATGCTACCTTTATCACTCAATAGAACTTCCTTCCTAAAACCACTTGAAACTATCCCAGTTCAAACATCTCAACTAAAAATAAACAACAAAAGATTTGAACCATATGTTTTTGACGTAACGCCCCTCTTGAGATATATTTAGAACTTGTTCTGGTTATTTTTAACTGAAGGGGAATTACTAGTTACTGTGTGGTTATTATCAAATGTAGATATTGCACAACTATCACACAACGCCATCTAGTCCCAAACTAGGCAGAGCTTGTGTTATGGGTACTAGAAAACTGATAAACATTTTTTCCATAGAAACTTCGTTGGGGTTTTACTCCACTATTTGACAAAGTACATCCAAAATTAAACATGGTATCGTTTTGTCTCATTATTAATTTTGTCTGTACGGAAGCAGAATTGTAAAATATGAAGCTATTAAAAAGTTACGAGCTTCTAAAGATTCGTTTTTTTACTAATTTTAACACAACTTTAGGTGTCAATTAGAAGCTAAAGATGCATCAAATTTCCAAAACGAAGTCCGTACCGACACAGCAAATTTATCGAAGAATTTAATAAATTTTATTTGAAATTAATTAGTGCAGTGGTTTTTTCATAAAACCCCAACAGCCAAAGGCTTTTTCGTATTTTTTTACGCGCGCCTTTTACTCTGAATGATCGTGCATCTCACTGAATAAGTTTTCCCCTGTTTTCTCCACGGGGGGATGACGCTCGCGCACACATGAACAGTATGGCTCGATTTCCGGTGAAATATCATGGCTTTTGACCATGCCTGCCAGTGAGTTCGAGCTCGCGACTAGCGCCGCCTTAATTGCCAGTCTAGGGCAGTCATTTTTGACGACACATTTGGGGCAGTAGAAGGGTCAATGATATTATAAAGAAAGATACGCCATGTTCATACTGCATGGCGTTCAGAACTGTTGCGTTGTTATTATAGTAATTTATAACTACGACAGCTATAGACAATGCGGAACGTATTAAGATAGAAAGAGATAGCAGATAGCAAAGAGCAACAATTGTCTTACTGTGTCCTCAACAATTTGTGCGTGCTAGTGCGATATCTACCTCTTTTTATTTATTTATAATATCATTGGGAAGGGTCGATCAACCGGGTAACGTTTTGTAGAAGAAGTTTGAAAAGATGACATAACTAGCCAATGCGTTTGAAAAATGTTAACAACTCTACGAGGGTTCGAAAAAACGACGAAACACTTCGAGAAAAGGTAGGTAGTGCCCTTGCCCCCAGATCTTACCGATTTACAAAAATCTTGAAAGATTCCTAGGCCCAACATGAAACCGTTAATCTTATAGTACTTACAAATACAAGATAATAATATAAGTACTTTTATTTTATTCTTCTCAACTCTTGAACAAGTAGAGCGTAAACATGCGTAATTAATTACAGTAATAATAAAGTTGTATAACGACTACACAACAGTTTTTTTAATTAATCTGATAACTGATTACAGGCTTGAAAATACCAGCGGGTCAGCCTACAAATGTTCCCACTGCTGGTACACAGGCCTCCTCTCTGAGAGATCCAACACGCGGGCCCAATGCGGGTTGGCAGATGTCACTTGTTCTCGAAGTTTTGGTTCTATCTCTGGTATTTGAATAAACAATCAGATGTCCACTGAAGCTAAGTGGAGAGGCGATGTGGACATCTGATTGGTTAATCAAACACATCTCTCCTCTCAGCTTTGGTGGAATCCAGGCCTGAAAATGTTACATCTAGGCAAGCGTGCTTCATCATCGACCACATCATCGCTTACCATCAGACAGTGGTCAAACATGAACTTATCGCTAATTATAAGTCTTTACCCATGCCTGGCAGACCTCGCAAGACGATCTCCGGCCACCATCGGCGCGGGCATGCGGGCGGCGAGTAATGAGCGACTAGCTGTCAGACCATGGACCATGCCCGGGTCGACGGCGCTTTGTGTTCCACGCGCGCCTTAAGGTCTTCGCACATTATAACAACTCACCGGCGACTCGACTCTATGCTAGACATTGAAATTTAAGCCCTGTATCATATGTTCAAGGTTCAATTTCAAAAAATGATTATAAAGTAGTGTACAACGAGTGGCCTACGCATCGTACACTAGAGGTCAACCCCGACACGTTTGTCACGCAATGACCATACGTCGTCCACGCAACGACCACACGTTGTCCACGTAACGACTATGCGTTTGCGACTGACGCGTGACGGGCAACCATTTGCCAGCCCACCCGTCCGCCCCGTGCCTTCCCCCCGCCCGCCATCATCATCATCATCATCATCGCCAGTTCACTGAATGTAAAGTTCGACATTTCATAAGCAACACGACTTCTTTGGACAAAATTTAACCGAAAACTGAGGTTAGACGAGTTGTCTGTTGAATAACCCACTCGTTGGCACCGCGTTGGCCACTCCTTGACACCGCGTTGTCCACTAGTGACCATTGGGTGGATCAACTAGTTGACTACTCATCGAGAGTGTGAGTAGAGTTGCTGCCGCGTTGGCGTGGAGTTGTTATAATGTGCGAAGACCTTTAAAGAGCGTCAGCATGCTGACGGGGAGGCCCTTTAGAGGGCCAAAGCCTGCCGGGGTAGCGGGATTTATTTCCTTACCGTGACCCCGGAACATAAAGGGCTACTGAAGGACACCGTGGATTTTAGTCAGTAGAAGTCAGACAGTCCCAGTCAAAAATAAATGCCTGGCAGACCTGTAGGGTTCCCAGAGGCAGCTTTTAATTCTTACACCAGAGAAGGAAACTTCTTCCAAAAGGAAAGATACCTACAACATTATTAGATAACAGTACATTACGTGTATTACATAAAACAACATTGTACAATACTGTAAGTACTGTTACTCGTCACACGCAAAGACCATATAGGCCCACTTTATCTGACATTCGTAGCTAATGAGGATTTGATTGCATTTCACTTTTATATTCATGTTTGTTGAAATTGAGAGTCAAGATAATTTGTTATGTGCAAGCTTTTAATACAGATTCTTATAGCTAACGGGCTACAAACCCATCACACTATTCCCAAACCACTGCAACTCTTGAAAGCCAGAATCAACAGTAACAGCAACCAGAAAAGCGCCGAGATAATGAAGCTCGACGTGTCCCGGAGAATGAATTTACCTGTCTTGGATCCTGCACGAAATTAATCAGAAAAGAATAGTGGAGGAGTAGGAAAAATATGTTAGTGTCGCGGGACTGTCTTATCAGGTGTGGACAACGTGGTTTTTTGTCAGTACGAGTGTGACCGTCCCTCCTTGGGTCGGAGGATTTGGCTTTAACACTTTATAGGGGGACCCATCAGGTTGCTGACAGCTTTATGAGGCGCTCGTGGAACAAGACGCACCGTCGACCCGGGCATGGTCCATGATCGGACAGAAAGTCACCCATTACTCACCGTTTAAGGGTGCTCCCACATCTATCGACGCGACGATAGCACGCGGCCGCCTCGAGGATTCCGCCGCGTGCTATCGCATTATGCTTTCTGTCTCGGTCTAGCAAATGGCAGTTCTAAGCGTCAGAAAGAGAAAGGGCGACGGAAAAAGCCGATTCCGCGTCGATAGATGTGGGAGCACCCTAACACAGCAGTCAAACACAAGTCTATCATCAAACAATACAGATCCAACGACCATTACATGACTAACCTTCACTCCATACATGGAAAACAAGATAGATGAATGTCAATTACATAACAATAAGCAATAATGAATAGGTAGCCCCTATTGGGTACCACCATAGAGAATACATTGGTCAGGGGCGTAGCTAGGTAGGGGCGAAGCGGACTTTAGCCCCTGGTCTCGCAACTGAAAGGGCCTTGCGCCTAGAAAATAAAACGATCTTGGCAAAGGTGATCACTAATCGGTCAGTGCATGTTAACCTCTACTAAGAAAACCTTTAAAACTTTGAGGCGAAAGAGCTCCTGAGTAACCTCACATACGCAACTAAACCTAATGAAAAAGAAACACCGTATATTGGATATTGTAAAACTTTACACACGCCTTCATTCGTGGCTCCTGAATAAACCTAACCAATTAGTATAGTGGATTTCTTAAGATATCTCAATGGAATATGACCTATAAATAAACTTTGGTGTCCGATGAATGGGAACTGAAAGAGTCAAATAATTTGTAAAGTTGGTATCGCTTCGCTGACGTTCACATTTAGGTCTAGAGCCGCTACTTCTCGTGGGAGGCCCTTTGTTGCAAGCTAACTTGGATATTTCTAACCGATAGTCAAAGAGACCATGTCACTGACGTTTTGTGACCGCCTTTTAAGCCTTTTTATTTTAGTAAACCATCCCCAATAATCCGAGGGGGATTACTAATTTTTTCTGATTAATTTTGTTGCAGGATCCGAGACCGGTAAACTAATTCTTTGGGAAACGTCGAGCTTCACTATCCGGACGATTTTCTGGTGGTTGCCACTGTAGATTCTGGCTTTTCAAGAGTTGCAGGGGTTTGGGAATACTGTGGAGGGTTTGTCAAAAAAGAAACGATCGGATTTCCGATGCGATTTTTTCTTCCTACAAAGAAAGAGGCTCGCAAATGCGTTTAGCTCCATCCTAGATTCGTTCTCGCTACGCTACTGACTTTGGTTACCACATACAGGTTGGAGACGATCCAAATAGGACACGAATAATGCGGAAATCCCCAATGCAGATGTACTAAATCTGTTTATGATAGTCCCATTGCTGGTATTTGGACATAATCCACATATGGGAAGATGGAAAATATTATTAGCCTTTTTTTAAGTAAGAAAGTCAGTTTTCACCTCCTTCTGCCAAGCAGTCGTGCTAGCGAAGGACGAGGCGGGACGGTTGAGGGAGAGGATAACGTCCACCTCACGAACCAGCTGCCTCGGGAAGCCACAGGACTAAGCGCGGGCTTCTGGACGCAGAGTAATGAGCGACTCGCTTTCCGATCATGGGCCATGCGGGTCGACGGCGCATCGTGTTCCACACGTGTCTCTAAGAACTGTCAGCAAAATAACGGGGCCCCCTTAGAGGGCGAAAGCCAGGATGCCAGGGTCGCAGAGAAGATGTTTGTGTTCCAGATGAAGGAACATTATAAGCTGATGATAACGACCAAGGTAAAATAGTAGGATAGACAAAATACGAATACGAACCCCAATCTCTTCAAAGTTAGAGTGAACAGGCTTCTTCTGGGTAAGCTCGCTCCATCGTCGAACTTGTCTTAGTCATTCCTGACCTTTTTTTTTTATAAGCGGTCAAAAATGCCTAACGCATACCCGAACCGTCCGGGGGTACAGCTGGGTTATGTGGGGCTAACACCCACTCAAAAACATCGCCGTGAGCCTTCATGGATGAGCCGTGAGAACTGCTACGCATGGCTTTCACGACTCATCCAACGCAGCCCGCTTTCGGGCACCGACTCTTTTGGTGATGTCTAGGCCTGAACATCGCCACCACTCATGAGGGCCGTGCTAGTAGTAGTAGTCATTCCTGACCTAGACTAAGGTCAAGAGCAAACCCATCTCAGATAAAAAAAAATACAGATGAATTGTATAAAAGGCAAAATGATGAAGGATATTAAAGTAAGGATGGCTTTTAAATAAGAGATCTATGAAGAAAAAAATAAAAGACCAAGATGCACTAACGACCTATAAAATTAATGAGGACGTCAAAGACAAATAATAAATTAATGAACACCATTCATTTGTTTCAACATGGGAGTTTGGAGACGGTCCAATTAGGACAACGAACAGATACACGGAAATCCCTAAATTATGGCACGTGTAGAATTTAGATCGGAATATGGCCGAGTTCGATGTATTATATTATCTGCTTGGAATTATTCCATAAATCAGTATGTAATGTACCCACTGGTAAGACACAGATCTCAGTTCTGTGAGAGGGAGTGGGCTGCAAATGTAATCCAAAATGCGGGATATTTGCAGGGTGGTAGATGTCACATGTCTTCGAAGTTTTGGTTCGAAGCCATGCCGGTTTTGTCACGATGTTTTCCTTTACGGTTTTGAGAGAGAGTCGATGAAATTAAGTAACTAATACGCCTGCGTGATCTTTGAAGCGAACTCTATAGTTGATGGTCATCAATTTTTCTTCACGGTGATATCAGACTTCAGACACTTAGCTTGGGAAAAATCTCAACAGAACACTTTTCACTTCATGTTACATTCTCAAGATTGCTCATTACAAGTGTAAGAAGATTATCAGCACCTTTTGCATTGCAAAGTTCTTCCATGTTTACTCAAGTTCTTTGGTCATCATCTACCTGCCTTTTCCCAACTATATTGGGGTCGGCCTCCAGTCGAACCAGATGCAGCTGAATATCAGTATTTTAAATGGAGCGACTGCCTATCGGACCTCCACAACCTAGTAACTGGTAATACTACGATAACCCATGGTAAGACTGGTTGTCAGACTTTGAGGACCATCTATCTAACTTTTAAATCTACAAATAACAGCCAACGGCTTTACTTGCTCTCCGAGGCACGGAGGAAACTCGCTATGACAGAAGGTCACCCATCCACAGAGTAACCTCGGCAAGCGCGGCTTAACCCGGAAGATCGGTCTGTGCGGCTGTAATTATTTAGCCACGAGCTCCTCAGTTCCTCACGTTCTTTGGTATTCAATTAATAATTACGTGAATCAATTATTTATTCATACGGAGAATTGAAAGTCAATTGTTTATCGTGCGTGGGTAGGCAGGGAAAGTGCAAGCGGAACCGAGCGTTTTTCGCTGCGAGTCGGTACATCGAGTTATTTAAGCAGGTTTTAAAACATTATCTGAATCAACAGCGCAAATCCTTTAGTAAAACATTGATAAAATTAATGAACTAATTAAAAATACAGCCAGATACGAGTATACAAAATATAAAAAAGTATTAGAACAAAAAACAATTTACAAAACTTTTGTGATTTTTTATTTTGTAACTTCTAACTCTAGGTCTCAGATCAAAGAAATAGGCAGATAGAACGCTCAGAACACGCGAGTGTCTCCACCAAAGTTAATACAAAATCAAATCGAATTACATTCCATAATATTTTCTTTGTTTTTGAGAACAACTTTTACGATGGTTATAGACACAAGAGGGCTTGTTTTGGCAAAAAACAACGACGCGCAGCTTGGTAAGACGCGTAGCTTGGTACTGTCGCGACTTTGTACTAGATTTTGATTTTGTATTAACTTTGGTGGACCCACTCGCGTGTTCTTCCTACCTTATCAGTTTTTTGTTTTTTAGATTCCTGAATTATGACCCAGTCAGGTGCATTATCTTGTGTGAAATATTTCATCAACACTGCTCTCGAACCTATGAAGGAAAACATCGTGAGGAAACTGGCATGTCCTAGCCCGCGTGGTGGATTATGGCCCACTCCCTCTCACAGAGAGGTCTGTGTCCCAGCAGTGGGGACATTATAAGCTAAATGATATACTGCCCGCTCATATACCGACTTGTCCTTCGGGAATCAATAGCGTGATATTTAGGTATAGGTACCTATATTTTTTTTTGTTTTTATCCATTCATTGCACTTTCGTACAAAGTAAAGTAAATACCGGTACACTTTCTATCTCTATGTGTAAACTAATTACGTCAAATAGTTCTTGAGAAACCAGCCTGGCACAGACAGACACCGCAGTGTCCAGTTTTTTGTAAAGCATTGCAATTTTAACAAGCTCCTGCTCGCGACTTTGCTCGCTTAATGGAATTGCAGGACTGTCTGATCAGGTCACCATGGCCCTGGAAAGTAAAGAGCAATTGAAGGAACAGGATGGATTTTAGTCAGGAGGAGACTGACCTCCCTTTCGCTCCATCCAGGGCGGGAGGACTCATTTGATGATTTCACCGCCTTAATAAACTAAAATCCACGGTGTTCCTTCAATAGCCAATTACGTTCCAGGGTCAAGGACACCTGTTTAGAGAGGCCGGCGACCCCGGAACAGTCCCGGAATTCCACCACCACAAAAACGAAAAAAAAAGATGAGCTCTAATCGGAATATATTAAAATACGAGTATAATGGTTTATTTTTCAGATTTGGTGCTCAAATGAAATACCTCAGGTAGTCTAAAATCTGTTCTCAAACTTTTAATACCTACTTCATTATAATTTAGAAAAATACTCATAAGGTAAGATGAAACTAAAAATAACAGAATAAAAGTCGATCGAAGGAAAGAGACAATCAGACTTGCTATATTTTTTCCCTTTCTAACAATAACAGTAGACTCATCCTTTCAAAGATAAATACTATCAGTGACGGCGCATACGCAATGCAAGCGCAAGTTAGTCCATTCACTCTCTAGTTTCCAAAAATCTCAACAAACATTTTTATAAAAGAAAAACAACTTTAAACCAAGTTACAGTTCAGTTTGAGCTACAGCCTTTTCACAACTACATTGTCGTCGGTTTCCAGTTGAATCAGATGCAGTCGCTCCAAGTAAAATACTGATATTCAAATCAGTATTTTACTTGGAGCGACTGCCTATGACCTCCACAACCCAGTAATTGGGTAATACGATACCCTATGGTAAAACTGGTCGTCAGACTTTTAGAGCTTCTGACTAACAGAAATTCAGAAACTCGCTACGACATATGCCCAGATAGACCAACCTCGGCAAGTGCGGCTTAACCCGGAAGATCAGCCTGTGCGGCAATTGTTAGTATTTTTCTTTGAGAGCAAACTCACCTCGAATCAAATGAAAATATGGTTGATTTTTTTGTAACATTTCATAACATCAATCGGTAACAAGACTTTGTACAAACTGTACCAACTTATCTCCTTGAACGACAGGTTTCACATCCTGTGTTCCTAAGCTCGATCATACACCAGTCGATAGCAACATTGATTACAACTTTATATCGAAGCAATAAGGTCGAGTTCCATAAAGCAAGCGTTGTTGACTGTTGCGGTAGTCAACTTTCTTGTACAAATAAACTGAGTTCTCACAGTTATGTTCAGTTAAGTTATTTTAAACGAGGTTTATGATATTTTCTTGGGACATTGTTGTAAAAACTGATTAAATTGTGGTTTAAATTTCATGAGAATGTCGTAAAGCTCTGAAGTTTTCATTAACTTTAGTTTAAAGGTTCCATAGAGTAAATCACGGTTGAGCGGTGTTTTACATCCAATTAATTATAATAATGATTAAGATATATCTTCTAATTACTAACCTAACCTGTCTGAGTCGATGTGCAATACCCGAGCTCGCTACGCTCGCTGTTGCATCCTAACTTCTCTGTACTTTTATCGACTATGGAAAAGAAAAGCCATCCGAACAAACAATATTCGTTACAAAACTAATTCTATGGCTTGATTAGTTGATTGAATAAAAAAAATGTGATTAATGATTATCAAATCGGCCGTGTCCCCCAGCACACGAGCTCGCTTCGCTCGCGCTTGCATACTTAGTTCTCTGTGTTGTTTTCGCCCATAGAAAAATACACCAAACAAACAATTTTCATTACAAAATGATTGTAGATACTGTTTGACCAAATATTATTTGAAACATTTTCTCCGATTTTTATGAAATTTTTGTTTGCGAAACAAGTGATGACCACCAAAAATGACAACAAAATACTACAATCACGGTACTTATACTGTGTTACAGTTATCCATTCCCACAGTAATTCAAAATTAACGGTTACGAACGCGAGATGAGTCGGCATTCTTTGTTGAGACCAGTTGTTACGGTAGTTATATTATTTGATCAAATTGTGTTGAGTGATTACGAGAAAAAACTAGCGTCCGTACTTTCGGCCAATTTTCATCGAAGCCTAAGGTTGGGCCCAGTGAGATAACTGACAGCTTCTTGAGACGATACGTCATGGACTAGGGCCAGATCAAAGAGATTTAAAAGAACCTATAGAGCGGGCATTGGGAAAATTGTCATACAAAATTGTTGATGCCGTGCGTCAGTAGCACTATCTAAGCGCTGCATAGCAACGCGACTACTAGACTGAGCGACTTTTTACCTATTGGTAAAAAGTTTTGGATCACAAATTTCTTCGTGATGTCCCGTCTATTGCTCGAATATAGTTTAATGTCTTTGGGCCAGATCCTCGATCGGACGCCGAGCTATACTCTACTCGCAGTCCGAAATGCTGCTCCCCGTCTGATACAGCTAGCAGTTTCTTGAGGCACGCGTGTGACAAGACTTAATTAGCCGGCGAGCTACACTTTATTCGCTGTCTGCGCCTACGGTGGCTGGAAATCGCCCTGGGCGTCTCTAGCAACTGCAAGAGCTTCCGCGTCTTCTGCGTTCCGCCTCCTTCGCTAGCATTCATGCTTCGCAGAAGGAGGTGAATGATTCCCATTAACCCTCAGTCCGTGCTTTATTTTTCTGATACTGAGATAGGTTATGTTTATGCAAATTACTGAACGAAATTAAACGAGATTCGGTACACAGATAGTTTATAACCTGGCTTAAATCATAGGGTAGTTTCTATCCAAATTTTATGGTCCCGTGGGATATTTTTTTGAGTTGTAACTAGCGGGCGAAGCCGCAACAACGGCTATAATATCTAATAGGATATCTTTTATCCCAGTATAACGTTCTCGCTGGATAATTTTCCGCCGCTGATAAACCTAATTAAGGTAATTATTATAATTTTAATATAACAAAATCAATCACAACAGGATTATTATGACAATTGTTATACATGAGATTCCAGGTAATTTATCTATTTATTAAAATTAATAACACGCGTCACTTGTATGTGGTTTTCCTCGAATTAATTTACCTCAATGCAGATAAATAATGGAAATTATTTTATAGTAACTAGCTCTTGCCAGCGGCTTCACCCGCTACAACTCGAAATCTATACCACGGGAACATAAAATCGGGATAAAAACTATCCTATGTGTTAACCCAGGTTATAAACTATCTGTGTGCCAAATTTTAGCCGAATCCTTTCCGTGGTTTTTGAGTGAAAGAGTAACAAACATTCCTACATAGACACATACATCCTCACAAACTTTCGCATTTATAGTACTAGTAGGATAACTAAATAAATATTGCGAAAGTAAAACATTACATTCAAAATAAAATAAGTAGGTATTTGACGTGTAGAAATCGTAATTATCTGCCTGCATTTTCCCAACTATATTGTGGTCTGCATCCAATCGAACCAGATGCCGTTGAAATCATCAGCGTTTTGCATGGAGCGACTGCCTATTAGACCTCCACAACCCAGTAACTAGATAGATACCCCATGGTAAGACTAGTTGTCAGACTTTTAGAGCTTCTGACTAAACAGTAACGACTGTCAAAGATCTGCCAGCCAGATCTAATCTGCGCGGGCATGCGGGCAGCGAGTAAAGGGCAACTCGCTGCCCGACCATGACCTTATATTCCATCACCGTGACCCCGGAACATACAAGGCTATTGAAGGACACCGTGGATTTTAGTCAGTACGAGTCTGATAGTCCCTCCCGCCCTGCCCAGGGTGGGAGGACTCATTTATGATTTTACCACGTTAACAAAAAAAAAACAGATCTAATCAGCCCTGTCGGCCATAATTTCTACCGTTCTGTGCTATGTTTTTATATGCTGGTGTCCACAAACTGAAGAGGGATGACACTCATGTGACTAAGAGAGTGATGAGTATGAATGTTGATGGATGGAGAGGAAGAGGAAAGTCAAAGAAAGATGGATGTATTGTGTGAGGAATGATATGAAAGAAAAAGTAGTAAAGGATACTGTGACGTCTGATAGGGGAGAATGGAAGAAGAAAACGTGTTGCGACGACCACAAGTAAAATGGGATAAGGGCAGGAAGGTAGGGTAGTGTCCATAAAAAGACAATAATACATCAAAACAGGTCAGTAACGTATTTCCTACTACGCTCCAAATTCTTTTAGCACTATCTAGACGTCATAAAACTATAACTCAAATGGGACTGGGAGATCCCATAAAAAAAACAACCTTACTTAATCGCAATAAGTACCAATTTCACACATCAATACGATGCAACTGTTCACTAGATACTACCAAAGTTATGTCATTCAAAAATAAACTCTACCTTCAAGGCGATAAGTGATGTGTTCCCGCGTCAAGTTGTATGCAAACAATAATTATTTGCTGACATACTTGTAAAGTGTCAATTGATCTACAAACGGCAACGGTTGTAGAATCATAAAAACATTTTTTTTTTGTCTATAAACGTAAAATTCAAGGTTATTTTAAATACTCGTCATTTTCCTGTCTCCAAATCTATACTAAGTTAATTAATGGCTTGTTTGGTTGAACACGCAAATCTCAGGAACCACTGGTTCAAATTGAAAAAATATTTTTATGTTGGATAATTCGGGTCAGAGCCCACTCGTACCCTAAGATTCGCACCCTGTGCCCACTCGTACCCTGGAAGTTTTGAGGGGCCCACTCGTCTACTGAAGATTATTAATTTTTATTCATTCTTCTAATATAAGTACATGTACATGTGTATACTGCAGCTTGGTAGTTCTAGTACAGTCGCGCAGAAAAGAGTAAAATAAAAAATATAGTAATTCGGTAGATATCATGTTTATTTCAAATAAAATTAAGTTTAATAAATGCCTCTAGGCTCTAGGCATTAAGTCAGTCTTTAAAATAATTAATCAACTTTTGGTTTTTTGTGTAACATTAGTAAATATTTAGCAAAATATATGATAACTATAATAATCTTTATGCAGTAAAATAAAACTGTGTAACTATTATAAAATTTCAGTAATAATTGAATTTTAGATAAATTTACATCCAGTGGACAAACAAAAAAATAATTTCAGTACCAATATAACAAAAATAACAATTAAATGTTAGTACTTTGTACAGGTATAGAGATCTACAAAATAATGCAATATTACAATAACTTTGTATAAAAGAAACATAAAAAGTAAAATCAGTCTTTATCAATTATTTAAAACCAACATTTTTACTAACAACAAATACACAAGCAAAATCACAATGTCCTAAAAACTAACAAAATATAACTCTTTTTACACAAATCTGCCTTGATTGACCATCATAAATATATAAATCAACATTTAAAGTAAAATATGCAAAAAAAAAAGAACACATATCAACAGTAAATAATAACTTCTTATTTTTTTGTATAAATACCAAATACATACATACATGCAAAATCATAATAACTTAAATCTAATTTCTTGCGCGCAGATACTCTGGCTAAGTATTCCGCACCCCGCGCACCTCGAGAGATTACTTACCAATTTTAACGTAATTTTTGGAGCAAAACAGAATTAATGTTAGAAAGTTCATTATTTTTAACCGTCTTCCAAAAGGAAGAGGTTCTCAATTCCGACGTTTGTATTTTTTTGTTCGGGCATAACTCCATCGCACAACCGATTTGAAAAATTATTTTTTTTTTATAGGATATACTTCCGGAATGGTCCCACTAAAATTATATCGAAATCGGACTAGCACTTTTTGAAAAATCAACTAAAACCTAAAAAAAAATCAACTTTGTATACACCGATTACTCCGAGTTTTCTAGTCCGATTTCGAATATTCTTTTTTTGTCCGATATACTCAGTATACCTGCCATTTGACCCCTTAAAATTTGGGTTGAATAGTGAAACTAAAAATAAAAAAAAAAATCAAAAAAAATGTAACTGACTTCAAAACAACCACAAAAAGTTCAAAATAACCTGCAAAAAAACTTTTCTAAACAAAAAGTTTATTTCGTTAGGCGAACTTCATTTATAAAATGACCAAAGACACATTGAACAGTCTCGTATTCGCAGTCACTTTCAAGAACTAATATGTCACCGAGGCAGCCATAACATACAAACAAAACACCTTATCTAATTTTGTAACCCGTTTTTTTTAACAAGCCATGCGTAGAGAGACAATTTTACATCGTAAGCCTATCGACAGGTTATAATTATTATTATCATGACGGATTTATCATTTATCATAGCTCTTTTTAACCGACTTCAAAAAGAAGGAGGTTATTTCAATGAGCTGTTATGATTTATTAAAAATAATTCCGTTAATAAACTGTTCACAAGTGTACTCTGTTAACCGTCTCTTAAGTAAAGTATAGCTAATTTTATCTCAGGGGACCAATAGGCACCTGGATAGGTGCCGAATCATTAACTTATATTGTATAGTAGTAGGTAGGATTATATTAGAGTGGACGAATGGGTACCTTAAAAATAATATTTTTTATTAAAATATTAATTGGTACCCTACCAGGAGACCAATGGGCACCTATAAAGGGGCCGAATCCACAACTTTAATGCCGGGGTACGAATTTTAGGGTACGAGTGGGCTCTGACCCGATAATTCATTTATCGGGGAAGACAACCTAAATAAATAAGTACGGAAAAGTTAAATCGACATAGAGACGTAAAAAACGCCCTTTTTAACCGACTTCAAAAAAAGGAGGAGGTTATCAATTCGACTGTATTTTTTTTTTATGTTTGTTACCTCGTAACTTGGGACTGGGTGACAAGCTGGTGCTTCCCGTGTGGTCCCATTGTCACCATTTCAAGATCTGATGATTGGATCTTGGATAAATCGAGGGCAACCCTTAAATTTTATTGGCTGACACATATTTTTTCGCAAATCTTAAGAAGTAATTCAAGTATTTGCGTATGGAAATCATCATCTCATGTAGCTGAGCTGATGATGGAAGGTACAACTCCTCAAGTAAGAAAATTTTGTTTGTCTTCGCATATCTCCGGAACTACAAGTCCGATTTAAGTAATTCTCTTTTTGTTGTACTGGGTATCGTTCAACTTAGGGAATACTGGAAGTTTCATCAAATTCGGTTCAGTAGTTTTTGAGATAGGGAATGAAAGAGATGTTAACGATGTTATTACCGGTGCTACGGATTACAAAATTCTAGTGCTCATGTAAGAAAATGATGTATTTGACAAGAATTCTGGTTGAATATTTAAACTAAAAAGAGTAAAATAAAAACTTTTTCCAAAAAAATGTGACCGCCTTCAAAAACAACCACAAAAAAGTGTAAAATAACCTAAAAAACTTTTCTTTCGGAAGTCGGTGGCAAATGAGACAATTAAATTAATAAAAAAAGTCACCGACTTCCGAAAGAAAAGTTTTTTAGGAAAAAGGCGGTCAAATTTTTTTGGAAAAAGTTTTTTTGGTAGTTAAATTAGTAGAAATGGCGTTACCAGAGATCAACTCTATGCAAACAGACCCCATTATTGAGTCCGTTGACGCTGGTGCGACAACGGACATTGTTCCATTGCTATAAGTCTATCTATGAGTATATTGTTCACACAGAGCGTAAAAAATATTTTAAAGAAGAGATTTTGCAATCCCTCGCTGCGCTCAGGATTCTACCCTAGAATTCCTCGCTAAGACTCTACTTTTCACGCTTCGCTGTGACTGCGACCATATAGGGCAAGGCTACAACAAAGCGTTGCGGCGTCGCATCGATAAAATCTCTGACGCCTCTCAACGAAATTGTATTGCCATGCGTTGACTTTTTTGCGACACGATGCCGCATCGCAGTGTTGTGACTTCGCCCTTAGGTTTCGTTGACGCACCGTTGACGCAACGCAGTTGTAGTATAAAATGCGTCGGTCCGTCGTCGCTATGACGCGACGCGAGTAATGGAGGCTCACTCTAAGGCCGAGACTCCACCAAAAGGAGACCTGTTTTGAACAACCAATAGTATTACGTTGCGGAGTGGAGCTGTGTCAATAACGCAATTCTATTGGTTGTTCAAAACACGTCTCGACCGACAGCTCGATACAGCTTCGGTGGAGTCTCGGCCTAAGTCCATCCTTTCACGAAAAAGCGTAAATAATTTTAACACAGATATCATGAAAGTTTTTTCACCGGTAACTACAAAATTAACACATCGGATGTAAAATTCGCAACACTATATCAATTTTAGAGTTTAACTGTCGCCCGTCCGGATAACGGCCTCGGCGATGAGCGCTTAACCTACTAATATGCGCCGTGGGAAAGTGATATCGGAGTATGTATGTGTGTAGTATTTTTAAGTTCTCTTTGTACGCGCAAGTTTCGAAAAGGTAGCGCATTTTTAAAGCATTCTTTCACCTTTGGTGCAAGATTAGATTTTTCGTGTAGCAATAAGTGACAAGAAGTCTTTTTGATCATCATCAGTCTATATGTTCCCACTGCTGAGACACAGACCTCCTCTCTGTAAGAGGGAGTGGGCCATAATCCACCACGCGGGCCCAGTGCGGATTGGTGGATGTCACATGTCTTCGAATTGACTGGCCTGTTGGTCTAGTGGTTAGTGACCCTGACTGCTATGCCGGAGGTCGTGGGTTCCATTCCCACCCAGGACAAATGTTTGTGTGATGAGCACAATCATTTGTTCTGTGTCTGGGTGTAATTTATCTATAATATGTATGTATTTAGAAATATATAAGTATGTTTATCAGTTGTCTAGTACCCATAACACAAGCTCTGCTTAGCTTGGGACTAGATGGCGTTGTGTGATAGTTGTGGAATATATTATTATATATTATTATTATTAATTGTTGGTTCTAGGACATGCCGGTTTCCTCACGATGTTTTCCTTCACCGTTTTGAGAGCAGTGGTGATGAAATAAATTACACAAAGTAATGCGCCTGGCGGGGTTCGAACCCACGATCTACAACTCGTAAGTCGGGACCGATACCACTGGGCCACCACTGCTCCACTGCTGCTTTTTGATTAATCCCGGAATTTCCGGATGGTCTAAATAAATGTACGTCATTTATGATTTACATACCTACGTACTTAACTTCAATTTGAAATTTCAATCAAACAATTGGCTTAGCCTATCGCAATTTGCATTATAATAGGCCTCTAGCAGGTTGCACGTTGCACCACTTCACCAGGGCCGGATTAAATAATTATCTCGGGGCCCCTAATAGGCACAGCTCGTTACGGGCCCTCCCTTTTTCATACCCTTTTTTACAAGAGTTTAATAAATTAGTAAAAGTGTCTAATGCAAAAAAAAAATGTATTAATTTCAATACAATTTAAAAATTCAGACATTCACCGTCACTCATTTTTTGACTCATTCGTCAACTCGCCCGCAATTATCTCGCCCGCTCGGGCGACTTGGCACCTTCCGATTTTATCTTTTTTTGTTGTCGTCAACTCGCCACTGAGCGAAAATCTGACAAATTTACAGTCGTCTACAAAAGTGTTTCTATAAATTTAACATTTAATTTAATTGAACCTGCTTCACATGTTTAAGACACTAAACGACTGTAGAGTTGGTTAACTGAGGACCAGTAGGCCGTCTTAAAGGTGAAATTCTACTCGCGGTTCGAATCTTTCTTTCTAAAGAAAAGCTTTTGTTAAGTTACCATTAATTGGCTAAATTACTCAATGATATGTATAGTAATCAATAATCGTTTCGTGAACATAGAAAAAAAAATATTATTTCTTACTATGTGCAACAGTAACGGTCGGTTAGCAGGTAGCAACGCGTTTACAATACAAATTAAAAAGAGATATACAGCTATTGCAATCTCCATCTTTTCTTTATAATGGTTAGTGTCACATACGTTAAGGTAATAAAAATAATAATCAACAAATATACCATTTGGCAAATTATTTATCTATACCTCATATTATTATGTATAATCAATAATCCTTATAGGAACTTATAAATTAAATATTACTTACTGATACATAAATGAAGCAACTTCACCAGGTAGCAACTTGCTAATTTAATGGGTTTACAACGCGAATTAGAAGGAGATAGCGCTATTGCTACTCCATCTAATTCGTGTTGCAAACCCGTTACTGACGTTGTTTTTTAAGTATGGTTAGTGTCGCTTTCGCCAAGCTGCCATTAACAGCGCATTATATTTTTATTGATAAATGCTATTTTAAAGGGTTTGTGGTAAAAATGTGGAAGTTTTTAGTGATTTGTATGTATTGTGGTGGTAAGTTTATAATTATTTGTTTATTTAAAATCAGTAAATAATTATATATCTGTGATTGTATAGTTCCTAAGACTGTGATTATTTTCATTAGTAAGTAACATGTTAACGTTTGTTATAAAAATCATTTACAACAAACCCTGATTTGTGATTTTATAGTTCCTAAGACTGTGATTTTTTATAGTAGTATTAAATAATAATTAACCAAATGTATTTTGACATTGTTGATTTCACTTTGTTATATTTGTTTAGTTTAGTCATGTTACATACTAGGTTATCTATGAAAAAGAAACTAGAAAAAAAACGTGACATTGTTGATAATGCCACCGACTTCCGAAAGAAAAGTTATTTTGTAGGTTATTTTACCCTCTTTTGTGGTTGTTTTTGACGTCGGTTAATTTTTTTTAAAGTTTTTTTTTGTATAATTTGTCAATAAGTACCTATGTGTCTTCAAAATGTAGGTAACATATAAGAGTTTTTTTTTGTTTGGCATGTGTTGTAAATTATAAATACATAATATATGTATTAAAAAAACTTAAAAAAAAATGTGACCGCCTTCAAAAACAACCACAAAAAAAGGGTAAAATAACCTACAAAACTTTTCTTTCGGAAGTCGGTGACTTTTTTATTAATTTCATTGTCTCTTTTGCCACCGACTTCCGAAAGAAAAGTTTTGTAGGTTATTTTACCCTTTTTTTGTGGTTGTACTGAAGGCGGTCACATTAAAAAAAAAAAGTTTTTATTTTACTCTTTTTAGTTTAAATATTCAACCAAAATTATTTAATTGTCAAATACATGATGTACATGTGCACTAGAATTTTGTAATCCGTAGAACCGGTAATAACATCGTTAACATCTCTTTCATTCATTCTCTATCTCAAAAACTGCTGAACCGATTTTGATGAAATTTGCAGTATTCCCTAGGTTGAACGATACCTAGTACAACAAAAAAAGAATTACTTGAATCGGACTTGTAGTTCCGGAGATATACGAACACAAACATAATTTTCTTACTTGAGGAGTTGTATCTTCCATCATCAGCTCAGCCACATGAGATGATGATTTCCATACGCAAGTACTTGAATTACTTCAAAAGATTTGCGAAAAACTATGTGTCAGCCAATAAAATTTGAGGGTTGCCCTCGATTTCTCCAAGATCCAATCATCAGATCCTGAAATGGTGACAATGGGACCACACGGGAAGCACCAGCTTTCGAATAAAAAAAGAATCATGAAAATCGGTTCACCCACCCAGTCGCAAGTTATGAGGTAACAAACATAAAAAAATAAATAAAATAAAATAAATAAATACAGTCGAATTGATAACCTCCTCCCTTTTTGAAGTCGGTTAAAAACGACACTCCTTTTATTTTAAATCCTACAACGCCTTATACTTATAAAGTAGGTTTCTTGATTGAATTTATTATAACACTTTTATAGATGACTGTACCATTTTTCGTTCGGTGGCGAGTTGACGACAACAAAAAAAGATAAAATCAGAAGGTGCCAACTCGCCCGAGCGGGCGAGATAATTGCGGGCGAGTTGACGAATAAGTCATTTTTTTTTGGTTTCTTGATATTGTTTAGGTTTAAGTTATTTTTGTTTGTGTCTTTTCTTAATACTGTGTGTACTTGTGGCATGTGCCAATAAACGTTTTTTCTTTCTTTCATAAAGGTACTTAGTGTCAAAATGGGGGCTTTTACCTTATAAAGTGAAAAAATTTTTCACTTTTACCGTGGTTTCATAACCACACAATCCAATTTTCTTCATTTTTTATTGGGAGTTCTGGGCCCCTGGTCATAGTGGGGCCCTAGGCACTGGCCTAAAGTGCCTTATGGATAATACGGCACTGCACATTTTTTGTTTACCGTGAGCTAAGCATAGATTTCAGGAAATTGGCATGAAAAAAGTTTCAGCAGATTTACTTTGCACTTCGAATTTGGTCACGCATCAAATAAATAAATTAAACACGTGTTTCAATATTTTTGGAAATTCTCCCTTTCAAAATCGCGGGCGGAGTACTAATCAATAATCTAATACCCCACCTGCGTAAGAACTTACAAATCACATCATAATTAACTGACAGTTTAACAACCAAATAACAAAACACAATCACCACCCACCCATCCAAGCCCAAACCTCGCCAACAGCAGCTTAACCTGCGTGGGAACACGACGACATTATCAAGTATCAATTGCATTAGAAACTAGGTGGTTGTAAAGAGAAAGTGACAAACATGACAGGTGACAAACAACAGTTTAACGACACAGAATTACCGGTAGGCGCCAAGCGACGCCATTTTCCTTGTTACCATAGAGGCATAGACGATTCAGATAGAAATCTATTTGTTTATGTATTCACACGTTTATTTCCGCGGGAAATGTTGATAGGATTAGGTAGTACTTATTTATCGTATTAAACAAGGTAATTTAGCAAATTGGCATTTTTTTATAGCTGCACAGCAAGCCGCGCTTCCTGAGGTTGGTCTGTGGATGGACCATCTGTCATAGCTAGTTTTCTCCGTGCCTCGGAAAGCACGTAAAGCTTTTGGTCCCGGCTTTCATTTGTAGATTTTTGACAGTCGTCTATTATAGTAGGCATACACCATCCTGCCTATCGATACGATAGATTTGACGCTTGCAATTGTTTCAAATCGGCAGTTCGTCCATATACACCATACACCATCCTGCGATCTTATCGATACGATAGATTTGTCACAATTTCAAATCTGCACCAGTGATGCCAACTCAGCAACTAGATCTGGCTATTATTCGGTGACGACAGCTACAATTTCTAGCACCTTTTCATTTCATCATGAGACTATCGAATTAGATTAAAAAAAGTGGTGCAAGCGATTTTCGACCTTATCGACATTAAAAATTTAGTTTGTTTTTCTCACATTCTTATTCGTTAACATTGCTCCTTCATTAAAATCCGGTGTTTGCATCATTGTCAATAAGGTCGAAAATCGCTTGAAGGTCGGAAAACATTTGCTTAAGGATTGCAAGTTAAAAAAAGTGGTGCAAGCGATTTTCGACCTTATCGACATTTAAAATTTAGTTTGTTTTTCTCACATTCTCATTCGTTAACATTGCTCCTTCATTAAAATCCGGTGTTTGCATCATTGTCAATAAGGTCGAAAATCGCTTGAAGGTCGGAAAACATTTGCTTAAGGATTGCAAGTTAAAAAAAGTGGTGCAAGCGATTTTCGACCTTATCGACATTTAAAATTTAGTTTGTTTTTCTCACATTCTCATTCGTTAACATTGCTCCTTCATTAAAATCAGGTGTTTGCATAAATGTCAATAAGGTCGAAAATAGCATGAACCTTTTTTAACTTGCTTTCGTGGTCCCTTGACACCTCTCAAGTTTTCAATCGTATTTTGGTTTAAAATAAAATGAATAACTCTTTTTTTTACGAGTGTACATGCGATCCATGTGCGAAAAGCCTCAGTTTTCCTGGTAAGGCCACGTTCACATGGCGATTATTTTCCCGTATACTGTATACAAGATTTTAATTTTATCGAATAGAGCAGTAATAACAGTTCACAAATGGAAACTTAAAAATAGTTTAAACGGCGTTCATACGGGAAAATCCCGTGTTTGAGAAATATAATATTTTACCGTGTACCGTGCAAAGTTGTCCTAAAACTGGTCAACTCTATTCGATAAAATCTCGTGTACGGTATACGGGAAAAACTTTTTCAAAAAAAAATGCAACCGACTTCAAAACAACCACAAAAAAAGTTCAAAATAACCTACAAAAAAACTTTTCTTTCGAAAGTCGGTGACTTTATTTTATATTTCATTGACTTTGTGTCACCGACTTTCTAAAGAAAAGTTTTTTTGTAGGTTATTTTGAACTTTTTTTGTGGTTGTTTTGAAGTCGGTTGCATTTTTTTTTGAAAAAGTTTTTTATTTTATCCTTTTTAGTTTCACTATTCAACCCAAATTATTGTCAAATACATAATTTTCTTACATGTGCACTAAAATGTTGTAATCCGTAGCACCGGTAATAACAAAACAACGCCCATGGATGTATGTACACAATGAGCTAAAAATATTTACTACTGCACCAAACTAAATGAAAATTTTATGGGATCAAATGGCAGATAAACTGTATCGAACAAAAAAAGAATCATCGAAATCGGACCAGAAACCTCGGAGTAATCGGTGTAGACAAAGTTGAAAACTTTTTAGGTTTTTGTTGTTTTTTGTTGATTTTTCAAAAAGTACTAGTCCGATTTCGATAAAATTTTAATGGGACCATTTCGGAAGTATACCCTATCCAACAAAAAAAGAATTTTTCAAATCGGTTGTGAAACGACGGAGTTATGCCCGAACAAATATAAAAAAAAAAAAAAAAAAAAAAATACAAACATCCGAATTGAGAACCTCCTCCTTTTGGAAGTCGGTTAAAAATAATCGCCGTGTGAACGTGGCCTAACCGTCCCTGTAGAAAAGTAGCTAAAAAGTTTAGCCACAAGTTACACTTTTTAGCTTTTTTTCTAGCACCTTTATAAAATTGGCTAACTATCTATGAAGTTGCTCTGATGGCATCACTGCTGCCGATTTGACGTTGTGTCAAAAACGATTTGATGACCTATCAAAATTGGCATGTCATGCCATCAAATTGGCATTCCACCCCCATACACGTTCAATTCTATTAGCAAATTGGCAGTTTTATGCCGAATTGACAAATAGGCAGTATGGTGTATGGCTACCATTAGTCAGAAGCTCTATTAATAATCTGAGAACCAGTCATCATCATCAGCCTATAATGTTCCCACTGCTGGGACACAGGCCTCCTCTCTGTGAGAGGGATTGGACCATTAACCAACACGAGGGCCCAGTGCGAGTTGGTAGATGTCACATGTCTCACATGTCTCACTTGTCTTGTCAATTTTTGGTTCTAGGAGATGCCGGTTTCCTCACGATGTTTTCCGTCACCGGTTTGAGAGCAGTGGTTTTGAAATAAGTTACACAAAGTAATGCACCTGGCGGGGTTCAAACCCACGACCTACAACTCGTAAGTCCGGACCGATACCACTGGGCCACCACCACTGCTCTGCTCTGACAACCAGTACAACACTGAAATTCGGCTGCATCTGGTTCTACTGGAAGCCGACGCGACTTCGATATAGTTGGGAAAAAGTCTCCATAACTGGGAAACAGGAATGAGGCCTTACCACGAGCTCTTAACGCGATCCAGTTTAGGCTGTGGGAAAGAGACAGAGCTATACAAGTCGTCTAACGCCATCTCTTTCCCACAGCCTAAATTGGATCGCGTTAAGAGCTCGTGTTAAAGCCTCTGTGCTGCTGTAATTATTTAGCCACCAGCTCCTCAAAATGAGAATTAGTACGTTACTGCCGCGGCCTATAATGGCTACTTTGCTGGTCGCGCTGATGATGGCCGACAGCGCAGCGTAGCGCAGCTCCAGGCCGACACAGCGCGGTCAGCATGCAGCACTTGATGGACGAGCTGAGATAAAGGCCGAGGCCGTAGGTTGAGGCCTTTACAGCGAGGACAGCAAGGGCTGTGATGATGGCCAAGCTGGAAGGCCTAGAGCGTAGCTAGGCTAGCTCGAGGCAATCATAGCGTGACCAGCGAAGAGTCATAATGGGCCAAGGCTTGTATAGTGCTTTACTCAAAAATGCAAGTACCTACCTAACCTAAATAAAACCAGCAAGTGATTTAAATAAAATACATATAGGTATTAACTAGAAAATTAATTAAAATAACAATATGAAAACTACAGTTACTAAAATTCAACACCGGGTTTCCGGGTTTCATATTACTTACTAATAGTTTGCGATAATTTTAATGCGGTGTTTGACTGTTAGGTATATTTTCTTCACTTACATAAAGCAAAAAAAAAAAGTCAATAATATAAAAATTAAAATTTCGCTGAACCGCGCTTTTGTTACTTCTTTGTATTTTTTTTTTTAAATATGGAATACAATCTTTTTGTGCCTACCTCTTTATATACAAACAGCTGTGTTTTAAATAAAATCTTTTTGCATTTGTTTTTTTAAAACGTTGAAACGTCAGAATAGCGGCCGGCAATGTATTGCCGACCTGTAGAGCGGCCAGCAAAAACATTGCTGGCCGCTCCTTGAAACACTCCGGCAAAGGCGACTTTGCTCAAACAAGGTTGTCAAAATAATGACCACATTACATGCATTTTTGAGTAAACTCATATTATATCGATTCAATTGGAAAGCAATCCAGCAAGGAATGTAAACATTGTGCATGTTCAGACTAAAATTGGAAGTTATGCACGCGATACGGTAAGCAACTTGAGTATGTTAGGTTTATTGGCTTAAAATAGCGTACCTTATACAATTATAAGTGCTAATTTACAATATACATTACACAAAATCAGGGAAGCCACATCGCTTGTAGAACTAACAACCGATGGGGAAGAAAAGTTTTCGAGTGGCGACCACGAACCGAAAGACGCTGAGTAGGCTGGCCTCCCACTGGGTGGACCGACGACATCGTGAGGGTCACGGGCAGCCGATGGATGCAAGTGGCGAATTGTCGTTCGGCGTGGCGGTCTAAGGGGGAGGCCTATGTTCAGCAGTGAACGTCTTCCGGCTGATGATGATGATTATACAAAATACATTAGTATTTCCGCAGCGCCATAGTTCATGAATTCATGATATTTAAAACTGCTCTTTCTCTCGCTTTCACACAGGTATCGTATTACCTAGTTCCTGGGTTGTGTCAGATAGGCAACCGTTCCATGTAAATTACTGATATCCTGTGTATTATGTATATTACTGATAGCTGCATCTGGTTCGACTGGAAGCCGATCTCAATATAGTTAGGAAAAGGCAGGCAGATGGAAACTTTTCATCTCTTTCTTCCCACTGCAAGATGTCATATTCTACAAAGGGCTTTGAAGATTTGTGTCATACCTACCGCCGCCATTTTGATTTTTTTTCAAAATCGCGGCCAGCTATGAAACCTTTATAAATCGTTAGCTGACATTAATGCCAACAAAAAATATTATGACAACAATCCGCGTAAAGTTTCCAGTTTCCGAGATAATAACCGTGAAAGTTAATCACGTGACATTCACAATTCTAAGCTAGTGTATGTGTTCGAATGTATCAGGATGTTAAAAATAATAACTTTTTGAACGTAATATGTATGTTGCATTTTATCTGGATGTTATTTAGACATTATACGTCTGATATAATCTACTTTTTGAACTTATCAACTTATTTTTAGACCGCCTGCACTTGTTTGAATGTAATATTTTCATATGATTTAACTGTAAATGTAATTAATACATAAGACAGGTTTAAACATTCAGTCTAAAATACAACTGACAGTACTCGTTACATTTATACAGTGATATATTTGTAAAGTGTGATGGTTCCGTGGTTACTACAATTTCTAATTCTAAGCATATAACGTAATAAACTGACATCAACTCGCGAAAATTGTCTTCTATTGGTTGCATAAACCTGTATTTCTTTCTAATATACTGGCACAAATAGGGATACAAAAATTATAAATCCGTTTTAAGAACATTTTATGGCCTATCAAACAATTTTAGGCGTCTTGTTCTTATTATAATATTTTAAACACTTCAAACATAAAATTCTTATTTGTAACATCGGTAACAAAAACCACTTTTTAAACATTCTTGCGCAAGTGAGACACATTTTTATTAGGATAAGAAGATTTTAAAACGAGAATGAGTCACAACCAACCAATAAACCAACATAATGTTAATACAACCGATATTTGCCTAACATGAACATTCTAATCATAGTCTCTAATATGTATTACGGAATATTATATGGTCTAGAAACCCGGCGGGAGGGTTAGGAATTGTTTCTTGATGTCTCGCCCATGCCGTGTACCATATAATGGTAAGAAAAAAATATTAAGCCTTTGTTATTCCGAATTAATGTGGTCAACTTTAACACTCTATATCTCAGAAACCGGTTACTTTACGAGGGTTGGTGTCATAATATTTTTTGTTGTTATTGATGTCAGCTATCGATTTATAAAGGTTTTATGGCGGGCCGCGATTTTGAATAAAAATCAAAATGGCGGCAGTAGGTATGCCACGCTCCATAGTAAAATCTTCAAACCCCTTTTAGGGTTTAAAACATGGGGATATTTATCATGTTTATTATTTGTTTTGAGTAAAAACTTATAATTGTCACATTCTACTCAAATACCCGGATTAGTCTAGTATTAGCGTTATCGCAGGTGCCAATTGACCTTATTGTAGGCAAGGTCTGGCTAATAAGACCCCAAGGTTAGAAGCTGATAATAAGATGCATACGTCGTTAGTTTACTAGTATTAGTTCTGCTCCTTTGTGACATGACATGTAGTGTTTAATCAATGAATATTGGCAAAGATAAATCACTTCTAAATTCTGGAGTCCCGGCTTGTGTTGTGACGTCATAACGCTTGTAAAATTGTACCGACCGAGAGACGGTTTTGTGATTTTTAGAAGCGTATCTTCGTCAATTTCGATTTACGTAAAAACCTCTCGTGGGGTAGTAACTCAGCCCATGTTACTGAACAATGTTTGTTTTAAAACTTTTGGAAATTCGCAAAAAAAAAAAGATTTTCTGGGGGCGATGGGCCCGATCAATTCCTCATTTTGTATGAAACAACATTTTTAATTTTTTGCGAATTTCCAATAGTCTTAGAACAAAAATTGTTCAGTAACGTGGGCCGAGTTACCCCACGAGAGGTTTTGCGCATTTACCGTTACACGTTTTATATTTCGGACTTATAATTTATTTTTCGAGTAATAAAGGCTAAACTTTGATTGATCAAAAATCTTACTACCCGCAACAAGTACAAGAAACCCGATGACTCATGTTCTCAGTTCCCACCGTCACGCTCGACCGCTATGGGTTCAGTTCCAAGTCACAAGCCAGCCGTGTCGTCTCACTACTTTATGCATCGATGAGTTCATGTGATCGGGCTGGTATAGACTGCAATTTTGTATTTTGGTTTTAAAGACAGAGTTGCTCGAGCTTGCCGTCTGGCCAAGAACCAGGGCCCGGATGAGGGGTCTTCCACACGCTCTCGGAAGTAGCTGTTAGCAAACTGACACATCATCATCATCATCATCAGCCTATTAATGTTCCCACTGCTGGGACACAGGCCTCCTCTCTGTGAGAGGGGGTGGGCCATAATCCACCACGCGGGCCCAGTGCGGGTTGGTGGATATCACATGTCTGTGGGTCTGGTGGGATGAGGTCGTGGAGTTCTTAGGCACACTCTCCGAAGTACAATCTGTAGAAGACCGACAGACAAGCAACTTTACGGCGATGAGTCAAGCTTTGAAACTTGGAATTGGAAGGACCTAGCGCCTAACCGTGACTGTAAGAAGGAATGGAAACAGGCCTTTTCCCAGCAGTGGGATATAATAGACTATTCAAAAGAGAAGTGAAAATCCTTGGCTCCCCTAATGCTCAGTGTGGTAGTCAAAGGCCTTAGAGGCGCGTTAGAAAACTGGGTTAGTTCCATAGTTCAGTCTTCCATGCACCCCTCATTATAACATTAAAATAGAAGTTTTATTAATAGATATTATGAGGGGAGGCTGTGCCAAAATAATCCTCAAGAGGGTTGAGATTTAATCATGTGTAAGTGGAACACACCCCGTGCTATCAACACCTATGTTGTGTAGCTCATAATTTTTCCGTCGCCTCCTTCTACAAAGCAGTCATGCTCACGAAGGAGGGCGGGCCACGTGAGGGAGACGATTCGACAGCGTCCTCCCTCCAACCCAGCCGCCCACGGTGGGTGACAGATGTCGGGAGACAATCTCCGGCCACCGTAGGCGCGGGCATGCGGCGACGAGTAAGCGCTCATGCACACTAGACGGTTTTGCGCCGGAGCTAAGCCCGGCGCCAAACCGGGTCTACGGGCGGTCGTCAGTCGCGTATGAAACTCTATGAAGCTAACCACACGACGCCGGTGCTAGAGCCGGCTCAAAAAACCGTGCCGTGTTAAAACCGTTTCGTGTCCATGAGTGCTTATGGGCTCTGTGTGGACGCACCTATTGAATTTGGTATCAATTTAAAGTTAACAGTTAAACCAACAAAGCCAAAAAAAAAACTCTTCAGCTTATTATCTTATATTGAGATGACTCTTAGGGTGCTTCCACATCTATCGCGGAACGCGATGGCGGACGCGGAATCAGCTTTTTCCGTCGCCCTTTCTCTTTCTGTGGCTTAGAACTGCCATTTGCTAGACCGAGACAAAGCATAATGCGATAGCACGGGGCGGAATCCTCAAGGCGGCCGCGTGCTATCGCATTGTCTCGGTCTAGCATATGGCAGTTCTAATCGACAGAAAGAGAAAGGGCGACGGAAAAAGCCGATTCCGCGTCGATAGATGTGGGAGCACCCTTACTAAAGGTACTAAACTCACTGCCATTTGGGCCGATTCACCAGACATTGATATGCATAGTTGAGTGGACAGAATGTACAAATATCAAACGATGAATAAGGCAACTCCTTTTAAAAATTTCGGTTTGTCATTTGGTTTTGAAACCCAAAAACGACTTGTAATTCTAATTAATCTACGTCAAAATAACTTAGGTACGTATGTTATAGTATTCATTATATTTACCTTATAAGTAAATTAAATAGTATCTTTTTTTCGTAAACGTAACCACAATACCACCGTATTTGTGGTTACCCTCTGAAATCAGCGCTAAAGCAACGATAGTGAAGTAAATAATTTAATATAAAACAAGTATGACTAATTTTTATGTGAAACTGTGATTCATTTTAATTACTACGTGTTATAAAATAAAGCCCTGCTACGTCTGTCTGTCTGAACATGATAAACGCAAAAACTACCGAACAGATTTTCGTACGATTTTCATCAATGGATAGTGTAAATCAAGAGATCGACTGCTAGTAGCGTGTCGCGAGTTCGGAACAATTTATTTGACCTACAAGTAGTTTAGGTGTTGGTGTATACAGGGTGGAATTTTGTATGTAATGCCACCTGGAGGGAAAGAACTCTTAATACTGCAGATAGAATATTTTACTCAAAGGAAACATTCATTTATTTTTGAATAGAAAGCAAACTGCATTCAAAGATTTTCGAAATTCTCTTCTCCCACCCGGGAATTACTACTAATTAAGAGTACTTTCCCTCCAGGTGGCATTACAAAATTCCACCCTGTATATGAGTTTAAATGATAGTTAACGAACCCACAATACAGAAGAAAATCCAACTATGAGGCAACATTTAAAAAAAAAATACAGTATTTTGACACATAGTTTTGCTTATCAAAGGAAGTGTTTACAAAATAAAACCAGACTGACACCGAGTACCTATCTTAGATAAGCAGTCATACAAGTATTTTTTATTTATTGCTATCGTGCAATCCATACGGTGCACTTCTTGATTTCAGTACATCGACCGATTAGAGACATTAGTCACCTAATTATTACGATAAATATTTTATAGACTGTCTGATCATATAAAGACCCAGTTTTCACCTTATGACGCAAAAAATCGTCTCATGTTTTTCCAGCAACAAAGAGTCGAGCGGAAATGACACAGCGAGCGGGGAAAAAGAAAAAAGTCCCCGCAGGTGACCTTTTTTTTTCATATGTTTGACTGGTAATAGAATCAAATGAGTTCAGCCCTGACTGGGGTGGAAGGGACAGTTACATTATTATAAAGCCGCTATTATGTTGTGCTCGGCTTCCAGTCGAACTGGGTGCAGCGTGGTGCAGATGAATATCAGTAGGTACTGAAACGACTGCCTATCTGACCTCTACAATCCAGTAAGTGATTGTTTGGTAATACATATCTTCTTGGCAAGACTGGTGTCTGGGTCATTCCATCGTTTCGGGTGTTACAATTGAACTCATTTAACTATGATTTATTAGTATTAGTATTCTTAAATAGACTGTTATAACTATCGAATCATCTACTTGTTGGGTTATATTTTCTTTTCCTAAAATCACATTCTTTGAATATTTGAACAATAAAGAGAAAATTGCGAAAAAGTAGCCGTTTCGGGCGTTACATAAAATTGCCTCTACCTTCTAACTGTCTGTCTTAATATGCATAATTCAGCGAATTTTACCAGTAACTTCCAGTTTAATTTATAACAAGTTAATCTAGATCCAGTAGCACACCTTTACACGGGAAAAAAACTTAGTTATCAATTTTCCATAAGTTTTAATAAATAAAATTAGCTGTTTCGGGTGTTACCACTACTTCGTTTCGGGTGTTACGAGTACGAAATTCAAATACATATATCCGAAATTATGCGCTATTTTTATGAAATTTCACGCTTTCTTTTAAAATTATGTAATTATAAATCAACTATTATAGAATTTAGAATTACTATAATAGAAAAAACTACAAATAAAAACGAAAAGTCACTCGCTCTCTCACTCATCACGAAATCTCAAAAACTACAAGTACTAGTATGACTAGAGCTTCAAATTTTGTTGGGAGAGTTTTTTTTAGGTCGTAGGTGCTCACCAAGACTGGATTTTGCGAAATTCGAACCCTTTATTTTTTTTTTCGCCATCAGCCTTTTTTAAAGGTTAATCTGGGAGAAATTTCTCTACTTTTCTGACATACATCATATTAACACACCTGTGCATAAATTAGTATATGCTTCGGCGACAAATAAGCACGTAAACGCAGTATAAGCTTGTCCTACTTATAATGTAACACCCAAAACGTTTCGGGTGTTACACATTTTCAAACGCTGAAAATACAATTAAAACACATGATTTCATAATTATTGTTAGATATTCAACTAGATTAACCACCGAACTTTACTTTGGCAAAATATGTTAGTTTAAATATAATTAGACGAAAAATTAAACAAACTTTTACCTCTTTTTCGTTTCGGGTGTTACACTGATATCACAGTTTGGAAAACCCTTCTCAAAACAGTAAATATAAACTTTTTATTATTTTTAACGCGATCCAAATAATAACAATAAGTAAAGCTCACATTTAAAGGAAAGCAAGTGACGGTTGACGGCTTCTTTCTTTTCTTTTAGCATTGCCAATATTGACGTAGAAATTACCTTGACGCCCTGGTCTTTCGAACATTACTTTCATGTGGGTATAATATGAAAAATATTACGAATTATGTAAAAAAAAAACCTGGACGTGAAGGATAGGAATGTTTTCTATGAAATTAAGTTATAATTGACTTATTTCGACGAGGTTTTTTTTTGAGGCCTTGGTAGCGTTTGTCATGGAATGACCCGTCTAGACTTTCGAGCTTCTGAATAAAAGTAACGATTGTCAAAGATCTACAAACGACAGCCTGCCCCTGCAGTTTGGACATTGGACAGCAACAAAAATCGGTCTAAGTCGTATCGTTATCAAATTCCTTTAATAGATTTTCAACTTTATTTTGAAAGCATAAGGTTGAAAATCTATGACATCGATTAGACTCAACGAGCGATTTTTGTCGTTATATTTGTCGAGACTGCAGGGCCTGGACAAACCCCTACCTTTGCGTTTAGAGCCAGGGTGTCTTGCTTAGACAGTCCCGACCTCAGTAGAACAGGCCGGCCGTAAAACTAGTTTTGAAGAGTTCTAAATAGCGATAACCCTAGCTTGGGCCCGGGCCCAGGCCTAGTCCGGCCCTAGCAATAAATTCAGCTGGAACGCGTGGGTAAAAAAATATAGGCAACTGAGTACTGACAATGATTTGAGGCTTCCTCAAATGCCGTTTGATTCCTAGTTTGGGTTTCATTATTGGTTTTTTCAACAAATATTTTTCCCCAAAGTGGCTAGTAGTCTTCGATTGCCAAATCCGAAAAGATGAATACAATACCGAAAAGAACTTATAGGAGTCCAGGCCGATTTTATTGACAACTACTATACAATGCATCATGAAATTTTTAAAAAATGAACCTTCTTACTTTCCTAGCCAGGAATTCATCATCTACAGCCTATAATGTTCCCACTGCTGGGACACAGGCCTCCTCTCTGTGAGAGACTGGACACAATCCAACGCGCGCCCATTGCGGTTTGGTGATGTCCCATGTCTTCGAATTTTTGATTCTAGGACATGTTTCCTCGTGATGTTTTCCTTCACCATTTTGAGAGCAGTGGTGATGAAATAAGTTACACAAAGTAATGCGCCTGGCGGGGTTCTAACCCACGACCTACAACTCGTAAGTTGGGACCGATAGCAGTGGTCTCTCAGCAATTAAACCGGTTGATTAATTCCCTCCGTAATCAGCTCGCAGATTAACATCATCGAATAACAATCATCACATCGCATAAAGTCTAGCAGTTTCCTATGTTAGATAAACAAACGCACAGACAAATATGCAACATTACAGTACATAATTGCATATGCTAAGAGCAATGCTCTCTGACTCATAATTTAACTCGAGTGTTTAAGTAACGCATCGCTTCTTGACTGAAAATCGGAGTAGTGGGTTTAAAATTATACGCGTTCAATTATGTTTTTGGGGGCGGATAATTAGATGTTTATTATTCTACTGTATCACACAAAAATTACTGAACGAAATTGGATGAAACTTTGATTAATACACAGATTAATACACATGATATTTTTTTATCGTGTTACGATGTTCGAACGACGAATTTCACGAGGGTAAAGCCAGGACCTTATGCTAGTATTGTAAACAAAAGTTACGTACGAATATTCTTTCGTCTGTCTGTATAATTTTGAAGCCTTGATGGCTATAAACGTTTTGGATGAAATTTTTTAACACAGGATGAGTTGGCTTCAGGCTTATTTTAATATATTTTTTTTAATATTTTTCTCTCTTTATTTTGACGAGGAAAACAAATGCCAAGGCAAGGATAAAAAGTACTCCATATTTATGTTCGAAAATTAAAAAAAAAATGTGTTTAAATGAAACAGCTACGTCGATTTGTTATTTCGTAATTTTTATATAATTTTTAAATTAATGCAAAATTTGTGCCAGTATGTTTATTCTTTGGCGTCATACCTACGTATTATGAGCAAATTTTAAATACTATCAAACATTTTTACGTAATATCAAAAAAATCCAAACATTACATTAATAATTAAAATAATGTCATTTCACCTAGATTTTGATGTTACGAAATTATGTCATATGTTTTCCTCAACATCAATTTCAATTTAAATTTTTGAACAAAAAAAAGATAAAAATATTTGACTGGCTGAAAATTGTGGCAGTAACTTTAACCCCTATTAAAATATATTAATAGATAGGTAAATTATTTACCACTAATGTGTGTGTGAATAGTGTGAGTGAATACAAATTTTAAATGAAGGATAAATAAGTAATGTATTCTCAGCTCTTTGCATAATATTCTAAATAATTATACCTACTACACTATTGTATTAATAATTTGTCGTTTTTCTAGAATGATTAATTTAATTTAAAAGTCTCAATTTGGCCACACAGGCTACAAATATACAAATTAAGGCAGTAGATATTAACAAAACATTTCTGTAAAAAGTACCACCACTAATCCCATCTTGTACAATAAAATGAAAAAAAAAAAAAATTATAAATTAAGTAAAAAAAAGATATGCCACATTCAAGAACAAATGTGAAAAACACACTCTCTTTTATGTAATTAAAAGTTTGTATCAAGTAAAATTCATTACTAAGTACAACATTTAAAATGAAAATTAATATTCTTAAACTCACCTGATTATCCTCAGTCCGTAATTCCTCCATGCTCTTACAATTCTTCAACGTATTTAATGTTCCATATGTATTACGTCTCGAAAACTTTACATCCTCATCCGTGCATGGCACATCGTAAATATGTTCATCACTTTGAACATAAAACTTTGAATTTTTCACTTCACATTCACAATTTAAATGACATTTAAAACTACCATCTCTTTCTGAGTTTAATTTGCACTTCACACACTTTTGTTCGGAAGCAACATTTGGATCCCTGTTTTCACTGATACACGCACAGCATGTTTTTGCATCCTCTTCGGACTTTAATCTCGTATATGGAAGACTTGACGTGGAATTGTTAGTAATGGCACAGTTCAAAGAATTCAGGCAACGGGATATTGGGTCAGGGTTTTGATTTGGTAGTAACGTACGGTTTGTTATGTCTAATATCTCTGTACATAGGTAGTGTATTTCTTTTGGCTTTTTAGGAGTTTCAACAGTACCTTCACGCTTTTGTAATACTTTTTCCAGCTTTTCAAGCATGCGTTTTGCTTCTTTTTTCTGCTGTTCTGTATTTTCTGGTATCGTTGGAGTTTTGAAGATGCGTGGAGGCTTTGCAGGTGGAGGGCCAGGCGGTAGTGGTTGTTTTAAAGCCTTTTTTAATGTATCTGTTAGTTTTAAATGAGGATTTTTACGTTCCAGACGTATAGTCTCACTTGAATCACATAACTCATCCATAGCCTGGAGATTGGTTAAGTGAGTTTTTTCCGGAGACTTCTCTGGCTTTTCAAATTGAGACATGAGCCGTTTAAACTTACCGTTCTTGTCTTCTTCTACATTTTCAGTCTCAGAACTAACTCCGCTGTCCGTCATGGCCTCCTGTTTCTCATTTTCTTTCCGTTTCGGTTTGATTACCGTTGCGTATTGGTCTAGAATATGTTGAGGGACTTCGGAATCAGGTATAGAATCAAATTGGCTTTCGACCTCACTCACCTGCCCCACAATTTCAGCGTACTCCATCTGCGGCACAAAGTTCTCTTTCTTCATTTGCTCTTCCAAGAAGTTTCCAAGTCTTTTCAGCCTGTCTTTACTGAGTTTTCGCTCCATCTTGAAAGAAAAATCACTGGTTTCAGAACGACCGTTGCAGCTACCGTGACGTTTAGGACTCACGATTTTTTGGCTCTTGTCACAACGGAATGCATGGCTCCTGTGAAGCTTTTTGCCTGGATCACTAGTCTGTCGCGACAGAGAATTTTTAGTGTCACTGGCACTGCGCTTTACCTCATTTTTACTATATAAATAGCTTGTGTTAGGTTTTGGAGACCATTCGTCACTGGCCTCTGATTCATTCCCGATATTATCCTGTTTAAATGATAGTTCGTAATCGATTTGACCATTTTCCTTCCCGTAATTTGTAGCAAAAACATTCTTTTGTCTGCACAGTTGATTTTCAACACGATTCGATATGTTTTCGACGTTTAAATTCTCGAATTTACTTTTTATTTCTTGCACTCTGTTCTTTGCTGATATCATTTCGATGCATAATACATTTTTGCTGGCACTAATGATTTAATCACAAGTTTTAGTGGCTTCCAAGCCAAATATTATCAATAAAACAGTCTCAAAGCACCCATTTTGAAAATTTTAATAAAAGAATAAACACGAAACAGGACAACTTGTTTTTTTTTTCAAAAACACAGTTCAAGGCACTGGCAGCTGTAATAACGGACTGATTGTAAACTGTTATCTCAAAAATGCGCGTGTTATAATAGGAAGTAGCACGACACAGTAGTTTTAATTGCGAAAGTGGAACGTCAATTGTTATTTTACTATGTGTTAACTATTTTGAAACACAATGCACTTGACAGAAAGTTTACATAAACAGTTGTTCGTTCGCGACGAGGCCGACCGAGGCATGGCACATTCGATATTGCCAGACGTAAGAAAACTTTACCCCGATTATGTGCTATAGGAGAAAGTGATAATTCACTAAACACCACACTATTTTTTTGTTTATCGATTAGAAATCTATCTGTACTTAACACAGACTAGATAGGTTGTACTTAACAACGTATTTTTTTTTAGTAAATAAAAAGTCTTAACTAATACAAAGTCATGTCTATGAAGAACTACATTTTACTACTGAATGTAATCTATTGAGACCGCCCTATAACTCCATTTACTTAGTTTTTTTTTCCTTAACAACAGATGTCTTTATATTATATTAAACAGTCTAATGATTCAACGAAATGACTAACACTGACTTTGACAATTACCTTACATAGAAATAATATAATAATATAACCTACATTGCAATGAAGTCCTAACCACCGATAGCTTGGACCTTGCTCCCTAGATGTAGGTGGATATTTTATTGAAAAACAGTAAAACATAAAAGAATAACTCAAAAATAATATAATAATTTTCTGAGACTGTTGGCCTATATTAACCCAGAGCTGAGCAAAGACTTTTCTCCCTAACTTTTAATGCAATGTGGACCATGGATTGTTCCAGCCCAACTCATGGCGCGAATAAAATAGTCGCAAACGAAAATAAGTAAACATATTAATTAAGTACCTATTGTTATTGAGATGGCGGAAGCTTAGTTTCCGCACCTATTAATAATTTTCCCTGTTTACGTCAGGCAGATGATCTTTTTATGAATGAATAGTGACGAAGGCGTTGAGATGACAATTATCTCATTAAGTAGAATGAAAAAGTATTTAGAAAGAGGTTTCGTTTGTTCAGTGATTCATTTAAATTACAAAACAAAAGAATACTCACCTAATTTTGCAGCTGCGTGGGTGTTAATAACAGAAAAATGATAACGATAAGAAATTACTTTATCATACAAAGATAAAACTATTTTTACTTATCTCTGCTTTTTTAAAACTAAGAAGTCATATTAGAATCCATTTTAAATAAAGTCAATAAAAAATATAGAAAAAATTACAATTATTACGACAGTAGATTTCATAAAATTATCTAGTAAGTTGGTGAACCATTAGTATTTCCCCATTGAAATCTCCCCGAATCGGGAGATAATTTTTTGATCAAGATAACGAGCAGCTGTGATTCTTAAATCGGTCGGATATTCGCATTTTTTGCGTCCTTATTATTTTAGAAAATAATTGTATTCTTGTTAGAATGTTATTTATATGTTAAGGAAAATGAAAATTTATGGAATATAATACGATAATAATTCGTTTAATTTCTTAGAAATGTTTTGAAAGAGACTGTATTTTTACATTATCCGAACATATTTTGAGTGAGTCACTTGAAGTCAGTGACATCTATTGACAAGATTCAAAATTAATTAATTTGTAAATACTGCCATCTTGCGATGAGTAGCAGAACTGTTATCGAATTGACGTTATTATTGTAGTTCTTCGGAAAACAGTGACTTTAAGCAGTTAGGCATAATTACAATAGATGTCGCTTTATTGCTAAAACGAGAAACTTGTACCAAGACAGTCTCAGGGTGATTCAGGGCAAAGTCTCAAACGGACAATATTATGAGTTTTCAAACTTTTTCAGCTCGTGTCGCACTTGCACGTGCATAATTTTTTTCGGCGTCCTGGCTAGCTAACAGGTACCCAATACATAATTCAAGCGCATTCATGTTTCTGGTGGAAAGTGATCTTTTTATAAAATATTTCGCATTCTTTGTTCCACGTGATCAATGTCCTGTTTTACGGGGTGTAAATTGTAATCATCGCACTCGATGATTACAATTGTCCTCCCACCCAGGGCAGGGCAGAACCTTCCGCGAATCTCTCGATGCCGGCTTTGGCCCTTTAAGGTCATTTTGCTGAAAGCTTTTTGAGGCGCGCGTGGAACACGACGCGCCGTCTACTTGGGCATGGTCCATAGTCGGACAGCAAGTCTCCTATTACTCGCCGTCCGGTGCCCGCGCCAACGGTGGCCGGAAATCGTCCTGCGACGTCAGTTGCCGTGGGCACTACTGCTGGTGATCTATGTCTACTTTGACTTTTACTACTTCGACTTTTTAATATGTAACTTTTTTTTCCTGGAATCTGTGGGAGTGATTTTAGATTTCGCGAAATGGGACGGAAGTGTGTAAACGGAAGTTGGAGATGCTCGCGCTCATCGTTGCGCGCGCGCAGTAATAGAGTAAACAAATGACAACTTGTGTTTAAACACTACCCAAAAAAGAACCTATTTTACTACCAAAAAAATTCTAAACGGTTACCAAAATGGATAAATGGTCACCAAATAACGTTTCCTAAGTAATAATGAAATAAACCTATTATGTGTAATAAAAAAAAACCTACCTAAGCAGGGTAGACGAAGCCCCGCTTCGCGGGGCTTCTATTTCTGTGTACAAGGTTTAAAGGAACCTAACCAAACTGAACTTCGAGGTGTCCCTGAAATCTTGCTAAAGCGAGTTTTAGATTTGGTGACCATTTATCCATTTTGGTATACAAAAAGAATTATTGATGCGCATTTAAATTTCAGCCTAATAAAACCTCGTACCTAATTCATTTACTTAAAACAAGTTTTGTACCTAAAAGTAAAAATAAAGTTCAAGTGCTATTGAATTAAGTGTTACTTTTATCTGAAGTTATTTAAAGATCTTTACAAAAACCGTCATCTTTTGTATGTTGTTAAAACCGTCATTAGACGGTAATATTCCGTCGAAAAACTCTCATAATTTTCCACCATCACAATGCAGTTTATAAATATCTAACAAAAGAAATTGATTGTTGTGATGTCTGGCTTTAAATAAATATTATTTCAATAACTTATATTCGTTTATGAATCATGAAAGATGCCTCTTTACTTTACAGTTTTCCGTCCCATCTAAGTATTCATCTGGCACGCCGTAATCGCAGCCCTTAGGCCGAGACTCCACCAAAGCTGTGCGAGTCGAGACGTGTTTTGAACAACCAATAGAATTGTGTTATTGACACAGCTCCACTCCGGCAACGCTATTCTATTGGTTGTTCAAAACACGTCTCGACTCGCACAGCTTTAGTGGAGTCTCGGCCTAAGATTCCCACCAACCGGCCGGAATCGGCAGCATTTTACAATGCGGTAAAGAACATTGAAATCTGTCAACAGTAAATACAGTTCTTGTTTGCTTGCAAAGTTATCTCCGTCGGCATTCCGCGACACGTAGCGACGGGTACTTTATGTTGCTTGCAAATATGAACTGTATTTACTGTTGATAGATTTTAATGTTTTTTACCATATAAAATGTTGCCTATTCCGGCCGGTTGGTGGGAATCTTACCTTACTTTACAGTTTTCCGTGCCATCTAAGTATTCACCGGGCACGCCGCGATCACGGCGGTAAGACCCCTGCTTGAAGTGTGGCTGGAGAGGCGTCAGGGCGTCCTCACCTTTCGCTTGACGCAGGTCCTCACCGGACTTGGAAGTTTCGGGAGGTATCTGAGTCTGATTGAGAAGGAAGAAACGCCTGGGTGTCACCACTGCGAGGATCGCCCGGACGACATGGTGGAGTAAATAGCTGTCAGTGGCTGTCAGAAATCTGGCGGGGCCTTCTCTAGAGGATCAAAGCCTGCCGGGGTCGCGCGACTATCTCATTACCGTGACCCCGGAACATAAAGAGCTATTAAAGGACACCATGGATTTTAGTCAGTACAAATCCGCCAGTAACTCCCGCCCTACCCTGGGAGGACTCATTTGATGATTTTACCACGCTAAATAAAAAGTATCTTGAATATTTCCTTCCAGGATAGATTGATGTCAAGACCTTTTGATTTTTTAGACACGCAACCTATTGCAACGTCACTGCTTACAGTCTAGTTAAACCAAAAGTCGTGAAAGTCGAAGACATATTTTTGTATTTTTTTTACTTCGTCTAAGTCGTAAGGATCCTTATCTATACATATTATTAAATGGTAGGGAAGTCAAAACTATACATTGAATATTTTTTTAAAGAATACTTGAGGTGTGATCTACGATTGATACTGAAGCCAAAAATACAGTTTTTAGAATTTTTGACTGTTTGTCTGTGTGTATGTCCGGGATAAACTCAAAAAGTACTGCATGGATTTATTTCTTTGGCACGAATATTATTAAGAAGTCGGGTCAACATAATTATAAGCTACATATTATCACGCTATCACCTATGGGGAAAGAGCAGTGACCCTTTATTTTTAAAGCATTCACGTAAACGACGTCGCGGGCAGGAGCTAGTTGTCGATACGGACGATACGGCTGTAGTTACGCCCCTGACTATAAATAAATATAATCTTTGACATTTTCTCATAATTAATAATTCACTCTACTACCATAAAACTTCCGCAAAAATAGTACATAGGTACTGCTAACAATGATTACTACCGGCAGATAACAGACTAACTTTTGCCTGCGACTTTGTTCGTGCGCACTCTTTGAGGCGCGCGTTGTCGACCCGTGCGCGTATTTCCAAAGCCTATACTATTTCAGTCACGAGTCGGACTCTAATCGATGAGCTTTTGTTTGTGCATATTTCTCAACAATACCTAATCTATCTCAGTAAAAAACTTGACTCAAATAGATTAGCTTTTGTTTTGATATTTTCAAAGAAAATGCACGGACAAAATCTAGTACCATTTCAGTCACGCACGAGTCAAACACTAACCCCCTAATTCATAAACGTGAACTAAAGTCACAACCAGGATAATCCTCGGATTAACCATACATTTTTTAAGGATAAACCTTGGCGTAACTTTAGTCCACGTTTATTAATAAGGGGGTAAAAGACGAGGTTTAGTTTATGCATGTCGCGCATGTGTTATGTGTGAAATGAGGAAATCAGGGATTTCACGAAATCCAATTATCAAGATAAGTATCTAGTGATAATTATGACAAAAAAATACTAATATAAAGTCAGAGATCATGTCATGTCACTAAACTAAGCAAAATGTCAGAAAACGTCTACTTCTGGGTGGTTTAAAAAAAATAACCCACAGGTGCCCACAGTCGTATTTACGATATTCAAGTACTATAAAATTTAAGAAAAGTTAAATTCCGAGGTAACTCATATAGCTAGTGAGCCTCTACTCGACAAGGTTTTATTCGTACGTAATGTTTAAAAATAACTCGCCAAGAGTTTAGCTATTCGAGTCATATGATTTGTATAGAACTAGATTTTGTCCATGCATTTTCTTTGAAAATATCATAACAAAAGCTAATCTATTTGAGTCAAGTTTTTTACTGTGATAGATTAGGTATTGTTGAGAAATATGCACAAACAAAAGCTCATCAATTATAGTCTGACCCGTGACTGAAATAGTATAGGCTTTGGAAATAGGCGACCCGGGCATGGTCCACCATTACTCTCCGCACGCATGCCCATGCCTACGGTGACCGGAGATCGTCTTGCGACGTCCATCGCCGTGGGCGTCTACCACTGCGGCTGGGATGTAAGGTGGACGCTGTCCTCTCCTTCACGCGTCCCGCCTCCTTCACTAGCATGACTGCTTCGCAGAAGTCGGCGACCGCTTTCCATTCCGTCGACCAATGCCTAATCGCATCATTCCATCGGCCGCCTGCGGTGTTATTTTTTCTGATTTAGATAAAAAAATATTAAAAAACAGCCTTTAGTTTCCTACTATATTGTGGTCGGCTTCCAGTCGAACCAGATGCAGCTGAATATCAGTATTTTACATGGAGCGACTGACTATCAGACCTCCACAACCCAAGAGCTGGGTAATACGATACTCCATGGCAAGACTGGTTGTCAGACTTAGAGCTTCTGACTAACAGTAACGACTGTCAAAGATCTAAAAATGACAGCTGGGACTGGGGCTTTACGTGCTCGCTGTGAACTCGCTATGACAGATGGTCATTGGTCACCCATCGTGGTTTAACTCGGAAGATCGACCATATGCAGTGACCCTGACTGCTATGCCGGAGGTAGTGAGGTCGATTCCCACCCAGGACAAATGTTTGTGTGATGAGCACGATTATTTTGTTCTTGTCTGGGTGTAATTTATCTATAATATTATGTATGTATTTAGAAATATATAAGTATGTTTATCGGGTCCATATTGACTCACCTAAAGTTGAACGATTTGTAATCCGAATGATCACTCTTCCTAAAATATTTCATCCTTAAGTTTTCTTTCATACTTTTTGTACTGCTACCGGCGATGTTCATAACACTAATTTTTCCGAAAATTGTTATCAATAATATTGTTATTGTAAATATATTGAAACTCCTACTGTTTTTTATCATAACGTTTTTATCCCTATTATCTATAATATTTTTAGTCAAAAAGTCGACGGAGCACCGCGAGCGGTGCTCCTACTTCTGGGTGGTTTAAAAAAGAATAACCACCTAAAATATCAGAGTCGGGGTGCCCCCAGTCGTTTGGTCAGAGTGTGAAACTATAAAAAATACTTCGAAAACTTTCGCGACAAATTTCGAGGTAGCGCGTGGATATCTTTTCAGGTACTGTTTTCAGGTACACACCGCTATAAATAAAATCAAAGAAGACACTTTAACTAATAAAATCAAAAAACTAATTCATATAATTAGTGAGTGTGAAGCAAGCACTTCCTCAAGTATACGTGTTAATATGCCAACTAAATAAGCCAAAATAAAAAGAAATCTAAACAAAAAGATAATTATGACTTTGAATAATACTGTAAAAGAATGTTATGTTGAGAAAATGTAGGAAAACAAATATTAGTTTATTAGATGTTTATTGCTACTGACATTATGAAGTCGAATGATTCGGAATTGTGAACATTAGAGACTGAGCAATTAGGAGTTGTGATCCTTAGGATTAATTAAAACCGGCCAAGTGCGTGTCGGGCCACGCACAGTGTAGGGTTCCGTAGTTGCCCATCAAAATACTTATGCGAACTAAGTAAACTGATTCGCTGAATTTAATTTTAAAAAGAAGAATTTTCAAAATCGGTCCAGGAGTCTTTGAGAAATCGGGGAAAATACATAAGAAAAAAGATTACAACGAATTTAGAACCTCCTCCTTTTTTTGAATTTAGTTAAAAAGAATTGACGATAAAAACCTACCTATCCCCAAAAAACATACCTTTTTATGCTGTAAAAATAAAGTTTACAAACTTACATTTGCAGTTGCCTCCGATACATTTTGTTTAAGAAAATATGATATGAAGTACATTTTATAAGTTGGTCGACTATTACTCGTAAAGTTGTAAAGCCTACTTAGTCGTGATAATTTTCTTTTAAACTTCGTTATATATACTACTATTGTGAATTTTTTCACACCCCCAAACATAACCGTTTAGCTGGTAGAGGGGGGGGACACTCGAATCGAGCAAAATTTTGCACTTTAAAGCTTAATAGTTCACAAACGAATTTTTTTATCAAAAAATTGTTAATGGAAACTCACATTATTTTTTAAAGGCCTATTTAATGATACCCCACACTAAGGGGTACGCGAGAAAAAAAAAATCCTCACTTTACGTGTAAGTACTGGAGGTACCCTAAAAAAAAATATTTTACGAGATTTTATTTTACCACTTTTTCGGCACAACAAAACCGTATATTTACACCAAATTACAGCTCTCTAGTACTGTGCGTCTCTGAGCTAAACTGCGGACAGACGGACGGACGGACGGACGGACGGACGGACGGACGGACGGACGGACGGACGGACGGACGGACGGACGGACATGGCGAAACTATAAGGGTTCCTTGTTGACTACGGAACCCTAAAAATGTTAGGAATACAATTTTCGGGTTTCCAATGATCAGAGTTAAAATTATAGGTGAACTTTGGCGCGCCCATGTTTTCAGTTGTCTAGTACCCATAACACAAGCTCTGCTTAGCTTGGTGGGACTAGATGGCGTTGTGTGATAATTGTGGAAGATTGTTCCGTTTCGTCTACTGAGCAAGCCCTGAAAGTTTGTGGAGGGATGTCCCTAACACCCTGTATAGCACTGAGATATAGTGCATCTTCCTCCCATAAAAATATATACTTGAATTTGATCAAGAGTTTTAGAGATAGCAAACTACTACTTACAGCTTGGCCAGAACGGATTGACACGGAACTAATATTATTGTTTCTGTCAACGTTTTAATATCTTTGATATTTGATGTAAAAAAAGACCGCAAGCATAAATCTAACAGATTTATTATTGTGCCATAAAATTAACGTAATAAGTGAAATAAAATAAAATAAAATCATTCAAAGTATGTATCATACATTTAAAGATGGTAGCGCGAAGACAGTGGCGACTTCCGGTTTTCTATAGTTTTGTGACAAGCTGTACTTGCAAACAAACAAACATTTTACTTTTTACAATATTATTAGTAAAGGCACAGATTACCTACGTACAGGTTCAAGTTAAACTAAACATAACTAATAACATAATTGTTATGTAAATAAATTACGATTTAAATGATTAATAACGTTATTTATATTGAAACGGATTATTAATCTTGTTAAGATTATGTTGTGAGTTATTATTTTATTGTTAAATGCGGAATTGAGGTTCTATTTAGTTTGTAAACAAAGAAACTCACGTACAGCTTGGCCAGAACATCTTGAAACGGAACTTTTGTTTGCTGACAACGTTTTAAAATCTTTGACATATTTTGATGTAAACAAAGAACGCAGGTTTGTAAGATTTATTATTGTGCCATAAAACTAAAGTAATAAGTGAAAAAAAAAAGGTTGCACTCCAGGAGTGCCGGTAGAAGTGAAAACTTTTTTGTTACTATGTTTTATTTTTAATTTGAATGACGTCTTACTCATTTTCGATCAGGGTCACGTGACCCTGACGCGAGTTTTAAATTTTTTACCCATTACAGAAAAAGTGTACAACGCCGCTAAAGAAGTTTTCACTTCAAAAATTAAATCATTCAATGTGAGAGCACAGTGGCGACTTCCGGTTTTCTACTCTAATTTGCCAAGGTTTACACAAACACCCAGACCTGGAACAACTACTTGCAGACAGGGACCGAAACCGGTATGATCAATACGGGTATTTTTTCGGTAACAACCTTTTTTTCTTTTACAGGTAATTTTAAAGATTACCTTTATTATTAAAAGTGAATACATAACCAGTATTAATACCGGTTACCGAAATAAAAATTACCCCTATCTTGCACACTTCAAACGTGCCGTCGGCAATAGTCACAGGGCGCGCATCGCATGTGTGTGTGACAAAGAGTCGTTATCTTTAGATAACCGGTATTAAAACGGTTACCTGAATAGAGGTTTCATTTTTCTTCGGTGTGGTTACCCAGATAGCGGTAACCTAAATCTGAAAAATAACCGAAATTCTTTAATATCTGTACCGTAATTTATAAAGGTTTTCGGTCCCTGCTTGCAGATGATACAAATATTCGTTCCATGCGGGGATTGAACCCGCGACACGGTCATGCGCGCACCAGTCGATCACTTGGCCACTGTGGCAACTGTGTCGTCCAATGTTTGACTCCGTTTTATAAAAAGCTCGATTAATTCAAAACGTAGTAGGCGAACGGTGTATAAGACGGGGATGCGATGTATAATGGGGACATACACTCTTTAGGCATACACAACACTAACGTAGCGCAAGCGCGATCAGGACATCGTTTACAAGCGGCCATTAACAAATGGCGTCTTATTGGCGCTTGTGCTACGTTAGTATTGCCACAGTATTGCCTTAAGTGTGTGATTTCCCATCATTCCTCGCGTCCCCGACTTATACACTGTTCCCTTACATACGTCAATGTCATCATCATCATCATCAGCCTATTAATGTTCCCACTACTGGGACACAGGCCTCCTCTCAGTGAGAGGGGGTGGGCCATAATCCACCACGCGGGCCCAGTGCGGATTGGTGGATGTCACATGTCTTCGAATTTTTGATTCTAGGACATGCCGGTTTCCTCACGATGTTTTCCTTCACCGTTTTGAGAGCAGTGGTGATGAAATAAATTACACAAAGTAATGCGCCTGCCGGGATTCGAACCCACGACATACAACTCGTAAGTCGGGGCCGATACCACTGGGCCACCACTGCTCTCAATGTACTTTCGAAGAATTACTTGAAAGGATAGTACACAATAATATCATAATATAACGTCTATCTTCGAAGTGTTAGTAAGAGTTGTAACTAATAGTATAACCCGGTTCAAGAAAGGATTCTTAAGTGGCGGCGCTTATATAGTTCTCTCGCTCTTAAAATCATCAGATGAGTCCTCCCACCCAGAGCAGGGTGGGAGGGACTGTCAGACTTGTACTGACTAAAATCCAGTGTCCTTTATTCGCCGTTTCGTTTCAAGGTAATGGAATAAGTCCCGCGACCCCGGCAGGCTTTGGCCCTCTAGAGGAGGGCCCCGTTATCATGCTGACACTAACGAGGCTACCTACCTACTCAGTTTGTCCTACTACTATTATAAAGGCGAAAGTTTGTAAGTATGGATGTATGGATGTTTGTTACTCTTTCACGCAAAAACCATTGAACGGATTTGGCTAAAATTTGGTACACAGATAGTTTATAACCTGGATTAACACATAGGATAGTTTTTATCCCGATTTTATGTTCCCGTGGGATAATTTTCGAGTTGTAGCGGGTGAAACCGCTGGCAACAGCTAGTATGAAATAAATAAATAACAATGTAATAATAATTAAATTAGCATATTTAAATATGTAGTTACCAATAAACAATAACACTAACGTTTAATTATTATCAGCAAAATATCTTTATCTCAAGAAAATTAAATGATAATCAACTTTGTTGTTGGTCACGAGTTGTGAGCGCGTTCGTACACAAGGCGCGGGCCACATGGAAAAGACGTAAGACGCAGACGGGGCGGAGACATGTCTCTTCGTCGTCTCTTTCATACAAAATCGCGAAGCGTCGTCGCGACGTAAAACACACAGAAGATACGGGGTGCGTTAGGTAAGATTTCCACCAACCGGCCGGAATCGGCGGCATTTTACAATGCGGTAAAGTACATTGAAATCTATCAACAGTAAATACAGTTCATATTTGCAAGCAACATAAGGGTCACATCGCTACGTGTCGCGGAATGCCGACGGAGATAACTTTGCAAGCAAACATGAACTGTATTTACTGTTGATAGATTTCAATGTTCTTTACCGCATTGTAAAATGCCGCCGATTCCGGCCAGTTGGTGAGAATCTCAACTCACGTACACCCGCGACGCGTCCTCGTCTTACGTCTTTTCTATGTGGCCTGCGCCTAAGATGGTCACCTCGAAAACCGTATTTTTACTTTGACAATCAGCCAGTGGGGCTATTATTATTTAGTTAGCTTAAGCCGTGCATTAATGTCCAACGATATAACTTTCCTACAAAAAATCCAACCATTCCATTCACCACAATCGCCCTCATTACCATACTACGCTATACTACAGACTGCTCAACTGAACATCGACCCAGCACGCCACAGGTTGGCCCTGAAACTGTGCTGAAACTGAAAGTGTTGGACCGATGCCAAGTGAGTGAACCTTCCGAAGATTTAACGAGCTTTTTGAACTTGAACTTAGATAGATGTATGCAGTTCATATGGATTGCAAGATGAGTTTATAAATTGTATCTTCATGCTAGTTTTTCATGGACCCTGACTAAAGGTGTGCGTCCACAGGTCCGCATCGCACGTATCGTTACGTAACGGATTTTAGTTTGCCTTGTATGAAAACTCATACAACTGCGTCCACTGATTCGCATCGTACGGACGGCTCATCGGGATACGTACCGATGACGTCATTCGGAATGCCGATCAGTGGAATCGATGAAGGTGGCATCGGCAATCCGATTGCTGATACTCGCGTCGGCAATCCGATCGCTGCCGACACAGAAATCCGTTTGATGCGATGAGTCCGATACGTATGATGCGGACCTGTGGACGCTTACCATAATACGAAAGTGATTGGGAAGGAGGAAACGCCTGGCTGTGGCTGTCACCACTGCGAGGATAGCCCGGAAGACACGGTGGAGCATAAATAGCTGTCAGCAATCTGACGGGACTCCCTTAAAGGGCCAGTGCCTGCTGGGGTCGTGAGACTGTTACTAAAGGAAACCGTGATCCTGGAAAGTAAAGGGATATTGAAGGATCTCGTAGATTTTAGTCGGTACGGGTCTAATAGTTCCTCCCGCCTGAGTTCGAGGACTCATTTGACGATTACACCAAGATAACTTTATTGACTAGCCTGATGGTCTAGTGGTTAGTGAACCTGACTGCTATGCCGGAGGTTGTGGGTTCGATTTCCAACCAGGACAAATGTTTGTGTGATAAGCACGATCATTTGTTCTGTGTCTGGGTGTAATTTATCTATGATATGTATGTATTTAGAAATATATGTATAAGTATGTTTATCAGTTGTCTAGTACCCATAACACAAGCTTTGCTTAGCTTAGGACTAGATGGCGTTGTGTGATAGTTGTGGAATATTATTATAAAAAAGGACTAAGCTTGAATTGTATCCTTATGCTGTTTTGGGAGGGTATAAGCAGACACTGATGGCACGTTTTACGCATTGGCTTAGCAATCGACTCGACTGCTATGCTTCGTGTCGCGGGTTTGATCCCCGCACGGAACAAATATTTATATGATCTGCAAGAAGTTGTTTCGGGTCTGGGCGTTTGTGTATGTGAGTTGATATGTTTGTAAACGTACCCACGATATAGGAGAAATTCCTTGTGTGGGCAACTTTTTATGAAAACGAAAAACGTACGCGACTTGCGCCAACCGTGTCTGTTTTGAATGACTGAGCAAGGTAAAGCAATGCTCTTCTAGATCTGTCTTTGGATGGGTCAACAAGCTTCCAAGTTTTTTTACTTTTTGGGGTCGAAAGTCATCAAATGAGGCCTTCCGGCTCTGAACAGGCTTCCAGAACCAGATGCGTCTGAATATTAGTATTTTACATGGAGAGACTGCCTATCGGACTTCCACAACCCAGTAACTGTGTACTACGATACCCCATGGTAAGACTGGTTCTCGGACTCAAGCTTCTGACTGTGATTAACGACTGTCAAAGATCTACAAATGACAGCCGGGACCAACGGCTTTACGTGCTTTCCGAGGCACGGAGGAAACTCGCTATGACAGATAGTCACCCATCCACAGACCAACCTCGGCAAGTACGACTTAACCCGGAAGATCAGCCTGTGCGGCTGTAATTATTTAGCCACGAGGTCCAAGAAGACGATGATAAAACCATTTTCCCAATTTCCTTTGTTCTTGACCCGGAGAAAATATAAATAGTAAGTTGGGAAGCTATCAATCAATAAAATCCAGGGCTCACGAATATTCTAGACGTATAGAGATAGACATATGCAACTTGTTTATGCAGGACAGAGATGCAATCTACGCAAACGCAATGGATGATTTATTACCGCGTGTCCTGTTTTGTACAGTCGCGTGCGGAAGTTTTTGAAATTTGGCTGAGTTTTTAAAAAGGATGAATTAGTAAGTGCTTTTCTTTTTTTTTGCAGGTACATATTTACATTTTAAATATAAAAAGCGTTGGTCAATGCTCGGGTCCACGCATCTCAAAAAGGCTATTGAAAGACACCGTGGATTTTAGTCAGTATGAGTCTGATCGTCCCTCCCATCTTTGCCCTGGGTGAAAGGGCTCATTCGATTATTTTACCAAGTAAATAAAAATAAAAAAACTTCTTCAAAAGAAAGTAACCGGTTTCAAAAGCGACCACTACAAAAAAGGATAAAATAACCGACATCACAACTTTTCTTTCGGAAATCAAATCAAATCAAATCAAAAGCATTTAATTCAAGTTGACCATTTACAGGCACTTTTGAATTGTCAAAGACTTAAAAAATATAATTAAACACTACAAAGTTATGGTGGGTGCTACAGTCCCAGTCACAAGACATAAAAACTGTGAAAGTACCGTAGATGCCCGTTACAAGAAGTAGATCTCTATGGAGAAGAACGGGCAAGAAACTCCATGGACACTCTTTTTAGATCGCCAAAATATGTATTACAAATCCTTTGTTACATCATTCATTTTGAGATGGTGCACTATATATATGAGAACGATGTAGCAAGTTAAAAGTGTCCGCAGTAAAATAAAAATTCAGAAATAATTAAAATAAAAACCTTGGCAGCTAAGAGATGACCTGTCCCAACTGACAGCGCCCGTTCACGAACATGACACACGTATCAGTCGGTGGCTTTGTTTTTTATTTCATTGACATGTTTGCCACCGACTTGATACATTCGTGTCGAATTGATAACCTCCTTTTTTGAAGTCGGTTAAAAAGGCATTTACATTGATTTTCATAATTACTTAAGAACTTCATCATCAACATCATACCAGCCGTGGGACGCTCACTGCTGAACATAGGTCTCCCCTGTAGATTTGAAATAGGAACAGTTAAAAAGCGGCTTGCATTCAGCGAGATCCTGTTTCCTGTAGTGTACAAAAAACAAACATTAAAAAATGAAAACTTTAAACAAACTTTTGTCCGCTCCAGTACCAAATTAATAATGATATTTCCTCTCACTTTTGCACCTGAATCTGTCTAGTTCTGGTTATTGATTGACTACGTGGCTGTACCGGAAGGGCGAGAGATGCATAGGGATGTGCAACGACCATAGGGCGTCGATAAACGCATCTTCAAAATATCCACAGCACACAGCCTTTTTTGTCTGGTAAAATCATCAAATGAGTCGACCCAGGGCAGACTCGTACTGACTAAAATCCACGGTGTGTTTCAATAGCTCTTTACGTTCCAGGGTCACGGTAATTTGATAAGTCCCGCAACCCCGGCAGACTTTGGCTTTCTAAAGAGGGGCCCCGCTACACAACGCGCCGTCGACTGCATGGTTCATAGTCGGACAGTGAGTCGCCCATTACTCGCCACCTGCATACCCGCGCCTTCGCTATCCGGAGATCGCATTCTCTCTCAGTCGTAGTCTCTGTGGGAGTCTACCACTGCCGCTGAAACAAAACACAACAAAAAAAGAAGTAGCCGAGTCGGTCCAGGCGTTTTCGAGTTATAAGCTTATAGGCATAGCAACACAATTTGCGATCCATTTTTATATATTAGAAGATAGATAGATAGAAGAAGATAGGTAGAAGATTAAATTCATAATTGTTATTGTTGTTCAGAGCTTCTTTTTAACCGACTTCAAAAAAAGGAGGAGGTTATCAATTCGACTGTATTTTTTTTTTTTAATTTATGTTTGTTACCTCATAACTTGCGACTGGGTGAACCGATTTTCATGATTCTTTTTTTATTCGAAAGCTGGTGCTTTCCGTGTGGTCCTATTGTAACCATTTCAGGATCTGATGATTGGATCTTGGAGAAATCGAGGGCAACCCTCAAATTTTATTGGCTGACACATAGTTTTTCGCAAATCTTATGAAGTAGTTCAAGTACTTGCGTATGGAAATCATCATCTCATGTAGCTGAGCTGATGATGGAAGGTACAACTCCTCAAGTAAGAATTTTTTTTTGTGTTCGCATATCTCCGGAATTACAAGTCCGATTTAAGTAATTCTTTTTTTGTTGTACTAGGTATCGTTCAACTTAGGGAATACTGCAAATTTCATCAAAGTCGGTTCAGTCGTTTTTGAGATAGGGAATGAATTAATGAGATGTTAACGATGCTATTACCAGTGCTACGGATAACAAAATTCTAGTGCTGAAGGTTGAATATTTAAAGTAAAAAGAGTAAAATAAAAACTTTTTCAAAAAAAATGTGACCGCCTTCAAAAACAACCACAAAAAGGGTAAAATAACCTACAAAACTTTTCTTTCGGAAGTCGGTGGCAAAAGAGACAATGAAATTAATAAAAAAAGTCACCGACTTCCGAAACAAAAGTTTTGTAGGTTATTTTACCCTTTTTTGTGGTTGTTTTTGAAGGCGGTCACATTTTTTTTGAAAAAGTTTTTGTTCCGCATTTAGACTCTAAGGTGATCCGTTATAAATGCGTGAGGTGGGACGGTTAGCTACAAATCCCGTCTAGGTCAAGGCCTCCCCAATGTACGGTGGGTGTAGAACCAATCCCATCCTATTTCCTTTAATTTTAAAATAATCAACGTTCAAAGGCATCTCTTTGATGAACTAATTAAAATGACCTCCGGATTTTTATTTGACGCTCTTTCCAAATAAGCCATCGAAGAAATCAAATCGTTGAGCTCCTTGTGTTCTGAATCGAGCTACACGATAATCGACAAATGCTTGCACTGACTGGACAGGTCCACTCAAATCTGTGTGGCTCTTTCCTCAAAAGACCATCTCAGACACCCGCATGATCCTCGTATGACACCTCTGAGTTTGTTTCGGCTATTTCTTCTCAGAGTAGTCAGGTACGAAACACCGGCCTCATCTAGCTTTAAAAAATATTGGTTGTGACGTGTAAAAGTGTTTTTTTTTATAACCAACTTACAAAAAAAATATCATTTATTTATCATTTGAAATACGTACACATGTTATTATGTACAATTGCACACATGCGTCGTCATCGTACCATAATTTCCCAAAATATTAAGAAAATACATCGACATTCAAAATAAAATGCAATGTCGATAAATAAAACGCACCCCTCTTTCACAACCCTTTGCATCCCTTAGGAACCATTTAGTATTCTGTACAGTCGAGCCTAGATTTCCGCCGCGTATGCATGTGTTAACTTGCACTTGAGTCTTTCAAAAGGTGCCGAAGAAAAAGCAGCCTTATTACAAGTGAGTAAGCCTAATAATACTCTAATTTATGCATCAGCAATTGTTTTCGCGATTTTGCGATTTTTTCTTGGCGATTTTCGTGGTTGTGGGCGGGGCTAAGGGGAGATTCATCTTAGGGTGATTGAAGTGAATTAGCGATTATAGGTTTTCAAGGTCTACTTTCAAGGCCGTTTGAGATCACTTTTTTGAAAAGTGGCAATTTTTTTGGTGTTTTTCGGTAAACAGTGGGTGGGGCAGTGGAGGGGGGTTGACTAAGACGTAATCTTAGGGGTTTAACATCTCTGATAAGCGGATTTAGGTCAAGTTCTTCGGCTTTCTTTTGTTTGTTTTGGTAAATCGGCCAATGTTGCATTTTCTTGGCGATTTTCGGGGGATTTGGGGTGATAGGGCGGGGTTGAAGCAGACAAAGAGTAGGGTCAAAAAGAAAATTGTAAGTGGTAATTGCACACTTTTATTAATATAGGTCAAGTCTTTATGCTGCAAGGAATTGTTAATGTTTTTTTTTTTTTGCTTTTTTATTGAATTTTCGGTAAGTAAGGGTGAAGGGTGGGGGGGGTAAGTTTGACAAAGTGCAAGTGGTCAAATGAAAATATGTGATCATTAGAAACTTTTTTGCTAAGTTTCCAGACGTTAGCCATTTTTTTTTGAATTGATTACATTTTTTTTAATAACTTAAGGATTTTTTGTAGAGGTGAGGGGGTAGGGGGGGGGGGGCTAGCAAAGATAAAAGGTTACTGAATTTTGATGTTATGATTGTAAGCATTTATGGGTCTCTAAGTGCCTAGGAGTCACAGTTATCGTTTTAACACATACCTAGACATTTTTCGTTTATTTTTCATTGTTTTTTCGGTGATATATGGTAGGTGGCGGGGGTGAAGCCAAACAAAGAGTAATTGAATTTCTTAGGGGTGATTGAAAGTAGTTTCGCTACTTTGGTTAGACTGCTATTAAGTTTCTTAAAATTGGTGTTTAGGTAGGTGTGTCCTTTCCATTTTGGGTTATTTTCAGGGGGGAGTGGGGGAGGGGGGTAGTAAGGTATTACCTACAAATAGCACGGGGTCAAGGAATAATGTCAGTGATTGGGGGTTGTTTAGCGAATATAATTCCAGTTTATAGGAGTGCAAGGACGATTTTTGCCAAATGCGATTACTTTTTAGAGATTTTGTGTAAAGTGTTAATGTTACTTAAAGGCGGGGGCCACATAGAAAAGACTTTAAGACGAGGACGCGTCGCGGACGTCCGAAAATGTATGAGAGTCGCGTCTGCACCCCGTCTCTTCTGTGTGTTCTACGTAATATGTGGCGACGCTTCTATACATTTTGTATGGAAGAGACGCCGAAAAGACATTACGTCTCCGCCCCGCTTGCGTGTTACTTCTTTTCTATTTGGTCTGCGCCTAAAGGTGCGTACAGACGATATAACATAACATGTTATAGAATATGTTTCAGACGATGTGGACATATCATTGTTACACTAATGTGTATGGTATTGTTTTATAACAATGTTACATGGTTTGGACTTGTTATATAACGATGATTTTTGAGGAAAGAAAAATTTCAGATTGCAAGTGGGATTCGAACCCGCGTCTTCTGGATAGGTACTCCAGACGCCTTAACCAACTTGTTATATAACATTTTTACATGGTTGTACGCACCTTAACCTAAGATGTTTTCCGCCTCTGCAATAGACGCCTAAAAGCGAATGCAGCGAAAAAACCCATCTTTCTTATTATTCATCAAATAAGTTTTTCAACAGGCACATATTTTCTGAATCGCACTTATCAAACCTGGGGTGGTATTAAAACGTCTTAAAACCAGACGTGTTCCGGTGAGTGAAAGTGACAGAGCTATACAAGTCGTCTAGCGCCATCTCGTTCACTCACTGGAACAAGCTCTTAACCTTAAGGCGCTTCGTACACTGGGAGATTTTATATTTAATGAACCAACGCCATTTTTCCATTTCGTTACGGGCATGACCAATATCACCATGCATTATGTTCCCCAGCCACTGTAGGCTAGCGGACGGCGAGCACAGAGTAGGGGGCAGTTCATCGTCCGATAATGACCACGCAATTCCTCGGGGTCAAAGCGCATAGTCACTTTGGGGTCCTCCGGTCACCGTAGGCTAGCGGACGGCAAGCAAGGGGTACTGGGCAGCTCACCGTCCGCTAATGACCACGCCCGGGTCGTCAAAATGGCGTCGACGTCACAGCGCATGCTCGGTTCAATACACCCCCTACCCTTTGCTTTGTTAGTTCCTTACCTGCGTCATAGGTGGCGCTACGATAGATTACGATTGATGCCATATACACGAACATAGATGGCGCTGTAGTTTGATGTTAGTTCTTTATTTGAATCATAGATGGCACTTAAAGAAGCTGTCACAGCCAAGAGCAAGCGAAAGGCGCAACAGCTAGTTATTTTAAGAAAAGTTAGGGACTTTACTCATGGCGCAATGCGATTCGTGCGATATCGAGTCGATTGCCGATTTAAGTCGCACGTATTTACTAATGGAGTGATGCGATGCAATTCGACCGTGCACTTCAAAAATTCACCTTAATACTACGACATAAAGGCCCTGCAAATCAAAAGATGTCGCACGTGACGAGTAGTTACGCAATCAAATTTTGAACAGAGAATCATGTGCATTGTCATTAGAACGTACATGCAATTCGATATCGAGGAGATCTGTGAGTGATATCGTCAATCCGTGCGACTCCATTAGTAAACACTAGCGATTGTCCATACATTTTCTTCGGCCGGACGCTTGTGTGATATTTGACCAATATCGTCAATCGATGCAATTCGATATCGCGTCGCACCATGAGTAAAGTTGCTTAGAATCGCTCGATTTGATTACTTGGGCGGTAAGCCGTATAGTATACCCCTTTTTTCTTTCTTTCTTTAATTTCTCCTTTGCTCTTTTTTGTATATCTTGTACACAAAAATTGGCTTGATTGAAGGCAAAAACAAATCGATTTTAAATTAAAAGTAAGACTGATTGGCTGATGGCTTTTTACGTGTTTCAATTTTTAACCGACTTCAAAAAGGAGGAGGTTCTCAATTCAGATGTTTTTTTTCTTCAAAAAGGATAGAAATTAAATACAATACCACCGACTTCCGAAAGAAAAGTTACATTTTTTTTGGTAGCTTATTTTACCCTTTTTTTGACGTTGTTTTTGAAGTCGGTTAGTTAGTTCGGTTTTTGAATAAAAATTATTTGTCCTTAGGTGTTGGTTGGTGTGCAGTGAATGAGTGGTTTCTGTGTTCACCATTCTTGGTTCCTGGGCCCTGGATGCTGAGTTCCTGAGATCCTGTGTTCCTGTGTTCCAGAGTTCCAGAGCTCCGACCACAATGGAACATGACCTTTTAAAAATCACTTGGAAAAAGGATGAGTTATTACTACTCGTCTTGAAATCCAAGTGCCTTTTTAAAATGACATGACAAGAGACATCAGTAAAGTGACGAAGTTTCGCACAAAATGAGTCAAAATCTTTCTCATTCATCTCATAAACAAAAACATTATAATATATTCTTCTTTCATATATCTCTATTACATTCGTGTCCTATCATGACGTCATAAAGCAACAGTAGTTTCAGTGTGGGAAAAAGACAGAGCTATACAATTCGCCTAGCGCCATCTCGTTCACTCACTGGAACTTCTCTGGCTTTAAAGATTTTATGAGAGTCCACCTGAAGGGGTATTACAACGTCTTAAAACCAGTCTTGTACCTGCGAGTGAAAGTGACAGAGCTATACAAGTCGTCTAGCGCCATCTCGTTCACTCACTGGAACAAGCCTGGTTTTATGACGTTGTAATACTCCCCTCTGATCATTTCAGTTAGATACCTCTTTTATATCCAAAACATCTTTCAAGCAGTCATTTCGCCATTCTTCTTAGTTTTTCACGAATTTTTTTTCCTTATTTTTTGCATGCCCTTAAGTTGACTCGAAAAATTGTGTCGAAATGACGTCATTTTGCAAGACTGCATGGAATATTTAAAGGTACGGAAGTTAGGAAAACTTTTTAGAAGTAAAGCTTGTAGTATTTTTGCTTTTATTTTCTGTCTTTCTTTTTAGGGATTCTACAGTCTGCATTTATGTGTTTAAAAATATCTGTTGTCCTGTTTTTTAAATAGTAGTTGAAATAAATATTAAATAATAATAAATTGTTTGTTTTTTTTTTGGACATAATGATATAAAACTTACATAACCATTGTTAATACCAATAACTCCACATTGGCGGGGAAAGAATTCAGAGACATTCTGAGTGACTAAATGTCATCCTTGTCTCTTCTACTACACGTTGTAGTTGGGGAGCCCAGGAAGGGATTTTTGCTGTTACTCCAGCGCGTCAGATTATTATAAGGGAGAATCCTTGCACCCTTTAATGTACCTGTACCAAATATCAACCCTTTATCTGGTGGGGTTTGTCTGGGAGAACCCGTCAGATTAGTAAAAAAAAATCGATCCGCAGAAATACTCGAGCGCGTCAGATTAAGAAAAGGTAGATTAATTACGTTCAGAAGAGTGTATATTTCAATAATCTGACAATTTGAGCGTGGCATTAGGAAATGAGCGAGTACTGAAGTTGTAAAAAAAAAACGTCATTTTGAAATACTCGAGCGCGTTTGATTTTTTTATTTTATTGAAGGTTACACTGTAAAAATCATACTCACTAATAATCTGACGTTTTCCATGGGGCGAAGTCGGTAGAATCGTGAAGAAAAGGTGAAGTACCAGTTAGTTCGCTACTATCGGTCGTGATTTAATGTATGTGGCGTTCCGAGCAATAATATGGCATGCCAGGCATGGAAAGAGGCCATTGTTATTGTTATCAACGGTGTCCTTCAATAGCCCTTTATGTTCCGGGGTCACGGTGATGGAATAAGTCCCGTGACCCTGGCAGGCTTTGGCCCTCTGACCACTGAACTTGGCACCTATTTAGATTTCACTTATTTTGTCCGTGAAGTCGTAAACCAAGGCATATATCATAATTGAACTTGGCTCTCATTTGACATTTATGTTTTTGATAGGATTTTAATGATGTAGACGAGTTTCTATTTGTAATTACTACATTTAATTTAATTTAATACTTTTTTTATGCGTGAATGCAGTTATCTTCTTTATAAATTTATTTTAAGATGCTCAGAATAGCGATATCCCTCCGTATAATTGTCAGATTATTATTCAGGAGGACTATGATATCAATTTGAACCTCCTGCATAAAAATCTGACGCGCTCGAGTATCTCGAGATTACGTTTTTTTTTTACAGATAGAAATATGAATTATTACTTTGCGCCACATCCAAATCGTCAGACATTTTAATACGACACTTTTTAGGGTTTACTTTACATACACTTTGAATATCTGACGCGCTCGAGTAACTTATTTTTTTTTGGATTTTCAACCGCTTGCCACGGACAGCCCCCTCGAGTTAATCGTCAGATTAATATGTATTGGTTATCAGAAATGTAAAGCGCGTTTACACTATAAATATCTGACGCGCTCGAGTACTTCTGTACAACTGTTTTTTTTTACAGTTTCAAAGCTCTTTACAAGCTCTCCCCCTCACTAAAATAGAAAACTTGTCAGAAACTTTTTTTCTTTTTAGAACATAATCTTTCAAATCCGATAGGTCTCCATGACGCTCGAGTAACTGCAAATTTAGCATTCTCGGCTCCCCTACTATTGGGCTAGTGTGAGCAAGACAGGCATAATTTTCACAAACGCGGGAACTCTCGACTTATTTTGATGGCTCGACAGATGGCCAACCTATGATATTCGACTTGATTGCTTGACAGCCGAGTGGAAGGCAAATGCACCTTTGTTATTTTGAAATGTCGTGAATTTTTTGTTTTCAGTAATGTTTTTAAAAAGCAACTCTTCATTCGTTTAGATCAAATTAATATCGGGTTCGAAGTTATTAAGAATCATTGATTTGATAAAGATATTGTAAATTCGTCTTAAGTAAGTACCCTAAGAAATAATAATATAATATTCCACAACTATCACACAACGCCATCTAGTCCCAAGCTAAGCAGAGCTTGTGTTTTGGGTACTAGACAACTGATAAACATACTTATATATTTCTAAATACATACATATTATAGATAAATTACACCCAGACACAGAACAAATGATTATGCGCATCACACAAACATTTGTCCTGGGTGGGAATCGAACCCACGACCTTCGGCATAGCAGTCAGGGTCACTAACCACTAGACCAACAAGCCAGTCAGAAATATAAATACAACATAATTATCGTTGAAATAAGTTTGAAAGAAAATAAACTAACAGATCGTGTGAAAGATGGTAGATACGATTAGAAAGGTATAAATAACTATTGAGTTGACGAATAATTGAGAAGAATGGAAGACATGAGTAAATTATTAAAAAATATTGATGAGATTTTTGATGTTCTTTTTTTACGGATTAATATTAAATTGCCATTGTTCTTTTTATAACGCATTGGAAGTTTGGAACATCAGAAGCGGCACAGAAGCGGTATCAACGAGACTTAAGGTAAGCGTCCACAGGTCCGCATCGTACGTATCGGACGCATCACATCAAACGGATTTCTGTATCGGCAGCGATCGGATTGCCCACGCGAGTATCAGCAATCGGATCGCCGATGCCACCTTCATTTGGATTTGTTTAGTGATCCTACGATCGGAAAGTGTTTGTGAGAAAGGAGGAAAGCGATGCAGATGTTGTTTTTTAGCAGAAGAGGAATGCAAGAAAGAAATAGAACAAATGATTCAATAAGCGTGCGGGGCGCGTCCACTGATCGGCATTGCCGATGAGCCGTCCGTACGATGCGGATCAGTGGACGCTGTCGTATGAGTTTTAATACGAGGCAAGCTAAAATCCGTTACGTACGATACGTTCGATGCGGACCTGTGGACGCTTACCTTTATGGGCCTATCACACGCACAGGCTTCACCATAGTTTTGCCTGCGCAAGCCCAGACTGCGCGTACTTGCCTGTGTGTGATTGGGCATTCGGTGTTGCCGACCGTATATGTTTTTTCATGTGAGAAGCCTCATCATGCAAGAAGCTTCATCATCATCATCATCATCAGCCGGAAGACGTCCACTGCTGAACATAGGCCTCCCCCTTAGACCGCCACGCCGAACGACAATTCGCCACTTGCATCCATCGGTTGCCCGCGACCCTCACGATGTCGTCGGTCCACCTAGTGGGAGGCCTGCCTACAACAGCCAGCAAATTCTTGAATTGAAGATACAGTTTTAAGCAAGTTTTAAGATTTTTTGTAATCAACTCAATGATCTCACTATTATTGATTTTAGAGATACAATAAAATTGACTATTTTTTAAAAACTTGTATCCGAGATTTCGGGCCGTAAATAAAATGTGTGTTTTACAGAATTTTTTTTTTGAAATATCTATCCTCTATTTCCTACATCCTACTTATTTTATACAACTGAAAGTTTGATTAGATAGATGGATGTTTGTTACTCTTTAAAGGTGCTCCCACACAGCCAGCTCCACAACATGTTAAAAAATGTTACATTATGTTATAAACGCTCCCACATTAGTTGAACTCGTTGTATAACATCGTATAATATTATCTTCAATCAGTTTGGGTTTGTCTTTCGAGGAATGATGATGTTATAAAACAAAAGTTATTTTTTTTATACCATATTGTAATCAGTTGTAAAACATTTTGTTAAATGAAGTTGTATAACATCAATAGCAATTTATTATAATTTGTAACAATTTATAACTTTTGTTATAATTTGTATAAAAAAGTCAGTCAACGTTAGACGTTACATAACTGCTGTGTGGGAACACCTTATTTGACAAACGACTTAACGGGTTTGGATGAAATTTGGTACACAGATAGTTTATAACCTGGATTAACACATAGGATATTTTTTATCTCAATTTTATATTCTCATGGGATAATGTTATAAGAGCTAATTGATTTAAGAGCAAACAAGTCAACATTTTTTCCATAGAAACTTCGTTGGGGTTTTACTCCATTATTTGACAAAGTACATCCAAAATTAAACATGGTATCGTTTTGTCTCATTATTAATTTTGTCTGTACGAAGGCAGAATTGTAAAATATGAAGCTATTAAAAAGTTACGAGCTTCTAAAGATTCGTTTTTTTGCTAATTTTAACACAACTTTAGGTGTAAATTAGAAGCTAAAGAAGCATCAAATTTCCAAAACGAAGTCCGTACCGACACAGAAAATTTATTGAAGAATTTAATAAATTTTATTTGAAATTAATTAGTGCAGTGGTTTTTTCATAAAACCCCAACAGCCAAAGGCTTTTTCGTATTTTTTTACGCGCGCTTTTTACTCTGAATGATCGTGCATCTTACTGAATAAGTTTTCCCCTGTTTTCTCCACTGGGGGATGACGCTCGCGCACACATGAACAATATGGCTCGATTTCCGGTGAAATATCATGGTTTTTGACCATGCCTGCCAGTGAGTTCGAGCTCGCGACTAGCGCCGCCTTAAGAGACGAATATTCGATTACTTTTTCTACAGGTACCGTGAACCTGGAACGTAAAGGGCTATTGAAAGATTACCGTGGATTTTAGTCTGACAGTCCCTCCCGCCCTGCCCTGGGTGGGAGGACTCATTAGAAGATTTGACTACAATTTTAAACAGTTTTGTAATACTATAGAACTTTTTAATATAAGTAACTAGCACTTCCCCCGCGACTTCGTCCGCGTGTATTTAATTTTCTTTGCTATAAACCTCACGGAGCCCGAGACCTTTCCAACGAATGCAAAACCGTGGAAATCAGTTCGTGCGTTCTGGAGTTATAGCGTCAGGAAGGAAAACCCGACTTATTTTTATAAAGTAGATTAGGGAATATAATATGTTATTCAATTATTGAATACACTACACGTATCCCTACACACACTTCTTATTACTTATTTAATTTTACTATATATTATTATTATTTTATATATTTTTTTCTTTGCCTACCCTCGTCCGTGTGTCACTGCGTGGTGCCGACTGAAAACCAGAGCTGGGTGTCTTTCACCCAGCAAATGCTGAGTTGGTAACCCTTTTGGTGTGGACATGCTCAGCAAAAATTCTTATTGTATTTTTATTTTTTTGTGTGTGTTGTGAAGAATACATATTTTTCTATTATATTCTATTATACAAAAAAAAGCTAACATAAACTCTCAAATCAACCATAATTGTATTCTATAAAAGTTTTTCACGCGGCTTCATTTTATTTACCATCTGGAGATGGTGTGTTTTTTGCGACTTTAATGGAATTTTCAGAATCGGTTATGTAGTTTCAAAGATTATTTTCTCTGCTTTCAAACTTACGAAACTTCAACTTTTTAACCGAAGAAAAAAAAGGAGGAGGTTCTCAATTCGACATGTATATTTTTGTTTTGGCTGACTGGTGTTTTCAAACACTGTTATAGCACGAATTAAATAATATCTCATTTTAAGTTTTTTATTTATTTTCTTTTTGTAATTAGTATTGCAACTAAATTACGGTCGATTGACATTGAAAGTTCAGTTTTGACAGATTTATATTTACACTAGTGTTTGCCCGCGGCTTCGCTTGCGTTATTTTAGAATTTGAGAAACAATACGGATCGTGTGGCGCCATCTGGAATATGAACGTAATTGTTTTCTCGGCAACAGCTCTCTTCTGTTATTCGGCATGTAAGTTACCTTATATCCGTGTCTATACTCCTGACAACGTATATGCTAAATTTTGGGACGATCGATTCAGTAGGTAGTAATGCGTGAAAAGGTAAAAAACAAACATACTTGCATTTTTATTATTAGTTTAGATCAATAATGTTAAATCTAGGTACATAGTTTGCATAGGAAACGTCCTTATTTGAGCGACATTAATTTCAAAGAACCGTGTTTATTTTAAACATTAGACTATCATTTTTGGGTTGATTTACAGTATCGCTGCAAATTGAACGTACGATAGCATTGCTCTTCTCCCTTGCATTCCGCGTGATACCTAAAAAATAACTAACTATCTGACTCGATGAGTACAACTTGTCGTCGTTTAAAACAGAATCTATGCACTGGTTTGAACACCAATTCAAAACATAAATAAACACAATTTTTTCTAATCTTTAAAATTCCACACCTCGAAACAATTACAATTTTAAAAAATATCCAACTTACTACCTACAATTTAAATCAGTGTAGATTTATATCCTAGAAAACTATTGAAAAAAAAATAGTAATAATTTAAAATCGCGAATAATATTGAAATAAAAGTATACACATTTTTTTTAATTATTTGAAACTCTCAGGACAAATATAAGAAAATTCAAAAAGTGAAAAAAAGAAACAGCGAGATTTGATCCAGAGACCCCTTGCACGAAAGTCAAGCAGGATACCATCCAGACTGGCTAGTACGCTGACAGTGTTTTCAAATAGCGGTTCTTATACAAATGTCAACAATGACTGAAAATCAACATATTATAAAATTGCTAATCCCCCAAAGGGAATAGCGTAATTATACATATCCTACTAATAGAAGAGCAGTTTAAGGAATATTTGGGGAAAAATTGACTAAATAATATCCAGTGGTTTAGCTTCCAACTAAAAACAAACAGATAAAAACAACAAAATTTAAAATTGCTTATCTCCCAGGAAAAATAGCGTAATGATACATAGCCTATCAACAGAAGCATATTATTAGGAATATTTGAGGAAAATTTGATCGACAACTTTACAGTAGTTTAAGAGATAGATCAAATCGAAAAAACATAAAAAATTTCGAAAGAAAAAAAAAGTTGATTTGGCATCAGAATCGATCCCTTATCTCGAAAAAAATACAAAAAGAAAAAAATATTCAATGTACAGGAATGACAGCTCTACGATTTTATTATATGTAAAGATTAGTTATGACGCAAAGGAAATAAATGAAAAGAAAAAAACAAGTTCGACGAAGTCCCGGAGAATGAACTATAACTATCTAGGCTTGTGATTCTTCTTCGTCGATTCACTCTTGACAGAGTGGTCGTGGTCAGCATGTTGCAGCGAGACATCGTGCTGCCATAATTAGCCTCACAATGCGACGCCATCCCTCCCCGTCGGCTGTAATTCTTGTGCACTCGTGTAGCTGACCACCTACAGCAGACTTGATCTGGTCAGTCCATCGCATGGGTGACCTGCCGCGTGCTCTCGTGCCTCCTACTTTCCCCTGGACAACAAGCCGCTCAATAGAGTTGTTGCCTCTCCGGGACACGTGACCAAAGAACTGAAGTATTCGAGCCTGGACCGTAGCTGATAGACTCTGCTTGATACCGAGCTCTTGGAGAATGGATATGTTGGTGCGAAATTCAGTCCAGGAGACTCCAAGCATTTTCCGTTCCGTTACGTTGTCTCCATTCGAGAACGCTACGGCCCCATCGGCCATCAGTTGTGCGTGCTATATGGCCTGCCCACTGCCATTTCAACTTGCTAATTCGTTGGGACCATGTCGGTAACTTTGGTTCGTCTACGAATCTCCTCATTTCTGAGTTGAGTGCGCAGAAAGACTCCGAGCCTAGCCCTCTCCATAGCTCGTTGGACTATAGTAAGCTTACTAATGAGTCCTATAGTAAAGGACGACGTTTTTGTTGATAACGATAAGGTTGTCAAACTAACTTCCTTCTGTTTCTCAGTGAGCTATAAGATGGGGCTGTTCAAAAAAGTCGTGAAAAAGTACCTACAGGGTCACCAAATCAAAGGAAATACTTTTATCGTGAGGGTATGAGGAACCCTCTGGCTCTCTCTCGTGGCTAAATAATTACAGCCGCACAGACCGATCTTCCGGTTTAAGCCGCGTTTGCCGAGCTTGGTCTATGGATGGGTGACCATCTGTCATAGCGAGTTTCCGCCGGTTGGAAATCACGTAAAGCCGATAGTCCCGACTGTCATTTGTTGATCTTTGACAGTCGTTACTGTTAGTAGAAAGCTCATAAGTCTGACAACCAGTCTTGTCATGGAGTGTAGTAATGCCCCTACTAAGTTGTGGAGGTCCGAAAGGCAGTCCCTCCATGTAAAATACTGATATTCAGCTGCATCTGGTTCAACTGGAAGCCGACCACAATATAGTTGGGAAAAGGCTAGGCGGATGGCCGATGATGGTATGGCCACCCTCTGGTGTCACGCCGGTTTTGAGAATGCCACAGGCTTCTTTACATGGTTTTAGCATACCCTATTCAGTTTATAATGTTCCCGCTGCTGGGAAACAGGCCTCCTCTCTGTGAGAGGGAGTGTGGTGTAATCCACCATACGAGTCCCATATGACATTTTTTCAATAGCCTAGTTTGTGTCCCACTGCTGAGCAAAGACCTCCCCTTTTTCCTTACCAAATCATTCTATTTAGGGCTATTTCTAACCACGTCTGCCCCGCGAACATGATCAGATCGTCACACCACCTCCGCCGCGGTCGACGGGTAGGATGCACATGTCGATGAGTTTTCTTTTAAGGTTATGGGGAGACTTCCCTATAAAATGGTCCTTCAGGGACCAGAAGTTCTTCCACGCACATGTCTTAATTTTTTTCTAGATAATGGCTGCTTCGTCATCATGTTCTACTTCACCGTTTTAAAAGCAGTTAAGTGATGTTTTAAACTACACTTAGTTATGCGCCTGTGTGGATTCGAAACCCCGACTTGTATGTCGAGGCTGCGGCTGAGGCTCGATAACTACTAATTGGGAACTATTCTCCCATCTCCTCTACTCAAGTCAAGTGTCCTGTCCTACTGCGAGGATCGCCTGAAGGACACAGTGGAGCATGGCTGCCCGTTTGGGCAGAGCACCGCCGCGTCCTCACGGAGGTGATAGGCTGAGACCTCTTGCGCCGGGCATTGGTCAAGGCCAAACTGCGGGGCGAGACAGAATGAGAAGCGGTTGCCTCCTTCTGCGAAGCAGTCATGCTAGCGAAGGAGGAGGCGGGATGCGTGTGGGAGAGAACAGCGTCCAATTTATGATCCCAGCCGCCGCGGTAGACGACCACGGCAACGGTTTGCGGTCACCGTAGATGTGGTCATGCACGATGACTCATAGGTCACTCGCTGACAACGCTTCAAAGAGCAGTCAGCAATATGACAGGGCCAAGCCCTGCTGGGGTCGTGGGACTTATCAGGTTATCGTGGCCCTGGAACAGCTGTCGAAGGACACCGTGGATTTTAGTCATTTTTTTTTTGGGACAAGCCCACCCCACTGTTCCCAAACCACTGCAACTCCTGAGAGCCAGAATCAAAAGTGGTAACCACCAGAAAAGCGCCGAGACAATGAAGCTCGACGTGTCCCGGAGAATGAATTTACCTATCTTGAATCCTGCAACGAAATTAATCAGAAAAGAATAGTGGAGGAGTAGGAAAAATATGTTTCCATTTCCCTCCATGCAAGCAGAAGACAGAACAAAACAAGGCCAATAGGCACAAAGGTGTATTTTATTCAGTACAAGTCTGACAGTCCCTCCCGTCCTGCCCTTGATGGGAGAACTCATTTGATGATTTTGCCACGTAAAAAGTATCCTGTCCTTCCCAATTTTAGTCTTCACAGACATGAGGCCTTGTGCTCTCGGTCCATACGACTTGCCAAGCGACACACGACTTTATTTTCGCTTCACCATCTCATCTATTTCCATACCATTGCTTCAGGAGTCGCGTCGCGGGTTCGCGGTGACTTTTTGCATGAATTGATTGCTTAATACATCTGTTTTATTTTTGTTTTCTGTATTTATAAAACGTGTGTCGTTTGATCGAGTATTTTATGGTCGAGAGGTATGTCTTATGTCTGATCTTTAAGTTATAGAATCCATAAAAAAATACTCTGAGCGTGGTCTGCCCTGGTTTAACTGCTGAGGGTGGGTTCCTGGGTTTAATACCCGGGTCGGGCAAAAATAACTATTAAAATGTATTTCTGAGTAGCAGCCCGGCCTTCAGCGAAGCAGTCATGCTCGCGAAGGAGTAGGTGGGCTACGTGAGGTAGAGGACAATGTCCTCCCTCCGCCCCACCCGCAGTGGTGGACTCCCACGGAGACGGACGTCGCAAGACGATCTCCGGCCACCGTAGGCGCGGGCATGCGGAAGGCGAGTAAAGGGCAACTCGGTGTCAATGCCCCGGTGCGCCACGTGCGCCTGAAAGAGTGTCAGCATAATGACGGGGCCCCCGTTTAGAGGGCCAAAGACTGACGGGGTCATTACCGTGACCCCTGAACATAAAGGTCTTTTGAAGGACATCGTGGATTTTAGTCAGTACGAGTCTGACAGTCCATCCCGCCCTGTCCGGCGTGAGAGGACTCATTTGATAAAAAACGAAAAAAAGTTGCAGCCCGTAGTTTGGAAGTTGGTGGTATAATACTCCCGTGACTCGGTGCGCACGTTGGCCGTTGGTTCTCATCTCTCTCCGGTCGTGTCGGATTGCTGTCCCGTCGGACTATGAGAGCAATGGAATAGAGAGTGCACTTAGCCGGCACACACACTTGTGTGCAATCTCCATTGAGATCGGCCGCGTTGGCCAAAATCGGTCAGTCTTACCAAGGGATATAGTGTTGCAAAGTTTCTGGTTTCTGGTGGTCAGACAGAAGGTCCCTCCATTCATCAGTATCTGGTTCGACTCGAAGCCTTGGGAAAAAGAAGGCAGATGATGAATAGTTGCTACCAATTTATTTGGCGCAGCAGTGGTGCAAACGAAAATATACATGACGGCGCTTTGAACCTTTTTGGAGAGTGACCTGAAACTTCAGGAAGGACAGTGAACATTTTGAAGTGCGGGTTGACGTTTATTCATCATCAACCTCATCATCAGCCTATAATGTTCCCACTGCTGGGACACAGGCCTCCTCTCTGTGAGAGGGAGTGAGCCATAATCCACCACGCGGGCCCAGTGCGGGTTGGTACTGGGGGTACCAACCCGCACTGGGTTCGGGGTTGACGTTTCTTCACTCTGACACAACCCCGGGCTCTTTTGCATGTGGCTGTGGGACGTGATAATCCGCTGGCATCGCTCTCAAGCCCTCATGTACTCTAGCTTTGAAAAAATTGGTTGTGACGTGTAAAAGTGGTTTTTTAATGACCGTTTTACTATCCTTAGACCATCATAACGAACTATAATCCAGTTTTGCATCCATCGGTTGCTCCCAAATCTCAGGATATAGTCGGCCCACCTAGTGGGAGGTTCCGCAACCCACATTTAAACTTCTCAGACGTTATGCCTCCTTCACAGCCTCGGCACTTGCGACTTGCTTTAAGCGACATTCTCGCGCGTCTTTGTTAAGGGTACTTGTACACGGCGCATGTAACCCGCGCAAGTAAAAGAGCGGGTTACCCGCGCGATTAACAAGCGCAAGCTACTTGATCAAGTTACCAGCGGGGTGCTTGTACACGACGTATGCAACTCGCGCAAATAAAGGTGCAGGTTTGTGGTTTACCCGCGCGACTAACATGCGTAAGCTACTTGCTCAAGCTACCCGCGGGGTGCTTGTACACGGCACATGTAGCTTGAGCATGTTGGGGCACTTGCACGGGTTACATGCGCCGTGTACAAGCACCCTTACTTCACATCAAATTGATCCACTAGTTGCGTCGCGTGATCGCGGTGACTAGTGGCATTTTCAACCACTTTATTTCATTTAATTATTCTGAAATCGTAATACGCATGTCGCTTGAGGGAGTGGGATGTGGCTCAAAGGTTTACCACGTCTGATATTTCAGTGAAAGTCCGGTCAGGAAGTAGGAGGAATTTCGTACAATGACCTATTATTACCGCACAGATGGCGGCCATTGTCTGTGCAAGCAAGACGACATTATATTTACGAGGGAGTGACAGAGACAGGTAATAATAGGTCAATGTTATAAATTCCTTCTACTTTCGGAGCAGACTTTAGTTACATTTCTTTTTTGGGTTGCAAATCATCAAATGACTTCTCACGTTCTGTGATGGTGCGGAAGGGAGCGTCAAACTCCTACTGACTAAAACACAGTAAAACCCAATCTGGTTGTCTCAAAATTTCCTCAGACTGGTATTTTCACAATCCAGTTTTTACAACCTTAATAACTGACTCAACGTCCCAATAAATGCTTCAAGAAAAACAGATGCGTCCAAACAGAGCAAGCGAGGCATTTGCCGCGCGACGAAACTGCCTCGCGAGCCTGCTTGCTCTGCGGACGCACCTATTGTTTCTCGACCGAGGCAGGAGTACTCGAGCAAAACAAAAAGCCAACACTGAATGGCTCGGGAGCTCGGTCCAAGACAGGTCCACACGAACCGAACTGCTCGCGCGGCAGATGCCTCGCGAGCATGTTCGTTCTGTGTGGACGCACATATTGAGAAAAATTCTCCTTCTTGCAGTACCGCGTGTCTTTTTCATAATTCTATCAGCCGTACCCTTAGGACGTCCACTGCTGAACATAGGCCTCTACCAATAGAACCAGATGCAAGACGATTTGATGAAGACCACAGGACTGCACTGGATGTAAGCCGTGTCTTCTGATTAAGACAGAAATATGTCTTCTAAACTCTCTTTTCTATAACTATAAGTCAAATTACTCCCAGACACAGAACAAATGATCGTGCTCATCTCACAAACATTTGTCCTGGGTGGGAATCGAACCCACGGCCTCCGGTATAGCAGTCAGGGTCACTAACCACTAGACCAACAGGCTTGTCAACGAGCCTGTGATCCCACATTACCTTTGTTATTTTACAGCTATATATCACTAATGCAAATATAAATCAGTTATTAGATTATTCAACACAGCAGCTGGATAACAGTTGATCAACGTTGATTACATCTATTCGATATTGATCAACGCTGCTTGGGGCGGGTTAGAGGCTGGCTAAATTATCGTTCATATCGATATATGATGCAGCATTCGTCGATTGATAAGGACGATTGATTCCAAAGGCGCGTTTCCATTATGCAAGTGATTTGCATACAATTTGCAAGTTGCATGCAAATTGTATAGTGGAAACAACAACTTGCAAAGAAGTCGCAACTTGTATGCAATTAGGTTTAAACTTGTCAGCACATTTGCACGTAAGTTGCAAGCGCATGCGGTCGTGCATAGAGGATTACTTTGTTTATGACTTTATTACTTTGTAAAAATGACTGCTAAATGGGATACGGAGAAAACAATCATGTTTATTGAGGAATATCATAGACATGATTGTCTTTGGGAACCAAAAACAATCTTTCTCAACTAGAACTAACTTGTATACCACAAAAATCTTGTATGCAAGCTGCAAGTTGAACAAAATCGTGTTTCCAATTCAAATCACTTGCACACATGTCTGACGTCATACATGTATGCAAACACTTGCATAATGAAATCGCGCCTAAAACGAATATGACGCTGTCAATCGTCTCAGATGTTAGTTGGAACTTCAACTAATTAAAGTGGCCAATTGGAGGCGCTGTTAGCGTGTACACAGCTTAATACGCCGTAAGGCTTTTCATGCAACATACTCCTTGTTCGATTCTGCCTGTAATCTTAAAAACGTCTTAATCCTAAAATAATAAATCTCTTTTTTATCCTGCCTGTTCCGGCCTGTCCCTTGCTGTCCTCCCCTAGCGACGCCCTAAGTTGCGACTTAGAGGCATTTTAAAATTAATTAAATATAAATCTCGACATCTTAACAAACTAAGAAAATATGAAAAAAAAAATATAGCAAAATATTACTTGAAATAATAAATATTGTAGGATACATGGGTTTAGAGTATGTCTTGGTATGGACATGTGATGAGGAGGGATGAAACTCATGTGACTAAAAGAGTGATGAGTATGAATGTTGATGGATGGAGAGGAAGAGGAAGGCCAAAGAAAAGATGGATGGATTGTCTAAGGAATGATGTGAAAGAAAAAGTAGTAAATGATACTGTGACGTCTGATAGGGGAGAATGGAAGAAGAAAACGTGTTGCGACGACCACAAGTAGAATGCGATGATAGATACTTATCTAGCGTATGGCACTCGTGGGCTGCAGCTGAAAATCAGCGTCAGGCGGCAATTTTTGTGTTGCCACTGGCATATGCTGAGCTGAGGCCCTTTGGCATTAATTTGTTAAGTTTTTATTTAATCTATTTTTACTATATACTCTGTCTTTATAACATTATTTGTATTGTTTAGTTTTAAGTTTGTGCCAATAAACACAATTTTCTTTCTTCTTCTTTCTTCTTTCTATCTAAAACAAACTTTTTGCTGTTTCGTTGTTAGTTACTAGCTGGTCAGCTGCCCGTGAACGTATTGAAGAAATAAAGGTTCACTGCTCGTTCGCCGTAGGTGATAGCGTGATAATATATAGCCTATATGTTGACACGACTCCTTAATAATATTCGTGCCTAAGTTAATACATGCAGTACTTTTTGAGTTTATCTCGAACATATATACAGACAAACAGACAAAAATTCGAGAAACTAAATTTATTGCTTCGGTATCGATTGTAAAACATACCCCACGATTTTTTTTTTATTTCAATGTACAGTTTTGACTTTTCTACCATTTTATTATAGGTATAGATGTAACATGCTTTTTGATTAACATCAGGAGGATTTTTAAGAAAATTAGTTATACACTTCCCTATATAGGGTGACTGGCAATTAGTGTACGATACTTAAACACGTGATTATGCCCATGATAAAAAACAATTTTTATTATAGGAGCAAAGTCGAAATCGTGAAAAAAATATCAGCTGTTCAGTACATTAAGCAAAAATAAATGTACTGAACAGCAGATTTTTTTCGCATTTTCAGGTTTGTTCCCATAGTAAAAGTTGTTGGTTATCATGAGCACAATCACGTGTTTAAGTATCGTACACTAATTACCAGTCACCCTATATATCTTTGAATAATGCCTTTGCTTGACAAAGTAAAACGCGCAATGAATATCATAATAATTATTATTATGTTTCAAGAAGGCATCTTTACAGTTTAGTATTTTTGACCTATTTGTTTTTGTGTGAAAATCTTAATGCGGTTCACATATTACATCTACTTACCAAGTTTCAACAGGATAGCTCTTATACTTTCGAAGAAAAGTGGCAAAGAAAAGAAAAGTGACAGACAGACGGACATGACGAATCTATAAGGGTTCGTTTTTTGCTTTTTGGCTACAGAAACCTAGAAAGATGCTATTAAAAGTAAATGACAGGCAACAGATATTTTTTACCACATAATATGCTAACTGATTTGAACCTGAAAATCATTTAGCCTTCTTATTAATCATATTTAGGCCCTTAACACACTATCGCGTGGTAGAGCAATTTTTATAAAATAACTAGCAAACCCGGCGAACTCCGTTTTGCCACCAGATGGCTTCGTTTTCTTTGCTATAAACCTCACGGAGCCCGAGACCATTCCAACGAATGCAAAACCGTGGAAATCGGTTCTATAGCGTCAGGAAGGAAAACCAGACTTATTTTTATATAATAGATTTAATTGCAAAAAAATCTTTAAAATGTCGTCCCTTCATACCTATTTATAAATGTAACTTATTAATAAATTCATTTATTTATTTATTGGATTGTACGCTGCTTCTTTAGCAACGGGTTATCATTAAATAATTTATATCAAATAGTTTCTAATAACGTCTACGGAACCGTACAAGTAAAAGTCACAGTAATATCGATATTTGAAATGTAAAGTAACTTATGTGACACTGGACGTGTCGTTGATTTTCAACCTTAGACACACTCCCTAACGTTGCAAATACAACAACGTGTTCATGTCGCTTATAACATTTCATATTTTTACTTTTCGATATCGCAATTTAAAACTTTTTTCATAAATGTTTTGTCTTAATGTTTTTAAAACACCAGTGTGTTAGGGGCCTGTGTTTTTCAGGTTTTTCAGGGGTGGTGTTCAAAATGGATGCAGCAGTGGCGAAATTAAAACCTATTCATTATTTAAAAGCGAAATTTTTCAAAAGTGATGAGTGATTTAAGTAACAGTAGTGTACGGAGATCTTAAAAAAAGTTATTCCGGATCTCTTTGTTTGTGTGATATGTTTGTAAACGCACTCCAACGTTACAGGAAAAAAACCTAGTTTGGTTCTATTCCCATTAATTTCAGGAATTGTAAGGTATTCTTTAAAAAATCATTTAAAAATACCTTTACAATTTCTAATATTAATGGAAATAATGAGAATTTATTAAAATGAATGGAACAGTTTTTATATTACAATTACAATTTTATATAACAATTTTAAAGGAAAATTACATCATTAAAATAACCTTTATTTCAGAGTACATAAGGTCCATAATTTAGTTATTATTTTGGTTTTGTTGTTAGTAATGGTTTTAATGGTTTTGAATCATGTATTACTGAATTTCTGTTTTAAAGTTCACGCGTTGATGTCTTTTACTCCATGAAAAGCTTCTGAAAATAAAATCTTTAAAAATATGATTAAACGAATTATTTATTACTAATAGATTTTTTCACTGTTTTTGATTTAATTTTAAAATGATAACATATTTATGAAAAGATAAAAAATATGAAATCCATCACTTTTGTAAAATTCGCTAAATTAATCAATAGGTTTTAAAATAGATTTATATAAAATAATGTACTTTAGACGAAACAGCTAAAATAAACCGGGAAATTAAAAATTTTATGCATAAAAAAATGTGTAAAAATTTAAATTTCGTGGGATATCTTAGCATATTGTCTTTTAGCATGTTTTATTTATCTATCTACTTCAACAGTGGACTAGGCCCATTTTACAATGGGGATACCACTTTAAAAAAACGCGCCGACAGCTCTACCTCAAGGGTGGTGTGGAAACGAGCTGAACTTGTCCTAAAGCATTTCACTACTGCTGTCAAAAAGGGGTCGCGGGATTATTCCCCTACCGTGACCCCGGAACATAACAGGCTATTGAAGGACACCGTGGATTTTAGTCAGTAGAAGTCTGACAGTCCCTCCCGTCTGGAGGACTCATTTGATGATTTTACCACGCTAAAAAAGAAAAAAAAAACTGCTGTCAAAAAAATGGTGAAGGAAAACATAGTGAGGAAACCGGCATGTCCTAGAACCATTAAATTCGAAGACATGTGATATCTACCAACCTGCACTGGGCCCGCGTGGTGGATTTTGGCTGTCTCTCACAGAGAGGAGGCTTGTGTCCCAGCAGTGGGAACATTATAGGCTGATGATGATGAAGCTCTCAAAATGGTGAAGTAAAACTTCGTGAGGAAATCGGCAAGTCCTAGAAACAAAAATTTACTTCTATCAACTCGCACTGCACCCTCGCCGCGTGGTGAATTGTGGCTCACAGTGCCATTAGAGGCTTATGATGATGATAATAATAAGTGACAAATTGGGTACAAAGCTTTTCTATGTATTTTATGAAATGCACATTCACTGTATTTAAAACTGAGAGATTTTTTTCATTTTTAGATGAACTTCTACGATTGTATCTTTGAAATGCGCATCTACTATAATGTCAAGATATAAACTTTTCAGAGGTAAGTATTTTAATTAAAGAAAAGTGTTTTTTTCAATTCTCCAAAGTCTTCTAAAAGAAAAGATGTTTCATTTTTTTGTTTTTTTTTTTTGGTTTGGAACTCAGTTTAATTTTTGTTGTAATAGTTTTTATTCTTTCAGATAAAAACACTTGACAATGGTAACAGTAATGGAATAAACCCTTTAAAATTTAATAAAATAAATAAGTAATAATTGATGTCCTTTTGAAGGTAAGTAACTAATAAAATATTTTAACACATTATTTCCCTTAATTTTTATCTACATAATATGTGTAAAATAGTTTAAGGGTCAGCTCAGACCGCGACGTGACGCTGCGCGCACATTTCAATAGAGTTATTCAAAATGTAACTCTATTTTAAAAAACAACAAAAGATACACCTTTCGCAACGCAGCGCGACGTAGCGCGGCGCCCGCCGCGCTGCGTTCTAATAGCGATTCAAAATCTAACTATGTTTACTACAAGAAAAGATACAAAGAAGTATCGTTGCGTCACGTCGCTTCGCGTCGCGTCTCGGTGTGAACTGACCGTAAGACAAAGTCGCTTTAGTCTGTCTTTACAGAGTAAAGCGCCATTTAGACGGAGCAAGAACTCGTATGCGAGTTTCACTACATTGCGGCATTTATTTCATTAACTGAATTTGTTTTACTTATAAATTCCGCAATGTAACGCAACTCGCGTTCGAGTTCTTGCATCGTCTAAATGAGGCTTTAAGCGACTTTTCAATGACTATAGACGTATAACCTATCGTAATGGATTTTTGGAAACTTTCGTTAGTGTTCTTTTACGAGTTAAGGATCTTCTTCTTTAAGGTGAACACAATATAACAATAATGAAATACGAATCTAACAAATATATATCAAGGAAATAATTGATGTCCGTTCGAAGGTAAGTAAGTAACAAAATATTTTACAAACCTTAATTTTATCTATATCTTAACATAGTATAAGACAAAGTCGCTTAAGTTTGTCTTTACAGAGTTAAGCGACTTTCCATATTTAAAAAAAAAAAACGCTCAGACGTGACCTACCGATATTTTTTTGAATGCAAATAGCATTAGAGGCCGAATTCGCAAAAAAATACCTTATTTCATCCAAGCCATATTACTTAAGAGTCGCAAAGTAAAAGTGGACTAGGCCTTTAATTTGGGGATACCACTATAAAAAAACGCGCCGACAGCTCTACCTCAAGGGTGGTGTGGAAATGAGCTGAAGAAACCATATGCTCTGTACCGGTGATGAGCAAATTGTTGACGTGGTGGCGAGGTACCCATTTCTCGCCATTTACATGCCCACGAAAACCATATATCCGCTATTTTTTTATCAGACTTCAAAAAAAGGAGGAGTTGCTCAATTTCGTCGTTTTGGAACGAAGTTCCTTATCGCGCGTTGTGAAAGGGAGGCTAGACGGAAAAAATTCTTACGAAAAGTTGGCATGACACTTTTTTGCCTCGCCCCGCACCTCGCGCCTGCACCCCGCGCCCCGTACCCCTCACTCAACCCCCGTTCCTCGTGACTCTTGTCGTATTGCGGCGTGCACATGTTTCTCTGTCTCTCTCTCTCTCTAATAGAAAGCAATCCAGATATTTTCGTTTCGTCTTTCTATTTCGCATTGAACAGTGTGGTGTTGTGACGATTATCTTTGTTAACTTCGTTCCATCCGGGTGTCCCTTGACACCTCTCAAGTTTTTTTTAAAATTATTTATGTACTCTGATTACTCCGAGGTTTCTAGTCTGATTCAAGTGATTCTTTTTTTGTTCGATGCAGTATACTTGTTATTTGGTCCCATAAAAATTCACCCAAATTGGTTGAGTAATCCAATCTTGCATGAACACAAGCAGAACTAATCAACCAGTAAACAGTAGTATATGTCCAGCGCTAAGTCGCCGGTAGTGAATAATTGTTCACTATCGGCGACTTAGCGCAGGGGCATGCTTACGTAATCATCGCTGGGGAAGAAGAAGAAACAAGAGAAGATACAGAAGAAGAATTAGAAAAAGCCCTCGTACTACAGAAAAGAGGTTTTATTCAATTGAAAATAAAACTCCACATTTACAGTATAACATAATTATTTAGAAAAATGCATTGAAAATTCGTTCAGGAACAATTATTTAAATACAAGGAAATTAGTGTTATACAAATTTTCGTTATACACTCTCCAATATCACAAAAACTTTTAAACGTCTGTTGACCACTTGTCTAAAAAACATTACACGTTTTTTAGACAAGTTGCCAACAGATCTTTTAAGTTTTTGTAGTAAGTCTGTATTTCTTTTCATCAATAAAAAATAAATAAAGTCGCGGCTTCGATTGGTCGCCTCCCACCTTGTCCTAGTACTTAGATGTTTATTACTCACACCTAAACTAAGGATAAGGCGAGAGTTGACCAAACTATCGTCGATGCAAGAAGAAAGAAGACATAATATATTTTTTTAAATGAAATGTATGAAATCGATTATCTGATTAAAGGATTTCAAACAGGGCCCTGGTTTATACAAGAAGAAAGTTCTGCAATCCCCAAGACTTTTTATTTAATGTTGCTATTTTTATAAAAAATATTTTTTATCATGACTAAGGCTATTACTTTAATTAATAATGCATTCTTCGTTGTGTTTGTTCCTCTTTCAAGGTCAGGATACCAGGATTATGGATCTTAACCGTGACTACGATAGAAGGAGTTGTCCACATAATAATTGTATATATGCAAGAAAAGAAAAGAAAGTTGTGTTTTTACCCGACTGCGCCAGGAGGGACCAATTCAAATTATACCAATCAAATCTTCCCAAGGGGCCCCGACTGTGAGTGTGAATGAGTAAATTCTAAACTACTGGGCTTGTTTCTTTCTTTTTAGTTTTTTACGCAGTTGGTTTTTTTTTTTATTCACGTAACGTTCAAAACAATTTCTTACGAAATCAAAACTTCAAGAAGGAATCGACGGAATCTGAGACGAACTTTGGTTGCCTCTCTCGGCCGTCATTGGCCCTGGTTTGTGTATTATCAGACAATCAGGCGCATTGGTGGTCGTGGAGAGTTGACTAAAAATCGTAGATGCAAGAAGAAAGAAGAATAGCGATGCACCCTTTGGTTGCCTCGTTCTTGGATGGCAAAGGCTACAGGTTGACAACCGTGGCCATCTCAGAAGGAGTTGACCATGCAATCGTCGATGCAAGAAGAAAGAAGAAAGATTTACTATCTCTAGGTATAGTATTAAGTTGTATTTTTCTTTGTATGCATGTAACTAGCGTTGCCAGGCGTCCGGATGAAGACGGACACAGTCTTTTTGGTTGCGTGTTTTGCCAAATTAAACTGAAGCCGGGCTTTTTAATTTCTGTCGTTTCTTATATTTGTCTTGATTTTTTGGTTTCGACTCTGCCCGCCTCATCTTATACACTAGCGTAAGTGAGTGGATTAGCATAAGATGTCCGGCGGGAGGAGCCGTGTTTAATTTAACCTAAACTTGCTTTAGTTTTGAAAAAAGTGAAGTTTTGAAAATGGTACTGTTATATTCAGAACAAAGTTAAAGGTGTGAGATCTTTTCACCTAAATGTTCGGCAAAATTGACTGGCTCTCCCGTTTTTAAACCTGGCAACTCTAGATGTATTTTTTTTTATTGAGACAAACCCACCACACTATTCCCAAACTCCTAAAAGTCAGAATCAACAGTGGCAACCACCAGAAAAGCGCCGAGACAATGAAGATCGACGTGTCCTGGAGAATAAATTTACCTGTTTTGGATCCTGCAACGAAATTAATCAGAAAATAATAGTGGAGGAGTAGGAAAAACACGTTTTGATGTAACTATCAAAATAAACACGATATTTTTTAAACAATTCTTTTAGAAATAATGGTCGTCGATGGATTCTGATCTTTGGTTGCCTCTCCCGACTTGATCCTCCGCACTTGATTTGAATTAAGGCAATCAGGCACGTCATTGGTCTTGGAGAGTTGACTAAACTGTAGATGCAAGAAGAAAGAAAAGTTGCTTAAAAACCCTTTGGTTGCCTCCCCCCGGGATGGCCACGGAATAAACCCATCAGGCTTTATTTCGGGGTATCTATACCGGAAAGAGTTAGCCAAATAATATTTCGTCGATGCAAGAATAAAGATGAACGTAATAGTATCGCTAAGAATAGCTTTTTTATAAGATGTGTTATTGTGTATAACTTGTTTATGTATTTCTCAATAAGTTTTAAGCTATTGCATAGCTGAGCACGGTGACCGATTCCGCGTCGATAGATGTGGGAGCACCCTAAGGCTGCTGTTCTCATGCAATGAAACGAAATTATTGTATTTTATTTAAATGTATTTTAATTTAAATCAGCGCCATTTTATGATTGAGTAGTTGAGTGGAGTTTGTTCCACAAGTCAAAATTGAAAAAGATGCGAAGCTTTTAAAATTCGCATTACGTTGGTTCTAGATTTATTTTTCAGAATTCACGATCCACTCCCGAGTTTTGATGTGTAGTTTTGTCATATTCATTCATTTAAAAAAATGGTGTTCATTATTAATTTTAAAAATCTCTCTAGTTAAACCTCTGTTGAACACTTGTCAAAATTAACTATCAATTTCAAAACGCCATTTGTGTTGTGAAATATTATTATTATTATTTGGTGTTGTTATGAAAGTCGTTTTGCAGTTACTTACACTTTTTTTAGATAAGTGTTCATCTGTTCAACACTTGTCAAAAAAGTGGGTTGTGTGTTTAACTTTTTGTGGTATGTAAACGGTAAATGATAGATAAATTATAGGAGTATTTGTAGTTTATTGAATCTTTTTTTAGGAGTATTGTGCTGTTACTCATTTCAGATTCATAATTCTAATACATTCTTGGTTGCCTCTCCTGTCATAATTATTACTGATTTGGAGTAACATTATCTGTAATAGTTCTGGCGGTGGAGAATTAACCAAATATTCGTCGATGCAAGAAGAAACAAGAATTAGTTTTGCTACGGTGACTAAATTTTAATTTTAATTTTACAAAAAAGTTATAGGAAAAGAAAAAAATATTGTAATGTTTCTACATCAAAATTGATTTTTATAATCGAAGCATACAAATCCAATTGTCTTTTTTCTAATAAGAGTTATTATTTAAAATCGGTTTTTTATTGTCTCTTCCTAGATTTCCTATTACCTGGGTCATTTCACACAGGGTCAATTTGTACTAATTTCGGTGTATTTTTTTATTTGTAGGTTTTTGGATGAAAAAATTAACTTGTTTTATTCTGGAACACATTAGTGTTCTTAGTATGAAATAAACAACTGCAGTTGTTTTGAAAATAAGACAGTCACCGAAATTGCCATCCCACCGAAATTAGCAAAGGCAAAACCACAAACCTACATCTACGTTCATCGTTGGATCTCGGTACATCTTTTGGCATCCCCCATTTCCACTTCGATCATGTTCTGACTATTATGACCAAAGTCGAAAAGGGGTTAGCTAAATGATTGCAAATACAAGAAGAAAGAAGAAAACAAAGTCATCGGCAAGAATTGTTAAGCAATGGAAAGCTTCTTATGTTCTGAGTCGAGCTACACGATAACTGACAAATGCTTGCACTGACTGGACAGGTCTACTCAAATCTGTGTGGTTCTTTATTCATAAGACCACCTCAGACACCTGCATAGTTCTCATATAACTTTACCAATACACAATTGTGTGGACTTTAAAAGAGACTGTGACCTCTGAGTTTGTTTCGGCTGTTTCTTCTCAGAGTAGTCAGGTACGAAACACCGGCCTCATCTAGTTAAAAAATGGTGTATTTTTGACGTGTAAAAGAGTTTGAGAAAACCAATTTGCTAAATAAAGATAGAGCTATGCTCGGAGTTTCTTTGCGGGATAAAATCCGGAACATGGATATTCGGCGAAGAACCAGAGTCACCAATATAACACTTATAGAACGGACGCACTACCTAAGAAGTAATAAGACGGGGTTTTTCGAAATTCAACCCCTAAGGGGTTGTTTTAGCAAATGGGGAAGGCAAGTCAAAGCTAATTGTAGATGGCGCCACCATAGCTTAGTCCTAATCCGACCAATGAGGTAGTACTATTTTTAAGTACCTTTAAGATTTGAACCAATGATGAGGCTTGGAACTAGCTATACTAGCGCCATTACTTCTCAGTTGCCATCCCCATTGAAGTGGCAATGGGCAGGTCACAGCGCTCGTAGAACTGACAACCGATGGGGAAGAAAAGTTCTCGAGTGGCGACCACGGACCGGAAGACACTCTCGTGTGTTTTTTCTGTTATGTAATATTCGCTAAAATGCTCAAGAAAGAAAAAGAATAGGCAAGAGCTAAGATCCAAAGCTTGCCTACCTTGCCCTGTCCCCAAATAAAAGCTTTTTAAGCGTTGAGCTCCTTGTGTTCGGACTCGAGCTACACGATAACCGACAAATGCTTGCACTGACTGGACAGGTCCACTCAAATCTGTGTGGTTCTTTCCTCAAAAGACCGTCTCAGACACCCGCATGGTCCTCGTATGACCTGAGCAAAACAATGTCTGCACTTTAAAAGAGACTGTGACCTCTGAGTTTGTTTCGGCTGTTTCTTTTCAGAGTAGTCAGATACGAAACACCGGCCTCATCTAGCTTTAAAATATTGGTTGTGACGTGTTAAAGTGTTTTTTTTATAACCAACTTACAAAATAAATATTATTTATCATTTTTACGTTTATTATCTTTCGTAACCTAATTTCTGTAAATCAGAGTTTTTTTTAATTATTTTACCATTTTTTCAGTTACATTGTAACCGTTGTGGGTTTTTTAAGTTTTTTTTATAAATTCACCAGAGTCACACGACTCGCTCGTTTTTGCCACGTCTATTTAGTATGAATCGTGCTAAATTTTTTTTTTTATCATGATTTATTATAGTTCGTAACAAAAATATGGCCGAAAAAAACAGATAATGTAAAAAAAAATAAAAAAAAAACAACAACAGGTTTTGAAACCGAGGAATGAAGTAATACGAGAACAAAAGGATGTAGTGACCAACATTTACAAGAGTATTCTTAAGCCTGCTCTACACTACTCGCGAAGTTGACCGAATATGATAGTGTAGCAGGACACTTCGCTTCGCAACCCACCAACTGGGTAATACGATATCCCATGGTTGTCAGACTTTAGAGCTTCTGATTAACAGTAACGACTATCAAAGATCTACACATGACAGCCGTTGGTTCAGCCAACGGCTTTACGTGCTTTCTGAGGCACGGAGGAAACTCACTATGACAGATGGTCACCAATCCACAGACCAACCTTGGCAAGCGCGGCTTAACCCGGAAGATCGGCCTGTGCCACTGTAATTATTTAGCCACTAGCTCCTCACCCCACCATGTATGCCGAAGGTTATTATAACATTGAGGCTTTGTCTTTTGACAACGACTATTTAGTATTATGTCATTCGTCAATCAAATTCTATGTAAAAGATTAATGGGACCTGTCAACAATATAATATACTACATAATATGATAGATAATGTTATATTTTTTCTATACGGAAGTCAATAGAACCAAACACGTGACAGTAATAAATTGCAAAACACATAGGTATGCAGAAAACTATAATATTATATTTTAAAACTAGTTGTGACCGCGAATTCGTCCGAGTGGATTTTTTCTGAAATTAAAGAATCTTAAGTTACTCCTTATTACATCAGCTACCTGTTAGTGAAATTCCCGTCTAAATCGGTGTAGCCGTTTCAGAGATTCGCCGAAACAAACAGACAGACAGACAAAATTGTAAAAACTGTTATTTCGCTGCGCTCCGGAGGTTCACCCCCAGAATCCTTAGTGTCGATTCGGGATTCAATACGCCCGTGATGTAAGGCAGTGCTTTACTCCCTTGGTGCATAATCTACTATTGTATGTATGCTAAATCTAGATGTCTTATGAATCTTATCTGTGCATTCGTAAATCCACGAATTGACCTCTAAAGTACAGTATAACCTCAGGTTTACCCAAGTGGCTAAAAATAGTAATCCTGACTAAATATAGGTAAATTACTTCACGGAATATTCCGTTATTGTTATTTTAGTCAGCTCAGGTTTGTCCTTAACTTATGAGCACGTGCACCGCACGACATTTCATACAAACTTTCATTTGCTTATTTTTAGAAATTACTGAATCAATTTTACTGGTACTACACATATTATCATCTGCCTAGCTTTTTCCCAACTATATTGTGGTCGGCTTCCAGTCGAACCTGATGCAGCTGAATTTCTGTATTTTACATAGAGTGACTGCGTAGTGAACCTCCAGAACCCAGTAACTGGGCAATACGATACTCCATGAAGAGACTGGTTGTCAGACTTTAGAACTTCTGACTAATAGTAACGACTGTCAAAGATCTATAATTGACAGTCGGGACAAACAGCTTTATATGCTCTGAGGTACGAAGAAAACTAAATAATCCTTGTAAATTTAGAATTTATAATTTTGTTAGGATTTAAAATTATCTCGTTTTTATTCAACTCTGAAAAAAAAGAAGAAGTGCTCAATTCGTCGGAATCTAAAAAAATTATGAAAAAGTCAGAATGTGGCAACTCGCGCCGAGCGAGCGAGTTGACGAACAACTCATATTTTCTATAGAGCTGTCAAACTGCTATTTTTATTCCTCAGATAAAAGTTATCTGACTATTGAAAAATCAGCCTTTAGTGGTATAAGTGTTGGGATATTGGGTATTACTTATTTGTGTTTGGTTTAGAAATTTGTATTTTTTTTTTAATAAGACATATTTTGGAAAATATCGTCTTTACAACTTTTTTGACGTAGGTATATTGGTATTTTCTTATACGCACACAGCTTCTTTAAAATTAGTTTAGTTGTTGAAATAATGAAACTTTAAAGTTTGTATGAAGCGCCTTTCACCATACACACTTATTGTTGTAAAATTTTATGTCATAATATAATTTTAAACATTGCGTGTTGAGGCTGAAATCATTATTTTCTTTTTATTCTTTATAAATAACTTTGCCACACATTATACGAGTATTATTGCGGCAAGATTGGCGCAGTAGCTGGGCGATTGACTACTGCGCAGCATGTGGCAGCTTCGATCCCCGCACTGAACAAATATTTGTATGATCTACAAGTAATTGTTCTGGGTCTGGGTGTTTGTGTATGTGAGTTTATATGTTTGTAAACGCATCTACGATACAGGAGAAATTCCTTGTTGGATAAACGGTAAAAAAATGCGGCAACTTGTTGCGCGACAATTGTTGCCTAGTGGAAACGCGGATTTAGCGTGTATTCACACGTACCACAACCACACCATGTCGCAGCGACAAAATGTGGTCAAGATGTGGTTACGTGTGAATAGTGTCGCAGCGGCTTTTTGCAGTTGCGTTGTGGTACCGACAAAATGTCGATGAGGTTGCGTTGTCGCTGTCGTTGCGATGTGGTAACCACGTGGTCATGTGCAGTTGTACTCCGGCTTTCGTAGAGGAAACACGACTTTACTGAACGTAGTCATTGAGGAAAGATTGTTGTTGCGTTTGATTGCTGGTGGTGGCGTTGCCGTCGCGATGTGGTCGTATTACACAGGTGGTCGATAACAACGGAAAACTGTGGTACGAGTAAATTGTAATATTCATTTTCAATACAAAATATACGCCCAACCACATGTTGTGGTTGTGGCTGTGGTGTGGTTGTGGTACGTGTGAATTGACCCTTTTTTTTTTTACGTGGTAAAATCATCAAATGAGTCCTCCAACCCCGGGCAGGGCGGGAGGGACTGTCAGACTTGTACTGACTAAAATCCACGGTGTCCTTCGGTAGCCCTTTGTGTGCCGGAGTCGCGGTATACGTATGTCCCGCAACCCCGGCAGGACTGTGGCCCTCTATAGGGCGGCCCCGTCACTATGCTGACGCTCCTTGAGGCGCGCGTGGGACATAACGCGCCGTCGACCCGGGCATGGTCCTTGGTCGGGCAGCGAGTTGCCCTTTACTCGCCGCCCGCATGCCCGCGCCTACGGTGGCCGGAGATCGTCCCGCGACATCCGTCGCCGTGGGCGTCTACCACTGCGTCTCGGGCGGAGGGAGGACGGTATCCTCTCCCTCAAGCGGCCCGCCTCCTCCTTCGCGAGCATGACTGCTTCGCAGAAGGAGCTGACCGCTTCCCACTCCGTCTCGCCCCGCAGCATGGCCGCAACCAATGCCGGGCGCGAGAGGTCTCCGCCTATCGCCGCGGTGAGGACACGGCGGTGTGAATTGACCCTTAAGGTTACTCATCAACGTCTTCCATTACATCCGCTGTAGTGCCTAATTAATGAATAGAAGTAGTTAGAAAACGATTGACAATCATCTTACTTGAGACACGCGATGATTAAAAGTACCTTCATATTTCAATGTCATTTCCTTGATGATAAAATAATTATTATTGATGATCAGGATTGGTTCTATATCAATAGCCTAGTTGCCTCAAAAAATGTAATTAGTCTGTCTTTTAGATTATTCAAAAATAAGGGACACGTATTTTTTTATTTGTAAATTAAACCAAAAATGACAAAGATATAGCCTATTAAAGTTACGTGTGACGTCACGATGCGTGGCATTTTTCGCGCAGGGTGACGTCACAGGTAACTTAAATAGGCTATTATCTTTGTTCTTTTTTGTTTAATCGAAAAAAGAAAAAATCCGTGTCCAATATTTTTTTTTTATAATCTAAAATACGGACTAAATAGAATGTAATTATTTTGACCCTGGAAACTTATTATGTTGTGGTAGGATTAATCTCCCACAGTGTCTCAAGACAAGGGTGTTTAACCAGTGTGTGTTGCCAGTGATGACATATACAGGGCGAATTTTTCAACTGGGCGTGGATGGCTATCTCCGAAACTATGAGGAATATCGAAAAACGGTGAAAGGAGTCTCGAGGCCGATTTTGACGAAAACTAAAACTGCATTATTAGATTTTCGAAAAATCGATAATCCTGGCCAAGAATCGAACCCGCTGATTTTGGAAAAAAAAATCACACCCTGTATTATTACACCATTTGATAGTGTTGCTAACAAGGATCAAATTCTGGGAAGTAACCATATACGACAAACTTAAGGGAATAGTTATTTTTTTATAAAATTGCGTTTTTCTGTGTCACTTTACTCCTACTTTTCTACTACTTACTTTAATTCATTCAAAATTATAAAATTTCATTGTTTTCAATGTTAAACTGGATTTGTCGTCTCAATAATCCCACTGCATTCAGCAATAATAAATGATTGAGTTGAATAAAAAATAGAAATGTTTCAAAGAAGAAACGGTTAACTTATGTTTCGAATTAAAGTCATTGCTTTGAAGATTGATCAGTTTTTTTTTCATTATACCTTTTCCTTAAGTTTGCCGTTTATGATTACTTCACAGAATTTTATCCTTACTAGCAACACTATCAAATGGTGTAATAATACAGGTTGTGATTTTTTTTTCCAAAATCAGCGGGTTCGATTCCTGGCTAAGATGATTGATTTCTCTAAAATCCAATGATGCAGTTTTAGTTTTCGTCAAAATCAGCCTCGAGACTCCTTTTAACGTTTTTTGATTTTCCTCATAGTTTCGGAAATAGCCATCCACGCCCAGTTGAAAAATTCACCCTGTATATGGCTCCGAATGCTGGCCTTTTAGAGAGACTAAGAGTCACTCAACGAGCAATGGAAAGAGATATGCCCGGAGTTTCTTTGCGGGATAAAATCCGGAACATGGATATTCGGCGAAGAGCCAGAGTCACCAACATAGCTCATAAAATTTGCAAGTTGAAGTGGCAATGGGCAGGCCACATCGCTCGTAGAACTGACAACCGATGGAGAAGAAAAGTTCTGGAGTGGCGACCACGGACCGGAAAACGCCGGAGATGGTCTATCGCCGCCGTGAGGACACAGCGTTCCTGCACCGTATGCTCCACCGCGTCCTCCAGGCGATCCTTGTAGTGGTGACACCCACGCGTTACCTCCTTCTTCATCAGACACAGGTGCCTCCCGAAATTTCCGTGTCCGGTGAGGACCTGCGTCATGCGGTAGGTCAGGACGCCGTGACGCCTATCCAGCCACTCCTCAAAGAGGGGTCTTACCGCCGCGATTGCACGACATGATAGTCTAGGTTTATACCAAGCTTATCGAGTATCGACCCCGACTTACGAGTTGTTGGTCGTGGGTTCGAACCCCGCCAGGCGCATTACATTGTGTAATTTATTTCATCACCACTGCTCTCAAAACGGTGATGGAAAACATCGTGAGGAAACCGGCATGTCCTAGAACCAAAAATTCGAAGACATGTGACATCCACCAATCCGCACTGCGCACAGAGAGGAGACCTGGGTGTCGAGTCTGCTAATTATTAGTCAGAATGGCACCACAATGGCGTTTCAATTGTAGTGTTTATTCGAACCATTTTTTAAAGCTGAGTAAAAAATGGTTCGAAAATTGAAACGCCAATGTGGCGCCATTCTGACTAATAATTAGGAAACTCGACACCCTGTGTCCCAGCAGTGGGAACAATATAGGCTGATGATGAATGATAATGATGAATACCAAGCTTTATTTAGTTTTTGTAACTTAAGTCCGGAAGTATTTACAGCTTGAAGTATGCATGCTGTACAGCGTAAAATATGGAAATCTTCTGATAAGGCTTTTCGCACTAACATAATTGTATATAACGTTTTATTGCACATTAATACATATTCATCGCTTATAATTAGATTAGTTATTGTAACTAATGGTAAATAGAGTAATATACATATGTAAATTAATTTATATATTAATGTTTAAAGATCTACGTTACTATTGTGTGCTAGGACAACTTGCATTGTAAATAAGTAGTACTAAAATATAATTATCTGGTTTCTATTATGCCTCAGAAAGCACGTAAAACCGTAAGTCCCGGCTATCATTTGTAGATCTTTGACAGTCGTTACTGTTAGGCTGCCTTTCCACCAGAGATGCGCTATGCTACGTTGCTAAGGATGCGTTTGATATCCACCAATCATATTCATTTGTTTTCATAACGCACACACACATAATGAGTATGATTGGTGGATATCAAACGCATCCTTAGCAACGTAGCATAGCGCATCTCTGGTGGAAAAGCAGCCTTAGTCAGAAGCTTTAAAGTCTGACAACCAGTCTTACCATGGGGTAGGTTAGGTATCGTATTACCCAATTACTGGATTGTGGAGGTCCATGTCATAATCAGCCTATAAATGTTCCCACTGCTGGGACACAGGCCTCCTCTCTGTGAGAGGGAGTGGGCCATAATCCACCACGTGGGCCCAGTGCGGGTTGGTAGATGTCACAATTCTTCGGATTTTTGGTTCTAGGACATGTCGGTTTCCTCACGATGTTTTCCTTCACCGTTTTGAGAGCAGTGGTGATGAAATAAATTACACAAAGTAATGCGCCTGTCTGGGTACACAGCTGGAGGACAGCCCCATCTATATCTAATTTATAATGTAAAATCAATTGCTGTTCGATAAAACTAAAACTCGAAAATGGCTGTACCGATTTGGCTAATTTTTGAAGCAAGCACGAATTTTCACTCTTTTACTTTACAGTATTTACAGCGTTTTTGTATGAAAAAAGGGACAGCGCCTCTAGTGTGCGAAGAAGGAACTAATTTATTCTTTGAAAATTGTCAATTTGAAATTGTCAAAGTTACCGTTTACTTTACGTGTCAAATAGAAGATTTAAAAGGTAAATATGATTAAAAAAAAAATGATTCTGAGGTAATACGAAGTTAGCCGGGTCAGCAAGTAATATTAACTTATGGATTTCAACACACTCGATTTATTATTGTTTAGTCTTCGCGATTTGCTTAGCAACCATAATGTAAGTAAGTAAGTATATTATTGCACAAAATGTCAACTTGTTCACTTTTTCTTGGTTGTCATAAATCCATTGACGTCACACTGCAGTCTGAATTACGTGCACATTATTGCCCTGTTATGACCTTACAAAGTTTATTTAATTTATTTTATTACTTTTATTAGATAATTTAGTCACTGTCAAAGCTTTTTCGGACAATCTATAGATTGACGGTCTCGACTGAAAAAAGGCGAGTTCAATACCCTCATCACGACTTTACACACTTTTACTTTACAGTGTCTTTCCAGTATATTACAGCGTTTCTTGTATGAAAAAATGGAACAGCGCCTCTGGTGTGCGAAGAAGGAACTAATTTTTTCCTTGAAAATTGTCAATTTGAAATTGTCAAAGTTCCAGTTTACTTTACGTCTCAAATACTACTGAAAACTCCTGCTAAGGGTACTGATACTGAAGTCTATTAACGTTATTGTAAGTTTTCAAGTTTTTGTGACGTGACAAACCGGAACTTTGACATTAAATTGATGAAAAAAATATTTCCTTTTTTAATATATTTCTTTTCAATTTTACATAAATAAAGGGCGCGTAACCAAAAACTTGGCAACGTTGCAAATAGCTGTCAAATATTTTCGAGTTTTAATTAATTTGGTAAAACTGTATGAAATTACGAAATATGGCTCTGTAGTGCACTAAAATTTTATATAATTTGATGTTGTAACCGATTCAGGTGTAAAAAAGCATTTGGAAAGTTCCTAAACACTTCTTTTACATCTAAAACTATATATTCGGTGTAACGATATTAAGGATTGCATTCCCTTGTCAATTTATCAGTGCACTACAGAGCCATTATTTCTTATATCCATACAGTAAAATTGCCAAATTAATTAAAACTTTTTATTTGAAAACTATTTCTAGTTAGTCAATATTTCTTCTCAATATTTTAAAAACTATTTTAATAATTATAAAAAATAAACACATTTTTAATTAGGGGTCTTCACAGATATAAGTCAAAATTAATTTAGACCGATTAAAAACGCTGACTGCAACACATACTTTACTTATAATCTATTAGAGACTTAAAAAAAAAAAAGACGTGCACAAGGTATTAAAAGAAAAACGCTACAAAAAAAAAACCTAAAAATATCTACTTTTTGACATCATTCTGTCGTCGACCGCTTAGTAATTAAAATGGAAAAAACGAAGAAGTGCGAGTATGACTCGCATACGAAGGGTTCCGTACCAAAAAAACATGTCTGTTGTATGGGAGCCCAGTTTAATAATTATTTATTTTTATATTTTAGTATTTGTTGTTACAGCAGCAACAGAAATACATCATCTGTGAAAATGTCAACTGTCTAACTAAGTATCACGGTTCATGAGAAACAACCTGGTGACAGACTAGTATTAGACGCTGACCATACAGAAAAGACGTAGACGGTATTTCTAATTACATACATTTATAGATAAATTACACCCACACACAGAACAAATGATCGTGCTCACCACAGAAACATTTGTCCTGGGTGGGAATCGAACCTACGACCTCTGGCATAGCAGTCAGGATCACTAACCACTAGGCCAGTCAAAAATATAATATACTTATCATTTATCACATTTGTAATTAAAAAGCATGTTTTCTCATAACATGGTTTCTCACACTTCGGGCTTGGCCGTTTTATAAATAACATTATATTTTTTAAATGACTTTGATTTCGAACTAAAATTGTAATAATAGTTATGATATTCTATTTTTGTTTTATATTTATGAGCATTATAAATATATAGGTAGTCGAGTCTGTAGTAAAAAATCTAGGTAGGTAGGTAGGTTATTAATTAATTTTAAAAATCTTTAAAATCATTTTATTGCCCTCTTCTTCGATGATTCATCATTATCATTATCATCCCACTGCTGGGACACAGGCCTCCTCTCTGTGAGAGGGAGTCGGCCATAATCCACCATGCGGGCCCAGGGCGGATTGATAGATGTCACGTCATGTCTTCGAATTTTTGATTCTAGGACATGCCGTTTCCTCATGATGTTTTCTTTCACCGTTTTGAGAGCAGTGATTTTTTCGATCTATTTTAAGGCTTTTTTGGAATGTGAAAACAGATTTTTGGTGCATCTTAAGGTTTTTTTGGAATGTAAAAATCATCAAAACTTGATGATTTTTACATTTAATGTGTTTTCCCGTCCTGAGTGAATCTATCAGGCTTGTTTTGACTTTCCATCGTGTTTTTTCATAATATGTCCTTTGTGTTCCAGGGCCACGTTATCGTTCTTAGATAGCTCCATGACCCCGGAAGAAGAAGTACCTACGAGAATTACGATTATTTTTACTGTAATTTTATTTGATTAAAGATAAATAATAAGTCATATCTTAGAAAAGATTAACTAAACTTCAAGGTTTGGCATTTTCTAATCTTTTTCTAATATTGTATTTCTTCCTGGTTGATGAAAATTCTATAATACAAGATTATTTTTACTATTTGCGAAACCTGAATATAGTTTGTTCAGAATCAGAAACTGATTTGATTCCAATATTTTTTACAACATGATAACTGAGGAATAAAAATGGCGATAAAAATGGCGGTTTGACAGCTTATCTATAAAAATATGTCAAACCGCTATTGGTGTAGTGGTTAGTAACCCTGACTGCTATGCCGGAGGTCGTGGGTTCGATTCCCACACAGGGCAAATGTTTGTTTGATGAGCATGATCATTTGTTCTGTGTCTCGGTGTAATTTATCTATAACAATTATGTATTTAGAAATATACATATAAGTATGTTTATCAGTTGTCTAGTACCCATAACACGGGGTGCTATGACAGGAAACCCCCACGTGCGCCCGTGGACTGGAGTTCCTTATCGGATACGTCCGGGGGAAGACCAGTTTTTCGGGCCGGTGCACCCTGGGATGCGGGCAAAAACTCTTTCTTAAGCACTGTGTGCCTAAGTGGTCTCTTTGCCCGTATGCGAATAGCCTGTCGTGTGGATGCTCCAACGCGTGTCCCTCTGATTAGCAGAGGGCACAGCGGCGGAGCGGGCTTGCGGACGGTGAGTGATGGGTAACTCGCCGTCCGAAGGACCAAGCCCGGGTCGGTGGCGCGTCGTGTTTCGCGCCAAATGCCTGCTGGGGTCGCGGGTTTTTTCTTAACCCAGGATACCGTGGCCCCAGAACGTAAAGGGCATAGGAAGGAACACGGGTGGATTTTAGTCAGTAAGAGTCTGACAGTCCCTTCCGCCCCACCCAGGGCGGGAGGACTCATTTGATGATTTTACCACCTTAAAAAGAAAGTACCCATAACACAAGCTCTGCTTAGCTTGGGACTAGATGGCGTTGTGTGATAGTTGTGGAATATTATTATAATAAGGCGAGTCTACCAAAACTGCTTCTGAAAACAGGATTCTGATAAGTAAAGTTTTCAGTAACAACAACAAAAATTAAGTATAATTTGTCGAAATTGGAAATTAACACATTATTCCAACAACATCCCAGTTTCCGGACAAGCAAACGTAGCGTAGTATGTCCACAAACAAGGTGGACAGACGACCTTATAAAGGTCGCCGGAAGACGCTGGATGCAGGTCGGTTCCAACCGGTATATGTGGAGATCTAAAGGGGAGGCCTATGTTCAGCAGTGGACGTCCTAGGGCTGAGATAATCCTAGTTTCCATGGGATTATGGTCATATTATGTGGTCCGCCGTATCCCAGTTCCATTGTCTAGTTCTATTATAAAACTACAGAGTTTTTTTTTTACTCAGTTGTTCTATGGAACTGACACTCTGTTTTTCTGAAAGAAATTTATTAACCATCAAAAGTAAACCAGCAAAAAAAGAACCTACATTAAACCTTCATCCTTTATTTTTCCTTATTCTTTACATTTTTACAAAATGAAAAAAGTAAAATAAAAAAAAAACAATAAAAAATATAAACAATAGTAGCCCACAGGCATCGGGAACAGGGCCCAAAATACTTAGGGCTCCAGAGAAAGGAACCTCCTAACAATACGCGCCGTGTCCAGAAGAACTGCTTTCTGAATCAGGCCCTTGATCCAGCTGGCTTAATAAAAAAAACTGTTAAATTCAAATAAAAGCTTTGAAGGTTAATAATATAATGTCAGCAAAAAAATGTGAATGTAATGACGGGACCCTTTAAGGGCCAAAACCTGCCGGGGTCACGGGACACACGTATACCGCGACTCCGGTACACAAAGGGCTACTAAAGGACACCGTGGATTTTAGTCAGTACAAGTCTGACAGTCCCTCCCGTCCTGCCCTGGGTAGGACGACTCATATGATGATTTTACTACGATAAAACGATAATGCTCAAAATATATAAATTAAATAAAAATTGACACCTTATAAAAAATGCAAATTACGAGCAAATCTTAATAAACTAGCACATGCATGTAATGTAAAATTTAAACCACTCCAAAGCTGATTTTTAAATTAAAAGATCATACTTACTTCAGTTTACATACGTCAAGTTTACAATAAAAAAAAAAAAACAGATTTTCCAAGAAAAAAAAAAAAACAAGCAAATAAAGATGACACATACATCATAATCTCTGTAGGTTCTTAAACAGAAAAATAGCTTGAAGCGTTGCAGTTAGCCTCTCTGAAGTGAATGTTCAACAGTCGGGCGAACGCGCCCGTATAACTTAGCCGTGCCGCGGAGCATAACCGGAAGAAAAATAATTTTACGACTTAGTGCGCTTTCGTAATAGGTTTTTTTTGTGAATTTTTTTTTGTGTTTTTTCTGTGTTGTTTTTTTTTTGTTTTGTTTTGTAAATTGAAGTGCCTGTGTGGATTTTTTTTGTGTGGAGCCCTTGCTGTGGAACTGGGATTTTTTCTCTTAAAGGTAAATTTTTTAGAGTTTTTTTTTCTTTGATATTCTAAAATTTATTAGGTTATAAATTAAAATTTTAGCGAAAAAAACGAAGTTAATAGGCCAATAAAAATTAAACAAGCCGTTTGCATAATTTTTTGTAGACGGCGCGCGAAAAAAAAATGTTTTATGCGATAACTCGGTCACTGACTATTATTATAAAAAATGGAGTAATAATTAACTGTTTATTAAGACCTCATTTGCATATGTTATGTATTATTATGTCATATTATAATATTTTGTTGGAATTCGCTTTCACTTTAGAGGGGGAATTAGGGCAGTGTGCCATGAAAGTGTTTTAAGATGAACCATAAATACGTTTACTTGAGATTTACTTTCATTTTCTGTAATGTGCGCACGTATTTGATGAGCTTTCGGCATTATTTTTTCGGTTTTCGAATAAATTATGCCGGAAAATATGTTTAGGGGAAAAGACTTTTTCGAAAAAAATGCTGCTTTTTTTTCAGTTTGCTAGATTTAACCAGCACAAATTATGTAGGAGATCGTCAATAAAAAGTGGGGAATATTTGGATATTTTTTTTTTGTTTAATTTGTATTTAGCAGGTACCTACAAAAAAAAAAATGAAAAGTATAAGGAAAAGTCTTAGGTATCGTATTTATAATTTTTTGAATGTATGTAGTAATGATTTATTACGACACCAAAACTAACACAAAACTTTTAAAAAGCTTATCAACTATTGTGTATTATCATTTATGATCACATGTTTAAACATTTTATAATCAGTATGTTGACTGTGATTAAAACCAGTATCGAAACTGCAAATTACGTACTTTACAAAAGAGCAATTAAAGAGTTATTGTGACCTAAAAAGCAGTTATATTTTAGATTAGAGTAAAATTAGTTTCTTGCCCATTCTTCTCCTACCTTTGCGAATGGGTGTAGAATCAATCCCATCCTATTTCCTTCAATTTTAATAATTAATCGACGTATAAAAGTGCCTCTTTGATGGCCTAATAGAAACAAATGATTTGACTTTGACTTTGATTTTGTTCGATAAAAAACTTGATGAAATGTTGTTTTATTTTGTTTCTAAAAAGCTCTTTGCTCTGATAGTATATTATTATGAACTTTCAATATCAACAATAAACAGAAGCAGGCAATTTTGCATTTTCGATAGTATTCGTAGTTACAGTCAATCTATTGCTACTATTTTTTATAATTTATGTTTATTTCATCATTTTTTTTAAACAAACTGGTTGATATTTAAAAATCAGGTTACGTACTACCATGTGATGCAAATATTTTAATTTATTTTAAATTATTGAATGACCATCCAGCGGTCGAAATCCGGTTATAATTCATTTGAATATAATGCAATGTTAGACAAAAATATTAAAACTCTCTGCACTTTATTTAACGAAAACGGGAAAAATTTGTTCCTACACTAGCCCTAAATTTTATTTTTATGCAGTTACAAAACAATGTGTAACCTTAAACTTAATAATGTTTGCATGTCATTTTTATGGCGAAATTTTATTTATTTTTACCATCTTTGTATATTTAACACAAATAAATAATTTTGACTTTGATACTAGTGGCGCCATACACACTAAGTCCCAAGTGAACGAAAAACGACCATATTACTAACAGTTATATTATTATATGGACATATTATAAAATTTATATTTGAAGAAAAGAAAAAAAAAGATTTTTGTATCTGTAACTCACCGTTCTGTATTAGCTGTTGTTTTGTGTAGATATAAATTGTTCCAAATAAATATTTATTTTGTAACTTGGCCATTTTTTAAATTACATCTTAATTTTCATTGAAGTATTTATTTCACGTGTAAAATTATAGAATATATTTGATGATTCCAATAAAATAGTATCTATCTATGAAATTAAATTTATATCTGACGATAGGTAGGTAGAGCATGATTTTAGCATATCAAACAGAATTTACAAAAAAGTGCATATTGTCACGTTTGCAAGTAACGCGAGTTTATATTGAGGTCATCAATATACTGCTTATTGTCAATATCATGATTTAAAAAGTTGCGCAAATTCACATTAGGTACCTATATTTAATATGGTTGTTGTATTTTGATTCTGATTTCTTTGACTTTTTTGCCACCGACTCCCGAAAAAAAAATTATTTTACGCTTTTTGGGTCTTTTTAACCGACTTCGAAAAAAGGAGTTTTTCGATGTCAGCTGGACCAGTACGAAAATAAAAAAAAAGAAAACAAACGATTCCCCTCATTTTTTTTTGATATAACAGACAACAGACTTTCAAACTTCTCCTCATAAATTGGTCAGTTATCCAACAAATATACAGAAAAAAAGTGGTCCTGCGAACCCGTGGGGTCCAGATGGGAGAGAGTGGACCCACTCGCATATGGACCTCACGGGTTACCCAACAGAAAGAGGTGTACTCAAATCCTAACTTCCTATAATAATCCTAACTCAACATGATTATAAACGTGATATTATGTTTGTTTGTTACCCCTTCACGACTAAACTTCTGAACCGATTATACTGAAAGAAGAATGGGGATTTTTGTATGAAGTCCGTCCCTTCCCTTAAAATCTAAGTTCATCCAAATGAAAGTACACGAAAAATCGCAAACCTGTTAGCGCGCTACACACGGCTAAGATACTGTAATATTTTATCTTAAGATTTTAAATTAATTTACGGTAAATTTTCATATCGCTCTGTATCTTACAATAGAAATTATGAAATATATATTATATTATATTTGTCGTGTGTGATGGTCCATTGAATTGTATAGCGAGCGATATGGCATCTTACGAGTAAGATAAAATATATTATTATCTTTGACGTGTGTCACACGCTTAAACCATGGGAGAAAAAGCTATTGGGACTTGAGAGTCAAAAGACGAATTTCGCTTTATAGAAAAAAACCATAGGTTTAGAAATCAAGTTGCCGCTATGATTTGATTTAAACGCCACAACAAAAAAAAAACTTTTAACCGCAAAATTTCATACTTTAAACCCAGAGGTTTAATCAATGTTTTTATTAGGATAGAACGCTAATTAATATTAAAATATTCAGTTCAAACGTTTTTAATGTAATAAAAATGATATAACCTATATAAAATACAGCTACTGGATAGTAGTATTACATAAAACCATTTAGATTATAAGATTAATTTGACATAATTATTTAAATAACTTGACTAAGGAATATCTTACTATCTAAATATATATAACTCAAAGGTGACTGACTGACATACTGATCTATCAACGCACAGCCCAAATCACTGGACGGATCGGGCTGAAATTTTGCATGCAGGTAGATGTTATGACGTAGGCATCCGCTAAGAAAGGATCTTGATGAATAGGGTAGTTTCCAGGGTAAAAAAAAAATTACATTCTATTTAGTCCGTATTTTAGATTATAAAAAAATATTGGACACCTATTTTTTCTTTTTTCGATTAAACAAAAAAGAACAAAGATAATAGCCTATTTAAGTTACCTGTGACGTCACACGTAACTTGAATAGGCTATATCTTTGTCATTTTTGGTCTAATTTATAAATAAATAAAAAAATACGTGTCCCTTTTTTTGAATAATCTAAAAGACGGACTAATTACATTTTTTTAGGCAACTAGCCTATTCTACCCCCAAGGGGATAAAATAGGGGATGAAAGTTTGTGTGAAACTTTGTCAATTTTATAAAAAATACATTGTTAAGTTCCGACATCCACGCGAACGAAGTTGTGGGCACAGCTAGATATCGTATGAAATGCAAAATTTTGTGGGAATGGATGAATGTTTGTTACTCTTTCACACAAAAACTATTGAACGGATTTGGGTGAAATTTAGTAGGCAGATAGTCTATAACCTAGATTATCATATAGATTAGTATTTTTCACAGTATGAAGTTTCTGTAAGATGATTAGAGGCATCGATGACGGCACAAGCTAATTAATATTATAATAACAGTCAGTTTCTTCGCAACGCATTTACGCTTTAAACGCGTAACCGATTTTGATATATTTTGGCACGGTGATAGATAGAGTACTAGAAACGACCACAGACTTTTCTTTGTTATTCTTAGAAGAGGTGAAATTAGATCGGGAAGGCAATCAAAGCCGCGGTCAAATGTTAAAGTTTTTGTTTTTTCAAAAAAAAGTTACCTCACAAATAATTATTATAAAAAACAAACACACAACGCCATCTAGTCCCAAGCTAAGCAGAGCTTGTGCTATGGGTACTAGACAAATGATAAACATACTTATATATTTCTAAATACATAATTACACACACCCAGACACAGAACAAATGATCGTGCTGATCACACAAACATTTGTCTTGGGTGGGAATCGAACCCACGACCTCCGGCATAGCAGTCAAGTCAAGGTCACTAACCAATAGACCAACAGGCCGGTCGAGATTGAGTCACCTTTATAACACCTGTGATTCTCGTAACAGATTAGACAACAAAACCCTGAAATTCAGACGTTGTCTGACCTTAAATTTTGACAATGACCTTGTAAAACATTGGCACGAAGGTCAAATAATAGTCGTGCACTGCAAAATACTTATAATAATCCGCAGTATCGATCTGTCCTAGATTCGCTGTTATCTGATAATAAATTTGTTTGCAAATTGACATTGTAAATTCGGGCACCAAATTATTATCTATTTGTTTAATTATTAACTTGAACATTATCTAGAATGAACTAGTGTAAGGGCGGTGTCTCACCGGGAGTGTTTCAGTTTATAATGTTCCCACTGCTGGGAGACAGGCCTTGCCTCTGTGAGAAGGACTAAGCAGTACCATTTTTTATTTTTTAACGTGGTAAAATCATTAAATGAGTCCTACTCGTACTGACTAAAATCCACGGTGTCCTTTATATGTTCCCTTTGTATGTTCCGGGGTCACGGTGATGGAATATGTCCCGCGACCAAGCAGTACCCTTAGCACGAATTTTCAGTATTTGAGACGTAAAGTAAACTGGAACTTTGAAAATTTCAAATTGACAATTTTCAAGGAAAAATTTAGTTCCTTCTTCGCACACCAGAGGCGCCGCGCCGCGCTGTACGATTTTTTAAAACAAAAAACGCTGTAAATACTGGAAAGACGCACGCAGGCCCAGAAGGGGAATGGTAGATGTCACATGTCATTTGAAATGCCATTTTCCTCACGAGGTTGTGGTGTAGTAGCACCTTAACATTACAGACGTAGGCATCAGTTTGAGATTTGCTTAGTATTTCTTATCTAAAATTTTGTTTGTCAATATCATCATAATTCGCCTCATCGTATCCTAATTTATTTGAGGTCATCTCATGTCCACAAGTTTATCTCAAAAGCGTGGAAACCAAATGACATATTATTCAAACTTACAAGTATTTTCGAACTTATTTTTCGAAATGACTGAACCGATTTTAATGAAAGTTTGTTACATCATCAAGATATTTATTTGGTCTAAGAAGTATGTAGAAAACCTACGTATAAGTAACGTTTTATTTTTGTTTGTATGAAAATATTTGTTTTTTAAAACAAAAAATGTTTTTCTTGACAATTTTAGTGTCTGTAACACACTTCTGGTGTGCGGAGAAGGAACTAAATTTTTCATTGAAAATTGTCAATTTGAAATTGTCAAAGTTCCAGTTTACTTTACGTCTCAAATACTGGAAATTCAAACAAATTAGACTAAAATGCGGAGGAATTCTTTGACGCCTAAGTGTCTGTTCCCATTTTGTATTTATATTTTAGAAATATTTCAGTTTAAATTTTAATTTAGTTTCTTTTGTAAATATTTAAATTTAGTTATGTAGTCATTTAAAAAAAAATAAGAAAGGGTATTATAATTTTTGTAAATGTTAAAAATAAAGTGCGATATTTCTCTTTATACCTATGTATTAAGACTTATGGGTAGGTATCAACTTTCATTAAAAACATAATTACAAATTATAATAGTAATAGTATGTAACTACTTCTACCACCTTCTACCGTCCACGTAGTCTATAAAAAATTGAGTTAATAAATTATTGATTCAAACATAACTTTTAAACATTACTTCGAACATTAATGTAAAAGAAAGTTTCAGTAACAATAGAAATTAGAAAACGTTGACAACCACCATTTGTCTGCTAATAATGTCAGTCTGTAATTTTTATGGACTTTTCTATTATTACCTAATTTCTATGTCTTGCGAGAGAAGTTCCACTGTAGGAAAGAGACAGAACTATACAAGTCGTGTAGCATGATCTCTTTCCCACAATAAAACTACTCTTGCTACTCTACAGGATAGGCCACCTTTCCAATCAACCTATAGTCAACTATTGTTTCCATTATACTGCTAGCCTACATCATCCCACTGCTGGGCAAAGGTCTTTCCCCATGACTTCTAGTTTTCACGATCCAGGACCAAAGTGGACCACTGGTCATCGGTTTTATCAAGCTCGTCCCGCCATCTTCTACGAGGTCTGCCGCGGCGCCTTCTGGCTGTGTCAGGGCTCCACAAAGTGGTTATTTTGGCCCACAGCTCATTGAGTATGCGGTAGACATGGCCGGCCCAAGCCCATTTCAATATAAAAGATAATGTAACTTTGAAATAATAAATGGTATAATTAAAAATGGAATAAGGCAGTTTCCAGTGGACCCAATAGAAATGCAATTAGGCTGAGTGATCTCGTGGGTCCATTTTCAGTGGGTCCTATTGACCAGACTATTCATAAGTACTCAGTTTGGAGGAGCGCGTGGCTAAATAATGACAGCCGCACAGGCCGATCTTCCGTGTAAGGGTGCTCCCACATCTAACGACGCGGAATCGGCTTTCTGCGTCGCCCTTTCTCTTTCTGTCGCTTAGAACTGCCATTTGCTAGACCGAGACAGAAAGCATAATGCGATCGCACGCGGCGGAATCCTGGATGCGGCCGCGTGCTATCGCATTGTCTCGGTTTAGCAAATGGCAGTTCTAAGCGACAGAAAGAGAAAGGGCGACGGAAAAATCCGATTCCGCGTCGATAGATGTGTGAGCACCCTAAAGCTGCGTTTGCCTAGGTTGGTCTGTGTATGGGTGACCATCTGTCATAGCGAGTTTCCTCCGTGCGAGGAAAGCACGTAAAGCCGTTGGTCCCCGCTGTCATTTGTAGATATTTGACAGTCGTTACTGTTAGTCAGAATCTCATAAGTCAGACAACCAGTTTTAGTAATAATGGAGTATCGTATTGCCCAGTTACTGGGTTGTGGAGGTTCGATAGGCAGTCGCTTTTTGTAAAAATACTGATATTCAGCTGCATCTGTTTTGACTGGAAGCAGACCACAATATAGTTGTGAAAAGGCAGGCAGATGATGATTGATCTTGTGGGTCCATTTTCAGTGGGTACAGTTGACCAAAAGACTTATTAATCACTAAGGGCGACTTTTAACAACGGTTAAACATGTTTAAAATTTTATTTAAGCACAAAATTATATTGAATTTTGTCCTTAAATAAAATTTGTTTATTTAAGGACAAAGACACTTGGGTGACTTTTAACCGTTGTTAAAAGTCACCCTAAGTTTTTGTTTTAATAAACATGATAATTTATGGATGTGTTTTTGTTGTCCGATTTGTCAATTGTTTGTTGTGTTTTTGTTGTTTGTCAATCTGTTGGTCTAGTGGTTAGTGACCCTGACTGCTATGCCGGAGGTCGTGGGTTGATTCCCACTCAGGACAAATGTTTGTGTGATGAGCACAATCATTTGTTCTGTGTCTGGGCACGTCTGGGTGTAATTTATCTATAATATTATGTAAATATTTAGAAATATATATGTATGTTTATCAGTTGTCTAGTACCTATACCCCCGGCCATTCACATGCGCGCAAAGGTTCGTACATTGTACGAATCTTTGCGCGCATGTGGAGGGCCGTCAGACATACATTCGCGAACTTCGCATATTTGCAAATGGGTTCGCATACTCTATGATCAAATTAAAACTAATAACTTTAAACTAAGGACCAAAATTTAACGGTGTATGAATAGGTACTTATACTGATCAGTATTTCCTCACACAAAATATAACAACGACACGACCGTTTGCTTCGCAATCGTGTGCGCAACTGGTCACACGAATGTGTAGGAGCCTACGCGAAGGTTCGCGCACATAAAACCGACACAGCTTGGAAAAGCACGAATGCCACGAAAACTTCGCGAAGTCATTCGCGAATGTCCTCCTACACATGCGGGTTCGCGTATTCGCACGAATGTGAGTGGCCGGGGTAACGCAAGCCCTGCTTAGCTTGGGACTAGATGGCGTTATGTGATAGTTGTGGAATATTATTACATTATTATAATTACATCAAAATAGCTGAAACGGATCTTGACGTAAATAACTCCAAAGGCACAAAAAAATCTTCGAAAATCTGAAATCCGTTTATTTAAAATCGGGTCCGGTTTTCAAGTTACGTCATTTAACATGAATTTGAATTAGAAAAAAAAAAACTATTATACCATTTTATTATGCATTTTTATGTTATAAATGTTTATGATCCACTTAGCATGTTGCTAGAAAATTTTTCGCAGTGTCTAAATTAATTATATCTTTTATCATATTTATAATTGGATGTCTAATAACTGCAATATTTTGACCTTACCTGACACAGGAGCTCATAATAAAAGCCGCACAGGTCGAATAAGGTTAAGCAACACTTGCCTAGGTTAGCTCAAAGATGGGGAACAGAGGTTGTGAAAAGCGTTAGAAATTATACTACATCACATTAGCCATCATAATAAGGAAACCGGCATGTCTTAAAACTAAAAATTCGAAGACGTGACATCTACCAACCCGCATTGGGCCCGCGTGGTGGATTACAGCCCATTCCCTCTCACAGAGACGAGGCCTGTGTCCCAGCAGTGGGAACATTATAGGGATTTTTAAGATGTATTCTTTTTTAAACTTTATTAAAAGAGTTTTTTGAGGAGCTCGTGGTTTAATAATTACAGCAGCACAAGCCGATTTTTGGGTTTAAGCCGCGCTTGCCGAGGTTGGTCTGAGGATGGGTGACCGTCTATAGCTAGTTTCTTCCGTGCCTCGGAAAACACGTAAAGCCGTTGGTCCCGACTGTCATTTGTAGATCTTTGACAGTTGTTAATCAGCTCGAAAGTCTGACAACAAGTCTTACCACAGGGTATGGGATTACCTAGTTACTGTGTTGTGGAGGTCCGATAGACATTCGGTCCATGTAAAATACTGATATTCAGCTGCATCTGGTTCGATTGGAAGCCGGCGACAATATAGTTAGGTAAAGGCTAGGAAAATGATGATTTAAAGAGTTTTTTTGCCAATGAAACATGACAAAAGGTACTTAGGTAAAAAATTTATAAGGATAATGACGTTTTCTAAAGCTATGGAATTTTACAAAATAACTCTCATATAATTGGTATAAAAAGAATGTAATAATGAAAATGAAACAGGACATCATAAACGTTGTAATAATTTAATTTTATATTTCATTTACGTAAATAATTAATGTAATAATGTAAAACCTCCTGCAATTATGTAAAAAATTATCTGATTTAAGTATTTAAAAACATGATGCTTTTAATTACATATTTTCACAAATGAAAACATAAATAAATTAATAATACCTAAACGTGTTTATTTTTATAAAAATTAAATAAATGTCTTTAATTATTTATAATTAAATACTAAGACAATGCTTCATATCTTTTAATGGTATAAAGTCACACTATTTCAAGTAAAATTATAAACTAATTAACATAATACTGTTATAGCTTGCAATTATTTTAATTATTAACAAGATCATGACCTATGACTTCATATAGCATAAGCATTTGACTGGCCTGTTGGTCTAGTGGTTAGTGACCCTGACTGCTATGCCGGAAGTCGTGGGTTCGATTCCCACCCAGGACAAATTTTTGTGTGATGAGCACGATCATTTGTTCTATAATTGGGTGTAATCTATCTATAAGTATTTAGAAACATATAAGTATGTTTATCAGTTGTCTAGTACCTATAGCACAAGCTCTGCTTAGCTCGGGACTAGATGGCGTTGTGTGATAGTTGTGGAATGTTATTATATTATATTATGTTTTATTCTGGTAGGTATTTTAATAATTAATTTTGTTCATGTTATTCTTATAATTTTTTTAAACTGAAATTTATGTGTATTAAACAATTTTTTTTTATTTTATTTTTTTAGAATGTTTGCTCAAAGTTGTGTAAGTTGTGGTTACCTGTAATTGAGTGCTCATTACGGATATTGTTATTTTAAATAAGCAAGTGTATTTGTAACGTGTCATGTAATGTTCCCTCGTTGGTAATCCTTAAATAAATAAATAAATATTTATTACACTACAATGTTCCCACTGCTGGGACAGAAGCCTCCTCTCTTTGAGAGGAAGTGGGCTATAATCCACCAAGCGGGGTGAAGTAGATAGATTATGTCACATGTCTGTGACTTGGCGCGAAGCAATTCGACCGATTCCAATTACAAGTGAAAACCAACCTTACTACTACGACATAATAACTTATAAAGGTTATCTACGGGTAAATGAAAATATTTTTTTGATAGGCAGCGTCCATATGGTTTAGTACGGCAAAAGGCTCGCGAGCCGCGCATTTGCAGCGCATTGGCCAGATGTGGACGCTCCCCAAAGAGATTTAAAAGAACCTATAGAGCGGGCATTGGGAAAATTGTCATACAAAATTGTTGATGCCGTGCGTCAGTAGCACTATCTAGCGTTGCATAGCAACGCGACTACTAGACTGAGCGACTTTTTACCTATTGGTAAAAAGTTTTGGATCACAACTTTCTTCGTGATGTCCCGTCTATTACTCGTATTTATAGTCTTTTACGTCTTTGACGCTAACAAATGAATTCCATAAATGGCGGATCATTTCGTTAATGCAGATTTTGCTGTCAAAGTAGCGAAGCAAGTACCGGGCCGCTAGTATTTTACATTTGAATGTTTAATTATTAACTTTTGCCATCGAATGTACACCGAAACAAAATGGCCGCTACCTATTAGGGACTTTACCCATGGTATGCTCATGCCGCGACGCGATTACAATTCGAGCGATTCGAACTACAAAGTGAAAACAACCTTGCTACTTAGAAATAATGATGCGATTCGATTGACTTGATGTCGTCGTGGCGATCTTGTTTTATTTTTTATTTTCCCATAAATAAAGACGTGTTTTATGTAAATCTGAAGAGGGCCAAACTCCTGCCGGGATCGCGGGACAGACCGTGATCCTAGAACGTAAAGACCGTGAAATTGAAGTAACAGTCTTCCAGTCTTTATCCAGGACGGGAGGTCTCATTTGATGATTTTACCTTGATAAAAAAATCGGTTGCCTGTAAAGTCGGTTTACTGACGATAGTTGAACGTGACAACGTAAGAAGAAAATACTGCACTTACGTTGCTATAAACAAACAATTATTGACACGCCGTTACTATGGAACGCTACAAAGCGATGTAACGCCGCATGACGTCACTTTTTTCGTGCGAGCAGCCGGCCATCGAATTATAAAACGTTGTCACGTCAAAAAGGGGGTTCGACGGGAATAAATCGTCGTTGGAGTTAATCGTTTATGTATGGCAGTATCTGAATTAACAAAAGAATTATTACAATACAATATAAGAACTAATCGGTCAATAAACCAATGATAAAATGGAAGTCGTAAAGAGTAATAATGAATTATTATTAATTACTATCCGCTGCCCGCGACCTCGTCTGTGTGAATGCGTTTAAGAAAGAAAGGTTTACTGCTCGTTTCCCATAGGTGATAGCGTGATAATATGTAGCCTATATGTTGACCCGACTCTTTAATAATATTTGTGTCAAATTTGAAATAAATCCATGCAGTACTTTTTGAGTTTATCACGAACATACATACAGACAAACAGACAAAAATTTTTTTAACTATGTTTTTGGTTCGGTATCGATTGTAGATCACACCATAAGTATTCTTTTAAAAACATATTCAATGTACAGTTTTGACTTTCCTACCATTTTATTACACAGGGCGAATTTTTCAACTGGGCGTGGATGGCTATATCCGAAACTATGAGGAATATCAAAAAAAGTTGAAAGGAGTCTCCGGACCAATTTTGACGAAAACTAAAATTGCATCATTGGATTAAAAAAAAAACCTGGACAGGAATCGAGCCTGCTGATTTAGGAAAAAAAAACACACATTACATTTTTTTTTTTTTTTTTTTCCATTTCTAACTATCATTACAGGATGACAACCTAATGCGATAGTGTACACACAGTTTTATGAGTTAACTACTCGTACTATCTACATTTTGTAACTAATTACAAATAAAGCATTTCTTGTAAATTCACTCAGAGAACAATGAAACACATCAATGTCACTAGCTATGAGGTTGAGAGTGCGGAGTGCCCGCGACAGTGGCGCCTTACATATTATTACTTACATCATTTGATAGTGTTGCTACTATAGATCAAATTATGGGAAGTAATCATGTACGGCAAACTTAAGAAAATAAGTGATTTTTACCAAAAGGCAGATCGGATATAGCCATTCATCATCATCATCATCATCATCATAACCAGCCTATAATGTTCCCCCTCTGGGACACAGGCCTTTTCTCTGTGAGACGGAGTGGGCCATAATTCATCACGCGGGCCCAGCGCGGGTTGCCATCCGTGCCCAGTTGAAAAATTCACTCTGTATGTGTAAAAAAAACTATACACGTGTATCGGGTTTCAAATAATAATACTAATATTAATGTTGTAGACAAAAAGCAGATGATTATTCTTAGGTGTTATTATATTTTTTGTAAATAATAGTTATTAATAATAGTCTAACCTTCTGGCACATTCTTATCCACGGCTTTAGGAATACCCAGAAAAAGAAAAAAAACTAGTTCTTTATTTCGCAAGTACGAGTATTATATTAGATTTTCTTAGAATTTTATTATGAGATTATTATATGTATAGATAATATTAATAAATAACTTGTTTACTTAATATTTCGAATTCATAATAAATTGAGTGATTATTAAAAAAAAATTCTTTATACGAGCTAGCAAAATCAAAGCTGAGCAGTGGCGTAGCTAGGCAAAAGGGGCCAAAAAGGGCGTTTCAAAACTGGTTTGGGGCCCTTCTAATATAAGGGTCTTACTTATAAACATTGATTAGACGTTACTTATTTTACATAGCTCTTAAGTCACTTGCAATCTCTATTCATTGAAATAGAAATGATAAGGACAGGTGATATTTAATCGGTAGAAAAGCAACACAAGTTTTTATAAGTAAGGGGGTAAGTGCATAGTTTTTCAGAATTGAAATCAATACATTAATTTAAATTTATATATAAATAATGATTTTATTTTAATTAATTTTGTTACTGACTTTAATTTTGATGCTAATTTTTATATTAATTTTGATGGTAATTATTATATTAATTTTGATGTTAATTTTTGTAATTTAATTCTGATTTTAAGAGTGACTTTGTTTTAATATTGATATTATATTGTATTGTGTTTTAATAATATTTTGGATATAGGTACTTTTCTGACAAACTAATAAAATAATAATAATAAATAATAGCACCCAGACTCGTGTAACTAATGCTATGATGTCATTATGAGAATTTAGAATTAAGATAGAAAATGAGAATGCTGATCGACTGATCGTAGCTCAGAAATTCCTTTTTTTTAATGTTGAGAAAACATCAAATGAGTCCTTCCACCCTAGGTGGGGCGGAAGGGACTGTCAGACTCTTACTGACTAAAAACCCCGTGTTCCTTCGGATGCCCTTTACGTTCCGGGGCCACGGTTTCTTGGGTTAAGAAAAAACCCGCGACCCCAGCAGGCATTTGGCGCGAGAGACGACGCGCCACCGACCCGGTCTTGGGCCCTGGTCGGACGGCGAGCTACCCATCACTCTGCTGATCAGAGGGACACGCGTTGGAGCGTCCACACGACAGGCTATTCACATACGGGCAAAGAGATCCCTTAGGCACACAGTGCTTAAGGAAGAAATTTTGCCTGCATCCCAGGATGCACCGGCCCAAAAAACTGGTCTTCCCCTCGGACGTATCCGAGAGAGAACTCCAGTCTACGGACGCACGTGGAGGTTTACTGTCTTAGCATCCAGCTCATAAATGATAACTACAAATATCTTTTTTAACATTGAGCTATGTTAGGAGTTCGATGATTGGAGCTTTATGACTGCAATAAGTTTTCATTTAAGAGAAACTATTATGTTTTTATTTTTATTCCAATCGTCGGGGGCTTTTGACACTTAGGGGGCTCGTATAATTGATACAACTGAGACAGCTACGCCTCTGAGATGGTACCAAGTACGATCTGAATTGATTACCAATTCCCAATTTAACGCAAGCGTTGCGGGACTTACGAATTTAAATCGTGACCCCGCAACGTAAAGGGATATTGAAGGACCACCATGGATTTTAGTCAGTACGAGTCTGACAGCCCTTCCAACTCTGCCCTGTGTGGGAGGAGATGACTAATTTGACGATTTTACGGATTTTACGAAAACTAATTAGCATAAAAAATGTCTCACTAATGTTTTAAGAAGTTTCAAAGACAGCTATATCTTCAACAAAACGAACAATCCAAAAATAAGGATAAAATGCTCAAAAACCAACAATTTTAAATTGAATACAATCATTTTCACACATAATAATATTTGCTTTGTTTTTGAGAAATTATTCATGTGATTATTAAAGTGCTTGTTAAAATTTATAAAATTATAGTAAGCTTATACCTGCGGCGTTGCCTGCGTGAAGCCTGTTAAATCCTATGTATGTATTAATAACTAACAATAATAAAAGTTTCGTGTTCCCTACAGACGAATTTTAAAACAAGTTAAGACAAGTTTTATGTGACAGACTAATCAGGGGTTATAGTTGCACGGACATGCTGACGGCGAGTCGCTCAATACTCGCCGTCGATCATAGACCACCCTCGGGTTGTCGTCGCATCGTGTTCCACGCAGGCCTAAGAGGGGCCTTAAAGGGGCAAAGCCTGCCGGGGTCACGGTACCGTCTTATCAGGTAACCGTAGCCCGGAACGTTAAGGGCTATTGAAGGACACCGTGGATTTTAGTCAGTACAAGTCTGACAGTCGTTTCCATCCTGCCCTGGGGAACTCATTTGATGATTTTACCACGTAAAAAGAGGGGTTCTAATTATTATTCATACAAACGTTGCTTGCTGCGCTACAGATCAGCTGCTGTCTCTGCTGCATCCGTCGTCGTATTAAGGCCTTGATTGGACGGCGAGCTACCCATTACTCACAAACCCGCGCTACACGTGGACCCCGTCCATCGCTTTCCATCAGACTTGAATTGGGGTCAAGAACAGGTCATAAATAAATATCTTTCAACATTGTATATTTGCGGCAACTCAGTGGATTAATATTATATTATTACACATAATTATCATCTGCCTAGCCTTCGTTCTTATTTTTTAACCGACTTCAAAAAGAAGGAGGTTCTCTATATTTTTTTCCCTTGTTACTCTGAAATTTCTGATCCGATTTGTGTTATTATTTTTTCTTTTGATGCAAAATATTTGTCATTTGGTCCAATAAAAATTTCATCCAGTTTTGTTTAGTAGTTTTAATTTTATGGGCATTTTTCGCTTATCGTTTACTTGGACGGTGTTATTAATATTACTATGGATCATATATAATTATAGTGCACATTATAAAAAATATGTGTATGTTACGAATTTGGGTTGAATATTTGAATTGTAAAGGGTAATATAAAATTTATGAATTCAGAGCTATAAGAGAGTAGAGTTCACTCAAAAGTTTCGAGTTTCTTTCAGTATTTTCATTGACGGATTAAGAGAAATCACTATCTAGTTTTACGCTTTAGTACCACAGAATCTAGCTCTAGAACTATACAGTGGTAATCTATCTGTTTTTTTATTTACTATGTACAGGAAAAACCTAACTCATACGTCATAAATAAATGAGCAAAAAAAAACTCGACTAAGTACGTGTTGGAACACAAAATGAAGGGTTCCGAAGGCTGGATTAAATGATCAAAAACATATTCGCATTTGCATTTGAAAAACATGTTCTCCCTTAAATTCTCATTTAGTTAGGTATTTTATTAATTTAGGGCTCCCCACATGGGCCACAAAACGTCGCCACAAAACGCTGGCAGATGCCACTCGTACGATTCCGCACCCCTCTCCCTTACCTCAGTAATGTATTGGTTAAAAAAAGTAGCAGCCAACGACCGCAAGTGTCGACCACCGGCCACAAATGGCTGCCGCGCTTCAGCTATCTCTGTAGCCGCTTCTAGCTTCTGGTGGCGGCGTTTGTGAGCAGAGGCGTAGCTACCACCGTATCAGCCGCATGAATTATACGGGGCCCCAAGCGTCAAAGGCCCCCGACGATTTGAATAAAAATAAAAACATTAAATGTTGTTCTTAAATGAATACTTATTGCAGTCATAAAGTTCCAATTCTTAACATAGCTCAAATTAAAAAAAGGCTATGTAGTTGTCATAAATGAGCTACGATCAGTCGATCATCATTAATTCTCTTAATGACATCAGTCATAGCATTACTTACACGAGTCAGGATGCTATTATTCTGCAAAATAGAATTTTGACATTAAATAAAATTTTAAACATGTTTAACTTTTGGTGAAAGCCGCCCTTAGATTAGAAGGACCCTAAACAAGTTTTCATACGGGGCCCTTCTGGCACAGCTAAGCCACTGTCATAATAAGATTTTTTTCCTTTTTACCGACTTCAAAGAAAAGGTTTTCAATTCGACCAGTATGTATGTAATATTTCCAGAAATGCCCAGTTTTCGTGTGTGTTAGTTTATATCAGCATCTGAAAAAATGTGCATTTCAAAAGCGTATGTATGTATGTATGTTTTCATGTTTGTGTTCGCATATCTCCGAAACTACAAGTCCGATTTAAGTTACAGCTTTCTAGTACTATAGCTATTGTCAAACAGACAGGCAATGCGAACGCGAAGCGAGGCGTTTTTGTTTGTAAAGTAACTGAACCATAGACTATGGGATCGCTTTCACTTTTCTATGTGACTGGCTTCAAACAATTGCAATTAGTAACGTAAACGTTACAAATAAAAACGCTTTGGATCGCATTCGCTTTGCCTGTCTGTTTGACAATAGCCTAAGAGCTACGGACAGACAGATGAAAAAGGCGAATCTATATGCTTTTCTTGTAGACCAAGGAACCCAAAAAATGCAGACTATAATAAAATTTTGACATTACTAAAAAACTCTACCGTTTTTTTGTAATGACTAGAGCTAAATTAATACTAGGTGTTTCAAGTCGTTTTTTGCTTACTTAGATGGTTATTTATTTCTTATTTTAATTATAAATAAAAGCCAATGCCCTGCGTTTGGTATAACTACTTAATAAAAACAAAGTGGCGCGTGTACAAGTCTGTGTTTGTTCGTGAATAACTCAAAAATTACTGAACGGATTTTGATAGAGTTTTTACTTAAAAACAGAGTGATTCATGAAGAAGGTTTTAAGATGTCACGGTGGCTGAACGATTGACTGCTACACAACGTGTCGCGGATTCCATTCCCGCACGGAACAAATATTTGTATGATCTTCAAGTATTTGTTCCGGGTCTGGATGTTTGTGTATGTGAGTTTACATATTTGTAAACGCATTCATGTTACAGGAGAAATTCCTGGTGAGGGGCAACTTTACATTTAAATAAATAAACATTCACAAAAGTACTAAATTAAAACTAAATAAACTTTTTTTTAAGGTAATAAGACACTCAGCATAATGACGGGGGCCAAAGTCTGCCAGGGTTGCGGGACTTATACTAAACACCGTGATCTTGGGACGTGAAGGGCTGACCACTAGACCAGTCAAATTACCTAATGTTTTTTCTTTCTTTCTTTCACCTCCTCCTCCTCGGATCCTCAATGCTGAGGGTCGTGACCACCTCCTTGTTGCAGCAGTTTGTTGCGCACCACGCGACGCCATCTGTCCCGATCTGCCGCCGAGTGCAGAGCTTCGTGGACCGTTGTGTCAAGAGCGGTGCGGATCTGGTCAGTCCAGGTGTTGGGCTTCTGCCACGTGGCCTTTTGCCTTCCACCTTACCAGTGACTAATAACCTTTCTAGGTTGTCGTCATTCTTCCTGGCAATGTGGCCAAAGTATTCGAGAATCTTAAGCCGCGTACAGACATCGCGAGGCGTGCGACACGAATGGTTCGTCTCGCATGCCTCGGGCTGTGTGGACGTGTGTGCTCACGGTGAGCATTCGCGCCATACGATCGTTGCGAACGCCCCGCCTCAGTACGAGTCTTGCGCTCCGTGTGGACGGACAGGTGTTGTTTGCGTTTTCTACTGACGAACTGCTTGCTCAGCTTGAGCATGTTTCGTTCGGGGCGCACGTATAAATGTACCATCGTATGCCTCAGGTTGAGGCATGCGAGACGAACCATTGGTGTCGCAAGCCTCGCGATGTCTGTTAGTGACCGACCGAAATTTCGGTTTCGGTTTCGGTTTCGGCCGGTTTCGGCCAAAAAATCTAGTTTCGGCCTTAGTTTCGGTTTCGGCCAAAATATAGCCGAAACTTTCGGCCCCGCCGAAAGTCAAGTATTCGTTCATTTTCGTGCGTTGTTCGTTAAAATTCGCAGCTAACAGATGCCTGCTCTCCGGAGGGGCCTCGGCTCAGTTCGCCACTGTTCATTTAACCGTGAGTTGAGGTTATGTTCTTTTGAGTTTACTGCCAAGATTAAGTCTTATCTTATATTCATGTCATAATAAAATATATTTGTTACGTACGTACATGATTAAAAATGTATCAATCGTCAAGTCGTAAGTTAACGGTTCCTTTAAAAGAATTTTTTTTTTTTCAAGTCAGTAATTTTTCGTTACTAAATATAGTGCGAATATTGAGACTTCAAATCCAGCGAAACATGGAAAACACAGAATTTTTATAATTTCGAATGGCTCAGAACAAGTTAAATAACATAGAAGAATAGCAATTTCTTAAAAATCGGCTATTTTAATAAGTTTGCCGTATTTCATTACTTCCCAGAATTTGATCCTCATTACTAACACTATCGAATGCTGTATAATACAGAGTGTGATTTTTGTCCAAAATCAGCAGTTTTGGTTTCTAGACAGGATTATTGATTTTTATAAAATCCAATGATGAAGCTTTAGTTTTCGTCAAAATTGGTCTCGAGACTCTATTCAACTTTTTTCGATATTCCTCATAGTTAAGGATATAGCCATCCACGCCCTGTTGAAAAATTCACCCTGTATATTTAACTCTTTTTAAAACGTAAAAAAAATGGAAAAGTTTCGGTTTCGGTTTCGGTTTCGGCCGAAACTGAGAGCAAAGCCGAAAGTTCGGTTTCGGTTTCGGTTTCGGCTGAAAAATCAGTTTCGGTCGGACACTAATGTCTGTACGCGGCTCTACGTAGGCAGATGGTAGTGAGCCTTGTCTTTATGTTTAATTCTCGTAGGATTGACACGTTGGTACAATGTGCTGTCCAGGGGATCCTCAGCATCTTTCGCCAGCACCACATCTCGAAAGCATCGATGCGATTGCGGTCAGCTTTCTTCAGGGTCCAAGTTTCAGCACCGTACGAGAATATGGAGAACACCAGGGTGTGCTCTTTCTTTCACCAAAAGAGTTAAAAAGACAAAAAAAAAAAGATAAAAAACGAATAGTTCTTATAAGAATGAAGACTTAATGCCATTATATTTAGTAATAATCCTTGAAAACCGTTCGAACTAATATGTTTTGTAATATTTTACTTCACATAACATGTCCATGCATAACTTAATGTTAGTTGAGTAATATATTTATTTTGGGATTGTGTCGTTGGCATAGAAGAATATGCCAACGACACTGTGAGTCTTTGGTCCACTGAACTCCCTTCTGGACCGCCCCGTTCTGGACTAGTTCCCTTCTGTATCTGCCCCCTTCTGGACTCGCTCCCTTCTGTATCTGCCCCCTTCTGGACTCGCTCCCTTCTGTATTCGCCCCCTTCTGGACTTATATTACGATATTTTGCGCCTGAACCATACATTAAAGTAAGATTCAAGTGTGAAAAATACATAATAATTAAACGATTGCATAAATAAAATGATTTTTATTAATGAATTAAAAAGAGAATCAACAATAGCAATTAGCCTATGTTACTCAAGGTGAATTTATCTTTCTAATGGTGAAAAAAGTTTTTAAATCGGCACAGTAGTTTTTGTGTTTAATCATTACAAACAAACTAACACCACACAGAAAAAAATCATTCCTCTTTATAATTATATATTAGTGTGTAGATAAGTGCATATAAATGCTTAATAATTTAATTAATGCACTTTACGGCACGTGATATAAAAACGTGCATTTAGAATCCTTGGCAAGAATATAATTGATAAGTTTTGTCGTAGTGTCTATTTTTTAAGGTTCCGTACTGAAAGAGTAGTGAAACCCTTTTACTAAGACTTCATTGACCGTGTGTCTGTCTGTTCGTCTGTCTGACACCAGGCTGTATCTCAATAACTGTGATAGTTAGACAGTTGAGATTTTCGCAGATGATGTATTTCTGTAGCCACTATAACAGAGTATTTTAGGGGGGGGCGCAAACAACAAACGAGATTTTTTGGTCGTTTTTATAGAAAATTGTACGGAACCTTTCATGGACGTATTCGACTCGCGCTTGGCCGGTTTTTTTATTAATTTTGTAACCCACTAACGCCCTAATTTACTATTTTGTCACAATTAACACTAGAAAGGTATAATACAAATAATGACATGACAAATCTATAAAGGTTCCGTGTTTTTGCCAAATGGCTACGGAACCCTAAAAATGTGATGCGTAGGTATCACCTCTTTATTATGTTCACAATTATATCATTAGTGAAATGAACATATTATGACATCATCATCATCATAAGACTATTTAAAAACAAAAAAATAAGTTACAGAAATTAAGTGTTAAAATAGGAAAAAAACTAAAGCTAAAGTTTTCCAGTTTCACTCCTCCAAGGCTTATAATTTGTGAGAACTGGTTTTAGTTCTACATCAGTCAGGTTCATAATGCACCTAATCTATACTAATACTAGCAGCTTGGTACGTGCTTCGCTACTTTGACAGCAAAATCCCTATTAACAAAATGATCCGCCATTTATTGAATTCATTTGTTACAAAAAATGTGATAAATGAAAAACCGCTCGACCGATTTTGTGCAAACTTCACATAAACCATCTACTAAATAGTTTGAACAAAGCCTAAACATTTGGTTTGGATAGGTGAGCCCGTTCTTGAGTTATAAAATTACAACGAAAAGTGGCATTGATTGTTATATATTAGAAGATTTACTTTACACACAGACATAAACTTTTCAATGAATTGTAAACGATTTTAGAAGAAAATAAAATTAGTAATGTGAGTGTCGAATTCACGCACGAAGTGTTCCGTACCATCATCATCTGCCTACCTTTTCCCAACTATATTGTGGTCTGCTTCCAGTCGAACCAGATGCAGCTGAATATCAGTATTTAACATGGAACGACTGCCTATCGGACCTCCACAACACAGTAACTGAGTAATACGATACCCCATGGTAAGACTGAAGTGTTCCGTAGGTACACATGATTTTTTTATAGAAAATGGTAATTTTCTATAAAATCATGTCTGTTGTATGGGAGCCCCCTTAATATTTTTTTTTATGTATTAGTATTTGGTCTCGGGATTTATTTCCTCATCGTGACCCCGGAACATAAAGGGCTATTGAAGGACATAATGGATTTTAGTCAGTACGAGTCTGACAGTCACGCCCTGCCCAGGGTGGGACTAGATGATTTCACCTTGTTAAAAAAAATCCAACCTTTTATTATAACACAACACAACATGTTTTAAAAAATAGCTAAATCTATGCTTACAATACCTATATATAACAATATACAACGTGTAACGTTAATAGCGCAAAACCTCTCGTGGGGTAACTCAGCCCATGTTACTGATCAATGTTTGTTCTAAAACTTTTGGAAAAAAAAAGTTTTTTAATTCAAAATCAGAAATTGATCGAGCCCATCAGTATGAAAAATGTTTTTTTTTTCTTTTTTTTTTTCAAAATTTTAGAACAAACATTGTTCAGTAACATGGGCTGAGTTACCCCACGAGACGTTTTGCGCTTTTAACGTTACACGTTGTATAGCGATGTCTTTCAGATAACCGTTGGATGTCCCATATCTACGAATAAAGACGAATTAAAACTATTTTTAAATAATATGTTCATCATCTGCCTAGCCTTTTCCCAACTATATTGGGGTCGGCTTCCAGTCAAACCAGATTCAGCTGGATATCAGTATTTTACATGGAGCGACTGCCTGTCGGACCTCCACAACCCAGTAACTGGGTAATACGATACCCCTTGGTAAGATTGGTTGTCAGACTTTAGAGCTTCTGACTAACAGTAACGACTGTCAATGATCTACAAATGACAGCCGGGACCAACAGCTTTACGTGCTTTCCGAGGCACGGAGGAAACTCGCTATGATAGATGGTCACCCATCCACAGACCAACCTCGTCAAGCGCGGCTTAACCCGGAAGATCGGCCTGTGCGGTTGTGATTATTTAGCCACGAGCTCCTTTAAATAATATGTTAAAAACAGTAAATTTTTCCCATAACCTTCCGAGCCATTGTAATAAAAAAAACAAAAGATAAGAAGTAATGAAAAGGACACAGTTTTCCGAGTTCAAAGTTAACTTAATATTATTTAACTTCCGCCTCTAAAGGTTAAATACTTTATTTGTTATGTTTTTGTGTATATTTGTTAAAAAATAGGCCGAAGTGTACATTGTTTGGTTAAGGTTGAGATTCGTTTCCGGTTTTTGCACAAATAACCTCCTCTAGGCTTTGTGGTGTGGCACACTTAAAGTTGTCTTGTAAGTGGTCATACAAGACCATTAAGTAAATATGATTTTTGAGGAAAGAAAAATTTCAGATTGCAATTGGGATTCGAACCCTCGTCTTCTGAATAAGATACTCCAGACTCCTTAACCAACTAGGCCATTACTCAAAAATCATCTTTACATATTTCTCTCTTAGATTCTCTTCTCAATCGTTCTCTCACTGCTGAGAATGATCGTGACTCCGTTTCAACTTATCAACTAGTTTCCTCCATCGGTTGCGGTCAGTGGCCTGATGGAGTGCAGTGCTGATAGGCATGTCGAGTTGTTCCGAGACTTGATCAAACCACCGTTTTGGACTTCAGCCTCTAGGTCTTTTGCCCTCTGTCTTTCCGGCCACCATTAGCCGCTCCATATTGTTGGTACCTCTGCGAGCGATGTGACCAAAGTATTTGAGGACACGTTGCAGGCAGGTTGATGAATGTGGTTGCGCTTTCTCTATTTTTACATCTTTAATGCGTTTAAAATAATTAAGTAAATGTTATGAAAAATATCTAGCTCTAATTACGCGACAACATTCAGGCTTTGATTTAGGATGCAATGAGTTGGTAACCAGAAAGTTGCCAACGTCGCTAATAGGTGTCAAGTATTTACAAGTTTTAATTAATTTGGCAATGTTACTGTGTGAAAATTAGAAATATGGCTCTGTAGTGAACTAGAAAATTGATATTATGAATGTAATTAAAATACTGAATTGGATATTGTTACCGTTTCAGGTGTATAAAAGGCAATTGGAACGTTTTCAAATGCTTTTTTTACGTCTAAAACTAAATATTCGGTGTTACGATATTAATTATTGTATCCCATAACCAACTTTTTAGTGCACTACAGAGCCATATTTCTTATTATCATACAGTCGATTTGTAAAATTAATTAAATCATGTAAATGTTTGACAGCCATTTGCGACGTTGCCAACTTTCAGAATAAGCGCTCTTAATAATGAATCGTTTTTGTTCTAAAAACCAAAAAACAAACGCATTACACAAAACATGCCCTGTAGGTACATTTTTAGAAAACCTTTGCTCATTAGTCACTTGCCAACGATTCATAGATATTAAACTCTTTATAACTAGGATTAATAAAGGTACCAATGATGCAAGACAGACAATAAAATACCTTGTGATAATTACCTTTAATAATTGTATACAATGGAAGCACAAAAAACTATAAAACATGGCTACCTATGAGTAATTTGCAAGCACAGATCAGTAATAAAAATGTTGTGAGTAATGAATTTAGATTTATCTTTGTATCTTAGACTAGCAGCGCGTCCGGGCTTCACACGGATGGCCTATGTAACTATGACTGGCCTGTTGGTCTAGTGGTTAGTGATCCTGACTGCTATGCCGGAGGTCGTGGGTTCGATTCCCACCCAGGAGAAATGTTTGTGTGATGAGCACGATCATTTGTTCTGTGTCTGGGAGCTGGGTGTAATTTATCTTTGATATGTATGTATTTAGAAATATTTAAGTATGTTTATCAGTCGTCTAGTACCCATAACACAAGCTCTGCTTAGCTTGGGACTAGATGGCGTTGTGTGATAGTTGAATCGTCGTTGGTTGATTAATATTGGATTATATTATGTAGCTCTCTAATGGTGAAAGAAATTTTGAAATCGGCACAGTAGTTTTTGCGTTTGTTCATTACAAACAAACACACACATGCACTAAATTCATTTTTTTTTCTCTTTATAATATTAGTGTAGATATTATATCGTTGCCGCTATAGCAACAAATACTAAACATTTTTCAAAATACTCGTAAATATTCAAGGGGGCTCTCCAGAGGACACGGTGGAGCAAACGGTGCAGGTCTGCCTCACTCGGGCAGAGCACTGTCGTGTCCTTACGACGATGATAGGCAGAGACCTCAAGCGCCCGGCATTGGTCGAGGCCATGCTGAGGAGCGAGACGGAATGGGAAGCAGTCGCCTCCTTCTCCGAAGCAGTCATGCTTGCAAAGTAGGAGGCGGGCATCGTGAGGAAGAGGACAGTCATCCACCTCTCAACCCAGTCGTAGCAGGAGATGCCCACGTCATTGGACGTCAATGTCGAGGATAAAAAAGTGTTTGGTTTTTATACGTCAAACATGTATTTTTTTAAACATTGTGTTTTTCGAATTCCGCTTTAAGGTGTGCGTCCACAGATCGGCATCGCACGTATCGTACGTAACGGATTTTAGTTTGCCTTGTATGAAAACTCATACAACTGCGTCCACTGATCCGCATCATACGGACGGCTCATCGGCAATGCCTTAATGCGATGCGTACCGATGACGTCATATGGAATGCCGTACAGTGGAAGCGGTGAAGGTGGCATCGGCAATTCGATTGCTGATACTCGCGTCGGTAATCCGATCGCTGCCGACACAGAAATCCGTTTGATGCGATGCGTCCGATACGTACGATGCGGACCTGTGGACGCTTACCAATACGCAGTAATTCTGACGCAGCAATACGAGTAATGCTGTGATCTTGGGAATCATAACTGCACCTACACAAAAAAAAAACAAATAAATCAAATCTAAACAATTCGTCGCGTTAATGGCGACTTCCGAATCAGACAGGAAGTCAACCAAAACAAATCTGAGCTTAGTAGTTGAGACAGATGACATTGTAGTTAAATTGTATGGCTTGCCATGACATTGAAATGTTTAGTTGACATACTTCAATGACTAGGGCTCATGTACACGACGCCGCCGCCGCGCCGCTACCGCACCTCTAGGCTGTGTACACGGTCGCTACCGCGCCGCCGCCGCGCCGCCGCCGCGCTGGCACCGCGAATCCAATTCGATAGTGTTTTATTTATCTGAAAAAGGAGGTTTCTCATTTCGGCCATAATGTTTTTTTTAATGTTTATTCGCGGATTACTTCTTTGTTCATGAACCGGTTTTGATGATTCTTTTTTTGTTGGAAAGCAGATATTTCTTACTATTTAGCTCCACTCGATTTCTCTGGTCTTCCATCATCAAACCCTAATCTCCATATCATGGAACCGCCTTTGAAATACCTTCTTTCCAACAAAAAAAGAATCATCAAAACCGATTCTTAAACGAAGAAGTTATCCTTGAATTATCAAAAAAAAAAAAACATTATATGGCCGCAATGAGACATCTCCTTTGTTAGATAAATAAAACACTAGCGAATGGCATCGCGGCGGCGGCGCGGTAGCGACCGTGTACACAGCCTAGAGGCGCGGAAGCGGCGCGGCGGCGGCGTCGTGTACATGAGCGCTAAACTCTTGCCCTACGGCGTCACTCGCAATGTGCAAGAATAATTCTATTAGGAATATTCTGGCATAATGATCTGCCTGTAGAACTGACAACCGATGGGGAAGGAGAGTTCTAAAGTGGCGACCACGGTCCGGAAAACGCAGCGTATGGCAGGCCCCCCACTAGGTGGACCGACGACATTGTGAGGGTCGCGGGCAGCCGATGGATGCAAGTGGCGATTGTCGTTAGGCGTGACGGTCTAAGGGGGAGGCCATGTTGAGCAGTGGACGTCTTCCGGCTGATGATGATGATGATGATCATCTGCCTGCCTTTTCTCAACTATATTGTGGTCGGATTCCAGTGGAACCAGATGCAGCTGAATATCAGTATTTTACATGGAGCGACTGTCTATCGGACCTCCAGAATCCAGTAACTAGATAATACGATAAGAGACCCCATGGTAAGACGTGTTGTCAAACTTTAGAGCTTCTGACTGAACTGTCGAAGATCTACAAATGACAGCCGGGACCAACGGCTTTACGTGCTTTCCGAGGCACAGAGGAAACTCGCTATGACAGATGGTCACTCATCCATAGACCAAACTCGGCAGTCGTGGCTTAACCCAGAAGATTGGCCGCACAGACCAATCTTTCGGGTTATGCCACGATCTGCGAATTTGCTGAATTTGGAAATGTAGATAAAAAGGTTCTATGTTCGAATAACCATGGAGTTTCTTACTGGTTCTTCTCCATGGAAACGACCAACCCGAACCGTGCCATTTTAATTTTTTTTCGGCGTTTTGTCAGTGCCCATTGAGGTTTGAGGCCCATGTAAAATAGAACATTTTGATTTTTGAATTGAAAAAAGTGGTCCCTTTTTTCGACGATCAAAATGATGTGAGAAACACCAACTTTTAAACTCATTTATAGGCATGGAAGAACAGCTAATAGGTATAAGATTTGATGAGGAAAAATATAAAAGAGCATAGATTAGTTAATGAATGTTTCACATTGTTTAGAGTTGAAGAAAAAACGTGTATATTTTAAAATAAAAATAGTCTGTGTAATTAGTGGGTCTGCAATGTCAGATGGATGACAGTCACGTTACTAAGTAATTATTATTTTAATTATAAGTTTAAGTTGCATCTAAACGGGCAATATTTTTACTGCAATATGTGGCTACAATATTTCGTTTCTAAATAATTACAGCCTCACAGGTCAATCTTCCAGTTTAAGCTGCACTTGCCGATGTTGATCTGTGGATGGCTGACCATCTGTCATAGCGAGTGTCCTCCGTGCCTCGGAAAGCACGTAAAGCCGTTGGTCCCGGCTGTCATTTGTAGATCTTTGACAGTCGTTAATCACAGTCAGAAACTCGAAAGTGCGACAACCAGTCTTACCATGGGGTATATCGTATTACCCAGTTACAGGGTTGTGGAGGTCCGATAGTCAGTCGCTCCATGTAAAATACTGATATTCAGCTGCATCTGGTTCGACTGGAAGCCGACCACAATATAGTTGAGAAAAGGCAGGCAGATTAATATTTAGGATTACTATTGCGCGGTCGGGCGATGTTATGCGACGCGTTAGTTCGGATGCCAAAAATTTTGAAAGAAGTCACAGCATATCCTACTAAACGTGGAAATTTGTTAACATGGATGTGTGTTTGTTCTCCTTTCACGCAAAAACCACTGAACGGATTTGACTAAAATTTGGTACAAAGACAGTTTATAACCTGGATTAAGACATAGGATAGTTTTTATCCCGATGTTATGTTCCTGTGGGAAAATATTCAAATTGCAGCGGGTGAAGCCGGTGGCAACAGCTAGTAGTACATAAACGATGAATATAATGACTGACACGAGATGTCCTAACACCTCACGCACAAACGCGTTCAAGAAAACCCGTTTCTTATTACATAAGTCGATAGGATGATACTTTCACTAGCAGTTTAGCCTACATTTTAGTCTAGATTTTATCACGTTTGACTAGATTTTCTTGTTTGATTTTTCCTTGTATGGTTTTTTGTTTATTTTGAAGTTTAAACTCGTTTCGTTTCGTATTATAGAACTAGGTACCTAGCGTAGGCAAACCGCTACCTTGCGTTCGCAACTTTGACGGCTCTGACCGTTCTTATTAAAATCAGATTTTTTTAACTCATCGCTTGATTTTGGATTCCATGGCGATCTATCGGCACTGAACAAAAATGAATTCTCATCATCATCATCATCAGCCGGTAGACGTCCACTGCTGAACATAGGCCTCCCCCTTAGACCGCCACGCCGAATGACAATTCGCCACTTGCATCCATCGGTTGCCCGCGACCCTCACGATGTCGTCGGTTCACCTAGTGGGAGGCTTTCTTCCCCATCGGTTGTCAGTTCTACGAGCGATGTGGCCTGCCCATTGCCACTTCAACTTGCAAATTATGAGCTATGTCGGTGACTCTGGTTCTTCGCTGAATATCCATGTTCCGAATTTTATCCCGCAAAGAAACTCCGAGCATAGCTCTTTCCATTTAATTGAATTCTATAAGAAAAAAATATTTAATAAATTACATAAATAAGCATATTCTGATGTTATTTATTTTCTTCTCTTCGTGATTTTTTATGATACTTACGGTTTTAAAATGTTGTACATAGATTCTTTACACAAAAATGTTGGACAGGTATATTATCGGGTTTCGCATAATAAATAATGTTGTAGATACAATTCTGCTGAACATTCGTGTATTAAAAGCGTAATGTTATGATATAAGAAAGGCATGGTCCGATGGTCGATGTTGCAAACACAGTGGTGAAATACTGAGCCAACGGCGTAAAACATGCTACCGTGGTCACTATACAGAAAACTACAGAAGTTCTGACACGAGAAAATGATATTTAATTTGTAAAAACATTTTAGCAAAAGATGCATGAATGAATTTTATAAAAAGGTCCATGCTCGCATGACATGACCAAAAAGGTGCATGCCCGCTACGCTACGGTTGCCGAAGATTGTCTTGAGACGTCTGTCGCCGTGGAAACACTCACGATAGGTATGGGATAAAATCGTAGCTTGGGGCAATGCAAAAAAAAAAAATGTTGCTCTTTGCAACACACTAAGAATTTCTCATCTCAATGCTCAAAGTCGCTCAACAAGCTATGGAGAGGGCAAAGGCCGAAATGAGGAGATCCGTAGACGAACTAAAGTCACCGATATAGCCCAGCGGATTAGCAAGCTGAAGTGGCAATGGGCAGGCCATGTTGCTCGCAGACCATAATATGGCCGATGGGGTCGAAAAGTCCTAGAATGGAGACTAGCAAGCGCAGCGTAGGACGTCCACCAGCAAAGTGGACAGACGACCTTATAAAGGTCGCCGGAAGACGCTGGATGCAGGTCGCTTCCAACCGGTATATGTGGAGATCGAAAAGGGAGGCCTGTGTTCAGCAATGGACGTCCTATGGCTGAGATGATGAAGAATTTCTACTGTACAGTGTGTATTATTTTCCTGTATTAAACATATCTGATGGAAGAGCTCATAGATAAATAATTACAGTTACACAGGCCGATCTTCCGTTCTGTGGATGAGTGACATCTGTCATAGCGAGTTTCCTCCGTGCCTCGGAAAGCACGTTAGTCCCGGCTGTCATTTGTAGATCTTTGACAGTCGATACTGTTAGTTAGAAGCTCTAAATTCTGGCAACCAGTCTTATCATGGAGTATCGTATTACCCAGTTACCAGGTTGTGGAGGTTCGAAAGGCAGTCGCTCCATGTAAAATACTGATATTCAGCTGCATCTGGTTTGACTGGAAGCAGACCACAATATAGTTGAGATATCTTAATTTTCTCTAATTGCTAAGAGTTGACCTTTTGTTTCCCTAATATTTGGTGTCGGAATTTTTAGACTAGCGGATATAGGCGTTGCCAGAAATATGTGCAATATGTGACCTTAATAAGATATAACATAGTGCTAATATTGGCTAAGCAGAGGTGAACACATCATCATCATCTTTGTCATCACAAATAGACGTTGCGACGATTCCCATTGTCCACCTAAAGTGTAATAAGGAAAACTGTTTGCTACAAAGAGGTGGACAGAGGGAAAATTTCATAGAAACATTCCCATTGGCCACCACTGGTGGACAAAGACATGATTTTTAATACGACTTTGAGTGTGTATTCTCTTGTTGGACAGTGAAACAAAAACACAGGGTGAGATGTTATATGCTAATATTGGCTAAGCAGAAGGTGAAGACATCATCATCATCTTTGTCATCACCAATAAACGATGCGACGATTCCCAATGTCCACCAACAGTGGACAGTGACACAATAAAAAAAAACTTTTTCCTACCAAGAGGTGGACACAGGGAAAAAATTATAGAAACATTCCCGTTGGCCACCACTGGTGGACAAAGATATGAATATAAATACGACTTTGAAATGAATGAATGTGAAATTTTGTTATATCCTGCCAAAGAGATTTAAAAGAACCTATAGAGCGACCATTGGGAAAATTGTCATACAAAATTGTTGATGCCATGCGTCAGTAGCACTATCTAGCAAAACTTTTTACCTATTGGTAAAAAGTTTTGGATCACAACTTTCTTCGTGATGTCCCGTCTATTGCTCGTATATACACAATTATGTATAAATAGTTTTAATGTCTTTGTATTCTACTAATTTTATAAACGTGAAAGTTTGTTCAGAATTCGGTTAGATGGACGGATGTTTGTTACTCTTTCACGCAAAAACTACTGAACGGATTTGTATGAAATTTGGTACACAGATAGATTAAAACCTGGATTATTACATAGGATAGTTTTTATCCTAATTTTAAGTTCCTATGGGATCATTTTCGAGTTGTAGCGGAACCGTTGGCAATGGCTAGTAGCATATAATAATTATGTAGATAAAATCAAAGTTTTTTGTTACTTCAACGATCATATTGTTGTAAAAACCCATATTCCTAACATACCTCATTTATTTATAAAGTCATAGATTAATATAAACAGTAATTTTCCACATACAATAAAACATACACCATAAAAACATGTGAATCTAACAAAATAAATTAACTAATAAATCATACTGATATCGAATTATCTATTACTGAGATTATTGTGCTATACAATAAAATAGGGATTAAAACTATCCTATGTATCCAGGGTCGCGGGACTGTCTCATCAGGTAACCATGACCCTGGAACGCAAAGGGGTATTTAAGGATCACCTTGGATTTTGGTCAGTATTTTACATGAAGCGATAGTCAGTCGCTCCATGTAAAATACTGATATTCAGCTGCATCTGGTTCGACTGGAAGCAGACCACAATATAGTTGGGACAATGCAGGCAGAAGATGAGTCAGTCTCATTTCATAATTTCTCCACGATATAAAAATCACCAGGTCAACCTACCCCAATCGGTCAAATTGTAACAGTCATCAAAAGAATTTTGCCATTTTTTTTTTCGTTTGAAACAGTACACCTGCCATTTAGTCCCATAAAATTTTCATTCAGATTGATTAAGTAGTTTTAATTTTATTATAATTTTTTGCTAACTGTCATTAACTATTTTATGACCGGTACTACGGATTACCTACAAAATTCTAGGCACATTTAACAAAAATGTATTTGACAAGAATTTAGATTTTGAATTCGAACTAAAAAGAGTACCTAAAATTAAAAATAACCTAATACAAAAACAACCACAAAAATGTTAAAATAACCTACTATTTTGTAGGTTATTTTAACACTTTTTGTGGTTGTTTACTTGTACTTTTTTTTTGAAAATCGGTGGCACAAAAATCAATGAAATAAAAAACAAAGTCACCAACTTCCGAAAGAAAAGTTATTAAGTAGGTTATTTAACACTTTTTTGTGGTTGTTTTTGTACAAAAAACCGTGCCCCGTTGTTTACGTACATGCCTCGTTGGAAAGTAAGAGCACTGCACACGCTAGTTACTGGCGCAAGTTCACTGGACCAGTCGGTGTTGCCACAAACCGGTAGATTACGACAGAGTCACTAGTATAGCAAGTTTCAACGCAAAATATTACTGTACTGTTTTGAACGTTTGTAGTTGCACATAATGTAAATTTACAGAGAAGATTCAGAGGCCTTTTTTCAGGAGGAGCTCGTGGCTAAATAATCACAGCCGCACAGGCCGATCTTCCGGGTTAAGCCGCGCTTGCCGAGGTTGGTCTGGGGAGGGCTGACCATCTGTCATAGCGAGTTTCCTCCGTGCGAGGAAAGCACGTAAAGCCGTTGGTCCCGGCTATCATTTGTAGATCTTTGACAGTTGTTACTGTTAGTCTGACAACCAGTCTTACCATGGGACATCGTATTGCTCAGTTACTGGATTGTGGAGGTCCGATAGTCAGTCGCTCCATGTAAAATACTGATATTCAGCTGCATCTGGTTCGACTGGAAGCAGACCACAATATAGTTGGGTCATTCAGAGGCCTTTTTATCGTGGTTCAGTTGTTTCGGAGATATGCGAGCACGAACGTAGTGACACGTGATTTTATAAATTTACATTTATTATACTACCTAAATATAAATAAGATTAAAAATAATAAATAGTAAAAGACATTGACATTTAATTTTTAAATACATATCTTTTTGTATTTTTTTTTACTGGTTTATTGCGGTTGACCTTCCTATGACGTCATTTCCGCAGAGGAAAGAAAAAAGACTAAAAGAAAGAAAGAAAGGAAGAGAGAAAGAAAGAAATAAAAATACTTATTTTAGTGTCGAACAACCTTACTACAAAAACTTAAACATCTGTTGAACACTTCTCTAAAAAAAGTGTGACTGCAAAACGGACCTTATTTCAGCGTCATAATCTGACATTTTTTTAGACAAGTGTTCAACAGACGTTTTTTTAGACGGTTTCAAAAGTTTTTGTGATACCACCGTTTTAGTTTATAATACAATCGACAAAGTGGACTTATGTCCCACCATAAGCTTATTTTCCTACAGACATTCAAATACAATTAGGTCCACATTCGCGTAAACATACATATCCATGGTAACGACTTTGATCTTTGTCAATTTGACGAATTCAAACGATTTAATTTGTCAAAAGTGTTTATGTTTCCACTTTATCGATTCTACATTGTTATCCAAGGGGTGAAAGTTCAAGTCCCGAGACGACCGAAACGTAAAAAAAACTAAAGCCGCTAAGTCACAATTATAAATGAAATTTAATTAATAATAATTTTGTAGAAATATTCAAAAAACGCCGGGCGGTCACTTATCCCTGGGACACATTGGGCGTTTTTCCATTAGACGGCACGGCACCGGCACCGGCGACGGCGCCGGCGCCGTGCCGGTGCCGGGGAAGCAAGAATATATGAAAATGTATGGCTCGCTTTTCCACTTACCGGCGCCGGCGCCGGCCCGGCGCCGGCCCGGCGATGAGTCCTGCCGGCGCCGTCGCCGGCGCCGGGGTAATAAGCTTCCTGGTCGGTGCTGGCCTGGCATATTTCAATTAGCCGGCGCCGGCACCGGCGCCGGTGCCGGGGAAGCAAGAATATATGAAAATGTATGGCTCGTTTTTCCACTTACCGGCGCCGGCGTCGGCCCGGCGTTGAGTCCTGCCGGCGCCGTCGCCGTCGGCGGGGTAGCAAGCTTCCCAGTCGGTGCCGGCCGGCAAATGTGCATAATGTGTGTATGAATTATAGCCGTGTGCGTGTGTGAGTGCGCAGGCGTGTAGGAGGACGCGGGGCGGAGGGCGTGAGACTCGGTTTGTGGCTCGTAATAAGGTTAATTTAGCCTCTTTACTTCTGAAAGTCTTATGATCATGTTATTTTGTTTTTTAGAAGAAATATATGTTCTTGTGTGTCATTTAATGAATTACATAAATGAAACATAACATTTTTATTTATTATTTATATCAACATAATATTTTTTTATTTCATTAATTCATTTTTCATTCATTACTTTAATCCAGTAGCAATTGAATGGTACTGCCTTTGAACAACAGAGGGCGATCAAACACATCAAATATTCTTGAATTGTTATTCAAATATATTGAAAAACGTGGCGAGAATTAGTCGCTTCGCACTAAAAAATACATTGTTAAATTCCGACATCCGCGCGAACGAAGTCGCGGGCACAGCTAGTAAGAAATAAAACCATGCTGAGGAACCGGCGCCGGTGCCGTGCCGTTGCCGGGCCGATTAGGAACCGGTGCAGTGGAAAAACGAAGCCCCGGCGCCGGTGCCGGTGCACGGCCATGCCGGTGCCGTGCCGGTGCCGTGCCGTCTAATGGAAAAACGCCCATTGTAATACCCAAATTGAATCTTGAATTACATAGCATAATCTTCCTGCACTTTAAACCTTGTGGTCTTCAAGTCAAGAGTGAACAGGTTACTTCTAGACAAGCGTGCTTCATCGTCGACCACATCTTCGCTTACCATCAGGCGAGATTGTGATCAAACGCGAATGAATCACAAGGCTACTCTTTAAGCTTTCTAAGAAGAACCTCGTATGTGATAGATGATCACCCATCCGTAATCTGACCTCGGAAAGAGTTGCTTAACTTTTGAAGGTCGATTTTGCGGATGTTTTTGTTATTTTACGACTATTACTGCCCTTTGTATTTTGTGATTTATTAATATACAAGAATTGATATTAAAATTAATAACAAATTGAAAAAATATAAAAAATAAAAATTTTGTCATTCATGCCCTTTGTAACTTGTATTATTTGATGAGGTACTTATAACAAGAATTGACATAATATAAATTACAACAAAAAAATAAATATAAAAAAAAACTCGAAACAAAGAAAAACAACTTTTATAATTAATTAATTTCTATTCATGTTTAGTTGTTTACTTAAACATTAGATGAATGACAAAGGCACTATAATTAATAATAACAACAAAAAACAAAAACAATTTAATTAAGTAATTTGTTTTCAAAAAATACTTATTATTCAGTAGTTGTTTATTCGAGCATTAAATTATGTAAACAACAATTAACGTTATAATTTAGGTACATATAATTTGAAATAAATATTTACAGGACAAAAACTAAATTATGACTGAAATATAATAAATTAAAAAATACTAACTTTTGCATTCGACTTCGTCCTCTTTTAATGAAGTACATATAATCATATATTTTTTTTTGTAAAAACAATGTATTTTGTAACACTAAAATGGAGCTCATATTTTATTTCACACCTCTAGTAATATAGCAGTGAAAACTGTACTCAATTCCATGCAATCATTCTCGTGGTAAGCGTGTACAAAAATACAAAAAAAAAAATTATACTAAGTATAAAAAATCTCTTCCTTACATTACAATGTTCATTCATAAAAATGTAATCAAAGGTAAACATATCACTGTTAACGTAATAATATGCCTACAGTAATTAAAGAATTTAAATAATTAATTCTGTTACATAATTAATTACAATAAACGGTTTTTCTTCACTATGATCTAGTAACTCCGGTTTTTTTAAACTTAACTCGTTTATTTACATTATATGTAGGTCAGTGTGCCAAGAATGATTTTTTTGTTTATATAATTACTTATATTAAAATAACGGTCTAAATATTTAACAATAAATAATGTTTTCACGGTTTGTGAAGTCATGAAAAACCAATTGTTGATGTAAGCAAACAAAAAACTACTAAAATCAATTTTATTGATTTTCAAATTAAAAAAAAATCGTCTTTTTATAAAATAAAACTACTAAAATGACATAAATAATTTAGTTTTATAATCATGTGTAGTATATAAAATAGTTTTTTTTTTAATTAATTAATAATCATGTAACTAAATATGTGTGTTGTATATAAATAAAAAGAAAGTGGAACTTCTATCATGTTGAATGGTAAATGTGACGCGTATTATGTTCATGTGCAATAGATAAAAAACGTACAAATTAAAAAATGTATATTATGTAATTTTGTTATAATCAAAATAATTTTTACATTGAGTCAGACAATACGTTTTGTTATGAATGTCATTTACATTAGATCCTAAATAAATAAATAAATAAACCTGACGCAATATTCATATCATTGACTCAACGAGGAATCGAACTGATGACCCTGAGTACCTATACAATATCAGTAATACGAGTACAACCACTGAAATGCAGAAACTCATATAATTATATCCAACTGCTTTGGCCAACAACTTCAAAAAATTAAATCAAATATTTTATCTTTTTTTTTTGACACATTAACACCTAATTCAAACTATAATTTATTAGGGGACTTAGAAGTTCTTGATCAGATTTTTTTTTCATAAAACATTTTTTTAATCATTATATTTATTACAGGACTGAATTACAGGTACCGAATCAAAACAAAAGTCATACCTAAATTCGGTAAGCAAAATAGTAGTCAGAAATAAATCTGAAAAAAATTATAAATGTTAAGACAACTACATAACCCAACTTTTTATAAAGTCGGTCAAAAACAATAAGCCTTATAAGTTTTTAAACTGACATGGTCACTATTATAAATATTAGGGTTTAAATCGGGATATTTACCATGTTTTTCAATCGTGAGGATGGGTTTCAACTGTCGAGGGCCTGGAACCCAGTGGTCCAATTGTGTAAAAACCCAAAAAACACGGGTAACTACTTCGCGAGCAGATACAGTGAGTTTTGTGTGTCGGGAACAATATCGTGTTTTTTTTTTTTTTTTTTTTTTTTTTTTTTTTAAGGTGGTAAAATCATCAAATGAGTCCTCCCGCCCTGGGTGGGGCGGAAGGGACTGTCAGACTCTTACTGACTAAAATCCACCCGTGTTCCTTCCTATGCCCTTTATGTTCCGGGGCCACGGTAACCTGGGTTAAGAAAAAACCCGCGACCCCAGCAGGCATTTGGCGCGAAACACGACGCGCCACCGACCCGGGCTTGGTTCTTGGTCGGACGGCGAGCTACCCATCACTCACCGTCCGCAAGCCCGCTCCGCCGCTGTGCCCTCTGCTGATCAGAGGGACACGCGTTGGAGCATCCACACGACAGGCTATTTGCATACGGGCAAAGAGACCACTTGGGCACACAGTGCCTAAGGAAGAGTTTTTGCCCGCATCCCAGGGTGCACCGGCCCAAAAAACTGGTCTTCCCCCTGGACGTATCCGAGAGGGAACTCCAGTCCACGGGCGCACGTGGAGGTTTCCTGTCATAGCACCCCAACAATATCGTGTTGTGAGTGAGACTAGTGACAATGGTAGTGGAGTCGAACGCAAAAAACGAACGAGACGGAGGGTAGACCGATTTGTCTGCTCATAACATCCACCCGCAATAACTTCAGTTCATCCGTGATCATGGTGCTTGCAACAGTGCCGAAATATCGGAAACTCAAAACAAATAATAAACATGGTAAGTATCCCGTTTTAAACCCTAATATTTATAACAATAAGCCTTGACGACCACGTGTATTTACCGCGTGTTAACAGATTAGTTAAAAGATTTAAATGATCAGATGCACCTGACGCTGTTAAAACATGGCCGCAAAATGGCCGCGCTACAATTTTTTTGACACTGACATTTCGAAAGTATCACTCATTCATGCATATTGATAATCATAAAGATACAATTATAATTATTGCAAGGTCATTATTTTGGAAGCTTTTTATTTAACTAGTGTGTCTTCGGGTCAAATCTTGCAAAAAGATTTTAAACCAGTTCTCACCAATTGATTGAGCTGAAATTTTGTAGACACCTTTGGTTTTGGTGACAGTACTGTTTTATGAAAGATATTATTTTGGTACTGAAAGAGATTCGTATATCCTCTCGAGATAACTCCTCAAGACTACAAAACTTTGTGGTAGGTTGTGTTTTTTAGGGTTCCGTAGCCTAATGGCAAAAAACGGAACCCTTATTTTTTTCGCCTGACCCATATGTGTGGGATATCTATGAATTAGGTCTTAAAAAATGATATTGAGGTTACTAACATAATTTTTTTCTTACTAAAATATTTTTTTTTCTGAACGGTTTGCGCGAGAGACTTAATTTACCTTTCAAAGTTAGAACCAACTACAAGAACGTTTACAATTATTATGTTACTTGCTGCTACGGAACACTTCACGGGCAAGTCCAACTCGCACTTGGCCGGTTTTTTTAAACAAAACGTGGCGTTTAAATATTTACTATTCTTACTTCTACCCTTAGTATTCTGTAACTTGAAACAAAAGAAAAAAAAATACAATAAAAAAAAACTATTTTAAACTGTAAATCTTTATAATTTTCACTATTTATTTAAAGTTTTAGAATAGTGAGATTTTGTTTAAAAAACTAAAGGACCACGAGAACTAAACATAAATAAAAAAAATTAAAATAAAATACACAATTGTAAGTATCATAATTATTAATCTAGTTAGATCAGCCTGAACGTCTGTACACTAATGATTCATTATAAAATAATTAAAGTTAAAGAAATGACCAAAAAAAACTTAACAAAAGTAAAAAATAATTAAATGTTTTTAGGTTATGGTCAAATTCTAATTGGAGAATCAATATTTTGTAATAACCGTCCAATATGAATGTCAAACCACGTCTTCTAGAGTTAATGATGAAATCTGTCTCTTAAGCTGAATATAGCATAACATAGCGAGCAGTCGGGCATGCGGGCGGCGAGTAAAGGGCAACTCGCTGCCCGACCATGGACCATGCCCGGGTCGACGGCGCGTTGTGTCCCACGCGCGCCTCAAGGACCGTCAGCATAATGACGGAGCCCCCCTATAGAGGGCTACAGTCCTGCCGGGGTTGCGGGACATACGACATACGTATACCGCGACTCCGGCACACAAAGGGCTACCGAAGGACACCGTGGAGTTTAGTCAGTACAAGTCTGACAGTCCCTCCCGCCCTGCCCGGGGTGGGAGGACTCATTTGATGATTTTGCCACGTAAAAAAAAATAAAAAATAACATAGCGAGCACTGGTGGCCCAGTGGTGTCGGCCCCGACTTACGACTGTTCCTCGGTTCGAACCCAGCCAGCCGCATAACTTTGTGTAATTTATTTCATCACCACTGCTCTCAAAACAGTAAAGGAAAACATCGTGAGGAAACCGACATGTCTTAGGCGCGGGACACATAGAAAAGACGTAAGACGCAGACGGGGCGGAGACATAATTATGTCTCTTCGGCGTCTCTTTCATACAAAACGTATAGAAGCGTCGCGACGTAAAACACACAGAAGAGACGGGGCGCGGACGCGACTCTCATACATTTTCGCACGTCCGCGACGTGTCCTCGTCTTACGTCTTTTCTATGTGGCCCGCGCCTTAGAACCATCGAATTCGAAGACGTGACAACTACCAACCCGCAATGGGCCCGCGTTGTGGATTATGGCCCACTCCCTCTCACAGAGAGGAGGCCTGTGTCCCAGCAGTGGGAACATTATAGGCTGATGATAAAGCTGAATATACGCTCGGGTCGACGGCCTTAGGGAGCCAAAGCCTGCTAGGTCGTGGCCCATCTTAATAGATAACCGTGGCCCTGGAACATAAAGGGCTACTGAAGGATCACCGTGGATTATATGTCAATACAAGACAGACAGTCACTTCCCTCATTATATGATTTTACCAAGTAAAATACTCGTAAAAAAACCCTGACTGCTATTTAAAAAATATAATAGAAACATGGAACCATAGATATATTATAGAAGGAGATTTGGCGTGGAGTTCAAAATGTATAGAAAACCGGTGAAGCCACAACTGCCCCACCATCAAGATAATATTACGCATGTAGTATATCAAAACAATACTACGAACAAGTGCACACACGCGCCGTCGAAAACTCTGTCATTTAAATATAAACCTTATTCTTTAAACCACAGCGTACTTTTTCCGTGTAATTTACTCACACTAAAACAATTATCATTGTGTGTCGTCGGGACACGGGGGCGGACTCGACAGTGTTTGACTAAATCGAAGAGTTCACGATAAATATATCGATAAATAATTATAAAGGTTTGGAAATAAAATTAATAAAAAACGATATGAAACCGTTTTTATTATCTTTCTTGTATAGATTACTATTAATTTAGTCCATAGATTACTAAACTAAACATTAATTAATTTATTTAACCATCTTCGGTTTCGCATTTATATAATACTCTGTAAAATAATAAATATTTGTAAAAATGCATGAACCACATCGGCCTTCTAGCCTTATAACAAGATAAAAAAATTCAAAAAAAAAAAACTGAAATATTAAAATAGCAATTATATAGCAGTCGACTTTCTTGTGGATAGTCTGTCGGATCTCCAAGAGCACGTCACTAGCTCGCACTAAAATACGCGGACCTGAGCAGCGGCCGTACCATGCGACATTACGGCTGATTGAGGTATCGTTATGTCAGTTATACATTGCTTGTTCAGTCACTCTGTGATGCAATGATGTGGTTGTAAAAGAGCAATGTATTTATTGCAAAAATAATACAGTCGAAGTAATGTAGGAAAACAAAAGTACAGTAGTACAAGTCAGATGTATTTTACTGCTTGTTGTTTTTCGTGATTTTTAAGACAAATATTGTAAAATACTTGTAATTACATGTGAAACCCGATGCCATGACTTCTAAAATATTTGTTTTGGTTTCTATTTTTGCACAAAAGCACCGAACAAGACGGCATAATCGTTTTTTTTTCACGATCGCGGTTGACAACAAACTAACTCGCGGTGACGGCCATTTTTTCATTTTCTGAGCGTAGCGCTCAGAACTGCACCGTAGCGGACACGCCCCCTTGCCACTTCTCCTGTTTTTAATATTTCTGTGCATGGAACCCAAGACCTTCTGCTCAACAGTTGCGCTTGTGACCACTGAACCACCGAGACTGTCAAAGTAAACAATTAAGTAACTACTTAGTTGATGATTAATTATATTGTTTTCTTAAAAATTGTTTTGGAACGAAGTTCCTTATCGCGCGTTATGACGGACTAAAAATTCTTAAAAGTTGTCACGACACTTTTTCCGACTGCGCGACGCAAAAGGAGGGTATGTGTTTATTACCATGGAATGGAATGGAATGGAGTGGACTGGACTGGACTGGACTGGACCGGACCATACCGGACCGGACCTGACAGGACCGGACTCAAGTTTTTTATTTTTATAAGTAGGTAAGAAAACTTGCGTTTCTGTCATTATTTAAGTAATTTATAAAATTACGTCACTTGTTTATGATAAATAATTAGTTATTAACTTATTATAATAACACCTTGGTGATAATTATATCCGCATTTTATGCTTAATTTATTTTTGTCCATATTGATAACTAATTACTAATGCCAGCGGTTTCACCCGGTACGGGAACATGAAATTGGGATAAGAACTATCCTATGTGTTAATTCAGGCTATAAACTATCTGTCAATCAATCAATCAAATTATTATTTTTTTCTCACCACAATATACGAGTACATCAATCATTTGACATTGTTCAGATTCCACAAAGACACAATTCAAAAGACAATATATATATTTTGGGAGACTGGTGCCTAAGCTAGGCTCGTGGCCTGTGTTTCAGGACACCAGGATCCCACCCCTTTGCGTGTACGAAATTTTAGCCAAATCCGTTCAGTAGTTTTTGCGTGAAAGAGTAACAAACATCAATCCATCGAAACAAATATAAAAGGTGACTGACATAGTGATCTATCAACGCACAGCCCAAACCACTGGATGGATAGGGCTGAAATTTGGCATGCAGGTAGATGTTATGACGTAGACATCCGCTAAGAAAGGATTTTGATCAATTCAATTCGAAAATTCGAAATTGGGGAATTCGGGAGATTCGAAGATGTAAAAATATACATTATAGCTGTCGTGTGTGGTCTCCTAACGATTTCTATGGAAAGATGTAATGAGATGTATCGTGCTATAATGTACATCTTTACATTATAGCTGCTGTGTGTGAAGCCCTTTAAGGTGGCGGTTCGCGCCCGCGACAGACACAGAGGCAGGTAGGCGAGGCGAGGCGCGACCGAAGACTGCGACTGTACCTGTCTCCTATCTGTGTCTCATACATTGCCTAATGTTAAAAGTACTGTCGCGGTCTCAAGTCACGGTCTCCGGTCGCGGTCTCTGGCGCGTATGCCACCTTTATTGGTGCTGTCAACTTGCCTATTACGGCGTTTACGCACGACGTCCGGTCCGAATCCGATCCGAACCCGTGAAAATACGGTTCGTCGTAGCCGTAGAACTATTTCTATGGTAGTTTACGCACTAGACCCGATCTCCGTCATCCGATTTCTTTCCGTCATCCAAGAATCTCCGTTTCGGAGAAAAAATGACGGACCGAAGTAACCATAGTATTATTTGTATGTATGCTCGCGCACTGCGTCCGAGTTGAATCCGAGCTGCGTACGGGCGGGGGGTACGCGGCTGGTTGTCAGAGATCGGAGTATAGCCGAATTCTATCCGTGATTTTTTTTCATGAATTCGGATCCGATTTGGTTCGGAATCGTAATCGCCCTTAGAATTATTTTTTCTATTTTTGAGTCATGTATCTGTATAATTATGTATCTATTCAACAACTCTTTTTTTCTTTTTGCAGGTAAAGACTGTTTTAATACACATATTAACGTCACGGATTTGACAACTACTTAGGTAAGTATTTTTTTTAAGCAAAAAAATAACTGACTAAACTCCTCGGTGTGTTCAAAAGCCCTTTATGTTCCGGGGTCACGGTTCCCTGATACCTTTCGATCAGGTAGCACAGTGGGCCCCACGTAGGCTACGTAGGCTCAACTTAGGCCACGTAGGCCCCGTCATCATGCTGACAGTATTTGAGGCGCTTCATCATCATCATCATCAGCCTATTAATGTTCCCACTGCTGGGACACAGGCCTCCTTTCTGTGAGAGGGGGTGGGCCATAATCCACCACGCGGGCCCAGTGCGGATTGGTGAATGTCACATGTCTTCGAATTTTTGGTTCTAGGACATGCCGGTTTCCTCACGATGTTTTCCTTCACCGTTTTGAGAGCAGTGGTGATGAAATAATTTACATACAGTAATGCGCCTTGCGGGGTTCAAACCCACGAACCTCGACTCGTAAGTCGGGACCGATACCACTGGACCACCACTGCTCTCTTCTTTTGCTAAATTTGGGTAAAAGTAAAAAAAAGGTTTTTACCTCGCACTGGACCCACGCGTGGATGTCACAGCATTGGGAATTTAATAAACTAATGATAAATTCAAGAAGATATCAACTTGTAATTATCATATTTAAAAACAGATAAAAACAATGGTTTTCCCCGTAATACAAGATTATAACATAATGAGATGGTGATGCAACCAATCGGCGCCATTATAATTGCCATGAAAAAATACTTGGATGCTTTGATTTGTGTAGATCCTGGTAAACATTTTTGTCGAACTTAGCAATTTAAAAAAACTTGAGAGGTGTCGAGGGACACCCGGATGGAACGAAGTTACTGTATACACTCAACAAAAATAATCGTCGCACCTCCACTCCACTCCACTCCACTCTTTGAGCTCTAGCACCCTTTCGCAACGCGCGATAAGGAACTTCGTTCCAAAAAGTGTCGTGACAATTTTTCGTAAGAATTTTTTCCGTCTAGCCCCCTTTCACAACGCGCGATATGGAACTTCGTTCCAAAAGGAGAAAATAAAGGATTACAACATTTGAAACGAGTTCAAACTATGTTATAATGGAGGATAAGCAGGCGTAAACCATAATTATTAGATATTATTAGCCCGCGATTCCATTCACGAAGTTTTCCCATATTCCCATATGAATTTTAATTACCCACTTGCGATTCCCACTTTCTCAGTCACAAGACATACAGCTAGGCAAATTAGAGTAGAAAATCGGAAGTCGCCACTGTGCTCTCGCTACCAGCACTTTGAATGATTTTTTTTCACTTATTACGTTAGTTATATTATATGGCACAATAATAAATTTAACAAACTTGCAATCACATCAAATATCAAAGATTTTTAACGTTTTTAGCAAACAAAAAGATGAAGTTCCGTTTCAAGACGTTCTGGCCAAGCTGTTATAACTGTCAAAGTACTGTAGGTGCCCGTTACAAGGAGTAGATCTCTATGGAGAAGAACGGGCAAGAAACTCCATGGACACTCTTTTTAGATCGCCAGTATTATTATAGATATCTTTGTTACATCATTCATTTTGAGATAGTACATTATGTGAGAACGATGTAGCAACTTAAAAATGTCCACAAAAATAGAAAAAGAACATTCAATAAAAGTAAAATTTAAAATAAACTAGTTCCAAAGCAAAGACATTAAACAATATACGAGCAATAGACGGGACATCACGAAGAAAGTTGTGATCCAAAACTTTTTACCACTTGGTAAAAAGTCGCTCAGTCTAGTAGTCGCGTTGCTATGCAACGCTAGATAGTGCCACGCATGGCATCAACAATTTTGTATGACAATTTTCTCAATGCCCGCTCTATAGATTATTATAGATTCTATCTCTGAGCCAAATGTAAACAAAATCCATTCAGCCGTTTTTACGTGAATGAGTAACAAACATACACCCAAATATTTGCGTATTAATAATTAATAATAAATCAAGTTAGACTATATTTAAGCGATATTATTTTTTCCTTACACACCTAGATTTTATATTAAATGTTGAAAACCTTGATTTGACACTGACATTCAAATTGATACCTAAAAGTAAGACTAGATTGCTATATTTAGATTTTAAATATAAATCTGTTGTCATTTGTCATAATATGACGTGTCTTCACAGCTTTTGCTGTTTATATACGTAATAAATAGGAAGTAACTTCCAAAATAAGTTTTTGTTTTTAAGCTATTACATAGCTTGTATCGCGGGATCTGAGCTGGGCGATCGATTCAAGAAATTCCCTAACGAAAATAACCTATCACTCGTCGAACGTCGTGTCCATCCCCGTTCGGGAGACTTCGGCAATCATAAAAACATCCGTCATAAAGACAATTACTTTTTCTTACTGATTCTAAACGGCCAGCTACAAAAGGAGGTTTTTACAATGAAACCTACTTACAAATTCTCCCACAACAACGCAGATTGGCGCAGTGGAAACGTGCTGGGACCATAACAAGTTGAATATTTTTACCTGGTTTAGAAGTGACACCTGGGAATCCTGCGTGTAAAAGACCCACTTTTAACTTAAGGCGCATAGTACCCTCAATGACCTTGAACATTCAGGCGGAGCTAAACGCACACTTTCATATCTGCACCGCACATATTAATATGTCCCGAGTGTACCGCGATACCTCAAAATGATATCATAGACTATGTAGCGAGGTAGAAACAGCTGCAAAAACCCGCCTTCGCCCGGTTTTTATGTGTGGAAATCTCAATTTTTAACATATTCTTTGTAAAATATTGACTGATTTACATGAGCGTTACTCACTTTGTAGTAAATTTTAACACCGATTGATACATTCAAAAATATTTTAAATAAACGAAGCCGTTTAGAAGGAGTGGGCATTTATTTGAACAAAATAGCCTGTTGTTAAATATTTTTTTACGGTTCAACTATTTGTCATAAGAAAATAAAATTTACTCACATTGTTGTACACGAATATACATTCAACATATTTTTTTTTTCAATCTTTACACCCAGCCGTTAATCAGGAGTATGCTTTAGAATGTAACGTTTTTAAGGCTTAAAAGGCGCGAAGGCCCTTAATTATAATTTATTTTTCTTTATTACAGTAGTGCGCCACAAACATTAAAATAAATTAATGATCATCATCTGCCTGCCTTTTCCCAACTATATTGTGGTCGGCTTCCAGTCAAACCAGATTCAGCTGAATATCAGTATTTTACATGGAGCGACTCCTGTCGGACCTCCACAACCCAGTAACTGGGTAATACGATAACCCATGGTAAGACTGGTTGTCAGGGGTGCTATGACAGGAAACCTCCACGTGCGCCCGTGGACTGGAGTTCCCTCTTGGATACGTCCAGGGGGAAGACCAGTTTTCCGGGCCGGTGCACCCTGGGATGCGGGCAAAAACTCTTCCTTAGGCACTGTGTGCCTAAGTGGTCTCTTTGCCCGTATGCGAATAGCCTGTCGTGTGGATGCTCCAACGCGTGTCCCTCTGATCAGCAGAGGGCACAGCGGCGGAGCGGGCTTGCGGACGGTGAGTGATGGGTAGCTCGCCGTCCGACCAAGGACCAAGCCCGGGTCGGTGGCGCGTCGTGTTTCGCGCCAAATGCCTGCTGGGGTCGCGGGTTTTTTCTTAACCCAGGTTACCGTGGCCCCGGAACGTAAAGGGCATAGGAAGGAACACGGGTGGATTTTAGTCAGTAAGAGTCTGACAGTCCCTTCCGCCCCACCCAGGGCGGGAGGACTCATTTGATGATTTTACCACCTAAAAAAAAAAAAAAAAAAAAAGACTGGTTGTCAGACTTTAGAGCTTCTGACTAACAGTTAACGACTGTCAAAGATCTACTAATGACAGCCGGGACCAACGGCTTTACGTGTTTTCCGAGGCACGGAGGAAACTCGCTATGATATGGTCACCCATCCACAGACCAACCTCGGCAAACGCGGCTTAACCCGGAAGATCGGCCTGTGCGGCTATGATTATTTAACTACGAGCTCCCAAACACTTGGCCCATAGTATAAAGACAGTCAACAAAAATACTAAAAATTCCATTTCATCACACCACATTTTACGAACACAAGCCAAGTTAAAGACATCGAGCTCAGACATAAAAACAGGTTTAAAATCTAGGCCAATAACTTTACCATTTCAATACGATACTCACTAGACTTATAGTAGGAAAAAACTGGCCAAGTGCGTGTAGGACTACGCACAATGAAGGGTTCTGTAGTTAAAAATTAATTATGCCAAAAAAAAATTAACATTGAAAATGAAAATTTAAAAAAAAATGTATTTTTTTTTAATTTGACATATTTATGAATAATTTAAAATGTCACTTACGGGATATCTTCCGTGATTGTTTTTGATTTTGAGTTCCCGATATTTCGACGCTGTTGCCACAGAGTACATTATACTATAGTTGCAAGCGCCATGATCGCGGGATGACTGGAGAGTTTTTCTTTTTACATTATGAAAATAACCGTGATAGCCTAAAACAGTGTGTATATTTATGAATCCTTAAAACAAAATTAAAATAATGCTAATCTAAAATATTATAGAGCATCGTAAAATTCATCCTCAACGCTGTCAGCTGGTAATGTGTGGTAGAAAACGTTTGCCGACACGAATTAAATGCGATAAAGCAAGTACGTATTCGATATTAATTTTCGCTTGACATCTCCATGCGTTTTTGAGGAAAAGGTTTTTGACTGACGGACAATGAAGTCACACTAAAAGGTTTCAGTTTTTTCGTTTTGAGGCACAGAACCCTAAAAAATACATATTTGACCCTTGAGTTTTATAATTGACTGTCAATCTTCAAGAGAATGCTTTGATCTTACTAATAATCCTACGGTTTGGCGCGTGCTGTAGTCGAAAATCACACTACAACTATTTTTTGTCAGATGTAAAAATTTTCAAATGCGTCGTTCTGCCTTCTGACTCCTACTAACAAAAACACTTTGTTTCTTCAATAGCCTTTGCGTTCCAGGGCGCAGTATATGGGGTGACTGCCCCCCTAGACAAGTCGCAAACGATAATCGTTAACGCTCGGTTCTCCCCAATAGATTTTCAACCTTATTCCTTCGAGTCTTTAGTTGAAAATCTATTTAGGATTTCTAAGCGTTAGCGACTGGAACGAACGACAACGCCATGAAATCTTCAATAGATTTTCAACTAAAGACGCGAAGGAATAAGGTTGAAAATCTATTGTGGAGAACCGAGCGTTAACGATTATCGTTTGCGACTTGTCTAGGGGGGCTGGTAGGTAATTAGTGTACGATACTTAAACACGTGATTGTGCTCATGATAACAAACAATTTTTATTATGAGAGCAAAGCCGAAATTATGAAAAAGATATCAGCTGTTCAGTCAATAAGCAAACATAAATGTACTGAACAGCTGATTTTTTTTCGAGTTTTCAGTTTTGTTCCCATATTAAAAGTTGTTGGTTATCATGAGCACAATCACGTGTTTAAGTATCGTACACTAATTACCAGTCACCCTATATAAAAAAGGAAAATAGACCTTAAATTAGTAAAATGTCTTTTATTAATAAATTTTCTAACAAAAAAAAAACCTAGTTTTAAAACGTGCGTATGGCCAATTCAACGATCAACCTACAATGAAACAAGTGCAATAGAATATACGGAAAACCCGTTCGCCTCAATGTCAATCCACGTTGATCAATATGTACAAACAATTTTCGAACTTTGCCCAATTGTGAACATTGTCTGACATTACAACATGAATTTTAACCAGCATCTGCCTGCCTTTTCCCAACTATATTGTGGTCGGCTTTTAGTCGAACCAGATGCAGCTGAATATCAGTATTTTACATGGAGCGACTGACTATCGGACCTCCACAACCTGGTAACTGGGTAATACGATACCCCCTTGGTAAGACTGGTTGCCAGACTTTAAAGCTTCTGACAATTGTGTGCCAAAGATCTAAAAATGTCAGCCGAGACCATCGGCTTTACGTGCTTTCCGAGGTACGGAGGAAACTCGCTAAGACATACGGTCAACCAACCTCGGCAAGGGTGGCTTAACCCCACTACTACTACTGACTACTGATCGGCCACTACTTATTTAGCTACGAGCTTCTCACACCATGATTATGAACCGACTTCAAAACAAGGAGCTCAAAAGTCTGACAACCAGTCTTACCATGGGGTACCTATCCAATTACTGGGTTGTGGAGGTTTGATAGTCAGTCGCTCCATGTAAAATACTGATGTTCAGCTGCATCTGGTTCGACTGGAAGCTGAGGGTCTAATTTCTAAGCACGAAACACGTAGTTTCGGCCTTAATTACGGACGTTTTCAACGCCCCGTGACATGGAATCCGAACTGAGAATGAATGATGATAACAATTTGATAGATAGCTTCTTAGAATCCGCGCCACCACTCATGACCTGCTGAAAATCCGTGGTAGGCTTCCATATCTCAAAAACTACTGAACCGATCTTGATGAAACTTGCAGTATTCCTTAAGTTGAACGATATCTAGTACAACAAAAAAAGAATTACTTAAATCGGACTTGTAGTTAAAAATATGCGAACACAAACATAATTTACTAAATCAATCGACGCTTACTCCTTACTGTTAACGAGTTCCACCTTCCAACATCAGCTCGTCCACCTGAGATGATGATTATCAGATGCAAATTTATACTTGAACAGCTTTAGAAAATATATGAAATTGGTACTATGTGCCTATAAAATTTGAAGGTTGCCCTCGATTTCCCTGGGATCCCATCATCAGATCCTGACTTGATGATCATGAGAACATTTGGAAAGTATACCCTATCAAACAAAAGAAAAAAATTCCAAATCGGTCCAGGCGTCTTCGAGAAATCGGGGAACATACATAAAAAAAACCGACGAATTGAGAACCTCCTCCTTTTTTTGAAGTCGGTTAAAAATACCGACTGAATTGACGAACCTCGTTGTTTGAAGTCGGTTAAAAAGATACGACGTGTCTATTATTTTTCGAAAGTCTGATTGACTCTGAATTATTGATGCTATTAACACCTATTATCTAACTACATGCGAACAAAGCCAAGAGTATAAAGTTAGTGAATGGCACTTCTTTGCAATTACTGTAGTAAGTTAGTCACCAAGGTTTTAATTTTTTCTAGGCTACGACCGAGACCTAATAGCAAGACCTTGCTTGGCAGAATCTGTATTTTATTACAAATTCATGTCGATCTTCTTAGATAAGATTCTTAGTGCCTACTTTATTCTACATCAGCTGTAGATTTTCTCGAGTTTTCTTTAATATGAAAGAAAGAAAACAACGTTTGTTTTTTTTTTTTTTTGCGTGGCAAAATCATCAAATGAGTCCTCCAACCCCGGGCAGGGCGGGAGGAACTGTCAGACTTGTACTGACTAAAATCCACGGTGTCCTTCGGTAGCCCTTTGTGTGCCGGGCTCACAATAATTCGTGAGTCCCGCGACCCCGGCAGACTTTGGCTCTCTGTAGAGGACCCCATCATAATGCTGTCACTCATTGACCATTGTCCATGGTCGGACAGCGAGTCGCCCATTACTCGCCGCCCGCATGCCCACACACACAGTACCTATCATAAAAGAAAAAGGTTTAAAAGAAAAAGAACTTGAAGCTTTACATTTATAATTTTAGTAAAATTTGTTACTAATATTGTAACTGCGAAGGTAACGATGCTCTGGTCGACTCAAAGCTCCAGAGCCTTGAACATCGACGTGGTGTTGCTAGCTTGTCGGTTTTATATCGGTTACATTTCGGAGAGTGTGCGATGGAACTGCAAAACATGATTCCGCCTAGCTCTTTCCATCTTCGGACTTACAAGACGTACGGCAATGCGCCATCGATATATGGTGGACATCCCTCCGGTACGTACAAAACGTTTTGCCAATACTTTTACTTTGGGCGTCTGTATTTCCTGACAGCTATAACCTTGTGGTCTTCAAGTCAAGAGTGAACAGGTTACTTCTAGACAAGCGTCCTTCATCGTCGACCACATCTTCGCTTACCATCAGGTGAGATAGTGGTGAATGGCGAACCTATCTATTAATAAATAAAAACTGTTCGGTTTATTACTTCCCGATTAGAAATATAGTTGTTGGGAAAATCCAGGTAGATGACGAAGTCTAGAAACCTTCATAATAATAAGACCTTTCTCAGGGCCAGCTTTTAGCATTAACCTTAAGATGCACTTACTAAGATATTATCTTATTACCCACAATTTATCTCAAAAGCAAAATATGAGGAATGCTTTTTACAACAGACTAGACATAGCGAGTAAAGGTATGGAATCATTACTTGGAATTGATCATAACTTCTAAAATAATGGCGTGATTTGAATGAATTTGGTATCAATTTAAAGTTAACAGTTAAACCTTTTTTTTTTAGCGTGGTAATATCATCAAATGAGTCTTCCGACCCCGGGAAGGGCGGGAGGGACTGTCAGACTTCTACTGATTAAAATCCACGGTGTCCTTCATAGCGTGTTATGTTCCGGGATTACGGTAAGGGAATAATCCCGCGACCCCGGCAGGCTTTGGCCCTCTGAGAGGGGGGCCCCGTCATTATGCTGACGCTCTTTGAGGCGCGCGTGGGACACAACGCGCCGTCGACCCGGGCATGGTCCTTGGTCGGGCAGCGAGTTGCCCTTTACTCGCTGCCCGCATGCCCGCGAACAGTTAAACCTCGGAGTTTCTTTGCGGGATAAAATCCGGAACATGGAAATTCGGCGAAGAACCAGAGTCACCGACATAGCTCATAAAATTTGAAAGTTGAAGTGGCAATGGGCAGGCCACATCGCTCGTAGAACTGTCAACCGATGGGGAAGAAAAGTTCTCGAGTGGCGACCACTTACCGGCAAACGCAGCGTAGGCAGGCCTCCCACTAGGTGGTCCGACGACATTGTGAGGGTCGCGGGCAGTCGACGGATGCAAGTGGCGAATTGTCGTTTGGCGTGGGGGTCTAAGGGGAGGCCTATGTTCAGCAGTGGACGTCCTCCGGCTGATGATGATGATGATGATGAACCACGCTCAACAGTTGCGCTTGCTACACCTAGACCAACACTATTAAAAGCAAACAGAATATATAAGATATCAATGGCCACATATTGCATATCCGTGTAGGTATAATGTAAATTATTTGTACAATTCATAAGACACAACACTTCACTGTATTTGAGGAGACGTATCGAGAAATAGACGCAAATATGGTTACGGTTGACTATTTTTAAAGAGCACTAAAGAAAAACCCCAAAGAATAATCGTATGCGAGTGTTTGATGTATTGCGGGGCTATTGTGTATATCTGTTCAAAATGATGATCACTTGCTCTGGTGATCATCAAATAGCTGTCAAAAGGTAAATTTTGTATTGGCTTGTAAATGTTAACTATTAACCTAAATTTAACTATTCTAAGGCTCATGAGGCTCTTCAACTTAGATTGAGACTTAATCTAAGTTGATAGTATTGATAAGTGCATCCGCCGCACTTACCAACTGATGAAAGTGGGGTCCGAAGTCCCAGGAGTTACAATATCTAACTTAGCCTAGCCTTGGGAAGATCGGGCACGCCGCAATTGCGGCTGTAAGACCCCTCTTTGAGGAGTGGCTGGAGAGACGTCACGGCGTCCTGACCTATCGGATGACGCAGGTCCTCACCGGACACGAATGTTTCGGGAGGTACCTGTGCCTGATGGGGAAGGAGGAAACGCCCGGGTGCCACCACTGCGAAGATCGCCCGGAGGACACAGTAGAGTATACGGTGCAAGACTGCCCAGCTTGGGCGGTGCACCAACGTGTCCTCACGGCGGCGATAGGCGGAGACCGCTCGCGCCCGGCATTGGTTGCGGCCATGCTGCGGGGCGAGACGGAGTGGGAAGCGGTCTGCTTCTTCTGCGAGGCAGTAATGCTCGTGAAGGAGGAGGCGGGCCGCGAGCGAGAGAGGACAGCGTCCTCCCTCCGCCCCAACCGCAGTGGTAAGCGCCCGCGACGTCGGTCGTCAGCAGATGATCTCCGGCCACCGTAGGCGCGGGCATGCGGGCAGCGAGTAAAGGGCAACTCGCTGCCCGACCAAGGACCATGCCCGGGTCGACGGCGCGTTGTGTCCCACGCGCGCCTCAAAGAGCGTCAGCATAATGACGGGGCCCCCCTCTCAGAGGGCCAAAGCCTGCCGGGGTCGCGGGATTATTCCCTTACCGTGACCCCGGAACATAACAGGCTATTGAAGGACACCGTGGATTTTAGTCAGTAGAAGTCTGACAGACCCTCCCTCCCTGCCCGGGGTTGGAGGACTCATTTGATGATTTTACCACGTTAAAAAAAAAAAAAGCCTTGGGAAGATTTGATTGGTATAATTTGAATGGGCCCCGACTGTGAGTGTGAATGAATGAATGGGCTTGGAATTAAACAACTGGGCTTTTATGTAAGTTAATTTTTTCACGTAAGTATTTTAATTAATTGGCCACCACAAGTTTTAACAGTAGCCTAACCTACATAATTATGTACCTATTTTTTTTTTCAAAAATTTTTTTCTTCTCTTTAAAGAAATCTATCTCAAACCACAACACCTGTCCTACCAACCAATAATCATAACTATTGCACTATAAGATCAGCGCATGCTTTACGCAACAGCAGTTCCATTACATAAGTCTGTGACACACAGACATACATTTCTAGCCGTTAGGCAAACGTATGGGCTTTAAAACCAGTTGTGTTGTAATAGATACACATTTCTTTAAGGTTTTTTTTTTTGGTCAGGTCATGATCTTTGGATATCTACTTCCTTATGAGAAGTAAGTTTGTATTTAACGTCTCATTATCATTAATATCTAGCTTTTTAACCAACTTATTTTCTTTCTTTCACAAACACACACAAATCATGTTTGGATGTTCTAAGACTGCTTTGCGTCCGTCACGTCATTGTCCAGGTCCAGTTGAAAACCAGCGTCGAGTACTAGCTACTCGACAATTCGCTGAACTGGACCCATTTGACGTAGCCGTGGGACACACAATGTTATAATTTTGTGTAGCTATATTTTGTTGTATGTTTTACTATCTTGTTTTTTTTTTTCTCTTTGTTCCTTTATTTGTTTATATTGTGTGTAGGTACCACCGCGGTTACCCAAATTAACGTTTTTTCTTTCTTTTCTTCTTTCAACTTCAAAAAAGGAGGTTCTCAGTTCCACCTGTATGTATTTGTATGGTTGTCAGCGATTATCTCGCGTTTGGCTTGGAACGGATTTTGATGCAGTTTTCAAGAAAGTGTTCATTACATTCTGGGGAAGGTTTAATATAATAACAATAGTGGATATCTCGAGAAGTTGCTCGCATAGATTCGTTTTTGTTAGGTACTTACTAGGATTGTATATTTCCAAAGACGTCGATTTTATACGTAAAGGTTTTTGTTGAACATCTCAACTAAAAAGGGAAAAAATAAAAAATAAACTTTTTGAAAAAAAAAGGGAACTGACTTCAAAACCAAACACAAAAAAAAAACTACCTATAAAATAACTTTTCTTTTGGAAGTTGGTGGCCTTATGTCAATCAAATAAAAAACAAAGCCACCGACTTCCGGAAGAAAAGTTATTTTATAGTTTTTTTGTGTGTGGTTTTGAAGTCGGTTCTCTTTTATTCAAAAAGTTTTTTACCAACTATGTTCGGATCGGCTACTCCTACTTTCTACTTTCTGCCTTTTCCATCCGACACAGGTACTTCCCGAAACATCCGTGTCCGGTGAGGACCTGCGTCATGCGGTAGGTCAGGACGCCGTGACGTCTCTCCAGCCACTCCTCAAAGAAGGGTCTTACCGCTTAATAACACTGTTGGTCTAGTGACCCTGACTGCTACGCCGGGGGTCGTTGGTTCGATTTCCACCCAGGATAAACGTTTGTGTGATGAGCATTATCATTTGTTCTGTGTCTGGGTGTAATTTATCTATAATATGTATGTACTAGCTGTTGCCAGCGGCTTCACCCGCTACAACTCGAAAACTATCCCACGGGAACATAAAATCGGGATAAAAACTATCCTATGTGTTAATCCAGATTATAAACTATCTGTGTACCAAATTTTAGCCGAATCGGTTTAGTGTTTTTTGCGTGAAAGAGTAACAAACATCCATACATCCATACTTACAAACTTTCGCCTTTATAATAGTAGTAGGATTTAAAAATATATAAGTATGTTTATCAGTTATCTAGTACCCATAACACAAGCTTTGCTTAGCTTGGGACTAGATGGCGTTGTGATAGTTGTGAAATATTATTATTATTTCTTTTTTTTCGTGAGTGTATTTACAAACATAAAAACTCACGTACCTCCTCTCTACCAATGCAAACGTGAATCACAACACTTGTTGCTCAAATCAAGTCATTAAAATCAAAGTTGAATGCACCACACTCCAATTTGTAATCTTACAAAATATTACTACCGTTAGTCGAGTGAGAGCAGTTATAGGACATGTCCTATTGCTAGCGATTAGCGAGAAGCGAGTATACTGTAATGAGCACAGCGAAAGAGTGGAACTCACTGTCTGCTTATCTGTTTTCCTTCTTTCCTCTGTGTAAGTTAGAGTAAACGGCTTCTTCTGAGTACGCCGCCTCTTATCTAGACTAGAGCTAGTTTTACAAAAAAAAAAAAATAGAGCTGGTGATCCAGTCAGTACTAACGGCCTCAACTTACGGAATTGCTTTGTATATTTATTTATTTCACCACTACACAAAAAACTGAACAAAACAGGGGACTTGACCCCCCCAAATCTAAGGTCACATTGAAAAATCTCAAAAAAAAATATAAGTGTAGTGAGTGACCCCCCCTCCCAAATTTCAATTTGCGACCGCGCCTTAATTATCCTAGAGCCAAAATCATGTAGACATGCATTTATAACCATGTAAACTTACAACTGCCTGTATCTACATTTCATCCCTACAGAAATCGTACACGGATTGCGTGGTACACCAGTTGATCGCTCGACAACTAAGCCAACATCACTGTGCCGCAGAACTTACTATGTTTTTTTTCACCTACAATTTTGTACTTTTCTAGTTAGCTAGTCGCTTCCGCCCGCAGTGGGACCTGTACCTTATGTTATCAGCTGCCAAAGTCCCGTCATTTTAAATATATAAGATAAAAAAAATGTGCATTGTTCGCAAAATTCTTTAGTGACTTTTTTCTTTTCATGGTCCCGCGAAAGCTCACGGTTTTTAACCGACTTTAAGATAAAAAGGGGGTTATGATTCAACTTAACTCATTAGCTCACTAACAGTACTTTTGAATTGACAAAAATGTAAACAAGAAAGAACTACTATCTTAGTTACAATGTAAAATAACTGGTAAAAGTACTGAGACTTGATACCCATTAATATTAGTATATTTATCTTACACGTGGTGCTAGGCAACTGGGCTTCTCCCAGTTGTAATGTCCCTTTGTGCCTATTGGCCTTGTTTTGTTCTGTCTCCTGCTTGCATGGAGGGAAGTGGAAACATATTTTTCCTACTCCTCCACTATTCTTTTTTGATTAATTTCGTTGCAGGATCCAAGACAGGTAAATTTATTCTCCGGGACACGTCGAGCTTCATTGTCTCGGCGCTTTTCTGGTGGTTGCCACTGTTGATTCTGGCGCACAGGAGTTGCAGTGCTTTAGGAATACTATGGTTGGTTTTCACCCCTTATACAACGCGTAACGCTAAATGCGCAAAACCTCTCGTGGGGTAACTCAGCCCATGTAACTAACGTGCGCCCGTGGACTGGAGTTCCCTCTCGGATACGTCCGGGGGGAAGACCAGTTTTTCGGGCCGGTACATCCTGGGATGCGGGCAAAAACTCTTCCTTAGGCACTGTGTGCCTAAATGGTCACTTTGCCCGTAGGCGAATAGCCTGTCGTGTGGACGCTCCAACGCGTGTCCCTCTGATTAGCAGAGGGCACAGCGGCGGACGGTGAATGATGGGTAGCTCGCCGTCCGACCAAGGACCAAGACCGGCTGTGGCGCGTCGTGTTTTGCGCCAAATGCCTGCTGGGGTCGCGGGTTTTTTCTTAACCCAGGATACCGTGGCCCCGAAACGTAAAGGGCATAGGAAGGAACATTGTGGATTTTAGTCAGTAAGAGTCTGACAGTCCCTTCCGCCCCACCCAGGGCGGGAGAACTCATTAGATGATTTTACCACATAAAAAAAAGTCGAAATGTGAGCGTAGCGTCGCGTCTCGGTGTAAATAGACCCTAACACTTGTATATTTATAATAATGACAAATACATCTCTTCGTCTACTTGTCAGCTCGTTAGAAAGTAAGTTTTCTGTTGATTTATCTGCAATTATTTTTAACTTACAACACACTTGTAACTTATGTGTAGGCATAATAATAATTATGTAGAGTTTCGTCGCCATTTTGACAATTATCTCTTACTTTATTTTTCGGACAACTACTTGCACATTATACAATTATTTGTTACGTGCGGGAATCGAACTCGCGACACGGTGCACCGTAGCCACTGTAATAACCGCGCCAATAACTTAATAAGTAACTAATTTTTATTTATTGAAATTTTCACTTATGACGTAATTTCTGTTGCCTCTGTAAAAACAAATACTAAAAAAAAAGAATAAAATAAATTTTTAGGGGTTCCCATACAAAAAACTTTTTTAGACGTTTTTATAAATGATGGTAAAGAAGCGGGTCTGACTCACACTTGGCTGTTTTTTTCCATTCTTTCTTTTTAGTTAGTTTGTTACTCAATGATATTCTTATATACAGATAGGCATACACTTACAAAACAACAGAAAAAACTGTTCCGCGCCGAGCGGCAGCACACATACACACTTTTTTATTAACACATTACATTTCACTACAAGTAAAAAGGATAGCTTGATAAAACGCAATAAGAAAAAAAGTGACAGCTAGATAAACAAACAGCGGCACGCGTCATCAATCCCGCACACACAGACACAGACTAAAAGCAATTGTCCCACGTAGGACATTTTCTGGTCTTCACGTTTTACGTGCTCATAACGTATCAGCTATTTACTAAAATAATTTATCATTGTTGTTACTATAACAAAAAAGTACCTACTAAAATATTACCCAGTGACCCTAAAAACAGTTAAAATTTAACTCAAGGTGAATCTAACTTCAAAACATGTTAGTTGTGTCATTTATAGGTCATTTTTAATTATGTCCGGCATTTTGGAATGTTGTTAGTTGTCATGTTAGAACTTAAACTAAGCGATCAAGTTAAATTAAGGTTCTGTAGGAAAATGAGAAAGCCCTTTCAATGTTGCTTATGTGATAACTTACTTTCTTTATTCGTCATACCGATATACACAAAATAACAAAAAAAAAAAAATCGCTTTAACTATGTAGTTTTTTCGGCTCTTTGGTCGATTGACCCCACTCAGATGGGACCCGCGGGATGAATGAACCAATTCATGATTTTGATTATTTTTTCATTGGTCGATTGGACCTACTGTTCGAAATGACATTTAATTTCAAGTTTCAGTACAGACGTGTAGAAAAACGTAACGCGGAATGCACGTGGTGCAACAGTTTTAGCCCTTAGTTTAACTAGCACTTTGCCCGCGACTTCGTCTGCGATTATTTCGAACTTTGCTTCTATGAATTAAAGAGATGAATTTTCAACATGTTTCAAAGAATTTCTCGAAATAAAATTGCATAAAGGTATGCAATAATATACCCGTGTCGATATCTCCTAGAGACGCTTTGTACTGCGCATTTTTCAAAAGTTAAAACTTTATATTCCAGCTATGCTTAATTAAAAACTGATAGAATGTTACTAACCAGCAAAAGTACTAGGCTAGCATAAGATCAAGGTGGTATGTTTTGCACTCTGGCGCCACGTGACACGCAGAGCGGGGGTAAGATAACTCTAAATGGCCTGCCAAAATACTAGGCTAGCATAAGCTCAAGGTGGTACGTTTTTCAACGGGGTCAGCGAAGTTCATTTGAAAAGCGCTGTGACGCCACGTGATGGGGGGGAGGGGGAGGAAATAACTGTAAATGCCCGCTGCGCTCTAAGATATGGGTCCCTTCAGGTAACCTGTCGCCACTTCATCCATCCCTAGTTGATCCGGTGTGTTATGTCCCGGTTTACATCACCATCTCCTTGGACAAGCGGCATACCGAAAGTCGGAACAGACTGGTAGGGGTAGGACACTTTTCTATTTGCTAGTACAATTCTCAAATTTTGAAAGTGGGTCCAAACGACCAATTCAAAAATGCATTTGGTCGTTTGGACCCGCGGGTCCCACCAGAGCGGGGTCAAACGACCAAAGAGCCGTTTTTTCTACCGGGTTCGCCTGCATGTAACACGAAAATTAAATGGTATGCTATGTATTATTCCAGTCTATAACCTAATCTTGAATTCCATCAAGAATCGTTCAGTCATTTCTGACGTTTTAAGTCACGAACAGTCTCGAACAATAGTATGTATACACTAAGCAGTATTCAAAAGCGATGTTCTGCTACCATATTGATTAAACGTTTGTCTTTTAATTAGATACCTACTAAACAATCCATCCATCACTGTTGTATATTCTCTTTATTAAATTCATGAATTAATATCAATTAAAATAAAATCCGCACCAATCCGCACTGGGCCTGCGTGGTGGATTATGGCCCACTCCCTCTCCCAGAGAAGAGGCCTGTATCCCAGCAGTGGGAACATTTATAGGCTGATGATGATGGTGATGAAAATAAAATGATTATCTACAGAACCCTTCTTTAAAAATGTCAACTCGCACTTGACAGGGTTATGCTTATAAAATTTGGGAAGAACCTTCATGGATAATATTTTATGAATGACACGTCTAGCAAAGTAAAATTATTATGTAATATAATCGTCATAACAAATATTATACATATAGAGGTCAAACAACTACACTCGCGAGCAAAAGTATACAAACACTTTCTTGTAATTGATTCAAGATAGCTCCTTAAATAATGTCGTGTTTTGATTGAATTTGGTATCAATTTAAAGTTAACAGCTAAACCTTTAAAATAGTACCATTTTTATTATTCTTAACTAGTTGTTGTACTCAAGATCGTGCGAAATCGGAGAGTGATTCCATATTTATGCTCGCAAGTGTATAATGTCTTACCAAAAGTAATTATTATTTAAACTGGGTTTAATGTCAGACTAAAGTATCGTTATAATTAAACTATTGAAGCCTCATTAGTTTAAAGGTCAAAAGCATTATTATGTTTTTTGGCAACTCTGTTGGGGTTGTCAAAAATACTTCCAAACGAAAACATTATAAGAAAATAACCCTACGGGGCCTGAGAGAGGCCACTCAAAACGTGGGGGCGTATCTTTGCAAGTTATACCCACGATCTATACACGTCATGTAAGTAAGTATATCCCATAAATAATCCCTCAAATAACATACGCCCCCACGCTTTCAGTGGCCCCTCTCTCAGCCCTGTAGGGTTATTTTCTTATTTTTAGGAAAAACGTGGGTTTTTAAATTTTTTAAATCTATTTTAAAAGTTTAAAATATTAACAAATTGCCAAAAACGACTCAAAAAAGAAAAAAATTAAGGATAGGCTATAATTATTATGACATACAGCTGACCCGAATGACTCAGTAACCGCATGTCGGCTTCTGAGCTCAGGGTCGTAAGTTCCATTCCTGGTTATGAAAGATTTATGTCTTTATGTAATTCAAAAATATGATGGCGTGTCAAGAACAGCTTTTTTATAGTATGAGTAGTCATGAAATATGTTCTGAGCTCTCCGGGTACTGTCAGATAAGTACTGACTAAAATCCACGGTGTCCTTCAATTGCCCTTTATGTTCCGGGGTCACGGTAATGAGATAAGTCTCGCGACCCCGGCAAGCTTGAGCCTTCTAGAGGGGGCCCAGTCATCATGCTGATACTCTTTGAGGCGCACGTGGAACATAACGCGCCGTCGACCCGGGCATGGTCCATGGTCGGACAGCGAGTCGCCCATTACTCACCGCCCGCATGCCTGCGCCTACGGTGGCCGGAGATCGTCTGCTGTTTCTTTGATTGTCCTGTGAGTTTGAGCTTGATTTATAGGTGTCGAATCGATATGGTGGACATCCCTCCGCTACGTGCAAAGCGTTTTGCCAATACCTTTATTGTCAGGCCATATAATTATATGTCATTATATATATCATTGACAGGCCTATTGGTCCAGTGGTTAGTGATCCTGACTGCTATGCCGGAGGTCGTGGATTCGATTCCCACCCAGGACAAAATGTTTGTGTGATGAGCACAATCATTTGTTCTGTGTCTGGGTGTAATTTATCTATAATATGTATGTATTTAGAAACATATAAGTATGTTTATCAGTTGTCTAGTACCCATAACACAAGCTCTGCTTAGCTTGGGACTAGACGGCGTTGTGTGATAGTTGTGGAATACGCACAGCTAAGGAGTGGAATTCCCAGTGGAATTTCCATTCTAGACCCCCTGAACAATTGTTTTTAAAGTCTGTTGAGAATACAAAGTCGGAATAAATCATCATCTGCCTACTTTTTCCCGACTATATTGTGGTCGGCTTCCAGTCGAACCAGATGCAGCTGGATATCAGTATTTTACATGGAGCGACTGCCTATCGGACCTCCACAACCCAGTAACTGAGTAATACGATACCCCATGTTATGACTGGTTGTCACACTTTAGTGCTTCTGACTAACAGTAACGACTGTCAAAGATCTACTTGAATGACAGCCGGGACCAACGGCTTTACGTGCTTTCCTATTCACGGAGGAAATTCGCTATGTTATATGCGTCATACATCTACAGAAAAAATGTACCTACACAAAAATGATCAACGTTTATTTTACTCAAACTTCCCAGAATTTTTAGAACACTGACGTCCACGAACAATTTTATTACAGTTTCAACCGAATTTTTTCGTCAAAATCGGTTTGTTTATTTAACCGTAAAGGCATGCCGCCATAACTGTGATTACTGTACTTTGACAAAGCCGAAATGAATTACAAACATTAATTTGCTTATAACAACTAGCAGATAGGTCGTTGGTTCGATTACAAGGTGACGTAATTTTTTATCTGTTATGCCAGAGTAATAGACATAATAATTATACTAGATTCGATTCCCATTCAAAAACCGGCCAAGTGCGTGTCGGGCCACGCACAGTGTAGGGTTCCGTAGTTGCCCATCAAAATACTTATGCGTACTAACTAAACTGATTCGCTGAATGTAATTTTAAAAAGAAGAATTTTCAAAATCGGTCCAGGAGTCTTTGAGAAATCAGGGAAAATACATAAGAAAAAAGATTACGACGAATTTAGAACCTCCTCCTTTTTTTGAAGTTAGTTAAATAGTTGACGATAAAAACCTACCTATCCCCAAAAAAACATACCATAAAAACATACCTATTAAAGCTGTAAAAATAAAGTTGACAAACTTACATTTGCAGTTGATTTATTGTTTCTCCGATACATTTTGTTTAAGAAAAAATTTAATCAAGTACATTTTATAAGTTGGTCGACTATTACTCGTAAAGTTGTAAAGCCTACTTAGTCATGATAATTTTCTTTTAAACTTCGTTATATATACTACTATTGTGAATTTTTTCACACCCCCAAATATAACCGTTTAGCTGGTAGAGGGGGGGGACACTCGAATCGAGCAAAATTTAGCACTTTAAAGCTTAATATTTCACAAACGAATTTTTTCATAAAAAAAATGTTAATGGAAACTATCATTATTTTTTAAAGGCCTATTTAATGATACCCCACACTAAGGGGTACGCGAGAAAAAAAAAATCCTCACTTCACGTGTAAGTACAGGAGGTACCCTAAAAAAAAATATTTTACGAGATTTTATTTTACCACTTTTTCGGCACAACAAATCCGTATATTCACACCAAATTACAGCTCTCTAGTACTGTGCGTCTCTGAGCTAAACTGCGGACAGACGGACGGACGGACGGACGGACGGACGGACGGACGGACGGACGGACGGACGGACATGGCGAAACTATAAGGGTTCCTTGTTGACTACGGAACCCTAAAAAGTAAGTGTTAGGACCTTAAATGTATAATTTTGGGGTGCCATCAAGAAATATCATCCAACCGCGAGTGTAACATAAGGGACTGCCGCGCGGGCATGCGGGCGGCGAGTAAAGGGCAACTCGCTGTCCGACCATGGACCATGCCCGGGTCGACGGCGCGTTGCGTCCCACGCACGCCTCAAGGAGCGTCAGCATAATGACGGGGCCCCCTTATAGAGGGCCACAGTCCTGCCGGGGTTGCAGGACATACGTATACCGCGACTCTGGCACAGAAAGGGCTACCGAAGAACACCGTGGATTTTAGTCAGTACGAGTCTGATAGTCCCTCCCGCCCCGCCCGGGGTGGGAGGACTCATTTATTTTAATCATTTGATGATTTTGCCACGTAAAAAAAAAGGGACTGCCAAACTTACTTCAGCAGACCTTTGAGTTCCAGGGCCCGTTAGACCCATTTATTATCATAATAAGTTTTTTATCGTGGTAAAATCATCAAAATATGAGTCCTCACAATCTATACAACGTGTAACAAAAACCTCTCGTGAGGTAACTCAGCCCATGTTACTGAACAATTTTTAATTGTTCTAAGACTGTTGACAAATTCGCAAAAAAAAAACGATTTTTCATACAGATGCCTGTTCAATTTGAAGATTCGCAGGTGTAGTTAGCAACGTCACAGTTTGCAAATGCCTTACAACAAAATCTATGTGAGAATCACGATTTGACAGCTCGTAAAAAGTATGTCAATAGATTGATAGTTCAACCATTCACTTCCATTCATTCACTTTCGTTCAACGAGTACTTTATACTTCAAGTGCCGGTGCACAGCATCTGACCTACATTACAGACGTTGTCTCAGATTAAGGCCTCTGTCTCACTGGAGACGGGCGAGGGAGCGAGTAGATCGCTAACTGTAGCGATCGGACTATGAACAGTTATTTAGCTGCACCTGGTTTAAATGGACGCCAACTTCAATATGGTTGGAAATTAACTACATAATTATTATTCAATATGGTTGGAAATTAACTACATAATTATTATTACTTATTTTAGACACAAGAACAACCTATAAAACTGTTCTAAATTAAAATTCAAAAAGGCAAAATAAAAAATAAAATTGCGATTATTTTACTGATAAAATTTTACAAAAAGAACTCAATTCAATAAAGTTTAAAATTCAGTAAAACTCATTAGAAACTGCAGGAGAACCAATAAACATTAATTAATAATAATAATATTTTCCATAACTATCACACAACGCCATCTAGTCCCAAACTAAGCAGAGTTTTTGTTATGGGTACTAGACAACTGATAAACATACTTATATATTTCTAAATACATAAATATTATAGATAACTAAAATTATAAAACATTTCTAAACGTGAAAAAAACAAATAAAATGATGATGGATACTAATATGTAGGTCTTAGTTGATCGCTTACTCTACATGGTCATACACCGTCATCAAGATCTCAAACCAACAATTCATAGGCATTTGTTAGCTCTTCAAGCTTCTCACTGATCGCTCGCAGTACGACAAAAGCCTGACCTTAGTCATAATCTTAGAAAGTGACAGATAACTGTGAACCTGCCGCTTGCAGTTAAAAAACAGTCGTTTTATGTAAACCGCCTTCCTTCTTTTTGGTTTAAACTTGTAGTTTAGTGAACGGTGTTCATTTTGGGTTGTTGGTCCATATTTTTCTTAGCTAGCAACCGTGATCACAGAACGTAAATGGCTATTGAAGGACACCGTAGATTTTAGTCAGTACAAGTCTGACAGTCTCTCCTGCCCTACCCTGGATGGGAAGACTCATTTGATGATTTTACCACGTTAAAAAAATGTTACTGAACAATGTTTGTTCTAAAACTTTTGGAAAAAAATAATTTAAAAAAATGATTTTTCATACAAAAATATGAAAAATTGATCGAGCCCAAAAAAAAATCACTTTTTTTTTTCAAAAGTTTTAGAATTAACATTGTTCAGTAACATGGGCTGAGTTACCCTACGAGAGGTTTTGCGCTATTAACGTTACACGTTGTATAAATAAGAGTTCGTGCTCAAGTGGACCCGCGGGTCCAGAAGTGAGCGGGTCCAGTGGACCAATCAGTCTGCTGACACACCATTGTGTCTACATTTAATTTAATACAGTTCGATGACCACCAAACTTGTTTATTTTTAGATAATTATTCACATCTGCAAAAAAATAAAACAAGTTTGCAATATCGTTGCATTTCTAAATCCCACTAGAAATAGAATCGCATCATACAAAAATTATGCAACTTTGAAAGTTTATAATTTATGTTTTAGCCACGTTTAAGAAATCTAGAATAATCCTACTTACTATTATAAAGGCGAAAGTTTGTAAGTATGGATGTATGGATGTTTGTTACTCTTTCACGCAAAAATCACTGAACGGATTTGGCTAAGATTTGGTACACAGATAGTTTATAACCTGGATTAACACATAGGATAGTTTTTATCCCGATTTTATGTTCCCGTGGGATAATTTTCGAGTTGTAGCGGGTGAAACCGCTGGCAACAGCTAGTATTTAATAAGACTTTTACCTACTTTATTAAGATTTAAGTAATTAGCTAATTATTTAAATAGAGGAGCTCGTGGCTAAATAATCACAGCCGCACAGGCCGATCTTCCGGGTTAAACCGCGTCTGTAGATGGGTGACTATCTATCACATAGCGAGTTTCCTCCGTGCCTCGGAAAGCACGTAAAGCCGTTGGTCCCGGCTGTCATTTATAGATCTTTGACAGTCGTTACTGTTAGTCAGAAGCTCTAAAGTCTGACAACCAGCCTTACCATGGGGTATCGTATTACCCAGTTACTGCGTTGTGGAGGTCCGATAGGCAGTCGCTCCATGTAAAATACTGATATTCAGCTGCATCTGGTTCGACTGGAAGCCGACCCCAATATAGTTGGGAAAAGGCAGGCAGATGATGGTTTGCCGGTATACGATACTTGCTTATATTACACTCGCTAACAAAATTATGAAATCACTTACTCGGATTCTGCGCGATCTTGAGTACTTAATAACTAGTTAATAATAATAAAAATGGTATCATTTTAAAGGTTTAACTATTAACTATAAATTGATATCAAATTCATTCAAATATTCCAGATTAATTACAAGTAAAAGTAAGTTAAACATGTTTAAAATTTTATTTAAGCACAAAATTCTATTGACTTTTGTGCTTAAATAAAATTTTAAACATGTATAACCGTTGGTAAAAGTCATCCTTAATACTTTTGCTCGCTAGTAATAAATACTCCTTGTTATCTCCACTACTTACTTAGTATTTATTACTAGAAATCTTGTAAAGTCAATTTGTGAGTCTTGCGAGTGTCAATTTGTGAGAATATATAGCTATATATTCTCACAAATGTGTATAGATAGCTAGACATTATTTTCTCTGCGTGTAAGACTGGTTGTAAGACTTATGAGCTTCTGACTAACAGTAACTTACTGTCAAAGATCTACAAATGACAGCCGCGACCAACGGCTTTACGTACTTTCCTCGCACGGAGGAAACTCGCTATGACAGATGGTCACACATCTACAGACCAAACTCGGCAAGCGTGGCTTAACCTGGAAGATCGGCCACTGTAGCTGTAATTATTTAGCCACGATCGCCTCAAGCATATACAAGTTTTTTTTTAATGAAAACTCGACATGTTTTAATTTTTCTTACCGTGATAACACATTACGTAAAAAAAATGGTAACCCATCCACAATTCAACCTTGGCAAGCGATGCTTAACCTCGTAAATGTAAAAATAAAATTATCAGCTTGTAAAAGTCCTTCATACGGTCGTTGATCAGCACGCTTGTTGATCACAACAAGGATACCAGAGGACCTTGATAATAATCTTGAAATATAATTATAAACTATTGTGACACGACCCTGATCCGCCCGGGTGCAATAATTTGATATCTGGACAAGTCAAAACATAAAGATTTATATTCAATAGGGTAGTTTCTAGGGTCAAAATAATTACATTCTATATAGTCCGTATTTTAGATTATAAAAAAAAAATTGTACACGTATTTTTTCTTTTTTCGATTAAACAAAAAATAACAAAGATAATAGCCTACCTAAGTTACCTGTGACGTCACCCTGCGCGAAAAATGCCACGCATCGTGACGTCACACGTAACTTTAATAGGCTATATTATATCTTTGTCATTTTTGGTCTAATTTACAATTAAAAAAATACGTGTCCCTTATTTTTGAATAATCTAAAAGACGGTCTAATTACATTTTTTAGGGCAACTAGCCTATTAAAAAAATAATTTATTGTAATACATCTGTACCTACCCTTAAAACGAGTTTTCACTCTTTTACTTTACAGCGTCTTTCCAGTATTTACAGCGTTTTTGTATGAGAAAATGGAACAGCGCCTCTGGTGTCTAAGGAACTAATTTTTTCTTTGAAAATTGTCAATTTGAAATTGTCAAAGTTCAAGTTTACTTTACGTCTCAAATACTCGTGCTAAGGGTACAGTTTTATAATATTACCTAATAAAGAAACTTGATCCTAAATAATAAAAAAACAGAAATAATAATATTAGGTATTATGTTTTATTTATATTTAATGTATTTTGTTGCAGGTATAAAGATCCTGTTGTCACAAAACCTGATGCACTGTATAACACGTCGAAACCTATTTTTTGGACCAAAAATTTGAGAAAATACATTATTTTATAGATCTAAATTTGATGGTAAGTGATATTATAAGACTAGTTTTTTTACCTGCGGTTTCGATAATGTCTGGGTTGGGAAGGATCCGCGTTTCGTCATTCTCGATGTATACATATTATATTATAAATAATAAAATTCCACAGTCTGTTTGTTATATTGAAATAACCTTTTTTTAATAGGTGCATGCATATTATGAATATATAAACGGTAATACATTGACGAAAATAACATTTTTTACGATTGCTGTCTGACTGTCTGTTTGTAATGGCTAATCTCTGAAATGGCTGGATCTATTAGGCAGGTAGCTGATGTATTAAGGAGTAACTTAGGCTGCTTTTATTTTAGAAAACAATCTATGTTTAAAAAAAAAGTGAGTTTATAAAAACGTGGGAAAATACATTGTTGAGTTCCGACATCTACGCGAACGAAGTCGCGGGCCGCCGGTAGTCCCGCGGCCCCGACAGACTCTGGCCCTCTAAAGGCCCCGTCATCGTGCTGATGCTCTTTGAGGCGCGCGTGGAACACAAAGCGCCGTCGACCCGGGCATCGTCCACGGTCAGACAGCGAGTCGCCCATTATTCGCCGCCCGCATGCCCGATTGCCGCTATACCTTATAGGTTAGGCTAATTAATAATAAAAATACAGAATAAAATAAATATTTAAGGGTCCCATACACCAAACGTTTTTCATTTGGCGTAATACTTTTTTCTTTTTAATATAACAATGGTCGTAAATTACTTTCGTATAGTAAAGTAATAAAGAACACGCTCTAATTACGATGAGTTGTTAATTTTGAAAAACACCTAATTAGCTTTTTGTGTATGCTTTAAAATTTTGTTTAGTAGCAGACGAGCGGTTTTCAAGCGGTTGCAAATTAATATGTTAAGAAAACTATTTCATTTTTGTGTAAGGATGTGGCCACCTACTGGTGGCAGAATTAGTAAAGCCGCCTCTGGAAACACCACAGGCCTCTATAATGGCTTTAGACTTATATATATTTTTATTTTAGGCCAGATTTTTCGCGATGTCTTCCATCATCAATGTCAGTGATAACTATGATAAACTTAGAGAGTATATAATTGATGAAAAAAGACAGATTGGTGACTCCCAAATGCATGGGAAGCATAAATATTTAGTTTTGATTCCTTGAGACAAAAATCTAGGACCGAAACGAACAAAACTGACTACCTGCGGTACTTATATTTTTTTTTGGATTCTCTTAACTTTTTCTTTCTTTCTGCGTCTGTGTTCCCTAAAACATACAACCTTAATCTCTTCAAAGTTACAGTGAACAGTCTTCTTCTGTGTAAAATCACTACATCGTAGACTTCGTCTCTGTCGAAATCAAATCGAGCACGTGTTGCCGACGTTTTAGAATTTATTCATAGGCTTGTGTGAAATAAAACATTTGATTTTAATTTTAAATAAAAAGTATGTATGCGGTGCTTTTTTTTTTGTTTTTGTGAATAACTTTTCACACCATTAACGCTTCATACGTTCCAGTTCTTCTAGGTGAACCATCTCTAGTCTCAATAAAGCAATGACTAGCAAATACCAAATCCGCACATCCAAGCGTTTCAGACGCTTATCCAAGCGTTTCAACCGCCCGTCTGCTCCCAAATAAATACACGTGTTTCTAAGTGGAACAAGTTTTTCAATAATCAGCATTTTTAGTTAATTTTGCAACGCATTTTATGTATTATACATCTAATATCTTTAAACGAGCAATTCTTGTATATTTACGTATACTTAATCTGGATCTCGGAAACGGCTCCACGGATTTTCATGAAAGTTACAGATTAGGGGGTTTTCGGCTCAAGGAATCGATTTATCCCCGGTTCGAGAAAAGCTCGGCTCCCAAGATATAGACATTTAAAAAATCGCGTTTTAAGAAGCGCCATCTATAACGCCATGACCGATGAGGGCAAAACAAAAAACCGAGCAAAGCTCGGTCAACCAGATATTTTTACTTTATTTATGTGAAATGATACTGTTACCTACAAAAAATAAAAAAATTCTATAAATATAAATAGCTGAAGAGTTTGTTTGGTTGAACGCGTTAATCACGGGAGCCGCTGGTTCAAAATGAAAAATATTACATAGTATCACGATGCGTTCAAAAGGAACTGAGCAGAAGGTGAAAGCGCGAAACAACCTCACTCTTGAGTTGAAGATTCCAAGGTTATAGCTATCAGGAAACAAAAACTCCGTCAGGGAATTCCACTCCTTAGCTGTGACTCTGTGAGCTTATAACTTATAGCTTATAACTGTTAGAGGAGCTCGTGGCTAAATGATCACAGCCGCACAGGCCGATCTTCCGGGTTAAGCCGCGCTTGCCGAGGTTGGTCGGTGAATGGGTGACAATCTGTCATAGAGAGTTTCCTTCGTGCCTCGGAAAGCACGTAAAGCCGTTGGTCCCGGCTGTCATTTGTAGATCTTTGACAGTCGTTACTATTAGTCAGAAACTCTAAAGTCTGACAACCAGTCTTACCTTGGGTTATCGTATTATTCAGTTACTGGGTTGTGGAGATCCGACAGGCAGTCGCTCCATGTAAAATACTGATATCCAGCTGAATCTGGTTTGACTGGAAGCCGACCCAAATATAGTTCGGAAAACGCTCGGCAGATGATGAGCTGTGAGCTTATAACTCTATTTTGGCCCTCATCATCTCAGCCATAGGACGTCCATTGCTGAACATAGGCCTCCCCTTTAGATCGCCACATACACCGTTTGGAAGCGATCTGCATCCAGCATCTTCCAGCGACCTTTATAAGATCGTCTGTCCATCTTGTTGGTGGACGTCCTACACTGCGCTTGCTAGTCCGTGGTCTCCACTAAATTGTCATAGACAATCAAAGGAATATTATTGAACACTACAAAAGTTATGGTGCTACAGTCCCAGTCACAAGACATAAAAACTTTGAAAGTACCGTAGATGCCCGTTCCAAGAAGTAAATCTCTATGGAGAACAATCCGGTGGGCTATATCGGTGACTTTAGTTCGTCTACGGATCTCCTCATTTCGGATTCGATCACGTAGAGAAACACCGAGCATAGCCCTCTCCACAATAGCTCCGCTCGTTGAGCGACTTTGAGCTTTGAGATGAGGCCGATAGTGAAAGACCACTTGGCCCTAATTGGACGTAAATCTCTTACTTATAAAATTCGGCTAAACTTCACGCTTTGTAAGTAATTAGGTGAGCAGATATGTGGGTCAGATTATTTTTGATGGTAATAAGGGCCCCGTGTGAAGTAATTTAACTTAGAAAAGTTTTTTATACCGTTTTATGAATCAATTAAGTATAATATAATATTCCACAACTATCACACAACGCCATCTACTCCCAAGCTAAGCAGAGCTTGTGTTATGGGAATTAGACAACTGATAAACTTACTTATATATTTCTAAATACATACACATTATAGATAAATTACACCCAGACACAGAACAAATGATCGTGCTCATCACACAAACAATTGTCATGGGTGGGAATCGAACCCACGACCCCAGGCATAGCAGTCAGGGTCACTAACCACTAGACCAACAGGGCAGTCAAATGATAGTGTTATAGAAAGAATTTAGTTGGAAATCAAACTTTGGGCTTAGTAAATTAAATAGAATTCCTTGGCTATGACTTTGTTCCGGTAGTGGGTACATTATAGGCTAAATATGCAATGATATATTGGTCAAATATTTATGGTAATATTTGGTACTGTTCGTCGTTACGTTGAGCTCCATATGTTAAGAGTCGAGCTTCACGATAACTGACAAATGCTTGCACTAACTGGACAGGTCCACTCTTTCTTCAAAAGACCATCTCGGACACAATCCTGCAGGGTCCTCGCATGACTTGCATGAGTTTAATGTCTGGACTATAAAAGAGACGATGACCTCTGAGTTTGTTTCGACTGTTTCTTCTCAGAGTAGTCAGGTACGAAACACCGGCCTCATCTACCTATACAAAAAGTGTTTCGACTTGTAAAAATGTTTGTGAAAACCTATTTGCAAAATAAATATCATTTATCATTTATTCCTACCTGCGTCTGTGTTCCCGAACACATACAACCTGAATCTCTTCAAAGTTACAGTGAACAGTCTTCTTCTGTGTAAGATCACTACATCGTAGACTTTGTCTTTGACACCTCTGATTGAGACCGTAGCAGGGTTTCTCAAAGTGGGGTGCACGAACCCTTAAGGGTTCGCCATTCGACGGCACCCTTCGCGACAATATTTACGTAATGGTGGCGTCTAGAAACAAGTGCACTGTGCAGGTACACAATAATAATGTGGAATAACATTGATTAGTTTATTACCGTTAATTAGTTAGTTAGGAGTACGTAGAGTCGAAAGTTTGACAAACTCTTTGGATTATAGTCAAGATCAAAACCATATTGTTTATCACTGACAAGTTGTAACTTGTCGCGTTGTTTTATTATGATTCGCGACACTAAAAAGTATATCTTAACCAGGGACCGAAACCGGTATGATCAATACGGGTATTTTTTCGGTAACAACCTTTTTTTCTTTATTATTAAAAGTGAATACATAACCAGTATTAATACCGGTTACCGAAATAAAAATTACCCCTATCTTGCACACTTCACACGTGCCGTCGGCAATAGTCACAGGGCGCGCATCGCATGTGTGTGTGACAAAGAGTCGTTATCTTTAGTTAACCGTTATTAAAGCGGTAACCTGAATAGAGGTTACATTTTTCTTCGGTCTGGTTACCCAGATAGCGGTTACCTAAGTCTGAAAAATAACCAAAATTCTTCAATACCGGTACCGTAATTTATAAAGGTTTTCGGTCCCTGATCTTAACATATTATCAGAATGATCAAAGCATTCGCTGCATTCACTATGCCAAAAAATTCCGAAATGTATCTTATTTTTACCAAATCTTTGTAAAAGCGAATGTTTTGATCATTCTTATGTATAAAATTATAGTTGTTATTGTCGCGAATCATATTTCAACTTTTCACTGATAAACAAAACATGTGAATTGCGTGGGTTATTATTATCCACCACTAAGGCTCCGCCTTAAAGTGACCGTTTGAGATCCATCATCATCATCTGCCTGTCTTTTCCCAACTATATTGTTGTCGGCTTCCAGTCAAACCAGATTCAGCTGGATATTAGTATTTCAAATGGAGCGACTGCCTATCGGACCTCCACAATCCATAACTGGGTAATACGATACTCCATGGTAAGACTGGTTGTCAGACTTTAGAGCTTCTGACTATCAGTAACGACAGTCAAAGATCTACAAATGACAGCCGGGACCAACGGCTTTACGTGCTTTCCGAGGCACCGTTTGAGATCCAGTCGACTGAATTGAGGACAAGAGCAAGCCTTAAAACTTGTAAACACACATTCCTAGGACAAATCATTACATAAACCATCAAATAATTGTAAAAACCGTTATGAGTATGTTCAAATATGGAACGCGGCGGCAGCCAATCAGAGGCGCGCGTCGATCCTTGACCACAATGCGCCAGCGCACGCAATAGTGCTCAAATACGTTGCGTAGACCGTGTTTATGTATAAAGTTTTATGGATTTACTAATAGTTTAATCAGCTTGTAATGTTCCCAATGCTGAGACACTGATTACTAGCTAAATATCGAGTTTTCTTAGCGTTTGTTTTTCTTAAAATATTTTTTTAAATTTTTATGCACAAAGCTACAGAGCTACAATTCTTAAGGTTATACAAAATAATTCCATTCATTTTGAGGAGTGCTCAATTTGAGAAATGTACCTTTTGAGAATCACTATTTTGCGAAGTTGCGAACTCAGATCAAAGAAATAGGAATAGGCAGATAGAACATTCCGAAATCAAATCGAATGACATTCCATATTGTTTTCTTTGTTTTTAAGAACAACTTTTACAACGTTTAAAGACACGTGACGGCATATTTTGGCGAACAACAACAACGACGCGTAGCTTAGTATGACGCGTAGCTTGGTTCTGTCGCGAGTTGATATTCGTTTTTTTTATTTTGTATGCTCTATCTGCCTACCTCTTTGATCTGAGTTTGCGAATGTGAAAAGGCCTGTTTTAATAAGGTCTTTTGAATTAGGCTGGAAGTCAAGTCAATTCAAACATACCCGGGAAAAGACAGGCAAATGATGAGTTGTAATAACGTCCAAGGGCATCTTGTGAAACTTCCTGTAACGTAATTAGTAATTAATAACATGCTTTAATTACTATTACAATCGACATATCAGTAATTACTGTTAGCGCAATTGATTTCAAACGATTATATTGATGAGATTATTTTTTTGTTCGATTTTTCTTAGAGTTAAGGCCGCATAACCAGAAACTTGGCAACGTCGGTAATAGCTGTCAAATATTTACAAGTTTTAATTAATTTGGCAATGTTACTGAATGGAAATAAGAAATATGGCTCTGTAGTGCACTAGAAAAGTGATATAGGAATGCAACTAAAACACTGAATTTGATGTTGGGTAAGTGCCCGTTTCAGGTGTTTAAAAGGCATTTGAAATGTTTCCAAATGCGACTAAAACTATTATCATATTCGGTGTTACGACATTAATTATTGCCCTTATCAATTTTTTAGTGCACTACAGAGCCATATTTCTTATTTTCATACAATTAATTTTCACATAATTAGTAAAAATAATTCAAACACGTTATTATTTGACAGCCATTTGCGACGTTGCCAACTTTCAGAATATGCGCTCTTAAATGGTGATGTAGTTGATTGTAGACCAAAGGCATAGAACATTTCTTTTTTCATTACTCGTACTCTGAAAGTAGGTCATTACATGTCTGATTAGCCGTCTGAAAGTTATCCGTTGCAGGCCTAGGGAGAATCGCTTTCAACTGGCCGCTGTCAAATTTACACATATTTTACATATATTAAAAAAGAAAGTAGTTCTATTTTGATATTTCTATTGAACCGTGTAACTTTTTATACGGCCACCAATTTACAACGCTATTTAAAATTAAATAACAAAGTATAAACATAGAGAAATTAAATAACAAAAGTAAAGTAATATTACGGCTTTAAAATAATTTCATCATCATCATCAACCTATAATGTTCCCACAGCTGGGACACAGGCCTCCTCTCTTGTGAGAGGGCGTGGGCCATAATCCACCACGCTTGCCCAATGCGGATTCGTGGATGTCACATGTCTTCGAATTTTTGGTTCATGCCGGTTTCCTCACGATGCCGCGATGTTTTCCTTCACCGTTTTGAGAGCAGTGGTAATGAAATAAATTACACAAAGTAATGCGCCTGCCTGGATTCAAACCCACGACCTACAACTCGTAAGTCGGGGCCGATAACACTGGGCCACCACAAAATTATTTGGTTTCAACTATTTCTCTATTAAAAAATAGCTTTCAGCAAAATCTTAGCCATTTTTTTAAAGACGAACATGAAAAATACTGGCTGTATAGAGACGACACCTCTCTTTTTCCGTCGTGGGTTAAAAATATATAATTATAGCTTATTTAGTAGTAAATAGGGACTATTACTATTTATCCCCATTTGCGTTGTCACTGGAGACAAGTGGGAAAAAAAACTCACAGATTATATCACCTTGTTTAAACAACATGTAACATAATTAACGCACATCCTTAGACACCCCAATTAGAATATTATGTTATAATCATAATACATATATTGATTTTTTAATTTAACATGTAAATGCATTGTTATTAACTAAATTTGTTATTTTGCAGTAAGGTTTATTTTTCTTTATTTTGTGAATGAATGACGGAATATGTATTTATACAAATAAAATTGCACCTTTCAGTCTTGTTGCCTTGATTTGCGGTCTATCTTAGTTTGTTTTGACTGTACAGATGTTTAGGGGAAATTTCCGTAGTTTTAATTATTTTTAAAAAATGATAGAAATCGATTCAGTAAACGATTCTGAACAAACTAATTTCAGGATGTGCGTTAATTATGTTACATGTGTACATATTATATTAACATTAATTTAAAAAAAAAAATAGATTTCAAAAAAAAAAAATGTTACATGTTGTATAAATATATAACTCGAAGGTGACTGACTGACATAGTGATCTATCAACGCACAGCCCAAACGACTGGACAGATCGGGCTGAAAGTTAACATGCAGGTAAATGTTATGACGAAGGCATCCTCTAAGAAAGGATTTTGATCAATTCTACCCCCAAGGGGATAAAAGTTTGTATGGAACTTTGTTAATTTTATAATAAATACTATGCTACCAACATCCACGCGAACGAATTTGCGGGCACAGCTAGTATTGTATAAAATTACACTCCGTCAATTGGCTTATAAACTGAAATTGTCCACAAAATCTAGAAGCAATTTTTTTGTATTAACTTTGGTGGACCCACTCGCGTGTTCTGAGCGCTCTATCTGCCTATTTCTTTGATCTGAGGTTCCAACATCCACGCGAACGAAGTCGCGGGCACAGCTAGTATTGTATAAAATTACACTCCGTCAATTGGCTTTTAAACTGAAATTGTCCACAAAGTCTAGAAGTAATTTTTTTTGCTACTTACACTGTTCAAATCTAATCTACAATTTTATTTGTCGTGACTGACATCTGTCATTACTTTAATAATATCAAGCACTATAACAAGTCGTAATCAACGTCATACCGCATAATATTAATTTACCGTGACGGTGATAAAATACTTCATCAATTTGATTCGTAATTAAACATGGGGTTTACTTTTGAGTCCGTGAACGAAGATACGGTTACGAATGCACGAACGTAACTAATTTGCGGTCATCATTCTCATTATCAGCCTATAATGTTCCCACTGCTGGGACACAGGCCTCCTCTCTGTGAGCGGGCCCAGTGCGGGTTGGCTGATGTCACATGTCTTCGAATTTTTGGTTCTAGGACATGCCGGTTTCCACACGATGTTTTCCTTCACCTTTTTGAGAGCAGTGGTGGTGAAATAAATTATACAAAGTAATACGCCTGGCTATGTTCGAACCCACGACCTACAACTCGTAAGTCGGGACCCATACCAGTGGGCCACCACTGCAATTTGCGGTCGCCTACCAATAATACCGTCAAATATTTTTTAATAATACTCTTAGATTGTAACGACTAACTAATTAGATTTTTACAGTCAAATAAATACCCTATTCTATACAAACGCGAGCGAAGCCTCGGGCAAAAGTAAGTTAAAAAAAACTTTCTTAAAAAATGTACTTAACTGACTTCAAAAACAACCACAAAAAAGTTCAAAATAGGGAACCTACAAAAAACTTTTCTTTCGAAAGTCACCGATGACTTAATTTTTATTTCCATTAACTTTACGTCACCTACTCCATCTCCACATACGAAATAAGAACCTCCTCCTTTTGGAAGTCGCTTAAATATGCTGAATTAAAAAAATAATTACTAATTTAAAAACCAGTACCCTTAGCACGAATTTTCACTCTTTTACTGTACAGTATTTACAGCGTTTCTTGTATGAAAAAATGGAACAGCGCCTCTGGTGTGCGAAGACGGAACTAATTTTTTACTTGAAATTGTCAAAGTCAATAAATAGCCAGTAGAAAAGCCAGTTTATTTTACGTCTCAAATACTGAAAACTCATGCTAGTGCTACTGAGAGATTTAAATTCTTTTAGCACTGTTGGTTTCAGTTTGTTTTTGCCAAAGTTAATTTTTACCGACAATGAATGGATAGTCTCGTGTTTAGCAATAGTTATGTAAGACTCAGTTACCTAACTACTAGATAGTTAAAGAGTTATGTCTGTGACCAGTAGAGCGAGACAGAAATACAGGTGTTTGTAATACAAACTAGTGTTCATGATCTTCTCTTATAAAAAAACAAGCCGTTGCCAGCGGCTTCACCCGCTACAACTCGAAAATTATTCCACGGAAACATAAAATCGGAATAAAAACTATCCTACTACTAAAACTACTAAAACTATCCAGTCCTCGCACCCAAGGCGGGATGGACGGTCAGACTTGTGCTGACTAAAATTCACGGTGATCCTTCAATAGCTCTTTACGTTCCAGGGTCAATGGTTACCTGAGGAGACAGTACTGAGACCTTTCGTGTTTGTATTTGAAATTGGTTCCTTAAAAAAAAGATAAATTATGAGTTACAAGATCAAATAAACAACATGTCCAATAGGTTAGTTTGATTAATTTAAAGTGATTGTAATTTTATTGTTATTACATAATTTAAAGAGGTAATAAAGACATAATGAAAATCCGGTTTTATTTTTAATTTATGGATTTAGTACTGTCTGATATTTTAGTGAATTAAGTCATTAAACTACATAGGTAGGTACTGTTTTAATACAAAAGTAGAGGCCCGGTATGTGCTTTGCTACTTTGACAGCAAAATACCCACTAAAAAAATGGTCCGCCATTTATTGAATTCATTTATTACAAAAAATGTGATAAATGAAGAACCGCTCGACCGATTTTGTGCAAACTTCACACAAACCATCTACTAAATAGTCCGAATAAAGCCTAAACATTTGGTTTGGTTATGTGAGTCCGTTACAAAAGTACAACAAAAAGTGGCATTGATTTTCCCACGTTTTTATCACTTACTTTTCTTGTTTATACAGGGTGAATTTTTCAAGTGGGCGTGGATGGCTATTCTCGAAACTATGAGGAATTTCGAAAAACGTTGAAAGGAGTCTCGAGGCCGATTTTGACGAAAACTAAAACTGCATCATTGGATTTTAGAAAAATCAATCATCCTAGCCAGGAATCGAACCCGCTGATTTTGGAAAAAAAAACACACCCTGTATTATTACACCATTCGATAGTGTTGCTGATAAGGATCAAATTCTGGGAAGTAATCATATACGGAAAACTTAAGCAAATAGCAGATTTTTATGAAATTGCTTTTTTTCCATGTTACTTTACTTCTACTGAGCCATAATTTATTCGAAATAAATAAAATTTAAATTTTTCAATGTTTCACTGGATTTGACGTCTCAACAGGGATTGTTGTACTTGGCAATACGAAATTATGGAGTTGAACTAAAAATAACATTATTATTAGTAATTTATGTTTCGAATACCCATATTGCCTTGATGGTTGATCAGTTTTTTTGTAATTATACGTTTTCCTTAACTTTTCCGTACATGATTATTTCCCAGAATTTGATCCTTATTAGCAACACTATCGAATGGTGTAATAATACAGGGTGTGATTTTTTTCCAAAATCAGCGGGTTCGATTCCTGGCCAGGATGATAGACTTTTCTAAAATCCAATGATGCAGTTTTAGTTTTCGTCAAAATCGGCCTCGAGACTCCTTTCAACGTTTTTCGATATTCCTCATAGTTTCGAAAATAGCCATCCACGCCCACTTGAAAAATTCACCCTGTATACAGGGTGGAATTTTGTAAAGCCACCTAGAAAGTACTCTTAATACTGCAGATAGAAAATTTTACTCAAAGGAAACATTCCTTTATTTTTGAAACTGCATTCAAAGATTTTCGAAAGTTGTCTTCTCACACCAGGGAATCGAACCGGCTAAAATCTGAAAAAATTACACCCTGTAGGTACTTTTATTGCATCAATGGTTAGGGTCAATTATAAGGATGAAATCTCTCTAATAAACATGATAAATTAAATGAAATGAAAACCATGAAATCTTAAATTACGAGTAATTTAATTATTTACAAAAAGTGGTAAACTAACTAATTAGTTGCTCGAAATGGGATTTAATTTTTAAATTCATTAAGTATTGACATCATTTTGTATGTTTTTTTTACACAATTAACTGTCAGCGTAATTGGGTATAAACACTAGTTTTTTTTTATTAAGTCATAACATTACACCTTTCTACCTTTTTTTATCACCCATTTTTTTGTAATATCTATAACAAAATGTGTTGCTTCTTCATAATCTAGGCACATCATAAACTATTACTAATAATAATAATTCAGATCCGGTTCTAAACCAATAGGTATTCATCCCCAATCAGTATTTAATAACACAATAAGAAATAAATGAAAAAAAAAACAGTTTCACCCTGATCACGACCTCTTGAGATGCGTCAAAAGACAACCGCGCGGCTTGTTTATTTGCGAGCACTGTCGCGGTGACTCCTGGCCCTATACCCTGAAAACAAAGGAATATGATTGGTGGATATCAAACGCATCCTTAGCAACGTAGCATAGCGCATCTCTGGTGGAAAAGCAGCCTTACTCTTGGCAGTAAACTCGAAAACATAACGTCAACCCACGATTAAATGAACGGTGGCGATCAGCGCCGGGCCCCGCGTCAAGCAAGCACGGTCGTGTTGGCTACGAATGTTACCGAACGACGCACGAAAATGCACGAACACTTGAGTTTCGTCAGGTTTCGGTTTCGGCAAAGTTTCGGCTATATTTTGGCCGAAACCGAAACTAGGGCCGAAACTAGATTTTTTGGCGGAAACCGACCGAAACCGAAACCGAAACCGAAATTTCGGTCGGTCACTACCAAATGGCAATTGACAATCGTTAACGTTCAGCAGTCGCTAATGTAGTTTCAACTTTATACGATATTGGATAAAGTTGAAAATCTATTAAAGATTACAGATCGTTTTCGTTTGTTTCGTTCGCTATCGCTTGGCAGTATTTATTAGATTTTCAACTTTATGCGATTGGGTATAAAGTTGAAAATGTATTAGCGACTTGTGAAGGTTAACGATTGTCGCTTGCCGTTTAGCTACAGGCTCTGTTATTCTCTAGACAACTTCTTTCATTTGTTTTCTTTGCAGACGCTGCAGTAAGTTGGAACAAAAAAAACTATCGGTAACCGGTGTAAATTCGAATCCGTCGTTCGTCAATTGGTACCAGTGGATTAATTTTTAGTTTGATATATTGATGAAACTTTGTTGCTGTTATATTGTCCACACTAAAAATTTCTTCTGCCTCATGGATGCTTTTTACCCAAACAAAAATTCGTGCTAAGTGTACTGTACCCTTAGCACGAATTTTCAGTATTTGAGAAGTAAAGTAAACTGGAACTTTGACAATTTCAAATTGACAATTTTTAAGGAAAAAATTAGTTCTTGCTTCGCACACCAGAGGCGCTGTTCCATTTTTTCATACAAAAACGCTGTAAATACTGGAAAGATACTGTAAAGTAAAAGAGTGAAAATTCGTGCTAAGGGTAATTACCTGATCGGGAACGTCGTATCAACTGTAGGTCTTACAAATTAATATTTGTTGCGTGCGACAATCGAACTCGCGATTGTCAATCACTTGGCTACTGCACCAACCGTCAGCGCTCGAACGTAAAGGTTGTGGCCACAGCACTTACGGTAAACTTTATCGGAATAAAACAGGTCTATAATAAATTATATATATATCACAGATTTCAACAAAAACGCGGTTTAACACATTTTGACAGATTAAATTATTAGTTTTGATAGATTAGCAATAATAAGGTCACATAGGTCAAGGTATAAAATAATTTAACCCGAGTTTGATAGAACTTTGTGTTCCACGCGCGGTTCTAGAAGCTGTCAAACTGGCGATGATGGGGCTTCCATAGGGCTTAACGCCTGCCGGGGTCGCGGGACTGTGTTGTATGGAAACCGTGACCCTAGAACTTTAAGGGCAATTGAAGGAACACAAGATTTTAGTCAGTACAAGTCTGACGGTATAGGAGAAATAATTTTATGATCTTAAAACGATAAAAAACCGTCTTAATCTATTGCCGCTATTACAACAATACTAAAAAACAGAATCAAATAATTATATTTAAGGGAGCTCTACAACAAACGCTTTTAAAAGACCACTTCGTGTTTGTGTGCCGACTCGCACTTGGCAGGTTTTGTGCTGGATTTTATAATTTAATTGTTCTGCTATCCCCTCGCGGAAAAAAATGGGTCGAATGTACAACAATCAAAATTAAAAAAAAAAAAAAAAACAAAACTTTTGGCTAATTTATGCTACTTTGTTTCTGGGGAATTATTTTTGTGGCGAACTTACAACAACCTTCCATAAATATACGCAACATTAACAAAGAAACAAAAAAAACTTGAGAGGTTTCAAGGGACACCCGGATGGAACGAAGTTACTGTATACACTCAACAAAAATAATCGTCGCGACTCCACTCCATTCCACTCCGCTCCGCTCCGCTCAGGTCCGCTCCGCTCCGCTCCGCTCCGCTCCACTCCACTCCACTCCGCTCCACTCAGCTCCGCTCCACTCCACTCCACTCTTTGAGCTCTAGCCCCCTTTCAAACGCGCGATAAGGAACTTCGTTCCAAAAAGTGTCGTGACAACTTTTCGTAAAAATATTAAATAGAAAACTTACAAAAAAATATGAATCATATTTTGTTTACACTTATTTATTAGGCGGATCGGGATTCATCTTGTTTACTACAATAATTATTATGTTTATAAAAAACTTATTTAATTATATTTCTACGCAGTTTATTTAACCGTATAGTACTAATTACTATGTAATAAATTGGTCACTTAACCATATTGACGGAAAAAAAATACCTCAAACTAAAAACATCTTAATCCTTAATATTAGAAAGAGATATTTGTTTGTAAGTTTGTTTTATCTATAGTTTAATATACAACGTGTAACGCCAAAAGCGCAAAACCTCTCGTGGGGTAACTCAGCCCATGTTACTGAACAATGTTTGTTCTAAGACTTTTGGAAATTCGCAAAAAAAAGAGATTTTTCATACAGATGGGCTTGGGGATGGAAAAACTAATTTTTTTTTTGTAATTTTCAATTATTAATTCATGCATTCATTCAAATTAAAATTAAATTTAAATTAAATTATTCACACAATTACAATTAAAAATTACGAGAATACAAAAAAAAAACATAGGTACCTACCGTGTGCCTCACGGCTGTACCATCAGTATGTAAAACATTTTTTTTTTGGGAATTTCCAAAAGTCTTAGAACAAACATTGTTCAGTAACATAAGCTGAGTTACCCCACGAGAGGTTTTGCGCATTTGGCGTTATGTACACGTTGTATAAAAATCAATGCCACTTTTATAACTCAAGAAGGGGCTCACCTATCCAAACCAAATGTTAAGGCTTTGTTCGGACTATTTAGTAAATGGTTTATGTGAAGTTTGCACAAAATCGGTCGAGCGGAGCGGTTCTTCATTTAGAATGGCCTGTTGGCCTAGTGGTTATATAGTGACCCTGACTGCTATGCCCGGGGTCGTGGGTTCGTTTCCCACCCAGGACAAATGTTTTTGTGATGAGCACGATCGTTTTTTCTGTGTCTGGGTGTAATTTATGTATAATATGTATGTATTTAGAAATATATAAGTATGTTCATCAGTTGTCTAGTACCCATAACACAAGCTCTGCTTAGCTTGAGACTAGATGGTGTTGTGTGATAGTTGTGGAATATATTTATCACATTTTTATAACAAATGAATTCAATAAATGGCGGATCAAGTTGTTAATGCGGATTTTGCTGTCAAAGTAGCGAAGCATGTACCGGGCATCTAGTTATACAATATGATATTTTTAACATATTTTTTTTTTATATAAATCCAATCATATAACTGGTTGTTACTATTCTTTTAACCTTAACCATATTATAATTTATGGTTTCGCATAAAAATTATAAGTTTGATTTAATTATGATACTTTATTCCTATAGTTCTTAAAATTAATAGTTAACACATTTAAAAATTTTGATTTATATTTTTGCTTATTTTAACCCTGTTTCCGATTGTATGTTGTAGTGCACTACATTTTTTTATTGTTTTGAATGTCTTTTTTTATATATTTTTATAAAAAAAAAAATTTAAAAATTTAAGGACAAAAAAAGTCCCAAATAAAAAAAAACGAACGCTTGGATTTAATAACCTTCTCTAAATTAAACTCGGTTTTAAAACCTTAATAATATTTATTGGTAGAAACTGACCTATGCTAACAAATAATATAATTTAAAGTCTACGGTTCTAGTTTTTGTTCATAAACTAGATAATAAAAAGCCGGAATTGCTTTTATATTTTATTTTAACGTTTCATCAGATACAGCGTGTTTCAAAAAAATAATTATTCTTATACGCATCAATGCATGCGACGAGCGTCGTAAAGATGATTTTTAAGGAAAGAAAAATTCAGCTTCGAGTTTGATTTGAACCCTCGCCTTTTGCATAAGTACTCCAAACGCCTTACCAATGGGGAAGGCCAGTCAAAGCTAATTGTAGATGGCGCCACCATAGCTAAGTCCTAATCCGGCCAATGAGGTAGTACTATTTTGAAGTACCTATAAGATTTGAACCAATGACGATGCTTGGAACAAGCGTTACTAGCGCCATTAGTTCCCCAGTTGCCATCCCGATTAGACTACCGCAACTCAGAAGCTGAATCTTCTATTCCCTTGTTTGGACCTTTTACGGCAACGTGGCGCCATCTCTTGGAGTAGTTTCTAAGTACTTTTGGAAGTACATGGAAACTACAATTTTCAAGGCTCGTTTTCGTCAGTTTTTAAGCTATTACATAGCTTTTCTCGCGGGCTCTGAGCGCGGCGACCGAATCGAGAAATTCCCTTAGGAAAATAAACCTAGCACCCCGCATCGTCTAACGTCGTTTCAGTTTGGCAGACTTTGATACGGTGTTTGTTTTTCTTGACGTTTCACTTTATTGACATGGCTGACAATAGCCAAAAATAAAATAAGAAAATGCACAAACTGATAAAAATGCTATGCAATGACTTTGCCGCGGCGGTCCCCGAGTGCCTCACGTATTTTTTGTATATTTTCTTTCAAAAATTTGTTATGAATGGCATTGTAAATTCTCACGGAGAATGGAAAGCACAGATACCATACTCTAGATTCCATATGACAAGACAACATAATATGCGAGTCACGTTAGTGCATATGACTTTTCAAAAGTTCGAATTCGTTCTTGATCCCAGTGTCGACCAGACACTAATGTCGTAGACGTGGACGCTAACGGTTTCTATAAATCTTTAGACTTTTATATTTTAGTCAGTACAAGTCTGACAGTCCCTACCGTCCTGCCCTCTCGGTGAGAAGAATTATTTGATGATATTACCACTTCCAACCACCAGAGTCACCGACATAGCTCATATTTGCAAGTTGAAGTGGCAATGGGCAGGCCAAATCGCTCGTAGAACTGACGACCGATGGGGAAGAAAAGTTCTCGAGTGGCGACCACGGACCGTAAGACGCAGCGTAGGCACGCCTCCCACTAGGTGGACCGACGACATCGTGAGGGTCGCGGGCAATGGATGCAAGTGGAGAATGTCGTTCGGCGGTATGGCGGTCTAAGGGGGAGGCCTATGATCAGCAGTGGACGTCTTCCGGCTGATGATGATGATGATGATTATCACTTAAAAAAAGACTTCAACTTGACTTGAGAATAAATGTAATTATTTGATAGAAAACGTTTTATACGAGTACATATAGAGAGCTGTTATGACGCGCATAGGTTGACTTGTTCATCGTAATTATATCATCAATTATTATATTAAATCTAGAGCAAGTTATTTATGGGGGAAGTCTCTTCCCACCATGGATAATTTTTCTTTTAATTTCCTGAACCCAAAAAAATACATGCTGTATGTGTAACGTTTTTTTTTTTTAAATAAACTTTGTCTTCAATTATAAGTTAGTACCTACAAGATTTGAGGTTAATTATCTTTTATATAATTCTACATTTAATTTATTAAATAATAATTATCTAACACTCCTTAATAGGTAATTATGTAATTGTTATATTTTTATGTGCCTAAATAAAGTTTATAACTTATAAATGTTTTCTTTCTGAGATTTCACCTTTTAGCCGGATTTCAAACCAACTCATATTTTTTAAACTAGTATTTTATCATGTATTACACCCAGATCCGAAAAAACTACTTGTACAGTCACGAGCAATAACATGTATATGTTACGGCTAATACCCGAAGTGCGGTTACACCTAGGTTTAACCGGCTAAACCTAGGTGTAACCGACCACATGCGGTTAAATCTAGGTGTATCCTTCCTTCACAGGAGCAAGTCGAAGGAGCCCCGCTTCGCGAGGCTCCTACTTCTGCGTGACCTAAACTGTCCGAGTTGGGTGCCAGCAAGTCCCGAGGTTAGACCTAGTTCTAACCAGTAACCGAAGATAACTAGGATACACCTAGGTTTAACCGCATGTGGTCGGTTACACCTAGGTTTAGCTGGTTAAACCTAGGTGTAACCGCACTTCGGGTATTAGCGGTAACATATACACTTAACAAAATTCAAACGCAAATTACTCGTGAAATACTGGTTTCCACTTTGAAATAAGACCTATATCGTAACAGTAGGTATGGCTTCCAAAATAGAAGCCTAATAAAAAGGCAAAAGTTTAATCAATATGGTAGAAGAACATCACTTTTGAATATTGCTTAGTGTATACATACTATTGCTCGTGACTGTACGATAGTATGTCATACAAATATTTTGTTCCTTGCGGGGATCGAAACTACGATACGTAGCGCCGCAGTCCAATCACACAGCCTCTGTGCCAATCTTGCCACCACAAAGATTATTTTTTTTTTTTTTTTTATTTATTTATTTCATTAACACATACAATTGCCATTACAGGTAATACCCAAGCTAACAAAAGTAGTCATAATTTAGTTGTCTGCCCAGTCCCAAGTAACGGGTCTGGGTCTTACGTAGTGGTCAACTCACTAAGTGTCACCCTCTGGAATTCCGCCAAAGAGCAAGAAAATAAGTCTAACCGCCGGATAGGATATAAAGATACTTATACTGCTGGCCTACTTCATCCCACTACTGGCCAAAAGCCTCTCCCTATAATTATAATATTCCACAACTATCAGACAACGCTATCTAGTCCCAAGCTAAGCAGAGCTTGTGTTATGGGTACTAGACAACTGATAAACATACATTATATTATTTCTAAATACTTACATATTATAGATAAATTACACCCATACACAGAACAAATGATCGTGCTCATCACACAAACATTTGTCCTGTGTGGGAATGACCATGACCTCCGGCATAGCAGTCAGGGTCACTAACCACTAGACCAACAGGCCAGTCTAAAGGCCAGCGTAGGACCTACAGGTTTTGCGATCTAGGGCCAAAGTGGACCACTGATCGGTGGTTTTGTGCAGCTTATTCCACCATCTTCTACAAGCTCTGTCACGACGCCTTCTGGCTGTATCAGGGCTCCACAAAGACACCATAACTAATTCTTGTCTTTTCCTTTTTCCACAGATTAAATCACACATGTAGCGAACCCCCGGCCACTATCTTCCACTACCGACCACTGACGACCAGGCTACACCATGACGCGTCTCACAGTTGCCCAGACGGCCAGGAACAGGCTGTTTGGTCTGGCACCATCGCCTGATCGAAGAGTGCCTTTGAGTATGCTGATTTCGCAGCAAAAGAAATTGAGTTGTGGTGAGTAGTTTGTTTTAATATTATGTATATTGTGTGTTGTGCAAAGGGACTAAGACATACGCGACGCGCCATCGATTCGGGCTTAGTCCTTAAGAGGATCGTCTACCGAGCGCTCGTCCATACTAAAAGAGAAAACGTTTTCCTGCCCCTATCTCAATGATTTTTTAAAATGCTTCTGACACAGTAAACAACTAGGTCTATAGGTTTTCTTTTCTTTAAAAGTTGTAATAGTTTGAAAGTTACAGGCGCCTAAGAGTTACTAGTTTTACGACAAAATCTTCATTGAAGTAAAACCTTTGTATTTTAAAAGCAAAGAAATTTTAGAAAAAAAATAAAACCCACAAACTAGAATATAATATGTTGAAACGATTGACGTTAAAATCTAAGAGATTAGTCATGATTTAGTATGTGAAAAACGTTTTCTCCCGAGACACAAACATTTAAAAAATACTTACAGTCATTCGCGAGCTGCAACGCTCTCTATTGCACGATCGGGGGTTTTCAACGCGTGAGAGGGATAGCACGAGTTTTTCTAAATACCTATTTTTTGAAATGGCAGCCGCTATACTATCCTCTTAATCAGACGGCGAGCTACTCATAACTCGCTCTCCACGCCTACAGCTGCAGATCTCGCTATCCACGACGCGACGCCCCAGGCGTCTGGGCGTCGGCGTTGGAGGATTGCCACACATGACTAACCTAAAGTGAAGCAACACTACCACGCGGTCAAAAACAAGATGGGGTGACCTTGCATTTAATTCCGAAAAATTATCTCCGAGGCTGTTCCTAAATGACTGTTTAATTACACATTTTGGAAAGTCAAGCAGTGATGTCGAAGGTTAGAAGAGGGATGGGTGGTCTTCTATGAGTTCCCACTTCCATAATTCATGTATTTCTGTATAATAAACATATATTATCTCGCCTTTTTTCCATGTTGGGATAAGCAGAGTACCTTTCTTATCTACTAAGTAATAGCTTGGCCAAAGCCTGCCGGGGTCGCGGGATTATTTCCTTACCGTGACCCCGGAACAGAAAGGGCTATTGAAGGACACGGTGGATTTTAGTCAGTAGAAGTCTGACAGTCCCTCCCGCCCTGCCCGGGGTTGGAGGAGTCATTTGATGATTTTACCACGCTAAAAAAAAAAAAAGTAATAGGTTGTGTCTATAGGAGATCCCTCATCGCGAGCATTCACCTATAATGTAACGTTAAGCTGGGTACTTGGGTACTACTTAGCAGTGTTGCATGTAACGTATCAGGTACTGTATCAACCTCAAATGGGTACGGCTCGTTCGAGCACACTGCGAGCCACCTTTGTCTTACTAGCTTTAGCTGACAGCGAGCAGTTCGCAGCGGGCTCGTGCCCACGTGCCTACTCACTTGATACCGTATCTGATACGTTACATGTAACACTGTTATAAAAGTGAGTACCATAATATGCATTGTAGATATTGCACCCGTGCGGAGCCAGATCGGGTCGCCAGTGCTTTATAAAAAACTCTGGAAATGCCCAACTGGAAGCAATGCCAGTGTCCCATCAGTGGGAAATTGGGAACATTATAGGCTGGTTACACGTGTTAACCTCGTAAAACGAAATATAAATCGTACGATTTGTGCAATTTTTCCTTACAACATACACAACCATCCGATTTTCGTAACATTAGCCAATGGTTTAAGTATTAAGCTGTTTATAATAATATCTGGTTGACCGAGCTTCGCTCGGTTTTTAAAATGTCTAAATCTTGGGAACCAAACTTTTCTCGAACCTGGGACCTTGATAAATCGATTCCTTGAGCCGAAAAACCCCTAATCTGTAACTTTCATGAAAATCCTTGGAGCCGTTTCCGAGATCCTGATTATATAATTATAAATATATAAGAATTGCTCGTTTAAAGATATTAGATTAGATAGATTTATGAGTGAAAAGGTGAATGACCTGTAAAACTGTCACTTGAAAATTACTTTTAGGTAAAAATACTTGGTGTAAATAAATTTTCAAAATTTATTATTTTCATATGACTACATGTATAAAATACTATGCAACGTTCATTGGGCTCACAGCTAAGGAGTGGAATTCCCTGCATCTATATTTCCCGACAGCTATAACCTTGGGGTCCTCAAGTCAAGAGAACAGGTTACTTCTAGGCAAGCGTGCTTCATCGTCGACCACATCTTCGCTTACCATCAGGCGAGATAGTGGTCAAACACGAACCTGTCTTTGAATAAATAATGCTCGCTTCGCTCGGTCTCTTTAGCCACCATTCGAACGTATGCTGTCTATGTCAGAGGGTAATCTGCCGTGGGCCAATAATATCACAGGATAAAAAAAATCGCTACTATCTCACAACTTGAACACTCACTAATCACTGCACACGCAAAACCGTAATGCATGCAGTAGCTACTTGCCAGTCGGTTTCGTTCTGTAATAGCTCGAATTAACATCATCGCCGCCGTCGCTTCAAACCACAAAATACGATAATTATTATGAATTTCCACGTTGCGGTAGGTAAACTGAGAAAAATACGTCGAAGATTACTGGCGTCTAGAACTAGCTATAAGTAAATATCCTCCAATACAATCCAGTACTATCTTCTAGTACTATCGTCCAGTACTATCTTCCAGTACTATCCTCCAGTACTATCTTCCAGCACTATCTTCCAGCACTATCCTCCAGCACTATCCTTCAGTACTATCCTCCAGTACTACCCTCCAGTACTACCCTCCAGTACTATCCTCCAGTACTATCCTCCAGTACTCTCCTCCAGTTCTATCCTCCAGCACTACCCTTCCAGTTACTCTAATACTGTCCGTCAGTGCTATCTGCTAGTATACTGACCTCAAGAATTGTTTCTTCACCGTATTCATATATTTAGTTGGAAAGTTATGACCTACATTATAATGACATTGGAAAAATGTGTTGTGGTTTTTTTCTTCATTAATTTGTGGCATAGTTTCAATTCGTAAAGGTGTTGTATCAACTTGAGCATTCACTTCTTATGAGCATTTTTGCGAATGTTACATCACAGAAAAACAAACGAGAGCATTCTAACGAACGTTCGTGCGAGCTTTTTGCCTAGCTGGTGGCCTACTATGAACTCTTAACGCGATCTATGTGTAGTTTAGGCTGTGGGAAAGAGATGGCGCTAGACGACTAGTATAGCTCTGTCTCTTTTCCACAGCCTAAACTGGATCGCGTTAACCGCTCGTAGTAAGGCTCCTGATTGTCAACTCTGACATCATCGTGAAGAAAAATTACTGTCGAGCATCGACTAGAGCATTCGCTAGAAAGATCGTGGAAATGTTCGTTGCAATATTTGGCTCTATGCTTGGCTCTAGTGACCTTCCATGACGTATTTAAACCTTAAGGCCTGACTGACGAGCATTCGCGTACATTTAGTACAGATTTAATACAAGGTCCGCATTGTGATGCTCGATTGTCTTCCGTCATTGATGAAATGTTCGAGTCTGTAACGTTACATTACAGGTGAATGCTCGCGGTGAGGGAGTGCCTTAAAACGACGAATGTTCGATTTTCTGTTACAAGTAAAATGGTCAAGTCTATCGGCATCTTTATACGACTGTAATGTGCTCATCTACCACCATAAATAAGAATAAGAAACGTGTAGATTTTTATCTTTTCTTATCTTTTGTATTTACATTAATCTTTACTCTCTCGTACTTGCATGGCTGAGAAAAAAATCACTAAGGTAATGTTACTTCTTCCTAATCCTACTAATATTATAAATGCGAAAGTTTGTGAGGATGTATGTATGTGTATGTAGGTATGTTTGTTACTCTTTCACGCAAAAACTACTGACTCGATTTGGATTATATTTGGATCACAGATAGTTTATAACCTGGATTAACATATAGGGTAGTTTTTATCCTGATGTTATGTTCCCGTGGGATAATTTTCGAGTTGTAGCGGGTGTTGCAAGTTTGCTAAGATGGATAGATGGATCTTTGTTACTCTTTCATGCAAAAACTACGGAATGGATTTTCATGATATTTGGTACAAAGATAGTTTATAACCTGGATTAATACATAGGATAATTTTTATCCTGATTTTTGATCTAATTTTCGAGTTTTAGCGGAGTAAAGCCGCTGGCGATAACTAGTCTCATAAAATACATGAAATCAAGCCTAAAGAGTTTATTCATGCACTAAATCTTAAGAATACTTTTATAGATATAATGTTTACATAATTACATAAATAATAAGGCTTTAACACAAGTAGATTTTGCAAACGATTTAGCCGTACGGTTAGTCACGATCGCTTGCAAAAATTAGTAATAAGAAAATGCTCATAATGTAAAAAAACTACTGACCCAAACAAAAATAAAATAAGTAATATTGCCGAGGAACAACAAAAAACGTTATAATGAATATTGTTTGTATGGTGTGCATAATCTGCAGGTACGACAGTGCCCCCGCCAAGACGAGCCAAGCGAAGCGCAAGGGCACTACCTACCTTTTCTCGAAGTGTTTTTGAACCCTCATAGAGTTGGTTTCCGATGTACCAGATAGTTCATATTCTCAGGATATGATGCCAATAATTGACTTATTAAACATACAAAGTCTCAATTGAATAGCTTTTATACTTTAGATTTTATTGATATCTAAAATACACCGATTTCGTCACTGACACACTCACTCATAAACTGATGAATGTATTCTATTTATCTATTTTATCTATCTATCTATTCTTCCGCCTTGTCCACAATTATACAAATGATTTAATCTGTCTATTAAATAAATCATTGAACTAAGCTCAAGTTTAATAAATCATATCATATTATGTAATTACCGGTAACTGATAATTACATTTAACCTTAAGACTTGGGTCAAAGTTTAATTAAAATCTTAAAGCATTTGCTATAAGATTGCGTTTGTAAAGCAAGCTTAGATTTTACATCAAGAGATTTTTTAATCGTTTAGTCTAAGTGTCTGACCAAAGGTCCAGTTTCGGCCAAACTTTGCCTGATTCTTTCGGCTCGGCCGAAACTTGGTTTGTATGTAGTGTCTCGAGTCGTTCAGTTAATTTTAGATGAATTCACTGTACATGGCTGTCAGCAGAGCTCGCCAGCGTTTTTTATGTTTGTGTGATGAGCACAATCATTTGTTCTGTGTCTGGGTGTAATTTATCTATAATATGTATGTATTTAGAAATATTTAAGTATGTTTATCAGTTGTCTAGTACCCTAGCTCTGCTTAGCTTGGGATTAGATGGCGATGTGTGATAGTTTTGGAATATTATTATTATTATCTATAAAGGACAAATAACTTACTGATAACTAAACCACCTCGATTTTAAACGATTTATTACACCTTAAGGTTGTACAATGAAATCAGATTAAGATTAATAATATAATCAGTAGTTATACAAGATTTTTAATTACAGAAGCTATTTCAATCATCTGTAAATTGCAGTTATTACAGTGTGTCGGAAGCCAGGAAGTCTGACAATTAGTCTGACTAAAGGTTATCTTATTGACTTCGTTATCCCACTACTGGGACACAGGCCTCCTCTCTGTGAGAGGGAGTAGGCCTTAAGAGCGTATATTCCGAAAGTTGGCAACGTCGCAATTGTTTGTCAAATATTATCAAGTTTTAATTAATTTAGCATTGTTACTGTATGAAAATAAGAAATATGGTTCTGTAGTGCACTAAAAAATTGATAAGGGAATGCAATAATTAATATCGTAACACCGAATATATAGTTTTAGATGTGAAAAAAGCATTTGAAGCTTTCCAAATGCCTTTTATACACCTGAAACGGTTACAACATCAAATTCAGTGTTTTAATTGCATTCCTATATCATTTTTAGTGCACAACAGAGCGATATTTCTTGTTTTCATACAGAAAATTTGTCGAATTAATTAAAACTTGTAAATATTTGACAGCTTTTTGCGATGTTGCCAACTTTCAGAATATGCGGCCTTATACCACCACGCGGGCCCAGTGCGGATTGGTGGATGTCAATAACTTCGAATTGTTGGTTCTAGGACATGTCGGTTTCCTCACGATGTTTTCCTTCACCGGTAAAAAACGGTGTACCTACGCCAAATTAATTAACTATTGTTTCAAGAAAAAGAATACAAGATGTATTAAAAATTACACATCCAAGTCATTATCTCAATTATTTCATTTTGCAAACATGCATTTTCAAAAATTTTGTATTACAAAAAAAAACTTGATTGTCCGAAAACTACATGCAATGTCCATTATAATAGCTAAAATTGGCAAAATTACTTTAATTTCTTTCATCATAAAAAGACGTTGCTCGCAGCCATCTTGGAAAATCCCATTTTTATTGCAACAATCATAATTTAGACTTGGATTACAAAAACAACTAGGTAAAGTACTTTTTATTTGTTTGTAATATTCCACACAAATAAACAAGGTACCGCGGCCATGCAACGTAAAAGGGCAACAGAAGATAAACATCCTTTTTCCATGCATGAAATCAACAGTTTATTTAGTTCGCTCGCTTCGCTCGGTCTCTTTAATTTTCATCACACCATTCGAACTTATCCTGACTATGTGTTTGTGCCCTAATCTATCTCTGCCATGGGCCCAGTTGCCCATTATAACACCAAAAATGTGTTGGATGCGTTACCCCCTACCCTATTCCGACAAATTGGTCAGTAATGCTATAATTTTGACATAAATTGGTATATTTTAAGTTTCCGGTACATCGACACCGTTGAAATCACCATCATCATCATTCTATAATGTTCCCACTGTTGGGACACAGGCCTTCCCTCTGTGACAGGGCCATAATCCACTATGCAGGCCCAGTGTGGGTTGGTGGATGTCACATGACATGTCTTCGAATTTTTGATTCTGGGACATGCCGGTTTCCTCACGATGTTTTCCTTCACCGTTTTGAGAGCAGTGGTGATCAAAAAAGGTACCTACACAAAGTAAGGTGGCTGGCTGGGTTCGAACTCACGACATCCAACTCGTAAGTCGGGGCCGATACCACTGGGCCACCACTGCTGCTCTACACTCTACTGCTGGACATTTATGCTTCCCCAATGGAACGCCATTTCAATCGATCACCGAGTACTCTCAGCTGTTACCAGCCACCATAAGGCCGAGACTCCACCAAAGCTGTATCGAGCTGTGCGGAGTCGAGACGTGTTTTGAACAACCAATAGAATTGCGTTACTGACACAGCTCCACTCCGCAACGCTATTTTATTGGTTGTTCAAAACACGTCTCGACTTGCACAGCTTTGGTGGAGTCTCGGCCTAAGTTATATCAGAAAGCGCCAGCACATGATTTGTTATATTACATAACGAGAAACTCATAGTTATGTAAATTAATTTGAAGAAAACTAAGTCAGTAGTTACAAGGTTGAGGTGTAACTTGATTTGGTTAAAAACTGTGACTGTAGGTCTTATTGTCAGCATACAATAGCCTATTATACAATTGTGTCATTATAAATGTCAAATTTTGTAATGTTGCATGGATATTTGTTATTGAATATCATCTCTTCCTGCCCTTATCCCATTCTACTAGTGGTCGTCGCAACACGTTTTCTTCATCCATTCTCCCCTATCAGACGTCACAGTATCATTTACTCCTTTTTCTTTCATATCATTCCTCACACAATCCATCCATCCTTTCTTTGGCCTTCCTCTTCCTCTCCATCCATCAACATTCATATCTACCGCCAAAAATCTTGAACGAAATCGAAAAAAATCGACACACAGATAAATTAATACATAGGATGCTCTAAAACCCCAGCTCGATGCCTTAGGACAATAACTGAACTGACAGGCCTGTTGGTCTAGTGGTTAGTGACCCTGACTGCTATGCTGGAAGTCGTGGGTTCGATTTCTACAGGACAAATGTTTGTGTGATGAGCACGATCATTTGTTCTGTGTCTGGGTGTAATTTATATTAAATATTTATGTATTTAGAAATGTTTATCAGTTGTCTAGTACCAATAACACTAGCTCTGCTTAGCTTGGGACTAGATGGCGTTGTGTGATAGTTGTGGAATATTATTATTTAACTTTCTCACGGACAAAACCACGGACATGAGCTAGTTACAATGTTCGATGCAATAAATGGGCGTGGCTTTTGTCAATCACACATAAGTGCGAAAAGAGAGATCGACCATACATATTAAGCTGACCTAGAAAAATATTATTAACAAAACTATAAATTCTTTCAATTTCATTTCAATTTCTCGGAGGTTTCTTAAAAGTGAAATCATCATTAGCCTATAATGTTCCCACTGCTGGGACACAGGCCTCCTCTCTGTGAGAGGGAGTGGGCCGTAATTCACCACGCGGGCCCAGTGCGGGTTGGTAGATGTCACATGTCTTCGAAGTTTTGGTTCTAGGACATGCCGGTTTCCTCACGATGTTTTCCTTCACCGTTTGAGAGCAGTGGTGATGAAATAAATTACACAAAGTAGTGTACCTGGCGGGGTTCGAACCCACGACCTACAATTTGTAAGTCGGGACCGATACCACTGCCACCACTGCTCTCATAAATAAGTGAAATGGTGTGGAACAATTTCTTGTAATAATTAAGGGCATAAGGTATTGTAATTCGTTTTTGCTGTTCACTTTCAATCTGTATTAATTTTAAGATAATAGTGGTATAGTTTGTATTTAGGAGTTTATCTCAGGAACTGAATCATCATCTGCCTGCCTTTTCCCAACTATATTGTGGTCCGCTTCCAGTCAAACCAGATGCAGCTGAATATCAGTATTTTACATGGAGCGACTGACTATCGAACTTCCTTTCGATAACCCATGGTCAGACTGGTTGTCAGACTTTTAGAGCTTCTGACTAACAGTAACGACTGTCAAAGATCTACAAAGTTACAGCCGGAACCAACGGCTTTACATGCTTTCTGAGGCACGGAGGAAACTCGCTATGACAGATGATCACCCATCCACAGACCATTCTCAGCAAACGCGGCTTAACCCGGAAGTTCAGCCTGTACGGCTGTAATTATTTAGCCACGAGATCCTCACCGAACGGCAGCTGATGACTGATTCCAAAAAAATAATTAGATAACGCTTGTAGTTCGCTTCGAGTTGCCTCGATCGTAGTCAAAACCAGACTGACTCGGTCGCCGATCGGTGCCCCTTTTTATACCCCGGCCGGACACACTAGATGTTTCTAGAAGGTGGTCGAATGTTCTGGAAACATCCATAGACTTCGACATTAACCCATACCTTCTGGAACATTCTAGAATCATCTCGAAACATCTAGAACAGGGAAGAACTTTCTAGAAACTTCCAGACCAATCTTCACTAGAATAGTCGAGAACCTTGTGGAACCTTCGAGAAGCTTATAGATTGGTCTCGCAATCCGATCGACGTAACAATACGAGTATGATAGAGCGAACGTAGAACACGAAGCGTTGTAGAACCATGGTCCTTAATCGGACGGCGAGGAATTCATTACTCTACGTCCGTAAGCCTGGCTCCTTCCTCCTAAGATGTTGTTCGATACCCTTAGCAATTAAACCATTGGTTGATACGATTATCAGTAAAATGATCGCTTAGTCTACAATATGGCGACCTATATGTTTATGCTATCGTTAAATAAATCACCAATTTACAAAATCAATTTGCTATAACAGCAAACTATTAAAAGTGATATCGAAGCCACAATAACCGCTTGTTGCTTAACGTAAACCGCATCGAAATCGGGTCAGCAGTTGCCGAGAATAGTTGTCATATCCGCCGTTTATAGATATTACTTGCTTGTTAACTGTTAGAGGTCGCTTAGCAGGTAATATTGTACTTTAAGTACAAGTTTTAAAACCACCACAGTTAAGGATTTATGGTAACATTTTCGCCCAAGTGTTAAATTGTCCACATGTCATTACGTAAAAAAGTCAAAAGTTTAGTTAAAAAGATCAAGTGACAAAATGTCAATACGACAAAAAGTAAAAATGATTTTATATCTACAAATTAAATTTATTAACGACATTGGAACACAAAGGGCTTTAAAAAATAATGAAATTTGATCTATTACCTATCTAAAAAACAAATCCAGGCGTCGTTTTATCACAAAATCTAGGATTTTGAGCCATGTACAATATGACTTTTGGACATTATAACACTTGTTGATTTTTACAAAACTTCATTCTAAACAAATAGAAATATGACATTAGGTTATTCTGACATGTAGACATTTTAACACTTGGACGAATACTACCATAAACCCAGTTAAGGAATCATTAAATAGCTTATAAAAATTGGCTTCAGTATAGAAGCAAAAATGAGTTTATAAGGGGCAGTTTGAAAGTGGCGCCTGTTACAGAAAAAATGAAAAGAAATCATCTATCTTGGTATGGACATGTGATGAGGAGGGATGACACTCATGTGACTAAGAGAGTGATGATTATGAATGTTTATGGATGGAGAGGAAGAGGAAGGCCAAAAAAGATGGATGGATTGTGTAAGGAATGATATGAAAGAAAAAGGAGTAAATGATACTGTGACGTCTGATAGTGGAGAATGGAAGAAGAAAACGTGTTGCGACGACCACAAGTAGAATGGGATAAGGGCAGGAAGATAATGATTCTAGAAGCAAATATGATACGAATGTTATACCTCCACAATTTTATTTTGACCTTAGGGACATTCGTATACATCTGTATCTGTATCCCGTGTTTTCATTGACGAACTTAGAAGAGTTCACTACTAGAGGACAAGACCGCCTCTTCGTGTGCAATAGTTAATAAGTCTAGTTTGTAGGTGATTCATATATATTATGTATTATCTAATAGCGGCCCGTCCCGGCTTCGCACGGGTGGACATGATGATTTTCGTACTCTATAACCTGGTCCTGATGGTTAGAAACACAAGAAAAAAAGAATTATCCGAGTCGGTCCAGCCGTGTGCAAGTTTTGGGCTTAGCATTTAGCGATCCATTTTTATATTATAGAAAGAAGAAGATTATTAGAGTTAGGCACCTGAAATAAAAAAAAAAATAAAAAAAAAACTGGAGGGCAATGCTAGAAGGCAGTGTCAGGAGACAGTGCTGGAGAACAGTGCTAGAGGATACATAGTGTTGGGGCCTGGAAGACAAAACAAAAGTTTTTATGCACGCTACGTTTTTTAAACTGACAGTATGTTGACCCCATAACCCCTGCAAAATTCTAACAGCTCACAGTTTTTTCTGAAGTGATTAAAAACAGGAAACACAACAATAAAAGCCATTTAGCTATTTTTTAGATTCGAAAAACTACTTTAGACGTATGAACGTGACTTCAAACAAAGATTTTTACTGCCAATGTAATGTCTAGCTATAGTTTACTCAAATAAATTGCTGTAATTTTGTTTACTGAGCTCGCTACGCTCACGACGTCACTGTTGACGCGATTAGCTGATCATCATCATCATCATCTCAGCCGTAGGACGTCCACTGCTGAACATAGGCCTCCCCTATAGACTTCCAATAGGACCGGTTGTAAGCGGCTTGCATCCAGCGTGATCCTGTGATTTCCATCAGATCGTCTGCCCACCTTCCAGGTGGACGGTGTATGGCATGGGCATAGCCACGGTGGGGCAGGGAGGGGTGCTTGCCCCACCTTGACTCCGACTTGTTAGGTGTCTTTTATCCAAAATTAAATAATGTAGGTACTTACTTAATACAATACCTTTTTCCTACACCTCCACTGTTCTTTTCTGATTAATTTCGTTGCAGGATCCAAGACAGGTAAATTCATTCTCCGGGACACGTCGAGCTTCATTGCCTCGGCGCTTTTCTGGTGGTTGCCACTGTTGATTCTGACTTTCAGGAATTGCAGTGGTTTGGGAATAGTGTGGTGGGTTTGTCTCAATAAATAATACAATACCTACTTAATATCCGTAAGAAATCATACTCGACAATCGTCAGACGACACAAAAAAATCTAGAATTTTGCCCCACCCTGTGCACATGGCTGGCTTCAAGAAGCTTACGGCCCCATTAGTCATCAGTTCTGCGTGCTATATGGCTTGCCCACTGCGGCTTCAACTTGCTAATTCGATGGGCTATGTTGCCAACTTTAGTTCGTCTACTAATTGACTTCTTAAAACTAGATGATGAGTTTCGTACCTGACTACTCTGAGAAGAAACAGCCGAAACAAACTCAGAGGTCACTGTCTCTTTTAAAGTCCAGACATTATACTGTTCAAGTCATACGAGGACTTGGTGTCTGAAATGGTCTTTTAAAGAAAGAATCATACGGATTTGAGTGGACCTGTCCAGTCAGTGCAAGCATTTGTCAGTTATCGTGTAGCTCGACTCTTAACTCAAGGAGCTCAACGAAATGACAATACCAGAGAAAGGACTCACCCAGGGCAGGGCGGGAGGGACTGTCAGACTTGTACTGACTAAAATCCACGATGTCCTTTAATAGCCCTTTACATTCCGGGGTCACGGTAATTCGTTAGTCCCGCGAACTAGCAGGTTTTGGCTCTCTAAAGAGCCCCGTCATAATGCTGAAACTCTTTGGCCTCAAAGAGTTTCGCGCGTGGAAAATAACTCGCCGTCTACCCGGGCATGGTCCATGGTCGGACAGCGAGTTTCCTAGAAAGGACATACATAGGTACTGACAAATTTGGGTTAACCGCCAACCAAGGTGAGGTTCAGTGGAATTATTAGTAAACTTACATGTTAGTCATATGTTACTTAATAATAACTTAACCTCAAGTTTAAACTAAGTACCTTGGAACGTCACTGACTCATGTTTTTAATGTAATAACTTCGTAGACATGGAATTATTTAGCATTGGGGTTCCTTGTTACTAAACTTATTCATCATAACATTACGCCTAAAGTCTGCTACTTTCATAAACGTTGTGAGAGCACTGGTGGCCCAGTGGTTTCAGCCCCGACTTACGAGTGTAGTTCGTGGGTTCGAACTCAGCGAGACGCATTTATTAGGGCTCCCGCACACGGACCACAAAACACCGTCACACGCCACTCGCTCGATTCCGCATCCCTCTCTCTCTCTTAAACTCAGTAAAGCATTGGTTAAAAAAGGAGCAGCAGTGGCTATAGCGAGTGGCTCGTGTGCGGCGACACTTACTTTGTGTAACTTATTTCATCACCACTGCTCTCAAAATGGTGAAGGAAAACATCGTCAGGAAACCATCTTGTCTTAGAACCAAAAATTCGAAGACATGTGACATCCACCAACCCGCACTGGGCCCGCGTGGTGGATTATGTCCAACTCCCTCTCACAGAGAGGAGGCCTGTGTCCCAGCAGTGGGATCGTTATAGGCTTGTGATGAAGATAAGAGCCTAAGTATATGAAGGTTAAATACTTAAATGTTATTTAAACATTACCATTAAATATGTGTTAAGGTTAACTTTAAAGGTAATAAAAATAACGCCCTTACTTAAAATGTAATTATGTAAATTCGTCAAATAGTTTCTTATTACAATAGGAAGTTAATTAATTTTGTTGTCAGAATTTTGTTGTTTTGTTGTAACTCGCGCAAGTAAAGGTGCGGGTTTGCGGTTTACCCGCGCGAGTAACATGCGCAAGCTACTTGATTAAGTTACCCGCTGGGTGCTTGTACACGGCGCAAGTAGCTTGAGCATGTTGAGGCACTTACGCGGGTTACATGCGCCGTGCCCCTTAGTACCCTTAGTATAGTATTACAAACTAGCTGTCGGCAGCGACTTCGTCCGTTAAAAATCGAAAATTATCCCACGGGAACATAAAATCGGGATAAAAACTATCCTATGTGTTAATCCAGGTTATAAACTAACTCCGTGGTACGGTCAGCCAAGAAAGTGGTGTACCAGTTTTGATTTAGTTTCCCGGTCATCGAAAATTACAACAAGGTTCGTTATAAAAAGATATTACTGAAAGAGACAACATTATCATGACGTAAACCTACGTATTTAGTATTCATACGTCATATGTCACATATAAGTACATGACATTTTAACCTTTAGTATAAATGAAAAGGACATTAGTTTCTACAAAGCAATTGAAATGTTTCCAAACAAAAGTAATAAAAACTATTTAAATAGACAACCGAATTCCATTTGAAAAAGAAAACTGACAATTGACAATTGATATTTTCCGTGTTATTTTTCAATCAACTGCATATAAAATCATCTCAATGCCTGCCAACTTGACCATTGCCGAAAGAGCACAAATAATTGCCCAATTTAATGAGGGAAGCAGTATCAGTGCGATATCCCGGAATTTGAATATATCGAGGCGTTCTGTCCGCTTTTGGATTCGTGGTGAAGGAGAGGAGGGAAGTTTGTTGGATCACAGAAGAAGTGGTCGCCGGCCTGCACTCTCCAATAACGATAGAGAATTCATGAGACGGGAATATGAAATCAATGGTTTTAAGCCCACAAAACATTTTGCGGAGATGTTCGATGTGAGTGCCCAAACAATAAGGAATCATCTACATTACATGGGGTTGCACCACAGGCATTACGCCAAGAAAATATATTTGACGGATGCTCACAGACTTGCTCGTCTGAACTTCGCCAGAGAGCACTTAGAGTTTGATTGGTCTAATACAGTGTTTTGTGATGAAAAAACGTTTAAATCCAGTCAGCATGGACGTCTTCACCTTTGGCGATATAATTCAACACGGTATAAAGATGATCATGTAATTCCAAATAGAGAATCAGGTCGAATTTCTGTAAATATTTGGGGCTGGATGAGTGCGGATGGTGTAGGAGAATTGTGTTCTCTACCTCCTCGAGCGACGGCTGTAAATTATATCGACGTGCTTCAGAATGCAATGCTACCGACAGTCCGTAATGTTTACCCGGAGAACGAAGTGCCACAATTTGATTTTGTTCAAGATAATTGTTCAATTCATAATGCGAGGATCGTAAGAGCCTGGTTTCGTTCACACACTGACGTAAGGGTAATTCAGTGGCCCTCAAGATCGCCGGACCTCAACCCGATAGAAAATCTTTGGGGCCTTATGGTCCAACGATGGTCGCATCAAAATGAAAGAACCAAACAAGCTCTTATTAGTCACTGTAATTATATTTGGGAGGAAATGCGGGGAACCGATATTTGCTCACGGCTTGTTGGTTCAATGAGGTCTCGTCTTTTAGAGGTTATAGAGGCCAACGGCGGTTACACCCGTTTCTAATTTTTTAAAATTTTCAATATCTTCTAAATATTACTATATATGCTATGTTTTTGTTTGTTATAAGTATTTTAAAATTGATTGTAGAAATTTAATAAAAGGATAAATCTATTTTTAGCTTGTTTTTTTATTGATATTGTAATTACAAGTTTACAGAAATTGTAGGTTTGTGGATTCGCCTTGTGCCTTTACAATTTTATGTAACTTGTTGATTACAATTCTGAATTTGTAGATACAATTTTGTCATCAAAATCTACAGCCCCCCGCCGTTGATTTTACGACGTCATTGGTTCCATCAAGTTCAAACTAAGAACAGCTGTCACGTTACAAACAGTAATAGTCTTTATCAATAATCAGATAAAGACAGCAATAGAAGTTGTCAGATCGATCTGCAAGCGAAACTAATCTTTATCACCTATGAATCTGCATGCGATATTCAACCTTAGGGTGGTACACCACTTTCTTGGCCGACTGTACCACAACAACTTTTAAACGTCTGTGTCTAAAAAAATGTCAGATTATGACGTTAAAATAAGGTCCGTTTTGCAGTCACACTTTTTTTTGACAAGTGTACAACAGATTTTTAAGTTTTTGTAGTAAGGCTGTATGTGTTTTAAATTTCGTCCATAACCGTTCTGTGTTTTTTGCGTGAAAGAGCAACTTAACAAACATCCATCTATCCATCCATCCAAACAACTGACCCCAACATAGTTGCGAAAAGCCAGGCAAATGAGATTGAGTAATTAACTAAGGCTCCGCTCATAACCTCGGGTGACGCGACCTTACGCGATTTAAGACGCGACACGCGATCACGCGATTCGAAGCTATCCCTCAAAGCTAGGGTTGCCATCTCTAAAATTTGGAAACCAGGACAAGACGCCTGAAAACCCCGGATTTCAGAGTCCTGAACCAGAACATGTCAATAGGTTTTTTTTAATACTCAGTGTAATGGAGAACAGTTGGAAATGTTATAAATCACCTTTTATTTATTATCTTTTTCTATGTTTTTAAACCCGGACTACAATTGAAAACCCCTCCGGACGCACCCCGGACGCCCTCTAAACTAGGACAAATCCGGGGAAATCCGGACGGATGGCAACCCTACTCACAGCTGAGAAGTTTGGTCACAGTGGCATACTTTTTTTTACCATGGTAAAATCATCAAATGAGTCCTCCCAACCCAGGGCAGGACGGGAGGGGCAGCCCTGTCAGACTTGTACTGACTAAAATCCACGGTGATCCTGAAATGGCCTTTACGTACCAGGGTCACGGTAATTCGGTAAGTCCCGCAACCAAAAAAGGCGTCTCTGAAGGCGCGCGCCACATAGAAAAGACGTAAGACGAGGACGCGTCGCGGACGTGCGAAAATGTATGAGAGTCGCGTCCGCGCCCCGTCTCTTCTGTGTGTTTTACGTCCCGACGCTTCTATATGCATTGTCAATTGTTCCTTGCATTGTCAATGTAATTAAAAAAAAACTAACCGGGTATCATGTTGATACTTATACATTTTTTCGTTCATTTCATGAATGCAATAAAGAATTTGAGTTTGAGTTTATACTTTTTGTATGAAAGAGACGCCCAAGAAACATAAATGTCTCCGCCCCGTCTGCGTATTACGTCTTTTCTATGTGGCCCGCGCCTAACGTCTCCCTCGCTTGAATGTTTAGGTCATGGACGAGGGGTTTAGATATTATTAAAATTATGATTGATGTAAAACATGCCGCCAGTTCAAAAAGGAACAAATACTCGTACTTTAAATAATATATACTTATGTCTAAAATAAGCCTTTGTATGTTAAATGTATATGTCTATTGAATAATATGTAAAGAAGGTCAAAACCCTGTCTCATTAACAAATATACAATTTATTGTTATTTATTACAACAAAAAATATTAGCAGGGTGGAAAAAGTACGATTGAATTACAAAATGTTTTTCAAAAAAAAAAAAAAAACCTGCCTTACCACAACAAGTCAAACATCTGTTGAACGCTTGTCTAAAACAAGTGTAACTATAGTTGGTGCCAGTTAAGATGGCAATAGCGGTCATTGACCTTTCCCTAATAAGTCCTCGTATAATGAGATAAGCTCAGAATTAGCATTGTTATAAAATACCGAATAAATTAGTAAGTATATTGTAAGGATATAGGAAGTATCTCAGTATTCATAAGATATCAAAATGGTTAAAACATTTCACCTATACCTCAGATTTTATATTATTTTTATATTTAAGACTCACAAGTAAACACTATCATATCACAGAAAAATGCTAATTCTGATCTTATGTCATTATACGAGGACTTATTAGGTAAAGGTCAATGACCGTTATTGCCATCTTAACTGGCACCAACTATAGGCAAAGTTGAGGCCTGTTGGTCTAGTGGTTAGTGACCCTGACTGCTATGCCGGAGGTCGTGGGTTCGATTACCACCCAGCACAAATGTTTGTGTGATGAGCACGATCATTTGTTCTGTGTCTAGGTGCAATTTATTTATGTATGTATTTAGAATTATATAAGTATGTTTATCAGTTGTCTAGTACCCATAACACAAGCTCTGCTTAGCTTGGGACTAGATGGCGTTGTGTGATAGTTGTGGAATATTATTTTCATTATAATGACTTCAAAAATAACACATTTAAACTGTAAACCATTTTGCATTCACTTAAAAACGACACGACAATCGCATTTCCTCCTATTTCGAAATCAATAAAAGCCCTATCAAACGGGAACACGATTAGAAATTACAATGAAATTAAAAACTAACGTCCTGCCGCGATAACATTGCCAATGAACTTGATTTTATCTTCAAACTGTTCCGTTCTTATCGAGTTTGTGGGCGTGCGTTGTCGCTCGGATAGACGCGGAGGATGTGGAGTAACCTTAAGATTTTGTCGTTGCAATTTTTGATTAGGCTGAGACTGCATAGCGATTTGCTATGCGAGCCACTGAAAGAGGAAGGAGGAAGAGGTTACACGTGGTATCGCTAATGGACGTGAGCAATAATATTCGGTCTTGTGTAGAAAATCTAGGCTAAGGGCGACTTTTACCAACGGTTAAACATGTTTAAAATTTTATTTAATCACAATTTTCTATTGAATTTTCTGCTTAAATAAAATTTTATAACATGTTTAACCGTTGGTAAAAGTCGCCCCTAGTGTAGCTTCAGTCAAAACGCCAATCCTAGTAATTTAATCATATAATAAAAATGTAGAAAAATCGTTTTTGTACACTCGACAAAGTGGAATCATGACCCATTTTGACAATAAATCGTTTGAATCCGTCAAATTGACTAAGATCAAAGTCGTTACCATGGATATGTATGTTTACGCGAATGTGGACCTAATTGTTTTTGAAAGTCTGTAGGAAAATAAGCTTATGGTGGGTCATAATTCCACTTTGTCGAGTGTACATCACAATAAAATCCAAAAAAAATTGCTAGTGTGCAGAAATCACATCATCTGCAAGACATCATTACAGATATGCCATTGACCCTGCGCGTGCCTTCAAACCGGTACATATTAGTGAGGTGAGCAGACATATATGCTTTCACTTTTCACTTGACTAAGATAAATGATGGGTAGGTACTATCGTTTGGATGCTGAGATATTGGACCGTTATCTGAAAGCAACGTGTTTTTTTCATAAGTGATAATAACCACGGTAATAATATCTACAGTACTTGATCTTCATACAAACGGACGAAACGCGAGCTATACCTACGTGTCTCGATGTCGGGGCGCACTCGGGGCGCTGACAGTCACGGCCGTACCGTAGTGATGAACGGACGGTGTGTTGTTTTTTTAACAAAATCAGTTCATGGACATAATTTAATATGACGAGTAGGAAATATTGTGCTGTTTTTGGGTGTATGAATTCGTCAATAACGTATCCAGTCATAAGTTTTTTTTTAAATACCTGTAAACTCTGAAAAGGACTGACTATAAAATAATTTTACATAAGTACTAGTAGCTGGCAGGTAGGTACCTACATAATGTGTGACTTTTTATTGGATAAATATTTTCTAGTATCTCACGAAAAAAAGGGTATTTGGATTAATAAATACAGTGAATATACTACAGGAAAGTTACTGAAACGAGTGAAATAGGTAAGTTATAGGCAGTTCTGAATGAATCATGATACGGTAGGTACTTACGCTTGTGTTAAAATCCTTCCTATTCAATATACAAAGTATTTTATTTGTTTACTGATATAAGAAAAGTATATTTACAATCACAAAACTAAATAGATATAGAAAGTAGGCAAATGTAATTAAAATGCTGGAGACGGGCGTCGGATCGAACAGCCCTAGCGCATGTTTACGTACCGCGCGGCTGTAGGTATTTATTTCTATCATGCGGCCGAGATCCACTACTGTAGATATTTATACTGTGTAATAACCATCCTTGAGTTATGTTATGAGTCGAGCTACAAGATAATTGACAAATGCTTGCACTGACTGGACAGGTCCACTCAAATCTGTGTAGTTCTTTCCTCAAAAGACCATCTCAGACATCCGCATGGTCTTCGTATGGTTTTAACAGAATAATGTCTGGAGTTTAAAAGAGACTGTAACCTCTGAGTTTGTTTCGACTGTTTCTTCTCAGAGTAGTCACATACGAAACACCGGCCTCATCTAGCTTTGAAAATATAATATGACGTGTAAAAGGGTTTTTTAACAACCAACTTGTAAAAAAAACATCATTTATCATCAAGAAAGCAGTGGTGGCTCAGTGGTATTGGCCCTGACTTATGAATTGCGGGTCGTTGGTTCGATCCCAGCCAGGTGCACTACTTTGTGTAGTTTATTTCATCACCACTCTCGAAACGGCGAAGGAAAACATCGTGAGGAAACCGGCATGTCTAAGAACCAAAATTCGAAGACATATGACATCCAGCCTAGGGCCTAGGTGGTGGATTATGGCCCACTCCGTCTGATGATGAATATCATCAAATGAGAGTTGCTCGTACTGACTAAAATCCACAGTGTTCCTTTAATTGCTCTTTGCCGTCCAGGGTCACCGTAACTCGTTAGGACATTTCTGCAATCCCGCTAGTTAAGCGACCCTGTGCAATACGGTTGATGTACAATTTGAGCAGATATTAATTGAAAATCCTTTGCTGAGGCAAGTCCTGCCGGGATCGTGAGATTGTCCTAAAAGAGGACCGCGGTCCTGTAACGTAAAGGGAAATTGAACAGGGTTGATGTGAGTGCATTTAAAAGGGCTTTGAAACGGAAAGGTTACAGAAACAGGATGGATTTTTGGTAAATATGGCGTCTGACTGTCGACGATAGGCAGGATGGTATATGGCTACCATAATAGTAGCCATACACCATCCTGCCTATCGCCGATCGATTTGACGCTTGCATTTGTTTTGTTGTATTTGATGGCATGACATGCCAATTTGATAAGTCATCAAATCGATTTGACACAACGTCAAATCGGCAGCAGTGATGCATTTGGCTATTATTCGGTGACGACAGCTACAATTTTATAAATTTGTAGCTATCGGTCACCGAATAATACTCGTAGCTAGATCTAGCTATAAAGTTGCTACGTTGTCATCGCTGCTGCAGATTTGACGTTGTGTCAAATCGATCGTATGATAATTGGCAGTATGGTGTATATTGACGAACTGCCAATTTGAAACAATTGCAAGCGTCTTACACAAGGAACTATCAGGCAGGATGGTGTATGGCTACCATTACTGATATTTTGATGATTTTGCCAGCTAATTATCATAAAGACATGTTTTTTATATCGTTGTTATGACAGTTACCTTTCTTTTAGCATCTCGTATATAATCATAATATCTTAGGTATGTGCCAACATAAACACTCCATAGATAGTTGCGTGAGGAGCACTTTCACATGGAACTTTCATCTTCAACACTGTACTCATATAATTTGATAATCTCATCTTTCACGTCTTAAATTCTTACAATGTAAGTTTGAAAGGAATTTCGCTTTTTTTTAATTTAAAGTAAGTTCGCGTTAGACCACTATCTCACCTGATAGTAAGCGAAGATGTGGTCGAGGGTGAAGCACGCTTGTCTAGAAGTAACCTGTTCACTCTTGACTTGAAGACCACAAGGTTATAGCTGTCGGGAAATACAGATGCCGCAGGGAATTCCACTCCTTAGCTGTGCGCACATTTAAATTAAAGGTATTGGCAAAACGCTTTTGAAAATATTGTTTTGAAATTGAGAGTTTTCACGTATAGCATTTAAAATAGGAATAAGCTGATGAATCCACCTTACAGAGCCAAAGCCTGCCGGGGTCGCGAGATTGTTTCATGAAAACGTGACCCTGTAACGTAAAGGGCTATTGAAGAATCACCGTGGATTTTAGTCAGTTCAACTCCAAGCTAAAAGTGATGCGTGATGGCCTACCATGAACTCTTAACGTGATCCAGTCTAGGCTGTGGGAAAGAGATGGCGCTAGACGACTTGGTTAGCTCTGTCTCTTTCCCACAGCCTAAACTGGATGGATCGCTTGAAGAGCTCGTGGTAACGCCTCTGTTCGTTTAATGTGTTTATAATTAAATTAAAATTTATATCAAAGTTTTGATTATAAAGAATCTGTTTCAATCAAATCTCAGGATTCACCCAATTAATACAAAGGCCTTTGCCCAGCAGTGGGATGAAGTGGGCTAGCAATACAGTATCTGTAGCAGGGTGCGCTACAAACCTCTAAAACCTTATTTTTGTAGAACAGACACAATGTTGTGTTCCGTTGTTTTTGAGTTTATGAGAAATAGCCTTGATTATCACAAATAACGATACAATTACGTGTCTACGTAATTTATATTTTATTGTCTTGAGAAAACCCCATTGTTTTCAGAAAGGGAAAAATATAGTACTAGCGTGTTGAGAACCACAGAACTTAGAATCTAAACGCCTCGTCATTGCTAGAAGCGGCATTGTCGCACGAAGCGCTTATAAACGTCACATTGATAGTGTGTGAGAGGGATAGCACTCTACGAATACAAAGCTTACGTACCCCTTTTATTATCGTGGTAACATCAAATGAGGGGTGCTATGACAGGAAACCACGTGCGCCCGTGGACTGGAGTTCCCTCTCGGATACGTCCGGGGGGAAGACCAGTTTTTCGTGCCGGTGCACCCTGGGATGCGGGCAAAAACCCTTCCTTAGGCACTGTGTGCCTAAGTGGTCTCTTTGCCCGTGGCCCCGGAACGTAAAGGGTATAGGAAGGAACACGGGTGGATTTTAGTCAGTAAGAGTCTGACAGTCCCTTCCGCACCACCCTGGGCGGGAGGACTCATTTGATGAATTTACCAACTAAAAAAAAAAACATCAAATGAGTCCTCCCACCAAGGACGGGGCGGGGAGGGACTGTTAGACTGGTACTGACTTCTTTAACATTTGCGTTTCACCACGGTGTCCTTCAATAGCTCTTTACGTTCCAGGTCACGGTAATGAGATAATTCTCGCGACCGTGGCAGGCTTTGGCACTCTAGACGGGGGGGGGGGGGCGTCCTCTTGCTGACGCTCTTTGAGGCGCGCGTGGAACACAATGCGCCGTCGACGCGGGCATGGTCCATGTCTCTAAGCAATTTAATTAGCTTGGTTTAGATTAATGTTTAATTTTGTTAAGCGGAGGTGTTGATATTATAACAAAATTATAATAATAATAATGTTCCACAACTATCACACAACGCCATCTAGTCCTAAGCTAAGCAGAGCTTGTGTTATGTATACTAGACAACTGATAAACATACTTATATATTTCTAAATACATACATATTTTAGATAAATCACACCCAGACACAAAACAAATGATCGTGCTGATCACACAAACATTTGTCCTGGGTGGGAATCGAACCCACGACCTCCGGCATAGCAGTCAAGGTCACTAACCACTAGACCAACAGGCCAGACATTTATAGACTTTGTCTATGTACCTAAGTTATGGTTAGCTAATTAAATGTCAGTATAATTATTTTAACTGCCAAACTGCGTATCATTTATCAGTACCCTTAGCACGAATTTTCAGTACTTGAGACGTAAAGTAAACTGGAACTTTGATAATTTCAAATTGACAATTTTCAATGAAAAATTTAGTTGCTTCTCCGCACACCAGAGGCGCTGTTCCATTTTTTCATACAGAAACGCTGTAAATACTGGAAGCACGCTGTAAAGTAAAAGAGTGAACATTCGTGCTAAGGGTACAGGTCTGACAGCAAGTCGCCCAGGAGTTGCAGTGGTTTGGGAATAGTGTAGTGGGTTTGTCTCGATAACATGTCTTCCGGGATATTTTAAAGGTAATGCCATCTCTAGACATTCTTAGATCTGTGCTGTTTACAAACTATGTATTTTATTTATCTCTACAAATCTAAGGTCATGGTTAAAGAAGATGATTTGCAAAAACTGTGAACTTGAGACACTTTATGATCATTATCATTTACCTGCCCTATCTCAACTATGTTGTGGTCGGCTTGCAATCTGTCTGAATGGAATTTAATACTTTAAGATACGGACAGACGTACTCAAAAAAAGCATGCTTATAAGCTTGTTTAAAGTTAGCATGCTCATGCAACTGTTCACATTTGGAATAAGCGTGCTAGTTTTAAGAATATTATTATGTATTTCAAACGTCGCGCGGTTGATTTTTAAGCATGCTCTAAATAAGTATGCTCATTACTGTACACATGTGCTACTAATGAGCACTTGCTCAATAAAAGCATGCTTTCGTGCTAGTGATGAGCACGTCTGTCAGTACCTTTACTAACGAATGCATGCAATCCGAATCTCTTCAAAATTATAATGAACAGGCTTCTTCCTTCTGGATAAGCTGACTCCATCGTAAGCTTTGTCTCAGTAATCTTTGAGAGAGTCAAAGTTTACGATGGAATGAGACCCAGACTAATAAAATTCTAGACGTATACGTCTAGAATTTTATTAGTCTGGGTCACGGTAATTCGTTAGTCTCGCGACCGTGCGTGGTATACTAGTCGTGGTCGCGAGACTAACGAACTACCGTGTCCCCAGAACGTAAAGGTCTGTTGAATGGCACCGTGGATTTTAGTCAGTAATAGTCTGACAGCCCCTTCCACCTTGCCCTGGGTGGGAACACTAATGATGATTTTACCACGATAAAAAAAGACATACCTACCACGCGTGCTGGTTTGAAGTGGCGCGGGAAAAAGAGTTCATCGAAGGAATTGTGGGAGGCCTATTCCCAGAAGTAGTACAGTACAGGCTAAAATGGCTTAACTCCACAGTCACCCCAGTCTCACTACACAAGGAACTATCAGTCATTGTCTGCCAGTTTGACTAACAGCCTGGCTATCAGCCAGCGAAATGACTAAACAATCACAATTGAACACACACAGCGCCTTTTGTTTTACACTTCCTAAGACCATTTTAGTCGATTCGAAATTATTTGACAATTTGTCACTTAACTGAATTAAGAATGATGAATTAATTCGAATTCGATTCAAGTTCATCATCAAATGAGTCCTCCTACATTAGGAAAATAAATACGTAAACATGTGCGTTATGCGGCCAGTGTAAAAGTACAAAAAATGTAAGGTCAGAAAAACACGAAATGTGCTGATAGCAAATAATGTCTTTACGTGTTTCATTATACACAATGCAAAAAGGCTGCAAACTTATGATTTAAGGAAACTATAACATCAGCTTTTTCCCAACTACATAATTATATTTGGGTCGGCTTCCAGTCGAACCAGGTGCAGCTGGAAATTAGTATTTACCATAGAGTGACTGCCTATTGGACCTCCACAACCCAGTAACTGGGTAATACGATATCTCATATCCCATGTTAAGACTGGTTGTAAGAATTATGAGCTTCTGACTAATAGACTGTCAACGATCTACAAATGACAGCCGGGACTAACGACTTTACGTGCTTTCCGAGATACGGAGGAAACTCGCTATGATAGATGGTCAACCATCAGACCAACCTCGGAAAGCGCGGCTGAACTCTGAAGATCGGCCTGTACGGCTGTAATTATTTAGCCACGGGCTAAGATAATTGTAACATATAAGATAAAAATCCTCACGTAGTAGAAAATTCGCTGAAAGAGGGGAGGCCTGTGTACCAGCATTGGGAACATAGGGTGATGCTGATTCTAGCTCGGCATTACTAAAGGGTAATTCCACAAGATGGCGCCGTCATATAAAGCTACAATGTTGAATCGTCTCCACACGTGCATCTGTCTCAATTTATTCATGTTCGATTATTATTAGCCCAAACCGCAAGATTTTAATAGATATGTTTGTGTAGGTTATTTTCCAAGATGGCTTGATTCATTGAAAAATAATAAATATGATTAGGTATCGGTCTGCCCTAATAACTGGAGGCTGCCTTCCAGTGCGTCCCCGCGAATCACCGCTGCGGGAAGAGCTCCGGCGCGATCTCAGGATCGCCCGGAGGACACGATGGAGGAGCTTAAGGTGCAGGTCTGCCCCGCTTGGGCAGAGCACCGCCGTGTCCTCACGGCTGCGATAGGCGGAGACCTCTCGCTCGCGTCCAGCATTTGTCGAGGGAACAGTTTTTCAATTTATTTGTGCAGTAAATTACCATATTCTTGCCAACTAGATATTTTGGTAAATATTTTTTAAAGCAAGTAATAATTGTAGGTAGTCGCTTCCAAAATGAACGACATTGTATTTCTAAATCGATTTTAGAAAAACAGTTTTAGTCTAGACAAATTACTACGATGCGATGACAACATAATATTCTATCGTTTTAGTCCACAAGATATACATGTAAATATAATATAATATACATATGTTGCGTATAATATAAATATATGTCAATGCATTGTAAATAAATACATTTGCGTGAAGTAATGATTTCTTACAACAGAAAACTTGTTTTGAGATACGGTCACACTGTAAGCGATTTACCGTGCGGTCAGTTGGCTATTGGGAGGCTAAAAAAATTAACTTCAAATCGAGAGAAATTATGAATTTTCATGCGGTCCCTAAGATGCAGGAATTCTTTGAAAAAGCACCGCAGCCCTCGTACGCAAAGGGTAACTTACGGAATAGGTTAGTTTTTATTCAATGAAGTCTGACAAGATTATAATAAAATCAAATGAGTCATTAGGTAATTTGATTATTATATCAATTTAAAAAAAATCTACGAATATACCTACAGAATATTTTTTGAGTTGCTCAAAAGAAAGAAAATTGCAGAAAAGTGACAACAGAAAAGTGTACAAAGAACATTTTTAAAATTTTTAAAATTAATGTCAAAGTTTTCAACATTGTATCATCGGGAATATCTTATATTCTGCCTTACCTATTGTGTTTTAAGCATAATTATATTGTGTTAACCAAGATCTAAGGCCCAGCGCCCACTATCGGCATCGGCAAGGCTGAGGATTTCAGGTGATAAAAAGCACTAAAAACATTAACGTAATGGCAATAAAGTAGAACCGCTTCGGCTGTCGTGGCTTGAGGCTACTGTATCGGCAATTGCTACTATAATGCCATGAAATTAATGTATAATGCTTTTTACCCGACTGCGCCAGGAGAGTTATGTTTTTCGAGTGTAAGTATGTTTCGTTGTGTTGCTCTGCAGCCTAAACGGCTTGATGGATTTTAACTTGAGAGGTGTCGTTAGATTCGTCTTAAACGTGAGAGTGTCACTGGGTACATAAAACTGGCCAAGTGCGAGTCGAACTCGTGTGCAAAGGGTTCCGAACTAAATTTTTTTTTTTAAATCTCTCACATTCTATCAAGTGGGGTATCAAATTAAAAGATTTTAAAAATGGTTTACCAAATTATATTTAACTTATATGTTTCAATTTAATTTGGACTGATAAATGCTAACAAAAACTAAAAATAAATAAATAAAAAGAAAGAAACAAGCCCAGTAGTTCAGAAATCACTCATTCACACTCACAGTCGGGACCCCTTGGGAAGATTAATTTGATTGGTATCATTTGAATGGGCCCCGACTGTGAGTGTGAATGAGTGAATTCTAAACTACTGGGCTTGTTTCTTTCTTTTTAGTTTTTTTACGCAGTCGGGTTTTTTTTTTCGATTTCACCTAAAATCCTCTTCCGTGCCGTTGCCGATAGTGGGCGCCGGGCCTAAATCAACAATTTTACAACAAAAAACATTATAAAAATAAGCGAATTTGCCGCTAGCACTGAAACCTAACCTCTATGCCATAATTATGTATATTTATGTACATAAATACATGTATATAACTCAATACATTGTGTGCAATATACTTAACATAGAAGACCGTTCTAAATTAATTTTATTTATATAACAAGGTGTGACTCGTTAGTTTAATGGTTGGAATTCGGAATGTGGGTCATAGGTTCGATCTCAGAGTAGGTAGAGCCGTTGGAGAATTTTCAGCCTCGATCACCCAGTTACTGGGTTTGTATGACTGGTTGCCAGATTTTCTGGCTATCTGATCTAAACAACCTAGTTACTGGGTAGAAAGATACCACGTGGCATCAGTGGCCTTTCGATTGGACTGCTGCACTGCGATTCGTGGGTTCGATTCCTGCACGGAGCAAATATAAGTAGTTACCCCGGGTCTGGACGTTTAGGTATGTTAATTTTAATGTTTGCAAACCCACGCGCTATATTAGAGAAATTAAAATAAAACTGTCGATAAAACTGGTTGTCAGACTTTAGAGCTTCTGACTAACAGTAACGACTGTTAAAGATCTACAAATGACAGCCGGGACCTACGGCTTTATGTGCTGTCTGCGGCACGGAGGAAACTTGGTATGACACTTCTAGACAAGCGTGCTTCACCGTCGACCACATCATTACCATCAGGCGAGATAGTGATCAAACGCAGGCCTATCACTAAATAAAAAAATCTAAAAACTCATCTGTGAGTGTCGATGAAAAGTTGCTTCACCTCCACGTAATTTTTTTCAGCCAAAGAGCTTTTAACACTGAGATTATGTTAATGGAAAAACGGCATAACAGCCGCACAGGATGATCTTCCGAATTAAGCCACGCTTACCGAGGTTGGTCTGTGGATGGGTGACCATCTGTCATAGCGAGTTTCCTCCGTGCCTCGGAAAACACGTAAAGCAGTTGTTCCCGGCTGTCATTTGTAGATCTTTGACAGTCGTTACTAGTCTGAAGCTTTTAAGTCTCACAACCAGTTTTATCATGAGGTATCGTAATACCCAGTTACTGGGTCGTAGAGGTCCGATAGGCAGTCGCTCCATGTGAAGTACTGATATTCAGCTGGTTCTGGTTCAACCGAAAGCTGACCCCATAAAGTTGGAAAAAGGCTTTTTTTTTTAACGTGGTAAAATCATCAAATGAGTCGTCCCACCCCGGGCAGGGCGGGAGAGACTGTCAGACTTGTACTGACTAAAATCCACGGTGTCCTTCAGTAGCCCTTTATGTTCCGGGACCACGGTGAGGAAATAATCCCGCGACCCCGGTGGAAAAAGGCTAGACAAATAATAATTTAAATGGAAAAATCCTATAAAATCTCAAATCGAGAGTAAGAGTAGGAATCAATAGAATCTGCCAATCATTCCATCTATTCAATAGCAAGGTGTAAAAACTCTAAAGTACCGGCCATAAAGAACTCACATACGGGGGTCTAATCTCTAAGCACGAAAATGGGTGGAGCGGAAGGGATCATCAGACTCTTATTGACCAAAATCCACGGTGTTCCTTCAAGAGCCCTTTTCTTTCCAGGGTCACGGGTACTTGCTAAGATAGTCCCTCTATACAGGGTACCGCGACCCTGAATCACAAGAATGCAATTGAAGTAACAGGGTTATTTATCAGGACGTCTCTAACAGTAACTTTCGCTCTACCCTTGGTGAAAGCGCTACATTTTGTTAGACTTAATTTAAAAAACCACTTTTGCCAAAAAAAATATTATTTAAATTCAATTATAAGAAATTTAATAGTCATAAATGATCGAGTAACTAACTCATTACATGTTTTTTTTCTTCAAAACTGTGGTTTTAAAAAGAGTCTTCTATTTACCGTCTATCTTGGTATGAACATGTGATGAGGAGAGATAACACTCATGTGACTAAAGTGATGAGTATGAATGTTGATGGATGGAGAGGAAGAGGAAGGTCAAAGAAAATATGGACGGATTGTCTAAGGAATGATATGAAACAAAATGGAGTAAATGATACTGTGACGTCTGATAGGGCGAACCGGCGACCCCAAGTGAAATTGGACGAGGGCAGGAAGATGATGATATTTACCATACCAAGAAAAATCCGCTTAACACGTTTCGGTCTCCCATTCTCTCATGTCAAACATCACTAACTACTAATATCTTTCATCTCTTTCTAAGCGTTGTTACGCCTTCTTTAGTGCCAGTACTGTCACAAATATTGCCGGCAGTAGGTCAGGGGGTTATTGACAATGCCCCGAGCAATTGTACACATTGCCCGAGGCATCAGCTTTCTAAAAATACATTGTACGTTTAAGCTTTGTACCTATTTATATTCTGATGAATGTCATTCATTCATTTTCGAAGAGCTCGTGGCTAAATAATTACTACACACAGCTTAGGCCGATCTTCCGGGTTAAGGCTGCCTTTTCACCAGATATGTGCGAGGATGCGTAGCGAGGGGATGTTTTTGTAAAAAACCAATAGAATCGCCTCATTTACCTCACCTCGGTCAGCACAGCTCTGGTGAAAACGGCTCAGCGGAGCTAGATTTTTGCGCAAACATAACAAACGAAGGATGTGTGCGAGGGATGTGTACGAGGGATGTGTTGCGAGGAATGTGTTGTCTCCGCTCCCACTCCACCGCACCCTCGTCGACTCATTTCACAGCTTCGCAACGCTTCCTCGTACCACACATTAATGCGCATTTTCACAGCTCCGCTACACATCCTCGTAGGCACATTTTCACAGCACAGCTAGACATCCTTGCACAACACATTTCCATCGCACATCTCTGGTGAAAACGCAGCCTAAGGCGCGCTTGACGAAGTCTGTGGATGGGTGACCATCTGTCATAGAGAGTTTGGCCGTTGGTCCCGGTTGTCATTTGTAGATATTTGACAGTCGTTAACTATTAGTCAGAAGTGGTTGTTGTAAATTGGCCACTAAAATAATTCCCCACGAGAACAATGTGTAACGGCAACAGCGTAAAACCTCTCGTGGGGTAACTCAGCCCATGTTGCTGAATAATTCTTGATTTCCCGTTTAAAATTTATAAAATATTAAAACCCCTTTAAGGCTGCCTTTCCACCAGAGATGCGCTGTGCTACGTTGCTACGGATATGTTTGTTATCCACCAATCACATTCATTTGTTTTCATAACGCACACACACATAATGAGTATGATTGGTGGATATCAAACGCATCCTTAGCAACGTAGCATAGCGCATCTCTGGTGGAAAAGCAGCCTAAAAGGCCTATTACATCTATAGCCTATTACAGTATTAGCTTGCATACCAGCAGATGAGTTTATATTTTTGTTTTCAATTACTGCATTGTATGTTTTGCTGTTGGTGTACCTTTTAAATAAAATATCTGGTTGACAAAGCTTCGCTCGGTTTTAAAAATGTCTATATCTTGGGAACCGAGCTTTTCTCGAACCTGGGACCTGTTTGATACTCGTAAATCGATTACTTGAGCCGAAAAACCCCTAATCTGTAACTTTCATGAAAATCCTTGGAGCCGTTTCCGAGATCCTGATTATATATAAATAAATATACAAGAATTGTTCGTTTAAAGATATTAAATCAATGATATTTTAGTAAACGGATATGTTATGAACGCGCAAAAAGTGAAGACCAGAAATTGTCCTGGTGGGACAATTGCAAGTCTATGATGCCGACGGTCGGGGGGATTGATGACGCGTGTCGCTGTTTGTTTATCTCGCTGTCACTTTTTTCTTATTGCATTTTATCAAGCTATCCTTTTCACTTGTAGTGGAATGTAATGTGTGAATAAAAAGTGTGTATGTGTGCTGCCGCTCGGCGCGGAACAGTTTTTTCTTTTGTTTTGTAAGCGTATAACATATCTGTATATTAGAATATCATTGTATTAAATAAATAAAGATATCCAAACTTTTTGCCCGAGACCTTCTAGAACCTTGTCGATCATTACTTGACAGAATTTTTTGCTCTAACTAAAATTAGTTGCTAATTTTGACCAACATCAGATTGCGTATTATTATTGTTTGACAATAAACGTCAAAGTTCAAACATGTTTGTCGCATAAACAATAACAATGTACAGGTTGTGAACCTGCGACTGGTTTTTTGAGTGGTACACACGGCTATACCGACTGCTATATCAAGCTTTACTGACTGGCCTGTCGCTCCATGTAAAATACTGATATCCAGCTGAATCTGGTTTGACTGGAAGCCGACCCCAATATAGTTGGGAAAAGGCAGGCAGATGATGATGACTGACTGGCCTGTCGGTCTAGTGGTTAGTGACCCTGACTGCTATGCCGGAGGTCGTGGGTTCGATTCCCACCCAGGACAAATGTTTGTGTGACGAGCATGATCATTTGTTCTGTGTCTCGTTGTAATTTATCTATAATAATATGTATGCGCTCTTCAAAGAGTTTCAACAGAATGACGGGGGGGGCCAAGGCCTGCCGGGGTCGCGGGACTAACGAATTACCGTGACCACGGAACGTAAAGGGCTACTGAAAGAGACCGTGGATTTTAGTCAGTACAAGTCTAACAGTAACTCCTGCCCTGCAAAAGAAAAGAAAATAAGAAACTTTAAAAAAAAAAGTCCCCATGCTAGGAATTCCTCCTGTATCTACAATCATACAAACTCACATTTACAAACAACCAGACCCGAAAAAACTACTTATAGATCATCCCTAAGGGAACCGAACCTTCGACACAGCGTGGCAAATAACCACTCAACCACTGCGCCACAAGGGCCGTCACGCGGTTTGGCAACTTAATTAACTTTGTAGATACAGACCTACGTATTTTCCGAGATAAACTAATTACGTTTAACTTACATTTAAATACGTATATAATGCGTCATCACTACATATTATGTTTCCAAAGGGATTAACCTAAAAATATTATGTAACAGCTATATCGCTATACAACGTGTAACGTTAATAGTACAAAACCTCTCGTGGGGTAACTCAGCCAATCAGCCAACGAGTATTTTCGCAAAAATCCTGACTTTGTCCAGTAAGATTTGATAATTTTTCGCCTATGTCTAATTATCCGCGTTTTCGCAAAACCCCTAGGATTTCCGCGAAGATTCGAAGTATCAAATTATCCTACGACATATACAAAAATCAATGCCACTTTTCGTTGTAATTTAATATTTAACTCAAGAACGGGCTCACCTATCCAAACCAAATGTTTAGGCTTTGTTCGGACTATTTAGTAGATATGTGAAGTTTGCACAAAATCGGTCGAGCAGTTCTTTTTTCATTTATCACATTTTTTGTAACAAATGAATTCAATAAATGGCGGATCATTTTATTAATGGGGATTTTGCTGTCAAAGTAGCGAAGCACGTACCGACCACTAGTTCTATATAAAACCTTTGACATCAAATACCCATAACACATATCCATCTAGGAAATAATACAATAAAATCATGTTGATTACAATTTATAGTTAACTGGAAACTATTATAAGCAGTCATGTGCGTTATAATCACGTTGTAGTGCAATTGAAAAAATGGAATCTTTATGAAAATTCTAGTTTTATTTATTAATAATAAGCGTCCACAAGTCCGCATCGCACATATTGGACGTATCGGATTTTAGTTTGCCTCGTATTAAATTAACGCATATTAAATTAACCTCGTATTAAATTAAATGAAACGGAACAAATCTTTTTGTTTGCTGACAACGTTTTAAAATCTTTGATATTTGATGTAAACAAAGAACGCAGGTTTGTTAGATTTATTATTGTGCCATAAAACTAAGTTATTAAGTCAAAATAAAATCATTCAAAGTGCTGTTGAGCGAGAGCACAGTGGCGACTTCCGGTTTTCTACTGTTTTTTGCCAAGGTGTATTTTGCAAATTTTCCACGACATTTTCAGAAAAACGATTTTCCAACTATTCTACGACATAGTCAAGACCGCAAAATATCCAATTAAGTATGTCAATTACCATGAAACGTGTACAAGAATCACCTATTAACCTTACGTGTTTTATAATTTTATAACATCACGTGAATTTTCCCTGAAGCGATATATAGAAACACTAGCTATAAAAGAGTAGTTTCATCATCATCATCATCAGCCTATAATGTTCCCACTGCTGGGACACAGGCCTCCTCTCTGTGAGAGGGAGTGGGCTATAATCCACCACGCGGGCCCAGTGCGGATTGGTAGATGTCACATGTCTTCGAATTTTTGGTTCTAGGACATGCCGGTTTCCTCACGATGATTTCGTTTACCGTTTTGAGAGCAGTGGTGATGAAATAAATTACACAAAGTAATGCGCCTGGGTTCGAACCCTCGACCAAACCACTGGGGAAGTCAGGGCCCATACCACCGGGCCACCACTTTTTTTTTGTTTTATTGTGGTAAAATCATCAAATGAGTCCTCCCACCCCGGGCAGGGCGGGAGAGACTGTCAGACTTCTACTGACTAAAATCCACGGTGTTCTTCAGTAGCCTGCTATGTTCCGGGGTCACGGTAAGGAAATAATCCCGCGACCCCGGCAGGCTTTGGCCCTCTGAGAGGGGGGCCCCGTCATTATGCTAACGCTCTTTGAGACGCGCGTGGGACACAACGCGCCGTCGACCCACCGGGTTACATTTTATATCAATTTGAATTTGTACATAGATTCACCAAAGTTGTTGTAATCTGTTGACTATTTTGATCGCTAACACGTGTCTTTTTAACTGAAACAAAACGTGAGTGGAAACAGCGGAGCAAACGTATGCAATTAATGAAATTGTTACTGTACAGGTAACTCACCTATGGCCTGTGGTTCAATTTATAAGCTAATAATATAACCAGTCAAGAGCTGACACATTGATTTTTAACCGACTTTAAACAAGGAGGAGGTTCTCTATTCAATGTTTGTAATATGCCGGAGCATTGAAGAAATAATTCTAAAATGGCGGCTTGTTCTTGAGTTGACAGATAATACAGTCAGCTTAAAAGATTTCAAATTAAAATAATAAAAACAATACTCGGTCACAATAATTTCTCAAACTTAACGTAACAATAAAACAAAATTAAAACAACAATAATCAACAGGTAACAACGGAAAAATAACAGAAAAAAGATCACTAAACGCGTCAAGACGTCAAGACTATTTTTTTTCCGCTAACGCTACGCGCGGGAGTGAGTATAGACAGCACTAGTGTGCGAGCGAATGAACACGATATGCGCCGCCATTTAAGAATCCTTTCTTCAATGAACCGGGTTATACTTCATAAATACATAAGTTAACCGATTTTGATGATTCCTGTTTTGATCGATACAGTATTTTTGTCATACAAAATTCTATGAGAATTTTTATGAGCATTTTTCGCTTAAAGTGTACTTGGACGATGCTACGGATTACGTGTTTGACAAGAATTTGGGTTGAATATTTGAAGAGAGTAAAATAAAAATCTTTTTCTGCAAAAAGTAACCGCCTTCAAAAATACCATAAAAAGGTGTAAGTAAGTAAAATAACTAATCTTTCGGAAACTGTAATTTTTTTTTTCAATCATTTCTTCATAATATTATACAGGGTGGAATTTTGTAATGCCATAAGTACGGGTATAATTTTTTCAGATTTTAGCCGGTTCGATTCCCGGGTGTGGGAGAAGAGAATTTTCGAAAATCTTTGAATGCAGTTTGCTTTCTATTCAAAAATAAAGGAAAATTCCACCCTGTATATTACATAAAAATAAGTCGGGTTTTCCTTCCTGACGCTATAACTCCAAAACGCACGAACCGATTTCCACGGTTTTGCATTCGTTGGAAAGGTCTCGGGCTCCGTGAGGTTTGTGTGGCAAAACGGAGTTCGCCGGGTTTGCTAGTATTCTATAGGTAATATAATCTTCTATAGTCAAAGTTTCTCCCGGCTTCGCTTGCATTGACAGACATTAAGAATTTGACATCCGATTCGGATAGTACATGTGGTGCCATCTTTTATCATTATTTATTTTTATATAAATAAATAATTAGCACGTTATTGTAGTTGTTCTCGGGAACAGTAACAAAGGGGTACTTACAACCAATCACATAGGTATTGAAGTTCATACATAACATAGAAAGAACACGAATGCAGTTTAAATAGACAATGAATGTCTTTATTTAATGTCAATAATTACACATTTATAAAAATAAACTTATTGCAACAGTCTCTTATTGACTTATTTCTCTATGGACATGGCGATTAATTACAATCTATTGAAAAAGGTTTTAAGTACTATATGTTTAGCACTCTTTTATATGTACATACAATCAACAAAAGAGACATACTCGTTTAAGTAGAGCTTTGAAATGGTTTTCCTTTACGGAATTATGCATGCTATATTACACAAAATAATATCTGGTTGACCGAGCTTCGCTCGGTTTTTAAAATGTGGGATATATCTTGGGAACCGAGCTTTTCTCGAACCTGGGACCTTGATAAATCGATTCCTTGAGCCGAAACACTCCTAATCTGTAACTTTCATGAAAATCCTTGGAGCCGTTTCCGAGATCCTGATTATATATAAATATACAAGAATTGTTCGTTTAAAGATATTAGATATGTATCTCCAAAGCCCCTCTTTACACAACGCTACGAAATTCACAGTACGACTTTGGTACCAAAGCAAGTATCGCACAGGAACGTGTCGATGTATACCAAAGCCGTATCAGAGACTTTCGTATCTATGCATATAAATTTGGAGTGTCTGCTTGTAATATTGAAATAACACTTTTTACAATTTTTGTCTGTCTGTCTGTGCTAATCTCTGAAATGGCTTGACCAAATTTTGACGGAACTTTTATTGGCAGGTAGCTGATGTAATGTGTAATTAATAATTCCATGTCTACAAAGTTATAACATAAAAAATGTTTTGGAAAAAATCATTTGAATAAAAAAAATACATTGTTGAGTTCCGAAAACCACGCGAACTAAGTCGCGGGCACAGCTGGTATTTTAATATTATATTATTTTAAATAAATGTTTCTAAAATATTCTTATGCACAATTATGGTGGTGGAAAAAGTTTGATCTTTCATTTTTCTAGTACAATAGACTAAAATCGCTATAAGTTTATAACTCAAGTCAGAAACAACAATAATTCACCATTTCCTTTGTCATTACGTGTCTCTATTTTCAAGAATCGCTCACATGCAAAGGTTAAAAAGATCATATCGCTTTAAAACCGTAACTTCACTATCTTTCCCTTCAAAAATATAAAGAAATGTTGCCCAAAACCATCTCCAGGGTCTTTTTCATGGGCATGCGGACGGCGAGTTATGGGCGACTCGTTGTCCAATCATGGTCTATGTCGACGGTGCGTTGTCTTCCACGCGCGCCTAAAAGAGTGTCAGCACAATAACGGGACTAACGAGCTACCGTGACCCCGGAACGTAAAGGGCTATTGAAGGACATCGTGTGAGTCTGACAGTCCCGTTACGCAGTAGCGGTTACAAAAACTAAACACAATTAAGAAGCATCTCGTCTGCCTAGCCTTTTCTCAACTATATTGAGGTCGGCCTCCAGTCGAACCAGATGCAGCTGAATATCAGTAATTTACATGGAGCGACTGCCTATCGGACCTCCACAACCCAATAAATGGGTAATACGATACCCCATGGTAAGACTGGTTGTCAGACTTTAGAGCTTCTGACTAACAGTAACGACTGTCAAAGATCTACAAATGACAGCCTGGACCAACGGCTTAACGTGCTTTCCTCGCACGGAGGAAACTCGCTATGACAGATGGTTACCCATCGACAGACCAACCTCGGCAAGCGTGTCTTAACCCGGAAGATCGGCCTGTGTGGCTGTAATTATTTAGCCACGAGCTCCTATGCACATAGGAGCTCGTGAGCTCGTGTACACAAGCATTTTGTGGTAAATAGTAGGCCATCATAAATCCTACTACTATTATAAAGGCGAAAGTTTGTAAGTATGGATGTATGGATGTTTGTTACTCTTTCACGCAAAAACCACTGAACGGATTTGGCTGAAATTTGGTACACAGATAGTTTATAACCTGGATTAACACATAGGATAGCTTTTATCCCGATTTTATGTTCCCGTGGGATAATTTTCGAGTTGTAACGGGTGAAGCCGCTGGCAACAGCAAGTAGGTACTAAATAAGATTTCCTCAGAATTCTCTTTTTACTATGAAAAAATAATTCCATCACCATCCTTGCGTTTTTTCTTAGTAAATGACAACGAAGATTCCCACTGTTACTTGAATATGTCGTAAATTGTAATCTTCTCATGTTTTATTTATTTATTTACTGCAGTGAATCATTTAATCGTGACTAATTAATGTGGTTTAAAAAATAGACATCTCTGCCTTGCCCTTCAGGGATTATATACGTGATGTTAGTTGAAAAAAATGTAGGGAAGCCCCATCGGTACACATGACGCAGCGTCAGCATAATGACGGGGCCCCATCTTAGAGGGCCACAGTCCTGCCGGGGTTGCGGGACATACATATACCGCGACTCCGGCACACAAAGGGCTACCAAAGGACACCGTGGATTTTAGTCAGTACGAGTCTGACAGATCCTCCCGCCCTGCCCGGGGTGGGAGGACTCATTTGATGATATTATTAAAAAAAAAGGTTAGGCGATCGACTGCTTTGCTCTGTGTCACGGCTCCGATACCCGTACGAAGCAAATATTTGACAGGCCTGTTGGTCTAGTGGTTAGTGACCCTGACTGCTATGCCGGAGGTCGTGGGTTCGATTCCCACCTAGGACAAATGTTTGTGAGATGAGCATGATCATTTGTTCTGTGTCTGGGTGTAATTTATCTATAATATTTATGTATTTAGAAATATATAAGTATGTTTATCAGTTGTCTAGTACCCATAACACAAGCTCTGCTTAGCTTGGGACTAGATGGCGTTGTGTGATAGTTGTGAATATTATTATTATTATTACATCGTAAATACCCCTGCGTCCCTTTGAGAAACATAGTAAGTTGTTATTATATAAAAAAAAAGTCTAGGGAAGCCCCATCTAGTGATTATAATGGGTAAACTAACGTATTATCACGACACTGATCTATCACCTCGGTTTAGTAGGAAGATTTTTATTAAGGTAGCGGTTTTAAGAGGTTACCGGAGCGATAAGTAGCAGGCATATCATTAAAGATAATGAAACTATCTTTAATGATATGCCTGCCCTTTCCCCTATGTTAGTAACAGTTTAACTGGATAAAGCTAAAAGCTACAGTGCACTAAATATCTCTCACTAGGTGTCTATCTAACCTAGTACTCACGTGAAAACTAAACATACTTGGTAAAGAAAGTAAAGAAATAGTGTACACCCAAAATAAGTAAAGTATTCAAAAATAATGGACACCTAGTTTTTTGTTTTTTTTTTCTTATTAATGAATATTGGGGTGTTGGAGTGATGAAAACCTAAGTAAAAAAAATACATTATAAGCGACGTTTGAGTGAAAAAAATGTTTCAAATCTTTTAAAAACCTACTTATCGGACTAAATCTTGCCTAGTTTCGACTTAGTACGGAAGGGTAATACCGCTGTCAATCGTTAGCTGGTAATAATTATCTTAAACATTACTACAGTCGTAGTTAAAATTTTGAAAACTAGTTTAATCTATTAGCTGTTTATTACAATCGCCGCGCTCGCCGCTACCCGCTCCGCTCTACCAAGCCCACATCCTTACATGAACAACGTACCTATTTAAAGACTCTATTACCCAGAATTTCCTTGACTGCTTAACCTCTTGTAATTAGAAGTATTATAGTTGTTTACTACAAAGTAATTATAGCATGACTGAATACCGTCAAAGGTACAGAGGTCGGTCTGGTGTTGAACGCTTGCAGAATCCTGATTATCATGGCAAACGTCATCATATCCTCACTTCTGATCACAATTTAAGACCCATTAATCATCATCATCTGCCTGCTTTTTCCCAACTATATTATGGTCGGCTTCCAATCGAACCAGATGCAGCTGGATATCAGTATTTTACATGGGGCGAATGCCTATAACACAACCCAGTAACTGGTTAATACGAATAATACGATACCCCATGGTAAGACTGGTTGTCAGACTTTAGAGCTTCTGACTAACAGTAACTATAGTAACTAATAACCTAACCATAATATTTGTAGTAATTTTTACCCGTGGTGCTAGGCACATGGCTTCGCCCAGTTGTAATGTCTCTTTGTGTCTATTAGCCTTGTTTTGTTCTGTCTCCTGCTTGCATGGAGAGAAGTGGAAACATAATTTTTTGTACTCCTCCACTATTATTTTCTGATTAATTTCGTTGCAGGATCCATGACAGGTAAATTCATTCTCCGGGACACGTCAAGCTTCAATGATTTTGCTTGCCACTCTTGATTCTGGCTTTCAGGAGTAGCATTGGTTTATCTTATACATATTTAGGTAGACTTTATCCCAATAAAAATACCCGAAGGGTTTGGCAATAGTGTGACTGATAGGCATCGCACACCTTTTTTTTGACGTGGTAAGGAAAGTCATACAGTAATATCTGGTTGACCGAGCTTCGCTCGGTTTTTAAAATGTCTATATCTTGGGAAACTTTCTCGAACCTGGGACCTTGATAAATCGATTTCTTGAGCCGAAAAACCCCTAATTTATAACTTTCATGAAAATCCTTGGAGCCGTTTCCGAGATCCTGATTATATATAATATACAATAATTGCTCGTTTAAAGATATTAGATTATCTGAACCCTAGGTAGAGCAAGGGACTCGTCGCCTCTCCATAAGAGGCGCCGCGTCCAGCACGCACACATTCTTATTACGAAAAACGACGCCGCGCAATTTGACATGCATACCGGACCCTATATGTACTATTCATTTATCTCACCTTTGTATTGTATCTCTTATTAACTTTTTCATGACGTCCATCCTTTCCAAAAACGTCACTCAATATTTAAGTGGCCATTTCAAAGGTACCAACAATTACTTCACGAAAACATGTATCACTTTTAAACTTTGTCTTATTAAATTAATTACTTATAATTTGCTGTCTTATTATAATTATATTTTACGTAGAAAACTTATTGGTATTTGACGTCACGACGCGGCGGCGTCACTTTGTAATAATACTCGTACTTTGAACAACTATGGGCATAGTTCTTGCAACAATGTTTTGTAGGAGATCTTTAAAGATAACTTATAATAATTACTGCCTTGTCATAAATAATTGTGCAGCAGAAGATACATTGATGGTGACTGTCAACAACATTATGATAAAAACACTTATTACACTCAATGTAGATATAAATTATTGTATAACGTGCACACAATTACCTCGGCACCTAAAATTCGTAAAGTCTATCTTAAGGTGGTCTAGAAGATGTCACTGTTAACAACAATGTCGTTCTTATAGAATTAAAAATCAATATACGATAAACGATATTAAAACCTCATCGAATATAAATCTGGAAAAGACTTAGTCCCAAAATACAACCCTGAGGTACTCCATTCTTCACGCACAATAATTCGTTAAGAACAATCATTATTATTTATATCTTGCTGGTCTACTATACAGGAAAAAAAGAAACAAAAAATAATATCCCCGATAAGGATCTCATATATTACGTTAGCGAAAATATTGCACATACAGATAGTGTCAAAAGCTGACTCAATGTCAACAAATTAGATCACGTTAGATAAATTAGTCTAAATCCAGGATGTGGTCTAGTTACACGTCGGAGGGATTTCCCTTCGTTAACTTGATTATTTTTTTGTTTATTTACAAGAAATACTGTTAAATATGTTCATGATTCGCTAAGTCATGGTTAGGTTTTACTTATTGCATCTGTATTTCACGAGGAAGATTCTACTTTTAAACCTGGTTACTGAATAATGAGGGATACTGTTTCAAATATCTATATTTAATTAACTGTAGTGTAAAATATTACAGTATATGAAAACTCAGCAACTGTCTGTCTGTTTTCTGTTAGAGTTTTCTTAATGTTGTGTTACTCCGTGCCATATTAATTAGTTTTTCTTTGTTTCAGGTCGCTTGGCGGTGATTATGTTCAGTATTTGCACTGTAGTGCTAGGAATTATACTATCATTCGTGCCTTGGCTGGACTATATTATTTTTAGAGTGAGTATTATGGAATTTAAGTGAAACTATTTTTTGTCCGATTCCCGCATGAGAGAAACATTTGTATGGTCCTCAGTTTTTTTAGAACTTGATATTTGTGTTTAATTTGTGAGTCCAACGACGACACTGTAAAAAAATCCTAAAGTAGGGCAATGTTACCTGTGTGAAAAAAAAAACTATCTAAACACTGTACAGTACTTGTCAAGACAAATAAAACGAGTCCAAACTTGATGGGGTTGCGTCGTTTCATTACAGATATTCTATGGTCAACTTGCACCTCCTTCATCAGATGAGCTCCAGATTATCATAATATAGCATTCTAAATAAAAGCTTGGAAAATAAACAAGTCCATGATGAGTTTTATCTTCTTACAGGAATTGAAGCTCTGGAATGGCTCTTTAAGCTACAGTTACTGGCATAAGCCCGGTGTCATCAGACTGACGAAGGTCTACATCTTCAACGTGACCAATCCTCAGGGCTTCTTGGAGCACGGGGAGAAACCCAAGCTGGTGGAAGTCGGGCCGTTTGTTTATAGGTTTGTACCTGACTTTCTTAATTATTGAACTATCATTTATGGAATTTCTTCCGAGATTGTTCTTTTTTTTTTGAGATTCTATCTTTTTGAAGCTGTTGTAAGCGAGCCATGATCGTGGGTTGTCTACCCGTATTCAGTATCGCCGTAAATGCTGAAAATAGTGTTTCTGATATGTTCTAGTAATATCATACTTACTCTTTTGATGTTATATGTATATCTTATATAATATTTTATGTATCGTCTTATAACGAGACCAGTGTTGACCAAGCGGTATCGGCCTCAACTAACGAGTCATGATTTCGAACCCGACCAGACGCATTACTTTGTACAATTATTTTTCATCACCACGTCTCTCAAAACGGTGGAGGATGGAGTATCGTATTACCGGTTACTGTGTTGTGAAGATCCGATAGGCAGTCGCTCCATGTAAAATACTGATATTCAGCTGCATCTGGTTCGACTTTAAGCCGACCACAATAAAGTTGGGAAAGGGCTAGGCAGAAGAGATGACCTTAGCTAGGAAACAGGCCTCAGCAGGGAGGGAGTGAGTCACAATTCACCACGTGTATCAAGAACGGTTATTAAGTGCTAACAAATGGTCATACAATCGTGATCACTTCATTTAAGAAATTGAACCAAAGTCATGATCAACTTGTAATAGTAAAAATACCCGCAAATAAATCAATACAAATAACCACAGCAACCAATAAACGGAAAACCGTGAAATTGTTTAACTAAGTTGCGGTTTTTTCATGATTTAATTCATGAAAATAATGTACAGTCATCTACGTGTTACATATGGCGCATGTTCATTAGTTGGTAGGACCCGCATGCGGGATGTGAGAGATTTTTGTAACGCATGCCATAGGGCCCGCATTCGGGGAACCAGTTTCATTAGTTGGTAGGGCCCGCATGCGGGGTGCGAGAGATTTCTGTAACGCATGCCACAGAGCTTGCATTCGGGAAAACGTTTTCATTAGTCGACAGCCCGCATGCGGGGTGTAGGAAAACCTTCATGTTCGTCGCTATTTAATGAAAAGAGTGGCAGACCCGCATGCTGTATATCGACCGATTCTTTCTGATTAAGTGATTAATTTCGTTGCAGGATCCAAGACAGGTAAATTCATTCTTCGGCACACGTCGAGCTTCATTGTCTCGACGCTTTTCTTATGGTTGCCACTGTTGATTCTGGCTTTCAAGAGTTGCAGTGGTTTGGGAATAGTATGGTGGGTTTGTCCCAAAAAAAAAATGAATACTCAAGTCTATCAGCACCTTTATATTTGTATTAAATAGAATGACTGTGTTGTGTTGGTCAGTTAGTGTCGGAAAAACTAGGAAACTGCTCTACAAAAGGTGATAATTTTTCAGCGGTTATTGGATTAAGTCATTGATGACGGTTTTCTTATGATGTGTCATTGTAAATCCCCTTGTATAAGCTTTAAGAGTCATTCTGACTGATGTTGAGATGTCAAATAATTTGTTAAGATAAACAGAAACACACAATATCATATTCTTAGTAAGATTAAGAAAAAAGTAATGAGTCAAGTGCGACAAGACTTAATATCTTCGAATGAGTCCTCTCCAGTTTATGTAGGTAGAGTAGAAGGGACTGTCAAACTTAACTATCTAAAAACCACCGTGTTCAAAATCTCTAAGCATGAAACCCGTAGGTTCGCCCAACCTTACTGACTGACATTTTGACAGCGCGACCGAACTAATCATCATCAGCCGGAAGACGTCCACTGCTGAACATAGGCCTCCCCCTTAGACCGCCACGCCGAGCGACAATTCGCCACTTGCATCCATCGGCTGCCCGCGACCCTCACAATGTCGTCGGTCCACCAAGTGGGAGGCCTACGCTGTGTCTTCCGGTCCGTGGACGCCATGAGAGAATTTTTTCACTTGGCCGGTTATTTAATTACCTACTCTATTTGGGCGCCACTTAGAACCAGCAACTGTAAACATTTTTTTTCTTACTCTAAAACTAAAATACAGCTGATATAACATTCTTTTCATGGGTTTTCTCTATAAAAACATTCAATTCAACATGTTAGTAAATAGGTATTATTACATCATCATTTTTGATTATTATAAAATGTTTACAACAAAAACGCTAAAGCCTACCAGATGCCATTTTGTATTTTTAGTAAAAACCACAAAAAAAAAACATGTTTCCATTTTTTGTACAAAAACATGTGATTATTTTTTTATAAGAAATCTTTAGTGTTTGCAACGGCCATTTGTTTTCACAGATTATTTTTTGTTTTCAATTTGAGATTTTTTATAAGAATTTAGTTAAAGGTTTTTTTTTACTTTCAATTATTTTGTTATTAATTTTTAATACATTTTGTAAAAGCCTTAACAAAAAACAATTTGTGATGTTCTTTACAAAATATTAAATGGGTAGAATCGCACGAGTTTTCACTCTTTTACTTAAAACGTCTTTCCAGTATTTATAGCGTTTCTTGTATGAAAAAATTAAAAACAGCGCCTCTGGTGTGCGAAGAAGGAACTAATTTTTTTCCTTGAAAATTCTCAATTTGAAATTGTCAAAGTTCCAGTTTACGTCTCAAATACTGAAAAACTTTTTTCTACCACAGATTACATTTGTTACCACAGACACATAAAAGGATTTTTCATTTCTCATACTCGGAAAGTAGTGTTTGTTTGATCAGAGCAGCGGGTCGAAAACGATGCTTCCCTCCCTTGGGCGGGAAAGACTCATAGTAATTGCTTCCCTCCCTAGGGCGGGAATGAATTTTAAAAATAGAACTAAAATTAGTTGTTAGTCGGCTATAATTTTTTTTTAATAATTAACACTTTCACTGTCCGCGCAGCAGACACAATAGATAAACAATGGTCGTGAGTCACATGTGACTCATCGGACAGGGAAGTGGTTAAGAAAAATATCGATTAAAAAAAATGCTGCGGTCTTGTGAGTGTATACGGCCAATGTGAATTAAAAAAAAAAACATATTATAGTGGGATGGCCCGCGGCGGTGACGCGGGCGGTGTGTTCCATATTTGAAATTTAAATTAAAAAAGACTATTAAATAGGTACTGCTCGTGTTATTACTATCAATAAATATAGAAAAACTACTATTTTTACTTTCCTTATATTTGAAATGAAAAGTAGAGTGTTTAACACGGGTGAAAGTCATCAATTCCCACTCGGACTATAGCCGCCCTCGCTTCGCTCGTGCGTCTAAATACCTCGTATGGGAATTGATTCCTTTCCACCCTTGTATAACAATCTACTATTTTTCAGTCATAGAATTATTTGGGATGTTCAGTCGATAAAACCGATTAGTCGGTGACTAGTCGGCAAAAAAACGTCGACAAATTGGCTGTAATAATTTATTTGAAATTATGGGGCCGACAACAGGGTTGTTGTAAATTCGCCACAAAATTAATTCCCCACGAAAAAAGGGTGTAATTTAAATTAGCCAAATGTTTTTGATTTTTGTTTTTGATTATTGTAAATTGTCCCATTTCTTTTATGCGCATGGATAGCAAAACAATTAAATATTAATAAATCCAGCACAAAACTACCGAAAACGAGGACACAATGTGGAATCTAAACAGAAAGTAGGTACTAGGAGAACAAGATTAAAACTTTTTTTCGTGGGTAATTTAATTTTGTGGCAAATTTACAACAACCCAAATAAAGTATGGGGTCATATCTGGACCCGCGGGTTATGTAGCGACTGGGTCCAAACACTCCTAGTCGGCTTTTTTCCTGCAAATGATCGGCCCATCGCAACAGATTACACAACTCTAAGTAACAAAAACTAACAATACAGAGATTAAAACCAAAAAAACAACAATCACTAATTAAAATTATTAGGAAAAACCGTTTGAGTGTGCCAACCTCGTAAACGAATCACCCGGAATTGATGGGACTTTAACTTCTGAAGGTTATTTACATATTAAAAGGGCTAGGAAGTCAACTTAAGCTTGAATTATATATTTATTTATATGCAGAGGAGGGTCGAAGGGCAAGGTGTCAAATTATTAAGTAATAAAACCATTTTTTGACCTCGTGTTGACACGTGGTGTAGAAACACCTTAGAATGACTTATTTATCACCTTGTGATCTAGTGACTTAATTGATATTGGTAAGGTTTTTCAGAAAAACTGCCTGACGTAGGTTGGACTACATGAATAACAAAAAATTACATTTTCAAAAATTAAAAAAGTAAAATAAAATGCACTTTAATTGCTTAGGGCGTCACGTCTTGGAAGGCGCCATAAACCGGCCCAGAGATATATTTTATTACAAACCCCTGAAAGCTCTGATACCTATAAAAAACTAAATTTATTCATATTGAATTTAGTTATTCATGAAAAGGTGCAAAAAAAATCAAGCTCGCTACGCTCGCTCTTATTTGCTAAATTCTCAAAAGGTTTTTGTATTACCTACTAAACGAAAACTCTTCTTTTACTGTGGATAGGCTTGGATTGCTTAGGGCATCAAATAATCTTAAACGATTGTTATTATTTCTCGATTAATTTGTTTCTTTCTTTCGTTCTTTCTTTCTTTCTTTTTTTCTTGACCCGGCACTGTGTGACCCAACTTCATTAGAACAAGTAAACGATCTCCAGCTGGCAACTGTCACTTGAAAACAACTTTAGCAATAAAATACTTTGTACAAATTAATTTTCAATAGTGTATTTCATCTTTATTATCATATTAGGCCCGGGCCAGATAGAAAAGACGTAAGATGAGGACGCGTCGCGCACAGGCAAAATGTATGAGAGTCGCGTCCCCGCCCCGTCTTTTCTGTGTGTGCGTCTTCTATTATATCGCGACGCTTCTATACATTTTGTACGAAGGAGACGCCGAAGAGACATGTCTCCGCCCCGTCTGCGTCTTCCGTCTTTTCTAAGTGGCCGTAGAGTTATTTTCATTGATTGGTTATATTTTAAAGTGTGTCAAGTGTTAGAATGGAACAGCCTGCATAATACAATATGGCGTCAGCAAACTTTCTTCAGAAATTGGGCGGATTATACTAGCCCTCACATAGATAATAGACTAGCTGTTGCCAGCGGCTTCACCCGCTACAACTCGAAAATTACCACACGCGAACAAAAAATCGGACAAAAAGCTATCCTATGTGTTAATCCAGGTTATAAACTATCTGTGTACCAAATTATAGCCAAATCCGTGCCGTGGTTTTTGCGTGAAAGAGTAACAAACATACCTACATACACTTACAATATACATCCTCACAAACTTTCGCATTTATAATATTACTAGCTGTTGCCAGCGGTTTCACCCGCTACAACTCGAAAATTATCCCACGGGAACATAAAATCGGGATAAAAACTATCCTATGTGTTAATCCAGGTTATAAACTATCTGTATACCAAATTTTAGCCAAATCCGTTAAGTGGTTTTTGCGTGAAAGAGTAACAAACATACCTACATACACATACATACATCCTCACAAACTTTCGCAATTATAATATTATTAGTAGGACTAGTAACAAGATATTAACAATAAATTATACATAGATAAATGTAAACTAATTTTAAAGCATATGACCTCTACGCATTGCGGTATTCCTCAGGGTTATTTTCCGGTAGACTAGTCGTAGAATTTAAGATGTCAGACGACCCGTGACCGATCATGGTCAAAGATATTATGTAGCGGCAATGATTTTAATATAAATTAAGTATTGCAGCCAGCCATGATGACGAGACCTCAGTAATATAATCTGTTTTTATATTAAATATCATATCAATCTTATTTCTTACTAATATTATAACCCTGAAAGTTTGTGAGGACGAATGAATGTTTGTTACACTATCACGCAGAAACTACTAAACGGATTTGGATGAAATTTGGTATACAGATAGTTTATAACCTGGATTAACATATAGGATAGTTTTCATCCTAATTTTATGTTGCTGAGGGATAATTTTAGATGGCAACAGCTACGAGTAGTATCGTAATTAAATGCAATATTTTGTGAGTAAGTATGTACTATGTGTTTATGAGGTACACTTTCACGCAAAAACTACTGAACGGAGTTTTTCTACTTGGTAAAATCATCAAATAAGTCCTCCCACCCAGGGCAGGGCGGGATGGACTGTCAGACTTGTACTGACTAAAATACACGGTGTCCTTCAATAATTGCCGCCCCGCCTTGGGTGGGAGAACTCATTTGATTATTTTGACAAGGAAAAAAAGTGAATGCTCAGTAGTTACAGCCCTGACGCACGAATCAAAGGTATACTTAGGTCACCCGTTTGAACCCCAGATGTCGCACAGTGACAAATTCTATACTAAACAACATTGTCATGGAGTAATTGTTGGTATCATAGACACGCCTACTTAAATACTTAATGACGTTTACACTTTTGACAGACGTCAGACGCCAAAGATAATGAGGAACCCAAATTGAGGTGAAACATTTAATAATTATAGGAGAGCTGAAACCTCGAGCTGGCTCTTTTTTTAACCGATTTAAAAAAAAAGTAGGTTCTCAGTTCGACCTGTATGTATGTTTGTCCGCGATTATCTCGCGTTTGGCCTAACGAATTTTGATGCGGTTTTCAAGAAAGTGTTTATTTGCATTCTGAAGAAGGTTTAATTATAGAACACTAATAGATATACCGTGACATTGCCCGCGTGGATCCGTTTTGCTTACTTGGATCGTAGATTTTCAGAGACGATTGCATGTTTGTCCGCGATTATCTCGCGTTTTGGCTGAACCGATTTTAATGCAGTTTTCAGAAAAGTGTTTGTTACATTCTGGGGACGGTTTTAGTACATAACAATAATGGACATCTTGTGATGTTGCTCGCATAAATCCGTTTTTGTTACTTATTACTCACTAGGATTGTAGATTTTCAAAGACGCCGATTTTATGAAGATTTTTGTTAAATATCTGAACTAATAAGGGAAAAAATAAAAAACTTTTTGAATAAAAGGGAACCGACTTCAAAACCAAACACAAATAAAGCTAAAAAGTAACTCTCTTCCGTAAGAGAGTTATTTTTTAGTTTTTTTGTGTTTGATTGTTAAAATTCGAAACATGGATATTTGGCGAAGAACCAAAGTCACCGACATACATAGTTCACAAAGCTCATAAAGTTGAAATGACAATGGGCAGGCCACATCGCTCGTAGAACTGACAACCGATGAGGAAGAAAAGTTCTCTCTTGGCGACCAGGGACCGGAAGACGCAGCGTAGGCAGGCCTCCCACTAGGTGGACCGACGACATCGTGAGGGTCGCGGGCAGCCGATGGATGCAAGTGGCGAATTGTCGTTCGGCGTGGCGGTCTAAGGGGGAGGCCTATGATCAGCAGTGGACGTCTTCCGGATGATGATTATGATGATTTTCTGTGATATAACTTTAGATTGCCTATTTCCGTTGTTTTATTATCTGCTACCAAAGTTTCCAGACCTGAGTGTTTCATACTCATTTTAGATTGATACCTCCTCGCGTTCTTGAGAAAAAGGTTCTTGATAGTCAGTTCGTTTATCCTTTTGAGGCACGGCACCTGAAAACAGCTGTTATTTGCGCATGCGGGCGGCGAGTAATGGGCGACTCGTTATCCGAACATGGACCGTGCCCCGGTCGACGGCGCGTCGTGTTCCACGCGCGTGCAGGATTGTGCTGAGGGTTTAGGTGGAGTTTATAATGAAACGTCCGTATGCCGTGCGATCCCTTTATTGACTACTCTTAAGATAATACTTATTCGCCATTCTACGTAAACTACTTACACGCTATTACTGCAAACTTGCTAAATCATATTTCATACTACACGCGCCTCAATGAGTGTTATGATGATGACGGCCTCCCTCTAGAGGGCTAAAGCCTGCCAGTGTCGCGGAACGTATCGCATTACCGTGACCCCGGAACGTAAAGGGCCATTGAAGGACACCGTAGATTTTAGTCAGTACGAGTCTAAAAGTCCCTCCCGCCCTGCCCTGGGTTAGGACTCATTTGATGAATTTACCACGTTAAAAAAAAAAGTAATGGGAGTAGTGGTGGCTCAGTGGTATCGGTCCCGACTTACGAGGTGTAGGCCGTGGGTTCGAACCCCGCCAGGTGCATTACTTTGTGTAATTTATTTCATCACCACTGCTCTCAAAACGGTGAAGGAACACATCGTGAGGAAACCGTGCCCTAGAACCAAAATTTCGAAGACATGTGACATGCACCAATCCGCACCGGGCCCGCGTGGTGGATTATGGCCCACTCCCTCACACAGAGAGGAGGCCTGTGTCCCAGCAGTGGGAACAATATAGGCTGATGATGATGATAAAAAAATACGGTACCCAAAATGGCAGGTGTGAACAACGTTTTAACGTGCTTTCCGAGACACGAGGGAACCTCATTATGTAATAATCGATCACCCATCCACAAGTTGACCTTGGTTACAGCTGAATCTGTGTTAACTCAATATTAAATGCTACATTTGTTGGTTCAAGGATATATTGTAATTTGTAAATATAGCGATACGCAAATAGATTGTGCTTGTACTTATTTGACCCACATAATTTTTCTTTATGTTAAACCGGTTCCTTAATGTTGATAAATACTTCGTGTATGGTATGTTAAATTGCGGACGGCGAGTTATGCGGAACTCGCCGTCCGACGAATGACCAGGGGTTCTAATAACCAAGCACTTGAAATTACGATTTGACAGATAACTCTATAGAGTCTCTTAACCTGCGGAAAAGACGTGGTACTTTTTTTTAGAGTGGTAATATCATCAAATGAGTCCTCCCTCCGAGTCCCCAGAAGCACAGAATATATAATAGTACCTAAAGGCACAGAAGGCTTACTCCCAAAAAGAAAACAAACAAATGTAAAATCTATGCACGAAAGAATACAGTCCATTTTTACTTGCACCCGCATCACCCACCTACTTTTATAATAGCCTAAACTTCCCGTGCGCAAGCAAAAATGAACTGAATAGTGACGCGCGAGAGTTCATTTTAGTTTATCTGACGCCAACGACATTAAAAGGTTACTGTCGGTCAAGCTCAATAGGGTTGCGACTCGCGAGTTTGGGCACAGTTAGGTAGGAATACGTATTTTATGCATTGTTTAATTACATATATATTTATGTTAATTAATATTAACATAAATATATATCACTCCTCATTACCTCCTTATAAAATTAACTTATAAATCTAACAAACCTGCGGTCTTTGTTTACATCAAATATCAAAAATTTTAAAACGTTGTCAGAAACAAAAAGATTAGTTCCGTTTCAATCCGTTCTGGCCAAGCTGTAGTCATAACTTTAAAGATCGATTGTTATCGTTTACGGCAAAATAGGTAACTAGTCCTTATCATTTTCATTTCATTCATTTCATTGTCACAGGCCCCGTGTTGCGTGTCTTTGTAGGTAAGTAGGTAAAAAAGACGCGAAGAGAATTACGATCGCTGACCTTGAATGCGTAGTGTAGCCATTTTCTGAGTTTGAACGTGTCTAAACAATAACGTAAACATCTTCCTACTTTCTACCGATCATAATTCGACCTACCCGTATTCAGCTTAGGTGAGTGAGAGTGATGTCAGGTTTGATAATCGTCTATTTTATTTATCTTGGATGTCTTGTAGGCCAAATTTGTAACCTACCTAATCATGCTTAACTGATCATGATTACTAGCCGGTACTTGAATGACATTAATAAGCACGCCACAAGCAGGTAGATAGTTTTTTGATCATTATTAAATGTGTACTACATAGATAAATATTCACTTTTTTTCTTACCTTTCGAAATCACGCGGTAGTGTGTGAAACGTGAGGCTCCTATCACTGTCATTATTTAAACAACCAAACGTTATGCAGTATTTTTTTTCCTCATCATATATATTTTTTTTAAACTCATGCGTAAATTCAACCAAACACCAAACTTAAATATTATATAAGTAAGCGCGTGCGTAGTGGGCGGCGCGCGGCAACCGACTAAATGTCCACTCCGAAGTGGTCCCCGCCAATGCTTGCAGTTTTATACCTACACTGCGGAGTGAGCCAGGCCTGCCAGAAGTGTCAGACTTGTATTGACTAAAATCCACGGGCTAACAGTCCCTTCCGGGTGGGAGGACTCATTTGAGATGAAAAAAAACGTCATGTATTCAAACCCAGCGAGGTATATCAATTTTTGTAATTTATTTCATCACCACTGCTCTCAAAACGGTGAAGGAACACATCGTGAGGAAACCGGCATGTCCTAGAACCAAACATTCAAAGACATGTGACATCGACCAACCCGCACTGAGGCCGCGTGGTGGATTATGGCCTACTATCTCACATAGTGAAGGCCTGTGTCCCAGCAGTGGGAACACTATAGGCTGATTATGATAGCGCTAAGAAGAAAAAGAAATATATCTCTATCTCTTTCTTGCCAGAGTAAGAAATTTGTACGACGTTTGTTTAATATTATGCATCACCTTATTACATCACCAACTGTGGTTTTGGAGAAAATCGCTGATCAAATATTGATACATGATTTGCCAATACAGTGATGAAATTATACGATAGTGTGAATGTGAGATGAATTGGTATTTTTAAGGTTCCGTACCCAAAGAGTAAAACGAGTCTTATTACTAAGAAACCGTTGTCAATTCGTCTATCTGTCATCAGGCTGTTTCTCACGACCGTTGAAATTCTCGCAGATGATGTATTTCTGATGCCGCTATAACAAAAAATACCTATCCTCACCCACGGTGGTGGACGCCCACGGCAACGGACGTCGCAAGACGATCTCCGGCCACCGTAGGCGTGGGCATGCGGGCAGCGAGTAAAGGGCAATTCGTTGTCCGACCATGGACCTTGCCCGTGCCGACGGCGCGTCGTGTACCACGCGCGCCTCAAAGAGCGTCAGCATAATGACGGGGCCCCTCTTAGATGGCCAAAGCCTGCCGGGGTCGCGGGATTATTTCCTTACCACAGGGCTAATTGAAGACACCGTGGATTTTAGTCAGTACAAGTCTGACAATCCCTCCCGCCCTGCCCGGGGTGGGAGGACTCATTTGATGATTTTACCACGATAAAAAAAAGTACCACGTCTTTTCCGCAGGTTAAGAGACTCTATCTCTATCTATCTCTCTATAGAGACTAGACTCTAGACTAGAGACTCTATCTATCTCTATATAGAGACTCTATATATATCTAGAGAGTTATCTGTCAAATCGTAATTTCAAAAAACACTATAGATCTAATAAATAAGCTACATCAAAATCAGTTGAGTAGTTTTAAAGATCTTAGCAACAGACACAAGGAAGCGACTTTGTTTTGTATTATGTAAAAAAGTCACATCCGAATGCTTTGTTTTCAAAATCTTGATAAGATTTTGAATATCTTATCCTGACCCTAATTAACCTAAAGTTATACGAGTTCAAGGCATTATTATGATACAATCAGATATTTTTATTGCTGCTTTAAAAAGGTAAATTAGTATTAAGTAGCTCGGGGTTTCTTTGAATAAGCAGATTCAGCAAAAAACCAGAGTTACCGACATAGCTCGTAAAATTTGTAAGATGAAGTGGCAATGGGCAGGCCACATCGCTCGTAGAACTGAACTGACAACCGATGGGGAAGAAAATTTCTCGAGTGGCGACCACGCCACGGACCGGAAGACGCAGCGTATACCTCCCACTAAGTGAACCGACGACATCGTGAGGGTCGCTGGCAACCGATGGATGCAAGTAGCGAATTGACGTTCGGCGTGGCAGTGTAAGGGGGAGGCCTATGTTCAACAGTGGACATCTTCTGACTGATGATGATGATTACGTTGAGCTCCTTGAGCTATGAGTTGAGCTTCACGATAACTGACAAATGCTTGCATTGACTGGACAGGTCCACTCAAATCTGTGTGATTTATGACTGGCCTGTTGGTCTAGTGGTTAGTGACCCTGACTGCTATGCCGGAGGTCGTGGGTTCGATTCCCACCCAGGACAAATGTTTGTGTGATGAGCACGATCATTTGTTCTGTGTCTGGGTGTAATTTATCTATAATATGTATGTATTTAGAAATATTTAAGTATGTTTATCAGTTGTCTAGTACCCATAATACAAGCTCTGCTTAGCTTGGGACTAGATAGCGTTGTGTGATAGTTGTGGAATATTATTATTCTTTCTTCAAAAGACCATCTCGGACACAAACCTGCAGGGTCCTCGCATGACTTACAAACCAATTTCATGTCTGGACTTTAAAAGAGACTGTGACCTCTGAGTTTGTTTCGGATATTTCTTCTCAGAGTAGTCAGGTACGAAACACCGGCCTCATCTAGCTATAAAAAAAGTATTTTGACTTGTAAAAGTGTTTGTGAAAACCTATTTGCAAAATAAATATCATTTATGATTTATTAACAAGGGCTTACTAAACTTTTTAGGGTTCCGTAGTCAACAAGGAACCCTTATAGTTTCGCTATGTCCGTCCGTCCGTCCGTCCGTCCGTCCGTCCGTCTGTCCGCAGTTTAGCTCAGAGGCGCACAGTACTAGAGAGCTATAATTTGGTGTAAATATACGCATTTGTTGTACCGAAAAAGTGGTAAAATAAAATCTCGAAAAATATTTTTTTTTAGGGTACCTCCTGAACACGTAAAGTGGGAATGTTTTTTTCGTTCTCGCGTACCCCTTAGTGTGTGGTATCATTAAATAGGTCTTTAAAAAATAATGTGAGTTTCCATTAACAATTTTTTGATAAAAAAAATCATTTGTGAAATATTAAGCTTTAAAGTGCTAAATTTTGCTCGACTCGAGTGTCCCCCCCCTCTACCAGCTAAACGGTTATGTTTGGGGATGTGAAAAAATTCACAATAGTAGTATATATAACGAAGTTTAAAAGAAAATTATCATGACTAAGTAGGCTTTACAACTTTTCGAGTAATAGTCGACCAACTTATAAAATGTACTTGAATAATATATTTTCTTAAACAAAATGTATCGGAGAATATCCTCTTCAACTGCAAATGTAAGTTTGTCAACTTTATTTTTACAGCTTTAATACGTATGTTTTTACGGTATGTTTTTTGGGGATAGGTAGGTTTTTATCGTCAACAATTTTTAACTAACTTCAAATAAGGAGGAGGTTCTAAATTCGTCGTAATCTTTTTTTTTAATGTACTCGTATTTTCCCCGATTTCTCAAAGACTCCTGGACCGATTTTGAAAATTCTTCTTTTAAAATTAAATTCAGCGAATCAGTTTAGTTAGTTCGCATAAGTATTTTGATGAGCAACTACGGAACCCTACACTATGCGTGGCCCGACACGCACTTGGCCGGTTTTTTTTGGTTTGCGACCCATACAGGTTTAGATAATCTATTTGATAATCTTTTTCAACTATACATATAAGTGGTAGAAGTCAACGCATCACCAGCAGATTTTTTTCATACATATAGGGTGACTGGTAATTAGTGTACGATACTTAAACACGTGATTGTGCTCATGATAACCAACAACTTTTATTATGGGAACAAACCTGAAATATCGAAAAAAAAATTAGCTGTTCAGTACATTTATCTTTGCTTAATGTACTGAACAGCTGATATTTTTTTCACGATTTCAACATTGCCCTATAGTAAAAATTGTTTGTTATCATGAGCACAATCACGTGTTTAAGTATCGTACAATAATAACCAGTCACCCCGTAAACGTCAACTTTACGTTTCTGCTTTATAATCCGCGCCCAACGCGATGTAGTGGTTGTTTCCATAGTAACAAGTTACGTACTTACTTTAACGGCAACTCATAACATCTTTGTTACATTTTTTATAAAAGAAAAAAACTTTGTTACGGTGTACGGTTGGCAAAAGGCTATGCTGAAACTGAAAACATTCGATAGTACAAATTGTTATCAGTTAATCAGCATTCGTAAACATCGTAGTAGTAAGCCAAAGTTTTGTATGGAAATGTTTTTTCTTTTTTTATAATCTTACCTAAGAATCCCCCTTTTTTTCCCACTCCCTGCCTCCTCTCTGTGAGAGGGAGTGGGCCATAATCCACCACGCGGGTCCAGTGCGGGTTGGTGGATGTCACATGTCTTCGAATTTTTGGTTCTAGGACATGCCGGTTTCCTCGCGATGTTTTCCTTCACCGTTTTTTATCATTTAATCAATACAGGCCTGTTGGTCTAGTGGTGAGTGACCCTGACTGCTACGCCAGAGGTCGTAGGTTCGTTTCCCACCCAGGACAAATGTTTGTGTGATGAGCACGATCATTAGTTCTCCGTTTGGGTGTAATTTATGTATAATATTTATGTATTTAGCAATATAAGTATATTTATCAGTTGTCTAGGACCTATAACACAAGCTCTGCTTAGCTTAGGACTAGATGCGTTGTGTGATAGTTGTGGAATATTATTATTATTAATACGTATATTATGAAACTTTTTTTTATTGCTCACGCGCTGGTGAAACGTGACATACAACTATTTAACCCTTTATGGGTCAAAGACGCAAACTTTTTGCACAAAAACCTTCCGGAAACTTAGTCAATCATTACTTGACAATATTTTTTGATATATCTAAGACTAGTATGCCAGTAGCTTCACACGCTTCAACTCGAAAATTATCCCAGAGAAAGATAAAATTGGGATAAAAGCTGTCCTGTGTTAATCCAGGGTATAAACTAATCTGTATACCGTATTTTATCCAAATATGTTTTGTTCTTTTTGATGAAAGAGTAACAAATATCAATCCGAACAAACTTTCAGGTTTAATAAACTAATATATAAGAAAGGATTTGTTGCTCATTGCACTTTGACGAACATCCGGCAATGATCGTCAAAGTTCAAACATGTTTATCACATTAAACAATAACAATGTAATTGTACACGTACAGGTTGTGAACCTGCGACTGGTTTTTTAGTAGTTTCCTCACCGGGAGCATTCACGTGTAATTTAACATTATAGATTCGACTTTGAGCATTACATTACAATACAACCTCCGTAACTGACGAGCATTCGAGTACATTTACCCCCTTATTAATAAACGTGGACTAAAGTTACGCCAAGGTTAATCCTTAAAAAATGTTAAGTTAATCCGTGGATTATCCTGGTTGTACCCTGTATGTAGTATCCTGGTATGAATACAACTCGTAAATCAAGGCCAATACATTGCTCTGCCACATCTGGCACCTGCCTACAACTGCCCCCTCCTGCAAGTCTCATAAACACCTGTACCAATCTTCTACCTCCTACTAACGTCCCCTCTTTCTGTTTCAGAGAAGACATGGAGAAAGTGAACATAAAGTTTCATGACAACGACACGGTGACTTATCAACACAACAAAATTCTTCGCTTTATGCCTGAGATGTCAGTGGATAAGAATCAAAAGCTGGTGGTGCCTAACATTCCTTTACTGGTGAGTTGATCTTTGACAGTTGTTACGAAACGTGGTCTTTGACTATTGGCCTTTTAAGGTGTGCGTCCACAGGTCGGCATCGCACGTATCGGACGTATCGTAACGGATTTTAGTTTGCCTTGTATGAAAACTCATACAACTGCGTCCACTGATCCGCATCGTACGGACGGCTCATCGGCAATGCCGTAATGCGATGCGTACCGATGACGTCATACGGAATGCCGATCAATGGAAGCGATGAAGGTGGCATCGGCAATCCGATTGCTGATACTCGCGTCGGCAATCCGGTCGCTGCCGATACAGAAATCCGTTTGATGCGATGCTTCCGATATGTACTATGCGGACCTGTGGATGCTTACCATTAGAGAACTAAGAGTCACTCAACGAGCAATAGAAAGAGCTATGCTCGGAGTTTCTTTGCGGGATAAAATCCGGAACATGGATATTCGGCGAAGAACCAGAGTCACCGACATAGCTCATAAAATTTGCAAGTTGAAGTGGCAATGGGCTGGCCATATCGCTCGTAGAACTGACAACCGATGGGGAAGAGAGAGGAGGCATGTGTTCCAGCAGTGGGAACATTATAGGCTGATGATGATGATGATGACATTTTTTTAGTCAAATACCTTATTTAGCACGTTCAATTTACAGCGATTACTCGCTATATGTAACTGTACCCTTAGCACGAATTTTCAGTATTTGAGACGTAAAGTAAACTGGAACTTTGACAATTTCAAATTGACATTTTAAAGGAAAAAAATAGTTCCTGCTTCGCACACCAGAGGCGCTGTTCCAAGAAACGCTGTAAATACTGTAAAGTAAAAGAGTGAAAATTCGTGCTAAGGGTACTGAAGTTTAAATCAGTAACAGTAGAACTAATCCATCTTTCTTTGGTTGTAGACTGTGACCTCGTTCTCCCCAAACCTGGCGAGCTGGGTGTTCAACCTGCTGGTTTCCGGCCTGGCCATCACCTACCGAGATAGAGCCAAACCATTCGTTCACGTCACTGCTGAAGAACTGGTTTTTGGGTAAGTCGTAACTCCCACTATGTAATGAAGTGCAAGATCGGGTATAGCCGATTTTTTAACCGATTAGAAAAAAAATGGTTCGCAGTTTAACCTGTATGTATGTTTGTCCACGATTAATCCCGTTTCAGCAGCAGTTTGGGAGCAGTGGTGGCCCAGTGGTATCAGCCCCGACTTACGAGTTGTAGGTCGTGGGTTCGAACACAGTCTGGCGCATTACTATGTGTAATTTATTTCATCACCACTACTCTCAAAACGGTGAAGGAAAACATCGTGAGGAAACCGGCATGTCCTAGAACCAAAAATTCGAAGACATGACATCCACCAATCCGGACTGGGCCCGCGTGGTGGATTTTGGCCCACTCCCTCTCACAGAGAGGAGGCCTGTGTCCCAGCAGTGGGAACATTAATAGGCTGATGATGATTATATCCCGTTTGGCTGTACCGATTTTGATGCGTTTGGCCACGTAGGCTAAAATTAAACAGTATTAAAGCATTTTGTTATATTTCTACTTCCGTTATTGAAAGTATTAACTTATTTTCAGATACGACGACCCGCTAGTGACGTTGGCTCATTACTTCTACCCCAAAGGAAAGAGACCTAACAGCCAGATGGGATTATTACTAGCAGTAAGTATTGTTGATTTATTATAAGATTCATGTATTTTTTAAATCCAATTGTATATTTTCTAGGTTGCTTCGCTCGCTTTTGTATTGCCTTACTTCTCTTAATTAAGTATATAACTTGTCTTGTTCCGTGGTTTCTACCTGAATAACTTAACGAATTATTTACCTACATACCAGAATAGAGAATTTCAGCTTGCAGGTGTGGGTTGCAATGGCCTAGTTGGTTAAGGCGTCTGGACTACCTATCCAGAAGACGCGGGTTCGAATCCCACTTGCAATCTGAAATTTTTCTTTCCTAAAAAATAAAATCTACTTTATCTTGAGATGGAATGAGGACTAATCTGAGTAGTTCCAAAAATATCCGCTTGGGCAGCGCCACTACCTCTGGAGACCTATCAAACTATCAAACTCATTGAATCCAATATCGATATTTTTTATTTGTATCGATATTTTTTATTTATTTATTTAATTTCAGGCTACTTTGGCACTAACATACATACGAGTAATTTTATGAAAACAACTTAAGGCCAGGTATTTCGGAATTGACCTATTTTTGATTCAACCGTAAACAATCAAATGTACCTTTTTTCGGTCTGAAAAAAATATATGTTATAGTTCAATAAACTGTCTATGTTATTTTCCTGTTGAAAACGCGATATTTATAACTTGACTCGATCAAAAAAAAACGCGAAAATAGAGATTTTTTTAACGTTTTTTGAGTGGTACCTGAAGTAGATCAAACTTTTGGTCCTGAAGAGTATATCAATAAATAGGTAATGATGTTTGTCAGAACTTTATCCGGGTACTTTTTCATTTAATAACAATTTTAATTTATAAAAAGACGCCAATGTGTTTGGGCACATAATTATGCCGTTTTATTCTAAGCACACATTCACTATCGTCCTCTCATCTTTTGCCTTTCAAAAGTAGTGTCATCACTGTCGTTCGTTGACGAATCAGTCAGCCAGCGTGGCTCTTACAGACTAGACCTATGACACTTTTTTTCTGATCGGGGCTGTCAAATTTTCGTAATAGGAAAAATGGAAATTGAGAAAAAGACCGAGAAAATAAAAACGAATGATGCGTAGGCTTATAGATTATTCAAAATATGTTTAGGCATATATACGCTGTGTTTAATGGGACCTGATTAAACGGACATGGCTGTAAAAAACACATATAAACTTTCTATTTTCAATAAAATATTATTTTCATTAATCAATAAGAGAAAGAAACCGAACTTACTGAATTTCATCGCAGGAAATTCCTGACGATCCCTACAGAGCAAATAATGGATTTGAGAGAATAAGAATTTTAGAATACGTATATTCCATTACAAAAATTCTCTATTGATTAATTGTTTCTATCAATATAGTTAGTAATTATACTCACAGATACCTAGATCAATGTTATCGTGATATCGTGATACGGTTCTTGTTCATCGTTCTGCAATATTTTGCATCCATCGTCCAATACTTTTGGATCTTTATAACATTTCATTGAACTAATGATAATAGTACTGAATTTCAGTCAACAATAATTTGTGGCACTAAATGTAAATGAAAACAACCACTAATCGTATCGAATTGCAATATATGAAAAGAAGCACTTCACTTTTATTATTATTTATTTCATTTCGTCACAGATTTATAACAATTTCGAAAAAACAGAATTAAATTAAATTAAATGAAAACTGCTTGTCAATTTTGAATACTTCAAAATTACATGTCACCTACAAATAAGGCGTAGCACCCACCATGCGAAAAGGTTGAAAATCATTTCTTAAACTAAACATACAATACAGTTTTTTTTTTAGACGTACTTGTCTAGTATTATAATATAAACATTAAATTAAAAAAAATAGTTCTTGGTCGTTATTCCAAGTTTTGTGGCGCGTCCACAATCTGTTTTACTAGGAATTGCGAGCCCCGAGGAAAATGTTTTTCCACTAAATACTGATCAATTTTAAGACTTATTTTTCCAAAAAAAAGGATTAATATCGGTCGGGGTTTGGTGGCACAAAAACGTGCCATTGGGGAGCATTGGGGATCGGGCGGTTAAACGAAACTATAATAGTTTGATAGCTAAATCACTATTTTTAATTGTATTTAGTAATACTTTTTCTAAATAATGACAATTTTATTTTTACATTTAGTGTGATATTTTTTTCCTAGAAAAGATGGGAAAGGCGCGTTCGCGGGAAATTTATAATTTTGGTTGCTCTTATAGAACGAACAGAGGAGGATGGCACTACCATCGTTCACTTCATTTAGCCAGCTGCTAAAGTGTAGCAGCAACAGAAGTTCCCAATCTTGTTCTGATTTCCCACCAGAAACGTCAGGAAGTCTTTTTATGGCGATATGACAAAAAATCTGCAATTTTGGTGTTTAAATTTCAAAAAAAACAAAAAGGATAAATTGGTGGTGTAATTTAAATGCTTATTAGAACTTAGAATGTTTTCAAAATTATACAGATATAAATTCCATATTCTTTGTAGTTATTTTTTAATAAACATGTATTTAAATCTATTAATGTGTTTTCCATGCATCAGTGAAAGAATTGTACTTAAATTATACGCAAAACATCGTATGATCATGATGGTGATGAATTTATGATAAAAGAGATGAAAAATATGTTTTCAAATTCAAATCAGCAAATGTTTTATTATTATTTATTAGCATTTTTTATTTATTATTTACTACTACTGATGTCCCTTTAACACGGTGTTAATGTCCGTCATTTATATCAAAATGCATCAAACACACCACCAGATATTGAAGGGCGACCCGCTTTGTATACGCATGGTAATAAAACGCTCGTGTGCTTGGGGCTTAATAGATAATTGGGTATTGTCATTTTGGCACGGTATGCCAATGTTAATGAATTTTCTACAAATTAGTAGTTTTTTTTTGTTAACTGGGGACATCAAAATCTGTTTCAAAATGTTATAAAATATATTTAGGTCTCTGAATGGAAAAAAATATTTGTAAAATATTTGTCTGCATCAATAGGTATTTATATCTATTTTTATTCGTAAATAAATATTGACATCCTTTTGATGAAATATTCTACTAGAGTAATAAATATATTTTGCGTAAAGGGAACACTGTAAGAAATATTGAAGTTGAAGAAATGAAATACATAAAACTTAGGTTTCCGCGATAGTGGCGCTGGTTGCGGCGAACGTCGTCAAACTTTCACCGCTCATTGAACGACGATTTTTCATAATAAGGGAGCCTTAAATGAAATGTAATGAGATAGCATTTGGTGAAAGGTATGAATTGCTTCTACGAATGTAATCTAGGAACAGACACTTGAACATCATTTATTTTTAATGAGTATCATTTATTTTGGAATGAGTTTGAAAGTTAATCCAATAAAAAGTTATATTTGGGATTTCATTTATCAGAAGTTGCCGAGGTTGGTCTGGGCTGCGTTTAAATCCTTTATCCAGTTTAAATTTATACTGACTAAATGTCAAACACCCCGTTTAAGTACACCGAGAGGTGAAAAATGATACCGATTAAAATTTAATCTGCCCCGTTTACGGTCGTCCGCTGGTCTATGTTTTTACTGAAAGGAATACATTTTTGCGACCTCTTTACCACGCAAAATTTTATCCTGCTGTCAGATTGACATTAAGTTTTGTTGTTTTGCTCAATTCGCGCCGTAAAAACAAATATTATTTTTATTTTAGAGAATAAATATTAATTGTGGATTATGGATTTATATTAAACCGGCAAATTGATTATTTGTTCAATAAACTGAGCTGTCAATTGAATTTGACAACTAACATTGACAGAAACTTATGACTCCGTTCAGCGAACCCTCACTAGTTTAATTTTTTTCCGGCGAAATATCGCTGGAAGATTTAAACGCACCCCTGTAGATGGGTGACCATCTGTAATAGCGAGTTTCCTCCGTGCCTCGGAAAGCACGAAGCTGTCGGTCCCGGCTGTCCTTTGTAGATCTTTGACTGTCGTTACTATTAGACAGAAGCTCTAAAGCCTGACAGCCAGTCTTAGCATGAGGTATCGTATTACCCACTCACAGAGTTGTAGAGGTCCGATAGGCAGTCGCTCCATGTAAAATACTGATATTCAGCTTTTTTCTGGTGCCACTGAAAGCCGTTGTTAGTTAAAAACCCTAAAATCTAAAAACCAGTCTTACTTACCGATATTCAGCTGCATCTGGATAAACTGGTAACCGACCTCAATATAGTTGGGAAAAGGCAGGCAGATGAAAATATACAATTTTTTGCAATACGGGTCTACATTTTACTAGATCTGACTTAAGTTTGAGAACCTTCCAATCCCACTAGACATCAGTTCTGCATGCAGCGTAGGATGTCCACCCACAAGGTGGACAGATGATCTTATGAAGACCACAGTATCACGCTGGATACAGGCCGCTTACAATCGGTCCTATTGAAAGTCTGAAGTCTCTATGGGAGGCCTATGTTCAGCAGTGGACGTCTTACGGCTGATATAATGATGATAATAGAGTTAAAGTTGAACATAAACAGCTTTACCACAAAAACTTAAAAATCCGTTGAACATGTCTAAAAAAAAAGTATGACTGCAAAACAGACCTTAGCCAAGTGTTCAACAGACGTTTAAGGCCGCATATTCTAAAAGTTGGCAACGTCGCAAAAAGCTGTCAAATATTTACAAGTTTTAATTAATTTTGCTAATTTTCTGTATGAAAACAAGAAATATCGCTCTGTAGTGCACTAAAAAAATTATATAGGAATGCAATTAAAACACTGAATTTGATGTTGTAACCGTTTCAGGTGTATAAAAGGCATTTGGAAAGCTTCCAAATGCTTTTTTTACATCTAAAACTATACATTCGGTGTCACGATATTAATTATTGCATTCCCTTATCAATTTTTTAGTGCACTACAGAGCCATATTTCTTATTTTCATACAGTAACAATGCTAAATTAATTAAAACTTGTTAATATTTGACAACCATTTGCGACGTTGCCAACTTTCGGAATATATGCTCTTAAAAGTTTTTGTGGTACTATGGTTTAAACAGTTTATTAACTTTGTTTTTTTTTATAGCGAAACGGCACCCTGGACGAAGTATCAACAATGTACACTGGTCTTAATCAGATGGACAGATTTGGATACATGGACAAGATCAATGGATTGGACCACCTACCTCACTGGAAGGACAGCCCTTGCAATGACATTCGGTGAGTCAAGTAGATAATGTTTATTAAGCTGAGAACATATTATCGGACGCGATTATTTTTCATACTGATGGGCCCGATCAATTTCTCATTTTGTATAAAAAGCAATTTTTTTTTGAAAATATTCAAAGGTCTTGGAACAAACATTGTTCAGTAACATGGGCTGAGTTACCCCACGAGAGGTTTTGCGCTATAACACACACATTGTATAATTCATTTATAAGTTTAGACGTCGACCAATATTTATTTTATGTGGAATTGATTTGAAACAATGTTCTATTCTATAATAAAACAAAACTTGTTATAAACAATTCGAACTGTTTGTTTATATAACTAAAAAATAACTGTGTTTTTTCCAGCCCTGCAATTCAATGTCCACCAATTATATAAATTATTGCTCAATAATATAAACTAACAATTTATTAGCTATAAAAACTGGTTGGTTGGTAGCTACTTGAGATATTTTCCTTAAAGGTTTATGTGTTTAAAGATAATAAAATAACAATTATCTATAATCAATTAATGTTAACTGGGTACACGACGCGGTTTCGCACGTGTAGTCATCATCATCTGCCTGCCTTTTCCCAACTATATTGTGGTCGGCTTCCAGTCGAACCAGATGCAGCTGAATATCAGTGTTTTACATAAAGCGATTATAATAATAATAATATTCCACAACTATCACACAACGCCATCTAGTCCCAAGCTAAGCAGAGCTTGTGTTATGGGTACTAGACAACTGATAAACATACTTATATATTTCTAAATACACACATATTATAGATAAATTACAACCAGACACAGAACAAAATTAAATGATCATGCTCATCCACAACCCAGTAACTGGGCAAAACGATACCCCATGGTAAGACTGGTTGTCAAACTGTCAAGCTTCTGACTAACAGTAACGACTGTCAAAGATCTACAAATGTAATAGGTACCTAACCGTATTATAAACAACTGGTGATAAATAAATTAAAATATTTTTGCAACAAATATCGTATGGTGTAAAAATTATTGGCATCGAAACAGTTACTGATTCTGAACAATGTTTGTTCAGAAAGCTATTTAGTACGCTTAGCACGACTTTTTACCGACTTCAAAAAAAAGGAGGTTATCAATTCGACCTGTATGTATGTAATATTATCAGAACTACCCAGTTTTCGTATATGTTAGTCTATATCAGCGTCTGAACAAATGTACCAAATTTCATAAGTGTTGTTTGTATGTTTTTATGTTTGTGCACGCATATCTCCGGAACTACAAGTCCGATTTAAGTAATTCTTTTTTTGTTGTACTTGGTATTGTTCATCTTAGGGTACACTGCAAGTTTCATCAAAATCGGTTCAGTAGTTTTAGAGATATGGATTTTTTCGTTGTGACGGATTACAAGATTAGTGCACATCGTGCAAGAAAACTTTGTACTTTACTAGAATTTGGGTTGAATATTTAATAAATAAACTAAAAAGGGTCAAATGAAAACTAAAAAAAAAAGTACCGACTTCAAAAACAAATACTAAAAGTTTAAAATAACCTTTCTTTCGGAAGTCGGTGGCAATAGTCAATGAAATAATAATAAAAATAAAAATCAAAGCCACCGACTTCCGAAAGAAAGGTTATTTTTAACTTTTTTGTATTTGTTTTTGAAGTCGGTACTTTTTTTTTTTAAGTTTTTTCACTCTTTTACTTTATACGTCTTTCCAGTATTTACAGCGTTTCTTGTATGAAAAAATGGAACAGCGCCTCTGGTGTGCGAAGAAGGAACTAATTTTTTCCTTGAAAATTGTCGATTTGAAATTGTCAAAGTTCCAGTTTACGTCTCAAATACTGAAAACTCGTGTGTCCTCATATCAAAGTGTCTTCCAATTTTTGGTGCAAAGCAGTGATAATGAAATACTTACACAAAGATAAGTGCCTGGTTGGGGTTGAACCCACAACAAAGTACTCGTAAGTCGATGCCGTTAGTACTGGGCCTTTACAACTCGGAATACCCGTAAACAGAGAGATTTACCCGTAAATCCTACTAATATTATAAATGCGAAAGTTTGTGAGGATGTACTTGTGTATGTAGGTATGTTTGTTACTCTTTCACGCAAAAGCCACTGAACGGATTTGGCTAAAATTTGGTACACAGATAGTTTATAACCTGGATTAACACAAAGGATTGTTTTTATCCCGATTTTTTGTTCCCGTGGGACAACTTTCGAGTTGTAGCGGGTGAAGTCGCTGTCAACAGCTAGTAAATAAATAAATAAAAGAAGGTACAGGATTTGCCAACAAATATTATTTATTTACGTCGTTTCAAGGCCAAAAGATTTTCCTTTATGCTCTGAAGAAAACCAATAATACAGTGCAAATATTTCAAAACAAATATTGTTAAGAAATTAGTCACTAACTTGTAAACTTACTAAAGACTTATTCTCTTGAAAAACTTCACGAAAAGAAAATAAGGATGAGACATAGTTTTCGACCCCCTTTTGAGGTCCTGGTACTGTCCAAACGGGTAACCATGACCCTGGAACGTAAAGGCCAATTAAAGGAATTTGGTACGAGTCTGACCTTCCCTCTCGCGCCACCCAGGGCGGAAAAAACTCATTAATTTGATGATTTTATCATTTAAAATAAATTCCTGTTAGAGGAGTGGCCGGAGAGGCGCTGACGTGCAGCGCCTCTCCGGCCACATTACTTTATTCTCCGGCCATATTACTTATTTGATAATGTGGCCGGAGGCCGTAGGCACTGGCCTAGGAGCCCACTATGACCAGGGGCCCACTATGCCCAGGGGCCCAGCACTCCCGATAAAAAATGAAGTAAAGGGGATTGTGTGGTTTTATGAAACCACGGTAAAAGTGAAACTTTTTTCCACATTATAAGGTAAAAGTCCCCATTATTGACACTTTTTATAAGGGCTGATTTTTCAATAGCCGGGTAACCTCTAACTGAGGAACAACTGGCGGTTTGACAGCTTATCTATAGAAAATATTATGTCAAACCGCCATTTTAATTCCTCAGATAGAAGTTCTGGCTATTGAAAAATTAGCCCTAAGAGTGACGGTGAATGTCTGAATTTTTTACTTGTATTGAAATTAATCTAACAATTTTTTTTGGAAGGCACATTTGTGACGTAATGATGAAATGCAAATAAAGACTTTACCTTCATTCTATTTTGTAATGTAGACAGTAAAAAATTCCAGATTCCGTCGTTGTGATATGAAAAAGGGAGGGCCCGAAACGATCTGTGCCTAGGGGCCCCGAGATGGTTAATCCGGCCCTGGCTGCCAGTCTTATTGGCAGCCAATGTTGGCTTGGTCTAAAGTTTGCTTTATTTTTTGTTCCGAAATTTAAATAGGCTATGCCGAAAAAATAGTAGTCTACTCAATTTTCCTGTACCTTTTACCTAAGTATTCATATTTCTACGTGTGTTTTCATAAAATAAACTCAACGTAGTACTAAGAATATGTTATTAGTATTTAGTATTTGTTGAACAAATATAGTGTTCGCACAAGGTAGGGGACAATTAGCTATTGTAAATAGAGCTTTATGTTGGATATTGTGACGTAAAAAGGCTCATTTACACGAGAATATTCTCTCGCCATAATTAAGCGAGCTTTTGTCGCGCAATTGTGATCGCATCGTGATCAATCCCTGCACGGAATATTTGTGTGGCTTGTCGGTAGTCGTATCAAGTCTGGCTGTTTGTAATTATATTACGTGAGTTTAAAAATGTTTGTAATCGCACCGACGAAGCAGTTATATTAGTATTTTACATGAAGCAACTGCGTTACAAGCAGTGGTGGCCCAGTGGCATCGGCCCGACTTACGAGTTCTACGTCGTGGGTTTGAACCCAGCCAGGCGCATTACTTTGTGTAATTTATTTAATCACCATAGCTCTCCAAACGGTGAAGAAAACATAGTGAGGAAACCGACAAGTCCTAGAATCAAAAATCCGAAGACATGTGACATCCACACGCCCACACTGGGCCCGCATGGTGGATTATGGCCCACTCCCTCTCACAGAGAGGAGGCCTGTGTCCCAGCAGTGGAAACATTTATAGGCTGATGATGATGAACTGCCTATCTGATCTCCACAACCCAGTAATTAAGTATTACAATACTCCTTGCTGAGACTAGTTGTGACTTTCGAGCTTCTGACTATCAGTAACGCTTTACCTTTTTTCTTGGGTTTTAAAATTATCGAATGAGTCCTCTCGCCCTGGGTGCAGCAGAAGAAACTTTTAGACTAGCACTGAGGTGTACCTTCAATTGCCCTTACGCTGATTAGACCGTCAGTTCAGCTATCGAGATGAGTCTGACTAGCCTGGCGAGAATTCTCGCTTCTCGCCGGGCAACAAATAAAACCTGTGTAAACGAGCCGTTTCTTCCGAAGGCGTCAAATATAATACATAAACGGATATGATATAATAGCACTAATATTATTAGTTCCTCGCTAAAAAATGTCCTGTTTCCGTCAACATTTTGGAATCGGGTCAATGTTACATTTATTTTGATATTTATTTACTTACCTAGTTATTTATTTTAGATAAACAACGTGATTTAGTGGCCTAGAATTTTGAGGCAATGTCATTTGTATTATGTAAGTAAGAGAGCGTTGTATACAGGGTTATATTTCATAGACTGAAACTATTTATAAACAAAAAAGTAACCGCTTTTAAAATCCACCACCAAAAAAGTCTATAGGTATTTATGATAGATAGATAGATGATTTTATTTAGTGCAATACGAGACACAAAAAAAAACAATAGGTACGTAATTTCACATCACAGTAACAAGAAAAAGCATTTTAAAGCATAAATAAAAACAAATATGACAGATAACAATAAAAAAAAGATACCTACCTACTGAGATTAACGTAAGTAATACGGACGTGACACAGAAAATGTGCGGATGATGATACTAGTGCGTTAAGTTGGTTTTTACAAACGAGTAGACGAATGTAAGCCCGAGCCGAAGTCGAGGGCTTACCATAGGCACGAGTATCATCTTCCTTTTTAACTAACCATTGTCTCTCTTTGTTTCCAGTGCATCCGAAGGTTCGTTCTTTCCACCTCGCTCCCTGACCAAGTCTGACATAGTCCACGTGTATGACAAGGATCTGTGCAGGATTCTACCACTGCAGTACAAGGAAGATGTCTACAAAGATGGTGAGTCTTCCACTTTTTAATGTAAGGTAAAGGGAGATTATTTGGTGAGACAGGTAACTCAGTGATAGAGTCTTAAAAGTCTCTCAAAACGTTACCTATGCATGCTGTAATGCGAAATGATGCAACTAGTTCACCACTGAAGTGGACAAGATGTAGTAACAAACACACATGCACACACAGCATGCATAGGTAAAGTTTTGAGAGACTTTTAAGACTATCACTGAGTTACCTTTCAGTTTTTAATCCCGATACATTGAAAGTTAATTCGTCACAGGTCACAGCTTGATTTTGTTTTTGTAAACATGCCACATACATAATTATCTTCATTTCACATAATTTTTACTGAAGACGGCGGCACCAACACCCCTATGATCATGTTCTCCTAGTACTTTTTGTTCAGATCCCACATTGTGTCTTGGTTTTCTGTAGTTTTTCCTGAATTTTATTATTCAATTGTTCTGCTATCGGCGGCGCAGAAAAAAGAAATGGGGCGAATTTACACTAAACATTATTCAACAAAAAACTGTGGCTAATTTGCACATACTTTTTTTTCGTAGCGTATTAGGTTTGTGGCAAAAGTACAACAACCATTTCGGGTTGTTGGGAATTTGCCACAGACTTAATTTGCCACTGTTTTTTAAGTCTTTTTATACGTCACTTATGGTCCCTTATCTCTCCTCCAGGCATCAAAGCTGGACTCTACACACCTCCCCCATCCACCTTCGAGAGTGCAGACGTCAATCCTGATAATAAATGCTACTATCCTGGAGAGAAGTGTCCTCCCAAAGGCCTGCAGAACATCAGTCCTTGCCAATACAGTAAGTTTTATCCATTCATCATTATTATAAGCCTATAATGTTCCCACTGCTGAGACACAGGCCTCTTCGCTGTGAGAGGAAGCGGGCTCAAATCTTAAAGTCATGATAGTCTCCTCACGGTGTTGTCTTTCACTGTTTTAAGAATAGTGGTAATGAAATAAATAACACTAAGATGATTTCTTATCTTGGTTAAAATATGCGAACCCACAATTTGTTTTTCAAGTCGAAATTTGCCCTTACTAATGCTAAATGAAGAGTAAAAGCAGGCTTGCATAAAAGAGGTTGCTTCTGTCAACCACATCCATCGCTTATACCATCAGGCGAGATAGTAGACAAAAATATGAAAAAATCTACCAACCCGCATTTGGCCTGCGTGGTGGAATATGGCCCACTCTCTCTCACAGAGAGAAGACCTGTGTCCCAGCAGTGGGAACATTATAGGCTGATGATGATGATGAACTTTTCTATATAAACTGATATACAGCTACATCTGGTTCGACTGGAAGCCGACCCCAATATAGTTGGGAAAAGGCAGGCAGATGATGATAATGATGACTGTTCTAAATATTAGTCTTGGGCATTCTAGTTCACTACTGAGAGCGCTCAATCTAGTTCTCCGCTCTTAAGCTATTGTCAAACAGACAGGCGAAGGCGAATGCGATCCGAATCCTGTCATATAAAAAAGCGAAAGCGGTCCGATATTCTATGTGACAGGCTTCAAACAATTCCATACATCACAAACAAAAATGCCTCGCCACGCATTCGCTTCGTCCTTCAGTTTGACAAAGGCATAAAACGAACTAGTTCGTTCTTCTAATTCGTTAGTTCCTAGCTCGTAATAGAGACCGACCGATCAAGAGCAATCAAATGGTTCGCTCGCAAAGAGACAGTTTGTCTTTGTTCACTCGTTTTAATACGGTTCCTGCTGCATGCGACAATTTGTGTAAAGTGTACGAAACGGGATGTGCGCATGATCAGTGAGCGAACGAGAGTATTATAGTATAGTGCTGCCCCGCTCCCGTGCAACGATCTTAGATCAGTAGATCTCTTTCATTCTGTCCGAACTACTGAACTACGGAGCGGAAAATGTGGGAGCTATTCACTAGTTCATCTGTGGGAGCAGTTCTTTCGAACTAGTTCGTTCGCGAACTACACAAGACTACTAAATATCCTTGGTTTTCCATTCCAGATGCTCCAGTATACCTGTCGTTCCCCCATTTCTATGATGCTGATCCGAACCTGCTACTACCCTTCGACGGTTTGAAGCCCAACAAGGAGAAACACGAGACTTACTTCATGATACAACCGGTAAGTTATGGAAACCCAGGGACCGAAAACCTTTATAAATTACGGTACAGGTATTGAAGAATTTTGGTTATTTTTCAGACTTAGGTTACCGCTATCTGGGTAACCAGACCGAAGAAAAATGTAACCTCTATTCAGGTTACCGTTTTAACACCGGTTACCTAAAGATGACGACTCTTTTTCACACGCACAGGCGATGCGCGCCCTGTGACTATTGCCGACGGCACGTGTGAAGTGTGCAAGATAGGGATAATTTTTATTTCGGTAACCGGTATTAATACTGGTTATGTATTCACTTTAATAATAAAGGTAAACTTTAAAATTGCCTGTAAAAGAAAAAAAAGGTTGTTACCGAAAAAATACCCGTATTGAACATACCGGTTTCGGTCCCTGTGGAAACCAATTAACATCACATTTGAATAGGCAAGGCGGTGATAGTCGGGCGTACGGACGGCGAGTAATGTTCGCCTTTCACGGACTATGTCCGGGTCGACAGCACGTCGTGTTCCACCCGCGCCTCAAAAAGCTATCAGCAATATAACGGGGCCTCCCTTAAAGAGCAAAAGCCTGCTCGAGTCGCGGGACTAACGAGCTTCCGTGTCCTTGGAACGTAAAAGGCTATGGAAGGACACCGTTGATTTTAGTTAGTGTACTAACTAAAATCAACGGTGTCCTTCCATAGCCTTTAGGCAGGAGGGACTGTCAGACTTGTAAGTCTGACAGTCCCTCCTGCCCTGCCCTTATTTGGGGCGGTAAGGGTAACCGCCTAGAAGTAACCTATTCTCAAAATCATTACAGAATTATGAAATTTTCGAAAAGTGATTGCGACAATATCCCACCTCGAGGTCTTTTAATAAAACTGGGCAAAAGAAATGTTACCTTGGACTAGGGTTGCCATCTCAAAAATTGGAAAGTAGGACAAGACGCGTGAATGTCCCAGTTTTTAGAGTCCAGAACCCGGACATAAGTCGAAGTGCGCACCGTGGGAACTGCGTCGGGAGGGGTGGGGGGACGGTGAACTGTGCGTGTATCTCGGGCAGACCATAAAATTTTAAACTCGAACTACAAATAAAGCTGTCCCCGGACGCTCCCCAGATGCTCTCTAAACTAGGACAAATCCGGGGCAACCCGGACGGATGGCAGTCCTACCTTGGACTAACGAACAATCTTTGTCTCTTTTACAGAAAATTGGAGTTCCCCTAGAAGGCTTCGTGAGGGTGCAGCTGAACTTGAAGGTGGACCGCGCGCCCAACATTCCTATCAACAACATCAACAACTTCCCCGATACCATCTTCCCTGTTATGTGGATTGAAGAAGTAAGTTCTTCTTTACTAATACTAGCAAACCCGGCGAACTCCGTTTCGCCACCAGTCTTTGCTATAAACCTCACGGAACCCGAGACCTTTCCAACGAATGCAAAATCGGTTCGTGCGTTCTGGAGTTATAGCGTCAGGAAGGAAAACCCGACTTATTTTTATATCGTCACTGGAAAGGCTAAAACGCTAAAGCGCCAAAAGTGCATTTTACAGGAGAGCGATTTAAAGTTTTTTTTTTTTTGTTCTAGCTGGCATAACTTTTTTTCTATTGTTCCAATTTAAATATGCTTAAGACAAAAAGTGATTATAAAAATTCAATCTACGTTTTAGAATAGACATCTTGCCAATTACTGTAGTATTTCCGAAGATAGTGTCGCTTTAGTACAAATGGTTTGAGATCTACGTAAGGCAAAAGCACTAATCTCCATAAACAAATTCGGAAACGGTAAAGCATAAATACTAATCAGTAATATCCATTGAAATTTAGGACTGGAAAAACAACTAACATCCATTGCAGAATAATACAGGCCTAGCAATAATAACTTAAACCTTTTAATTACATTTAAAGACTTGACTCATTTAACTAACCTAGTACTTCAATCCAATTATAACTCAACAACTGGAGAGACTGATTTTGATGATCTTTGTTTTGTTGGATTTGTCTGTAATGAAAAGTTCTCGAGTGGCGACCACGGACGAGAAGACAAAGCGTAGGTAGGCCTTCCACTAGATGGACCCGACATCGTGAGAGTCGTGGGAAACCGATGGATGCAAGCGGCAAATTGTCGTTCGGCGTGGCGGTCTAAGAGGGACGTCTATGTTCGACAGTCTTGCACTCCCGCCTCTTCTTGCCACCGCTTTTCTCGTAGCCCCGAAGATTGTCATGATCATGTCTATGACTTTCGACGGGAGTCGAGGGCCTTGGCTTAAACCCCCGGGCCGAAAGGAAGAAAACCTTTAAAAAAAACTACCCCGAACCTCCAAGTGGCGGCGCACCGCGAGGGAGGTTGATAGCTTGGTTGACTTGTTGGGTAGCTGTAACAAACGTGGAATTTATCTTGAAAAAAACCCCGATACACTGGCAGTCGCCGCAGAGAGCCAGGGTGGCTCACGTGCCTGTGGGGAGGAGTCGCTGGACTTGTCCAGCACGTCCTCCTCACCGGCACAAACACTCGGAATAACGAGCAGGCACAGGGTGCCGCTCCAAATGAGGAGAGGACGCTGATGCTCGAGTCGGAGTCCGACTCTGCATCGGCCGCAGCTAGCTCCCAGAGCTCAGTCTCTGAGAGCGCGGAGAAGAACCGGGGGTTTCCTAAAGCACCGACGATCGAAGGGCGATATATCGTCGTCGGAGGAAGGGCTTGTCTCGGCCCCTAAGATCCCCACGAGCGTGCAGGGTAAGGGCCGAGGCAAGACTTCGGGGAGGGGGCCCTCCCTTGGAGAGCCCAACACTATTTGGGTAGTAGAAGGTCGTGGCGGCGAGACTTCGTCCGTAAGGGACGATATGTCCGACCTGCGGGCGGAGGTCACCAGCCTGACTGCCGCCATGGGGGCTCTCCAAAAGGAGAACGCCGCCCTAAGGGCGGAATTGAACGGCCTGTAGGCGGCCGGACGTCGGGAGGCACCACCGGGGAGCCAAGAAAAAGGCCGACCTGCGCCGGGTGAGAACCCAGTTCTCACCTTGGTGCGGCAGGAGCTGGCTGCCTTTGAGCGGTGGTTCTCCGTGCTGGCGAGCCGCGTGCTGCGGCCCCCGCTGGGGTCTTCGTACGCGGCCGCGGCCGCGTCAGGCGAGGACGGCCCCTGCGGGGTCGAGGACGGCTCCGGCCAGGCCCGGATAGGCAAGGCCGGACCCGTCGAGGCCACAGCCGCAACCGACCTCGACGCCTGCGAGGCCAGCACGAGCGGCCTCAAGGAAGGCTCAGGCTGAGAACCGGCCGCCTCCACAGCCACCTCAGCAAACTCTTCCGGCCGGCGCCGATTGGCAAGTGGCCGGAGAGAAGAGGAAGGCTGCTGGTGCGGCCAGGTCGAAAAGGAGGAGGGAGAAGCGGCGGCGGCGCAAGGAGCGCGACGTCGCGGTGCGATTGCGCGCCCCAAAGACCGCGGCTGTGGTGATTACGCTGCAGCCGGACGCGGTCAAAAAGGGCGTGTCTCATCTCGTGGAGCTCGGCATCGCCGGTGGTCTCCGTTTGCGGGTCACTGCAACGGGGGCCCGGATGTTAGAGCTCCCCGGTGCGGCCAGTGGCCCCACCGCTGACGCTCTGTCCGAACGGCACAGAGCGTCCTTAAATGCGGAGAAGGCCCTAGTCTCCAGACCCACAAAGCGCGCAGACATGCGCATATTGGGTCTGGATGACTCCGTGACGGCGGAGGACGTGGTGGCCGCCGTTGCCAGGACTGGGGGTGCTCCTCAGATGAGGTGAGGGCGGGCGCCTTGCGTCCTGGCTTTGCGGGGCTGCTAACCATCACGGTTAGCTGCCCCGTTACGGCGGCCATAAAGATCCATTAGGGCCGAAAGCTCCTGGTTGTTAGGGTGTTTGCGCAGGTGAAAATCCTGGAACCCTGACCCCTGAGGTGTTACCGCTGCCAAGTGGGTGTTACGCAGCATGCGTCTGCACCTCAGAGGTGGACCGCAGCGATAGGTGTTTCCGCTGCGGTCACAAGGCCGGCTCGTGCTCTGCCTCACTGTTTCGCATGTGAGGCGGCTGGCAAGCCGGCCGATCACCGGGCTGAGGGCAAGTCCTGCGCCCCACCCACCAAGGGCAGGCGCAGAGGTAGGCCCTCTGCCACCACACCGTCGTCACCGTCACCGCCATTTATCAAGTAAATAAAACATCAAAAACGCTAAATACGCATATAGAAATGTAGGTCATTATTGAATCTCGAAAGGAAAAAGTGCTAAGCGCTCACGTCTACCAATTTTTACGTAAGTCAAATTGACTAAACGATCACTTCGTTACAATTTGCGGAAAGGAAATAATACTTAAGCGACAACTATTATCTAAATGATGAAATTTAGATTGCTAATCATGGCTCGGCGGGCACATGGCAGTAAGGAAAAAACACTAACCGAAAATAACAATAAAAATCATGAAATTTTGTCTAGGTAAGTAAAATAGACATATAGACAAAAGCAAAATATTCCACGGCTAAAGCGCCATCAACTTCTTTAATAATGCTCAGATTGCTACGAGACCTAGACCAATGCATAGAGGAAAAAATTACGAATCCAACGATATAAAAACGCATTTTAGGTATTTTGGCGCTTTAGCGTTTTAGCCTTTCCAGTGACGATATAATAGATTATAAAGAGGCGACGCGGCCGTCATTTTACTGGCGGTTTCGCGGTAATTTCTTCTCTACCGAGAACTCAAAACGACACTTGCTAGCTGTCTTGCTCTACGTAGATGCGTTTTAATAAGTCAAACAAAGACAAAAGTAGTTTTATCGCTGTTTTTTCACATTAAATATATTATGTGAGCGTAGACAGAGCGCCCCGGAAAGGGTCTCTCCACAGACGTGGAGAAATTGACGTTGCGACCCGATTTGGGCTTCTGCACAGTTAATAGGAGGAAAACTTTGTTTGTAATGAATAGGCTCAAAAACTACTGGTCCGATTACAAAAATTCTTTCACCAGTTGAAAGCTGCTTTAGCCCTGAGTGACATAGGCAATAAGGGGGGGAGGGGGCGAACGAAGCCGCTTGGAAAAGCTAGTTTTGAATAAAAAGCTAGCAAAAGTCAGCGGGTCGAGACGGCGCGTTGTTCCACGCGCGGCTTAAAGAACTGTCAGCACAATGACGGGCCCCCCTTACCTCTAAAAGCCCTCGCAAAAGCCTTCCCGGTCGGCGGGACTAACGAGTTTCAGTGACCCCGGATAGAAAGGGCTATTGAAGGACACCGAGGATTTTAGTCAGTACAAGTCTGACAGTCCCTCCCACCCTGCTCTGGATGGGAGACAAGTAATAATAATAATATTCCACGACTATCACACAACGCCATCTAGTCCCAAGCTAAGCAGAGCTTGTGTTATGGGTACTAGACAACTGATAAACATACTTATATATTTCTAAATACATACATATTATAGATAAATTACACCCAGACACAGAATGATTGATCGTGCTCATCACACAAACATTTGTCCTGGGTGGGAATCGAACCCACGACCTCCGGCACAGCAGTCACGGTCACTAACCACTAGACCATCAGGCCAATCATTATGTTTAAACTAAGTTCTTGGCAAGGTTCCTGCAAAAACGTTCCAACGGCAAAATGCCATTTTAATCTTCCAAAGTGAAAACAAAATGTCGACTTATTGACAGCATACTCCGGCGTCCATTTAGCGTAGGTACATAAAATATGAACATCACTTTCATTTACTTTCTCAAGAAACAAACATTTTCATAGAATACTAGACTTTCTTGGAAATTGTTTAATTTGGTCACGACTGTCTTTTGTTTCCTTAGCTTTCGAGTCAACATCAAAGCATTTATTACATGTAGGCCATTATAGGTAAGCGTCCACAGGTTGGCGGCATCGTACGTATCGGACGCATCGCATCAAAAGGATTTCTGTATCGGCAGCGATCGGATTGCCGACGTGAGTATCAGCAATCGGATTGCCGATGCCACCTTCATCGCGTCCACTGATCGGCATTCCGTATGACGTCATCGGTACGCAACTCATGTAGGCATTGCCGATGAGCCGTCCGTACGATGCGGATCAGTGGACGCAGTTGTATGGGTTTTAATAAAAGGCAAACTAAAATCCGTTACGTACGATACGTGCGATGCGGCCCTGTGGACGCTTACCATTACGGGCACTTTTAAAGTGTCGAAAGACAAAAATATGTAAAGTACTACAAAAATGTGATGCTACAGTCCCAAAAATTTCAATTATTTATTAGTAATGAAAATTATAAAGTAGATCGCCGTAACATTTTTTTGGCAGATTAATTTTAAAACCTTCTGTTGTTGGCGAAATACTGAGTTCAAATGCGTTCGGACTAAAAATATGCTACCACGTATTTTTAACCGACTTCCAAAAGGAGGAGGTTCTCAATTCGGATGTTTGTATTTTTTTTTTTTATTATAAAAAAAGTCGTTTAGGAAATGAATTTTCATAGCGCCACATAATTATTATGAGTTTTCGAATGTAACTAAAACATTCAAATGTGTCCTAAAAAACGACAATACGTCACTTGTAGAAAACAATCTTTGAACTCGAAACTGTGGAAAATATTATAGTAATCGGAGTCTTAAGTCTTATTAAAATTCTATAGATCCAATTTAATGTAGATTATGATGCCAACTAGATCTATCAGCTTGTAAATAAAGAGTCTCTACAACCCCAAAACTTGTACGCAATCCCGAAACTGATTGGCAACTCCAAAGTCTGACAAAACCAAAGTCAAAGTCGCTAACTCACCTTTTATTTCCAGGGTATCCACGAGCTCTCCACACCAATCTGGCGATGGATCTACCTGGCAACTACTGTGGGACCGATCTTCGCGCCAATCATTACCTACTCCATGATTGTCACCGGATTTTTGACCCTCGCGTACGTCTTTATAAAAGCATACAAAAGCTTGGTTATCGGGCAAAATTCGCTCGAATTCGTCGAGCTGGGAAGACAGACAATAAGAAGAAGTTCAACATTGATTATAAACGGATCGCATAAGCTAATGCCAAATCGAGAATCAGCTTACTTACCCCTAAACCAACCAGGGGATAAAGTCCAAGAACTATGTTTCGTAAAAACTGATTGTAGTTTAGAATTGTTAAATGTGTTAAGGAGTGATTTTGTTAAGTCTACTTTTAGTGAAGCTGAAAGGGAGTCTTTAATTAGGTCTGATAATAGTTTTATTTTATCGGAACATAGGTTTAATAATCAGGAATAAGGTGGGGAAAGTGTAAGGTTATTATTGCCGTCCCCTTCTGCTTTGTGAGTTCACTTTACTTTTGTCAAAGTCGTCAGAATTTGAAAAAATACTTCGAGTTACTTAAACGTAGATCTCAGATCAAAGAAATAGGCAGATAGAACGCTCAGAACACGCGAGTAGATCCACCAAAGTTACAATATCAAAATCGAATACAAAGTCGCGAGAGTACCAAGCTACGTGTCGTACCAAGCTGCGCGTCGTTGTTGTTTTTTGCCAAAATATGCCTGCTCGTGTCTATAGCCATCGTAAAAGTTGTTCTCAAAAACAAAGAAAACATTACGGAATGTAATTCAATTTGATTTTGTATTAAATTTGGTGGAGACACTCGCGTGTTCTGAGCGTACTATCTGCCTATTTATTTGATCTGAGACGTAGATATTATATTACGTGTTGAATTAACATGCTTAGTGTAAGAGAGCCGGCCACTTCTGCAGACGAACGATGGAGCAAATGTTTTAGAGTGGAAACCTCGTATCGGGCAAACGTAATGTGGGACGCCGCGTAATCGATGATTTGAAGAAGTTGGCTGGATGGATGGATGCGAACTGCCCAGGACCGGGATGGATGGCTTTCCTAGGGGGCGGCTTACGTCCAGCAGTGGACAGCAAATGGTTGAGGAGAGAATATAGATATAACTTGACGAACAAAATAAATTATTTAAAGTAACATGACTAACCTAATGCTAAAAGAAGAAAGACATGGAAACAGCAATTATGACAGCTGTTTATCAAAATAATTTTACACCAAATCAGTATTTCAATTACTCGTAAATTGTTGTCAAAATGCTACGTGCAATGAACTCTGACAAATCCAAAGTGACTGACAAAAGCAAAGTGTTGACAATAAAATATTGTATATCAGGGTATTAAATACTACATTTGTTTAAACATTTTTGGGGGACGGCTTAGCCACTTAATAACAAAGGTGCAGTCACCAGAAAAAATCAAAATAGTATACCTAAATAAGGAGAATGTAACTTGGTAAGATTCTTACACCCATGCTCTCGCTCAATGTATGAGTGGAGTTGAAGTCATCCACGCTCTCGCTCAATGTATGAGCGTGGTTGAAGCCATCCACGCTGTCGCTCAATGTTTGATCGTGGTTGAAGTCATCCATGCTCTCGCTCAATGTATGAGCGTGGTTGAAGTCACGCTCTCGCTCAATGTATGAACGTGGTTGAAGTTATCCACGCTGTCGCTCAATGTATGAGAGTGGTTGAAGTCATCCACACTCATACAAGCGCTGTGCCTTGTCTGTTATGTGGTTTATAGGCTATTATATAATTTTATATAGGGTTGTGTCGACGACTGATTGTAAAGGATTCCGATTTTAATGGAGTTCGTTTAGTTTTTAAAGGAATATTTGCTCATTTTACTATTTTTTTGTCTATAATGTAGCTTATTGATCTACTGTGACCTTTGTGACTTGAATTTCTTTGAAGAAATTATTTTTTAAGTATAGTAATGTTCTACATGTTTTTTTTTATAAAATACTTACATTGTGCCTTATAACCTATCGTAATTTTCTTTCTGACAAAAATCTGACAAAACCAAAGTCAACTTTGTCATTGTCATAAAAATCTTAGCTCTACAATATAGACAGAAAAAAAAATCCTAGAAATATTGGCCAAAATACCTTAAAATATTGCCTTTATAAAATTTAAAAATACGTCTTATATGAAATTAATATAAATAATTTCTTTTACTTGCCAATTTAATTGGATTATCGAGTGACTTTACGATTTGACGCGAATTGGCTTAAACCAATCAGAATGAGATTTAATCTGATGGGAAATAGATAACATCGAGTCTCGTTAACTGGTGGCCTACCAACAGTTCAGGCTGTGAGAAAGAGATGTCGCTATAGTTGGTGCCAGTTAAGATGGCAATAGCGGACATTGACCCCTACTTAATAAGTCCTGGTATAAATGACATAAGCTCAGAAATTAGCATTTTTATAAAATGCCGAATAAATTAGTAAGTATATTGTAAGGATATAAGTATCTAAGTATTCATAAGATATCAAAATGGTAAAAATATTTCTCCTATACCTAAGATTTTATATTATTTTTATATTTAAGACTCACAAGTAAACACTATCATTTCACAGAAAAATGCTATTTCTGATCTTATGTATACGAGGACTTATTAAGTAAAGGTCAATGACCGCTATTGCCATCTTAACTGGCACCAACTATAGACGACATATATAGGTCTGTCTTTCCCACAGCCTAAACTGGATCGCGTTAAGAGCTCGTGGTAAGGCTCCAGAACAGAAAAGAAGCGAATGTCGTATTTATTTGCGTTTTTTTTTCGGTTCAAGCTGATGAGAGATTTCTCATCGATAAGTGAGGCCACATTCAAAAGCCGTGGTTTCGGTTTTCGTACGGAGATAAATGGCTCGAAAATATATGAAAAACGAGTCTGTATTATTAAACATTCCAAGCGAATAACAACATTCCTAAGAAAAATGTGCTCAAATAATGTACTTATTAAATTAAAATTGATTTTGTACTATTTTTTGTTTTTTCTAACAGCCACATTCTTAAACGACAATTCAAGTAACGTTTGAGAATGCGGCTGTTAAAAATTGAAAATGTCATCCTAAATTCATTTTTCTGACATTTAAAAATGTTTTTGTGTTACCAATTGCTTTTAAAATGAACAAAATGTTATAATTAGAGTATTTTATGTACATATTTCCCAGAAAAAGTATGTGCATCGGAAATCATCGTGTGGAAATCAATGTGCTATCACAAGTCTGATAATATTCGCTTTCTTTCATTTATATAACGTGATTAAAAAATTATACATAGTGTATTGATGTATGTCATTCGAAAAACATGTTTTCTACGATCTTACCTTGATCTTACCTAAAATAAAAGCAATAAACTGCTAAGTTTTAGCTTTTGTTTCGTCACATTTATAATAATTCTAAAACACGATGATTTCCGCGACGCATATATAATTTTTTTGCTTGTATTTTGATGAAATTGACTTGAGATTAAAAAATTAAACAGATGGTATGACTAGCAGCATATCGCGCGGTTTTTGAGCTGCACAGATGAAAAAACAAAATGGCTGGATTTTACCAAACATCAACTAAATCGACTAATCATAAAAAAACTAGACTATGTAGTCTATTCCAACCAAACTATAAAATTAGAGTTTAGTAGAGCTTTAATGTATAAAGACTTTCTTTTACCAATAAAATTATTATTTTTATTATAAAAAGGAAAATCGGTGGTTCTATGAATATTTTTATACGAATTTTAGGTTATAATTGTAAATAGTAGTTAAGGAATTTTGTATCTAAAAAATATATTGTTTAATAAAAATATTGGAAACTTTATACCATTGTATTTTATTTGTTTTTACCTGGTGATTGCTTGCCTTTTCAGCACACCTACTAACAAAATCAAAATAATACAAGAATAATAAGTAGGCATTGCCATTTTGAATAGTATTTGTGTGTGGTCTCCATTCGAGAACCTTACGGCCCCATCGGCCTGATGGCAGGCCATATAGCACGCAGAACTGATGTTCTGCGTGCTATATGGCCTGCTAATGGCAGTGGCATTTCAACTTGCTAATTCGTTGGGCTATGTCGGTTACTTTGGTTCGTCTACGAATCTCCTCATTTCTGAATCGATCGGGCAGAGAGACTCCAAGCATAACCCTCTCCATAGCTCGTTAGACTATACTGAGCTTACTAATGAGGCCCATAGTAAAGGACTACGCTTCGGCGCCATACGTCATCACTGGTAACACACATTGGTCGAAAACTTTCGACTAGGCACTGAGGTATTTTGGACGAGAAAACGTTACGCAATTTCCCGTTTCCATGAGCCTATTATAAAATAAAATATTTTGATTTTGCATTGTAATTCGGCATGGTGATCTACAGAGGAGGTACAATCGACAAAGTTGAATCATGACCCACCAAAAGCTTATTTTCGTACAGACATTCAAACACAATTAGGTCTACATTCGCCTAAATATACATATCCATGGTAACGACTTTGATCTTTGTCAATTTGACGGATTCAAACGATTTCTTGTCAAAATGGGTCATGATTCAACTTTGTCGACTGTACATTATGTTCAGCAGTAGACGTCTTTCGGCTGCAGATGATGATAATAACTTTAAAATAAAACACTAAAATCAGCCTAAAACGTATTTATTGACTAGCAAAAATGATGGTGTACCATAAAAGTATAACGTTGAAGTTATTCTTATTATCTAAACAAGCGAGTATAGCTATTGTATACTAGTGCTGGACTTAACCCACGTTGTGGGCGGAGTTGCCCACTAGTGGGCAATGTGGGCTGGGGGAAAAGGGGACGCTTTGATTTTTTTTAAGTGGCAGTAGTGTTGTAGTAAGTATTAAAAAATTACATAACCTCCTTTTGTAGACGTTGGTAATTAATGCTGAATTTGTTAGAATTAGTATAATTATAAAAGTTTCAAATTAGAGGGATACGTTTAATAATTTAATACTATTTTCATTTCATAGTCTTTTAACTTGTAATAAATGATTATAAAACAAATATATAACAAATACTAACTATACTAACTATTTATAAGCATGTTATATTTCTAATCTGAGTTTTACCATTATTGTAAAAAAAAATCAAAGCGTTCGCTTTCCAAAATCAAATACACGGCCAACAATCGGCCTCACATTGACCATTTTAACCTTCATTGGCCACCAATCGTCCCGATTTTGGCCTGAATTGGCCTCACAATGACCAACAGGCCTTAAAAGCTAATTTACTGGCGATTAATACCAAGTCACAGTTCCTTTATTATTTAAAAATACATTATTAACACTACGCAATGTATAAGTATACTGTATAATATGTACTAATACATAATTATTAATAATTAATAATATTATCATAAAAAAATCTTATTTTTTTTAACTTCACCATTCCATTTTACGTATATTCGTTTCTTTCGTATAACAGGGTAATCACTGTTTCTTTTTCTTTTTTAATTTCGAAACTGGAGTTAGGGATACCTTTTTCCAAATAACTTTTTCATACTGCCTTTTTTTTAATAATATTTTTTCTCACATTTTATCAGTTGTGATCAAAGTGTAAGCCTAATAATTATGAAGTCATATTCATAATACCTTATTGTATTATTTTCGAATGACTAAATTAATATTTATGATAACTAAAAATGGGCTACCATATTGTGTCCTAAAAATAGCATTGAATACTGATATTGAAGTATTTAAATTCAAATGTTTTTACTCTAAAAAATAACACAATTTGATCTGCCATTTTATACATGTCAATGGTTTCCAAAACTCCAGTTTAAAAATCCATTCTTAAGATCAAAAAATATCGTATTTATACTACGATTAAAATAATATTTTTACATTTATTTTTAGGCAGTACTATTGAGATAGGTAGTATTTATTTATAAGGAAGACATTAACGTGTGGAAAGACTCAAATTGTGGAATTATATTATGTATTTATGAATAAATAAATAAAATAGCATTTAAGATTTTCTATGAGCAAGCTGTACAAAAATATTACATTTCATTAGCTATGAACTTAGTTTTTAAAAAATGAACTAAATCTTAAAATGTAATAATATTTCTTTTTCTTACTTTACGAAGTCAGTAATAAAGAAAAATTAAAATAATGATGATAATGCTATTATTCATAATGTGAAATCTATTTATTTTTTTAATAAATTATGTAAAATAAGTTTTTTTTCTCATTATTTATTGTTTAAACCTCTCAATAGTACCATCTAAAAATCATAAATTGGAAGTCCATTTTAAAAAACATTGCTAAAACGAAATAGCGGTATTTCTTACGATATTTTTTAATCTACAATCATTAACTTTTTCCCGCCAATGCTTTTTACATCTAAATAGAAATGTCAAATGAATAATTGACTATTTTTTGGAGTTTTATCTGACTCTGGCTAATAATACATGCAACATACTAAACAATATGGCAAAAAAAAAATAGTATTTATTTATGAAAAGCTGCTGCAACTCAAAAATTATTCCACGGGTACAGAAAATCGGGATAAAAACTATCCTATATGTTAATCCAATCCAGTTTCTAAACTATCTTTGTTCCAAATTTTATCCAAATCCACTCAGTTGTTTTTGCGTAAAAGTGTAACAAACATCCATCCCAACATTCTTTCACATTTATACTATTAGTAGGTTTATCTTGGTACTAAGTTACTGTGTTGTGGAGGTCCGATAGTCAGTCGCTCCATGTAAAATACTGATATTCAGCTGCATCTGGTTCGACTGGAAGCCGACCACGATATAGTTGGGAATAGTCTCTAGGCAGATTACGATGATGTAGTTACTCGAAAAGCACGCAATTATCTTGCTAACAAAAATAATTATGTATCTTGAGTATGCAATAAGTATGTTTTTTTTTTATTTCGTACATTAAATTTTTGTTTTTTTTTTTTTCGATTTCGAATGTAATGCCAAGCTGTCATATTTTTAGTGATGTGACTAACCACATAGATTTTAGTCGATTATTCATTCAACATCCTATAACTAAATTTTAAATGTCAATTATTACGATTTTAATACTTTTTTTCGCGTATACAATTTTGGATTGAACGTTAAGTTTTTCGAAGTATACTATATTTAAAGGGAATCGTATATTTTACAATCGTATATTCGTTTTTTTTTTTATTCTTAGAAACTATATTGGTTAGTGTGGAGATACCGGTATTCAAATTGTGATGAAAATTAATAAAATACCTATAGATTTATTATTGTAGAATTATTGCAAAGAAAAGACATAAAAAATAATGGTCATGTTTTCACTTAGAAACTAACTTAAAAATAAAATATAGGAAACAGTTTATTTTACTTAATATTTATCTGCTTTTTATACAAAATAAAATGACGTTATACTCAACTGACTTTAACCTATACTGTACTAAATATAATTCCTGAAAAAAAAAAAACTTTTTTTTTCGGTAATTTTTTACCAGTTCTCCACACCATCCAAAGACTAACTTATTTCTAGTATGGCTGTGTAAGTAAATTAAAGGAAATTAACAATGAGTATATTTTGAAAACTAATTACTTTTTTATAAATAAATACATACAATATCTCAGTTGGACGGTTTTATTCTAGTTTTGAATGTAGAAAATATTCTTAGCATCTATTTCTTTGCGTTCAGTCGGTCAAATGGGGAGAAAAACTTAAAAAGTGCTTAATTCACAACCGGCATTTTAAAATTGACAAAACGCTAAACAAAATGGCCTCTTTGAGGGCTTGTTGTCTATTAGAGCTTTTTTTTTTGTTCAGTTGCGCGTTTTTGACAAATTCGCTTGCGTTTAAAGCTAATTTATAAAAAATGGGATGACTAAATGCGAAAGATTATTATTTTACATGATTTTTGTGTTTAAAAACAAAAGCGGATTTGTCAAAAACGTGATTTAAATGTTGGTCTTTTTACCTAATTTTCCATACATATTTAGAAGGGGACTTGGTATCGTATTATTTTAATCATTATCTGCACTATTTTCAGGTCTTAATAGATGGAAGCACATTTAGACATGTCAAAATAAGAATAGATTCCATTTTTGATCTGTGTACGGAACTTATTAGTGTAGTTACAACTTTATTAATTATGACCAGCCGTGTTCCTAAACTAAACTCTTATTTACATTCCTTTAGATCTAAGTTATCAGTTTATTTTTTTCAAGTAATTCATTTATTCTTTTTACGAATACCTAGTGTCAACATGTTGTGGAGGTCCGATAGGCAGTCGCTCCATATAAAATACTGATATTCAGCTGCATCTGGTTCGACTGGAAGCCGACCACAATATAATTGTGTAAAGTCAAGCAAATTACTATAAGAAAAAGTTTAGATCAGGAACACGGTTATAATGTCAAACTTGGATTAGCTCATGGAAAGTATCATAATAAAACTGTACAAAGAAATCTAAAAATAGATAAAAAGACCATTTTTTTGTAATATTCCGTTAGTTTTGTCGCTAATATGAATAGTTTTTTATAATATCTGAGGTATGGATTACGTATACAAAGTTCTAGTTTAGATTTTGGATAGTAACAGTGTCTAATAGGCCTTTTTTAAAGAACTTGAAAGTTGAAATGATAAGTAATGTGCAAACTAATTGTTATTTTTATGAAGAAAAGAAAAAGAAATGTTATTATACGACTATTAATATTTTTTAACTAGGTACGTGAAGCAATATCCGTTTCCTATTATTAAATATTCAACAATTTAATAAAATTATTTTAACACACATTTATTTTTTATATTCTTTAAATTGACGTTGGTTTGTTTTTTTTTTCTTGCAGGTAAATAATGCATTATAAAGATTGTAATCGTATACAAAAATGATATCGTATAAATTTTCGTATACAAGATTTTTGGTACCTAGTATATTGGCGTCCAATGTAATTAATAAATTCTTATTAATTACATTGGACTTATAATATAATTAATTTCTTTGTCTTTGTTTTTAAAAAGAACACTCTTTCTTATTTACAAATTACCTAGTTGTCATTTTGTAAAACGGTAACATGTGACTGTTCATAAATTACCCCAGGCTGATAAAATTTTCGTTTTTCCTAAATTACAAAGCCAAGTGTGTTTTCAGTGCCGTACCTTTAAAAACACAAGCACAGTCAGCCACACCCCGAGTAATTAATATAAGTATTGGAAAATATGAACGATGGGGCCACGCAGCGATTAAAAAAATCCCGGATATTTTTTGAATCAACTTCTGTTTTATCCTAGTGAATTAACCACTTCCCTGTCCGATGAATCACATGTGACTCACGACTATTGTTTAGGTATTGTGTCTGCTGCGCGGACAGTGAAAGTGTTAAAAAAAAATTGAAATGTTTCAAAATATCTTATTTAACTACTCAATCAAAAACATTGAACTAAATCGTCGATTAATCGTACTAAAAACTGTTTGCACATCACTTTATCATTTGACTTTTCGAATGTCTTGATTTATTTATTTTTAACCCGAAACATTGTTACTACCAAAAATCCTTCTATTCTACACTTAAATTTACGGTATACTGTCAATATACTTTATATTATGTCTTTTTTTATATAAATAAATGAATTTTCATTATGACATGGCGTTTGTCATGAAGATTTTTAAAATTAATACGTATACATTGAATTATAACTGGGAATCGACTAACTCGATTTAGTTCTTTTTCTTTCCAATCGATTATGCGTGTTTACGGAACAGGTACCTCACTAGTTGTGTGGGAATCTGTCAGCTGTCAAAATATATGTTCCCGCGTTATTGATCATTTTGAACAAGCAAAAAGGTTTCTTTTTTAAATTGAATAATAAGAGTTATCTTAAAATAATTCTGTTGTAAAGGCGCTCCCTCACGGGGAGCATTCGCGTGTAACGTAATGCCTCATTTAGAAGATGCAAGAACTCGAACGCGAGTTGCGGTACATTGCGGAATTTATAGGTAGAACAAATTCAGATAATGAAACAAATGCCGCAATGTAGTGAAACTCGCATACGAGTTCTTGCTCCGTCTATATGGCGCTTAACATTAAAGTGCGCATTGTGATGCTCGATTGTCTTCACTCACTGATGAAATGTTCGAATCTGTAACGTTACATTACAGGTGAATGTTCGCGGTGAGGGAGCGCCTTTAAATTTTACTAAAAGAACGTTTTTTTTTTGTTATCTAGATTTACTTCTTTTTTTTTCTCGTGTTAACTTTAAATGAATGAAAAAGCTTAGTTTTGATTTGTTCTATTGTTCTATAATTTTAAAGATTTAAATTACTAGATAATCCCTCACGGTAGGTATTTATGTAGGTAATTATATGTCAGCATTGGTATACCCGAACAGCAGTTCATACAATACTGTGTGTGTTTATTGGTATCAAAACCAAATACATGAGAAAAAAATATTAAAGCCAGTAATATTCCGGGCACCCTTACACTTTTCTGCCATGTTATTACTTAGTTTATGATCAAAAGGAAACAGAATCAGAACTTCTTCGTACACCAGAGAGTATCTAATAACTTGAATCATGTTTTTACGCTTATTCATGATCAACTTTACCTTTCTCATTTAAATTTTTACAGTTAACCTAAAAATTTGACAGGTAACCTCTAAAATTTGACAGCTCACCTCAAAATTTGACAGCGCACCTCAAAAATTTGACAGCTAACCTCAAAAATTTGACAGCTAACCTCAAAAATTTGAGAGCAAACCTCAAATTTTGACAACTGACAGTATTTCCACAGAATTATTACAGAACTTATGTCCAAAACGTTACATTACCGTATTAATGCATCGGTTGCTGTATGGGGTACGTGGTGTGGTCTGTCTGTTCGCTGGTGGAATCCTGCTCGTCTCCTGACGGGTCACCTTCCTGGTCTTCGTCTTCTGATGATGAGAGGAGACCTGGAAAAATAAATTTTAATGTTTAGTGTGAGATAAGTAGTCTAGTAGTGACGCCATCTATTCCATTTAATATATTGTGTGTGGTTTCCGACTAGGGATACTTTAATGATAAATTAAATTTACTCTGCGAACTCATAACAAAGAAATAGGCAGATAGAGCGCTCAGAACACGCGAGTGGGTCCACCAAAGTCCACCAAAATTAAAATCAAATACAAAGTCGCGACAGTACCAAGCTGCGCGTCGTTGTTGTTTTTTGCCAAAATATGCCGTCACGTGTCTTTAACCATCGTAAAAGTTGTTCTCAAAAACAAAGAAAACATTATGGAATGTTATTTTCTTTGGTGGAGACACTCGCGTGTTCTGAGCGTTCTATCTGCCTATTTCTTTGATCTGAGTTTGCAAATAGGTTTTAGCAAACACTTTTGCATGATTTTTTTTATAACGGTATGAGGCCGGTGTTTCGTACCTGACTACTTTGAGAAGAAACAGCCGAACCAAATTTTTTTCTTAGGGTAGAGAATGATAAACAAAAGAAAAAAAATATGAACATCACATTAAAAAAGGAAACATGAACACTACTACAAAAAATAGAAGAAAGTAAGTTCTCTTCTATCTTTTGAGATATATTTTTAACGTTTTAAATTCAAAGAAAAAAGGCATTTTTATAATTAAGTTTTTTTTTGCCAGTCAGTTTTCCCAAGATTTAAGGGATTAAATAAAATTACCACCATAAAATGCTTTGATACCCTTAGCTACTACACTTCAAATTGTATTCGAACACCAAATATAGTAAATGATCACCAAATCTATACTGAATGTGCACCAAATCTAAAACTCGCTTTAGCAAGATTTCAGGGACACCCCGAAGTTCGGTTTGGTTAGGTTTCTTTAAACCTTGTACACAGAAATAGTCGTAAGCAGAGATAGATTTTTTTTATTACACCTCGTTATGACATATTTTAATGAACACATTTTGGTGATCATTTACTACTTTTGGATTGACAATGATTTATTTGGAGTCATTTTGATTAAATAAGATAGCGAAATGTTAAAACTGGTTATAATTTTACATTAAAATGCGGGTTTTATTTTGGTGATCATTTACTATTTTTGTCTGTTAAATGTTACTATAACCGGTGGTAAGTTAAGCATAAGCCTTTATTTAATGATTGTCTTACCGGCAGTAAACTGTGGGTTGGAGAGCGCATCGGGCCAGTACCGCTTGCTTATAGATGAACCGTTCTTGCCTTTCTTACCTCCTGGAAAATCACAAAAGAATATTAGTGAAAATAAATTTTATTATTTGTTAGGGATGTGATATTAGGCAATTCCACCAAAAATAACGCATAATATTGTAGCTGTTTATTGTCCCTTAATAAATAAAATAAAATAAAATAATTATATTTTCATTTTTATAGATCTACGCTTTGGAATGGGCAATTATACAGGGTGGAATTTTGTAATGCCACCTGGAGGGAAAGTAAGTCTTAATTCTACAGATAGAAAATTTTACTCAAAGGAAACATTCCTTTATTTTAGGATAGAAAGCAAACTGCATTCAAAAATTTTCACAAATTCTCTTCTCCCACACTCGGGAATTGAACCGGCTAAAATCTGAAAAAATCCTGTACTTTTATTGCACCACATCTATCGACGCGGAATCGGCTTTTTCCGTAGCCCTTTCTCTTTCTGTCGCTTAGACCGAGACAGAAAGCATAATGCGATAGGACGCGGCGGAATCCTCAAGGCGGCCGCGTGCTATCGCATTGTCTCGGTCTAGAAAATGGCAGTTCTAAGCGACAGAAAGAGAAAGGGCGACGGAAAAAGCCGATTCCGCGTCGATAGATGTGGGAGCACCCTTAGGCATTACTTTCCTTTGCGTCGCGCAGTCGGATAAAAGGACGAGAATTTATTAAAGAAGGTAGGTATCCTTACCAGGTTTATCAGCACAGTCAAGCATTGGTTGCAGGATCCGGCGGCGAGCATTGATGAACCAGTTGTTGACCTGCAGCAGTGTCAGTCTCGTCTGCGCCGCTAGGGTGCGCTTCTCTTCTTCCGTGGGGTATGGGTGCTGGAAACAAGAGACCATTTGGATTGGACTTCAAAATCAGGTTTTCTGATGTGTAACAAACATCTTTAGAGGCCTTTTTTTGGGACACACCCACCACACTATTCCCAAACCACTGCAACTCCTGTGCGCCAGAATCAACAGTGGCAACCACCAGAAAAGCGCCGAGACAATGAAGCTCGACGTGTCCCGGAGAACGAAGAAGCCTAGTGGTATCGGCCCCGACTTTCAAGTTGCAGGTCGTGTGTTCAAATCTAGCCAGGCGCATTACTTTGTGTAATTTATTTCATCACCACTGCTCTCTAAACGGTGAAGGAAAACATCGTGAGGAAACCGACATGTCTTAGAACCAAAAGTTCAAAGACATGTGACATCTACCAAACCGCACTGGGCCCGCGTGGTGGATTATGGCCTATTTCTTGTCACAGGGAGAAGGCCTGTGTCCAACGACGATATAATACTAGACTCGTAATAACAGGCGACCGATGTCTGTCAACACATTAGGCAAAAAAGTCTAATATCCGTCTCATTTCGACCAATCCTGTGAGCCGTAAACATACGTTGAGACAGAACAGACCTTGAGTTAGCCAATCACAACGCAGTACCCCGTCCCCCTCGCTTACGTAGTACCTCAGCGAGTTGACAGAATAGTTTTTGTTCCTTAGATCGTGCATGCGGAGTCTAGTATTATATCGTCGTTGCCTGTGTCTCATCAGTGGGTATATTTATAGGCTGATGATGCTGTTAATGATGAACATCACTAAAATATGCGCTACTTTTTGCTGCTGATCATGACATCATCGATATTCAGCCGCAGTTCTGTTTAGCCCCCTGTCTCCGTACCCTGAGCTGATGATGGAGTGGCACTCACCACGAGGTGCTGGAACAGCCAGGCTCTCATGACCTGCGTGGCGTGCCTCGGCAGCACTCCTCGCTTGCCACTGGAGTCTTCTGTGCTGTCGTCTTCCGGAGGAGGCGACCCTGATACTGAGGAACAGGAGTTGTTTGAGTTTGTGCCTGTGGATGAGAGAAATGAAAAATTAGAGCAGTTCTTATGCAGGTCGCCTCACAAGGCGAACGGTGAGATCAAATGTATACAACGTGTAACGCCAAAAGCACAAAACCTCTCGTGGGGTAACTCAGCCCATGTTACTGAACAATTTTTGTAGTAAAACTTTTGGAAATTCAATTTAATTTTTATGAATATAATTGGTCGGGCACATCTGTATGAAAAACCAATTTTTCTTTTTGCGAATTACCAAGAGTCTTAGAATAAAAATTGTTCAGTAACATGGGCTGAGTTACTCCACGAGAGGTTTCGCGTGTTGGCAACACCAACACTGATTTTTCTTTAGTTGCAACATTTTTTGTATTACTGTCACTGTCAAGTCGTTACGATAATGTAAAGTGCACGCGTGTTGTAAGTCCGATTATTAAATCCAAATTTAAGAAGAAAAAAAGGAGTTTTGCATCCCAGTCGCCACACACTATCCCTCCAACGCCAGAAAACCAAACACCTACAAAGAGAAAATACAGTCCACTCAACAAGTCCCCATCATTGCGCTTTTGGCGTTACACATTGTATAAAAGTTTGGACGCGACGAGGAAACATCAGGCTATTTTTTTTTTATCGTGGCAATACCATCAAATGAGGCCTCCCACCCAGGGCTGGACGGTAGGGACTGTCAGACTGGTAAAATTCACGGTGATCCTACAATAGCCATTTACGTACCAAGGCCACGGTTACCTGGTAAGATAGTCCCGCGACCCAAAAAGTGTGTGCCGACTTACGAGTTGTAGGTCGTGGGTTCGAACCCCGCCAGGCAAATGACTTTGTGTAATTAATTAATCACCAAGTGCTCTCAAAACGGTAAAGGTAACATCGTGAGGAAACCGGCATGTCCTAGAACCAAAAGACATGTGACGTCCACCAACCCACACTGAGCCCGCGTGGTGGATTACGGCCCACTCCCTCTCACAGAGGGGAGGCCTCTGTCCCAGCAGTGGGAACATTATAGGCCGATGATGATGATGAAGAGTATTCCAAGTATGACTCACCAGTAAAGGAGTCGGTAGACAGTAGCCCCGCGCCTATCTGACTGATCGGCGTTGAACCTTGCACCACTAGAGACGCTGCGAACAAACATAGAACATTACTTAGTATGAGTCTGAGTCCCTGGTACACCGCCCGGAACGGGGCTACCGCAATCGGGGCGACCAGGACCGGGGCGAACCGGAACGGGACCTCCGGGACCGGGGCCATCGGGAATGGGGCTAACGGGAACGGGGTCAACGGGACCTTGGCCGTCGAGAATAGGGCCTCTGAGACTGGGGCTATCAGGCATGAAGCCGCCGGGAATGGGACCTCTGAAAATGAGGTCACAGGTAAAGAGTTCAATAGGAACAGGCTCAAAGAGACCGTGGTCGCCGTGAATGGGGCAACTCGGAACGGGGCATCCGGGAACGGGGTCTCTGGGAACGGGGAAATCGGGAACGGATCACCAGGAAGCAAAGTTTCCAGGAACGTTGCCACCGGGATTGTGGATACCGGGAACTGTGTCACTGGGAACGGGTCCACCGGGAACGGGGCCAACAGGACCGGGACCAACTGGAACAGGACCTCCGGGACCGACGCCGTCGGAATTGGGGCCTCTGGGATCTGGGACTCTGGGAATGGAGTCAATGGGAACGGGGCCCCCGGGAACGGGGTCAATGGGATCAGGTTTAACGGGAACGGGGTCAATGGGTACGGGTCCGCCGGGAACGGAGTCACCTGGACCGGGGCCAAACGGAACAGGGCCTCCGGGACCGTGGCCGTCGGTAATGGGGCCTCTGGGAACGGGGTCAATGGGAACGGGGCCTCCGATAACAGGTCAGCCTAGAAGGTAGAGATACTCACGTGTGTCTCTTGGCGTGGGCACATAGGGCAGCTCGGTGTGCGGCGGGTACACCGCCGGGAACGGGGCCGCCGGCAGCGGGGCGGGGGGCGACTGAGAACGAAACATAATAGGGTTCAAAGATACATCACTAGTGCCTTTAGTTATATTCCTATTTACAAATAAAATGTGTTTTTAATTTTATTGAATATTGAATGGTGCAAACAACAATTTTAAAGACCGAGAGTCTTTTATCCGGGTCCCTCGCTACGTTCGAGATTCAAAATTCTGCTGCTGCTGAACGCTCTTCTTTTGTCACCCTTTACGCCGAATCCGCACGTTGGCCCTGTTTGACGTATAGAAGGAGACGGCGCTATACTAAGAAACGAGATAGAATTATTTGCTACTTGCTTTCTGGTATAGCGCCGTCTCCTTCTGTTCGGCCAACAGGGCCAACGTGTGGATCCGGTATTATGAGAAAATAAGTCACAGAGTTTGACCGATTCTAACCGAGTTTGACTCTGAGTCTAACTCTAACGCCCGGTATCCACCGAAGCGGAGAGGATAGGAGATGTGTTTGAATAGCCAATCAGATGTCAACATCTCCTCTCCGGTTAGCTTCAGTTGACATCTAGTTGACATCTGATTGGTCATTCAAACACATCTCCTCTCCGCTTTGGTGGATACCGGGCCTTAGAGTTAGACTCAGAGTCAAACTCGGTTAGAATCGGTGAAACTCTGTGATTTATTTTTCTCATAAAGGGTGACAAAAGAAGAGCGTCCAGCAGCAGCAGAATTTTGAATCTCGAACGTAGCGAGGGATCCGGATAAAAGATTTATTCGGCTTTATTACAAAACGTGGTTTAACTTATGCCAAGCTTTAAATCAAAAATCAATTTTTGAATCTGCTATAACATTCTAAAATGCACATTGACAACTTAGACCGGGATCTAAACTCGGTTTTTGTATTAATAACTTTACGACAGTAGAAATAAAGTTCGAAATTCAAAAAATCATTTTTGATTTAAAGCTTGGTCTAAGTTAAACCACGTTTTGTAATAAAGCCGATTATGATTATTACAGAACGTCACTCAAAACTCAAGGTTCAAGACATTTGATTGGTTACTCCCTTTACTAGAAACAAGCTAACGTTTTTTGAATAGATGTCATACAGAATATATCGTATAAAATAAATGTATAATTTATGAAAGGTTAACATACATTTCATACCTGATATTGTGGCGAGTTCGACGTGCTCGAGTGCTCGTCTATCGAACCGGATAGATTATTGTTGCTCTCTACACCACCTGCAAACAGAGAAAATTGACAATGAGAAGCGGTCTTTATAGGGCTAAAGCCTGCCGGTGGGGTGCTATGACAGGAAACCTCCACATGCGCCCGTGGACTGGAGTTCCCTCTCGGATACGTCCGGGGGGAAGACCAGTTTTTCGGGCCGGTGCACCCTGGGATGCGCGCAAAAACTCTTCCTTAGGCACTGTGTGCCTAAGTGGTCTCTTTGCCCGTATGCGAATAGCCTGTCGTGTGGATGCTCCAACGCGTGTCCCTCTGATCAGGAGAGGGCACAGCGGCGGAGCGGGCTTGTGGACGGTGAGTGATGGGTTTGATTTTGGAGCTCGCCGTCCGACCAAGGACCAAGCCCGGGTCGGTGGCGCGTCCTGTTTCGCGCCAAATGCCTGCTGGGGTGGCGGGTATTTTCTTAACCCAGGTTACCGTGGCCCCGAAACGTAACGTGGTAAAATCATCAAATGAGTCCTCCAACCCCGGGCAGGGCGGGAGGGACTGTCAGACTTCTACTGACTAAAATCCACGGTGTCCTTCATAGCCTGTTACGTTCCGGGGTTACGGTAAGGGAATAATCCCGGCAGGCTTTGGCCCTCTGAGAGGGGGGCCCCGTCATTATGCTGACGCTCTTTGAGGCGCGCGTGGGACACAACGCGCCGTTGACCCGGGCATGGTCCTTGGTCGGGCAGCGAGTTGCCCTTTACTCGCTGCCCGCATGCCCGCGCCTACGGTGGCCGGAGATCTTCTCGCGACCTCCGTCGCCGTGGGCGTCCTACACGTCCGTGGTTGGGGCGGAGGGAGGACTCTGTCCTCTCTCGCTCGCGGCGCGCCTCCTCCTTAGCGAGCATTACTGCTTCAACGTAAAGGACATAGGAAGGAACACGGGTGAATTTTAGTCAGTAAGAGTCTGACAGTCCCTTCCGCCCCACCCAAGGCGGGAGGACACAGTCCTGCCGGTGTCATGGGACTATCTTATCAGGTATCATCAGGGGCGGTATTCAGTATTTCCTGGAGCCGTTTCTTCCAAAACACACGTTCTTGTGTGTTTTTTGGAAGTACTCCGGCCCAGGCCCATGCTAAACATATTACGCAGTGGTGGCATGACCTTCTGTAAAGGAAACTGTGAACGTAAAGGTTTACTGAAGAAACACGAGGGATTTTAGTGAGTAACTAAAAAAAGTGTAACTCATAAACGACCCTTATGTATATCAACGTGAAATGTCGTTTTGACGTTGACAGTTTTTATGGACAAGCGTTCAACGGATGTTCATTTTTTGGACGCTTGCAGAACATACATAACACACACATACATAGCCTTTTCCCAACCATGTTGTGGTCGGCTTCCAGTCGAACCAGATGCAGCTGAATATCAGCATTTTACATGGAGCGACTGTCTATCAGACCTCTACAACCCAGTAACTGGGCAATACGATACCCCATGGTAAGACTGGTTGTCAGACTTTAGAGCTTCTGACTTACAGTAACGACTGTCAAAGATCTACAAATGACAGCCGGAACCAACGGCTTTACGTGCTTTCCGAGGCACGGAGAAAGTTCGCCAAGGTGGGAGGACACATTTGATGATTTTACCACCCCAAAAAAAGGTGGTAGTATAAAAACCACCTCACCTGAAGAGTAATCAGTCCTGAGCAGGTTTTCACTCTGCATCTTGGTCTTCAAACACGCGATGTATCTCCCACAGAAGTCTCGACATAACTCCTGTACTTTCTCTAGTTCTAATAGGTGGATTCGTAGCACCTGGAAAATAAGAAATGACACTGACTGCATATCTATTACTAATATTCTAAAGATGAAGAGTTTGTGTTTGGTTTAACGCGGTAATCTCTAAAATACTGGTCCGAATTGAACAATTATTTTAGTGTTGGATAGTCTATTTATCGATGAAAGTTATAGGCTATATACATCGTGACTTTTAAATCATCAAGAATAATTTTTATTTTAAGAAATACGTACATTATAAATATGAAACACCCTGTTAAAATGTTTACATATCAAGCTGTAGAGTATACTTACCCAGCGCAATAGTCGGGCAGATCATTCCATCTCCATTTTCTATGAGACAAGGGTGTTTCTAACTATGCCTTGAATCATAATAACGAATTAAATTTTTATTATTTAATTTTTTAAATCTCTTAAATACCATTTTTTTACTATAAACGTGTTCTAGTCATTGGATACATGAACTGGGCTGCTTTTGTAAGACGACTAAAAAGTAAATAAAGTCAAAAAAGTGTAGAAGCCGAACAGTGGAGGTTAAACCATCGGTTAAAAAAAGAGAAAAACCATAACAAAAAATAGAAAACCCCTAGAAAAGAACAATAAAAAAAAACATTACGATTTAAAAAATCAGTTCGTTACTAGAAAATGCACGGTCATCGGCGTAAAAAGCCAATACTTATGGCACTAAGCGATTCAGACAGCGAAGACTGAAGCGAAAATGACTGCGATTTACGACTTGCGACTACTGATGGCTATTTTTTTTATTGGGACAAAGCCGCCACTCTATTCTCAAGCCCTGCAACTCCTAAAAACCAGAATCAACAGTAGCAACCACCAGAAAAGCGCCGAGACAATGAAATTTGACGTGTCCCGCAGAATGAATTTACCTTTCTTGGATCGTGCAACGAAATTAATCATTAAAGAATAGTGGAGGAGTAGGAAAAATATGTTTCCACTTCCCTCCATATTGTATCTACTGATGGCTAGTGTCAAGTTTTGCCAATACCTTTATTGTACGCACAGCTAAGGAGTGGAATTCCCGGCATCTGTATTTCCCGACAGTTATAACATTGTGGTCTTCAAGTCAAGAGTGAACAGGTTACTTCTAGACAAGCGTGCTTCATCGTCGACCACATCTTCGCTTACCATCAGGCGAGATAGTGGTCAAACACGAACCTATCATTAAAAAAAAGCCCTACCTGGATGCTCTTAATCATAAGTCCATCTATCTCGGGGTCGTCGACCAGGAACGGTCGCCGGTCTCTCCTCTGATGCTGCACGAAGGCCTGCAGGTCTGCGCCGAATGCCTCGGCCGCCGGGGGCTCCGCCCCAGCCGTGGCCTGTTCACAGCGCTCCAAAAGGAGCGCCAGTAGAGGGAAGAGGGGGTGTCTGGAATAAAGAAAATAGTTTCCATAAATCCTATCCTATTTCTTGGTCGAAGGATCAGCATTGCCATCCAACGTGGCAATGCTGTCAGTGTGCTAGGTACTGTGTCCATTACAGCGATGTGGATGAATTTTTTGAAGCCCTTTTTTTTGTGTTTTGCGGGTTCAGTTCCCGCACGGAACAAATATTTTTGTGGCCTACAAGTAGTTATTCCGGGTCTGAGTGTTCGTGTATGTGAGTTTATATGTTTGTAAACGCACCGACACAGGAGTTATTCCAAGTGTGGCGCAACTTTATAAAAAAGAAAAACCGGCCAAGTGCGTGTCGGGCCACGCACAGTGTAGGGTTCCGTAGTTGCCCATCATAATACTTATGCGAACTAACTAAACTGATTCGCTGATTTTAATTTTAAAAAGAAGACTTTTCAAAATCGGTCCAAGAAAATCGTCTTTAAGAAATCAGGGAAAATACATAAGAAAAAAGATTACGACGATTTTGAACCTCCTCCTTTTTTTGAAGTTAGTTAAAAATAGTTGACGATAAAAACCTACCTATCCCCAAAAAACATACCGTAAAAACACACCTAATAAAGCTGTAAAAATAAAGTTGACAAACTTACATTTGCAGTTGAAGAACATGTTCTCCGATACATTTTATTTAAGAAAACATATTATCCAAGTACATTTTATAAGTTGGTCAACTATTATTCGTAAAGTTGTAAAGCCTATTTAGTCATGATAATTTTCTTTTTAAACTTCGTTTTATATACTACTGTTGTGAATTTTTTCACACCCCCAAACATAACGGACGGACGGACGGACGGACGGACGGACGGACATGGCGAAACTATAACCTTGTTGACTACGGAACCCTAAAAAACAATACGTACTTATAGACGGCTCGTTTGTCCGCCTCAAACTGCGCCTGATCGGCGTCCGCGGCGGGCGCACCGCCGCCCTGCATCCCGCCAATATCACCAGCTTGGCTGCCTCATCTGAAACAATGGAGATGTGGAGTTAGAAGGTATTCTTACTAGTAGCCATCAAGCTGATGAAAACACCGATGTTCAGCGCAAAATCACTGGTAAATGTTTCACGAGTACGGCCAAATACGAACCAAATAATAAAAAAATACCGGCCAATATGAATGAGACTCGCGGTCTGAGGCTTCCGTGCCATCATCATCATCATCATCATTATCAGCCGTAAGACGTCCACTGCTGAACATAGGCCTCCCCTATAGACTTCCAATAGGACCGGTTGGAACCGGCTTGTAACTAGAAAATATTAAGTAAGAAGTCGGTTAAAAATTGCGTTCATTATCAACATACTTAATTTTTTTAGGCGGACGTATGCACTCATTTTGTAAAACTAGCACTCCGCCCGCTACTTCGAACGTGGTCGTGTGTCATCTGAGGTTGTTTCACATAATCTTCATTAGGTAGGTGGCACACGACCACGGCTAGCACAATATCGGTCAAATTCATATTGTTCTTGTTTTATAATTTTCAGTGCACGTTTTTGTCGTAGTCGGGTTTTAGTTATTTTAAACTTATTTTTTTCTCAACTAAGTATGTTTGTGGCGGCTTCCAGTCGAACCAGATGCAGCTGAATATCAGTATGTTACATGGAGCGACTGACTATCGGACCTGCACAACCCAGTAACTGTTAGCTCATTTACGTATATAATTCAGGGCCTTTTTATAATGTACAGTAATATAGACTCAAGTGACCACATCCCGTGCTGACGTGATCGCACGTGAATTAGGGCTTGACCTTAGGTCTATAACATGATATTTGTAATTTTTGTTTATTTGCTAGAAACATGGTACATCTACAAGGATAAACACTGTTTTAAGCTTTCACGGTTGGTCTCTTTTGTTTAAAATGTCAGTTACGGGATATTCCGTAAATAATAAAGTATAACGTAAGTAGTAAATGTCACTTACGGGATATCCCGTAAGTAATAAAGTATCCCGTAAGTAGTAAATGTCACTTACGGGATATCCCGTAAATAATAAAGTATCCCGTAAGTAGAAAATGTTACGTGATATCCCGTAAGTAATGAAGAATCACGTAAGTAGTAAATGTTACTTACGGTATATCTCGTAAGCAATAAAGTACCCCGTAAGTAGTAAAATGTTACTTACGGGATATCTCGTAAGTAATAAAGTATCCCGTAAGTAGTAAATGTTACTTATGGGTTATATCGTAAGTAATAAAGGATCCCGTAAGTAGTAAATGTCACTTACGGGATATCCCGTAAGTAGTAAATATTACTAACGGGATATCCTGTAAGTAACGAAGGTATCACCACGTATCACTGTGGATATTTGTCTCCGAAAGGATCGACTCATATTCTTTCTTTCATATTATTATGTTTCGTTCCATACGTCATAATGCTAGGCAAGCTGGCTGAAAAATATAATTATTTCGTCAGTAACATTATTAAAAAGATCTTTTACTCGTTACTTTTGTAACCCAAATGAAATTGCCGTAAATACTACGACTCTAACAATTGGCAATACGTCACTTCAAGATTTATTTTTTACATACTTCTTACGTCACAAGCCGTCGCTTCCGAGTCTAAAAGCTATAATTTATCTCTTTAAATATTCATTGCTATAGTTAAAGTTTTTTTTCTATCCAACGAAATCAAAATCAAATCGTTTATTTCAAGTAGGCCAGTTACAGGCACTTTTGAATTGTCAAATAGTTACGGTGCTACAGTCCCAGTCACAGGTCATAAAAACTGTGAAAGTACTGTAGATGCCCATTCCAAAGCGTAGATCTCTATGGAGAAGAACGGGCAAGAAACTCCATGGACACTCTTTTTCAATCGCCAAAAAAACATACCGACCAAATTGAGAAACTCCTCCTTTTTTTGAAGTCGGTCAAAAATTATAACAAAATCTTTGTTAAGTACATCATTCAACTTGTGATGGTATCAACAGTCTCTTAAATCCTATAACTTTCCCAGTCTAACTACAAAACACACAAATAAAATAAAACTACCACAGAACTTTCTAAAAAAGCAAACAAATAAATAAATACAAAACTAGAATATAAACAATAAACAGACTGGCAATAAAAAGAGATATTAAAACTGGGCAACACATTCATCACAAATGTTGCCACAAGATTGATATAAAATACCACTTATATTTTCTTTACTGTTTCGCTAAAGTAATACAGTGGGGTCCTGTTTTTAATATCTATAGGGTGGGTTTAGCTTCCACTTGTGGGAAGAGCTCGTAGCTAAATAATTACAGCCGCACAGGCCGATCTTCTGGGTTAAACCGCGCTTGCCGAAGTTGGTCTTTGGATGGGTGACCATCTGTCATAGCGAGTTTCATCCGTGCCTCGGAATACACGTAAAGCCGTTGGTCCCGGCTGCCATTTGTAGATCTTTGACAGTCGTTATTACTGTTAGTCAGAAGCTCTAAAGTTTGACAACCAGTCTTACCATGGGGTATCGTATTGCTCAGTTATTGGGTTGTGGATGTCAGACAGACAGTCGCTCCATATAAAATACTGATATTCAGCTGCATCTGGTTCGACTGGAAGCAGACTACAATATAGTAGGGAAAAGGCTAGGCATTTATGATGAAGGTGGGATTAGCTTGTAGCTAATTAATAACACGGTTGGCCCAGTGGCTGAACGATTGACTGGTTGCGCAGCGTGTTCGCTTCGATCCCCGCACGGAACAAATAATTTTAAATGATCTGTAAATTATTCCGGGTCTGGGTGTGTGTGTATATGAGTTTATATGTTTGTAAACGTACCCGCGACATAGGAGAAATTCCTAGTGTATGGCAATGTTTTAAAAAAACCTTATAACTGCCTAAAGGTAGCGTGGTCGGGTCGACGGCGCGTTGTGTCCCACGCGCTCCTCAAAGAGCGTCAGCACACTGCCCCGTCAGTGGGCAACCCAACTCTCAGAGGGCCAAAGCCTGCCGGGATTATTTCCTTACCGTGACTCCGGAACATGACAGGCTATTGAAGGACACCGTGGATTTTAGTCAGTAGAAGTCTGACAGTGCCTCCCGCCCTGCCCGGGGCATTTTAGCACGCTAAAAAAAAAAAAAAGGTAGCGTGGTCGACAAGTTGGATTATAAAGGTCCGTGTTCAAAACAAAACGTAGGTTTTTAGTGAAGCCACTTTTTTATAAATGTGTGAGTGGGTGCCACGCACACACTTTAATGTTTTCCTTGGACATGTTCACTTGTTTTATTTAGGAATCAATCGAAGCGTATTTTTTTTTTTCTTGAAACGTCTTTCATAATGCTGACAGCGAAGGAGTGGAACTCTCTGCCTGCGTCTGTGTTTCCGAACGCATGTACAACCCTAATCTCTTCAAAGTTAGAGTGAACAGGCTTCTTCTGGGTAAGCTCGCTCCATCGTCGACCTTGTCTTAGTCATTCCTGACCTAGACTAAGGTCAAGAGCAAACCCATCTCACATAAATAAATCATCATCATCATCATCATCAGCCTATAATGTTCCCACTGTTAGGACACAGGCTTCCTCTGTGTGAGAGGGAGTGGGCCATAATCCACCACGCGGGCCCAGTACCTACGGATTGGTGGATGTCACATGTCTTCGAATTTTTGGTTCTAAGACATGCCGGCTTCCTCACGATGTTTTCCTTCACCGTTTTGAGAGCAGTGGTGATGAAATAAATTAAACAAACTAATGCGCCTGGCGGGGTTCGAACCCACGACCTACACCTCGTAAATCAGGACCTATACCACTAGGCCTCCACTGTTCCCCACTCTTTTTGAAATTATGTTTTTTTTAATGTGTACCTACCTATAGTTGTAGCATACATATTATATGCAAATAAACTTTCGCATATGTACACTTTCAACATAAAAAAGTAAAAGAAGCAAAAAACCTTTTACACGTTTCTAAACGAAACTTTGCATCGAATTTTTCTTTCCCCTCACGAGATATAGACGGGAGATAATTAATCCCACCCGATTTGGCTAAAATAGGGAAACAGGAAAAGAAAAATATTTACTTATTTCGTAGGTGTTTGCAGAAGCTGGTACAGAACTATTTGGTAAAGGTTTTCGTTACTGAACGTATCAGATGAAAGAAGTGTAAATAAAACTGTTCAGGATATGAAAATGTAACTAGCTGTACCCGCGACTTCGTTCACGTGGATGTGGGAACTCAACAATGTATTTTTTAATACAAAAAAGGGTTTTTCCTAAAATAAATATAACCTAAGTTACTCCTTGTTACAACAGCTACCTGCCAATAATACTACGTTGCTCATAGCACTTTCAGGCGCGTGTTTTCTTTTGTCTGAGTCCTAATCAGGCGGCGAGCTTCACTTGTGTACCCTCAACTTCGCTAAACGCTTACCGGCGTCACGGGACTGTCCAAGATACCCCAGTCAGCGGCGCAATGTGCAACCGAAGAACATGTTTGTGGGGGTATTACAACGTCTTAAAACCAGCCTCGTTCCAGTGAGTGAACGTGATGGCGCTAGACCACTTATATAGCTCTGTCACTTTCACTCGCCGGAATAAGTCTGGCTTTAAGACGTCGTAATACGGGGGGTATTACGACGTCTTATAGCCCAGAGTGGGTTTTTGGTCAGTAAGTCTGACAATGAGTCCGGCAGCATTTTGATGACTTTACCAACCCAAAAACAGGTTAAACTCAATATTTGAATAGATGTCTTTGAGATATCAAACGCCATGGCTATTGTGTCAACTTCGAATTCGATCCACATAAGATAATAGTTAGTTTGACCCCTTTTCACAAAAGGACTGTCTTTGGGGTAATACGGAAGTGTGAATGTACCAACCCCCTTATAGGAATCAATGGAGAGATTTTAATTTGATAGGGGGTGTAAAGTTAGTTATAGACACCTGAAAACTTAATTAGTTTGATTTTGGCTTGTATTTGTATAAAAGGGAAACAGTCAGAAGCTCTAAAAGTCAGACAACCAGTCTTACCATGAGGTATCGTATTACCCAGTTACTGTGTTGGGAAGTCCGATAGGCAGTCGCTCCAAGTATATAAAAGAACAGGGGTTTTTCTTTTGACACGACTGCAGCCGAAACCGCTAAACGCAGAAACTTGAATTTTGGACAGCATTTGCATTCTACCATGTAGATTGGCAATATGACGGGATTTTGCGAAAATCCTCCTCTAAGGGGGTGAAAAGGGGTGAAAACGTTTGTATGAGAAATCTTATTCCTTGGGTTTATAAACTTGAAACTTACCACGAATGAGAACACAAGTAATTAAATAAGATAGGCACCATTTTTTTTTTTTAAACTACCCTCCATTGGTAATCTAGGGGTTGTTAAAGTTTGTATGGAAAAATCATAACGCGTGAGCTGATGAATTTGAAAATCAGTATTTATATACTAGATAAGAAATAATCAAACACGTGTTTTTGGATTTTTCGAAAACCACCCCTCAAGTTGGTGAAAAGGGGTATTCAAGTTTTAAGGGGAGGATATTAAACCACTAAACGTAGAAACCTGAATTTTGGATGATACTTGCAGTTTATAATGTAAGTAAGCATTATGAAAGGATTTTGCGAAAATCTACCTCTAAGGGGGTGAAAAGGGGTGAAAACCTTTTTGTGTAAATTCTTATTCCTTGGGTTTATAAACTTGAAACTTGGTACGAATATGAGTATAAGAAAATAAAAAAGATGGACATTATTAGTTTTTTAAAACTACCCTCCATTGGTAATTTAGGGGTTGTTAAAGTTTGTATGGGAAAATTATAACGCGTGAGTTGATTAATGTGAAAATCAGTTTTTATATACAAATTCAGAAATAATAAAACACGTGTTTTAGGATTTTTCGAAAATCACCCCCCAAGTTGGTGAAAAGGGGTATTTAAATTTAAAGGTCAAAAGGATCTTTAACCACTAAACGTATAACCTAATTTTTGGTCGGTAGTTACTATTTAGTGTGTGAGCACTAAGAAGGGATTTTGAAAATCACCCCCAAAATTGGTGAAAAGGGGTGATTAAGTTCAAAGGATAGCATTTTACTGCTTGCTTCGATAAACTCAAAAGTGGGCATAAATTATCTCTCAATCGAATAAAGGATGAGCATTTATTAATATTTCAAAAATCATCCCCCAGCGGGGTGAAAATCGGATCATTATCAGTTTGTCTACTACGATTGATTGTTTGTATTGAATAGGCTCCGAAACTACTAGAGCATTTTTATAAAGAATCTTATACGGAGGGTGAGCGGGAATTAAATTCACTGAGTTTGAAGTTAAAAACACGCGCAGACGAAGTCGCGGGCAAAGTGCTAGCAAGCCTATATTGTTCCCACTGCTAGGACACAGGCCTCTTCTCTGTGAGAGGGAGTGGGCCATAATCTATCACGCGGGCCCAGTGCGGGTTGGTAGATGTCACATGTCTTCGAATTTTTGGTTCTAGGACATGCCGGTTTCCTCACGATGTTTTCCTTCACTGTTTTGAGAGTAGTAGTGTTAAAATTAAGTTACACAAAGTAATGCGCCTGGCGGGGTTCGAACAAACGACCTACAACTAGGAAGTCGGGTCCGATACCACTGGGCCACCAGCCACCACTGCTCTTCGTCGCTCCAAGTAACATACTGATATTCAGCTGCATCTGGTTCGACTGGAAGCAGACCACAATATAGTTGGGAAAAGGCAGGCAGATGATGATAATAATATATTTGCAGTAAATAGTTTCTAATATTGAAAGTTAAGGTGGGGGCAGTTTGAAAGTGGCGCCTGTTACAGAAAAAATGAAAGGGAATCGTCTATCTTGGCATGGACATGTGATGAGGAGGTATGACAATCATGTGACTAAGAGAGTGATGAGTATGAATGTTGATGGATGGAGAGGAAGAGGAAGGCTAAAGAAGAGATGGATGGATTGTCTAAGGAATGATATGAAAGAAAAAGGAGTAGATGATACTATGACGTGTGATAGGGGAGAATGGAGGAAAAAAACGTGTTGCACCAACCACAAGTGAAATGGAATAAGGGCAGGAAGATGATGATCGTAACCGTAAACGTCAGAGCCGATAGCACTGTGCTACCACTGCTCCTCAAGCAAGGCAAGCCTATTCAAAATCTAAATTATACTATACAACTCAAAGGTGACTGACTGACATAGTGATCTATCAACGCACAGCCCAAACCACTGGACGAATCGGGCTGAAATTTAGCATGCAGATAGATGTTATGACGTAGGCATCCGCTAAGAAAGGATTTTGATCAATTCTACCCCCAAGGGGGAAATAGGGGATGAAAGTTTGTATGAAACTTTGTCAATTTTATAAAAAATACTTTGTTAGGTTCCGACATGCACGCGAACGAAGTCGCAGGCACAGCTAGTTAAATTATAAAATCCTACTACTATTATTAAGGCGAAAGTTTGTAAGTATGGATGTATGGATGTTTGTTACTCTTTCACGCAAAAACGACTGAACGGATTAAGCTAAAATTTGGTACACAGATAGTTTATAACCTGGATTAACACATAGGATAGTTTTTATCCCGATTTTATGTTCCTGTGGGATAATTTTCGAGATGTAGCGGGTGAAGCCGCGGGCAGCAGCTAGTAGTTAATAAAGTTTTTAGCTTGTGAATGAAGGTATTATACAAAAAGTCTAACTAGGCGATACTAGGCTCAGATATATCATGCTTAGACCTATCCCCACAAATAATAGTGAAGCATAACAAATCGTATATCAATAAATAGCAAGTTTTCAACATATATGTACGTGTTCTGAGTACGACGCGGCTACGGAGGACGCATCGTAATGGCGGACTTATTTCCCGCGCTTTTGCAATAGTGTTGTCAGTGTGTCGATGAAATTGAAAATGACTAAACGTTAAAAAAAAGGGGGAGAAGGCGTAATCACATTAAAGTCTGAAATTAGTTATGTTTTTCATTGTTCAAATCTCTATAAACAAAATTGTTGTTAATTATGGAAAAAAAAATAGGTTGCAAGAATGATCAAATATGTCCCCTCGCCTGTTTAGAGCAGAATAAGGGACTTATACTTAGGACGCAAGTCCGAGAATAAATCCTATAGAGGCCCCGTCAGTTTTCTGACAACTCCTTGGACCGTGCATGGAACCTAGTCGCCGTCTCCAAGAGCCTGGTCCTTGATCAGACGGCGAGCTTTTATTACTCGCCGCCCGCAAGAACTACAATCCAAATCACAGATAGCGGAAGAACAATAAACCTTAATACCGTCTGAACTAATGTATACAATGGTCAACACATCTCATTTTCTTGTAATAAGTGTTAAAGGTTACAAGATCGAATAGGTCGCGTTAATTGTCATTATTGTTAATGAGAACGTGTGAGGAGAATAAATAGCAAATGAGGAACTGATTGACATTAGACCCTTGGCTTTTGGCACAACTGACAGTTAGGATCAAGTTTCTGGACGTTCGATCCAGAAAGTTGGCAAAGTCGCTAATAGCTGTCAAATATTTACAAGTTTTAACTAATGCGGCAATGTTATTGTATGGAAATAAGAAATATGGCTCTGTAGTGCACTAAAAAATTGATATAGGAATGCAATTAAAACACTGAATTTCATTTTGTTACCATTTCAGGTGTATAAAAGGCATTTGGAAAGTTTCCAAATGCTTTTTTACGTCTAAAACTATATAAATATTTGGTGTTACGATATTAATTATTGCATTCCCTTATCAATTTTTTAGTGCACTACAGAGCCATATTTCTTATTTTCATACAGCAAGTTTGTAAAATTTATCAAAACTTGTTAATATTTAACAATTATTTGCGATGTTGCCAACTTTCAGAATAAGCGCTCTTATGTAAGAATTGCCAGTTATTTTTTGTCATGTCTTCAGAAAAGTAATTAATTTAAAACAATTAGCTGCTCCAACGAATGCTTTTATGTGGAAAAAAGGAGGAGCCAGTGTTTAAAATAGAGGTATGGCAAAGGTGCTCAAGCATGACATTGAAGGGGGGTAGAAATAGTAAGACCAGCAGGGCTATTTGACCAGCGGTTGTCCACTGAACTTGGATGGCTTGATACCTCTTATGAGGCTAAGTTGAGGAGTGGAGTGCCTCAAGACCGGTAGAATATCTGAGTTTAGGGAACATTTACATTAATCAGTTTCATTACAAAAGCCAATACGAAATTTGTCTTTTGACAGCCATTTGATGATCACCACATAGACACCGAGATACGCAATACCCGTTGGACTACAATTGCACTGAGTACTTACATCTTAATTTAATTTTACGTTTAAAACATGGTTACCCACACAATTCTGTCACTTAAAAATATGTAATAGGCAGTCACTCCACGTTAGTAAATTAAAAACTGGTATTCAGCTGCATCTGGTTAGACTGGAAGCCGACCCAAAGACAGAAAAACATGCAGATGATTGCAAAGAACAGAAAGATATTAATTTGTAACTACAGTGGCCTACCATGAACTCTTAACGCGATCTTAGTTTAAGCTATGGGAAAGAGATGGCGCTAGAAGACTTGTATAGCTCTGTCCCTTTCCCACAGTCTAAATTGGATCGCGATAAGAGCTAAGGTAAGGCGTAGGTCCGTTTACATAGTCTTTTGACAATTCAAAAGTGCTTATAACTTGCATTCTTGAGATAAATGATTTGTTGATTTTGAAGTTGAGCTTACTAGCAAAACTTTCAATTCTACTCTCTAAGCAAAAACCACTGTTTTCTGCGTATTTGCTAAGTCCAGGATTCGCTCCTACCAACAATGATACCCGGAATGAGCGCAACAAATACGGGTGGGTAACAAAACTACTGGGCACTCTTCAGTCAATATTTGTTTAGGGTCTCAACACCGTGTACAAGCAATTGAGAAGGTCCAGTCGTTACAAATCGCCGACTTCGCAACAAAATGGAGTCGATGAAAAACATGGAGTCGATGCCAAACTTAAGCCTGCTCTACACTACTCGCGAAGTTAGTCGAAGTTGACCGAATACGAATTGTGTAGAAGGGCAGTTTCGCTTCGTGCAATTTCGGCTCGCTTCGGGCTACTTCCATTTGTTGTCAGTTTTTGCGACCGAGTCAAAGGGCCAAATGAGCTCCTTGCGAAGTTGCACGAGTGTGTAGTCACATACTTCGGGACTTCGATCAACTTCGACGTCTCGACGAGTATTTCGTCAGGGCAACTTCGCGAGTAGTGTAGAGCAGGCTTTAGAAAACGTGCTTTAAATACCATTAGCGTTAGATTATAGACTGAACAGATTCCTAGTCGACCACTGAGAATTGAAAGGTGAGCAAGATGGTTTCCAGTCGAACCAGATGCAGCTGAATATCAGTATTTTACATGGAGCGACTACCTATCGGACCTCCACAACCTAGTAACTGGGCAATACGATACCCCATGGTAAGACATGTCAGACTTGCGAGCTTCTAACTAACAGTAACGATTGGCAAAGATCTTTATGACAGGCAGACCCAACAGCTTTTCGTGCTTTCTGAGGCACGGAGGAAACTCGCTATGTCAGGTCACTCATCCACGGCAAGCGCGGTTTACTCCGGAAGATCGGCCGGTCGCGGGACTAACGAATTACTGTGACCCAGAACGTAAACGGTTATTGAAGGACACCGTGGATTTTAGTCAGTAGGAGTCTGACAGTCCCTCCCGCTCTGCCCAGGGTGGGACAACTCTTTGAATACGTCACCACGCTAAAAAAAAAATAGTCAGTGTTCCTCAGTGAACCTTCTGCTAAAACCCCTGCTTCATAAACCTACTCACTATCTTTGTTAATAACATCTTTCCTTCCTTTGTTTATGCTCCGACCCTAATTCTGTACCTTTCCTGTTTTCTGTAGATAGCTACCGGGAAAATTGTTGGAGAATTTTATAAAATATGAAAGTTTTTGGGAAACTTAGCAGACGAAATTGCTGGGAGACGATGCCGTAGAAGATTTTTGAATACTGGCTCTAATGGTGCCATCACCATGTCGTCACGTGCGTAGTACTCGCAGCTGTGACCTTGTTACCACTTTCTTAAGTTTTCATCACCATCATCATCATAATATCAGCTGCCGGGCGTCCACTGCTAAGTACAGAGCCCCTATAAATATAATTAAATACCCAATAGGACATCCTCGTATTTTAGTAGGGCACAGGGAAGAAGAAGCAAAAACATGCAGCCAAACAACTTACATTTATTACTATAGCAACACATGTACGTCAATACGACAACATATTTGAACTTGGAAGAGGAGAAAAGTACAGTTTTTTTTTTTTTGTAATTCGTTTTGGTTTACTCTTGACTCTGGTATACGTCAGAGGTGTCAGAGACAAAGTCTACGATGTAGTGATCTTACACAGAAGAAGACTGTTCACTGTAACTTTAAAGACATTCAGGTTGTATGCGTTCGGAAACATCACAGATGTAGGTAGTGAGTTTGACTCTTTTGCTGTGCGCATCATGAAGGAAGATTGTAAGCACAGTATTGAAAGCGTTTGATGCAAATTGGTGGAATTGCGATTAAATACCTATGTATGATAATTAGCAGTGGATCTAGAATTCCGATGGTACGAGAGCGATCTGTAGTTCTAGGCTTCTAGGTTCTAGGCAAATAAATGATTCTATTTATCTATTTAGGTCATGCGGTCGGCGAGTAATGGGTGACTCGCTGTCCGATCATGGACGTGCCCGGGACTATCGGGTAAATCTGACCAGTACTAGTAAGTTACAGTACTTCTAAGTCTGACAGTTCCTCCCTATCCTGCCCTGTATGGGAAGACTCATTTAATGATTCTTCCAGGTTCAAAAAAAACATCTATATTTCATATTTCTATGTAATTACCCCTATAGGGAAAAAGGCGTGATTTTCTGTATGTGTGTTATCGCGTAGAATGACTAGAATGGTATTTTTATGATCAGATGCGGGTAGTCTGGTGTAAATTGGTGTTATTGTGCTAAATAAGATAATCTACGCAAAAGATAATAGCAGGGCATAGATAATAATTAATGTCTTCTTTTACAAGTCTATTACAGGTCTAGAAATAACCTGTGAAGTGTTTTTCGAGTCTTCTAAATCAGGCATACTGTCTTCTAAACCTACACATTTATTTCTATGATATTTCGAATGAATAGGAAATACGGAGCATCGCTCTTTTCTAACGTGGTACTTAATAACTCATGCAATGAGTCCTTCCACCCTGGGTGGAACGGAAGGGACTGTCAGACCCGTACTGACATAAATCCACGGTGATCCATCAATAGCCCTTTTCTTTAAAGGGTCTCGGTAACCTAATAAGACAATCTTACGACGTAGCATTGCTAGATTTTCACCTGGCACAACTTTTAGAAAAAAAAATGTTAAGTACTCGTATCAACAACGATTGAAATTACCTATTTCATTTTTCTCACCAAACCGTGTTAACTCTATAGCAGAACAACTCCTTTTTTAAATCTTATATCTGGTTGACCGACTCGGTTTTTAAAATGTCTATATCTTGGGAACCGAACTTTTCTCGAACCTGGGACCTTGATAAATCGATTCCTTGAGCCGAAAAACCCCTAATCTGTAACTTTCATGAAAATCCTTGGAGCCGTTTCCGAGATCCTGATTATGTATAAATAAATATACAAGAATTGCTTATTTAAAGATATTAGATAGATAGATAGATAGATAAGCAACGATGTAATAAACCACTAAATACCAGCTGTCTCACACCAAAAATATCATCGCCATTCACAAAAATGTATCGATAACTCATGTCCCATCACTAGCGCTCTACTAACGACACCGCACTGGCAAAATAGACGCCAGATATATTCTGTATGCAACCGTGAGCCGTATGAAATGTCTCCAACTTTACATTTGATTTTCGTACAATTTATACCAACTATTATTTTAAGAAAAGAGATTTGTCATCAAAAGAGACTGAATGATGATTTTGGTAGTCGTCTCAGCCATAAAAGTTCCCACTACTGGGACACAGGCCTCCTCTTTGAGAAAGGGAGTGGGCCATATACACCATAAGGACCCAGTGCGGGTTGGTAGATGTCACATGTCTGCGAATTTTTGGTTCTAGGACATACCGGTTTCCTCACGATGTTTTCCTTCACCGCACTATGGGGCATTTAGGCGATCTAGCTGGTCAAAATTATCTATGTTACTAATTGGTTCTGAAACCGATTACTAAGGCTTTCTGTGCCTAACTACGACATGTTCGGTAAATAAAAACAGATTTATGCTGTGTAATAGACATAAGTATGTATCAACGTAATCAAAGATATAAAAACTATGAACAACTTACGTAACTTATATAAAACTCACTGTTGAAAATGAAATAAATTACACAAAGGTAATGCGCCTGGCTAGGTTCAAAACCGCGACCTACAACTCGTAAGTTGTGGCCGATACCACTGTGTCATCACCGCTTTTCAGCGGCCATTATCCGCGACACAATTTGATCTAATCTACTGCAACTTAAAAACAAACATTGCACCATCACAAATTAAAAAACAGACGAAAAAACAAACACCAAAATTCTTTAGTTCCCCAATCAAAGAAATAAAAACAAATAGAAAAAAAACATGGTGTCCCTATTCCCGCCATTTTCCACCCTTCGAGGGCCCTTCAATTTAAACTCGTTCCATTCGAAAACGATAATTAAAAAGGAAAAATCACGCTGTCATCTTTGCTTTTACGTTCGGAAATCCTCTCGACGTGTTTCCCGCCTTTTGTAATTAGATCAATTTCTGAACGTCGCGTCCCCGTGTTGATAGAGTGCAAAATTTAATTTGTTTGATTTTTTTAGAGTGGTCATTATTTTAATGGAGTTATGGGTGTGAAGTGCTATTGTTAAATTGGGTTTAAGGTTCAAGTAGGTCCCCTTAGAGGGCAAGATAGGCGCAGTGGCTATTATTAAACGACTGCTGCGCAACGTATCGCGGGTTCGATACCCGCGCGGAACAAATATTTGAAGAATGATCTGCAAGTAGTTGTTTCGGGTATGGGTGTTTGTGTATGTGAGTTTCTATGTTTTTGAACGAAACCATGATACAGGAGAAAATCAGAGTCACCGCAACGTCTTTTTAAGAAAAATGTTTTGATAGCAAGCTAATTTATTATATTGAAATTTATGTTAAACGAAATTCAGCCTAAAGACATTCGCCATTTAACAAATACAAGTCCTATTGCTCCGTGAAAGGTTAGTCTAGATCTCACGACCTCAAAGTGCATACGTTTCGTCACACAGCTCTATTTCTATATGCTAGTATTGATTGAAGACTTATTTTGTATCTGTGTTACTATTTTTATTTACGATCTGTGGTGCCTAAACTATTACAGCCGCACGCTGCTGATCTTTCGAGGAAGGCGCGCTTGCTAGGATTGGTCTTTGGATGGGTGGTGACCATCTGTCATAGCGAGTTTCCTCCGTGTCACGGAAAGTACGTTAAGGGTGCTCTCACATCTAACGACGCGGATTCGGATTTTTCCCTCGCCCTTTCTCTTTCTGTCGCTTAGAACTGCCATTTGCTAGACCGAGACAGAAAGCACAATGCGATCGCATGCGACGGAATCTTCAAGGCGGCCGCATGCTATCGCATTGTCTCGCTCTAGCAAATGGCATTTCTAAGCGACAGAAAGAGAAAGGGCGACGGAAAAATCCGAATCCGCGTCGTTAGATGTGGGAGCACCCTAAGCAGCTGGTCCCGGCTGCCATTTGTAGATCTTTGATAGTCATTACTGTTAGAACCAGTCTTATTATAGGGGTATCGTATAACCGAGTTACTGGGTTGTAGAGGTCCTATAGTCGCTCCATGTAAAATACGGATATCCAGCTGCATCTGGTTCGATTGGAAGCCGACCACAATATAGTTGGGAAAAGGCTAGGCAGATGATCTGTAGTGGTCTTTGATGAAACCAAGCATAGCTATAGTAAGGAATGATTAGGTAACAAGTTTGAAAGTGGCGACTGTTACAGAAAAAATGAAAGACAATCTGTATCTGCAATTTTCCCTGTTATGGACATACATAATTATGATGAGGAGGGATGACACTCATGTGACTAAAAGAGTGATTAGTATGAATATTGATGGATGGAGAGGAAGAGGAAGGCCAAAGATAAGATGGATGGATTGTTTTAGGAATGATATGAAAGAAAAAGTAGTAAATGATACTGTGACGTCTGATAGGAGAGAATGGAAGAAGAAAACGTGTTGCGACGACCACAAGTAGAATTGAAGAGCAGAAAGATGATGATGAACTTGTAAACTCCTTTTGATTATAAACAAGTAGTCGTTTTTTTTAGCACGGTATAATCATCAAATGACCCATTGCAGGACAGGAGAGACTGTTGAACTTGTACTGACTAAAAGTCACGGTGATCCTAAAAACTGTGAAAGTACCGTAGATGCCCATTCCAAGAAGTAGATCTCTATGGAGAAGAACGTGCAAGAAACTCACAGAGGAAAAAAAACAAAAACATGCAGCCAAAGATCACATCTAGGCCAAAATCTAGACTTTATCAAGAGCCTAAACAGCCAATACACTGGTCGCCATTTTTGACTATTATTAAACGAATATTCAAAACAGACCAGCAGTATTTGAATCACGTACGGCCTCCACACTAGCTCAGTTTATTGTATATTTATGCTAAACGTTTGATTTGTAAGCCTGTTCGAATGTATGTTGTAGGGGTAATTGAAAAAATTGAGAGTTTTTGAAAAGTCTAAAGCTTTTTTTGAAACATCGCGTCCTCAAATTAAAGAATGTACAGATTCCTGGCCACTGAGAATTGAAGCCCAAAATAGGTAGAAAAATTATCGCCATATTGCGATTCCTACGGAAAAAAAGTGAATACGAGTATCTCCAAGATGCATGCTTGGCGCTCACTCACGAGTCACGCCTTCCCTCTTTAATTAGTTAATCATTGACGAGAATTATACGATTTGAAAGGGCAACAAAATTAAAAAAAAAAAACCTATTATTATATTGTTATTATAAAGATCTTAGATTTTTTTGTATTGTTTCCTAACACTACAAGATAAACTTTTTTATTACATCTTTATAGTAATAAATATACACCACGTTGAACTCTCCTTCTAACTATGTTTTTCAAAACAATAGGTACGTATCATATTATGTGTATGTATTCGTTCAACTTGAACATATTGGGAATCAGACGTTTTGAGAATTGAACATGCCCCAGAAAAGCATAATTATTCACTAAGAAATATTTTATTAATCTTAATCGATAAAAACTTAAAAAAAAACTGCAAGTAAAGTGGATCGCTTTTCACAAAATTCCGATCTTTGCTACTTTCGGTCAATTCTTTTAAATCATTATAAAAAATCTCTCCAACTTTACCATATTTCAGTCATTTACCCTCAGGATCTTCGCAAACATACAAGTTTTCCAATCACACCGCGACATTTACTTGCTTCTCTTGCAGCAGATGTAGTCGTTTATATAGACGACATGACAGTTGCTAACGAATGAGGGTACCTTGCTAAAAAAATTACTTGACTACCCTCCTATTCATAGTTACATTGAAAATGGTTTACTGCACTCTTAGCACGAGTTTTCAGTATTTGCGAAGTAAAGTAATAACATTCCAATATAATATAATAATAATATTCCACAACTATCACACAACGCCATCTAGTCCCAAGCTAAGCAGAGCTTGTGTTATGGGTACTAGACAACTGATAAACATACTTATATATTTCTAAATACATAATATTATAGATAAATTACACCCAGACACAGAACAAATGATCGTGCTCATCACACAAACATTTGTCCTGGGTGGGAATCGAACCCACGACCTCTGGCATAGCAGTCAGGGTCACTAACTACTAGACCAACAGGTCGGTCAGTTTCAAATTGAAAATTTTCAAGAAAAAAATTAGTTCCTTGTGGGTGCGTGTTTTAATAAACACGTAGAAACAGCCAGAAACAACTATCAGTAGATTATTATGGCTTCTAAAATTATGCAACTGCATTCAATCGTAATATTACAAAAATCAGATCAACGAGAAATCATACGATACGTTATCAAACTTCCTAAACTGATTCCGGGTATTAATTAGCGTTATCAAGATGCAGGTGCCAATCATTGTCGTCATTAAAATCGTATTACATCACATTTACTAATTAACGATTTGACTGACATTCACACGATTATGTATCTAATGATAAATGATTTTTCTAGAACATACTCGTACCACCCTTTCTATGATCGGATATCTAGGCGTACTGCTAAATACCATCCTGCTGTGCAAATCTCTATAATGGCTGCTGCACACCTTACGATAAATCGTTACGATTAGTCGGTACAGTTCAAACTGCAACGATAAATCGACAAGTGTGTATGAGAAAAATCGAACAAACTGTACAGTTTTTCTCATACACACTTGACTATTTATCGTTGCCAGCGATGAAATTTCTTATAAATAATAGCTGGATAACTAGTCGCCGTTCCACCATTTGGCACTAAACGACAGTCTTCCTTCATAATTCGTACAGCAAAAGAGTGGAACTCACTACCTACGTCTGTGTTCCCAAACGCATACAACCCTAATCTCTTCAAAGTTATAGTGAAGAGTCTTCTTCTGCGTAAGATCACTACATCGTAGACGTTGTCTCCGTCAGCTCTGACAAAGATTAAAGTCAAAAGCAAACCCGTTAGAAAACCCAAACATTTGACGCATGAAAGGCAACTTGCTGTCCAACCATGGACCTTGCCCGGGTCGATGGCGCATTGTGTTCCATCCACGCCTCAAAGAAAGTCAGCGTAATGACGAGCCCCCTCTAGAGGACCAAAGCCTGCCGGGGTCGCGGGACTTATCTCATTACCGTGACCCCGGAACATAAAGGGCTATTAAAGGACACCGTGGATTTTAGTCAGTACGAGTCTGGCAGTACCTCCTGGCCTGCCAGGGGAGACTCATTTAATGATTTTACCACGCAAAAAAAAACATTTGACGCAGGAATGTCTTAGGGGGTTAACATGGCTCTGAAGTGCCAAAGACAGCTGGACACAGTTTAAATTATAACAAACACATAGAAACTACATCTTTCACACGAAAAAAATACGAAAATACGGAAAACCGCTTCCCGGAGCCCAAAAAACTCACAAAGTTAAAATATTCACGAAGGGCGCCAATTGCCAGCAATTCTGCCAGTACTGCAAAGGGCGATGCGTAAACATATGTATAGATTTACAGTTTTCCTGAAAACGAGGGCAAATAAACAGCAGAAAGACAATACTGTATGAATATGATAAAAACCAATCTTGCTGGGTAGGGTTGCGCTGTAAACTTGTAAAGTAGTTCAAATAAGTTTTCTGTTTTTTTTTTTTTAATGGGGCAAATCCACCACACTATTCCCAATTCCCAAACCACTGCAACTCCTGAGAGCCAGAATCAACAGTGGAAACCACCAGAAAAGCACCGAGGCAATGAAGCTCGACGTGTCCCGGAGAATGAATTTACCTGTCTTGGATCCTGCAACGAAATTAATCAGAAAAGAATAGTGGTCGAGTTGGAAAAAAATTGTTTCCCCTTCCCTCCATGCAAGCAAGAGGCAGAATAAAACAAGGCCAACAGGCACAAAGGGACATTACAACTGGGAGAAGCCCAGTTGCCTAGCACCACGTGTAAAAATGACTACTAATATTAATGGGTTCTAAATTGTGAGCTGCTGTAAGTTAGAGTAAGTTTTCTGGGTTATTCTAGATGTTAAAAATCAAAATATCTCTGGTACCGATAATTCGGGACGTACTGTTGAAAGTCATAACGTCTCTCCGGTAAGTCCTGAAGAGATAGACAAAGTTCCGCGAGCAGAACAGACACCAGCACATCAACCAACATCAATCTGTCAAACTTAAACAGAATTTTCAACCATCACAATGAGTGGAAGGATAATGTTCGATTTATAAAGACATAGGTTGACCTGCTGGCCGTCTGTACTATTGAAAGACATTACATCTCTCCTTTAAGCCCCGAAGAGATAGAAACAGTCAAACGACTCTTATGATATCGTCAAATGCCGTTTTGCAGTTTTTTTATACAAGTGTGATCAACAGATGTTTATCTTTCTTGTGGTAAAACGGTGATTATTAATTTAGGGCTGATTTTTCAATAGTCAGATAACTTTTATCTTAGGAATAAAAATGGCGGGTTGCTTATCTATGGAAAATTTGTCAAACTGTTATTTTAATTCCTCAGATAAAAGTTATCTAACTATTGAAAAATCAGCCCTTAGTCGATAAATATCACTATTGACGCTACAAAAGAAAGAATTTCACCTATCATAGCGATTTAGGTCACACCCTCCATTTTGAATCTCCAAATCAGTTTCAGGAACACAAGCAAACGAACAAAGACGTTCTCCCAAGACAGTTATTAAGTCTCTCGAATACGCAACGAAATTAACCGGAAGAGGAAATCGGGAAAGGAAAGAAAATCAAGTTTCTTCCTCCTTAGTAATTAGTAAAACAAGACAGTTTGTTCAGATAAGAATTTTCATGTCCCATGTTGTTTTTGAAGATGTAACCTTTTGGCCTAAAAACGGGAAGCATCGAATATGACATCATTATCATTATCAACCTATAATTTTGCCACTGCTGGGACACAGTTCTTATCTCTATGAGAGAGAGTGGGCGATAATCCACCACGCGGGTCCAGTGCGGGTTGGTAGATGTCATATGTCTTCGAATTCAATGGCTCCATGCCGGTTTCCTCACGATGTTTTCCTTCACCGTTTTGAGAGTGATGATGAAATAAATTACACAAAGTAATGCCTGGCTGGGTTCGAACCGACGACCTACAACTCGTAAATAGAAGCCGATACCACTGGGCCATCACTGCTGCTGAATATGACATGCCGTTCATCAAATTGATGTTAGTATTTAGCGATAGGTTCGCATTTGACCACAATCTCGCCTGATTGCAATCGAAGATGTGGTCGACGATGAAGCACGCTTGTCTAGAAGTAACCTGTTCACTCTTGACTTGAAGACTTCTAAGGTTATAGCTGTCAGGAAATACAGACGCCGGCAGAGAATTCCACTCCTGAGCTGTGCGTACAATAAAAGTATTGGCAAAACGCTTTGGCAGGATTGACGTACTTGGTATTAAATTCCAATATTGAAAAGAACAGGGTTATAGCGTTCAGAAAGCGTAAACTACCCACAGAATTAAAAACGGTTATTTGAAGAAGCAGTAATTAAATAAATCTACCCTCAAAACAAAAAAAAAACGAAAACAACACAACTTTAATATGACAAACGCCATAGGCCAAACTCAATAGCTACCAGAGAAGGGTATCGTAATTTTCCCTTCGTTTTTTCCTCAAAAAAAACCTTTTTTCCCGCCATAGCCCAGCCCTGTTCCTGACGCTGCAAGATATTCCCAGCGTGTAGCGTGCACAGTAGGTACTCAATATTTGAACAGATGCGCAAGGGTGGCGGGTACGTTATTTTTATGCGACCTACATGAAAATGTAGCTACCCCCACGTAGTGAGGGGAAAAAGTATCGATAGTCGGGTAGTCCGGTTATTTATGTTGTTTTTTGGCGGTTATTTAACTTTTATCATTGAGTGATATACGTTGAGCATTGAGGTTAACAAGTTGTTACCGCCACCATGCAACACAGAAGACAAATGAAGCAACAGTTTTTTTCTGGGATGTTTAAATCATCAAATGAGTCACGAAGGGACTAGCGGAAAAAAATCCTCAGCAACATATTTACATGTTTGTGTTTTACCTAGTAATACAGAAGCCCTAGTTATTTAGCCGTAGTTAGCGTACTTGAAGTATTCTATCACAATCGTATAAAAAAATGAAAAAGGGCGCGTCCCGGAAATCTTTTACTTTATGTCACAAAAACGTGAAAAATCGTTTTGATCGGAAAAAGACCCAGCCAGGCCTTACCACGAGCTCTTAACGCAATCCAGTTCAGGCTGTAAGAAAGAGATGGCGCTAGACGACTCGTATAGCTCTGTCTTTTTCCCATATCCAAAACTGGATCGCGTTGAGAACTCGTAGTAAGGCCTCTGATGACGATAATGATTCATGTTATAGGTTATCATCAGCTAAAAAGTTTATGTTGTTACCGTTGTGTTTTACCTGGGAGAACTGGCAACAAAGATTTACGAGTATCACAACAAATCAAACATCATCCGGGACACGTTGAGGTTCATTGTCTCGACGCTTTTCTGGTGGTTGTCACTGTTGATTCTGGCTTCCATGAGTTGCAGTCGTTTGAGAATAGTGTGGTGGGTTTGTACCAAAAAACAAACATCATTCCTCAGATCAAAAAAGAAATAGGCAGATAGACCGCTCAGAACAAGCGAATGGGTCCACCAAAGTTAATACAAAATCAAAATCGAATACTAAGTCGCGACAGTACCAAGCTACGCGTCGTATCAAGCTGCGCGTCGTTGTTGTTTTTTGCCAAAATATGACGTCTCGTGCCTTTAACCGTCGTAAAAGTTGTTCTCAAAAACAAAGAAAACATTATGGAATGTAATTCGATTTGATTTTGTATGAACTTTGGTGGAGACACTCGCGTGTTCTGAGCGTTCTGTCTGCCTATTTCTTTGATCTGAGCATCATTCATTAACCATTTTTCTCGATGACAATACTAGCTCAAGGCGCCTCGCCAAGCCAGGCGGTTGGCGCCAGTTCAAACTGTTGACATTAACGGACTTTATAATATAATTAATGAATATTTAATACTGTTACTAATACGTCATCATTGGCAAGTAATGAGCTGTCGAATATGGCCGTCCTACTGACCTATCGATACCTGATTAATACCTGGTGACCGCATCGGAATTTTGCGATATTTTTTTCACCTGAGTTGATTTAATCGTATTTTGTGTGATAGTTGTGGAATATTATTATTAATTACAAAACTTTTGATCGATGGAATAAGTATTCTATATGCAAAGGTGACGAACTTTTATTAAAACTTTTTTTTAACACAATAGAGGGTAGTTTTTGACCCTTTTAATTACAGCATGTCATAAAATCATCCAGTAATAACGTAAAAACGATCAATCTTAGGCCCTATCACGAGTTTTTGTGACTTAAAATACTCGCAAGCGAGGGTTTTGTCGATAAAATCAGTTCCTTGTTCGAATACTACAGGCGCTTTTTCATTTTCCATACAATTTTCTTCATAATACGCTGTAATTTTATGCTAGGGCCTCGGGTTTTAATGAAATATTGCACAAGTCTCATTACAAGCTAGACATAAAAAAAAGCACGAAATATGTGGTAAATAATAATTAGCAAATATCATAATTGCTATCGTCACACTCATTATGCACAACACTCCCAAAATTACAAAAATTAAAAAAAAAAAACATTATTCTTAAAACATGGCGGCATTTAATACCTGTCAATTACGAATAACTCAGGGTCAGCCATTTATTAACACTAAATACAGATTAAACTTATAATTATAGTTATTCAGCCATAATAACATAATTTTGGACATTCATGATGCAAACATGGAAAAGATTAGGTAAGAAATTAATATTATTTAGTCATAGTTTAAGTTAAAAGTATCTAAGTCTGAACTTACCAAAGAATCTTCTAGAAATTTTCTTTATCTATGCTAATTGTTGAGATGTCAAACTTTTGAAAGCAATTCTTACTCTAATATAATTAAATAAGAGAGGACTCAGGACTTATGAGTAGAGCAAAGGGAACTCTTCTTGACTAAATTTTTTTTCAAAATAATGTAAATACTTCAAAAATAACCTACAAATTGATAACCTCCTTTTTTTTGAAGTCGGTAAAAATAAGTTTTCTTTCGGAAGTCGATGGCTTTGTTGTTTTTTTTTATTTTTTTATTGAGTATTTTTACAACTGTCGCTGTGCAATATTAATTGCCTATATCTAATATCTTTAAACGAGTAATTCCTGTATATTTATATATAATCAGGATCTCGGAAACGGCTCAAGGATTTTCATGAAAGTTACAGATTAGGGGTTTTTCGCCTCAAGGAATCGATTTATCAAGGTCCCAGGTTCGAGAAAAGCTCGGTTCCCAAGATATAGACATTTTAAAATCCGAGCGAAGCTCGGTAAACTAGATATTCAACACTTTAAACTAGAACTTCTACAGAAATCATACCTACTTTATTGCGAGACAAAAATAGTCTCACTTCGTCTATTTTTGGTAGCTCCATATTTAAAAGGACGTAATAATTATAAATGGAGCCGACGGCATTAACTTACAAAAATAACGTAATAAATAATTACTAAACGGACCTACTTAACTCGTCACGGCCCACGCACATTGATTTCACCTTAGGCTATGTTTTAAGCAATAGTTTGAACACTTCATAGTAAAAATATGTAGTAGGTGTCTTTAAAAACATTAGTAAGTAAAGTGATTAGAATCGGGAATTAATGTTATTGCGGAAACGATAAACCTTGTTTGATTTTTATCTTATTTTTTTATGTTTAATCGTAACTTACAAATGCTCGGTTTGTCACCCAAAGTAGAGTTAGGTACCTATGTGTCGGTTATAAGTTTATTACACTTTCCTGTCTTTTCTTAGCTATATTAACGTCACTCAAAGTAAGAAATCCCAATTCTGGGTTAAGCTCGCCTTTGTATGTACATAACTTACTCTTATGCAAAATGTTTTATTTTTAATTATTTTATGTGTGTACAATAAAGAATAATAAAGTTGTTTTATTAAAAAGTATAAAATAACTTTTCTTTTGGGAGTCAGTGGCTTTGTTTTTATTTAATTGTATATAATTATTTTGCCACCATCCAAATTGACAACCTCTACCTTTTGAAATATATCTATTAAACAGGAATAGAAACAAATGAAGTAATATAAAACATGTAACCGACTTTAAAAACAACTACAAAAAAATAACCTACAAAGTAACTGTTCTTTCGAAAGTCGGTGACTTTGTTTTTATTTAAAAACATGTAACCGACTTCAAAAACCACAAAAAGTTTAAAATAAGTAACTTACAAAATAACTTTTTTATCGAAAGTCAGTGACTTCGTTTTTAATTTCATCGACTCTTTTGTCACCGACTTTCGAAAGATACGTTATCTGGTACCTAATATCAACACGTAATCCAATCCAAAACTAATCACGATATAATGCGTATTTCCCTTTCCGTGTTCAACTGGCGACACCGGTCTCGCGAAATCCACACGCTTTTGTTTTACTGCGGAATCCTACGATCCCGTGTTCAATTCGCGTCAACTGAGCACGCCTTTGTGATCAAGTGGTGCTGGGTAAGGTTTAACAAAATCGTGTGCAGTTGAACTGAACACTTTAAATGTGCTTCGTAGTTTTATGAGCGAGCGAAGCGAGCTCGGGACTCGCTGGCACCGGGACTCGGACAATTTAGGTTAGAAGAGGATGGCGGGGTCTGAAAGACCCCGCCATCCTCTTCGTGGTTATTTTTTTTTAAACCACCCGGAAGTAGGAGCCCCTTAACAAAATCGTGTGCAGTTGTTACTATATAAATAAAATAGTAGAGTAGCGGGTCGACGGAGCCCCGCTTCGCGGGGCTCCTACTTCCGGGTGGTTTAAAAAAAAATAACCACGAAGAGGATGGCGGGGTCTTTCAGACCCCGCCATCCTCTTCTAACCTAAATTGTCCGAGTCGGGGTGCCAGCGAGTCCCGAGCTCGCTTCGCTCGCTCATAAAACTACGTATAATATTATCGTATAAGCATACTTTTATTTATAACGCCAGTGCCAACTGCACACGATTTTGTTAAACCTTACCCAGCGCCACTTGATCACAAAGGCGTGCTCAGTTGACGTGAATTGAACACGGGATCGTAGGATTCCGTAGTAAAACAAAAGCGTGTTGATTTCGCGAGACCGATGTCGCCAGTTGAACACGGAAAGGGAAATACGCCGATATAATACTATCGACAACCCTCACTTATCGATACTCCCCCATCCCTACGTTGAAAGCTCACCCTTTCCTATTTTGGCGCCCTCGGAAAATACACGAATTTGTATCTCAATGCCAACCTCTTCTATTATTTAACTAATATTAACATAAATTCCTTTGGCCCAGATGGAAACTCGCCTATATTCACGCCAAGAATGCTTAAAGGGATCGGCAGGTGGATGTAGTTTATTTAGTTTGGAAAATTGTGTGAATTTGGTTTTCGTTTTTTTTTTGTATGTGTTGATGTGACCTATATAATCGAACAAGAAAGAGGGCTTATTTTATGAAAAGATCTTTTACTTATGTCGCTAATATAATAATTTAAAAGCAAATATTTCACTGGATCTAATGCATGTTTGTAAGGCCCTTCGTCCATTATAAGACTAAAGTTTCCGATACCTTACGACTTCAGTATCCAGGCGACTCTCGCAATAGAAATGCATATACGTTCGTACACAGGCACGCGACGCGCGACGCCAATCGCGCGCTACCCATCTGCTGACATCGCGGCGACTTGAGTTTCCGCGATTTTCAAGATGGCGGAACAATTTATTTACCATTTTTAATTTCATTCACAGAATAAAGGGTTCCGTAGCATATTCTTGAATCATTTTTGGAAAGTCATTATTTTAAAACGATAGAAAAATATTTACAATCCTCTATCAAATCATAATTTTGTATGCAGTTTTATTAAAAAGTTGGGAGAGATGGTTTTTTTTTCTATTTTATTGAATATTTTTTTAAATTATGTTATAGTATTTGGATTTGGATTAATGTTAGGTTCCCAGGAAATTAACTGTGAAGGACGGACTGTCACACGTTTGATCATATAAAGATTCCGTTTTTTTTTGAACCTTCGGAACCCTAAAATATATACTTTGATCGTCACAGTCATGTGTCAGCCATTTTATAAATTCATATTCTTGACCACCCATCATGACCTTTTGACGCGGCGCTAGTGTCTATGTCGTTACATCAAATTGCATTATAAAAATTTAGTACCTCGAATTTTCCGCGGGTCATGAGTAGTGGCGAAACTCTAGTATCGGAAACTTGCGTCGCCTCGTGTACGAAGGCTCGTACACGAAGCGACGCAAGTTTCCGATACCTTACGATTTGGGTTTCCAGGCGACTATCGCAATACAAATCCATAGAGGCTCGTACACAGGTCGCGTCGCCGACATGCGTCGCCGACTCTAGTCGCTCGCTACTCATCTATCAAGATCGCCGATACCCACGTCTTCGCGATTTTTAACCGACGAAAAATTTGTATCTATTATTTTAAAATGTATTATTAAAGTATCTGAGGTAGAAAAATATCCTTGTTTGTATCATTACAATTAATAATAATAATTGTACAATCTTAAGTTTATGTATTTTGATAATATTTACTTATTTTAGTTCCATATGTGTAACTAGATGGCGTTGTTAGTTTTTCTGAATCGCGATATGGTTTCGTTACCACCAAAAGTATATAAGGACCTAAAATTCATTGATTAAATTGTCTTCGTTCAAACAAGTAAACGCTGGTCCACGACTATCACACAACGCCATCTCGTCCCAAGCTAAGCAGAGCTTGTGGTATGGGTACTAAACAACTGATAAACATACTTATATATTTCTAAATACATAAATATAATAGATAAATTAGGGGAGGCCTATGTTCAGCAGTGGACGTCCTCCGGCTGTTGATGATGATGATGATGATGAATAGATAAATTACACCCAGACACAGAACAAATGATCGTGCTCATCAAACAAACATTAATTTGTCCTGGGTGGGAATCGAACCCACGTCCTCCGGCATAGCAGTCAGGGTCACTAACGACTAGACCAACAGGCTTGTCAAATTCAAAAGAATATTCTAATAGATAATAAGCATGGAATAAGCTTTTTTTTTAAGTGGTAAAATAATCATATTAAATGAGTCCTTCCACCCCGGGCAGGGCGGGAGGGACTGTCAGACTTCTACTAACTAAAAATCACGGTGTCCTTCAATAGAACCTCACAAAACGATAGCGCGATCTAACTCGACCATCTATCGAGCATTGTGTCAAACTTTTTGCACTTTTATAAATTATTATGGTTTCGTTACAAACATTACTACTTTAACCCAGCTTCGTCATGTACTTGCACATACGACAAAAATAAAGTAATTAAGAAAACGAAAACATTAAAAAAACCTATTCAAATCTGAAATTTGAAACCACGGTCATCATCATAGCAGTAAGCGTTAGCGTTCCAGTGCAAATAAAAGAAAACTATAAAAAAAAACCTAGAAAAAAATTGAATAAACCTCTAAAAAACAACTGAAACACGAAAAAAGAAAAATTCTATGTTTACCTGGGGATTGAACCCATGGTCACCACCTTGGAAGTCAAAGCTTGAACAAATCGAGCTACCTTGTAGCCGGTCGGCGCGGCGAAATTATGAACCATATTCTTTCTAGATTGATTTTTTCCTCTATACGCGCCAATTTTTAATTCCAAAAATTTGAAAAAGGAATGCGCTCGTCATTTTTAAAATAGTAGCATTTTAATTTATGTTATAAGATGAACATTTTGTGTTTTGTACAATGTATTATTAAGGTTGAATATAGAATGGTGGCCGAATAGACGATTTGAGTCTTACGACTCGAGTCGCCGCTGTGTACGGACCGTGCGCGACTGGAGTCGCGCGACTTAGGTATGCGACTGGAGTATCGGATACCGGAGTTTCCTAATGGACGAAGGGCCTAACTCTTCCACGCAAAAGCGTGGTTCCGTGACGTAAAGGGCTATTAAAGGACACCGTGGATTTTAGTCAGTACAAGTCTGACAGTCCCTACCCTCCTGCCCTGGGTAGGAAGAGTCATTTGATGATTTCACCACGTTAAAAAAAAGGTTTTAACCATTCAAAAGTAGCTAGTTTACACAACTCTACATATCGAGTTTACAAAAAAACGCAGTAAAAACAAATACAGTAAAATAGAGGGTACATTAAAATTATCATTAATTCACGCATGTTAAAATGCCCATAAACGGTGGGCCGCTAAGTGAGCGTGATGGGCCGTGTGTGGCCTAAGTGATTTGTGGTGCATTTCATAAGCGATGGCGGGTAGATGACATTTTTATTACGTTTTATGTACCATACTTTATGTCACCAAGCAGACTATATTTATTTGAACCCCGCGACTACATAATTTTATCGAATCACAAACTGGAGGCTCTATAACGAGTTTTCACGTTTTAGTGACGTGAACGGGGGATTTTGACGTTAATTTGTTGGATAACATTGTTCCTCGTTCATACACTCGCTTTTTCATTTTCAATACAATTAACTTTGCAATACTTCATAGCGGCTCCACATTAGTGCCGTGAATTCTGGCCGTGAATTCTCGGCACAATACCGACAATCGGGGAACAGGCGCGAACGCGCGTGAATTCCGCGAAAACCATCCACATTTTCGTTCGCGCCTTTTCCAGTTCCCGCCATCAAGTAGAGTGAATGGCCAAATACGTAGAAACGGACGTTAGCACATCAACCTACCGTCTATAATATGTAGATTTTCAACCTTATCACAACAGTGGAAGGTTACGTAATGTTCGATTAGCAAAATTTTACAAAGAACGGATTGACCTGCTGGCGTCTGTACAATTCACGATAGAGCCTCAATTGTCATAATGACACAATACAATGCAGACTATTTCTAATCATTTTCGTGAAAAAATTCAGTCCACTGCTCAAATCTTACTATTTTTCGACAACAAAAAGCTTAAACTATAAAATCAAAGCAAATCGCTTATTCTTGCAACTTTCAAATCCTGATGGAACATCGCGAAAATTATATAGGTGCAAACCTATTTGGTACAAAAAAAATAACGTGTGCTACACGTTTTAGTGGACACACGACAACAATTTGGTCGTGAGAATTATAATTCTCACGACCAAATTGTTGTCGTGTCCATATGACCACAAAGATAAAATCGCTACTACCCACAACTTGGCCCACACACTTCCACACTTGTTTTCCTATTAATTACTGACATAACTGGTTCTGTTTCACACCGGCAGCCATTGAGGTAAACAATTGATGCTAGATCGTGACTGACGGCATTAGAGGCAATCATCGTTTTTAAACAGACCACACATTTGTTGATGCGTACGAGTAGGTACTAACGAGTATTTGGTAACGAATATGGGAGCCAGGAGGTCTACTTTCTGAGTCCGTGAACCAAAGACATTAAACTATATACGAGCAATATACGGGACATCACGAAGAAAGTTGTGATCCAAAACTTTTTACCACTTGGTAAAAAGTCGCTCAGTCTAGTAGTCACGTTGCTATGCCACGCTAGATAGTGCTACTGACGCACGGCATCAACAATTTTGTATGACAATTTTCCCAATACCCGCTCTATATGTTATTTTTAATCTCTTTGCCGTGAACGAAGACATGGGTACGAATTTACGGATACGAATGATAAATGACCTACTCGTATTTGCTTTGCCAACTTGACAACTTGTCACACGTGAATTATAACATTTTTAGAGCTAGATGAGGCCGGTGTTTCGTACCTGACTACTCTGAGAAGAAACAGCCGAAACTAACTCAGAGGTATCTGTCTCTTTTAATCCAGATATGTTCAAGCCTGAAGAGATCATGCGGGTGTCTGAGATGGTCTTTTAAGGAAAGAACCACACAGATTTCAGTGGACCTGTCCAGTTAGTACAAGCATTTGTCAGTTATCGTGTAGCTCGACTCAACGTAACTAACGTCAAAATCAAATTTGCGGATGGATAATACCTCCATAATAGACAAGTAGTTAATACCTATTATGATAATGAATTGATTGCATTAAAAAATGTAGTACGAAAAATTTTCCGCAAGATATGACTGGCGGTACGGGGACTCTAAAGAGGCGCGGATTCATTCTTAGGCGCGGGCCACATAGAGTAGACGTAAGAGGCAGACGGAGCGGAGACATTATTATGTCTCTTCGGCGTCTCTTTCATACAAAATATTTATTTATTTATTAACCTTTATGCACAGAGTACATGGGCGGACTTAATGCCTGAGGCATTTTCTGCCAGTCTACCTTCGGAAATATATAGAAGCGTCGCGACGTAAAACGTTGTTTATTTGTGAGCAGGCAAAGTCGATAGCAAAAGCTTGTTCGAAAATAAGAGAAATAACTCTCACTTAAATTCAGACGCATTCATCGCATTCGTTTTTTAAAACAATGGCATTTGAATTTTTCTTTGACAGTTTAATTTTCAATTGGCTTCGAGGGTAATCTTGCACCACAAGTGGCGTCAAATCACTGTCAATTCATCGTTATCGTCATCAATTACTTGATATTTATTGTTCAACGCACCGTTATTGACGCTTTCAAAGTCCAGTGGGACATTTATTGATGTTTTTTTTTCCGAGTTTGAGGGTATCACAATTTCGTTCTAATTCTATAGAGTATAATTTATCCTCTGTACCGTCAGACTGACTCCTTATTTAATTGGCATGGTGACAGACGATCAGAACGACTAGACAATAAGCCATTCGCATCCATCAGCTCTTCTAATGTTCATTTTCTATTACAAAATTTCAAGAACACCTAAAACTAGTCTTCATAAATTAATTCCTGAAACCATTAGTTGCAGTTAATATTGTTTAACTGTAACTCACAAAGTGTTTCAATTTGTTTCAGAAGTGTTTCGCAACGATTACTGGAAGTTACTTTGAAATTCATCATCATCACCCTATAATGTTGCCACTGCTGGGATACGGGCCTCCTCTCTGTGAGAGGGAGTGGGCCATAATCCACCACGCAGGCCCAATGCGGGTTGGTAGATGTCACATGTCTTCGAATTTTTGGTTCTAGGACATGCCGGTTTCCTCACGATGTTTTCCTTCACCGTTGTGAGAGCAGTGGTGATGAAATAAATTACACAAAGTAATGCGCCTGGCGGGGTTCGAACCCACGACCTACAATTCGTAAGTCGGGACCGATACCACTGGGCCACCACTGCTATTTAAAGTGGGAACTTTGAAAATTACTTTGAAGTTAGTTGTTTTTTATTTTATTTTATACCCCTGCGTCTTTTATCCGCAAGCCAATGTTTAAGATAAATTGCAAACCTTCATACACAAGAGTCAATCACTTTAAATACGAATCCCATATCAAATATCTGCACTCCAAATCACTCATTAACCCAGTACCCCCAAAAAAAACACCAAAAATTCCTCCGCAAAATTCTTTTATTTTCCACGGACTCCCTTAGTAAGGTAACCCTAAAATAAAGGGTCCGAAGTCCGTTATTACACTGTATTAAGGCCAGGGCTGGTGGATAACTGTCCTATTCTTGCTCCCACTTTAAATTTTTGAAGTTTTCACTCGTTCCGGGCTTGAATTTTCCGTTTCTCGTTAGGTAAGGTTCCGGTGAAATGAGATTTTTGGGCGAAAAACGGCTGCGATATACGAGGTCTCTGTGGGTTAAGTTATACAATTAGTAAGGAAGGAATGGAGGTAGTTACATCTGATAAAACAAGGATAGTAGCTATGTTACTTTTGTTTGGAAATTATTTGTAGAAAGCCTCACGCATTTGTATACATCCCGGCCGATTGTATGGTTATGCAGATATGGAGATACTGAGGTGTTTCAAATGCTTTTGAGACCTGTAAAAGGTCCTAAAATATATTTGGGACTATAGTAAAAATATCTGTGGATACCAGAATGATAGTCCTACTAAAACAAACACTACAAATATCTCAACTAAACGATTTGTAAGGCTTCGTTCATAATGAATTATAATCAACCTATTCTTATTAGTGAATTTTATGAAACATAACGTCTGAGTTTTGTATATGTATTCTATTCAGAGAATAAAGACCAAGTAAAATGCAATTGTACTCGTACCTATCTAAAGTTTTCAAAAACCCGAACGTAAAACTACATACTATTACTTTGTTCCTGTCATTTTTATGGTGTGCATAATAAGGTGTATTCTACCGATCTATCTTAGAAATTCAATAACAACATCTACAAAGAAATCAGGTCAATCAATCCCTAAATACCCTCACATGTCGCTTTTCGTAAGCTTCGTCATCATGTAACACCACATAATCCTCAATTAGCTCCCTCGACGCAAGATAAGGCTTCATACAGTCATGTCATATCGGCCGGAAGTTGTCTATTACCGAGCCAAGGCCTCCCCATAGATCCCCATAATTTACCCTTGCTCCATCAGGAACTAAAAGCGAGGAAATTTTCGAGCAAACGAAATTTTTTGGGGCGTATGTTTTGATTCAATATTTGGAAGGCATGATCGTGAAATCATCCATGTAAAAGTTACCGAAAACATCGTATATTTTTTTGTTTTCAAAACTATGTTATGTTTTAGGGGAAAATATGACACCATTTATGTATAATTCACAAAAAAATACTAAATTACAGTACTAAAACTGACTACACGTACATGAAAACAATAGGACACTGAACATATACAGTTGTTTTCAGAAAACAACCAGCAAAAAGTAATGTTTCTTTAGTAATCCACATAATATTTGCGAACTCTCTCGTTGTAACAGCCTAACAGCACCACATTTTCCCCAAAAACATTAATCAAAAACATAATAGCTAATACGTCAAAGCTGTTGTCTTTTGCCCACAAATACACAGCCCACGAACTATATCTCGGCGTTATTAAATTCATCCATAACTTGTGGACGCCAATTATACAACGGCCTGGCGTCACTTGCTAGTAATGGCGCCCGTTCCCGCCTTTTTCGCTGTCAAAGCGGTTTTTTCGCGGGAAAATACGTACGATATTCGCCCCTCGAGTTTCTGCATTCTTGACAAAAATCTTGGCTACTGTATAAATTTTAAGTTGCCAGACCTTTTTTTAGAATTTTTGATAAAATATTCTTTGGGATATATTGAAGTGGGAATAGGGACATGGAGCTGTAGGAGAAGCGTAAATTAATTTTAGATGTATATAGCTACATTTACTGCTCTATTGATTTTTCTGTTGAAGCATAGATACTTGATTAAAATTTCACACTACCCACCAATGAAAATGTTTTTAACAATGAAGTTTTCCAATATCAGAAGTTAATCAATCTAACGCCATCTTTGGAATCTAAATAAGTTTTTATATTACATAGCTGCCAAATATGGCGATATAAAAGCCGCTATTTTAATACTGTTAATATATAATTAGGTAAGTGTTGAATGGTTTTTTAAAGTTCAAACAGGTTGTAATAGTGAGATGGTAACTGTTCATTTTAGAGCTTGCCTAAAGGCAATGGACCATATTGATTCATCGACGCAGTACAACACATGATTATAAAAGTTTTCTTACTTTTTTGTCTGAGATCATGTATGAAGACTTGTGAAAATATCAATGAATGACGTTATAACTTGGACTCCGAAGTGAGTTTCTCCAAAAAAGACTTCATTTTTCCAAGCAAAATGCAAAGATTTTCCTGCAGAGATCCACTCTATAGGAGAGGAACACCAAATTCGCTTATTCAACTCTTATTCCTTGTACTTACTTTGTATTTAAACAGTTTTCTTATAAAAATGAAGGGCTTAGACAGTGTTTTTTCGGCATAAACGATGATGAAAACGTAATGTTGGAAAACTTCGTATTAATTCGAAAGACATAGAGAATGTTTCCAATGTGGGCCTTCACAAAGGCGTCAAGAAGTCAGCAGTTTTGACATCATCTACTAGAAGAGGAGGAGGAGCAGAAGTTATTTGAAAGAAAAATCTGAGGCCTTACAATGAGGCTGTAAGAAAGAGATGGCGCTAGACGACTTGTATAGCTCTGTCCCTTTCCCACAGCCTAAATTGGATCGCGTTAAGAGCTCGTGGTAAGGCCTCTGATTCGACCACTACCAAACTGCATTCGGAGATTCAAGAAACTTAAGACCACGACTGTATTCCGAAGAGGGCAAAGCTCCATAAAATAGGTAGTGAATAATGGAAAACTCTCTTGAACAACGTAACGCAGTGTAGTTTCTCAGCCTACCAAAAAGTCATCTAGTTAATAATTTCACAAACAAATTTCTGTTAAGGATATCAAAAAAGTTCCAGAGCTAGTCGCAGTTAAAACTCAGAGTCGTTCGGCTTCAACTTTTTATGTTTTGGGCCCTCCGTCCTTTCAGCGGGTCGTACACATCCTACCCTATTTTCCGGTAGGTAGGTTGGATGTTGCAAAAATGTGTGTATTTTGAGGGTAATAGGTAATTTGTATGTTGGAAAAGTTTGGTTAAGTCATCATATAATGCCAGGGTAAGTGGAAATAGAAACACAACTTATTTCTCTAAAAAATACCGAAATATGAGAGAGAAGATGAGGCCTGTGTCCAACAGTTAGACAGTAAAACACTATGGGACTTTACTCAAGGCGCGACGCGATATCGATTGCATCGATTGACGATATCGGTCAGATATCACACAAGCGTCCGCCCGAAGAAAATGTATGGACAATCGCTAATAGAGTCGCACGGATTGACGATATCGCTCACAAATCTCCTCGATATCGAATTGGATCTACGTGCTAATGACAATGCACATGATTCTCTGTTCAAAATTCGATTGCGCAACTACTCAACTCTCTGGCGACATCTTTTGTCTTTGGTTTGCAGCGCCTTTATGTCGTATTAGTAAGGTAGATTTTTAAAGTGCGCGGTTGAATTGCATCGCATCGCTCCATTAGTATATACGTGCGACTTAAATCGGCAATCGACTCGATATCGTACGAATCGCATCGCGTGGCATCCTGCTTAGACAGTACAAAACTAGGGGTCATTCCTGTTGATAATTATGACAAACTCTTTGCTATCCAAATCTTGACATAATTAGTTATCAGATTTGCAGATATAGATGACTATCATTTAATTACACAGTTCGTCGTTCATGATAAGATTTTCATAAGATAAGCACCTGACGTCAATGACCCATTTGATTTTATCCATCATCATATCGTCTACTTAGATTTTTTTAAAGCCGAGCCGTTACTTTATTAGACCACGGAGAAATTTCATAGTGAAACTGTACTTTTACTAATGATTTATTATACGATGTTTGACCCTCAGCAGTGTTGAAATTATTCGCGTACGCGGCTATCATGATGTCCCATACTCTGACTAATCTATTTATTTATTACCTATATGACCAACGGCTTTACGGGTTTTCGGAGGCACGGAGAAAACTCGCTATGACAGATGGTTATGGTCACCAATCCACAGACCAAACTTTGTAAGCGCGGCTAAACCTGGAAGATCTTGTGCAACTGTAATTATTTAGCCACGAGCTTCCTCTATTGACTGAATTATTGCAACTCAAAGTACCATTGGTTTAAATATTTAACCGTGTATACTTTTCGATAGTGTGTGAAAACCACCTTCTATGATATGAATGGAAAAGAGTATACTAGAAAACCAAATATCTCACAAAAACTTGAGATCCAGTCACTGCGTCCCGAAATCTGAGGCAAAGCGCAATGCACCAAATTAGGAGAGAATACGTGAGTAGCCAATACCAATACAGAGAGTAGTGAGCCGAAAGTAATAGCCCCAACTTACGTGTCACGGGTTCAAACCTAGCTAGACTTACTTTATGTAATTTAGTTTATCACCACTTCTTTAAAACGGTGACGGAAAACATCGTGAGGAAACCGACATGTCCTAGAACCAAAAATTCGAAGTGACATCAACTCAAACCGCACTGGATTCTTGTAGTGCATTGGAGCCCATTTCCTCTCGAGGATGTGTTGTCTCAGTAGTGAGAACATAGGCTGATTATGCAATGTCAATATAAATACAAGTATGGTTTTGGTTTGCGACGATCCCGTGATGAGGTTTCGTGAGCGTTTGAGACAATTAGATCTCGTATAAACAGGGATTTTGCGTGGTGAAATCGTCAAATGAGTCCTCCCACCCATGGCAGGGCAGAAGGGACTGTCAGACTTAACGTTCCGGAGTCACGGTTGTTAGTCCGGCATCCCCGGCAGGAAGCATGGAGATGTTTACAATGTAGAAAAAAGTATATTTATCATCATACGAGACTTAGCCCTGGGTGAAGCGGAATGTACTGTCAGACTCGTACTGACTAAAATCTACGGTGTTCTTTCAATAACCTTTAAGTACCAAATCTTTCTATGCTTTTGTCGTCTACATGTTGTACCATACATTTTATTCTTGGTAGAATAGAGACAGAATCAGTCATTCTTTAAGTTCTGATAACTTCTCCATAGCATTCCAAACTATGGAACAGTTGGATTCTCTGATTTTGACGTGTGACATCAACTTTTTACCATAAAGAAGGTACGGATACCTTCTCACCATAACACAATGAACCGGTGTGTTTTTGTGACATGAAACATGCAGTCCCGTGCCTTGCGTGGTACGCGTCATGCAATGACATGAAAGTTACGTGACAACACCAGCGCTTTCATCGCTTTATACACTCGCTGTAAGTTTTTTTGAGTAATAGTTTACTTAATTTCTTATGCGGACTGCCCAAAAGACCGGGATTTTGGCAGGTTGCAATTTTTTTAATCATTTGTCATAAATGAAACCTCCTGCCCCTGAGGGGCTATTGCGTGTACTCTTTTGCCAGTTCCAATAATAATCATTTGCTCTGGTAACCATCAAATAAGGGAGGAGAACGTTAAGGGTTATTGAATAAACACCGTGGATTTAAGTCAGTACGAGTCTGACAGTCCCTCCTGCCCGGTTCTGTGTGGGAGGAACCATTTCATGATTTTAGCAAAAAAAGGCTGGTACTGAGAAGATCCTAATAGAAAAACCTAACAACGCTGCCTGGAAACAAACCCGGAACCCCATGCCAAGCAGTGGCGCTTTCAACCAGGACACCAACGAAGCAGTTATTGAAGATTATTTTAATCAGAAATTCCATGTGATGAAGACAAACAAAATAATTATAATTAATTATAAGATTAACAGATCAATTGATAAAAAAATTGTCATTTATGGCCTGACAATTCAATATCAATATAAGACAGCTTATGCAAGCATTATCAAAATCTAATAATAATATACAAAGAGCCAATATCTAAGGAGGCAGCATAGGAGAAAGAATGAGAGAAAGAAAAATTACAGAAATGCATGCATATAATGTAAAAAAAAAAACAGAGATTTATTACTAAATCTAAACATAAAAACTAGCTGACCCGTGCCCACTTCGTTGGGCAGTAAATATTTTAACTTGCTATAAACCTCACAGAGCCCGAGACCTTTCCAACAAATGCAAAACCGTGGAAATCGGTTCATGCATTCTGGAGTTATAGAGTCAGGAAAGAAAACCCGACTTATTTTAATATAGTAGATAAACAAATAACAAAAACAGAATTGGACAGCTGCATGCTTACAACTGTATAAAGCAAGATGACCACTCAACATAATGCTGTCCTGTTAGAGATCCACAGCACAGTGCTGGTTTTCAGTGGTCATCTGAAGAAGAAGAGGAAGAAAAGAAGAAACAAGAATACGGATATCAAGCCTGCTATCATTAGCCTGCCTTTTCCCAACTATATTGGGATCAGCTTCCAGTTGAACCATATGCAGCTGAATATCAGTATTTTACATGGAGCGACTGTCTATCGGACCTCCACAAACCAGTAACTGGATAATACAATACCCCATGATAAGATTGGTTGTCAGACTTTCGAGCTTCTCACTGTGATTAACAACTGTCTATGTTCTATGTTCTATGTTAGGGGTTTTGGTTTCCGCACTTAGTCCTTCATGTGGACCATTGTGCGTGAGCCATAGTGGCCTTTGGTGGCTTATTCCAACCAGCCCACCTCCCTCCAGAAGTTGATTAGGTTCTTTAGTCTGTGGAGAACATCTGTGTAAGTCCTGGGTGTCCCGAGGGTTTCTGTCCTGATCTGTGTGACACCTGTGCACTCGAAGAGCACATGCGCGACGGTTTCCTCAGTCTCCATGCATGCCCTGCACAGGGGGCTGTCCGTTATGCCTATTGTGTGGAAGTGTTTGTTTAGGGAGCAATGTCCCGTTATGGTCCCTGTCAGCAGGCGCATGCCGGTCCTGTCCAGGCGTAAAAGACGTCTGGTTAGCCTTGGATTGCCTGCAGCCTGGTGTCGAGGTCCACCATCTCTCTGCTTGTGTGAGGGTGCGCTCCTGCAGCAGTGGCGAAGGGCAGAAAATTTTGAAGGGGAACCCGGACCAAAACGTGAATTCTAGTAACTATAGCTTTGGGCTAATTTTAGCCTTTTTAGTTTAAACAATCAACAACAATTTGGGGCACTAGAATTGTAATATACGTAGCACCGGTTATAACATCGCCCATGTACTTACATAATAAGCTAAAAATGTTCATAAAATAAAAACTACTGAAACAAACCAAATTAATTTTTATGGGAACAAATGGCAGGTATCGAGGCATCGAATAATATAACCCATATAGGTGCAAAGTTCCCATCACCATAAATTAATTAAGTCCAAATACAAGATAGCTGCTATAAACCGTCTAGGAGTTCTCTGAACTATCTTCGTTTTCGTCATCAGACCCCTAATGACAATTGCAACCCGTCTAGGTGAAAAGTTCTCATCAATACAAATTAATGAAGCTCAAACACAAGGTAGCTGCTGTGAATCGTTGAGGAGTTCTCTCAATGTCTCTCGGCTCCATCATCAAGATATTATACTCCAGACCTTTATTTGAAATACTTAATGAAAAAATCTTACAAACACACTAGTCGCCCGTAAGATTTTTGAAAGTTCCACTCGACTTCTCTAGTCTTCTATCATCAAACCCTGATTTTCTTATCATAGGACCACCTTTAAAATATCTACTTTCCAACAAAAAAAGAATCATCAAAATCGGTTCTTAAACGACAAAGTTATCCCGCGAACAAAAAACAAAAACATTGTAATATTTAATTTTCTGGATACTTCGTCCAATGGATACGGTACGGACGAATTGAGTATTTGAGTAACCTCCTTTGTCCACCTTTTCTGTAGTCGGTTATCCAATTATTACATTACAATCATAAATATTGGACAATGAACATTATTGGTATTCATAACTCTTATTTAATTTTCTGGATACTTCGTCCAATGGATACGGTACGGACGAATTGAGTATTTGAGTAACCTCCTTTGTCCACCTTTTCTGTAGTCGGTTATCCAATTATTACATTACAATCATAAATATTGGACAATGAACATTATTGGTATTCATAACTCTGAAAAATTCCATGTTCGCAAAACCTTATACTAATCGCCTACAGATCTTAACACCGCGATTCAAAAATGTGACGAAATTGCACAACGCCATCTAGTTGAAAACTTGTAACTAACGTACACTGTTTTGCAGTGAACATTACCAAACATTATCATTGAACTGAACGAACCATGTTTTTACTGCGCTAACTACGCAAAACTTATCAATTTCAAAAATAATACAAAATCAAAAACAAATGGACAGGTTGAAAACAATGGTATTCAAAACTATAAAAATATAAGCGGGCCAAAACTAATGTGAATCCAAATAAAACTATCTAAACAAATTACGAAGTCCAGTATCATTCCATCTCGTTCTGGCGTAAGCATTTCATATCTCTGTCCTTATCATAAGCCGTAGACATCCGGCTTACCAGCGTCCTTAATTCAGCGGTGTTATGTAGCATCAAGCTCACGATCGCTACTAGAGGAACTATGATCGGGATTCCTGATTTGCCTTGCGGCTTACAAACAAACCTTTCTGTTTTGCGGGAGTTGAAATTGTTTATTATTTCTTTGATTGTTAATTTTAGTTTTAGAGTGTTTTTCTTTGATTGTTATTTTTACAAGTAATGTAGCTTCGTAAATATATTTTTTTAATGATAAATGAAAATCATTGATAGTTATATTGCTATATTTCGTAAGTAAAGCCGATAGGAATCGGCATGTTAGGTAACTTCGCTGCTGTCCTGCAGCCATCTACGTATCTGGTTGAAGGGGATGGGTATAATGGGTTCAGGTCCGCAAACTGATGCGCTGGATGCTCTCCTAGATAGTTCATCAGCCGCGTCGTTGCTCAATGATCCGCTATGTCCTTTAATCCATTGTAGTGTCACTTTGTTGCGTTTAGATACCGTTAGACGTTCTAGTGCATTGTGACATTCTAGTGTTAAGCTTGAAGTGGTATATTGTTTCTCCAACGATTGAAGGACTGAGGCACTGTCAGAGAGTATACGTATATGGGCATCCGTAACTCTTCTGGCCTCTATCGCATATGCTGCTTGTATAATGCCCATGCATTCCGCCTGGTAGACGGTGTTGTACATTCCCAGCGGGCTGGATATATTTATGTTAAGGTCGTGTGAGAAGACTCCAGCCCCGGTTCCGGAATCATTCTTTGATCCATCTGTGTATATCCTCAGCTCTTTCGGGCCTGAATAGTCACACTGCTCTTCCGCAAGTGTGACATTGTAGTGCTTTTCAAAGTGGTATTGTCTTGGGGCTTTGTCGCATGGTGATGCCATCATTGGCTGTTGTTCGATCGCATCATTCTTAATTCGTGTGTGTTTAATTCTGGAGTCTTTGTTTAGGGTTCCCAGGGCATGAAGCCTAAAGGCGGCTAGGGCCGCCTCCTTCTGCACGATGAGGTGTAGAGGTGGCAGTCCAAGTATTGCCTGTAGGGCAGCGGTGGGTGCAGTTCTCATACAGCTAGTAACTGCCATACAAGCAAATCGCTGCAGCTTTTCGAGGTCTTTTTGGGTTGTGCTCAGGTTTGTTCTGGGCCACCAGACCAATGAGCCGTACGTGACTGTCGGTCGTATGACAGTGGTATATAGCCAGTGAGTGATCTTGGGACTGATCCCCCAATTCCTGACAGGCATTCGCTTGCACTGCCACAGGGATATGCTGGCTTTTGTGGTGATGTAGTTAATGTGTTTTGCCCAATTCAGCTGTTTATCCAAGAAGATGCCCAGATATTTGCTTTCAGTTGATAGGCTTAGGGTGGTTCCAAAGAAGCGTGGAAGCTGTAGGGTCGGTAGCTTCCTCTTTTTTGTGAAGAGAATCAGCTCGGTTTTTGAAGGATTTACAGATAGCTGGTGTTTGTTGCACCAGTCCTCCACTATTTTCAATGCTTGGCGCATGAGGTTGCACAGGGTATTTTCGTGAGTGCCATTTATTATTATGGTTATATCGTCGGCATACCCTACAGTGAAATAACCGTTTTCATTTAGTGTTTTAATGAGGTCATCTACAACCAGGTTCCATAGTAGCGGTGAGAGGACTCCCCCTTGTGGGCAGCCTTTCGCCACGATGGCCCTTGTAGTGTCGTTTACTGTAACTTGTACAGCTCTTTGCTTGAGCATGTTGCTAATCCATCCGCTCAGGGTTGGGTCTATGTTGTGCCTGTCTAAGGCCATGTTAACAACTGTCAAAGTTCTACAAATACCAGCAGGGACCAACAGCTTTACGTGTTTTCCGAGGCATGGAGGAAACTCGCTATGACAGATGGTCACCCATCTACAGACCAGCCTCGGCAAGCGCAGCATAACCCGGAAGATTGGCCGGCTGTAATTATTTAGCCAAAAGCTCTTTGGGTATCAAGATATCTAGCTGGCTATAAATACTTATATCTAAGTAAAATAACAAAACAGTACTTACATAAAATAAAGAATAGAATAGGTACAGTAAATTAATTAAATATTAAACATCTAAATATACACTGGATGTTAGTAATTTCGGACTTTTTTTGTTAGGCAGCTGAATCAGGGGCCTGATTTAGAAAGATTTTTTCATTTTTTGGAGCCGTGACTGCAAGTGGCTTGCTAGGTTTCCAATACAAGTGGGCCAATATTATTGTTTATATTTTTAAATGTTTTTATAGTAAGTATATACTAAAACATAGTAAAGGTAGGTAGTTTGTTCAATCCCTAGATTATTTCTAGAGACAGCATTTAATAATTTAAACAGTAATTTATCTGAGAACTGACTGCCATTATGACAATTAATAATTTTAAATATTATCTTTAAAATAATTAGCATGCGTTTCTGGTACTTTATTAAAAATACCCATGACGGACCTTGCCGGTCCAAAATAGAAGAATTGGCACATAATTTCGTATGAAAAACAAAAGAATATAATTATCACACTACGTCAGACTGAAATGGCAATTTATAAATCCATTTTATCGCAAAATCCGAGCATAAACGAGCGTTTTATCTTAATTACGACAATATAAAATAGATTGTTATCTTAAAAACTAATATGTAAACATTAGGTAATAAAATCTTTAATTATTGACTCACCAATCACAGAAGAAATGATTTTTGAAGGATTAAAAACAAAACCCGATGAATTTCACAGTATTTTGTTTACTTTTTTCTTTTTTTGCAAATCAAATGACACGCACTGCTGCCAACTACGCACAAAAAATAATCGATTCCAAAAAAATCGATAATCGATGTCAACTGTCAAACAAAGAAGAAAGCACAAAAGCCTGCAAACCACGTGGAGCGCCAAGGTCGAATTTATGTTTTCAACTTGTCAAGCGCGGCGTGTGATAAATTAATTCTACGGGCCGTTATCGTTCTACGAGTTAAGAAACTTTCAGCCTTACGTCGTAGTTGGTAAGGTATCTTTTCGCTTGCGCACAAAGCCCACGCATAGTCGCCAACCCAGGCAATATATCTTAGGCCGTGTACTGCCCCTGACAGTTCGTAAACAAACTGGAGCTACCGCAACAAAGGGCTACTGTCAGTTTACGCTGTAAATAGTAAGTTTTGATCGAATAATCTTATACATGAATCAAAATATGCGTCCAGTAATGTCTATATTATCGAACGCTCACCGATTATCGACTCCAATACAACCAAAGAACAATATTTGAATGTACTCACCAGAAGAAATCAACACGAGGTTGAGTAACGCAGAGTCATCTGAGGTAAATCTTGCACATATCGATCAGCCTTGCAGTTCTCAAAAACACTGACGGGAGGAAAAAAAAGAACGAAGAGGTTAGCACCAAAAATTTCGTCAACTAGCCGTCTGTCACTCGTCACTGTTGTAGTAAATACAGTTTTTATTGCTAACCGACGCGTAACGAGTCAGAAAACGTAGACTGCTCGTTAAATGATTCACTATCAAAATAAAAATAATCCGGCAGACGCTGCGTCGACGACCGCGCCACTGTCTGTCTGCCGTGCTGTCAATATTCGTCAAAACGAAAATGGCGACACCCTCGACAGAATACGATCAGCACCGGCCTGCCTGCTATACCCATCTCTCTCTGACGCAAATGAATGACAAGGACGGGGTATAGACGTGTTGTCTTCGGCCCGACCGGACTGATTTGTGATGTCACGCCCAGCGGCGTAACGTTTTGCGTAATTACACGTTCATGAACGCTTGTAAACTTGTTTTAATAACGTTAATTTACGATCGTTTCGTATATGAGGTCGCCAGATGAAAGTGTCGACTGATAGATAGATTAATTACAGTGGAAAGCGGGATATTTTTTTAGTAATACGTCTTTGCGCATGCTAAGCCCATCCCACTACTCAATATCTGTCGTACGAGCGCCTCCTACTTCTTCTTATTTTATTCAGTACTGTTTTTTTTGGATGTTCATCTCGACTGCATTAATACGATGCGAAAGCAGTCGCAATGCAGTTTGATTAATAATAGAGTTGAGTCTATAAATTTCTTTGTCTCCAAACGTAATTGAGTTACGTTTCAGTTGGGAATTCCATTTTTTTTTATCGAAAGTTTGTTAACTGAATATGTGCAACGTGATTGTAAATTTTAATTGACTATTGTTCTGTTTTATTTTTGTACGATATTAAAAAGCAATGAGCACATGTCGTTGTACTCCTGACTTTAATTTCAAGGCATTGCTATTAGCATTTACATTATTTTATGAGGTATCTAATTATAGGTTTGAAAAACATCCTTGAAATTGCAATTGGGATGTTGATTTAATTAAACTGATAGTGAAAGGTTAACCTAAGAAAGATTGAATCAATAATATTTAATTAAATTGTAAATCTTATATGATTGCATAATATTGGCATAATCAAAAGATAAACAGCTTTTTATTTCATTCACAATCATGCAAGAGAGATTGATTTCAACCGAGACGTCTGTCAGTCAACAAGCATCAAACCGCATTTGACATGATCTGACATCTGACACTGACAGTCAACATGATGCATAACATCGGACCTTGACCTGCAATCGAATAATTGAAAATTAAAATCGATTGTAAAACGATTATTAAACTTTTCCTATTTTTAGAAAGATACCAACATAACAAAAAAATATTTTGTTTTCCTTTTCTTTCAAGCGTTTAGATGGCGTTTAGTTGTTTAGTTGCGATTAGAGAAAAGTTGGGCTTCTAATCTTATAAAATCTTTACAAAAGATACTTCACTAATGTGTAAAGGAATAATTGTTTTCTTTGAATATAGAATTTACTTTATAAATCTGAATAATACTATGTTGTTATATTGTAGAAAATAAAACTTTTCCATTTTTTTTTATTGGCCACTCAAGCGATTTAATGTCAAAAAATGGTGCAATCAAAACGCAACTTCCGTCCGTTGCTCTTTGAAAAGATTACTACTTGCACGCGAGCTAGAAATAGAAATTGTGTTTTTGATTTTATTTATTTCCGAACTTTTTAATAAATTAAATCAATATGTCTGAGAAAACTCACTCTTCACGTTTGTCGTCGTACAAAAATGCTGGCCATGGAACATCGGTAAGTTTTTTGTTACGAATCGCGATTCTAAAATTGAATCGAGTTCCATTTTGTAAAACGTCTTTTTCTCTTTTGTTTCCTATTATAAGATAATTAACACTATTATTCCTAGGTATTCTTTCAATTTAAACAACAGATTTTGTTTCAATTAACATAATGTGCCAAAGTAAACTTAAAACAGATGTTTTTTGTAACAAAAAAACAGTATACCTTCCATGCTGTAATAATTTCACAATGTTCTTGAAAACTATGGATTTTTGATTTCATTGATATAAAAATACTCTAAAAGCAGTTCAATGCAAGTTCAATACAGTATAATTCAGAGAAATTAAAAACCAGAGAATTGATAAACAAAGAACATACCTAGCACTTGTCAGAATTTGTGTTCCCTTTACAAGCATTTATTATTCATGCTGACATAATGTTGCCCTCTAAGATCTCCCATGGACTGACTACTTAGTCCAAAGATGACCCACTGACCAGTGTCTCTAATCCTGACTTAGAAGCCTAAAAGATAGCAGACCAGATCTATCAAGTGATACCTAGCGCTTTGACTCTATCCACAAGATACCTGCTCAGTCATACTAAAAGTGTGCTCCGTTGAGCCCCAGGGCTCTGCATAGCCTTTTTGGGGGTTCCTCGAGAATACTAGTAGACAATTTTCTTCAATCAAATCTATAATCAACCGATTTATAAAGAAATCAGTTAAAATTAAGAAACAGTTTCATAGGTTTTTTCTTTTATTATAGCAATATCTGGTTGACTGAGCTTTGCTTGGTTTTTAAAATGCCTATATCTTGGGAACTGAGCTTTTCTCGAATGTGGGACCTTAATAAATCTATTCTTTGAGCCGAAAAACCAAAAATTCGAAGTCATGTGACATCTACCAACCCGCACTGGGCCCGTGTGGTGGATTATGGCCCACTCCCTCTCACAGAGAAGGCCTGTGTCCCAGCAGTGGGAACATTATAAGATAATGATGAATAGGAGCCACGTAGAGGTTGAAATTGTTTGGAACATTTAGTATTTCTCTAAATATGTAACCTATGTAGAACGTAGTTGGATATTATCTAGTTTATAAGCTATTGTTAATCATGTATAGTGTGTAATTGTTGGTTTTCCTTAATAAATAAAAAAAAAAAATCACTTATCAGCCGTTGGTCTTGGCTGTCATTTGTAGATCTTTGACAGTCGTTACTGTTAGTCAGAAGCTCTAAAGTCTGACAGCCAGTCTTACCATGGAGCATCGTATTACCCAGTTACTGGGTTGTGGAGGTCCGATAGGCAGTTGCTCCATGTAAAATACTGATATTCAGCTGCATCTGGTTCGACTGGAAGCGAAACCCAATATAGTTGGGAAAAGGCAGGCAGATAATGACTTATGTATGTTCTATTTGCTACAGGACCTTCGCCGCAAACGCGCAGACCTTAGCGTGGCTCTCCGTAAGAAGGCTCGTGATGAGCAGCTCCTCAAGAGAAGGGCTTTGTCTCCCGAAGGTGGAGAAGAACACCAGGAGAATGAGAAGACTTACACTCCTGCGGAGATTGTTCAAGGTAAACAGTTACATTTGGATGGAGACTGGGCAGATTGGGGTCTCCACCGACCTATTGGTGGAGAGCTTATGAAAGGCTGGCTCTGTAGTACTAGCAATCGATGTGCGTGTATCACAAGATGTATGAATGTGTATGAGGTGAAAGGAGTATGTAAGGATGTGATGATCGTAGCAGGTGATGCTCTGTACTTTTGTATCTCTTGCTGATATTGCTGACTTTCTCCTTAACAGTAGGCATTTCATTTTTAGGTATTCATGAATTTCTCCTAAAAAATTTATTGACTATATCATCCATCTGCATTTCAAAAAGTAGTAAATGATACTGTGATGTCTGATAGGGGAGAATGGAAGAAAAAAACGTATTGCGAAGACCACAAGTAGAATGGGATAAGGGCAGGAAGATGATGAAACATTTGTCCAACAATTCCATCCTTTTTTTCCTCTCTCCTACAGGCCTTCGCTCAGGTGACCTAGTTACAATGACGGCATATGCCCGCGCTGCTCGTCGTATGCTGTCCCGGGAACAGAACCCTCCAATAACCCCTATGGTCACCGCTGGAGTCATTAAACCCTTGGTGGATGCCCTGGAAAGGGATGACTGGTATGTAGACCATTTAGTTTTAAATATACTTAGTTATTTTTATTGGACTTTAGGGCTAATTAGGTGAGTAAGACATAATTACATATTAAGTCGCAATTTACCTAAATCACAACATACCTAAGACACATTTTGACTAAGTTATAACTTGGCTAAGACACATCTTGGCAAAGTCACAAATTGACTATGTCAAGACAGCTAAGTCATAACAAGGCTAAGCCACTACTTGGCTAAGTCACATCTTAGCTAAGCTACAACTTGGCTAAGTCAAAATTTGGATAAGACATCTTGGCTAAGCAACATCTTAGCAAAGTCACAAATTGACTATGTCAAGACAGCTAAGTCATAACAAGGCTAAGCCACTACTTGGCTAAGTCACATCTTAGCTAACCTACAACTTGGCTAAGACAGATCTTGGGTAAGACATCTTGGCTAAGCAACATCTTGGCGAAGTCACAAATTGACTATGTCACAGCATGGCTAAGACTAAGTCATAACAAGGCGAAGCCACTACTTGGCTAAGTCACTACTTGGCTAATTCACATCTTGGCTAAGCTACAACTTGGCTAAGTTAGGCAACATTATTTTTAGTAAATGCGAAACCCGATACATCTATCTAGTGTATTTGTAAAAAACCACGGCATTCAATCTGCCTATGTACTAAGATAGTACATAGGCAGATTGAATGCCGTGGACTTTCTTTTCTTGCCTACTTAAGGGTGAAGCAGATTATTTCCCGAAAAGGCCTGAAAGATTAGCTATACCTTTTCTCCAATTCCAACCTTTTTTGCAGCCCTGACCTCCAATTTGAAGCTGCTTGGGCCATCACCAACATTGCTTCAGGAACACATGAACACACCATGGCTGTCGTAGATGTAAGTATTTGGGCATTTCTATCAATGTACAGTCACGAGCAATAACATGTAAACACTTAACAAAATTCAAACGCAATTTACTCATAAAATACTAGTTTTCACTTTGAATTATGACCTATTTCGTAATAGTATGGCTGCCAAAATAGAAGTCTAATAAAAAGGCAAAAGTTTAATTAATATGGTAGCAGAACATCGCTTTTGAACACTGCTTGGTGTATACATACTATTGCTCGTGACTGTACTTAGTATTTAGTTTTTAACTTACTGTGTTAATGTTTGGACTGTTTGTTAAAACGATCCTTTTTCATTTAGGGTGGTGCAATCCCAAAACTAGTAGCCCTGCTAGCTCGAGGCGGTGTCGTGGGCGAACAAAGTGCGTGGGCCCTCGGGAACATAGCGGGCGATGGTCCTCAGACCAGGGACGCGGTGCTGGCGCACGGAGCGCTGCCGGTGCTACTGCCGCTGTGCACCGCCACCACGCCCTACAGCCAGCTCAGGACCGCTGTGTGGACTTACAGCAACTTCTGCAGGTAACATATAACATAGCGACGGTCCTCAGTTGCGGGACAGATCTCTTCAAAGTTAGGGACGTTACTCATGGCGTGATGCGATATCGAATTGCATCTATTTACGATATCGGTCAGATATCACATAAGCGTCCGGCCGAAGAAAATGTATGGACGATCGCTAGTGTTTGATTATGGAGTCGCACGGATTGACGATATCGCTCACAGATCTCCTCGATATCGAATTGCATGTACACTCTAATAATGATTCTTTGTTCAAAATTCGATTGCACAACTACTCGACATCTTTTGTCTTTGGTTTGCTGCGCCTTTATGTCGTAGTTGTAAGGTGGATTTTTGAAGTGCACGATTGAATTGCATCGCATCACTCCATTAGTAAATACGTGCGACTTAAATCGGCAATCGACTCGGATATCGCACGAATCGCCTCGCGTCGAATCGCGCCATTAATGAAGTTGACTGGCCTGTTGGTCTAGTGGTTAGTGACCCTGACTGCTATGCCGGAGGTTGTGGGTTCGAATCCCACCCAGGACAAATGTTTGTGTGATGAGCACGATCATTTGTTCTGTGTCTGGGTGTAATTTATCTATAATATGTATGTATTTAGAAATATATAAGTATGTTTATCAGTTGTCTAGTACCCACAACACAAGCTCTGCTTAGCTTGGGACTAGATGGCGTTGTGTGATAGTTGTGAAATATTATATTATATATTATTATATTAAAGTCCCTAACTGACGGACTTATGCAATAATTGGTGCTCTCAAAATGCCTATTTATCTAAAGTTATTCAATCAAATAAGGCTGACTATAGGGCGAGTAATGGGTGGCTGAAGAGCAGTGGTGGCCCAGTGGTCGGTCCCGACTTACGAGTTGTAGGTCGTGGGTTCGAAGTCAGGCAGGCGCATTACTTTGTGTAATTTATTTCATTACCACTGCTCTCAAAACGGTGAAGGAAAACATCGTGAGAAAACCGGCATGTCCTGGAACCAAAAATTCGAAGACATGTGTCATCCACCAATCCGCACTGGGCCCGCGTGATGGATTATTGGCCCACCCCCTTTCACAGAGAGGAGGCCTGTGTCCCAGCAGTGGGAACATTAATAGGCTGATGATGAAGAATGGGTGACTCATCGTCCGACCATGTACCATGCTCGTGTCGCCACCACCTTTAGCCCTAACTGCAACTACAGTAAAATATTTTGTTATAGAAACAAGAATCCACTGGTAAAGTTCGAATACGTAGCGCCAGCACTGCCGTACATTTCAGAGCTGTTGGAAATCACTGACCAAGATGTTTTAGGTAAGTAGTTTAACATCCGACTTAATCTTTGGTTTCAACTAAAACGATTAAGTTTTCTCTAATAAATGATCGAATCCGAAATGAGGAGATCCATAGACGAACTAAAGTCACCGATATAGCCCACCGGATTAGCAAGCTGAAGTGGCAATGGGCAGGACATATTGCTCGCAGAGCAGATGGTCGATGGGGTCGAAAAGTATTAGAGTGGAGACCACGGACTAGCAAGCGCAGCGTAGGACGTCCACCAAAAAGATGGACAGACGATCTTACAAAGGACGCCGGAAGACGCTGGATGCAGGTCGCTTCCAACCGGTATATGTGGAGATCTAAAGGGGAGGCCTATGTTCAGCAGTGGACGTCCTATGGCTGAGATGATGATTAAGTTTTATCTAAAACTTTACACCACCAAAAAAAAAAAATAAAAAAAAAGATCATGGATTACGTCTCTATAAAATTTTACTGATAACCACATTAAATCATGTAATGTTGACCATTTGGGATTGGTTCACAAAAACTGGTTATAAACGCCCAAAGGGTTGGTTCAATATTGCGCGAGTTAACCCTATGTTTCTCCCTCCTAGCGGACGCCTGTTGGGCCCTCTCGTACCTGACGGACGGTCCCAACGACCGGATAGAAGCGGTCCAACTGACCCCACGTCTGTTGCCGCGCGTCGTGAGTCTGTTGGACCACAAGTCACCAGCTGTACGCACGCCCGCCTTGAGAGCTATTGGGAATATGCTTACGGGCTCTGATGAACAGGTTAGTGATATCATCATCATCAGCATATAATGGTCCCACTGCTGGGACACAGGCCTCTTCTCTGTGAGAGGGAGTAGGCTATAAGCAGGCACGCCGGCCCAGTGCGGATTGGTGGATGTCACATGTCTACGAATTTTTGGTTCTAGGACAATCATGTCGGTTTCCTCACGATGTTTTCCTTCACCGTTTTGAGAGCTGTGAAGAAATAAATTACACAAAACAATGCGTCTGGCGGGGTTCAAACCCACGACCTACGACTCGTAAGTCGGAACCGATACCACTGGGCTACCACTGCTCCTTTACACACACACAAAATTTATGACGAAGATAATAAGACAGCGTATTGTGACTTCAGGCGAGCTTCAAAAAATCCAGGATAGCATTTTCTGAATTTTCACTTATTTCTCGGCAACCATGCGCAAAAGCTGAATAAATTTCACAAGTTTTGATAAGTAAGCATTTCGATGTCTTGTATAGTTTTCGAGATATACGCTCTTGGAAATCTGTAATTTATAGATTTTTTTGTGTTACTATTTACTTTGCATTTGGAAAGTATAATTTAAAGTTGACAAAGATCCAGAAAGTAGCAACAGTCTTTTCAGACCCTTCCTTCACCATCTATGATGTACAGTCTCAGTTGAAACCTGCATCTTGAGGTGGTATGAGGCTCCAACTAAAGAAGTCTCCCTAAATGCCTACAAGTAATAAAGTACATAATTTATTAACCGACTTCAAAAAAAGGAGGAGGTTCTCAATTCGTCGGAATCTTTTTTTTTTTTTTTTATGTATGTTCCCCGATTTCTCGAAGACGCCTGGACCGATTTGGAATTTTTTTCTTTTGTTTGAAAGGGTATACTTTCCAATTGGTCCCATGATCACCAGGTCAGGATCTGATGATGGGATCCTAGGGAAATCGAGGGCAACCTTCAAATTTTATAGGCACATAGTACCATTTTCATATATTTTCTAAAGCTGTTCAAGTATTTGCATCTGATAATCATCATCTCAGGTGGATGACCTGATGATGGAAGGTACAACTCCTTAACAGTAAGGAGTAGGCATCGATTGATTTACTTTGTGTTCGCATATCTCCGGAACTACAAGTCCGATTTAAGTAATTCTTTTTTTGTTGTACTAGGTATCATTTAACTTAGAGAATACTGCAAGTTTCATCAAAATCGGTTTAGTAATTTTTGAGATATGGAATTTTATTAGCTTAATGTGTACATGAGTGATGTAAGTACTGGTGCGAAGGATTACAAAATTATAGTGCACATGTAAGAGAATAATGTTCTTGACAAGAATTCGGGTTGAATATTTAAACTAAAAAGAGTAAAATAAAAACTTTTTCAAAAAAAATGTAACCGCCTTCAAAAACAACCACAAAAAAGTGTAAAATAATCTACAAAATAACTTTTTTTTCGGAAGTCGGTGGCTAAAATGACAATGAAAAGAAAAAAAACAAAGGCACCGACTTCCGAAAAAAAAGTTATTTTGTAGATTATTTTACACTTTTTTGTGGTTGTTTTTGAAGGCGGTTACATTTTTTTTTAGAAGATTTTAATGTACTTATACAACGTATAACACCAAAAGCGCAAAACCTCTCGTGGGGTAATTCAGCCCATGTTACTGAACAATTTTTGTTCTAAGACTTTCGGAAATTCGCAAAAAAAAAGTTTTCTCATTTTGCATAAAAAACCATTTTTTTTTTTGTGAATTTGAAAAATTTTTAGAACAAAAATTGTTTAGTAACATGGGCTGAGTTACCCCACGAGAGGTTTTGCGCATTTGGTGTTACACGTTGGATACATACACTCCACTAGCTTATGCAGTTTAAATTTTAAACTAATTTCTTTCTCCTTAGACGGACCGCTGCCTAGACGCGAACTGCCTAGTCCCCATAATCTCCCTCCTTCAGTGCGGCAAGTCCTCCCTCATGAAGGAAGCCGCCTGGGCCGTGTCCAACATCCTGGCGGGCACTCAGCCACAGATACAACGAGCGCTGGAGGCAGGAGTACTGCCGGCGTTACTGCATGTGTTGGCTACGGAGGATATCAAGTGAGTGACTTGAGACATCTACATTATGTATCTTGACTGGCCTGTTGGTTTAGTAGTTAGTGACCCTGACTGTTATGCCGGAGGTCGTGGGTTCGATTCCCACCCAGGACAAATGTTTGTGTTTCGAGCACGATCATTTGTTCTGTCATCATCTGCCTAGCCTTTTCCCAACTATATTGGGGTCGGCTTCCAGTCGAACCAGATTCAGCTGGATATCAGTATTTTACATGGAGCGACTGCCTGTCGGACCTCCACAACCCAGTAACTGGGTAATACGATACCCCATGGTAAGACTGGTTGTCAGACTTTAGAGCTTCTGACTAACAGTAACGACTGTCAGAGATCTACAAATGACAGCCGGGACCAACGGCTTTACGTGCTTTCCGAGGCACGGAGGAAACTCGCTATGACAGATGGTCACCCATCCACAGACCAACCTCGGCAAGCGCGGCTTAACCCGGAAGATCGGCCTGTGCGGCTGTGATTATTTAGCCACGAGCTCCTCAGTCATTACATCAGTCATCATTTGTTCTGTGTCTGGGTCTAATTTATCTATAATATGTATGTATTTAGAAATATATAAGTATGTTTATCAGTTGTCTAGTACCCATAACACAAGCTCCGCTTAGCTTGGGACCAGATGGCGTTGTGTGATAGTTGTGGAATATTTATTATCCTTCTCTATCCAGGGCGGAAGATGCGTGTCAAAATCATCACATGAGTCTTTCATGTGATGATAAAAAGCTTATTAAATAGGAATGGCAACTGGGAAACGAATGGCGCTAGTATAGCTAGTTCCAAGCATCGTGATTGGTTCAAATCTTATTGGTACTTCAAAATAGTACTACCTCATTGGTCGGATTAGGACTTAGCTATGGTCGCGCCTTCTACAATTAGCTTTGACCGGCCTTCCCCATTATTTAATTTTGTGTGGTAGGTAGGGGTCTCTGGCACACGTAACTAATGTAAAGACATCATATAAGTCCTCTCGCCTTGGGTGGAGCTAAAGTAAATTTCTATCTATCTATAATATCTTCACAGATGTCAAAAAGAAGCAGCATGGGCGTTCACAAATCTATGCCTGGGTGGCACCCCGGAACAACTGGACATGTTGTTAGCCAGCGGCTTCCTGGAGCCATACTGTCAGCTGCTCACGTCTCCGGACCACAGGGCCATCTCTATAGTGTTGGACGGAATCACCAATTTGTTGCAGGTGAGGGAACATTCAGTTGTGGGCACATGTCCTTTGCTGCATGTGCATATGCATGACTGCATAGGGTGGGATTGCATCCTGCAACAACAAGCCTGGGTTTTTGTCGCGGAACTAAAACTAAATATTTTTCATAACATTTTTGTTTCGGCTGTTTCTTCTCAGAGTAGTCAGGTACGAAACACCGACCTCATCTAGTTTGTAAAAAGGCGACGTGTAAAAGTGTTTATAATAACCTACTTGCAAAAATAAATATCATTTAATTTAAGACCAACCCGTATGTTCGCGATTATCTCGCGTTTGGCTGAACCGATTTCGATGCATTTCTTTCTCAAGATACTCAAAAATAATTAAATGGTTACAGGCGGCTGTGAAATGCGATCAGGTGGAAGCTTTGTGCCTGAAACTTGAAGAAATCGGCGCTTTAGACTCACTGGAAAGTTTACAGCATCATGAAAATGAACAGGTTTGTTTTGAAAAGACATTTCTGTTTTATTGTAACACATTGCTTAGAAGCAGTCATGCTAGCAACTCCACCTTTGTGGGACGCGTGAGGGAGAGGACAGTGTCCACCACACAACCCAGCCGCAGTAGTAGACGCCCACAGCGTCAGACGTCGCTAGACGATCTCCGGCCACCGTAGGCGCGGCCATGCCGCCGGCGAGTAATAGGCGACTCGCTGTCCGACCATGCCCGTGTCGACGGCGCGTTGTGTTCCACGCACTCCTCAAAGGGTGTCAGCACGATGATGGGTCCCCTTTAGAGGTTTAAAGCCTGCCGGGGTCGCGGGACTAACGAACCATCATGACCCCGGAACGTAAAGGGCTATTGAAGGACACCGTGGATTTTAGCCAGTACGACTGTGGCCCAATTTTGATGATTTGACATTTGGCCTAGTGGTTAGTGACCCTAACTGCTATGCCGGGGGTCGTGGGTTCGATTCCCACCCAGGACAAATGTTTGTGAGCATGATCATTAATCTGTGTCTGGGTGTAATTTATCTATAATATGTATGCATTTAGAAATATATAAGTGTGTTTATCAGTTGTCTAGTACCCATAACACAAGCTCTGCTTAGCTTGGGACTAGATGGCGTTGTGTGATAGTTGTGGAATATTGTTATTATATTATTGTTACTTATTTTTGCTATGATAACCGTTTTGTTTGTTTGTTCCACAGATATACAAGAAAACTCTACAGATTTTGGACAATTACTTCGCGGAACAAGAAGATGTGACCGCACAGCCGACACAAACCACTGAAGAATTCCAATTTGGCATTGCAGGGAATCAAAATATCAACTTTTAGTATCTTAATTATCAAAATTTACACTTCTACACACCGCGTTTTTTTAACGCCCGAAAAAAAAAAACCGCGTGCGAATGGGCACTAAACGAACTGCTCGTTTCGTCACTCCTTTGGGCTTGAGTCGGCAAAAAAGCGCTTTACGGTGTGTAGATTTCCTCAATCATAAAACATATCATAATAACTTATAATAACTTAGAGATAAGACATTATCAACATTCTCTTGCCCTTAATATCTGCCTGGTCGGCTTCCAGTCGAACCAGATGCAGCTGAATATAAGTATTTCACTTGGAGCGACTGCCTATCGAACCTCCATAACCGAGATATTGGATAACAACTCAGCACAAGTTTTTTGAGATCTCCGTAAATATGCATTTATGTATGCATGTTTCTATTTTTGGTAGTTTAGGAGTAGAATGTTCTTAATTCGAAAAATGGCAATAGAGTCGCAAAGGGACAAATTCTCAAAATGGCTAATTCCAAGCCTATTTAACAAATTCTCTTCTCACAACGGCTAATTCTCGAAAAACCTAATTATCAAAATGGGAAATTTTATACAATCGGCAGTATAATTCTTATAAAGGGAGATTTAACCCATGTTAGGATATCTTTTATTTTTAAGAATGTACTCACAATTGTAGAATATTTTCAAATTTTTTCATTTGCCGTTTGGAGAACTAGGTTTTTAGAGAAATTGCCATTTTGAGAACTTATCGTTTTGCGACTTTGTTGACATTTTGCGAATTAGCCATTCTGGCCCCAAACCTTTTTGAGGTCTTTCTATTTGATCAACTTCAACTAAAATATACCAAAAACATAATATAATTAACATACTCGTATCAGCCCTATCAGTAATTATGTCTAAGTTTCTAAGCTGGTCTTGAAGAATTAATTTAACCTTTAACTATGGACGTGCGGTCTCACAGACCGCGTGCAGTTTGTGATTCTCGTGCCCCTCTCCTCCCGTGTACCCTACACGTGTACACGCCTCAGTAGCTTCGGTTTTAGTTACTAAACGACAGTTAAGAGTGAAGGTTACGTAATCGGCTAAATACTGCGTGAGTAATTTCGCTTTATATTTTGAGTGCGGTCTGTGAGACCGCGCGTCCACATTTGTGTTATACATTGACGCTGACGATGATTTCCTTTGTTTTAAATTTTATAAGCTGAAATGTCAAAAAATGATCAATCAACGACTGTAGGCAAACGAACATCGAGTCCGTCTACTTATATAGGCGGTAAAATATTGCGATTAGATGATCATTCTTTTGAAAACGATTGCTTTTAGAATCGGTTCAGTGCGACAGAGATGGGGATGTTGATGATTGTTTGTTTTATGAAGCTGACATTGAAAAAAATCACTCGAGTGAACGATAGATTATTGAAGAGACTGATAGTACTACTAGAGCCGACGGTGACATACGAATATGGGATAATCCCATCAAAGGGGGGTAGATGAAACGGACAAGAAATGTTCAATTTATTCGAGCAGTCGCCGAACAAGAAGATGGCCTGGTGGTGATTTTCCACAGAGTTGGACTTGTGTGGAATTAATGACTACTCTCTTTTCAATCAACACAAAGACAAATAACTAGAAAGAGGTCAATTTCTGAATAAAAAATTCATAATAGAGACGAGTTATAATCACTCATTTGCCGTGACATGGCTGAAACGAGTTTTGGGCCCTGCTATGCCATCCCAAGGTCCACCAAGTGAAGTAAATGCATGCCTAAACGTAAAACGTATAATCTGTGCCCACCAAATATAAAAACGAAAGAGGACCCACACTTATGTAGGCAATGATCTAAGCCGCTATACAAAGACTGTCAATAATTCTGTCAATAAATATGACCAAGTTGAGCCCTTGTCAAAAAAAATATGTTAAGTTTTGAGAAAATTAATTTAATTTTTTTATGTCCTTTGTTCTTTATATTTTATTGGAAAAGAATTTAAACTAACTAAAAAATCATATTTCTCCAGTAATATACCTATAAAGTGATCTCAGGCTAAAAAGTCTGAATAGCGCCTTTGATTGTTATATCGTTACATATAGTTTATAATAAATACATTTTTCATTAAAATTACATTTTTACTGTATATTTAAAAACTCTTCTATGTGATAAAAATAAAAAAATATACAATTATTACTCATCAAGATAGAAATCAGCCCGTAAAGATAGCGGTCTCCGAGACCGCGCGTCCATAGTAGTGTAACAAAAATGGAACGTCCACAGTTAAAGGTTAAGAATAATTTAGCATTACAAGAAAATTCCTAATTTGTCATCGTTTAGTGGAGTTAATCATTCCTTTTGAAATTCCCAAAAACAAATCCTGCGCACACGCATTCCTACAGACTTTTCCATCAATATTTATTGTCATTTAAGAGCAGTTTTTGATACTGTTTTTAGAGATTAATATTATTAATTTGTCAAAGTACAAAAGAAATCAAAGTTGAGCTTAAAAGAACTGAAATTATAATAATTGTTGTAAGTTTTTTTAAATAATAAATGTGTTTATTTTACGTACTTATGTAGTTTTTATTTTTATGTAACACTGTCGTCAAATGGGGTGAATAAGGGTCATTCAGGGTCTCGCATGACACTTTCTTTTATTATCGTGGTAAAAATCAAATGAGTCTTCTCACCCAGGGCAGGGAGAGAGGGGGACTGTCAAGGCAGATTTATAGTGAACGCAGACCTAGCCGCAGCGCAGTCTCCGCATTACGAATTCTTTGTATGAAGTTCTATGAAACCTCGCACACTCACCCGCATCGCAGAAGCGGTAAGAAAACGATGACTGCGGAGACTGCGGTGCGGCTAGGTCTGCGTTCACCTTTACATTGAATCGGTTACTGACGTTATGGTCGATTTACATTGAGTCAGTAACAGACGTCAGTCTACCACGCTCGTCAGGCTGGTAGTAAACACAACTGGAGGTACGTCTGGACAAGGGAAGGGAAGATCTTCGCTCGTCGAGAAGACCGCCAGAAGGTGGAACGAATAAGATGCCAAGACGATATCTGTCGAATTTTTGGTATTATATCCGTTGGTACTGTAGTATAAACAAGCGACCGAGTCCTCTCGTTATTTTTTGTGTATCACTTGTTGTCAGTTTTATTTTCTCCTCTTTTTGTTTTTGTTTTGCATGTCGTAAACTAATTTCATATGTATTGTATTATAGTAAGATAATTGATTTTGTCACAAAGCGGTGTGTGTCTCCGGTACAGATAACGAATAGATATTATATCGAATTCCTTTTTAAATATTACGCATCATTGATAATAATAGATTCTCAGCGACAATCATGGCCACTACACTTTAAAAACTCCGTTGTTATTATTTTTTACCAAAGTTGCTTTTATATTATAGATGGACAGTCTCATAACAAATTTTACCTTTTAACAGTGCCTTACATTTATATAATAACATTAAAGGCCAGGTGTTTAAATTACTTATTTATGGAAACATTCGTGTATGTTATTATGATATTGCTTAAACACAAAACTATGTTTTTTTACAAATTCAACATACTTATTTACATATACACTTATAAAATCCTATTTAAAATGACTTTTATACAATTATTTTTTACAGTTATTATTATTTACAATCACAATAGTATGATAATTTTTAACAGTTATTTTAAAAATATTATTGACACAAAATACACTTCTAAAATTATATTAATTAAAATGACATCTACACAATTATTATTTAAACTCGTATCTGTTATTATTTACAAAGTCATTATTACTCGCATTTTATATTCACTCACACTTCGTGTATTTTTTCACCTGAGTTACTATTATAAATTACATCTTGTAGTTGTAGTTGCTCACATTAAAGAACTACTTTTCTTACTCTGTGTGATTAGATTAAGTGGTTCTCTCTGTTCGCTTATCGAAAATGAACACGTTAATATATTACATACTGCGATCTTGTACTACTATTTATGTATATATATTTTTTCACAATTACCATGCTTGAAAAATATTTAAAGATTGGTTTGATAAATGTGGGTTCCCTTGGCACTAACCATGACGATTTCATAGAAGCCGTGAAAAGGCATTCTTTCGATGTGCTAGCAGTCAATGAAACTTGGCTGCGACCGGGTGAGGAGGGGCGCGCACCGTCTGTGCCGGGCTACCGCCTGCGACACACTCCTCGGCCGCTGAGTGTACATGGCGGTCGGGGAGGTGGTGTGGGCTTCTACCTCAAATGTGGCATGACCGCTCGCACCTGGCCCACGCCAATAGACCTTAGATACGGTAACGTTGAACAAATGTGGATAACCTTTACACTCAATGGAAAAAAAATTGCGATTGGTACAGCATATCGACCCCCGCGTTTCGATTTAGACCTGTTTCTTGATGGCATTACCGAATCCATTAGCTCTCTAGTTAAATGTGACCATTATATTCTACTCGGTGATTTTAATGTAAACCTACTAAATAATACCGCGCAGTCTAAAAAAGTAGGTGAGTTTTTGAATAGTCTTAGCCTCAAACAGCTGGTGAGCTCCCCCACTCATTTCACAGACCGCAGCCAAACGTTGATTGACCTTGTATGCACTAACCTCAATCACAGAGGGGTATCTGTTGAGCCTTTTAGCTCAATAAATGGTCACTCATTAATTGTTTGTGAGTTTAACATCAAGCGCAATAAGTATATACCTTATTCGGTTACATATAGACCTATTAAGAAAATAAACAAAGAAGAACTAGATAGTGACTTATCGCGCATCCAGTGGCAAAACATTAGTAGTTTGCCTACTGTGAACGACATGGTTGAGGAACTAAATAGAAACATTTTAGCAATTTTTGATAAACATGCTCCACTCAAGACTTGTAAAATTAAGGAACCTTCACACCCATGGATAACTGACAATATAAAATTCATGATGCATTTACGGAATAACGCCCTGGCTATTTATCGCAGGACAAGATCAGAGTCTAAAAAAACATATTATAAACAACTTAAATCTCTTGTGTCAAGTTCAATATTTAGAGAAAAAGTTGCATACTTCAAATTCAATATCAACAATCAAATTAAAGATCCTAAAAGGTTGTGGAAAAATTTGAAAACCGATGTATTGCCAAGTAAGCAAATGGATGACCTTCCTACTCACCTAAGGGATTCAAATCAAATAAATAATCATTTTCTGAGTGTACCTGGTAACCCAACCTGCAATTTATTGCAGAGCACCTTTTTTGAGTCCCATCGTTTTAGCGATGCCAGTTTCGCTTTACTCCCGGTAAGCTCTGATCAAGTTTTGCAATATTTTAGACAGCTGAAATCAAATGCTGAGGGCTGTGATAGGATCACTCTGAATATGCTTATGCTAACTCTTCCACATACCTTAGCAGTCATAACAGATATTGTCAACCGGTCAATTGCCTCTGCAACGTTCCCGAACGCCTGGAAAATTGCAATCGTAAGACCGCTGCCAAAAAAAGAGAATCCGGCTGATTTGAAGGACCTCAGGCCAATTAGTATTCTGCCTTGTCTATCTAAAATTGCGGAAAAGGCTGTGAGTCAGCAGTTAACGCAATTTTTAGAGTCAAACAACATACTACCTGAACTTCAGTCTGGTTTCCGCAAGCAACGTGGTACGGCTGCGGCTCTTCTTGATGTCACTGACAACATTCTGTCTGCACAAGATAAAGGCATGTGTACACTTTTAGTTCTGCTTGATTTTTCACGAGCTTTTGACTGTATTAATATTGATCTGTTCTTGTCTAAACTAAATTATTATGGTTTTGACTATAACACAATACAATGGTTTCGCAGCTATCTCCACAACCGTCAGCAGCGTGTAGAAATACGTCTAAGCAATGGGTCACCTCTTGTCTCGACACTCGCCTCCGTTAAAAGAGGAGTTCCACAAGGCTCAATACTGGGCCCCAACATATTTATTTTGAATTGTGCAGATATCATACACTCTATTAAGCGATGTAGGTACCACATTTATGCTGATGACGTTCAGGTATATATCTCATTCAAGCCCAGTGACTACAATAGCGCTTTGAAGGACCTGAACGATGATCTCAATAGGATAGCATGTTGGGCTGAGGAAAATGGTTTGGTACTCAATCCTACCAAAACGAAATATATGCTGTTTGGAACTAAGTCTCAAACCAGTGCGGTGCCCCCAACACTCAATGTTACTCTATTGGGCGAGCCGGTTAGTCGAGTAAGTGAAGCGCGTAATCTGGGGCTGAATATGGACGCCGAGTTAAGGTACGAAAGGCATGTGGCAGAATCGGTGCGTAACTGTTTTTACCGGCTCAAGATTCTGTACCAAATAAGACCTTTTCTGTCTGAGGAGCTGCGGATCCAACTGGTTGAGTCTCTTGTGCTGTCAAATTTGAACTATGCGGATACAGTTTTTGGTCCTCGTCTCTTAGCAAGAACTGAGCGACTGATTCAAAGAGTCCAAAACGCCTGCACTAGATTCTGTTTCTCGATGCCACCAAGAAGTCACGTAACACCTTTCCTCAATAAACACTCCATCCTTAGGATGAAATCACGCCGCAAGTTACACTTAGCGTGCCTACTTTTTGGGGTTATAAAGTACAAACAGCCATCTTACCTCTATAACAAACTGAACTGGATCGCAAGCAAACGAGAATGCTCAGTCAGGCAGTGCTCACTACAACTCTCCACAGAACCACACAAAACAGCGGCATTCAGGGGCAGCTTCAGGTACGCTGCATCCAAATGCTGGAACAATATTCCCCCGCCGATTAGAAATATCAAAATTCTTGGCACCTTTAGAAGTCACTTGCGAAAATTCCTTATTGACTCGCAGAAAAAACTAGGTGACACTATTTCTAACTCCTCAATACTATAGTAGGAATTGCAGAATAAGAGTGAAGTGAGTAAACTTACTAGCTACTCGTCAATTTATTTATATTTACATACTTAAATGAATTTAAAACAATCTACACATATACATATTTATATATATACACAAATAAGACACACAAAAAGGAAAAAATATACATTTTAGCTTTCACTTTCATTGTTGTAAGATTGGTTATCTGGTCTATAAACTCAACTTACCTTTTTTATTGTTTTTCACCATACTCCATCCATGTTGAGCACACACCCGTGCTGTCCGTGGACACGACAGTAATTTACTTTGAAAATTATTTAATTCGTGACCGTTCGAATTTTAACTTTTTTTTTTTTGTTCGTTTTTCTTGCTCACCCGCACATTTTAGATGACTGTGTGGTCGCGCCTGCTTTGCGTCCGTATGTTACTGCAGGGGTCTAGCAGAATACCAGCGTCAGGTATCAACCTGACACATGCTGAGCTGGACACCCATTTGGTGCAATCCTGAGACACACACCGCACATTTTCTGTGTCACGTCCGAATTACTTATGTTAATCTCAGTAGGTAGGTATCTTTATTTTTTTTTTTTTTTTTTTATTGTTATCTGTCATACTTGTTTTTATTTATGCTTTCTATTGCTTTTTCTTGTTACTGTGATGTGAAATTATGTACCTACCTATTGTTTTGTCTTTTTGTGTCTCATATTGCACTAAATAAAATCATCTATCTATCTATCTATCAGTGCTGGCGCCGAAAACTGACTCGTGCTATTTATACGGAGTCAGTATGTGGTCAGTACCTAGGTACTGTACTGACTTGAAATCAATTTACACTATAGAAGTGTCCAGGTCAGCACTGACTCGTCAGTGGACTGGCGTCAGTTACTGACTCAATGTAAATCAGCCTTTAGTCCACCGATGGGTCAGTGCTGACCTGGCACTGCCATAGTGTAAATCGATTTAGAGTCAGTACCGACTTCAATATTCGCGCTTCAATATTTTTGGAGTCAGTTCGCTCCCCCGCCACCCGCGCCAGTGCAACTGAAGGCACATTTACATTCAGTCAGTAACTGACGTCAGTCCACTACTGACGAGTAGTCAGTGCTGACCTGGCACTGCCATAGTGTAAATTGATTTCAAGTCAGTATAGTACCTACTGACGACGTACTGTCTGCATATTATAAATAGTATGCGTCAGTTTTCGGCGCCAGCACTGACGACAGCCACTGACTCAATGTAAAATCTGCCTTCAGACTCTGACTAAATTCCACTGTGTCCTTCAATAGCCCTTTACGTACCAGATTCACGGTAATTTGCTAAGTCCTGCGACCTCTCCATGACACTAGCAAATCAATGAAAATAAAAAGTAACAGAAGTTTTAAAAGATCTTTATTACATAATGAAAATCTAGGAAAAAAAATAATCTAAGTTGAGAGTTACATTTTATTGAGGTACAGTCAGCATCAAAAGTTGCTGAACATATTCCGATTTTCAAAATCGCTGTACACCGTATTATTAGGTGGTACAGCGATTTTTAAAATCTGAATGTGGTCAGCAACTTTCGATGCTGACTGTACAATAAAATAGTGGAAATTAAAGCAAACAAAATCAAATATTTGAAAACCTTCTAATAATTTTCAAATGACTACTAATATTATAAATAGGACAAAAGTTTGTTTTGATATATGAAGTTCTGTACAATCCCGTTGTACAGTACATTATTTCAGCTGGAATTTTATGTTACTAAAATTAACTTATTTCTAAATGTTAGTATACTAAAATAGACTACTTTGCAGTCTCCTTCAGTTTTTCTAGTTGTTGCCTGAAACAGAAGAAAAAAAAACATGTTATTTTCTTCTTTTATTAATTCTAACCATGTTAAACATATCTGTTGAAAAGTTGTCTAAAAAAAGTGTCTGCATAAAGCTGGAAACACATTATTAACACCCGACGCCACCCGATGAAACGTGATGCGTGGTGGGTCAAATCAAATGTATTGTTTTCTATGACCAGAATCACACTATGAACACCCGACGCGACGACACGCGCTCACTGCACATCGGGTGTCGACACATTACGTCGCGTGGCGTTTTAAATAATGTGTTTCCGGCTTTAGAAATTGATATGGTCTGTTTTGCAGTCGCACTTGTTTTAGAAAAGTGTTCAACAGGTATTTACTTTTCGCAGTAAGATGGTATCTGTTTGAACAATTATAGAATATAGGAGAGGTGACAGATTGGGTAAAAACTATCATATTCTTCAACACATATAGAGAACTAGCCCGGTACATGATTCGCTACAAATATAAAGTGAGAAAACGTGATAAACCGCTTGACCAATTTTGTGCAAACTTCACATAAACCATCTACTAAATAGTCTGAACAAAGCCTAAACATTTGGTTTGGATAGGTGAGCCCGTTCTTGAGTTATAAAATTACAACGAAAAGTGGCATTGATTTTTATACATATTGATTAAAAAGCCAGTAACAATCCTCTAGATGTGATCAGATTCCAGTATCTCAATGTTTTCAATGCTGTTAGACTCTGCAATATAGCTTAGTCACAACAAAGAATAGATTTATTAAAGCAAACATCGTGAAACAGCATTATTGCCTTTCTATTTTTGTAGGTGCAATGTGCAAGTAACACTTATAATTTCATCGTGGTACTCCTCAAATATTACTTTCTCTACTCCAAATGGATGGCCACGTAAGCATCAGTGTTCCAACTTCAGATACTAGATTTTAGTATTTATTTTTAGTTTTATCGCCCAAAAATATAGAAAACAAATTCTAACCTCAACTGTTGGTTAAAATCATCTTGAACGATGTCATCTTCCCAGTTGTCTTCCCAAACAGACACGTCTTCGTCATCAGCATCCTCTGTTCCCCAGTCTAGAAAGAAAATAGCACAAAATTGAGGCAAAAATCAAGAAAATACGTCGAAAACCATTGTCAGAAATCTTAGTAGCAAGACTACTCACTTTCGGCGGGGAATTCTTCGAATTCATCATCTTCTTCGAGAAGACCGAGATCAACTTTCTGTTTGTCAGACATTTTAGAATGAAATTCGATGTTTTTCACAAGAAAATTGAGAAAGAAATTGTTTATTTGGTTTGTCGTCGACGCAAAACTGCAAGTTGGATTTGACAAGTCACTGTAGTAATGTTGCCAGGTTGGAAAAATGAAATTTCCTTTGTTTGGGGTAAAATTTTATTACGTCTGGCAATTTTCATCGAATTTAACATCTAGCGATGTAATAATAAGGCATGTCCTGAATGTTTATAAAGTTTTTATGGACTAAATATCTCTGAAGGGAAAAGGCTCTTAAGTTCAAATATCACAAAAAAAAACATGAAAATGGGTACAATGGGGAAGGCAAGTCAAAGCTAATTGTAGATAGCGCCACCACTGCTTAGACCTAATCCGACCAATGACGTAGTACTATTTTGAAGTACATATAAGATTTGAACCAATAACGATGCTTGGAACAAGCCATACTAGTGCCATTAGTTCCCCAGTTGCCATCCGCATTGTTGAACATTTTTTTGGTAGCGTCTTCGCCCACTCATTCCTCTCCCCCTTACCACCTATTTCACTCAGGAACAAAGCAGCTTTCAACTGCTGAAAAAATTTTTGAATTCGGTGTAGTAGTTTCGGAGCTTATTCAAAACAAACAAACATTCGAACCTTCCGTCTATAATATACTAGCACTTCGCCCGCGACTTCGTCCGCGCTTATTTCGAACTTTGCTTCTGTGAATTTCTTCTCCGGGCACCCCCTTTATGGAATACTTTTTTTTTTTTTTTTTTTTTATTAGCCTATACTGTCCCACTGCTGAGCAAAGGCCTCCCCCAATTCCTTCCAGTAATTCTTTTCATGGGCCACTTCGAACCAGCTCTCATGGTGAGTGTCTAGTTCGTCTTTTTCTGGGCCGGCCTCGGCGGCGCCGTCCATCTCCCGGCACCCATTGGGTGGAGATCTTCGCCCAGCGGTCCTCTTGCATACTACTAGGAATACTTTTAGAAAATCTAAATCATTATGCAACTTAAATTCTATCGTCCACAAAACAACCGGCTCCGGACGGTTTTCGCAACGTCTCATCTTAATAAGCATCTACGTCCTAAAAATATACCCCAAGGAAAATTTGAGACTCGTAGCACTTGTAGTAACGAAGTTTCATACAAACTATGAAGCTAAACACTACCCCTTAGGTGGAAAATTTCCCGTCAAAATCCCGTCGTCCCAAAAGATCCCTCCTGTGAAATATTTGAAACTCCTAGTACTTGTAGTAATGAAGTTTCATACAAACTATCAACCCCAAAAAATACCCTTTAGGAGTTTAGGGGTCAATTTCACGACATCCCGTCTAAGTGAGTACCTACTTCTATAAAAGAACCACCTTCCAAAAGAGACTTCTATCTTTCAAACAACAGAAACAACCTCCTTGGGTTCCAATTTCACCAATTTCAAAACCCCGTCATAATGAGCATCTACATCCTAAAAATAGCTCCCGCCCCAAAATTTGAGACTCCCAGCATTTATCGTAAAGAAGTTTAATATAAAGTACCATTACCAAAAACAGACCTTTGGGAGTTGATTTATCTAAAACTCGTCTGAGGTAGATAAGCAAAATTTTAAACTTGTAGCTATCAAGAACAAAGTTCCGTCTTAGCATCTTCTCTCCAAAAACCTCTATGCAGAATTTGACAGTCCCAATACTTGTAATAACAAAGTTTCATGTAAACTAATAACCCCAAAAACATCCGCTTAGGGATAGAATTTCAGGAAATCCCGTCATAGTGAGCATCAAAGTCCTAAAAATAAACCCTATGTAAAATTTGATACTTCTAGCATTTATAGCAACGAAAGTTTCATACAAAATAGCAACACCAAATTTCGCAAAACCCCATCTCAGGTAGCGCGTACATCCTAAAAAAGACCCGCATGCATAATTTGAAACTCCTACTACTTGTAATAACAAAGCTTCATACAAACCATCAACCCCAAAAACAACCCTTTAGAACTGAGGTATATCAAAATCCCGTCTTAGTGAGCACCTACGTCCTTAAAAGAAGTCCGATGCAAAATTTGAAACCTGTATCTATCAACATCAAAAAAAACCCCTTAGAGTCCGAATTTCAAATCACCCCATCATAGTGAGCATCTAAATCCTAAAAACAAAACCCCTACAAAATTTGAAACTTCTAGTACTTGTAGTAAGCGCCATAATGGACCGATGACCCAAAGGGTAACAAAGTTTCATACAACCTATCAACCCCAAAAACAACCCCTTAGGCGTGGAATTTCGCAAAATCCCGTCTTAGTGAGCACCTACGTCACTAATAGAAACCCCATGCAAGATTTGAAACCTGTATCTATCAACATCAATAACAACCCCTTAGAGTCTGAATTTCGAATCACCCCGTCATAGTGAGAATCTAAGTCCTAAAAATAAAGCCCATGCAAAATTTGAAACTTCTACTACTTGTAATAACAAAGTTTCATACAACCTATCAACCCCAAGAACAACCCCTTAGGGGTGGAATTTCGCAAAATACCGCATTAGTGAGCACCTACGTCCCTAAAAAAATCCCGTGCAAAATTTGAAACCTGTATTTATCAACATCAATAACAACCCCTTAGAGTCCGAATTTCGAATCACCCCGTCAAGGTGAGCATCTGGCTCCTAAAAATAAACCCCATGCAAAATTTGAAACTTCTAGTACTTGTAGTAACAAAGTTTCATACAACCTATCAACCCCAAGAACAACCCCTTAGGGATGGAATTTCGCAAAATCCCGTCTTAGTGAGCACCTACGTCCCTAAAAGAATCCCCATGCAAAATTTGAAACCTGTATCTATCAACATCAATAACAACCCTTTAGGGTTCGAATTTCGAATCACCCCATCATAGTGAGCATCTAAGTCCTAAAAACAACCCCCATGAAAAATTTGAGACTCCTAGCACGTGTAATAACGAAGTTTCAAACAAACTTTCAACACCAAAAACAACCCCTTAGGGGTCGAATTTCGAATAACCCTTTTCTAAAGTAACACCTACGTCCTAAAAAGAACCCGCATGCAAAATTTGAAACTCCTAGTACTTGTAGAAAAAAAGTTTCATACAAACTGTCAACCCCAAAAACAAACCCTTAGGGGCGTAATATCGCAAAATCCGTTTTTAGCGGGTACCTACGTCCTAAAAAGAACCCCTGTGCAAAATTTTGAACACTTAGCACTGGTAGTTTCCGAGCTTTCGTGTCCTATGAGTGAGTGACCTTTTGCTTTTATATACAGTGTGTCCGGGCACAAGTTAGCGATATTTGAAGGGGATATTCTAGGCTCATTTTCATCGACAAAATTGCTTTAAAAAAAATTCTTACTCCAAAACTTCGCGAATGGCAGCCATTTTAATTTTTTGATCTGTGTGTACAATAAACTGCAAATATCTTTGAATCCAAGAGACCTACATTCATGCAAATGACTTTATTGCAAAGTTAAACGTTGAGGCTTATCAAAAACTTACGAAAGTTTTTTTAAATAATGTGTAAAAATAACCAAAAAACATGGGCAAACACGAAATTGTACACAAAAATTACTGAATATTTTCTCATTTTTAACTCTAGCTCGATAAGTACCCCTGAATTTTGCAAGGGTTTTTGCATTAAATCAAAAGTATTTGAGTTAGGCTATAAAATGCTGTCAAAATTATCACTCTACATTAAGTATCTTAGGAGTTATTCTCACTTGAACATCACCCTTCCTTAGCGCATGTATCCCAATATTACAGGTGTCGCATTCTTTGGGAGAGCTAAATCGTTCCAACGAATATTTATGAGCTGGCATTATTGACCACCGCGTAAATGATCCCCAAGTAACCACCCTTAAACTGAAATAGTACATTTTCTTGCATTTATTGCTGCGGGGCGAGACGGAAGGGTGATGTTCAATTGAGAATAACTCCTAAGATACTTAACGTAAAGTGATAATTTTGATATCATTTTATAGCTTGACTCAAACACTTTTAAATTAATGCAAAAGCCCTAGCAAAGTTCAGGGGTACTCATCGAGCTAGAGTTAAAAATGTGAAATTATTCAGTAATTTTTGTGTACAATTTCATGTTTGCCCATGTTTTTTAGCTATTTTTACATATTATTTGCAAAACTTTCGTAAGTTTTTGATAAGCCTCAACATTTAACTTTATAGTAAAGTCATTTGCATGAATCTAGGTCTTTTGGATTCAAAGATATTTGCATTTTACTGTACACACCCCAGTTCGACAAATCAAAAAATTAAAATGGCTGCCATTCGCGAAGTTTTGGAGTAAGAATTTTTTTTAAAGCATTTTTGTTGATGAAAATGAGCCTAGAATAATAATATCCTCTTCAAATATCGCTAACTCGTGCCCGGACACACTGTATATAGATTAATTATAGTGTAGATAGATTATTAAATTACTTTCCACATTTACCCTTAAGCACAAAAATATCAAAACCTGTCGACTTGTCGAGTATAATATTATTATGTTGCTGGTCGTTTACACTGCATGTGTTTGCGTGTAGGGCCGTACAGGTCCTATTTATAAGGTTTTGTAGTACTCGCGATGGGCTCGAAAGCGTAATAAGGAATTTTAAGTAGCCGTCTGTAGTTTTTACCTATCATGTAGTGTATTGTATACGTGTATTCATGTATTAATGGATTTCTACTAAGTAACGTTCTATTGTAAATCTGATTATCTAGGTAAAGTAAAAAATAGACCACTGATATATTTTTCACACATAAATTATATTTATTTACTTTATATCTTATAAAATAGTCATTGAATACATAGATACCACTTGAAACTGATCGGTTACAAGTTCAAATCAAGTCTTATTCATAAAAATATATCACAATGTTATCACATAGCAATGAAAATCGAGAAACATCAAATGATTTGCGATAATGATACATATTAAAATTCATGACTACACATGTTTTTAAACAGTTACATAAACAAAAAGCTCTTTTTTTGTTCCATAATTTTATTTTGTACATTTTCATAAAGCTCATGTTTAGTTCTTGCATTTATTTAAAGCATTACAATTACATATTGATATTGTGTTTTACAATTCAAATTCTATCGGTAAAGAAGATATTAATAATGAAATTATAAAAAAAAACAGAAAACGCGCTGAATAATAACACAAAGCCAGTGGTAATTCAAAAAAATGTTTTAAAACCTTTTTTTTTATTTGGCTCTAAAAAGGACTAGAATAATAATTATGATATTTGCTACTAAGGTAGGTAATATGATAGATACGTGCGCATATTATTTTGTAACATTGTTTTAATTCAAAAAATGGACATCACAAACGTCTAGAAGAAAAAAGAATAATATAAATTCTTCGTACTGACATACTCTAAGAATTACATAAAAATAAGACCATTTTATACTTAAAATTATTAATATCAAAATGAATTATACTGGCCATACTAAAGACCCTAGTTCGACATGTCAGCTTAAATCTTAATAAATCTTCAGTTCAAAACAACCAGTCTCGGCAATCACAATCACCCATTAATTAGGGTAAGGATTCTCAACTGGCAACACCAAAAACATCTTTTTAAAAAAGATGAAGGCAAAAGAACATTCTTCTTCAGCCTAAAGTAAAACCTTAAAAACACCAAAACTCCTTTTAACGACAGTTGAAAAGCAAGTACTGATGAAGAATCTTTGGCAGTTCAATATCCTGAACCACATCAACAAGAGTAGTCTTGAAATATCTCCTTAAAAATATCCTGGTTTGAGCTAACAAAGAGATTGGAGTCTTAGCGCGATGGATTAGGGCTTCTTTTTGTGTGGCAGTAACGGTGTTGTTCCTTTTAATCATGCAAAGATCGAATGCTTCAGCTGCCTCTAGAAGGAGATAGAAGATATGTTGGTACTCTTCTGAGGTCACATTCTGGAGATGGTTGAGGATACCGTTGGGGTCACGGAATTGAGTCTTCATGATGACCTGTAAAAGAAAAAAAGAAATAAATGTATTGTTGACTTGTCTATGGTTTTTTAACGATAGATTAGTGGGCAAAAATGACCGTTCAAATGCCATTTTTCGTCCAAAAACAGTTTAAAATTTTGGTTAAGACTTTGTTTCTTTGGCGAGTAATTAGAAGCTCGCCGTCTGATCAAGGACCAAGCCCGCGCAACTAATGTAGCTTTTGGCTAGCAGACGCCTCCCCCATAGGCTTAAACGGCTACTGGAGTCACGGGAATTTATTAGCAGCATACCGTGGCCCTAGAACGGAAAGGACCACCGAAAGAACAGGGAGAATTTTAAGTCAGTAAGAGAGCTTCCGGGTTGAAACCCAGCCAGGCGCATTACTTTGTGTAATTTATTTCATCGCCACTGCTCTCAAATCGGTGAAAGAGAACATCGTGAGGTAACCTGTATTTCCTAGGCCCAAAAATTCGAACACATGTGACATCTACCAACCCGCACTGGGCCTGCGTGATGGATACAGCCCACTCCCTCCTACAGAGAGGAGGCCTGTGTTTCAGCAGTGATAATCTAATATCTTTAAACGAGCAGTTCTTGTATATTTATTAATATATAATCAGGATCTCGGAAACGGCTCCAAGGATTTTCATGAAAGTTACAGATTAAGGTCCCAGTTTCGAGAAAAGCTGGGTTCCCAAGATATAGACATTTTAAAAACCGCGTTTTAAGAAGCGCCATCTATAACGCCATGACCGACGAGGGCCAAAAACAAAAAACCGAGCGAAGCTCGGTCAACCAAATATTTAACATTATAGGGTGATGATAATGATGATGTTACTGACCCTGGCTCCATATCTCAACAGCAACGCTACAATCTCAGCGTTGGGCTCCGGGTTGCTCGCGAGGTACTCTGCTAGAGCTGGACGAAGCTGCGTTGCGTCTTCATCATTGTAGACCTTCAAATTCGGGTCGGCGCCACTTTCTAGAAGAATCTGGGGAGATAAGAGGCATTCACTTCACATTTGACAAGCCTGTTGGTCTAGTGGTTATGTGGCCCTGACTGCTATGCCGGTGGTCGTGGGTTCTATTCCCAGCCAGGACAAATGTTTGTGTGATGAGCACGATCATTATTTTGTTCTGTGTCTGGGTGTAATTTATCTATAATTATGTATGTATTTAGAAATATATAAGTACGTTTATCAGTTGTCTAGTACCCACAACACAAGCTCTGCTTAGCTTGGGACTTGATGGCGTTGTGTGATAGTTGTGGAATATTATTATATTTGAAATCGGGCACGCCGAAATCGTGGCGGTAAGACCCCTCTTTGAGGAGTGGCTGGATCGGCGTCACGGCGTCCTCGCTTCACCCCAGCCGCAGTGGCCCACGGCGACGAAAATCGGCAGACGATCTCCGGCCACCGTAGCCGTGGGCAGAAAAAATACACGTATACTGATGCGCCCGATCAATTTCACATTTTGTATGAAAAACATTTTTTTTTCCAAAAGTCTTAAAACAAATATTGTTCGGTAACATGGCCTGAGTTATCCCACGAGAGGTTTTGCGCATTTAACATTACACGTTGTATAAAATTTCACGGTACGACCAATAAGTAAAGGCCAAACAGCTACAGCGCTGGATGTCTTTCGCCCAGCATATGCTGTGTTGGTACCCTTTTGGTGTGGACATGCTCAGCAAAATTCTTACTGTATTTTGAATTTTTATTATGTCTGTGTGAATGTTGATGGATGGAGAGGAAGAGGAAGGCCAAAGAAGAGGTGGATGGATTGTCTAAGGAATGATATGAAAGAAAAAGGAGTAGATGATACTATGACGTGTGATAGGGGAGAATGGAAGAAAAAAACATGTTGCGCCGACAAATGGGATAAGGGCAGGAAGATGATGATGATGATTATGTCTGTGTGTGTGTCCATTATCGAACAAAGGTTTTCTATTCTATTCTATTTTACAAATGAAAAAATACTCACTTGGACAATTTCTTTCCTGTTGCTAATGTTGTCTGAGCAGGCAACATGTAGTGGCGACCCGATCACAGAGCTTGACGCGTTTACTTGAGCGCCTGGAAAAGGGAAACATTTTTTTGTGAAGATTATGCAGTAAAAACGTGTCGATGAGAAACGATGGTGCAGTTTCTGTAAAACAGATTGAAGATAGTTGCGTTGCGAGTAACCATCAAATGTGTCCATCGTCAATACAAACATCTTTGATAACCAAGTTACCTCAATGAAAAAAAAAAATCATTTACTAGCTGTGCCCGCGACTTCGTTCGCGTGGATTTCGAAACTTAAAAATGTATTTTTTATTAGACTGACAAAGTTTCATACAAAGTAAAATAAAATAGGGGATGAACCCTATTTTATCCCCTTGGAGGTAGAATTAATCAAAATCTTTTCTTAGCGGATAGGACGTCATAACATCTACTTGCATGCCAAATTTCAGCCCGATCCGTCCAGTGGTTTGGGCTGTGCTTTGATATCACTATGTCAGTCAGTCACCTTTGATTAAAATATATATTTAGATTCATCATTCCACATCGCTGGTAGAACTGACACCGATGGGAAAGAAAAGTTCTATTATCGTGACCATGGACCGGAAGATGCAGCGTAGACGTCCCTCTAGGTGGACCGACGACATCGTGAAGGTCGCGGGCAGCTGATGGATGCAAGTGGCGAATTGTCGTTCGGCGTGGCGGTCTAAGGGGGAGGCCTATGTTCAGCAGTGGACGTCTTCCGGCTGATGATGATGATGATGATGATGCACGTCTTCCAGCTGCTGATGGGCTAAGCATGAGGGTCTCACCTGCAGCCAACAGCATCTGCAGCATCTGGACGTCTCCCTTCAAGATGGCCAGGTCCAACGGGCTCGGCTTGCTCAACTCCGGACACGAGTAGTTGACGCGAGCTCCTTGCTTTATCATCAGGTTTACTACCTCTGGATTGCCTGAAAGAGAAGTGTAGGATAGGAATGTAGTTTAGCTGCCTCATTGGTTCAGTAACCTTAAATTAGTACGTCAGTTTGATTTTCTATGAGAGTTTTTATTGGGTTTTTTCATCAGTAGCCATAGAGGCGGAATTGTTACATGAAATAGAACTAATCGAAAGGGTTTTATATGATGCGAGTAGCAACTGTTTTGTTTAATCATTAAATTATTAAGTCTGACAGTTTGAGTAACCTAAGCCACCTCTACACAAGTGTCCTTTCATTGGTATTGTTCGTCGTGTTATTGAGTTAGTTATCACTAAGTCGATCTAATAACTGACAAATGCTTGCACTAACTTGACAGGTCCACTCGAATTTCTGTGGTTCTTTCTTCAAAAGACTATTTCAGACAGTAACCTGAATGATTCTCGTTTATTCTGATCTACATTTATAATGTCTGGACTTTAAAAAAGACTGGTGACCTCTGTGAGTCAGGTACCTCTCGGTGAGTCAGGTACGACACACACTCTCCTCGCTTAGTTAGTTTTATGAAAAGACGTATCCTATTTAATGTGAACATCATTTTATTTCGTTATTAAATGTACAGTTTGGCTTAAAACAAATTTGAGGATTGCAAAAGTGATGTTTAATAGGAAAATCGGGATATGAAGGGAATTCCAATTCCATTGCCTGCTTGACGAGGAAGGAGCGAAATACAATCGTAGATTGATCGTTCTTTCAGGTAGACTAAATATAAAAGGGATAATGTCGATGATACGGCTCAAAATATCCTTACCACTTAAAACGGCATAGTGCATGACGGTCCTGTAGTCATTCCTCGCGTCGGCCATCGCGTTCACATCAGCTCCGAAGCTGATGAGGAGCAGTACGGCGTCCATACCCTGGAAAATGAAATGTATTATTTAATCCTAAATTCAAGAGAAAATGCTGAAAGCTTTATTTATCAAAGTGTAAGTCATTCCTTAAAAGAGTCCTGTATCAATAATGATTTAAGGCACGATAAAAGTAATCATCATCATATGAGCCGGAAGATGTCCACTGTTGAACATAGGCCTCTCCTATAGACTTCCAATAGGACCGGTTGGAAGCGGCTTGCATCCAGCGCATCATAAGATCGTCTGTCCACCTTGCAGGTGGAAGTCATACGCTGCGCTTGCCGGTGTGTGGTCTCCATTCGAGAACCTTACGACCCCATCGGCTATCAGTTCTGCGTGCTATATGGCCTGCCCACTGCCATTTCAACTTGTTAATTCGTTGAGCTGTATCGGCAACTTTGGTTCGTCTACAAATCTCCTAATTTCTGAGTCGATCCAGCAGAAACTCCGAGCATAGACCTCTCCATAGCTCGTTGGAATATCTTGAGCTTACTAATGAGGCCTATAGTAAAAGACCACGTTCGGCGCCCTAAGTCATCACTGGTAACACACATTGGTCAAAAACTTTCGACTTGTGGAATCAATCTTACAAACGAATTTCTAGCTTCTTAGGCAATCGTCTTATCTTTTCTAACACACTAGACTCCCAACATACCTTCCTCTGCCTTGCAGCCTTCATCAGTGGCGTTAAGCCAGCCCTGTCCCTCGAGTCTGGGTTAGCTCCGAAAGTCAGCAACAGCTCCAAGTATTCAGGGTCTGAGACCAGGTTGATCTCAGCACCGAAGAAGTAACGCTTGTTCGGATCTGCTCCGGCTTCAAGGAGGAGACGAGCTACTTCCTGTAAACAGAACAGAAGCTTAGTTCAAGAACGATTTATAAGATTATGAAGTATTTGAAAAAGCTAGCAAGCATATTATAAGCAGAATAGGTATAGTCTGAAAAGTTGTCAGAAAACATTTTCGAGAAAATATGGTGCTAAAGCTAAATGCCATTTTAATAGGTCTGTAGATGAGTGACCATCTGTCATAGGGAGTTTGCTCCGTGTCTCGGAAAGCACTTAAAGCCGTTGGTAACAACTATCATTTGTAGATCTTTGACAGTCGTTACTATTAATCAGAAGCTTGAAAGGCTAACAATCCTAGTTACCATGTTACCATGGGGTATTACGTATTACCCAGTTAATAGGTTATGGAGGTCCGATAGGCAGTCTCTCCATGTAAAATATTGCTATTCATCTGCATCTGGTTCGACTAGAAACCGACCCCTGGGTAAAGGCAGCCAGACGGTGATGTCATGGAAACTTACATAATGTTTATTCCTGATGGCCAGCCTCAATGGTTCATCACATAGCGTGGTCCTGGGGAACTCTTCGCCAGTATCAGGTCTATAATCAACTGCCGCTCCGCTTTCCAGTAGCAATTTGACCAGCTCGGTGTACCTGAAGTGAGTCATGCAAACATAAGCATATCATCGAGATAAACGAAACTCAAAATTAAGGTTTTATTTATATGAAGTCGTGGTTTTCAGAGGTTTTTTGAAATCTTAGAGATTCATATAATTTCTCGATATGTGCTTGATTTTCAAATGTCTCAGATAATAAATTGCATTTATGTAGTGGATTCGGATTCCATACCTACATGTAAAAATGCTTTAACAATATCTAAGCAGATTATCTTAGTATGTCCTTGGTGTTGGTTTTTGGTGCACGTTAGATATTAAAACATACAAAAATATTTTGCCTACTATTGCAAAAATATAAAAAAAACACGGAGAAGCTAATTTGATTTCTTAAACATAAACTGGCATCAGATCCGTCAATCTTCTTTATTATATAATGGAACCATAATGCCATGTTCTTGTAGAATTGTAATATCAAATTATCCATTTATTAAAATCACGACTTTATCCCATGGAGGCAAGTAACCACAGGCAAGAAACCACAGAACGCCATCTGCTACGAGTCTTCCATACACATTCTCCTCTAAAGAAATAATCGCTGCACTAACCCATGCTCCGCGGCAAGATGCAGAGCGCTGTACCCGCAGTCGTCACGCGCGTTGACGTCACACCCGCGCACCACCAGCAGCCTGGTCGCCTCCAGGTACCGCTGCCAGATGGCATAGTGCAGCGGGCGGAGACCTTGGGTTACTGGCTCGTTTACCTGAAAGTAATACAACATATATTAGATATTTTACAGGTTTTGTTTAGAACGCAGCATTCTTGGCATCTAACGACAGGACCTATCCTGGGGGCGAGATGGAGCTAGACGACTTGTATAGTTCTGTCTCTTTTCCCCAGCGGAAGGAAAACACCACCTTGCATTCCAAAACGAGCATTCTGGACGTCATCGGCAAGAAGGCTGCCAAGCTGAAGTGAAACTGGGCGAGTCACAACAGCCGCAAAACATTTACCGCTGGGCGAAGGCCGCCAGACAATGGGTGCCTGAAGATGGACGGCGCCGCCGAGGCCGGCACAGAAAGAGGTGGCAAAATAATATGGACTCATTCCTTGAGGGCTGGTACGAAGTGGCCAAAACAAGAACTTGCAAAAACTTGGGGAAGGCCTTTGCCCAGCAGCATTAACGCCTATGTCGCCAGTGTTTACCGGTAGTGCTTTGGCAAAACTGTCGAAAGAGGAAAATAATAGAAGATTCGTTCAAGGCCACCCCTGAGTGTAGGTCTCTTCTATTAGAAAGGTAGCAAAAGATAGAAAAAGAAGGGGAAGAAGGTAGCAGAAGAAGGGAAATTGACATCTAACGAAAAAAACAAGAAACTGTTTTGCTTCATCAGAGGACTCATTCAAATGAGTCCTCCCGCCCTGAAATCCACGGTGTCCTTCGGTAGCCCTTTATGTACCGGAGTCGTGGTATACGTATGTCCCGTACGCAATCCCGGCAGGGCTGTCGCCCTCTATAGGGGGGCCCGTCATTATGCTGACGCGAAACACAACGCGCCCTCGACTCGGGCATGGTCCATGGTCGGACAGCGAGTTGCCCTTTAGTTTTGCTTACCTTAGCACCACAAGCGAGAAGTATCCGGATTTCGTCCAACGGCACCATCCTGATGATGGAGTCTGCCAGCTCCCGCTGCATCGACTTGCCTAGCGCCACCTCCGAAGGCATTGTCACTGAAACAAACAACATTCACATAAATGAACTGTTTATAACTATTCTATCTTAAAAACAAAAAACTTGCTCCGTAATACGAATTTCCGATTTATACGAACATTAAACTAAGATACACTAACAAAATATGCGCATATGACGTAGAGTTGCTGACACTAGCCCGTTATAAAATACACTAACATCTTGATCCGGAACGGAAGTGCTTGTGGATCATATAAAATTTTAGAGAATCCCGCACCACGCAACGTAGCAGTTGATAGCTCAACCACTGTGCCAATCACTTTCACGTCTTTGTTTTCTTAAAGTGACATTACTGAAGTTGACGAACAAGTTTTTCATCAGAATATGGAGACATAAAACGTACGTTAGAAATAATCAAAACAAACGTTTTCAGAATAGACATCGGATTTATAAAGTTCCTCAAACTTATTGCCTAAATCATTAAACCCAGCAAAAGTATTATTAAAGATCGAACAGTAACAAATTACCGAAGCATGCTTCTTGTTATCCTCTCCCACATTGACCAAAGATACTCTTCACCACTACGAGTAATAACAATACCGACGAATAAATCCTAGCCAATAATATTCAGAAACAAAACAAAACAAGAAAAATCTACTAACTTATAAACGTAGGCATCTTGAAATCTCAAAGGCAATAGCCATAAACTCCAAATCACAACACTTTATTAAAGTAACACTTTTATAATCACTTTTAATAATTCAAAACACACACGACAATATCAAAGACAGTACAAATTCCAACTGCGAAATGTAATTCTTAAAACTGTTGCCTAAAACAATACTTGGCAAGGAATAGTAAATAATAATTTCTCTTTCCAAAGACCGTTTAGGACGCGTACTCTCTCTTCAAAAAACAAAATACAACTGACTTCCAAGTTTTTCTCAATGGCAGTCCAATAGAATAGTATGTCAACAACAATTATTCATAAATAGATGGTAATATATTACGCAGATTCTTGCCGTAGATTTGGGCATGCATGTATAATCTGTCAACAGAGTTTTTTGGCCTTCGTTCACGGCCTAGTGCGATGTGATTTGCCAGTAGAATAACGCTATACTACTCCCAAACCACTGCAGCTCCTGAAATCCTGAATAACGCCAAAGATCCGAATAGTTACGATCAGAAGAAAAGCGAAAAAGCATTGAAGGTTGACAAATTTCCAGAGGCTTCGATTCCGCAACGAAATTAACTAGAAATACAGAAACAGGAGTAGGAAAACAAAACACAATCTGTACCCTTAGCACGAATTTTCACTATTTTACTTTACAGCGTCTTTCCAGTATTTACAGCGTTTCTGTATGAAAAACTGGAACAGCGCCTTTGGTGTGCGAAGAAGGAACGAAGTTTTTCATTGAAAATTGTCAATTTGAAATTGTCAAAGTTCCAGTTTACTTTACGTCTCGAAATACTGTAAATTCGTGCTAAGGGTACTATTTTCGAAGACCAAAGTTGACATTTGGACAATGTGAAGGAATGAATGATATGTAGGAGACTGCTAAAAGTAATAGAGAAGTATGGAAGAATAAGGCATGCTGCGACGACCACTCATGAGTTGGAATAAAGGCAGAAGAATGATGTTGAAGATGAATTGATGATTACCGAAGCTGCTATACCAGATAATCCAGCCCTGCTAGTCTCTAACGATATAGCCTTGTTTGCAGCTGCTCTAGCATTGAAACTGTGGATTGGTATTCACAAAGCTACACTGGCGCTGACAACTACCTCGTCGTGGCGTACAGTCTCACAGAAAAAGTCTTGTAAAGAATATCACAGCTGTCCGTTGATGACAAAGCTTTACACAGATCAGACTGTAGTGAGTAAACATACAGACATTGTCTAGCCACTGTCCTTGGTCAATGCAAACGCGGGCATAAGTACGGTCATTCCTAAAACCGCGGTGTCGTTGACTCGCGACTTACTCTAAACAATTAAATCATTATTACAGTCACTATTGAATCGCCAAAAGACAAAAAATAAAAATGTACAAAAATATAGTGCCAGTCAAAAGACTTAACAATTACTGTGAAAGCACTGTAGATGCATTCCAAAACGTAGATCTTTAGAGAAGAAAAGGCAAGAAACTCCATTGCTACTCTTTCTCAGTCAAAAAGATTATTTACGAGTTTGTTATCATTCATTCGTTTTAAGATAGTACAATAAGTGAGAATGATGTGACAAATCACGTAAAGCCGTTGGTCCCGTCTATCATTTGTAGATCTTTGACAGTCGTTACTGTTAATCATAAGCTCATAAGTCTGACAACCAGTCTTACCATGGGGTATCGTATTGCTCAGTAACTGGGTTGTGGAGGTCTGATAGGCAGTCACTCCATTGAAAATACTGATATTCAGCTGCATCCGGTTTTACTCGAAGCCGACCACAATATAGTTGGGAGAAGGCTAGGCAGATGATGATGAAGTGATAAGTTGAAAGTACCCATAATAAATAAAAATATAAAGCGAAATAACACACAACACAAAATCTCAGAAATGCTAGGAATTTCAAATTTTGGATGGAGGTTCTAAATAGGACGTAGGTGCTAACTAATACGGGGTTTTGCGAAATTCGCCCGCTAAGGAGTTGTTTTTGGGGTTGATAATTTATAAGAAACTTCGCTACACAAGTGTTACGCTGCTTTCACATTTGGGCGACAGTCGCACGACAGACACTGCTTATGAGCGGCTGTTCATATAAAATGTGAAGAAATTTGCTTCTGCCGCGCTACTGTTGCGCTGCTAACGCCCTAATGTGAAAGCGGCCTTAGTGCAAATATAACATACCAAGGCTAACAAGAGAAGCAATTGAATTAAAAAAACAAGAATTTCAATGGAGAGGATGGCTTCACATTGGCAACTCTACAGAACTTGGTGATACTGTGAGTGTGTTTTGCCGTGACAGTGTCGAGTTCCAGTAGTGCGCGTAGCAAGAGACAAAGAAAGAGGGTAGACAGATTTGTCTGCTCCTAACATTTTTTTTTCATCCACCGGCAATCTCCAGTCAACCCGCGATCATGGCGCTTGCAACAGCGTCGAAATATCGGGAACTCAAAGAATTATTTAATCACGGAAGATATCCCGTAAGCGACATTTTAAATGTAGAAACACCGTGATAGCTAAAAACAGTGTTTCCAAAAAAAAATTACGATGTCGCGGGTGCAGTGCAAGTTCAGAAATAAAACCATCAATATCTTTCATCATGTTGTTGTTGAAGCTCGTGGCCAAGAAAGGTAAATAGATAGTAATATATTACGTCTACTAATGTATCGACTCGTGTATAAAGGAACGTTTGGTAATCAGTCAATAGATTGTAAAATAGAAGCGTAGCTGATGATGCCAACGACGTAAGTATTGTTTATTGGTGATGAGAACTGCGTGTGGTGTGGAGACGAGTTTTAACTGCTTTTGGTTAGTTATTGGAGAGTTCCTTATCGCGCGTTGTGAAAGGGGGCTAGACGGAAAAAATTCTTACGAAAAGTTGTCACGACACTTTTTGGAACGAAGTTCCTTATCGCGCGTTGCGAAAGGATGCTAGAGCTCAAAGAGTGAAGTGAAGTGAAGATTATTTTTGTTGAGTGTATACAGTAACTTCTTTCCATCCGGATGTCCCTTGACACCTCTCAAGTTTTCCTACTATTTTTAAGAAAGATGATATTATCGAAAGCTTAACTTTAACTGTTACATATTTCGGGCGTGATGCAATATTGGGTTCTTATGAATAAAACTCAGGGAGAAAAGGACTTGTGTATTGTACATAAAGCAGACCTGACATGATATATTTCCACAGACGACAGTTCTTTACTTTTTTTCTTTTTAAAACTAAGATCATAGACTAATATGAAATATTATCTACTGTAGCTAAAACCCCTAAGATGACCCACTGACCAAAAGACTCTCTTTTCATTTAGATTTGGGCAACAGAGAGATAACTAAGTCTTCTTAGTCGCTACACTCTTGGCAGAGTGGTCGTGGTCGTCACATCAGGGGTGGTGGCTCGCTTCACAATTCGCCACCATTCTTCTCGCACTGCCGCCTTCCTGGTACATTCGTGTAAGGGACCATTCAATGCAGCCTCGATCTGGTCTGTCCAGCGCATTGGTGATCTGCCTCGAGCTCTGGTGCCATTCACTTTGCCCTGCACCACAAGGCGTTCCACAGACGAGTGTCCTCGCCGAGAAACATGTCCGAAGTAAGTGAGGATTCGACTCTGAATGATGGAAGATAGTAAGTAGTAGGAAACTAAGATAGGTAGTTACTCAGTGCCAGACCAACCTCAGCAAAAGCGGCTTAACCTTCCATCGACCAGTAGTGTTATTCTCCTATAAATATAACATTGTGACCGCAGGGCTCAATCCATGCTTTGACTTTGCCATTTACTAAGCTACTGACAGCAGAACTAGCGCTTTCCGCTCGCGCTGCACGATCGGATCTCAAAACAGCCTCGTCGAAGAGCTAACGATCGTAGAGTGTAACGATGAGATTTCTTAAAGAGCTTAGCTGTTGGCATCAGGGATATCCCAAAACACGTTTCTCTACATTTAATCCTCTAAATTTAGTTGAGCAACCACATGTCTGTAACACATGTTTTCCTATCATCGAAGTTTTCTTTGTCAGCTACGTCATGAGATTCGTCCTTACTCTCAGGGTGGGCAGCATTCCAAATGATAACAGCGGTCAGATGCGTGTGTTTGAGCACGAGGTGTGCTGATATCACAATGGATTTGGATGTGAACGGCGCATTGACTTTTGCAAGTGTTAATGGCTTTGAAGGGAAAGTTTAATTTGAGGAGCTCGATGTTTAATAATTACAGTCACACAGGCCGATTAACCGGGCTAAGCCGCGCTTACCAAGCTTGGTCTGTGGATAAGTGACCATCTGTCATAGCGAGTTTCCTCCGTGCCTCGGAAAGCACGTAAAGCCGTTGGTCCCGGCTGTCATTTGTAGATATTTGACAGTCGTTACTGTTAGTCAGAAGCTCATAAGTCTGACAACCAGTCTTATCATGGGGTATCGTATTGCCCAGTTACTGGGTTCCGGAGTCCAATGCGAAAGTTTGTTGGTTTTTCACGGAAAAACTACTGGACGGATTTGAATGACATTTTGTATACTTAGAATGTTAATTTTATACCGATTTTATGTAGAAAACCAGAACCAACAGTGGCACCAGAAAAGCGCAGAGACAATGAAGTTTGACGAATTTCGAGAGTGTGGTAATTAAGATTTGATTGTGCGCACAGGCCACAGCTAAGATATGGAATTTCCTGTTGTAGTCTCAATTTCCTGATAATGTAACCTTGTGGTCTTCAAGTCAAGAGTGAACGGGTTACTTCTAGGCAAGCGTTGGTCTTAGACTGCTGGCCTTTTAGAGAGACTAAGAGTCACTCAACGAGCAATGGAAAGAGCTATGTTTGGAGTTTCTTTGCGGGATAAAATCCGGAACATGGATATTCGGCGAAGAACCAGAGTCACCGACATATCTCATAAAATTTTCAAGTTGAAGTGGCAATGGGCAGGCCACATCGCTCGTAGAACTGACAACCGATGGGGAAGAAAAGTTCTCGAGTGGTGACCACGGACCGGAAAACGCAGCGTAGGCAGGCCTCCCACTAGGTGGACCGACGACATCGTTAGGGTCGCGGGCAGCCGATGGATGCAAGTGGCGAATTGTCTTTCGGCGTGGCGGTCTGAGGGGGAGGCCTATGTTCAGCAGTGGACGTCTTCCGGCTGATGATGATGATGATGATGATGATGAAGCGTGCTTCATCGTCGACCACATAATCGCCTACTACCAGGCGCGATAGTGGACAAACGCGAGAATATCGCTAACAAATCAACGATTAGGCTAGGTTTTTCCCGTTACAGTCAAAACTGTTGCCAAATTAGTTTCACCAATGATCTCAGACACAAACGGAAACCAAGGAATGATACCTACGATTATCTTCAATAGTTTTGGCAGCTCACAACGTTTGCAAATGAGTTCACGGGCTAAAAATTAGATAATTACTGTCATCGTGACTTTAAAAGTAGGTATGATTAGATGGAATTGAGGTAGACAAAGAGTTGAAAGTGATTTGTCATTCGTTTTTTTTTTGCAAAGAAAATTGTAGACTTTTTTAAAAAAAAAAACGTCTTTAAGTATGGAAGCAGTTTTGCTCAGACATTTTTTTTTTTAAATAATATTCCACAACTATCACACAACGCCATCTAGTCCCAAGCTCAGCAGAGCTTGTGTTATGGCCATGGGTACAAGACAACTGATAAACATACTTATATATTTCTAAATACATACATATTATAGATAAATTACACCCAGACACAGAACAAAATAATGATCGTGCTCATAACACAAACATTTGTCCTGGGTGGGAATCGAACCCACGACCTCCGGCATAGCAGTTAGGGTCACTAGACCAACAGGCACTAGACCAACCACTAGACCAACAGGCCTGCCAAATGCAAATTAATATTGATTATGAAATAATTATTGAAAACCGAAGATATTTTGCAAAATGTGGATTTTAACTGAAAATTGGATATACCCCTGGTTGATCAGGACTTTCGTTTCATGGGTTTATACTTAGTAGGGTAGGTAGGTAGGTACTAATAATGTTGCTGTATTCCGCTTATTAGTTTTTTTTTAGTTTGTGATAATTTTGCTCTTGATTCTAGTCTATGTCAGATGTGTCAGAGACAAAGTCTACGATGTAGTGATCTTACACAGAAGAAGACTGTTCACTATAACTTTGAAGATATTAAGGTTATATATACAGAATGTCGGCAATTAATATCGAACATTACTATTCTAAGAACATTACACAAAACCATTCAAAGTTTGTTTTCTTCGAGTAGTAAACACCTACCAAACAATTTTGCTAAAACAAATACAAGGTACACGGATTCCAATTTAGGGTGCTCCCACATCTAACGACGCGGAATCTGCTTTTTCCGTCACCCTTTCTCTTTCTGTCGCTTAGAACTGCCATTTGCTAGACCGAGACAGAAAGCATAATGCGATCGCACGCGGCGGAATCTTCAATGCGGCCGCGTGCTATCGCTTTGTCTCGGTCTAGCAAATGGCAGTTCTAAGCGACAGAAAGAGAAAGGGCGACGGTAAAATCCGATTCCGCGTCGATAGATGTGGCACCCTTATGATCCGATACACAAACTAAGGGCGATTCGATGCACTCATCATTATTTTGGATTGATTTGAATCACAAATCTTATAAGAAATGGTTTTGGAATCGTATCGTATTGTTTTCTGAGATCGTTATCTTAGGGTTGAACCACATCTGGCAGCACGGAATCGCCTTTTTCCGTCGCCCTTTCTCTTTCTGTCTCTTAGAACTGCCATTTGCTAGACCGAGACAGAAAGCAAAATGCGAACTGCGAATGCGCGTGCTAACGTGGCGGAATCCTCGAGGCGGCCGCGTGCTATCGCATTGTATTATATTATACTAGCGACCCGCCCCAGCTTCGCACGGGTGCAATGCTGATACTAAATACACTACAGAAAAACTGTGAACGTCAACGTAGTATATATAAAAACATAGCGGCCCGCTTCGGCTTCACACGGGTATAAAATATATAGCCTATGTGATTAAAATCGATCCAGTAGTTTAGATTTATTCATTACTGCCCGTGGCCCGCACGCGTTAAATTTGGAGTAAAACATTCTCCCTTTCCCATCTATATTAAAGAGATCTATATTAAATGAACAATGTATTCAAGGTATTTAATTGGTTAAGGATTAATGCTGTATTGGTTAAAATCGCTTCGAAAATTAGCCATTATTTGTCGTAAAAAGTAAATGACAAAAAAAAGTTAATGTGGGTTATCCATAAGAGATAGACATATACCATCACGGACTTTTCTGTAGACCTTTTCAATGTGTACAATACTTAGTACATTATTTTGATAAAACTCGTAGGGTTCAGCCTGCGTTTGCAATGTAAGCGGAAAAAATTTAATTATTTACGACATCACATTAGAAACCTCAAAAATAACAGTACTTCTCCACTATTTAATGGATGTTATTATACATATAAATCTTCCTCTTGAATCACTCTATCTATTAAAAAAAACCGCATCAAAATCCGTTGCGTAGTTTCAAAGATTTAAGCATACAAAGGGACATAGGGACAGAGAAAGCGACTTTGTTTTATACTATGTAGTGATTATTATTATAGCGTCAGGAAGGAAAACCCGACTTATTTTTAAATAGTAGAAGATGTACCTACGCAAATGCTCGTCAGTCAGGGAGGTAGTATTGTAATGTAAATGTTCAAAGTCGGATCTATAATGGATTACACGCGAATGCTCACAGTGAGGAAGCGCCTTAAGTAACGGATCAAATTGTACAACACTAACACAAGGTAAACGCATAGATCTCAATTCCAAATGGAAATAAACACAAACACGAGATTATGGGCAGTCTGCCACGAGGCAAAAAGCATCGACCCCAATCGTCCGTCTGCGTTTACTCTTGATCCAAAAACGTAGAAAAATCATGTTATACGACGAAAGTATTGCGTTGTGGAAAAATTGAGAGCTTTCGTGCGAATAACAAGGTCGGGTTTGTTTTTGTGTTTTTGTTGTATTGCGCAGGAATACAATAACAGGTTAAAATTAATCTAGTTTATGGCTATCAGCGAAACAACATCATCTGCCTGCCTTTTCTCAACTCGGGTCGGCTTCCAGTCGAATCAGATGCAGCTGAATATCAGTATTTTACATGGAGCGACTGCCTATCGGACCTTTACAACCCAGTTACTGGGTAAGGTAATACCATACCCAAGACTGTTTGTCAGACTTTTAGAACTTCTGACTAATAGTAACGACTGTCAAAGATCTAAAAATGACAGCCGGGACCAACGGCTTTAGAGACCGCGTTTCTACATTTTTTTTTAATGCGATAATTGTCATAGATGTACAACATATTTGACAGTCGTTACTATTAGTCAGAAGCTCACAAGTCTTACAACCAGTCTTATCAAGGGGCCTAGAGTTCAGAAACTGGACTTGGTAGGTCAATAAATGAAAAGTCTGGAATAACAATAGGGATACCTCGTTGCCATTTATCCCAGTGTTTTGTTTCCGTGGGATAATTTATGAGCTTTAGGCGGACGAATTCGTTGGCAACACCTAGTGTGTAATGTTGTAAACCATTTCTACTTGACTAGACTCTCACTCAGACCATGTTACAAGCATGCATGTATGACATGGCCTTTTACGCATTCAATTCAGTTGCAAAAAAACATTAATAATCTTTCTACGTCTTTAGTCTCTATGGCAATTAAATTGAATAAATCATTTCTCTACAACATTCATTATAACAAATCTCCTACCAAGCCGTCTGGTACAAAACGACGTCGTCATTTATTTAAAAAGGAAAATCAAACATGGCGGGCGTCCAAAAACGCGGGAAAAGGCGTGGTATTTCCTCGAAATCTTTCACAACAAATTGAAATTTAATTGTGTGTGAACTCGGGAAAGAACGTGAATTAGGTATATTAATTATGTATCTAAGAATAAAATTGAACGCATAATAATTATTTCTTAGTAAGTCCGAAGTTTTGCGTGAATCTTTGAAAGACCGTTTCATTGTTTTCTGGAAACTTCATTTTGCAATCTATCCATCTATTTTATCCAGCCAAAGATCATAGACGGAAGCTGTTTTGATTTTAAATTCGTTTTTTTTGAAGATATCTTTGCAACATTTTTATTATTTTGCTCTTGGCCTTAGTCTATGCCATGGAGACTATCTTGAAACAACCATTTTAACTTTATAATTTTTATGACCCAGCAATTTTAAATTACTTAAATCGCAAACTTTTTGAGAAAATACTTTCAATTTTAGTTTTTCAAGTGTAATATCTTTCATTGATTGTCCAGCATTTTCATATGCTTCCATATTATGCTGATATTTCAGGCACATGAAGCGACTACATACCTCAGAATTGCGCATCCATTTCCCCAATTTGCACTCGAATATCACAAAGAAACAATAAAAACAATGATTTTCGTTTCCAACCATACGGAAAAACAAACAATAAAAAGCAAATTTTACGTTCAACCTCCATTGCACTCGCTTTTACGTGGGCGAAGAACAAAAATAGCTCTGAAGTGCGCAAAATCTCTGTGTTTGTAAACACAAATATTAGTGGCGCCATCTCTTATTTGATGAACACAACTCTCGAATGTCAACGGCCTATATTATAACCAGCCTTACTTGATCTCTTGAATTCTTTTAAATTGAGTAAATTTTGAAGATTTGTAGTGCCATACATATTCTGGTGTTTTTAGTCAATTTGGAATGGTTCCAACTGGGAACATACGTGCCTTTCTGTTGGTACTTTATCTAAATTCAAGGTAAAATACGTTATTTTGAGAATTTGGACATCGGTGTCTCGTGAAAAAAGTGACGGTTGAGGCAATATTTCTTTCATGGATAATTTCTAGCAAAAAGTGTATGAACTTTCAAGGTTAACAGTGTTTAATAAGTTTAAAAAATATTGTTTTTTTTTAAATCTATACTTTTATTACAAAAATGGAGAGTTTTGTTTGGCTGGACGCGCTAATCTCAGGAATAAAAAATACTATTTGGGTTGGATATTAGTCCATTAGATGGCTATAGGGTATACATAATAATATCACGCTAAGACCAAAAGAACCGGGCGCTCCCTCACCGAGAGCATTCGCGTGTAATGTAACATTATAAATTCGACTTTGAGCATTACATTACAATACTACCTCTCTGACTGACGAGCATTCACGTACATTTAGTATAGATTTGATACAAGGAGCGCATTGTGATACTCTATTGTCTTGACTCACTGATGAAATGTTCGAATCTGTACCTACCCTTAGCACGAATTTTCAGTATCTGAGACGTAAACTGGAACTTTAACATTTTCAAATTGACATTTTTCAAAGAAAAAAATAGTTCCTTCTTCGCACACCAGAGGTGCTGTTCCATTTTTCCATACAAGAAACGTTGTAAATACTGGAAAGACGCTGTAAAGTAAATGAGTGAAAACTCGTGGCTCGTGCTAAGGGTATTATCTATACTAATATTATAAAGAGGTAACATTTGTTTGTAAGTTTGTAAGTTTGTAAGTTTGTAAGTTTGTATGTAGGGGGTAATCTCCGGAAGTAATGAACCGATTTTAAAAATTGTTTCATTGGTAGAAAGCTACATTATCCGTGAGTGCTATAGGCTATAAATTATAAAGATATCATGCATATTAGCCGAAATATCTCAATTTTTATCAAGCCGGGCGGAAAAAAATTGCTCTTCCAACGCAGTTATTAGCATGCGCTGCCTTAACAGTTGTATATAATTGAAAACAATGTATGGCAAAAATGTCCGCTTTGAATAGTTCTACAATAAAGTCCGCGATACCATATTTTTATCTTTTATATTTTAGCCGATATAACAGCTTTTATGAGTTAAAAAAAGTTTTTTTCGATGTACTTGCCTTTGGACGGTTTTTTACACAACAAAACACTGAACCTTATCGAAAAAAATATTATTATGATCACAATAACATCATGGAGATATGATTTCCACAAAAAAGTATTTCAATTGGGTAAATAGTTTCGAAGATAACATAAAATTACTAAATCGCAAAATGCCGCCGCCCATTCGCGAACCGCGTTAGAACACGCTTTGTACGCACGTTTTATCTATTTACCTACAGATGGCGTTGTGCAATTACGTATGAACAAAACCCTCCTTTTGGCAGTCAGGAAAAAAAAATCATAGCACTAAGTACTGGGGTGCTATGTCAGGAAACCTCCACGTGCGCCCGTGGGCTGGAGTTCCCTCTCGGATACGTTCGGAAAGAAGACCAGTTTTTCGGGCCGGTGCACCCTGGGATGCGGGCAAAAACTCTTCCTCAGGCACTGTGTGCCTAAGGGGTCTCTTTGCCCGTATGCAAATAGCCTGTCGTGTGGACGCTCCAACGCGTGTCCCTCTGATTAGCAGAGGGCACAGCGAGGGACGGTGAGTAATGGGTAGCTCGCCGTCCGACCAAGGACCAAGCCCGGGTCGGTGGCGCGTCGTGTTTCGCGCCAAATGCCTGCTGGGGTCGCGGGTTTTTTCTTAACCCAGGATACCGTGGCCCCGGAACGTAAAGGGCTGACAGTCCCTTCCGCCCCACCCAGGGCGGGAGGACTCATTTGATGACTTTACCACATAAAAAAAGCACTAAGTATTAACCGAACCACACTAATAATTCCATCACAAGTTAAAATATTAATGCCCAACGAAGTGGGCACGGGTCAGCTAGTACTTTATAACGCTATAGAGGAAGCGACTTTTAAAAAATATTGCCCCTTTAGATGCACCTTGATACTCAAGACTCAAGACACTTGATTTCGACGATTATCAGCTATTTTTTTGTAATTTCAAACATACATTTTACGTAGATTATCGCGTGGGTGTAGATTGTACTGAATCAGAAAATCTTAATGAAAGATTCTATACCTATAAAAATGTAGATACATTTCATTTGGCAATGAACTTGAAATACAAAACCCACGTAGATACAGTTACGACCAATGATATATCAGAGTCTTTTTTATGAGAGACCAGGAGCCTAAGAGTGGTTCTACTGTTAAAAAGAGACAGAGCTATGCAAGTCGTCTATCTATCTCGTTCACACAGTGTAACTACTTTGGCCATAAGAGTGCTCCCAAATCTATCGACGCGGAATCGGCTTTTTCCGTCGCCCTTTCTCTTTCTGTCGCTTAGAACTGCCATTTGCTAGATCGAGACAGAAAGCATAAGGCGATAGCACGCGGCGGAATTCGCGAGGCGGCCGCGTGCTATCGCTTTGTCTCCCCCTACTGCACCCTAAGTCGTCATGGTGGGTTATGGGACATCTCGCCCACGAAAAGTGACTCACAGGCCAGTACCCTTTTCTCACTCTTTTACTTTACAGCGTCTTTCCAGTATTTACTGCGTTCTTGTATGAGAACATGGAACAGCGCCTCTAGTGTGCGAAGACAGAACTAATTTTTTCTTTGAAAATTGTCAAAGTTCCAGTTTAAGTCTCAAATAGTGAAAATTCGTGCTAAGGGTACAGTTTTTAAACGTTATTATTTTTCGCGACAGTACACCAATCAGTAACACTTCAATAGACATTGTTATCATGAAAGTTACGTTACGAAATTGATAATTTTTGACAGTAATCCAATGACATTTCAAAGCTGTTATAAATTATTTGGACATGATCGTGATACTGTTGGCCAAATGACTGTTGATCTCTCATAAAGATCGTTCGATAAGTAAAAAATAATGTTGGAAAAACACGTGATGGCCACGGAGCAAGAAAGTAACTTGACTGGCCTGTTGGTCTAGTGGTTAGTGACCCTGACTGCTTGTGTTCGATTCCCACCCAGGATAAATGTGTGTGTGATGAGCACGATCATTTGTTTCGCCACTTGAATCCATCGGTTGCCCGCGACCCTCTGTCTGTCTGTGGTCCACCTAGTGGGAGGCCGGCCGTCTTCCGGTCCGTGGTCGCCACTCGAGAACTTTTCTTCCCCAACGGTTGTCAGTTCTACGAGTGATGTGGTGTGTGTGATAAAATAAATTACACAAAATTATGCGCCTGGCTGGGTTTGATCCTACGACCTATTACTCAAATAAGTCAGGGCCCTGAACCACCACTGCTCAAAATGAGGTAATTGGTCCAGATATAATAATAATAATATTCCACAACTATCACACATCGCCATCATAGTCCCAAGCTAAGCAGAGCTTGTGTACAACATACTTATATATTTCTAAATACATACATAATTATAGATAAATTACACCCAGACACAGAACAAATGATCGTGCTCATCACACAAACATTTATCCTGGGTGGGAATCGAACCCACGACCTCTGGCATAGCAGTCAGGGTCACTAACCACTAGACCAACAGGCCAGTCAAATAAGTAATAATATTATGAAGTAAGAATTGTTTTTTTTTTCAGTACATACGTGTCCAAGGAATTTCCACATGCGCCCACGACATTTTTCTTCAAGAAAAATAAAACTGTATCACTTTCCTAAACTTCTAAACACTGGGGATTAGCAGAGATGCACTTTCTTTCATTTACTGAAAGCCAATGACTGATTTCAGGTCCCGGATTCATAGAGGGGATAGTGTTACCTGTTTCGGGCACTGGTCCAATATTGGAAAGATTTCAGATAACTGAAAAGCTATCATTCTTCGTCTGCATGATTTATCAAGACTTTCAGCTATGTGAAGAATGAAAATAATGGATTGCTTTGGTAAAGATGTGTAAAAATGTATCTCTTCGTTCGGAGAAGACCACTAGAGTCAGTCTTTTTTATCTCAAATAAGTGTCGTTGAGCTCCTCGAGTTATGAGTCGAGCTACACGATAACTGACAAATGCTTGCACTGATTGGACAGGTCCACTCAAATCTGTGTGGTTCTTTCCTCAAAAAAACCATCTCAGATAACCTACATGGTCCTCGTATGACTACCAATTTTATATTTGATCTTTAAAAGAGACTGTGACCTCTGAGTTTGTTTCGGATGTTTCTTCTTAGAGTAGTCAGGTACGAACTACCGGTATCATCTTGTTTGTAAAATAAAAAGACGACGTGTAAAAGTGTTGATATTAACCTACTTGTAAAAATAAATATCATAACCTTTCAATTTATCTCAAATCATTTAGAAAATAAATGAAAACGAATCCACGACCACGACACAAGAAAGTCATACAGCGGGCGGAGCAATGTTTAAAATAAAATGACAAAGTAGCGAAGATTCTAAAATAAATTCCATAAAGCGTCTAAATACTAATTCATATTATGTTTATATTTTAGATATCCTACAAATAAACAACACCATAGCAATAAAAGACGCTCCAAAATTACACTTTGACGTACGACAATAATTTCACATGACGACGACGGTACAAGGTTATCGCCGACGTCGTGTTTCAGATCTCTCTGCCAATCACACGCGCGTTGCTATGGCAACCGTTTGAGTTTGACAGCTACACCGACGACGTGACCTTGTTAGTGCGTTCACACGTCAAATAATTATTGATTTATTTTGTTCGATTGATTTGATTTCATTGAGACCAAGAGATTTGTTGATTGAATTTAATCAATTGTAAAGAGATACTCTCGATAGTAAATCGGTTTAAACGATGATTGATGGATTGAATGAAATTCTTGTTGTGAACAAAAATATCAATCGCTTATTGATTCCATTCACTACCGGTTTCTTTAATTGGCTTTGTTACATTTCTTGTGTCAAATATTTAAAGTAGTAACGTTTCTGATGATCATAACAACAAATTATTATGTATTTTGACAAGATCACATAATTTTCCGATTGTTTATTTTCGTCACTAGATAGCGCTGTATGTGTCTTGTCAAGCAACATCAAAGTCTTGACTTGATCAATAGACGACAAAACAACACACTTTTAGCGCCATCTAGTGGCAAATTCAATGTGAAACGCCATGACAGTTGAATAAAAATAGTAAACACGTAGCGCCAACTAAGCGGAACTAATGTGACAGTCTTGTTCCCTATTGATTCACGCCTAAACTGCTGGACCGATTTTGATGAAAACTTTACACTACTAAGGTGCCGGGGGGCTGTCTCAGTATACAGCTTGGCCAGAACGGATTGAAACGGAACTAATCTTTTTGTTTCTGACAACGTTTTAAAATCTTTGATATTTGATGTAAACAGAAAACACAGGTTTGTTAGATTAATTATTGTGCCATAAAACTAACGTAATAAGTGAAAAATAATAAAATAAAATCATTCCAAGTGCTGGTAGCGAGAGCACAGTAGCGACTTCCGGTTTTCTACTGTTTTTTGCCAAGCTGTAATTCTGACAGCCTTTCCCGCGATGCCCTGGATGGAACTCATTTGATGATTTAAATACGACAAAATAAAAACTATGCCACTCGATTGGTGTTCGCTAACCTTTGAATGAATTCAAAGAATTCATTCACTCATTTAAAATTATGGGTTCATTCAACTGACAACAAACACAAGAATCTTAAAGATACGACTTTATTTTTGCCTAATTGAGTAAACACATAAAAAGACGTCAAAATATTTTCAATATCGTTAAAAACGAGTGCCAATTTAAAGCAAATTAAAATAACAAAGTGGCCATAATTCCGTCGCCCAAAATGGCTGCAAGTAAATAATGCCCCGGTCACGACCTCGGACATTGCGACATGTGCGTGGCTTTTTTACCGAGCGTCGCGTCGTCGTGATAACTGTCATGTTTTCAACAACAGCTGAATGGATTTCGATTATTTACACACAGATATTTTTATGTAGTGATAGTCTTGTGTTTGAAAACTATTGCGCCTGATGGTTAGCGAATATGTGGTCGACAATGAAGTACGCTTGCTAGAAGATCATTATCTATTTCACTTCTGATTTTGAAACCACGACATTGTAGCTATCAGGAAACAAACTTTGATTTACAGTTTATAAAATGTTCTCGGCAATTCAACGCATTTTGTTGCAAATTGAATCGTTCGCAATAAATCTATTCCATTCCTTCACACAATATAAGTATTATCAAAACGTTTTATATGTAAGAGTGGGATATCCAGCAAAGGTTACCTCAGGAGAAGTTAGTCCCTGTAGATGTAGACGCACGCGAGTTGCTAAATCGTGATACTCAGTGGCCAAGCAGTAAAAAAAAGCTGCTAAATTTAACTCGGTTCTTCAACCTCGGCAATGACCCCGATATGTGAGCATTTTGTGCATATAAGAGGAAAGTGCCAGAATATCTTCCAAATATGTATGTACTTATTGAGGCCCTGCGTTTCTGGAGCTGAGATTATAAACGAATGAATTGCAGAATTTGGAAGTTTATTTACGTGAAATATGTAATTTTTTTGAAGGAAATCCTTGAGTTCAATTCTGTCTTAGTCAATTCAAAAATTATACAACAGGGAGATAAAATCGGGATAAAAACTATCCTATGTGTTATTCCGCGGTTATAAACTATGTGTGTACCAAATTTTATCCAAATGCGTTCAGTAGTTTTTGCGTAAAAGAGTAACAAACATCCGTCCATTCAAACAAACTTTCACGTTTATAATATTAGTAGGATTAGTAAGAAGTAAGATAGTAACAAGTAAGATGGTAAGACATTAAGAAGTAAGATGGTAAGATAGATAAATATTTTTTTTTTTTTTTTTTTTTTTTTTTTTTTAGCGTGGTAAAATCATCAAATGAGTCCTCCAACCCCGGGCAGGGCGGGAGGGACTGTCAGACTTCTACTGACTAAAATCCACGGTGTCCTTCATAGCCTGTTACGTTCCGGGGTTACGGTTAGGGAATAATCCCGCGACCCCGGCAGGCTTTGGCCCTCTCTGAGAGGGGGGCCCCGTCATTATGCTGACGCTCTTTGAGGCGCGCGTGGGACACAACGCGCCGTCGACCCGGGCATGGTCCTTGGTCGGGCAGCGAGTTGCCCTTTACTCGCTGCCCGCATGCCCGCGCCTACGGTGGCCGGAGATCGTCGCGCGACGTCCGTCGCCGTGGGCGTCCTACACCGCGGTTGGGGCGGAGGGAGAACTCTGTCCTCTCTCGCTCGCGGCGCGCCTCCTCCTTCGCGAGCATTACTGCTTCGCAGAAGGAGGCGACCGCTTCCCACTCCGTCTCGCCCCGCAGCATGGCCGAAACCAATGCCGGGCGCGAGAGGTCTCCGCCTATCGCAGCCGTGAGGACACGTCGGTGCGCCGCCCAAGCTGGGCAGTCCTGCACCGTATGCTCCACCGTGTCCTCCGGGCGATCTTCGCAGTGATGACACCCAGACGTATCCTCCTTCCGCATTAGACACAGGTACCTCCCGAAGCACCCGTGCCCGGTGAGGACCTGAGATAGATAAATATAGTAAAAAGTAAGGTAGTAGAAGTAAGATATGAGTAAAATTAGTTTGCCATTTAAATCCAATTCTTAAATCCCACTCGCAACTAATTTTTTCTTTCCTCAAAATCTTTGTAAAAACAAAGTATTCAAAGTTATTAAGGGTTCAACAACGTAGCAAATGTTTTTCTAGATTATTTTGAAAGTAGTTTCAAATTGAGTGGTTTCCGCTCGTGTTAGCAGCAAAATTGAGTTATTTTCAGTGATTTACTGTTTCCAGTACCTAGTTTACAAAATATCTTAAATGCAACGTAATCTTTTACGTTGTTTTTACTGTTGATTTGAAGTGTTTTCTTTACAAAGCTGTAATGTACTTTGTTACTTTTACTACAAGCCTCATTAGTTAGCTCAATATTATAAATGTGAAAGTTTGTGAGGATGTATGTATGTGTATGTAGGTATGTTTGTTACTCATTCACGCAAAAACCACTGAACGGATTTAGCAAAAATTTGGTACACAGATAGTTTATAACCTGGATTAACACATAGGAGTTTTTATCCCGATTTTATGTTCACGTGGGATAAATTTCGAGTTGTAGCGGGTGAAGCCGCTGGCAACAGCTAGTGGACTATATTGAGCTTACTTATAAGGCCTATAGTAACGTCGACTCAGAAATAAACCTGTAGCCAAACGGCAAGCGACAATCGTTAACGTTCAGCAGTCGTCTTTGATAGATTCTGTTTTTAATATTTCTGTGTTGTCAACTTTATGCAATGGGGTATAAAGTTGAAAATGTATTAGTGACTGCTGAACGTTAGCGATTGTCGCTTGCCGTTTGGCTACAGGCTAATAAGATTCGTAGACAACCCAAAGTTATCGACATAGCCTAACGAGTTAGAAAGTTGAAATGGCAGTGGGTACGTGGGCAGGGCAAAACAAATCTTTATAAAAAAGTTTACGGCAATTCACGCTCAAAAATATTTACAAACTCACGACCTACGCATTTATTTTAAACCGAATCGTTCGAAATAAATCATAATAATTACAATCAGATTCTGCCAAGAGTTATTATATGATTTGACGTCATTTGAACGTTATAAGGAAAGTCCTAAATATAATACTACCTATACCTATTACCAATATTACCATAGAGATATGCAACATTTAAAAGTTGAAAGTCTGACAAAAAGTCTTATCAAAGAATAATTATCGTATTACCCAATTATTTGTGGAGGTATAGTCAGTCGCTCCATGTAAAATACTGAATATTCAGCAGCATCTGGTTCGACTGGAAGCCGACCACAATATAGTTGGGAAAAGGCTACGCAGATGATGGCAATACCTAAGTGTTAAAAATTAGTTTGCACAAAAGTATGTATAGTATATTATTGCTAAATAATATTTTCAAGTGAGATTGCTAAATAATATTTTCAAGTGACATTTGACATAATTATGGACTATAAGGAGGTCATTGGCATCTTCCTTCAAAGTTGATATTACTATGATACGATATTGGTACCTTTACTCAAAAATGCATGTAATGTGGTCATTATTTTGACAACCTTGTTTGAGCAAAGTAGACTTTGCGGGTCTGTTTCAAGGAGTGGCCAGAAATGTTTTTGCTGGCCGCTCTAACAGGCCGGCAAAACATTGCCGGCCGCTATTTTGACGTTTTAACGTTTTAAAAAAACAAATGCAAAAAGATTTTATTTAAAACACAGCTGTTTGTATTTAAAGAGGTAGGCACAAAAAGATTGCAGCCCTTGCTGTCCTCGCTGTAAAGGCCTCGGCCTACGGCCTCGGCCTTTATCTCAGCTCGTCCATCAAGTGCTGCATGCTGACCGCGCTGTGTCGGCCTGGAGCTGCGCTACGCTGCGCTGTCGGCCATCATCAGTGCGACCAGCAAAGTAGCCATTATAGGCCGCGGCAGTAATGTACTATTAACTCGTAACTTCGTAAGGCATTAATTTTACTAAACCATAAATTAAATGAATGTCTTCTCTCCCTTTGATATACGTACCTAACAACTGTTTACAAATCAAATGACAAACGGTTAGAAGCCCGCCAAGACGCCATTTTGTGCGCTAACCGAATTGATGACCATAAAAAGGTATTGACCTCTACTAAACACTAGGTCAGTTTACAATTAGATTCTCAATTCAATATTGGCAGTGACAACTAATCATTCGGCCTATAAGTATAGACCGACTACCGATCACCCCAAATAGTGTGGGTACGGAATAAGTACTCGTCTGGGTTTGGTTTTAAAATAACTTCAAGTAGTTTTACTAAAAATTAGCTAAATAATATGTGATAAAAAAAATAATTGACAGGTATCCGAAAAACTTGATTCCTCATTAGTAAGTAGGTAACTCTATAAAGAGATTAATTAATTTCTTAGTTCAACATCAATAACAAAGGTAACTGACCTATAAAAGAAACAAAAGCCGAGTCGACCAGAACAAATTCTAGATCACGGGACAATAAATAAACTTAAATTATTTTTAAAATAGCACCTTTACCATTACGACACACACAAAAATTCATTATTAGATAAGAAACAGCCAAAAATTCTTACCTTTTCACCACCTGTTGACGAAAATAAAAATCCACAAAGGAATAGTAACACAATGACCTTTGTCTCGTTTAGAAAATTGCGCGCGATTTCCCGCGCTGTCACCTGTCAAACTATAATAATATAATAATATAACCTCAAAAATTTATCGTTAATCAATAAATTATGGCTTTATTTATTTGTTTTTGTTATTTTTTACTACTGAAACGACGTCCGTACAGCGAAATAGACGATATTGAACTGCTGTGAACGCGTATAAACGAAATCTGGAGGAATTCCAAAATGGCAGTTTGCCAAGTGCGTTGCGTCTGGCGATTAGGGTGGATGGGGTTGTTATCATCTGTTCGTTTCTGAACTTTGAACTGTTTTGACGTATGTATTGGAAATTGGTTTTAAAAGTGGGTCAGTATTTTTTATTGATGCAAAATTATTGGTTGACTGCTCTTTTAAACTGAGATTAGCCGGTGTCTAAGTAATCATTTTAATAAATGAATTGTGCCATCTTTCAAAACATGAATGTAGATAATGTAGAAGCTAGCACGTCAATCTATCCTAGATTTTAAAATTCTCCCAATTTAATAAGAACCTTTTTGTTTTGTAATAAAAGAAGGTGAATTAATTCAATAAATTTTACATATCACGGTCAGGTACCTAGATGTGGTGTCATCTCACAGTGTTCCAAAAACCCTTCCGACCGAATTCGAACGGGACTTTTTAGTGAAAGTTATTGATAATACATTAAATTATTCTAAATATCGGATAAACCTGCTACTATTATAATACTGTATGGCGTTTAAACGGATCGTAACGATCCAAAAATGATAGTCGGCGGGACCAATTGCATTACATACTTTCTGAGGCACGGAGGAAACTGGCCAGGATATACATTTATATTATACTGGTCAGATATCGAACCAACCTCGGCAAGCGCGGCTTAACCTTGATTATCAAACCATGCAGCAGCTGTCATTATTTAGCCACGATCTCCTCCTCTGTTCACAAAAATAAATCCTACAAATACAAATCCCTAAGCCAACAACAGTCCCTCCCACCCTACTCCGCTAAACACCTTGTATCTTTCTTTGTATACCATTTGAGAACAAAGATTTGCACGAGACAACGAACTTGAATTTGTTGCGATTATAATTATGTAGGTTTAAACCCAAAGGAGTAACAGCTGTGAGCTTACGGGAGGTTTTATTTCAAACCAGCTTTTGACTGTGACTTCGTCGGATATAACTCGAAAAATTATCCCATAGAAGGAAAATTCGGGATAAAAAAATATCCTTAGTTGTAATCCAGGTTATAAACTATCTGTGTACCAAATTTCATCCAAATCTGTTCATCAGTTTTTGCGTGAAAGAGTGACAAACATCCATCCAAACTAAACTTTCACGATTATATGGGATTAGTAAGATAAGATAATGCTTTAGGATATCAGAGGATAATCCCTCAATGGCTACATGACGTAAAATACTGATATTCAGTTGCATCTGGTTCGACTGGAAGCCGACCAAAATATGGGAAAAGGCAGGCAGATGATAATAATAGTAGGTATAGAAATGGAAACTATTAAAAATAAATATTTTTTATTATTGTAGGTTATGGTTTTGGCAATTTTCCCAGTCCGTAGTAATCTAATTGTTGCCTTTAATTTGTTTGAAATGAAATGAAATGAAAATGAAATGAAAAATAAATGACCTTTATGTCGTAGTAGTAAGGTGGATTTTCGTAGTAGTAATTGTATCGCACCGCAAATACGTTGACTTGAAACGGCAATCGACTCGATATCGCACGAGTGGCCTCGCATCATGGGTAAGCTCCCTTAGTTAAATAGAAACACACAGTGTGACATGCGATATGCAGAAACACAGACTCATCATAATTTACAATTTAGTGCCAACGACATGAGTGCGGGACGACATCTTTATGAAGGTAGACACACATGAGTCTTTGATCAACTGGACCCACTGAAATGGACTCGTGGTATCACTCGATCCAGTGCAATGGAAACGTCGACTGGACCCACAGCCTTATTTGCTCTGAAATACTTGCCAAATGAGTGTTTACGCCTGAAACGGTTATTACAACATGAAATTCAGTGTTTTAATTGCATTCCAATATAAATTTTTAGTGCACTACAGAGCCATATTTTTATTTCCAGCCAAATTAATTAAAACTGGTAAATATTTGACAGCTATTTGCCAACTTTCAGAATACGCCGGGGTCGCGGGATTATTTCCTCCTTACCGTGACCCCGGAACATAACAGGCTACTGAAGGACACCGTGGATTTTAGTCAGTAGAAGTCTGATAGTCCCTCCCGCCCTGCCCGGGGTTGGAGGACTCATGTGAAGATATTACTACGCCAATTAACTTTTCATTCAAATTAATTAAAACTGGTAAATATTTGACAGCTATTTGCCAACTTTCAGAATACGCGCTCTTAACGCAAGCGCGGGCAAGACCTTATAATTTTATATAAGAAAGAAAGAAGAAGAACGAATGAAAAAACGTTTATTGACACATGCCTTAACGGCGTACGGCAAAGCGAAAGCATCGTTTGATGAGTCGGAAAAGTTGCCACGCACCGCCACCAGCAGGCGCTAGTATCGCAAAATTAACGCAATCCAAAGTTTTATGTATTTCATTTCGTCAACTTCGACATTTCATAAAGTGTTCCCTTTACGCAAAATACATGTATTACTCTAGTAGAAATATTTTAATATAAGGATGTCGAAACATTCACCAAAACAAAATGATAGAAATCTTTATTGATGTGTATTAATATTTTGTGAAAATTTTTATCATTCACAGTCTTAAATTTATTTTATAACATTTTGATGTCCCGAGATTACGAACAAAACTACTATTTTGGTAGAAAATTAATGATAATTGGCATACCTTACGAAAGTGACAATACCCAATTATCGTTAAGCCCCAAACACACGCGCGCACGGGTATGGGCGTGAGCGTTGTGTTCCACGCGCGCCGGAAAATGTGACAGCACAATAACGGGGCTCCCCCTTAGAGGGCCTACCTGGGTCGCGGACAAACGAATACAATACCGTGACCCCAGAACGTAAAGGGCTATTGAAATAAATCGTAGATTTTAGTAAGTATTCCAAGTCTGACAGTCCCTCCCGCCCTGCTCTGGGTAGGAGGACTCATTCGATTATTTTAACACACTAAATAAAGCCCCAAACACACGCTCCTTTTATTATCGTGCGTTCACAAAGCTGGTTGCGTGATATCTTTATATGTTCGAGAGTGGAAAGCTAAGGATGCTTGACGCCCTGTCCTCCACCATCTGGTGTTTGTATTAATTTTTGATGCATTTCGATGTAATGACAGACACAAGCGCCGCGTAAAATGGACATTAGTCGAGCAGCGGCGTGGATTTAGTAGTTTTTTACTCATATGAGGTACAGGTATAGTAGAACAGTTTAATGTCAGAACCTCTTTATAAATAAATCTTCATTCTATAATATCTTATCCACAGTATTTTTTTGGGACAAGGTTTTAATATCACTTTTCTGATAAATGATCTTTTGGAGTCGATAGATATTATCTATCGACTCCAAAAGCATGAGCCCAGTACTGATCTTTTATACTCCAAAGCAATCAATAGAGCGAGAAGCAACTTGTACCGAACACACGGTGAGACAGCAATGACCACCGATTTTTCATCATAGTCGCAGCATTATACTATAGGCGATATTTAAATCATGTAATGTGGACCATTTGGAATTGGTTCAAAAAACCGGTTTTAAACGCCCAAATGGTCGGTTCAACATTGCGCCTCAGGGTGGTGGGTGCTATGCCTTATTTGTAGTTGACAAGTAATTTTGAAGTATTCAAAATGACAATAGCAGTTTTCATTTAATTTATTTTATTCCTGTTTCTTCGAAATTGTTAAAACTGTGACGAAACTAAATAAATAATAATAAAAGTGAAGTGCTTCTTATCCTATATCGCAGTTTGATACGATTAGAAGTTGTTTTCAGTTACATACAATCTCAAATTGTTGACTGCAAGATAGTGCATTTATCATTAGTTCATGTGAAATTGTATTTAGATGCATAAATATTAGATGGGAGGAGGATGGACACAGAGGAACCACCCGACAACAATAGTACGATATCACGATAGCATTGATATAATATCACTGTGAGTAATTTATTATATTGATAGGAACAATTCGTAATGTATAGAATCATACGTATTCAAACATTTCCCTTGTTTGCTCTGTAAGGGTCGTCAGGAATTTCCTGCGATGATTTTCAGTAAGTTTGGTTTATTTTATTCTTGATTTATTAATGAAAATAATTTGTTATTGAAAAAAGAAAGTTTACGTGACTTATTTACAGTCATGTCCGTTTACAATCACGTCCCATTGAACACATCGAAACATAGTTTTGAATAATATAAAGCCTACGTATCATTCGTTTGTATTTTCTCGATCTTTTTATCCATTACCAATTTTATTATTACGAAAATCTGACAGCCGCGATCTGAAAAAAAGTGTCACAGGTCTAGCCTGTAAGAGCCACGCTGGCTGACTGATTCGTCAAGGAACGAAAGTGATGACACTACTTGTAAAAGGCAAAAGATGAGAGGACGATAGTGAATGTGTGCTCAGAATAAAACGGCGTATGTGCCCAAACATATTGACGTCTTTTTATGAATTAAAATTGTTATTAATTGAAAAACTGTCTTTACAGAATTTAGATAGTGGTATTCTCTACAATTTAAAGTAACATCTTTTCCATAACTCATAGTAGTTATGCCATAAAGTCCCAAAAAGAAAAAATATAGACCTAACTTTGCATTTTTTTTGTATCGAGAAAATTTCAATGAATCGTGTTTTCAACTTTGTGAGAATTTATATCATATAGTCAATTACTATATTCCAAGTTTTAAGATCTGTAGTCCATAAGCGTACGAAAAAAAGTAAAAAATAAAAAGCGTATTTTTACTGACCTATCCCCTTAAGTACACACAACATAAAGAAAAGAAATCATTACAAAAAAGTAACAACTAAACACTAGAATATTGTGTTTCTCACGGCTGCGCCAAATAGACCCAGTTCAGAAAATGACGAACAACTAGTGCCCGACGCTGGTGGTATAACGACTAACCCCCATAAATCAAATAATCAGTGACCTCGTCCTCAAAGGAAACGCTGACGACACGACTCCGGCACGAGGTGATAAATGTCGTCGGGTGTCAAATTAAATAACGTTTAGCGGAGCGGATTAGTCCGTGACGACATCTCCTAGGCGGAAGATACACTGGGAGAATTTCGTATTTGAATAAGAAATTACGATAGTTAAAAGTTGACGGTTGGTGCTGTGGGTAGCGATTGCGAAAGAATTCGATTCCCGCACGGAACAAATATTTATATGATCTGTAAGTAGTTGTTCCGGGTCTGGGTGTTTGTGTACCTATACAGGGTGACTTTTTTACCACCGTCCAAAATTTTTCTAGGCATTAGGTATCAATCACTAACCCCATTTTTGAAAAAATCTTTTTATAGATAACATTGAGACGTGATATCTCTATATTTTTGTATTGAGTGATACAAAAAGAAAAAACACGTATTTAATGATTTTCGCCAAAGATTAATTAATATATTAAAATTTGGATGGTGACTAAAAAATCATCCTGTATGTTACTGTAAAAGCGCGAATTACGGTAAATGTGAGGTGCTGGCACCCCGACGGACAATTTAGGTTAGAAGAGGATGGCGGGGACTGAAAGACCCCGCCATCTATTCGTGGTTATTTTTTTTTTAAACCACGAAGAAGTAGGAGTTGAACGTGACAACGTCATAAAAAAATACTGCAGTTACGTTGCTATAAACAAACAATTGACACGCCGTTTCTATGGAACGCTACAGAGCGAGGTAACGCCGCATGACATCTTTTTTTCAGCCATCGAAATAAAAGACGTTATCACGGCAAAAAACAGGTTTTAAATATATTAAAATTTGTGAGTCCGAGTGTCGAAGGACAATTATATTATTAAAATTATGTTTTACATTTAAACATAATTCTATTTTACATAATTTTATTTCCAAGTAAACAAAACGTTAATTTCTTTAAAAAAAATTGTTTTGACCAGAAATTAACCTCATATATTTTACAGGTTGCCACAAAGATACGGATCAATACCGCTCAACAGTAGGAAACAGTAACAAATATTAGCAAACAAACTTTAAACCTCACTCGACGAGAGTTAGTTCAAGTTAATTTAACTGTTACAACTTGTGCCAATGGAAAAGTTACTGACACACTCGTGTCTATCACTAATGGATACCGAAAAGAATCTGGAAAATGAATTAGGTAAGTATTTTAATTTTTACCCGACTACGGTAAAGTCAAAAGGAGGATTATGATTTTGACCGGTATGTATTTAAAATAATCAAATTGAATAATCAGTAGTTCAGTTCTCGCTCGCCATATCCTACTTCCTACTAATATGATAAATGCGAAAGTATGTGAGGATGTGTGTGTGTGTGTAGGTATGTTTGTTACTCTTTCACGCAAAAACCACTGAACGGATTTGGCTAAAATTGGTACACAGATAGGTTATAACCTGGATTAACACATAGGATAGTTTTGATCCCGATTTTATGTTCCCGTGGGATAATTTTCGAGTTGTAGCAGGTGAAGCCGCTGGCAACAGCTAGTCTTACTATATATTCACTAATATAATTCTCATTAAGTCGAAATATCTCTTAAGCTAGGACATTCCCTTTCATCTGAATTTAGCACGGAATCTTATCAAAAATTCATTCGTCCATGCCTTTAATCATAAATACATACGAAAATATGTCTTTCTGTTTGTTTGTTTATTAATACTTTTCATGCCTTTATTTTTGTGTTTGAAAATTATTAAAACGTTCTCTTACCCGAACAACCGTAGTGCGATTTTTCTTACAACCAGTAATAAGGGGAAACTCACCGTCCGATTAAGAACCAGGGCCTCAATTCTGTAATAAAAAGTAGGTTAACATCAACAATTTTAAACGTCGTCATTTTACAAACAAGATGAGGCCGGTGTTTCGTACCTGACTACTCTGAGAAGAAACAGCCGAAACAAACTCAGAGGTCACAGTCTCTTTTAAAGTCCCATGAGTTTTCAGTTATTCTACACGTAAACTGGAACTTTGACATTTTCAAATTGACTTTCAAGGAAAAATTAGTTCCTTCTTCGCACACCAGAGGCGCTGTTCCATTTATCCATACAAGAAACGCTGTAAATACTGTAAAAACGCTGTAAAGTAAAATAGTTAAAACTCGTGATAAGGGTGCTGATATTGTATTGGCCAAGTCACACTTCATCATCATCAGCCGGAAGACGTCCACTGCTGAACATAGGCCTCCCCCTTAGACCGCCACGCCGAACGACACTTCGCCACTTGCATCCATCGGCTGCCCGCGACCCTCACGATGTCGTCGGTCCACCTAGTGGGAGGCCTGCCTACGCTGCATCTTCCGGTCCGTGGTCACCACTCGAGAACTTTTCTTCCCCATCGGTTGTTAGTTCTACGAGCGATGTGGCCTGCCCATTGCCACTTCAACTTGCAAATTTTATGAGCTACTAGCAAACCCGTTTCGCCATCAGATGGCTTCGTTTTCTTTGCTATAAACCTCACGAAGCCCAAGACCTTTCCAACGAACGCAAAACCGTGGAAATCGGTTCGTGCGTTCTGGAGTTATATCGTCAGGAAAGAAAACCCGACTTATTTTTATATAGTAGAAGATGTCGGTGACTCTGGTTCCAATCCAACTTCAGATAATAATTATAATAGACAGGTGAAGCAGCGTACAAAAGCAAAGTTAGTAATATTAAATTCTTCGGTTCCCTCCCGGTGTGTCCCCTCCCGATTTCATCCCTACTGACGGCACTCTCACCCGGATCCTCGTGGTAGACGCACAAACAGCTTACCGGTGTATATTATATATAACTTATATACTTCGTTAGTTACTATAAACGGTGAGTGTGTTTTTGAAAAAGTGTGGAAGTTTAGTGTTTTGTTACGTTTTGTAAAGAAAAAGTTATTTTTGCGATGCAACTAGTGTTTTTACCAGAAATATGAGTTCGGAAAGATATTTTTTTAAGTGTTTATAAGAAAAATAAAGTTTATTAAAAACAAGTATCTAGGAAAATCCGCCTATTAACGTAGCAATATTGTGAGAAATAAATTAAAACCCCGACTGTGTCTAACTCATTCAACAAATAAAAATGTAAACAAGAAGTGATTAAAGGTGTGCGTCCACAGGTCGGCATCGCACGTATCGGACGTATCGTACGTAACGGATTTTAGTTTGCCTTGTATGAAAACTCATACAACTGCGTCCACTGATCCGCATCGTACGGACGGCTCATCGGCAATGCCTTAATGCGATGCGTACCGATGACGTCACACGGAATGCCGATCAGTGGAAGCGATGAAGGTGGCATCGGCAATCCGATTACTGATACTCGCGTCGGCAATCCGATCGCTGCCGACACAGAAATTCGTTTGATGCGATGCGTCCGATACGTACGATGCGGAACTGTGGACGCTTACCATTAGTATCTACTTCAAACAAAAACCCATAAACAGATCAATCTGTAAGATCTGCTTTATATTTGACCACTATATCGCCATGGTAAGCGATGATGTGGTCGACGATGAAGCACGCTTGTCTAGAAGTAACATTTTTATTCGGGATTAAATATAATGACCACCATAAAATGCTTTGACACCCTTAGCTACTACACTTTTTTTTTTTTTAGCGTGGTAAAATCATCAAATGAGTCCTCCAACCCCGGGCAGGGCGGGAGGGACTGTCAGACTTCTACTGACTAAAATCCACGGTGTCCTTCATAACCTGTTCTGTTCCGGGGTTACGGTAAGGGAATAATCCCGCGACCCGGCAGGCTTTGGCCCTCTGAGAGGGGGGCCCCGTCATTTTGCTGACGCTCTTTGAGGCGCGCGTGGGACACAACGCGCCGTCGACCCGGGCATGGTCCTTGGTCGGGCAGCGAGTTGCCCTTTACTCGCTGCCCGCATGCCCGCGCCTACGGTGGCCGGAGATCATCGAGCGACGTCCGTCGCCGTGGGCGCCTACCACTTCCCACTCCGTCTCGCCCCGCAGCATGGCCGCAACCAATGCCGGGCGCGAGAGGTCTCCGCCTATCGCAGCCGTGAGGACACGTCGGTGCTCCGCCCAAGCTGGGCATAGCTACTACACTTCAAATTGTATTCGAACACCAAATATAGTAAATGATCACCAAATCTTAGCGAGCAAAATAATGTGTTATATATAAATGGTCACCAAATCTAAAACTCGCTTTAGCAAGATTTCAGGGACACCCCGAAGTTCGGTTTGGTTAGGTTCCTTTAAACCTTGTACACAGAAATAGAAGGCTTCGTCGACCCTGCTTAGGTAGTTTTTTTTTTATTACACCTCGTTATGACATATTTTAATGAACATATCTTGGTGATCGTTTACTACTTTTGGGTTGACAATGATTTATTTGGAGTCATTTTGATTAAATAGGATAGCGAAATGTTAAAACTGGTTGTAATTTTAAATTAAAATGTGGGTTTCATTTTGGTGATAATTTACTATTTTTGTCTGTTATATGTTACTATAACTGGTGGTAAGTTAAACATAAGCCTTTTTATTCACTCTTGGAACTTCAAAAGTGCCTGTAACTGGCCTACTTGAAATGAATGCTTTGATTTTGATACAAGTACTCTTTTCCCAGATGGTGTTCATCCGTCCCTCAAGCATTCCATTTCCATCAACATGGCGTCGATTCCCGACTGACAAGGGAACTCTTCGCATCCAAGACCTCACGGAAGATATGCATGAAGAGGCTATGGCGCTGCTCACCCGTTACTTTATGAGGGATGAACCTCCTTGCAAATATATTGGTGAGTTTTTATTTTAACGTGGTAAAATCATCAAATGAGTTCTCCCACCCAGGGCAGGGCGGGAGGGATTGTCAGACTCGTGCTGACTAAAATCCACGGTGTCCTTCAATAACAGTAATTATATTCCAATGATATTCCACAACTATCACACAACGCTATCTAGTCCCAAGCTAAGCAGAGCTTGTGTTACGGGTACTGTCTAGACAACTGATAAACATACTTATATATTTCTAAATACATAAATATTATACAGGACAAATGAACGTGCTCATCACACAAACATTTGTCCTGGGTGGGAATCAAACCCATGACCTCCGGCATAGCAGTCAGGGTCACTAACCACTACACCAGCAGGCCAGTCAATAGTTCTTTATGTTTCGGGGTCACGGTAATGACTAATGAGATAAGTCCGCGACCCCGGCAGGCTTTGCCTTCTAGAGGGGGGCCACCGTGGAACACAAAGCGCCGTCGACCCGGGCATGGTCCATGGTCGGACAGCGAGTTGACCTTTACTCGCCGGTATTTGGTTACTTTTTAGTTTGACACGGTTGGCGCAATGGCTAAGCGATCACTTGTACAAAACACGACGACGCGCGCGACACGCAAAACACGACGACGTAAGTCAGTCGAATTGCATCGTTATATCATAGCAATAAGGACGATTTTGATTTTAATTAGTAGATGTGGCAATTGCAAAACGCACGAGCAAGTCGCTTCTAGTTGTTCTCAACTTCATTACCACATAAAAAAGTAAAAAAAAATAATTAACCGCCTTCAAAAACAACCATAAAAAAGGGTAAAATAACCTACAAAATAACTTTTCTTTCTGAAGTCGGTGGCTTTGTTTTTTTATTTCGTTGTCTATTTGCGACCGAAAAAAAATTAAAAAAAAACATACCGACCGAATTGAGAACCTCCTCCTTTTTTTGAAGTCGTTTAAAAATCTTCCCTCAGGCATCCAGAACTACCCCTCAGCAGTGAAAGAGCTGCAGAACTTATGGCGGACCCCGCTGAAGGAGAACCTGTCCTTGGTTTGCGTGGAGGACAATGATGAACAGCCTCCCAAGATCGTGGGGGTCAACGTGCTCACTGTGGTGTGTAAGGAAGATAAGGAAGAGCCTTTCCATGTAAGAAACTCATTATCTTAGTAAGTGGTAGATTTATAAGCCTTTTTTTTTGCATCGTGGTTAAATTATCAAATGGGTTCTCCCACCTCGGGCAGGGCGGGAGGGACTGTCAGACTTGTACTGTCTAAAATCCACGGTGTCCTTCAATAGCCCTTTACGATCCAGGGACACGGTAATGGAATAAGTCCTGCGATCCCAGCAGGCTAAATGGCCTCTAGAGGGGGTCCCGTCATGCTGACGCTCTTTGAGGCGCGCTTAGAAACACAGCGCGCCGTCGAGCCGGGCACAGTCCATGGACAAGCGGCGAGTTGCCCATTACTCGCCGCTCGCATGACCGCACCTACGTTGGCCGGAAATTGTTTTGCGACGTCTGACGCCGTGGGCGTCTACCACGGTGGCTGGGGCGGACTGAGGACGCTATCCTCTCTCTCTCACGGCCCGCCTCCTCCTTCGCGAGCATAACTGCTTCGTAGAAGGAGGCGACCGCTTCCCACTCCGTCTCGCCCCGCAGCATGGCCTCGAACAATGCCGAGCGCGAGAGGCCTCCACCTAGATGTGTAACCTTGGAAAATGGGTGACTTGCCGTCCGATGAAGGATCAAACCCGGATCTACAGAGTGTAGTGTTCTACGCGCGCCTCAAGGAGCTAACAGACTGACCGTATAGTCCCAGACATCTGCCGGATTTGCGTCGAACCTAGAAGTTTAATTATTGTATCGGGAAATAAAATCAGCGTCTTTGAAAACATTACAAACCAAGTACGCAAAAACGGATGCATGCGAGTGACGTCACGGGGTATCCATTATATGCTAAAACTCTCTGTAGAATGTGACAAACACTTTTTCGAAAAACGACCAAAATAGATTCAGCCAAACGCGAGATAATCGCGGAAAAACACATAAAACATTCAGGTCGAACTGAGAACCTACTTTTTTAAAGTGGGATAAAATAATATTTGTTTTTATTTTGTGCCTGTATCAATCCTGCTACATAAAGAAGATCAACTATCAATTTTCAATCAATCAAAAAACATCATCATCAGCTATATAAAGTTCCCACTGCTGGGACACAGGCCTCCTCTCTGTGAGAAGGAGTGGGTCACAATCCACCACGCGGGCCCAGTGCGGATTGGTGGATGTCACATGTCTTCGAATTTTTGATTCTAGGACATGCCGGTTTCCTCACGATGTTTTCCTTCACCGTTTTGAGAGCAGTGGTGATGAAATAAATTACACAAAGTAATGCGCCTGGTGGGGTTCGAAACCACGACCTACAAATCGTAAGTCGGGACCGATACCACTGGCCAACCACTGCTCTCATCAAAAAACATAAAAAGACTTTATTCTTTTCTAGACGGACGACAAAATCTGGGCCCAACTCTTCGGCGCCGTTGACCTGGTGAGCAGAGGAGTGGACATTTTCGAGAAGTATGGAGTAGACAAGTACCTGACTGCTTACGGACTAGTAGTGGACCCCGCGTGGAGAGGATGTGGGGTTGGCAAGGAGCTGCTGTTAGCCAGGTATTTTAATTTATATTTTTTCATTTTACATTCCACAACCATCACACAACGCCGTCTAGTCCCAAGCTAAGCAGAGCTTGTGTTATGGGTAGTAGACAACTGATAAACATCGATTTATATTTCTTAATACATACATATTATAGATAAATTACACCCAGACAAAGAATAAATGATCGTGCTCATCACACAAACATTTGTCCCTGGGTGGGAATCGAACCCTCGACCTCCCGCATAGCAGTCAGGGTCACTAACCACTAGACCAACAGGCCAGTTGGTTGTTTCTAGAGCAGTGGCGGCACAGTTGTGTTGGCCCCGACTTACGAGTTGTAGGTTGTAACTCGTTCAAGTTTCGTTAAAATCCGTCGAGTAGTTTTTATTTCTATATCGGTTATACAGACAGACAGTTACGGATTGCATTTTTAGCATCAGTATCGATCCCTAATCACCCCCTGATAGTTATTTTGGAAATATATTTCATGTACAGAATATACCTCTCTACATATTTATTGTGAGCATAGAAGACTAGCTGTTGCCAGCGGCTTCACCCGCTACAACTCGAAAATTATCCCACGGGAACATAAAATCGGGATAAAAACTATCCTACGTGTTAATCCAGGTTATAAACTATCTGTGTACCAAATGACAATGCCAGATCCTGCCCCACCTTTCAGCCCTTATTACAGGAAATATAAACTAATGAAAAATATTAAATGAAAATAAGACCCCTGATTACATAATTGTTATTCTGCAAAGGATGCTTTTAAAAAGTTAGTGATAAAAGGATTTCGAAAACCCAAAAACCATTTCCTGTTTTCATCGCGGCCATGTGCGTTACGCATTAAGCATACCTACACGCAGAGAAAATGACAAATGACACCTTTTAATGTGTTATTGTTCGGATTTAAATATGCAATATTCAGTTTTAATAAAACATTATTTTCAATAAGTGTGTTTAACGAAAATAATGTTTTTTTTTATATAAATCACATTATGAATATGCACTCTTAAAAATATTTCACATTTGAGCATGAATGATTAGGTACAACGAAACGTCATCGACGCGGAAATACCTAATCAAAACATAGCCCTATCATAAAATCTGGACTGAGCACTTCAATTTACGTAGTACCCAAAAATGAACCGTAATCGCCACCGTTTAGGTTTTTTTTTGATTTGCTATAATTAGCATGACGAAAGAGAAGAGCAACTTGGATGGCGCTTGTCCCTTCCCTCTAATTCCCAGAAAGTAGTATGGATAGAAATAGTAAAATATAACACTTCTTACCTGTTTTTTTTTTTTTTTCGTGGCAAAATCATCGATTGAGTCCTCCAACCCCGGGCAAGGCGGGAGGGACTGTCAGACTTGTACTGACTAAAATGTGTGCGGTGAACGGTGTCCTTCGGTAGCCCTTTGTGTGCCGGAGTCGCGGTATACGTATGTCCCGCAACCCCGGCAGGACTGTGGCCCTCTATAGGGGGGCCTCGTCACTATGCTGACGCTCTTTGAGGCGCGCGTGGGACACAACGCGCCGTCGAACCGGGCATGGTCCATGGTCGGGCAGCGAGTTGCCCTTTACTCGCCGCCCGCATGCCCGCGCCTACGGTGGCCGGAGATCGTCCCGCGACATCCGTCGCCGTGGGCGTCTACCACTGCGTCTCGGGCGGAGGGAGGACGGTATCGTCTCCCTCAAGCGGCCCGCCTCCTCCTTCGCGAGCATGACTGCTTCGCAGAAGGAGGCGTCCGCCTCCCACTCCGTCTCGCCCCGCAGCATGGCCGCAACCAATGCCGGGCGCGAGAGGTCTCCGCCTATCGCCGCAGTGAGGACACGGCGGTGCTCCGCCCAAGCTGGACAGTCCTGCACAGTACGCTCCACCGTGTCCTCCGGGCGATCCTCGCAGTGGTGACACCCGGGCAACTCTTACTTGTTAACCTTATTTACTTTTTCGGCTTTAAAATTGCTTTCAGGTTTATTTTTCAATATTCTTTTTTATTTTTGTTGTCGCCAATGTTCCTGATATTGTTGTGATAGACAGATCGATGCGCCGCGTAATGATATATAATAATCGATGATACCATCTCGCATGACGAGAACCTTCTGAACTGAAAGCTGAGAAATATAAATAAATGAAATATCTCAACTTAGCACGCGCGGTTGTCGGAGTGGGAATGTGAGCTCGGCTATCATTGTGCCGATTTATCGTTACAGCCAATGGCCTGATGGCAAAGGGCCTCGACGAATACCTTTCAAGGCTCTCTCTAGGTAGACGGATCAAGGCCCTGATTTTGAAGGCAGTGTTCCTAAACACGGCCCGCATTGTGAGGAGGTACCTGTTTCTGTCCCTAACCACCCCGCCCTACCACCACGCCCTAACCACCGGTAGTTTGGACCCCGCTCCCACACCGGCGGACTACTGTTTTTACGTTTATAAATGTTTTTTTAAGAAATATTTAAAAACGTAATAACATGTGTTTTGGTTACCTACCCTATTCATCATCATCATCATCATCTTATCAGCGGTAAGACGTCCACTGCTGAACATAGGCCTCCTTTGGACTTCTAGTAAGACCGGTTGTAAGCGGCCTGCATCCAGCGTGATCCTGTGGCCTTCATAAGATCGTCTGCCCACCTATTGGGTGGACGTCCTACGCTGCGCTTGCCGGTGCGTGGTCTCCATTCGAGAACCTTACGGCCCCATCGGCCATCAGTTCTGCGAGCTATATTATGGCCTGCCCACTGCCATTTCAACTTGCTAATTCGTTGGGCTATGTCGGTTACTTTGGTTCGTCTACGAATCTCCTCATTTCTGAGGCATGAGTGCGCAGTCCATTTTGTATATTGTTTGTGTATTTTATCCTTGTGTCAAAATGTCACAACTGACATTATGGACAAAGTCATTTGATTTTTGGGTGGCTATTGTGTTTGTTTTTTACAAATTATAAATGTGTTTGAATTATCTTACAGCTTCCACCAACATCTGTAATCCGTCAAGATTGTTAGTTTTGTATTGTGTGTGCTTTGTGGCTAGACCAGCATTGTGAAAATAGGGACGTGACGTTAACGTATGCTCGACATAGGTATCTAACCTAAATGTGATATTTTATCCAATTAAACAGAAACGGCAGGATTATAGACTTATAAAACATGATTTTACTTATAACTGATAAAGCACAAATAGAATGTTACATTTGGTATAGTTGGAAGCCAAATTTTATTTGGTGGGTCATAGCTCTAAGGAGCACCTGGCATTGTCTTTTGAGCCAAATCAGTTCAGTGGTTTTTGCGTGAAAGAGTATCAAAAATACCTAGATACACATATATATTCATCCTCACAAACTTTCGCATTTATAATATTAGTAGGATAGGATTAGTAGGAAGTAGGATAAAGATAGATAAACAATATACAAATGTACTCTATGTAGATAAATGAAGATACTTGATAGGATTTTGGAACGAAGTTCCTTATCGCGCGTTGTGAAAGGGGGTTAGACGGAAAAAATTCTTACGAAAAGTTGTCACGACACTTTTTGGAACGAAGTTCCTTATCGCGCGTTGCGAAAGGGTGCTAGAGCTCAAAGAGTGGAGTGGAGTGGAGTGGAGTCGCGACGATTATTTTTGTTGAGTGTATACAGTAACTTCGTTCCATCCGGGTGTCCCTTGACACCTCTCAAGTTTTATTTTTAATGTCTCGTTTAGCCTATTTGTTAGTACCATGACAACCTTCGCAATAAACAGGCAGGACGACGGCTTTTTTTCGTTTCCATAACAACGATATCAACAACTTGCTGTCAAAAATACATTGTGAAGTTATTTCTTCGTATTCTCCAAGAAGTATTCCTAGATTTTTTTTTCTATTTTTTATCAGAATGGCAGACACAAATTATACAACTGTGGACTTTGAAATCTTTGGAAAAGTGCAAGGCGTCTTTTTTAGGAAACATACTCAAAAGAAAGCTGGTGATCTCGGACTCAAGGGATGGGTGATGAATACTACTCGTGGCACTGTGATAGGACAGCTGCAGGGGCCAACATTCGCTGTTACGCAAATGAAGCATTGGCTACAAAAGGAGGGAAGCCCCAAATCACGAATTGAAAAGGCCTCGTTCAAAAACGAGAGCCCGATCACTAACTGTGCTTTCAAAACTTTCGAGATACGAAAATAGCTATGAAAACATGTGACTTTACTCGATTGCATTTTGTCTATTTAAATTATGTACTTTTTTACTTAATAATATTTTGATATCAATAAAATGCGAATAAAATTATTTTGCCAGCAGCATCACCCGCTACATAACTCGAAAATAATCCCACGGGATCGTAAATTCGGGATAAAAACTATCCTATGTGTTAATCCAGGTCTATCTGTGTGGAAAGCCCAAACCCTCTCGTGGGGTAACTCGGCCCATGTTACGTTTTGTTCTAAGACTTTTGGAAATTCGCGAAAAAAAAAATTTTTTTTCATACAGATGTGCCCGACCAATTTCTCGTTTTGCATAAAAAAAACATTTTTTTTTCGAATTTCCAAAAGTCTTATAACAAAAATTGTTCAGTAACATGGGCTGAGTTACACCACGACAGGTTTTGCGCTTTTGGCGTTACACGTTGTATATGTTATAGTGTAGCTGGGCTCTTGGTGTTCCACATCAGGTGTTCCAGATCTTCAAATTTTAATTCTCTGAGCAGAAAATGCTCATCACGTAGAACAATTTTTGCTATCGCATCATTTTTGTATCTCTTATAGTTTAGCTGGTCTGTTGCGGTTCTGCACCAGGTGTTCAAGTTTCCAAGTTAAATTATTCCGTCATAAATTATTTCTGTGTACAATACATAAAAGAAAAAAAAAACATATCGACTGACTTCAAAAAGGATTTTGAAGTCGGTTAAGATACTATACCTAGCACTTGGCGATAATTCTACAAATAAATTAAAAAGCGAGATTCTCTTCATAGAAACCTACGATCCAATTACAGACGTTATTACGGATGCCTCTTAGATTCTTCAGTCCCGGGGTAATGGGGAATTTATCGGGAATGTATCCCGGAATGCGGGACGTGCCTGTGGCGGGTTATTGAATATTATAGGTTATATAGATAGCTGTTCGGGGTGATAGGATTCTTTTGTGATATTAATATTGAGCAGTGGTGGCCCAGTGGTATCGGCCCCGACTTACGAGTTGTAGGTCGTGGGTTCGAATCCCGGCAGGCGCATTACTTTGTGTAATTTATTTCATCACCACTGCTCTCAAAACGGTGAAGGAAAACATCGTGAGGAAACCGGCATGTCCTAGAACCAAAAATTCTAAGACATGTGACATCCACCAATCCGCACTGGGCCCGCGTGGTGGATTATGGCCCACCCCTTCTCACAGAGAGGAGGCCTGTGTCCCAGCAGTGGGAACATTAATAGGCTGATGATGATGATGATGATGATGATTAATATTGAGTGTAAGATGTCGAAGTTTATTAATGAACCTTATACTAGTTTATCCTGGCGGCTTCGCTCGTGTCGTGTATAGAATAGAAAACATTTATTTGATAATGGACACACACACAGACATATTTAAAAAATAAAATATACACCAAAAGGGTTACGACGTGTACGATTCTCTCAAGGGATTATAATATTTTTTTTACTTGTTAAATGATAATAGTACTATTAGTACCGCTCTCTGTTTTTTTTTGTGTATCGTCAAATGAGTCCTCCCACCCCGGGCAGGGCGGGAGGGACTGTCAGACTTGTACTGACTAAAATCCACGGTGTCCTTCAGTAGCCTGTTATGTTCCGGGGTCACGGTAAGGAAATAATCCCGCGACCGATGCATTATTAGGCTAAGGAATTTTGTAAAATAGTAAATATTTTTTTTTATATTTTCGAACTTAAAGGTAATATAAAATAAAAAGTTGCTATCAGAAACAATTTTTTAACATTCATTAGAACACACTGATAGTCGTCGTAGTAATTATTTAAAGATGCCTATTACGAACGGCGTAGACCAGTCTAAGGCTGCTTTTCCACCAGAGATGCGCTATGCTACGTTGCTAAGGATGCGTTTGATATCCACCAATCATACTCATTATGTGTGTGTGCGTTATGAAAACAAATGAATGTGATTGGTGGATATCAAACGCATCCTTAGCAACGTAGCATAGCGCATCTCTGGTGGAAAAGCAGCCTAATGCTACGTCGTAGCCAGGACCTATGCTACGTCGTAGCCAGAATCAATGCTACAGCGTAGCCAGTTTCAAGGCTACGGCGTAGCCAAGACCAAAGCTACGGCGTAGCCAGGACCAATGCTACGGCGTAGCAAGAACAACTGCTACGAGAAGCAAGGACTACTTCACTGCTACGCTGAAGCTACGGCGTAGCTAACATAATCGCTACGTCGCCGTCGCGTCAGCTTGTGGTGACTTTTTGTCGCGGAGACATTTTACCTTTGCATTAAATTTTTTAACAGGTTTTAGAACACATTGATAGTCGTCATAGCTATTAAGATGCTTACTAATACGAATGATGTGGCGATGACGATTACTACGACGTAGCCAAAACCAATGCTAAATCGTAGCCAGGGCCATATTAGGGTTGAAATACGTCTGGCAGCACGGAATCGCCTTTTTCCGTCGCCCTTTCTCTTTCTGTCGCTTAGAACTGCCATTTACTAGACCGAGACAATGCGATAGCACGCGGCCGCCTCGAGGATTCCGCCGCGTGTTATCGCATTATGCTTTCTGTCTGTCCAATAACTATGGCGTAGCCAAAACCAATGCTACGTCGTAGCCAGGACCAATACTACGGCGCAGCCAGGACCTAGGCTTCGGGCTAGCAAGAACAACTGCTACGTGACGTGAAGCAAGAGGACCACTACACTGCTACGCTGTAGCACGTTCAATAGCTACGGCGTAGCTAGCACCATCGCTACGTCAGATTGTGGTAACTTTTGCCGCGGAGACTTTTTTGTCTTCCTTTCAAGTGCTTTAAAGATATTATATCGAAGTGAGCTCTTATTGGTTACAAATAGTTTCTAGCGGCCCATACATTAGACAGGGAAACAAAAAATTTCAACAAAAAACTTCAGGGAAGAAAGAATGAATACCTATAAGAAAAATCTTTTTATTTCGCCAAAAAAAAAAGGCATTAACAGTGAGTGTCGCCTCTTAAAGAGCAAGTGAAACCGACAAGAAAAAGTTTGTTAATTAACTTTTCATTTACTGTACTTGTAAGTAACTTTAAAGTAGCTTACTGAGGCTTTATTGTAATTTTTTCTGTAGGCAAATAATGAAAGCTCTAAGCTATCTAAAACAGAATGTGAGAAAAAGAAAAATCTCGACTTTTAATCATTTATTAAACAGTACAATAAAACAAACTAATAACGCAAACCAATAACAAATAAATAAACGAACACAGTCCATTTGACAATAATCTAAAATTAAAAGTTTACATTAAAAAAAATTATCCCATTTGCCCACTGTCTCGGCATATTAAGCAATGATATGGTCGACAATGAAGCACGATTGCCTAGAAATATTTTAAGCGCGACCGTAAACTATAAGAAAAAATCGAAAGTTTAAAAAATATATGTATGGTAAGGGGAGATTATTTGGTGAGAAAGGCAACTCAGTGATAGAGTCTTAAAAGTCTCTCAAAACGTTACCTATGCATGCAGTAAAATACGAAATGATGCAACTACTTCACCACTAAAGTGGACAAGACGTAGTGACACATCATTTCGCATTACAGCATGCATAGGTAAAGTTTTGAGAGAGTTTTAAGACTCTATCAGTGAGTTACCTATCTCTCCAAATAATCTCCCTTTACCCTACTGATTGCCCTCCGATAAACATCAGAAGTGGACGATCCGTTAGGATTATTCTAACAGTGTGCGGTATCTAATACGATTTTTTTAAAACGTTGCCCCACACTAGGAATCTCCCGTGTCGTGGGTGCGTTTACAAACATATAAACTGACATACACAAACACCCAGACCCGAAACAACTGCTTGTAGATCTCTCAAATATTTATAATTCATAAAATGTATGCATCCCTGCATACAAGTGCCTTACTTCGAGCATCAGTATTTTTCTGTTAGTTTCTTATAATAAGCAGTCGCGCTAAAAATAAAATATTCAAAATAAGTAGCTAAAAAAACTTCGTTCAAAAATTATTTTTATCCGTTTTATCCAACTTATGTCTTTGTTTACAATCAACTTTAACCTTCTTCTTTTCTGGAATCACATTCCTTTTAATATGAGTAATTGGTTGCAAGTTATCATACTCCAATTCGTTATAATATTTATGTTTATTCCTGTCCGCCGGATTAGGGAAATATGCCGCGTACAATTTATCATCCACATTATAAAGTTTCACATCAATCGTGTGTTGAAACAGGGCACCACTCAGCAACATTCTTTCTATAATCACGCAGGAGTTATGAGTAATTTTATTCCCCCATATGTTCAAAAACCGTAAAAAGTACGGTTTCTTTATCGAATTTAAAATGTCTATGATACCAATATCTGTCAGATTGTTCCGTCCAATGTCTAAGGCGCGGATTTTTGAGAAAGGCAACCCGAAACTTAACGCTCTGGCTCCTGTGTCGTTGATTCCATTGCCTGCTATATTTAGAAGAATTAATTGAGGTCCTTCCGCTAAGTATCTTGCTAGCAATTCGATTCCGTAATCACCAATTTTATTGAAACCCAAATCCAGGAACAGTAAAGTTGTATTCTTTCTCAATCCTCTCACGAAATACTCCACATCGTGGCTTATAAATTGATTCTTTTGCAAATGCAACTCAACTATGCTAGAATTTCTTTCCAGTAAATATTCGATATGGTAGGCAAACCATTTAGATTCGTACGGATATCGATTAAACATGGGCATCGCTCGACTAAAATCGAATACTCGTAGTGTTGTATTCGCTCCATGATCGATTCTTAGTGCTGTTACGATGTGAGCGATACTCGGTAATGTCTGATTCGTTTCTCCTAAGTCCAAGTACTCGACAGTTTTGTTAATAACTAAAAATTTAGCGAATAACTCCCCGCCTTTTGTTCCTATGTGATTTCCATTCAATCTTAAATATCTAAGCTTTATTAAGTCCGCATATTTTGCTAATTTTTCAATCGATATTCGTGTCAATCGATTATTCATAATGTTCAAGTTCATGATGCTCGATCGGCCTTTGACGAGGAGTTTTTTTAAGATTATATAAAAGCCTTTATCTGTAATGTTATTGTAACTAAGATCTAACTTGGTAATGCGTCTTGGTAACTCTTTTATATACCTGCAAATAGCTCTTAAGTCCGTGTCCTGGATTCGTCGATTATATCTCAGTTCAATATCCTTACCCCGGAGGATCAAGAAGCCAGTTCCATCAGAATTTCTTTCCGTAAACAGATTAAGTCTGATATCATTGATTTCTGGTTTCGGTAATTTCTTTTTCGTTCCAGTAATTTTTCCCAAAATTTCGACTTTGTTGCAAAGACATTTAGGTGTAAGCTTTTTAGCCATTTTTGGTAAGAAAAATCGGAGCTGTTGTAAAAAATTATACAAAATATTTTGGTTGTCAAAACTGTAATGACGTGACACTGTCATTTATGTTATTTTTTTAACTTTTCTCCATGAAGTTTTTGTTATTGTTAAAACATACGATACTTCGTGGTATTGTGAATGCCATCCGCTCTTCGTAGTCGTACGTGTAATAATAATGAATTTACATGCGTAGACTACAGGCTCATGTCCAAAATGGATGGGTCATATATAGGACGATATAAGAGCATAAAATATAACATTCAGCACTATGTCGTCACTTGTAAGTTGTCCAACTGAGTGCTGTACATAGAGAAATCAAAAGTGCAGGTAGAGTGAGTACCTACCTACATGACCAAAGCAATATATTTTTGTACGGCATTTTTACCATCAATAGATCCATGAAAAATAATAAGAAAGCGCGCAGTGTCGTAAAAAATGGTGTGCCACAAAGTCGGTTAGTTTTTTTGATTTTCAGACTAATTTGGTCATTTCAGGTATACGGCATCAGTTTCATACTGTTTCAGTACAGCTTCTAATCCATTATTTCGCCGTACATAAATTATGCGACAAGGGGAAAAAATCAGAAAAACCCTGATTTTTCTCGAAAAGTATAATAATCAAAACGATTCCTCGTGCCCCCGATTGGAACAAAAGTGACTGACATGACCTTTTCTTTTTTTTCACAGGATCCCACTATGTAAAGCACTGAACATCAAAGTAACAGCCACAGTTTTCACAGCAGGAGCTTCCCAAGCCGTTGCCAAGAAAGCAGGCTTCGTCGATTTATACGAAATAACGTATGAAGAACTAGCTCAAAAAGGTTTCGTATTTCCCGGAGTTGAAAAGGATACGAAGTCTTCAAAATTAATGGCATTGGCAATAGAATAATTAAAAGAAATATAACGGTTTTGCCAATTCTTGGGTGAATTTAGTGCCCATTCGCCTGAGAGCTTTTTTTTCGGCGTTAAAAAAGCGCTGAGTTTTAACAAAAAGGTTAATTGAACTTAAATGTCACTGCCCAGTAGGGATGGGCGTTGAATCAACGAACTAGTTGAATCAACCGTTGCCGTTGATCTCCTGTCAACGTATTAACGTTAACTGAATATGAATCAACTAGTTGAATTCGTCAACGACGTTTATGAGTTGAACTCGTTCGTTCGTTCGTTCTCGTTAATTCAACGAGAACGAACGAGTGTACAACTAGTTGAATTCGTCAACGACGTTTATGAGTTGAACTCGTTCATTCTCGTTGATTCAACGAGTTGAATTAACGAGAACGCAAACGTTATCTTCAACGTTGAGTTTTATGGTTCGATATTTTTAAAGTCATAGATTGCGAGCGGTTGAATGAGTTGAGTTTCGAATTATTTATTTTAAGAATAGTACATAAATATTGGTGGAGTTTGTTTAATTATTATCCCAATGTATTATTTGAAATGTACTATTTTTTGAGGCGCACGAGGTATAGCGAACAGCCCTCTGTGAAAAATGTAATAATAATATTTTTATTTCACGCAATTTATGATGTTAGTTTACAAAATTTGAATCAAATTGTTTCTTAAATTAAGCGCGCAATCGTTGATTATAAACCGTTTTTAAATTCGTCAACGAGATGAACACGTTTACTCATTCAACTCGTTGACGAATTTAACTAGTTGATTAACTAGTTGACAAATGTGAATCAACGTTAACGTTTCGTTGACGGAAAAACCGTCAACGACCCATCACTACTGCCCAGTTATAGTTTGAAAAAAAAAGCGCCGCGCTTTATAAGCGCTGACGTGTGAATAGATACGTACATTATTATGGGAATGCATTTGTTCTATTTCGTGCGCTTTTTTAACGCCCATAAAAAAGCGCTCGTGGGAATGAACTCGACGACCCGACTGTATTCGGGGTTGCCATTTTCTGTTTGAATTAACCCGTTTGTAAGGGAGATTGTGAATGCTTTTTTGATATTAGATCTCATTTTAGTTTTAAGTTACTAATGTATGACTTTTGCCAAAGAAATGTACCTGTTTAATATTTTATTGAATTTTAGTGTAATATTCGTAAGTCTGTAAGTGTATTTAATACAAGTAGCTCAATCAAATCTTTTAAAATAAATTTAAATTGCTTTATAATAACCAATGTACCTGAAGATATTTATCTAGTCAAATATAATCTTGCAAACTTGTTTTCTGGTTTCTTTAAGAATATTTCCGGTTTAAAATGGAGAGAACCTCGGGTTAAAACAAAAGGAGTAGTTACATCCTGCAATATCTACTTTACAGGATTTTTATGCAGGGTGGAAATAGTTAGTTAGAAATAGATACCTATTTCTAATTACCCAAACAACAAAAAACAGTTAAAAATATGTATTTAAGGGGGTTTCCATAGAAGAAGAATGATTTTATTTTATGCCCTTTCTTAAAAATAATGATACATAAGGAACCCTTCGTGCGCGACTCGAAAGCATACTTGGTAATCTATGCGACATTTCATACTTTTCAAAACTAAATAATCGACAAATATGCACTCCAAGGCTAAAAATTGTCGGATACATTTTTGAAATGTCTCGATTTTTATAAAATATATGCGTTATTAGTTTCTGTTTATATAAAAAAAAAAATCACCCCGTCCCCGAACACCACTGGCATCGTTGGAAAATAAAATTATGCCATTTAATATGAAGGCTTTTAAAATTATTATGCCATAGTAAAAATGTTGTGTTACTTATGAACAGCGCCATCTCTTTGATACACCTTTTTTGTTTACAGGGAGCCATCTGTTGTGTCATTTAGTAAACCTAACTTTATAGATATCTCAATAGATGGCGCCTACTCTTACAAACCATTCCTAGGAGGCGGAAATATCTTATTTTATGTACTCCAGGCTCAGTAGTTATTTATTTTTAGTAACAATTTAATGTTTTTTATATTTAAATAATGTAAGTAAAACTTGAAAATAAATTAATACAAGAAATGGGAGATTTCACAAACCAGCTGGCAATCATTACGAAAAATGGCGACGCGTCCAAGTGCCAAAATCTGTCAAACGGTTGTTGACTTTTCTGGGTGTATCTCTTTCGTTCGCACCAATCATTTTTTATAAATAAAAGCAAACAATAATACCGTTTGGAAATAAGGAAAAAAGAACTTTAATTAATTATGTAGCGATAAAAATATTAAATCCTCATCACGCGTAAAAACGCTGATAAGGTAAACTAGTGAGTCTATTTTCCTGCGAAAATAGTATATCGAACTCTGGCGAAAATTGTTTTCGTGATTACATCCTGTTTTGAAAACATAAAACGTGCGTTTTAAATTCGGTGTCGTTTCTCTTAGGCCGTTTCCCGTGATTTCTGTGCTTGTGTGTGAAGTGCAAAAAAAAAAACAAAAAAAACACATTTGTTTATTTTTTTTTTCTAAAAGTTATCAGTAAAATAATTATTAATTATATTAGTGTTAGTGACAGTGAAATAAAAATGTTTTCATAAGTGAATAACCATGGATGGATCCCAAACAAAGTTTTGACCCCCTGCATTGAAGGTAAAAATACAATTTCTATTTTTGTTTTAAGAAAGTATCACTATTGACTTATTTCTTTCAACGATGATCATTCTATTTTGCGTTTATCCACTTTACTGTGTTTTTTCCAAATACTGGCCTTGTTTACATAGCTTGATGTGGTGTAGTACATCTGAATTATTTAATATTCTTGTTTTCTTCTTGATCACATAACAGGTGCATGCTTTCTACCAACATTGAACCTATTTGTATTATATTCAAACTTCTACACTAGAGTATTGTGTGTAACTATTTTATTTACCACATTATAAGTATTGATTGATCTGAAATGTTACTCCAAAATTCTCATCCAACATACTAGCAATTTAATAGATCAAAACTCAAATAACAGTCTCTCTTTGATTGAGCAGAAAACCTTCCTCTAAGGATCGTTGTAGTCGTTAACTCATTATTTTTATTTTTCTGCTACCAAGCTGCACATAAGTCCTTCCTACTGAGTTGTCGGACTGTCTCATCAGTTATCCATGATCCTGAACCGTAAAAGTCTATTGAAGGATCACTTTGGATTTTAGTCAGTACAAGTCTGACAGTCTTTCCTGGCCCGCCCTATGGGGGAGGAATCATTTGATGATTTTACCATGAAAAATAACAAACTGCTAACTCTCCTCTGTATAAAAGATCAGAAATTAGAATGAATGGCCCTTTTCATGATAGATCTTAGATTTTAGAAATACCTGCTACAAACCATCATACTTTATACACATTTACACCCATATATTAGATTTTTTATTACCTATATCTCTCATTTCTTTTTCTGTTTTTGTAATTACCTTTGACCACCTGATCGTCACGAAGATGTGGTCAACGGTAAAGCACGCTTGTCTAGAAGTAACCTGTTCACTCTTGACTTGAAGACCACAGGGTTATAGCTGTCGGGAAATACAGAATCTGGCAGACAATTACACTATCTAAAAAAACTAAGTTACAGCTTGGCCAGAACGTCTTGAAATGGAACTAATCTTTTTGTTTTCTGAAAAATTTAAGATATTTGATGAACAAAGAACGCGGGTTTGTTAGATTTATTATTGTGCCATAAAACTAACGTAATAAGTGAAAAAAAATGATTCAAAGTAGTAGTAGCGAGAGCACAGTGGCGACTTCCGGTTTTCTACTCTTATTTGCCAAGCTGTACCTATGCAATCAAGAAAATGCAGACCGGGTCAAATACCTCATACATTAGATAATATAATGAATGACTTCAGTATGACATCATACCAAACAAAGCTCAAAAGTAATAAGCATTAGGTTCAGTTATTAGTGGCGCACTTGTTTTAGTCATAATAAAAGACAAATTTTATGCTCTATGATTCATTTTTATGTCTTGTCTGCCTGGTAACCTACCATGATATGTTAAAGTTACAGTAGATCCAGTGTAGATCGTCTACCGCCACCTTGTTATTTTTCTCGTGGTCATGGTATAAAGTATCGTATGCAACTCGTGAATAAAACGGATTTAAATCGAGGGCCTGAATCACTCGCTTCGCTCAGGATTAAAATACTTGAATCATTCAATCATCTGCTTTTGATTCATATAAATGGCCGACGCTTTAAATCCGCTCTTTATTCACTAGTTACTTAATGTACTAATATCTGGTTGACCGAGCTTCGCTCGGTTTTTAAAATGTCTATATCTTAGGAACTGAGCTTAGATCCATATTATATATAATATACAAGAAGTGCTCATTTATAGATATTAGATTAGATTTTTAACAAATTTTGTCCCACAAAATAATTTACCCCGTATTGTGCTGTTAAACATTTAAAATTTAAACTTACTTGCACAAAAACCTAGACCCGGAAAATCTACTTTCAGGTCATATAAATATTTGGACCGTACGGGGACCGAACCCGTGATACGCTGTGGAGCAGTCGATCTTTCAGCCACTTCGCCAACAGTGTCGTCAAAGGTGTTGGTGAACTAAAAAAAAATAACTGTCCAACACACACCGTTTTCAGAAGTTCATTAGAAACATACTAATAAACTTCAGTTTCAAAAGGTCTCGTTTCAAAAACTTTCGCTTACATATCTAATGAATGAATTCACACTAATTGGGCTTAGTAGAACACTGTAATTTGCGATTTTTCAGAAAGACAAAGAGTATGTTTGTGTCCAGAGGCCTCACTTCGTAAGTACTTGAAAATAGACATACAGACCAAGTCTTTAAATATGCATGCTGTGCTATGGGGAAGGCAAGTCAAAGCTAATTGTAGATGGCGCCACCATAGAATAGTCCTAATCCGACCAATGACGTAGCACTATTTTGAAGTACCTTTAAGATTTGAACTGATTTGAACCAATGACGATGCTTGGAACAAGCTATACTAGCGCCATTACTTCCCCAGTTGCCATCCCCATTGGAGAATTTTTATGTTTAGTAAGTTGCTTATACCACATATCGTAAATTAGTAAAAATATCACTTTCATCACACTGTTGACCCCGTTGTAATGACCTCCGCCTTACATAATAAAATTGCTTCAATCGGTAGCGAATTCATTTTACTATAATTAATTTAAATGTAGATTAGCAAAAACAAACTACGTAGTTGTTGCCTATAAAGAGCTAAGTTTCTCAGTTAATTACAAAATTCACAGACGAGTTTATGATTAAAAATTGCGATAACCGTACAATGATCAAACAAATGTAATTTATTTAATCACAATTCCTCTCAAAAGAATAAACCTGGTGGATCAACAATGAGAATATCATAAAACTGATTAAGGGTTGAACTACATCTGGCAGCACGGAATCGCCTTTTTCCGTCGCCCTTTCTCTTTCTGTCGCTTAGAACTGCCATTTGCTAGACCGAGACGGAAAGCATAATGCGATAGCACGCGGCGGAATCCTCCAGGCGGCCGCGTGCTATCGCATTGTCTCGGTCTAGCAAATGGCAGTTCTAAGCGACAGAAAAAGAAAGGGCGACGGAAAAAGACGATTCCGTGCTGCCAGATGTAGTTCAACCCTTCAATCTTCTTCTTCCTGCCCTTATCTCATTCTACTTGTGGTCGTCGCAACACGTTTTCTTCTTCCATTCCCTATCAGACGTCACAGTATCATTTACTACTTTTTCTTTCATATCATTCCTTAGACAAGCCATCTATCTTTTTTTTTGGCCTTCCTCGTCCTCTCCATCCATCAACATTCATATTTATCACTCTCTTGTCGTAACACACACTTTTTGCAGCTGATTAAAATCAACCTATAATAGGCTAGTTGCCCAAAAAAATATAATAAGTCCGTCTTTTAGATAATTCAAAAATACGGAACACGTATTTTTTTAATTGTAAATTAGACCAAAAATGACAAAGATATAGCCTATTAAAGTTACGTGTGACGTCACGATGCGTGGCATTTTTCGCGCAGAGTGACGTCACAGGTAACTTAAATAGGCTATTATCTTTGTTCTTTTTTGTTTAATCGAAAAAAGAAAAAATACTTGTCCAATATTTTTTTTATAATCTAAAATACGGACTAAATAGAATGTAATTATTCTGACCCTGGAAACTACCCTATTATCATGTTTAACAGGTTGTCAGCCCAAATTCTGAAGTGAAGTCTCTGACACAATTATCTACTCTGTGTAATCACGTTACATTTACCGTAGTAATTAATTTACGTTGCGAAACAACTGTTTTGAGTTGTAACGGTATTTAAAATTAGCAGCGCTTGCTAATTTTCGGGTACTCAGTCTAATTTGCTGAGGTTTTGAGATATTGACCTAGAATTTCTGCGCGGAATTTAGGCGGGTATGCGAATTAGATCTTACGCTTATGTGCGCAGGAATTTGTGGTGTACAAAGCGAATTTCACTTTTGACGCAAGGTTCTAGACTTATGTCATCATGAGACTCATATAATAGAAAGAGAAATCTATTACCTATGTTACCATCGTCTTCGGTGGTGGACGCCCACGGCGACGGACGTCGCAAGACGATCTTCGGCCACCGTAGGCGCGGGCATGCGGGCAGCGAGTAAAGGACAACTCGCTGCCTGACCATGGACCATGCCCGGGTCGACGGCGCGTTGTGTCCCACGCGCGCCTCAAAGAGCGTCAGCATAATGACGGGGCCCCCTCTCAGAGGGCCAAAGCCTGCCGTGGTCGCGGGATTATTTCCTTACCGTGAATCCGGGACATAAAGGGCTATTGAAGGACACCGTGGACTTTAGTCAGTAGAAGTCTGACAGCCCCTCCCGCCCTGCCCGGGGTGAGAACTCATTTGATGATTTCACAAAGGTAAAAAAAATACCATTGTCTTCAGGAAATTTTCACAATAAAACAAAAACAAACCAAATAAATAAATAACAAGTATGAAGTGTAAATAAGTTTTCTTTTAGAAATCGATGGCTTTGTTTCTTATTTCATTAATTCTTAGGGTTCCTTGCCCAAACAGAAGATGAAACTCTATTACTAAAATTTCCCTGTCCGTCCGTTCGTGTCTTTCCGTCTGACACCAGATTGTATCTCATAATAATATTTTAGTTTCAAGAAGCTTTTTCTTTTAAGTTTATTTTTTATTTTACCCTTCTAAGTTAAGAGGGTCTAAAACAGCCATTTAGCAATATCCCAAATGACTCGCCTTCGTAAATGAATGGCGTTGCGGGAAATGCCATCATCATCATCAGTTTATAATGTTCCCACTGCTGGGACACAGGCCTCTTCTCTGTGAGGGCCCATAATCCACCACGCAGGCCCAGTGCAGGTGGCATGTCACATGTCACATTCCTCATGATGTTTTCTTCACCGTTTTTAGAGCAGTGGTGATGAAATAAATTACACAAAGTAATGCGTCTGGCGTAGTTCGAATCCACGACCTACAGCTCGTAAGTCGGGACCGATACCACTGGGCCTCCACTGCTCCTGCACTGCCGGAAATGCCAAGTTCGTGCATATTCCTATTCAACGCAAATTCTTTGTTCTTAGAGCACATCTAATCGAACTACATATATGAGGTGACTGGTAATTAGTGTACGAAACTTAAACACGTGATTGTGCTCATGATAACAAACAATTTTTATTATGGGAACAAAGTCGAAATCGTTAAAAAAATATCAGCTGTTCAGTACATTAAGCAAACACTGTACTGAACAGCTGATTTTTTTTCGAGTTTTCAGGTTTGTTCCCATAGTAAAAGTTGTTGGTTATTATGAGCACAATCACGTGTTTAAGAATCGTACACTAATTACCAGTCACCCTATATTGTGTTTAGAAAAACTCCATTTTCTTTCATTCGTTCAGTGGAACATATTAATAGCTATTGTGTGATTGTACTACGATGTTTTGAATTGAATATAATTAACAATTAGTATGCATTATATTCAAATGAAGTCATCATGTTTTGCGTAGTAAACTTGCTAGTAGGTACTTAATACCGGTATCCTATGTGTTAATCCAGATTATAACCTATCTTTGAGCTAAATTTCATCAAGATCCATTCAGCTGCTCTTACGGGATTGAATCTTGGCGGGAAAAAGGAAACATTCCAAATGCCTTTTATACACCTGAAATGGTTACACAATCAAATTCAGTGTTTAAATTGCATTCCTATAACAGTTTTCTGTAGTGCACTACAGAGCCATATTTTTATTTCCATTCAGTAACATTGCCAAATTAATTAAAACTTGTAAATATTTGACAGCTATTAACGACGTTGCCAACTTTCTGGTTTTGCGGCCTTAAACGTTATTTCAGTTGTCGCTTCTTCTAAAATATTAAAAATGAGAAGAAAAGACTTACTCTACAATAATCTATCTTTTTGTCCGTTGCCCAACGAAGCAAGTCTTTCCATTCTAATTGAATTTGCGGCGAACCTCTGATGGGTTTTCTACCTCAGTGGGCAACTCGATAACGTAATAACCTTACCACAGTAATAAAGAAACCAGAAGGACAGCTTCTTACCTCTTCTGTGAGCGATAACTTACACACATCTTATGCTGGGTACTCACTTAGCAGTGTTGCATGTAATGTATCAGTTAATGTATCAACCTCAAATGGGTACGGCTCGTCCGAGCACACTGCGAGCCGTTTTTGTGTTACTCTAGCTTACAGCGAGTGGTTCGCAGCGAGCTCGTGCCTACCTGGCTACTCACTTGACATAATATCTCATACGTCACATGCAACACTGCTTACTCACTACTACTGTAGAAACGTTTAACGAAGTTCGATTTTAAGCCCTAATAATGTCTCAGTGACAAAGATTATAAAAAGTTGTACCTCATCATTCTTCTTGTTTTTCTTGCGTTTCGCCGGCATGACTTTATTTTATTGCCCAAAAACTCCAACGGCTTCGTCACTGTCATCTCAGCCTAAAATAGCGCTAAAATCTGCGAAAAGTGAGAAGGGTGTTCAAGCAGATGAAACAATATTATATCGATTTAGCGAGACAATACTATAAAATGTCACTGTCAACGAAATATTAACGTTTGACGCGATGTGTGTATGACAGTTTTCGTTGTATAAAGCTTCTGTACGAAATACTATTCTGTGACATTCATCTCTTCAACAGAGCCGGCTCTTGAGGTAGCCGAGCGGGGCAATAGCTCTGGGCCTCACTCCTGCAAGGGCCTCGCGCCCATAAAATAAAATCACGTGATCGTCAGTCAAAAGAATACTGGACTGCAGCCATTGTGGTTGGCCACTAAAATAGTCACCTTGAAATCAAATTCCGAAAACGCAATTTTACGGAACCGACAGGGGCTATCTCATATCTACCGCCCTGTGGCATGTAAAGCTGGGTAATCACTTAGCAGTGTTGCATGTAACGTAGGTATCAGATACTGTGTCAATCTGAAAGTGGGGTGAAACTCGCCATCTTTGGCCGGTTTTTACACATAATCGGCTACAACTATGAAAAAATATATGACAAGTATTAGTTTTTTTTTTATTTGCAAACCAAGTGCAACCTAAACTCTTGATATTAAACTCGAAACCTGCAAAACTTATGACTTTTTATACCCAAAAACGAATTTAAATAGTCAACCAAAATTACCTCGACTTTCTGCCAACATTAGCCACTGCTAATAACTCTTGGATTTTCGCTCTTAGAGCCGTATAATTAAGAATTACGATAGGAAACTGGTTAAAGTTGACGGTTAAAAGATAATAATAACAAAAGGTTACGAATTTAGCCGTACAGGGCAGTGGCCAAAGTTACCCAATATTTTTTCTTTAAATTCATACAAATGATTTTTAGACATAGGGTTGTCCAAAATAAAATAAATCGATTGGATGTTTTTGACAGAAAAACGTGTTTTAATATCAATCATTTTTATTAGGTACCTATAACTGTAGATACTTAACAAATGAAGGTATAAAAACATGGCAATTTTACTTATTTAATAGGTTACAAAGTGAGTAGGGGCAGCCCTAGCACATGTTTTTTGGTGGCCAAAGTTGACATCTTGTGTTCGCAGAAAGTGATTGTAACATTGGTCGCTAAATTTCTAAGTTCAAAAGACTCGTTAAGATTTAAAAAAGCTCATCATGTTATTATCATGAATTCACCCAAAAACATATCAAAAAACTACTCATCTCGGCAAGTTTTCACGCTTACTAGGATCACAAAACACGATGCACAATTTGGTACCACTCGAATCGACTTTCTTTCGACGACCGTTGACAGCCAACTGAGTGAAGGTAGCAAGTGAACTTGCTATCAGTATTGCCATAAATATAACCTATTTTCCTTATCAGACTGTAAAATGTTGCCATTTGAGACAATATTGTCGTTACAACTTGTTTTGCTTATTTTTGGTAACTGGCCAATGTTAGGCTTGAAAACCAAAGTTGGCGGATTTCACGGTATGGCTCGTCCTAGCACACTGCGAGCCGCCTTTGTGTTTGTATGACTCGCCGAGAGGCGGTATCACTGCGAACTTACAGCGAGCGGCTCGCAGTCGGCTCGGCCTACGTACCTACTCACTTGATACCGTATCTGATACGTTACATGTAACACTGCTAAGTTAGTACCCAGCTTAAGGCCCGGTCTCCACCAAAGCAGAGACGAGAGGAGATGTGTTTGAATAACCAATCAGATGTCCACTGAAGCAGCTAAGAGGAGAGATGTGGATATCTGATTGGATATTCATACACATCTCCTCTCCTCTCCGCTTTGGTGAAATCTGGGCCTAAGGCCAAGACTCCACCAAAGCTGTGCGAGGCGAGACGTGTTTTGTTGAACAACCAATAGAATTGCGTTGCCGGAGTGGAGCTGTGTCAATAATGCAATTCTATTGGTTGTTCAAAACACATCTCTCTTCTCCGCTTTGGTGGAATCCGGGCCTAAGACAGGCCCTGCTCCTCAAAGACATAATCTAATCGTAAGAATGTATAGTAACACCTACAGTAATCTAGAACAGACAGTATTTATTACATTGTTATGACTAGGAACTTACACTGACGTCATATCTTGATTGGTTAGGTGGGATAAACTGAAATTATCCTTGGACCTTGGTATGTATCGTAAAAAGGATGTTGGACATTATTCGGGAATTTGTCCTGAGTTATTCTACTGTTTTTTTGGTCGTACAAATTGTATAAGGCAGATTAACTCTTGCCCGCGACCTTGCTAGTTTTATTGTAAAAGGAAGTACTTAGCCTGTTACAATTTCTAAAGTCCAATATTATTTGTTTGTCAAAATTTATCAAAATCTCGTTCGTCGTGCGTCGCGCCGCACTAGGAATATTTGTCCCGTGCGCAAATCGAATCCGCGACTCGCAATGCAGCAGTCCAATTGCTCGACCACTGACATCGTAACTTTAGATCAGATTTCAGGGTCTCTGGAGTCTCCTCTAAGGTCCCAGCCTATAGCATAAGGCAATATATTAACGAGCAAAACTGCGGGCAATATTTAGTACAATATTACTAAGAAAATATGTAAAATGCCTATTTCGTGAAATCTGGGAAATATTACCTCTGATTTGATGGATTATTCCTAACCTGACCCGCAATCCTAACCTAACCCGCCGTTCCCAACTTTTTTTTCAAAAAAAAAAAGAATTTTCGTTCCTAACCCTATTCCTAACCTGACCCGACATCCACCTGACGGACCGTTCCTAACCTGACCCGAAACCAGACCCGGTTGTGGGTTAGGTTAGGAACTTGAAAAAAATTACATTATTCGTTCCTAATAGTCCTATCGGTTAATGCAACCTCGATATTCTTTAACCAGTTAGCAAGATGAGTACAATCTGCCTCATTAATTTTAATTAGTCTCCTACACAATCATTGTTCTATTAGAACGCATACTCCGATACTTGGAGGTGCGTGCGAGAAATAATTAGAATTCTAAACACACACTTGTCCTTCACGATGAGTCTATTAACGCTCAGTATAGCGTCCATGTACTTTTTTTTACGTGGTAATATCATGCAATGATTTTTCCCATCTTGCGTGGAAGGGACTTTTGGAACGAAGTTCCTTATCGCGCGTTGTGAAAGGGGGCTAGACGGAAAAAATTCTTACGAAAAGTTGGCACGACACTTTTTTGCCTCGCCCCGCACCTCGCGCCTGCACCCCGCGCCCCGAACCCCTCACTCAACCCCTGTTCCTCGTGACTCTGGTCGTATTGCGGCGTGCACATGTTTCTCTGTCTCTCTCTCTCTCTCTAATGGAAAGCAAGCCAGTTATTTTCGTTTCATCTTTCTATTTCGCATTGAACAGTGTGGTGTTGCGACGATTATTTTTGTTAACTTCGTTCCATCCGGGTGTCCCTTGACACCTCTCAAGTTTTTTTTTGGGACCACCACACTATTCCCAAACCACTGCATTTCCTGAAAGCCAGAATCAACAGTGGCAACCACCAGAAAAGCGCCGAGACAATGAAGCTCGATGTGTCCCGGAGAATGCATTTACCTGTCTTGGATCCGGCAACGAAATTATAATCAAGGGAGGAGTAGGTAAAATATGTTTCAACTTCCCTCCATGCAAGCAGGAGACAGAACAAAACAAGGCCAATATGTTTGCAACTTTAAAATTCTTTCCCGAAAATCGTACTATCATACCCAAACGTCCATATTTAATTACAACTAACATTATGACATCACTTCACTAAAATATCCTAAAGTTCTCATCGAGCTCAAACAATGGCTCACAAAGGGCTTATCTGTTCCTCAATTGAGGTCAATTAGTACGTATCAACGAATAGATTAGAAGAAATTTAGCGTGGGTAGTTTGATGTCGAGTTTAATGTTTTAGTTACATCCTGGATTCTTGGTGAAGGCTAGTGCTATTCTGTATAACACAGCCGTGTGATAGCGCGGTCTCAGCGCTGACGCTACACTGGGACTAAGGCCATCCACAAAAGCGGAGAGGAGAGTAGATGTGTTTGCATAACCAATCAGATGTCCACATCTCCTCTCCGCTTAGCTTCAGTTGACATCTGATTGGTTATTCAAGCACATCTCCTCTCCTCACGCTTTGTTGGATACCAATCCTAAAGGTTGCTACTTACTACTGACAGCGACAGTATATAGCGCTCACCGCTCGCGCTGCACAATTGGACGGTCTCAAAGTCTCGTCGAAAGAGTACTCATAGAGTCCAGCGATGACATTTCTTTTTTTAGAAAATGGCAAAGAGCATAGTTGTTATCCTTTAAGGATAAGTTTTAAGAAGTTTATAAAATAAACATACTCAACCTTACTACAAAACTAAAACACCTGTTGAACACTTGTCTAAAAAAAGTGTGACTGCATAACAGACCTTATTTCAACGTCATAATCTGACTTTTTTTAGACAAGTGTTCAACAGACATTTAAAAGTTTTTGTGGTACCTCGGACTGTATTGTTAAAATCTTATTAAGTAGCTGTCCGTCCTAGTTTCACACGTGTTCAAATTGTCGATCTACCCTTGGATTTTCCGAAAAATAAAAATACAAACCTTGTCGTGACCGTAGCGGGTCGTTCACGGTGGTCTAAGCGGAGAGGGGTGTGACGGGCGAGCATTGTGCACCCCACGTACAGTTTGGCCAGAACGTCTTGAAACGGAACTAATCTTATTGCTTGTTGCAATCTTTGATATTTGATGTAAACAAAGAACGCAGGTTTGTTAGATTTATTATGGTGCCATAAAAGTAACGTAATAAGTGAAAAGTGCTGGTAGCGAGAGCACAGTGGCGACTTTCAGTTTTCTACTCTATTTTGCCAAGCTGTACACACAGGCGGCGCCACGTGGCGTGCTTCAAATATTATTACATTTGATCTTACCGCTCGCCCCCGCGCTAAGTCACCGCTCACAAATAATGATATTCGTCAGTGTATAAACCACATAACATTCTCAATTACCACTTGATACGACCAAGACAATGGACTGCCTGCTTCAGGATGCAACTGACACGAGAGGAAGTCGTCACAAACAGAGTGGACACTAATTGTAATGTAGCAGTTTGTCAATATTAAGTTCACGTAATAACTGTGAAGTGTAGTGTGAGTGACACAGAGGAGATAAGACGTGGAATGTTTATGTGGCTCTCAATAACTGAGTCCGAGAGTAAATATTCGCATTCGTCGTATAATAATCACAGCCGCACAGGCCGATCTTCCGGGTTAAGCCGCACTTGCCGAGGTTGGTCTGTGGATGGGTGACCATCTATGGCTCTTTGGTCGATTGACCCCGCTCAGATGGGACCCGCGGGATGAATCAACCAATTTATGATTTTGATTATTTTTTCATTGGTCGATTGGACCTACTGTTCGAAATGACATTTAATTTAAATTATCAGTACAGACGTGTAGAAAAACGTAACGCGGAATGCACGTGGTGCAATAGGTTCAGCTCTTAGTTAAACATAATACTAGCACTTTGCCGGCGACTTCGTCTGCGATTATTTCGAACTTCGCTTCTATGAATTAAAGAGATGAATTTTCAACATGTTTCAAAGAATTTCTCGAAATAAAAATGCATATAGGTATGCAAAAATATACCCGTGTCGATATCTTCTAGAGACGCTTTGTACTGATAGAATGTTACTAACCAGCAAAAGTACTAGGCTAGTGATCAAGGTGGTATGTTTTGCGCTCTGGCGCCACGTGACATGCAGCGCGGGGGTAAGGTAACTCTAAATGGCCTGCCAAAATACTAGGCTAGCATAAGCTCAAGGTGGTACATTTTTCAACGGGGTCAGCGAAATTAATTTGAAAAGCGCTGTGACGCGACGTGACAGGAGGGGGAGGAAATAACTGTATGTGTGTGTGTGTATATGGACCCCTTCAGGTAACCTGTCGCCACTTCATCCATCCCTAGTTGATCTGGTGTGTTGTGTTCCGGTCTACATCACCATCTCCTTGGACAAGCGGTATACCGAAAGTCGGAACAGACTGGTAGGGGTAGGACACTTTTCTTTTCTATTTGCTAGTACAATTCAGAAATTTTGAAAGTGGGTCCAAACGACCAATTCAAAAACGCATTTGGTCGTTTGGACCCGCGGGTCCCACCAGAGCGGGGTCAAACGACCAAAGAGCCCTATCATAGCGAGTTTTCTCCGTGCCTCGGAAAGCACGTAAAGCCGTTGGTCCCGGCTGTCATTTGTAGATCTTTGACTGTCGTTACTGTTAGTCAGAAGCTCTAAAGTCTGACAACCAGTCTAACCATGGGTATCGTATTACCCAGTTGTAACGTTCACGTTAACACTGAACCCGCTTGTAAAGTTCATAAAGAATTTCATTTCGTGCTTTTGAAGCAATAAGCGTGGCTATTTACTCCATCCAGAGTGATATAATATGGAAAATGAAGAATACTTATAATGCCTCATCATGTCACATAAATGTTTTAACGATGTCACCAGTCGGGAAACTATTTTTCCTGATTATTTGCTGAAGCAAGTCGAAAATAAAACAAGTCCAATGAATTACAAGTGACTGATGTGATTTTTTTTCATTCTCTCATTTACTTACCAATAGAATTCCTTGCTGGAAACTTTACAAAAGATAGCGCTGTTTTGTCTGCTCGCGATTCTTTTTCACATAAACAAAGTGTCAAGTGACAAATACTCTTGCGGCGAAGTTTCCAAACAACCCCATTGTGGGAGTTTAATTAATGAGTTAACTTTTTTCTTACTTGTCATCATCATCAATATTATCTTACATTTATCCCAAGCAATTTTTCGTAACTGAATAATTTTGCAAATTACTTACGCAATACCCTTCTTCAACACTTTCCCACCCAAACGATCCTCCATTTTCTCATATCATCCTTCTTATCGATCTTAGCACTCCATTCCCTCGTTACTCCACGACACACGTTTGCTGTTAAATGTCTGTCTGTATGAATGTGTGTTTGTGTATTGTGGAGCTTCGACGAAACCCTGATGACGTAGGCTGAGCAGTAATGTGATCTGTTTGACAACAAGTGGAACTGAAATAGGCATAATATTGTTATTTACTGCGATGGTCACAACTGGGATGTAATTTCGGATTGATGCGTAATGTGAAAGTTCTATTAAATTGTATAAAATCTTGGTTCCTCTAACCGTACAGACAGACAGATGTGTTGCTGGGGAGTTTATTCCGCCACTTCTTCTTCCCAGCCAAAACAGTAGGAAGTGTCGAAAGAGGGTATTTTGGGGGACTGTCTTATGAAAACCTGCCTGCCGGGGTCACGGGACTCTTCACACGTTACTGTGACCTTGGAACTTAAAGGGCTATTGATGGAACACCCATGGATTTTAGTCAGTACGAGTCTGACAGTCCCTTCCACATTAGTAGTCATTTTTACCCGTGGTGCAAGGCAACTGGGCTTCTCCCACTTGTAATGTCCCTTTGTGCCTATTGGCCTTGTTTTGTTCTGTCTCCTGCTTACATAGAGGGAAGTGGAAACATATTTTTCCTACTCCTCCACTATTCTTTTCTGATTAATTTCGTTGCAGGATCCAAGACAGGTAAATTCATTCTCCGGGACACGTCGAGTTTCATTGTCTCGGCGCTTTTCTGGTGGTTGCCACTGTTGATTCTGGCTTTCAGGAGTTGCAGTGGTTTGGGAATAGTGTGGTCGGTTTGTCAAGAAAGCCCCTTCCGTTTCACCTAAGGCGGGAGGGTTCATTTGATGCTTTTACCACGATAAAAAAAAAACTAATAGATATTTTGTAAAAAAAATCGTCTTGGTCATACATAAATTATGTATCACACTACATTTCTCCGACTCTCCTTACATTTAATTTGAAAGTGAGTTACAGTAACTAGCTAGCCAGTAACCGATCGTAATTGATCACAATTCTGTACGCAGGCTTGTAAACGGGCCACGAAAGTGGAAAGTGCGGGCTACGTGAGTCGAGTGGTCGAGTACAGTGATAAACTAGACTAGTATGGTTTCGAAGTTATGGTTGTTATGACTTGCTAATGGGGAAGGCAAGTCAAAGCTTATTGTAGATGGCGCCACCATAACTTAGTCCTAATCCGACCAATGACGTAGTAGGTATTTTGAAGTACCTTTAAGATTTGAACTGATTAACCCATTCATTGCGGCAGAGAAAAATAACTTTATATTTCAGGTGCGGGGTGGTTTTCGTCTATGACGCCGATGGGCGTCCTCAGCACCTCAAATGGATAATATAAAACGCCGATGGGCGTTTTCAGCACTGTTCAAAATGATTAATAATTCTTACGTTAAAATGTTTAACAAACAAAAAAACAAAAGGTTAATATCAGAGGTGGTAAACCTTTTCTTACTTTTACAATACCACTATTTATTATTCAAGTAAATCATTAAATCTGATATTGAAATAAATTAATAGCTTCTTTTTAGAAATATACTTACTTGTATGAATCACAAAAACTTCATGGTTGGTTTTCATTTTTAATAGACATTAATATATTCCACAACTATAATAGACCGTGGAAGTGTGACGTAAAAAGATGACATTTGGGTAAAAACAAACAGGTTTCGACGTGGGATTTTTGTTATTTTATCTTTTTTGTAATTAATAATAATGTCTGCGTCGAACTTCTTGTTACTATTGTGTGCAAAAATTGATGGAACAACATCCTTTTCATCAGCAAAATTACAATTACAAAGACGGTCTTCACGAGTAGGGTCTCTATCCTTACGACTGAAATTGAAAATAATGAGTAAGTCAGCAATACAAGTCAATACAACGAGTCCTCAGACTAGAATAATAATTAATCAGCAGTAACGTACCGGCAGAGTGTTTTCCATTTTTTAAAGATTTTTTTCTAGCAGGAAATCTAAAAAACCTGCAGGTTTCTCTTCTAGAGACATGGTTGCAACCGGGAGCAAAACAATAAGGTATTTTATACCTTGTAAACACTAGATAATGTATTCAAAATGTAAATTATCTCAAAATGCAATACGTTCCTGTGTTTGTTTTTACCCAAATGTCAAATTTGTGACGTCATAGCTTCCGCAGTCTATAATAAAACATTATTTTGAAAGTTGGGAAAGAGAACGCACGAGTTCGGGAATTAAAAAAAATCAATGGTGTGTATTCACATCCCGCACGCTATACGTCCCTGCAATACGCCACTTTTTCAGCAACTGTATTAAAAAAATATAAACCGTCATTTAGTGCAAACTACCTACTTTTCAAACGAAAGTGAACCTTAACTTCAAAATAAAGGTTAACTTTAATCTGTGTACTGACCGGTTCGGGATTAGCTAAGAGAAAAATGGGAACTAAATTCCACATCGGTAAGACTGTCAGTGTTGTTATCGGTAAAGTTTTATTAAGTTTTAGTGAATTTAAACTTATGTAAATATACCCTACACAATTTTATATCATTAAAAGCCATACCTAACTCGTAAAATGCAAAATAGGAAATAAAAATTATGCGATGTAAGTGTTCCCTAAAAACACCTTTATTATAGAAAAGTAATAATTCACAAAATATAATTATTTAGAATCCAAGGTTGTTAAATCCTGGAAAACGCCCATAGGCGTCTTCAGCACCTAGAAAGGATTTCGCAATTTTTTTTATAGTTAAAAATCCGGAAACTGTGAGCACTACTATGTGCATTCAAAAAAAAAATAGCACCTATTGCAAAATTTTACTTTTTAGGCTGGTTTTAGCCAAGATATAAACAATTGTAAAAAAACGCCGATAGGCGTCCTCCGCACCTGAATATGAAATAAAAAGACGCCGATAGGCGTCTGCCGCAACGAATGGGTTAAAACAAATGACGTGCTTGGAACAAGCTATACTAACACCAATAGTTCCCCAGTTGCCGTCCCCATGAGTTGTTGGGCACTGCGTTTATTGGATAGTTCTATTTTTGAAATTTTTGGCGGGAAGTCTAAATCATAGACTCAAACTCAAATATTTTCAATAGTTCAATAATTTTGCCAGAACCAGTCATGAACCCTGCAAAGGGCTGTGCCCTTGCACAAGATAACTAGACACGGATAACTTATATAATACAAGTATTAAATATACAAAATAACAATCATAAAACATTTTGTTAGTTTTCGTAAGTACTTAATTATTACAATCAATAGGTATCTTTGTACCAGGAATTATAAAGATATGAATAGAGACTATAGCTTATTTATAAGTTTGGTAAGTACTTCTATGAGTGGAGTGCAGATACTAAAATTAACAGATAAAAAAACTATTTTGTGACTAATTTATGTGTAGTTTTGTCTTCGAAAAACTCTTATAGATTATACCTAGTAGCAATTTCACATTTATGTTTTTGATGGGATAAGTAATATACTTTTGTATAGATGTATTCACATAGGGGTGTACGAGGTCAGAGGGGCTCGGCAGCGAAGGTCAGACTGACTCACAATGATGTAATGTCGCACTTTCACTGCGGTTGGCGAACACTTTTTATTTAAAGTGTTATGGATGTCTCATTGTGTGATATTAAAATAAATGGACACGCCTGTTTTTACGGAAGTCAGAGGTGCCACAGAAATGTCTTAAAACTACATTTTTCTTTTTTTTGTTGGGCACATCATGAAATTACCTACATTTTTTTTCGTGGTAAAATTGTCAATTGAGGCCTGCCACCCAGGGCAGGGCGGGAGGGACTGTCAGACTTGTACTGACTAAAATCCACGGTGTCCTTCATGTATAAGCACCTGGTCGACCCGGGCATGGTCCATGGTCGGGCGGCGAGTCGCCCGTTACTCGCCGCTTGCATTCCCGCGCCTACGGTGGCCGGAGATCGTATTAAATGAGTACTTACCAAAAACCGGAAGAAAATCCACGTACCTAGTTGTCACGCACGCAAAATCACAAAATGAAAGCAAAACATTGCGTTCCATGGCGCGTGCAATGCCATTAACTCTCCATATAATTTACTATGAGTATCGTGGGAAACTAGTTATATTATGGGCATAATCATATAGTCGCCGGGAGCTATAGGCCAGGCGGGAGATTATATCAGCATCTTGACTGATCTTTACATGGAGAAGCTATCGTATCTAAATAATAAAACCTGCACAAAGATCGGCCATCTTCAAGAATAAATCGCGCTTGCCGAGGTTGGTCTGTAGATGGTTGACCGTCTATCAAAGCGAGTGTCCTCCGAGCCTCGGAAAGCACGTAAAGCCGTTGGTCCCGGCTGTCATAATGTAGACCTTTGACAGTCGTTACTGTTAGTCATGAAGCTCTAAAGACTGATAACCAGACTTACTAGGGGCTATCGTATTTACCCAGTCAAGTACTGGTGTGTGGAGGTCTGATAGTCAGTCGCTACATGTAAAATAGGTACTGATATTCAGCTGCATCCGGTTCGACTGGAAGCCGACCTCGATATAGTTGGGAAAAAGGCGGGCAAATGATGCGCACTATTACTATTTTGAAATCCGTAGCACACAATAAAATGAAAACTACTGTTTACCAAACTGAATAAATAATAAAATTATTGGACCAAATGGCAAGTTTGCTGCATCAAACACAAAAGGAATTTCGCAAATCAGTCCAGTAAAAAAAACGGGTGAAATATTTTTTGATAATCTCTGTCTAAGCTATGTCGCTATAAATAAAGTTCATTGTTTCTACGCAAGATGCAAGCATTCGTCTTGCAATAGTCAATTGATGAAAACGTGCGTATGAAGTGCGGTTACGTGGACAATTGGCCCAACAGTACATTATGTAGCCACGAGCTCCCTGGGAACTGTTGCCCTTGTAATAATATGACATTACATCAGTCTGAGTCATCGATGTGACCTTCAGAGCCCAGCCTATGACCTCGGTACGCCCCTATGAGCAAGCAAGGGTTGGTGCCAATTATACTAACAGTCTCTCTCGCTTGTAATGTGTACTGTTGGCTTTTATTAGGGTTCCATAGCCAAATGGCAGAAAACGGAACCCTTATAGATTCGTCATGTCTGTCTGTCTGTCCGTATGTCACAGCCACTTTTTGAGGGTTTTTTATTAACGTGGTAAAATCATCAAATGAGTCCTCCCACCCAGGGCAGGGCAGGAGGGATTGTCAGACTTGTACTGACTAAAATCTACGATGTCCTTCAATAACCGTTTACGTTCCGGGGTCGAGGTTTATCGTTAGAACCGCAAACCCGCGGGTGATTTGGCCCTCTAAGGGGGCCCCGTCATTATGCTGACAGTTCTTTGAGGCTCGCGCGGAACTCGACGCGCCGTCGACCGTTTTAAGGCAACCTGCTGCACTCAAATTTTAGGAAACACTAGTTGTTCTCCTCTCTCTCTCTCTCCACTCTCGGTTTCAGCCCCTCCTATTGAGCAATTTTTTTTCAATTCGAACCAGCAATTGCTGAGGTTCGACTTCGCAAAGAAAGTTATTTTACACTGATTTGTGCTTTTGTGGAAGTCAAAGGTTTTTATTTTTCCCACATTTTTAAACATTCACTTTTCTTGTTTGTCGTTCCGGTTGGATTTTTGCAACTCAATTTTGAGGCGCTTCCCGATAAGCTAGGAGGCTGAAATTTTGCACACGCTCTGAGTTCTGGTGACAATACATGTTATATGAACCTTTTTTTTGGATGTGTGTGACGCAGTGACTTGGGGGCCAAAAATTCAGGCCAATGAAATCGCGGAGTAGAATAGCAGAGAAAGAAAAAAACCCGCATCTTTTTTTTTAATAGCCGTTGTAGTCTCAATATTAGGCTTCCCCTATATCCATTAAAATTTCCAAGTTAGTGCTCTGTTCTAGTATCATTTTAAACCCTCAAACCGATGAACCGTGACTGGCCTGTTGGTCTAGTGGTTAGTGACCGTGACTGCTATGCCAGAGGTCGTGGGTTCGATTCCCACCCAGGACAAATGTTTGTGTGATGAGCACGATCATTTGTTCTGTGTCTGGGTGTAATTTATCTATAATATGTATGTATTTAGAAATATATAAGTATGTTTATCAGTTGTCTAGTACCCATAACACAAGCTCTGCTTAGCTTGGGCGTTCTGTGATAGTTGTGGAATATTATTATTATATTAAACCCATATCTACTCCAAAAAACTTCGCTTGTCATAAAAAACCAAATTTTTCTTCATAAAACAGATCGATAAACACACGATATCTCAATAACCCTGCTTTACCGCTCGTATTGCATCGTTGCGATACAAACCCTGACCTATATACGGTATGAGTGACGCACTGCGTATTTTGGCAGACCTCGCTTTGAGGACAGGCGGCAGGTGACGGGTTATTAATGATCGCTTGGAGTGTGAAGGGCTCATGAATTGGGGAGTTCTGTTAGGTGGAAATGTTTAGAAATGGAACGATTTTTAGGGTGTTCATAAAAACTATGTAATTTTATAACAGCGCGTTATTGGCTGAACGCTGTTCCGAAGCAGTCACACAAATATTAAGCGACGGATTAGGGTGATTCTTAGTCAGTACGATCTCTTTCTTCGAGTCTGATGAATATCAAATATGTCTTAGGCCCTAAATACACGGTGAAGCGCAACCGCAACGAAACTGCAACTTCCAGTTACTTTAGAGTTTCATTTGAGTTTCTGCCATAGACTCTTGCACACATGACGCAACCGGTTTGAAACGGTTGCGTCATGTGCGCTCACTCATAAGAGTCTATGGCAGAAACTAAAATGAAACTCTAATGTAACTAGAAGTTGCAGTTTCGTTGCAGTTGCGTTTCACCGTGTGTTTAGGGCCTTACTGCTACAACACAAAGTAGCTCCCTGTCTTTTCCAAGTTTGTGCACAGCGACAGCATTCGAACAGGATCAAGAGACTATTTCCAGCATCTGAAGGCGCGGTACTGCGGACAGCAGGCAATGGGAAGCTTGCATGTCCGATCAAGAGTCAACCACGCGTACCCAAATGAGCTGTCAGCAAACTGATGAAGTGGGTACGCCTGCCAGGGTCGTAAGAGTGTCTTATAATGGGTATCGCGGTCCTGGAACGCCAAGGTTCACTTATGGAACAGGTGGAAATAAGTTATAATCAGTTGTAAGAACTTCGGTGTTCATCAGAGTATAACTTATTTTCGTAATAAATCGTTCTCTACAATGTTCTTCAAAACCAAGTCAAGTAAATCTACATATAAAGTGAATAGATCTAGTTATTTCTGTAACCACGTTATTGACCACAAGTCTTGTGGTTTGAGGAAACAATAGATTTGTAGGCTGAACTAACTAACGTGTATATCTCTGTTTTATTCAAGGTGTTCACTTCAAAAACAAACAGGTTTCGGAAACTAACTTCGATAGTCGTTTTTGTAATAACCATCTTCATCATCATCATCATTTCAGCCGTAGAACGTCCACTGCTGAACCCCTTCCCCACTGCCTTCCCTTTTGATTTCCACATACACCGGTTGGAAGCGACCTGCATCCAGCGTCTTGCGACGACACAACCTTTCTGTCCACCTTGCTGGTGGACGTCTTTCGCTGCGCTTGCTAGTCCGTGGTCTCCACTCTAGTACTTTTCGACCCCATCGGCCATCTGCTCTGCGAGCAATATGACCTGCCCATTGCCACTTCAGCTTGCTAATCCGATGGGCTATATCGGTGACTTTAGTTCATCTACGGATCTCCTCATTTCGTATTCGATCACGTAGAGAAACACCGAGCATAGCCCTCTCCATAGCTCATTAAGCGACTTTGAGCTTTGAGATGAGGCCATCTTAATTTTCGGAAAAAGATTTTGGGGGAATATAATTAAATTTTGATCTACCTTCTATTATAGCATTTCGGGTTCAATCCCCACACGGAACAAACATTTGTATGATCTACATTTTGTTGTTTCGGGTCTGAGTGTTTGTAAACGCACCCACAATACAAATTCAAAAGAAAGAAAATATTATCATCATCTTCCTGTCCTTATCCCATCCTACTTGTGGTCGTCGCAACACGTTTTCTTCTTCCATCCTCCCCTATCAGACGTCACAGTAACATTTTACCTACTACTTTTGCTTCAATGCTTTCAAGAATGATGCGTCATATGTTTTCTGAATATCATCATTCATGCAAGTTGACTTCCTTTCCATTCCTTTCATATAATGGCGTTTCTGCGTTCCTGTAAAAATAAAACATACTCTTTCAGGATGAATTCCTGGAAAATAGACGAGATATTCAAACGATAAGTCGTTTTCAGAAATGTTGTGTCATAGTTTCCTAGAACAAGCCATTATTTGGAAGCGCATTCCCCCATAGGTATGTGTCATCCCCGTAAAGCTATCTTCATTTTAGGGAGCAATGCTTGGAATAAAGAAATGCTACTGAAGTTTTCTATTTCAAATTGGATGCGTCAGAGATTTCTAGAAAAAAACATGAATTATTAGCGGCTTCTCCCCATAGCAGAATGTCATACCACACCCTGTAGTACCATATTCTGTGTTCTCATGTAGGTAGGTTTTTTTTAACGTGTTAAAATCATCAAATGAGTCCTCCCACCCCGGGCAGGGCGGAAGGGACTGTCAGACTCGTACTGACTAAAATGCACGGTGTCGTTCAATAGCCCTTTATGTTCCGGGGTCACGGTGATGGAATAAGTCCCGACCATTCTCATGTAGGTAGTGCATATTTTACTTTTCTTTCTTGACAACTTCGTTGAAAATAGTTTTGATCCCTAACTGTTGCGCTGTGTGTCGCGGTTCGATTCCCGCACGGAACAAATATTTATATGATCTGTAAGTAGTGTTCCGGGTCTGGGTGTTTGTGTTCTTGGTTTAGGCGCATAAGCTTCATTCGCAAAATTCGCAAACCGAGTCGCAAAAGAACAAATTCTGAAAAAGAGGTAAATTCTCTAAATGGCCTTTTCTCTAAAAGATCCTACTAACGAGCTGTGTGAATACGAACCCAGCCTAGTGCATTACTTTGTGTAATTTATTTCATCACCACTGCTCTCAAAATCGTGAAGGAAAACATCGTGAGGAAACCGACATGTCTTAGAACCAAAATTATATATTCCATGATCTCTTCAGGATAAATTCTTGGAAAATAGTCGTGATCGATATCCAGCTTCTACTTATTTTTCCTTTTCAAGTCTGATGTGTCACGTAATTCTATGAAATACTTCAAATCCATGGCGCCCTTTTATTAGTTTGATGTCTCATTCTGTATTTTTGTAACGGAAACGAAATTATAGTGAATTCTTAATTAGGTCAACTGTCTCGTTGCTCCTTAAATACTATAAATAGGTGCTTAATACATATTGGTAAATGATATTTATTTTGCAAACACTACACGGCAAAACACTTTTTTTTTAATAGCTGATATATGATGCTTTTATAATCTGAGAAGAAACAGCCGAAACAAACTCAGAGGTCACAGTCTCTTTTAAAGTCCAGACTTTTAATTGGATAAATCATACGAGGACCATGCAGGTCAGAGATGGACTTAATAAAGAAAGAACCACACTGATTTGAGTGGACCTGTCCAGTCAGTACAAGCATTTGTCAGTTATCGTGTAGCTGAACTCATTATAGTGTCATGTTATCATCATAATATATGCCTAGCTTCTTTGCCAGGGTTGAGGTTGGCTTCCAATCTAACCAAATGCAAAGTGTAGAGGTCAAATAGGCAGTCGCTTCATGTAAAACACTGATATTCAGCTGCATCTGGTTCGACTGGAAGCCGTGTTGCGAGTTTCTACCGTTCCTCGGAAAGCACGTAAAGCTGTTGGTCCCGGCTGTCTTTTATAGATTGTCGTTACTGTTAGTCAGAAGCTCATAAGTCTGACAACCAGTCTTACCATGGGATATCGTGTTGCCCAGTTACTGTGTTGTAGAGGTCAGATAGGCAGTCGCTCCATGTAAAATACTGATATTCAGCTGCATCTGTTTCGACTGGAAACTGACCCTAATATAGTTGAGAAAAGGCAGGCAGATAGGCTCCATATTTTATGAAGGAACCGCCAAGAATCTTTATCAAATTTAATTTCAAAATCCTCGGTCGTAAAGCTCTCAAAGAATGTGGGTCAACCTCATTCAACTGAAGTTATTAGTGTCAATATCTTCTCTACGAGGGGTAGAATTTTCTCCCTTATGGGAAATCTATGGAAAAGGGTGCTAGGGGCTTGAATTATTCAGGTTTATGGAAAGGTACACTTTGTTGTATTACGAAGGTGGCATAAGGGAAATACTGACTTCGCAACCCACATGTTTTCATTTGTATCCAACATTTGCATGCCACAATTGGCAGAATATGATGAGACCACCTACTAATATTAAGACCATATAACTTTGAACCATATTCTGACAAATAAATTATTATGATAATAATCTAGTTTCAAGTATTTTTATAATGTTTTCAGGCGTTGTATAAAATTGAATTATTCCCGTTGGATCCCACTTTTGGATCCCATTTTTTAGGTAGTCCCGATGAATCCCATTTTTAATTCCCGTTGAATCCCACTTTTTGACAACATGTGTACATATCAGAAGAAAACTGTTACCGTTATTTTACTGATGTATTCTGAGTAACTAATTTATGAATTTTACTAAAAAAATAAGTTCCACGAGATCAGGCCCCAAAGGCTTTCTATAGACCGGTCACCAGACACATTCTGAGAATTTGTTTAAGTCTTTACTTAAAATCTGATAGAATGTCACTTACCAGCCAAAGTACCAGGCTAGTATAAGATCAAGGTATGTTTTGCAGTCTGGTGCTACGTGACACGCAGCGCGGGGGTAAGGTAACTCTAAATGGCCTGCCAAAGTACTAGGCTAGCGTAAGCTCAAGGTGGTAAACCGCAATTTATGATAGCAATTTTGTCGTTGAAAGTACTCGCATTCAGATTTTTTAAAGCATGTGGGATCCAACGGGAATGGTTTTTGGGATTCATCGGGAATAAAACGTTTTTCTTTTGTTATGGGATTCAACGGGAATTACTTTTAATTTTTTTGGGATCCAACGGGAAAAATATTCAAGTGGGATTCAAAAGTGGGATCCAGCGGGAATGATTCATAAAATTGTGCTCCGATTTATCAAAGTTCAGAATTTCAGATATTTGTTTCCGTACGTGTTTTTGTCACCTAAATCCTTTTAAACGACTTGAGGTTTTTAGATGAAATAGAAGGTCTCAACTAAAGGATTCCTAAATGGTTTGAAAACACAATTGGACCCGGTGGGTGTCGCTGCTGTTTTAATTTAATAAACATAAAAACTATTTTTTGGAGTCAACACTTTATAAACTTTCATAGCCACCATTTTCTTTATTACTATTATCTTATCACATAATCATAACCTTTAATAGCCCTCCATCAAAAAGGGGTTGAACTTTGCAAAAAACACGTAAAATTATAACACAAAAGAACTAGTTCACGCGATCTTTGTTGTCGCTACCCTCTTTCACCCCGACGAGACGTCGCCGAATCACCCCTCCTAGAGAATGACGTCACTCCTGCGCGGTCACGACCTCGGGCGTTGCGTCTTGGGGTCTTGTGTGTAGAGACGCAAGTGTGTGGCATTTGTTTCCTCTGCGTAATTGTGGTGCGGGCATTCCACTTCTTCTTATCGCGTCGATGATCATCTATGACTCAGCCCAGAATTGGGCCACGAGTTTAGCGCTCTCCGAACAGTCCATCAGCTCCTGCCACTAACAGTAGGCAGGAAACGCAGTGCACGATATTAAGTGTCTCATTAGTTTGTGTAGCAGCACCACACTTCGGCCTACATGGGCACTAAGTGAGTCTGTTAATAGATTTCTAGGTGAGGCAAAGCAGGTCATTTCCAGCAGAATATTTCAGTCAAGTGATTGAATCCTAAAGGGCGACTCGCTGTCGGACCATGACCATGCCCGGGTCGACGGCGTGTTGAAATCGTTGACGGTCGTTTAAATCCACGGTGATCCTTCAATAGCTCTTTACCTTCCAGCGTCACGATTAGTCAGTCAGTCCCGCGACCCCGACAGGCTCTTGCCCTTTAAGTGGGGCTCCGTCAAATTGCTGGCAGCTCTTTGAGGCGCGCGTGGAACACGAGGCGACGTCGAGTTTGGTTTTTAGACTGTGACTGTAGGTTATTACAATTTCACCTAAGCTCCGCAGATCACTGAACTGGAACGATGTGAACTGGGCTAAAGTGTATTCGCATTGCGGTGACTCCGGGCTCTAAACAACATCTTTCATTTGCTTTATACGTATGCGACAATCAACCAGTCTTACCATGGGGTATCGTATTACCCAGTTACTGGGTTGTGGAGGTCCGATAGTCAGTCGCTCCATGTAAAATACTGATATTCAGCTGCATCTGGTTCGACTGGAAGCCGACCACAATATAGTCGGGAAAAGGCAGGCAGATGATGATGTATGCGACAAATAATCGCGTCGCTTGAACGTGTGGGTCATGGTCAAGGGGCTATACTGTTTTGTTATATCTACCCTCATTTGACAATATAATAAAGATTGCTTAACTGTTACTCTTTCTAGGAATAAAGATGATTCTGTTGTTATTCTGGAGCTTTGCCAGGATTTTGTTCCTTTTTAGGGTTATGCTTATGCGGCAAAGTTGCTACGACGAAATTTTTATAATATTATTTCGCCATGTCCGCTAATAAGGATTTTGTTTAGCATTTTCACTCAGAGACTCGCATAATTTGTTGGAATCTGTCCGTATCTGAAGTATATTTCATTTTACCTGTCAAAAGCTTTTTCTAAAAGAAATCACTTTGATATGCAGGTTGTTTCTTTTAAATTGGCCAAAAGGGAGAAGTCCGAATCCATAAGAGATACGTTAAACTTTCTTAGGAACCTTTAGCTCTTTTTGATGTTGACAATTTTGGCGTTTTTAATTTTTTGGTCAAGTGTGAGTTGTCCACAGAAATGGGAGAAATTGGCCAATTTTTTTTAATGCCGTTCGGCTTTGTTTCATATAAGGATCATTTCATTGTATCGGAAGAAAAAAATCGGGCCGGCGAAAGTTGGTCCAAAATGTAATTTTTATAAAATATTAGTAATTTTTTTTTCTAACACAATCTGTAAAATTTCATCAATAGATTTTCAATCTTATCACAATAGTGGAAGGTTAATGTTCTATTGACAGATTGGGAGGGTGACCTGCAGGCGTCTGTATAATATTCATATCATACCGACTACAGAACCCTTTACTGTTTTGTGTCCAATCTGCAGTAGGACATTTTTCTCGTAGTAAGCTGTTTTCTCTCGTAATTAAAAGGATTGTTCGGGCTTGTGTTGGCTCGTTTTACCTCATCTGTAGAAGTGTAGGCAGATAAGGATAGTAGTATATTTTGCAAGAGCAGCTATAATTAAGTGGCGTTATAATTAAGATTAGCCAGTCAGCGAAATTGTAGTGGCGTGCCGGAAGTACTCGAGTCAGAATAGGCACTTTTATTGCACCCTCCGGATGCTGTGCTACCTATCTCTGATCCTCCTAGCCACCTACTGACTAAAATCCACGGTGTTTCCTTTAAATCATTTTCATCAAATGTTCATTAACGTTCCAGGGTCGCGGTTACCTATTATAAGACGATCCCGTGACCCCGGCAGGCTTTGGCCCAACCAAATCATGTGACATCCGCCACACAGTTTTATTTTTATTTAAGACTAGTGTTTGCCCGCGGCTTCGCTTGCGTTATTTTAGAATTTGAGAAACAATACGGATCGTGTGGCGCCATCTGGAATATGAACGTAATTGTTTTCTCGGCAACAGCTCTCTTCTGTTATTCGGGATGTAAGATACCTTATATCCGTGTCTATACTCCTGACAACGTATATATGCTAAATTTTGGGACGATCGATTCAGTAGGTAGTAATGCGTGAAAAGGTGAAAAACAAACATACTTGTATTTTTATTATTAGTTTAGATCAATAATGTTACATCTAGGTACCTACATAGTTTGCATAGGAAACGTCCTTCTTTGAGCGACATTAATTTCCAAGAACCGTGTTTATTTTAAACATTAGACTATCATTTTTGGGTTGATTGCTATCGTACGTTCAATTTGCAGCGATACTGTAGTATCGCTGCAAATTGAACGTACGATAGCATTGCTCTTCTCCCTTGCATTCCGCGTGATACCTAAAAAATAACTAATTATCTGACTCGATGAGTACAACTTGTCGTCGTTTAAAACAGAATATATGCACTGGTTTGAACACCAATTCAAAACATAAATAAACACAATTTTTTCTAATCTTTAAAATTCCACACCTCGAAACAATTACAATTTAAAAAAATATCCAACTACCTACAATTTAAATCAGTGTAGATTTATATCCTAGAAAACTATTGAAAAAAAATTGTAATAATTTAAAATCGCGAATAATATTGAAATAAAAGTATACATATTTTTTTTAATTATTTGAAACTCTCAGGACAAATATAAGAAAACTCAAAAAGTGAAAAAAAGAAACAGCGAGATTTGATCCAGAGACCCCTTGCACGAAAGTCAAGCAGGATACCAACCAGACTGGCTAGTACGCTGACAGTGACTTTCAAATAGCGGTTCTTATACAAATGTCAACAATGACTGAAAATCAACATATTATAAAATTGCTAATCCCCCAAAGGGAATAGCGTAATTATACATATCCTATTAATAGAAGAGCAGTTTATGGAATATTTGGGGAAAAATTGACTAAATAAGATCCAGTGGTTTAGCTTCCAACTAAAAACAAACAGATAAAAACGACAAAATTTAAAATTGCTTATCTCCCAGGAAAAATAGCGTAATGATACATAGCCTATCAACAGAAGCATATTATTAGGAATATTTGAGGAAAATTTGATCGACAACTTTACAGTTAAAATCTCCGAAATCTAACTACGATGCACCTTTTCTATGTGAGAGCTGATGGAGCGAATTTTTTGACAATTTTTATATTTAAAATTATACTTGTTATTTGCGCAACACAAATATTTATAAAGTTACAACATGTCACTGGCCTGCAAATTGCAAAAAACGTAAAAAAATTTGAATTTCGCGGGCTACATCGAAGCAATCACCTTAATCAAACAAATCGGACCAGAAACCATGGAGTATTCGGTTAATGTAAGGCATAAAAAATATACCGACCGAATTGAGAACCTACTCCTTTTCGAAGTCGGTTAAATATCCATCTAATAAAAATGCTTAAGTTTCTGAGTATTGATGGATGGATTTTTGTTACTCTTTCACACAAAAATATAATAAAAGAATTTGGTACATGATAGTTTATAATTTGGATTTATTACCACGCAATAGCAAGTGGCGAATTGTCGTTCGGCGTGGCGGTCTAAGAGGGAGGCCTATGTTCAGCAGTGGACGTCTTCCGGCTGATGATAATGATGATGATGAACACACAAAATTAATTTTATCCCTGTTGTCTTTCCGCCGGTGATTGGCGAGTGTAGCAAGCAACTGGAACAAGTTAACACATTTGTGATAAAATCATCAAATGAGTCCTCCCACCCAGAACAGAGCTGGAGGGACTGTCAGACTTGTACTGACTAAAACTCACGGTGTCCTTCCATAGCAATTTACGTTCCAGGGTTGCGGTAATTCGTAAGTCCCGAACAAGTTGACACATCGAATAGTTTTTTATCCTGCTGGGTATTAACTAGTCATTTGTAAAATGCTCATTTATTTGACCGCTTTTATAAGTAACTTAAAAAAGGTTTGTTAAAGTGTTGACCCAAAAATGAATTAAAATATGCATAACATCCGAATTTTTGGCCTCACTTCGCACCATTTTCGTGAAAATCATGAATAATTTTCATACGCCATTCGCTTGCAATGTGACTACAATAAATTAACTGTGTAGTTTCTAAACGCAAGCAAAAATGAACCTTATCCGATTAAAATTAAAAACGAATTTAGTTAGAAGGAAAAGCTCGTTCCAGACGGACAGACCAAAATATATTAGTTTGTTCAAAAATCGACCATAATTCCTGGAAGTTAAGTAAGATATTTGCGTGCAAACTGTGGAGCAAACTATCCTTTGCGAAGACCGACTGACCAGAATGTAATAATGTTAAATGAAAATAAACCTTTGTTACTCAAGACATAAGTCTTGTTTTTCCTTGTCAAAGAATTTTGCCACAGATTGAGAGGGATTTAAACCGTATCTTACTTGAGATAAGAGTGAGTTTTGTATGTGTAAAGATTTCTTTGACAGGCTGACAAGGGATACTCAAGTTTAGTCAACTGTAACGCATATTTTAACACCGTTAGAGTTGATAATATCATATTTCGTAATAACGTGGGACGCTGAACATGAGATATTTTTCGAAAAATTACTATTTTGTTGAGAATTTTCTGGAATTTTATCGAAAAAAGAGAAAAAAACGATTTTATTTAAGAAAAAAAACGATATAGTAATTTTATATTGAAAAAATTATAAAATTTGTAAAAGAAAAAAATGTTTTCTTGTACAAAAAGAACCACAAAAAGATTTCGCCCAACGTGGGGCTCGAACCCACGACCCTGAGATTAAGAGTCTCATGCTCTACCGACTGAGCTAGCCGGGCTGTGTAAGGAGCGTCGAAATAGATGATTCATATCTACGGCGTAGTAACTCAATGTAAATAAGTTTTCTTTTTAACCTACTGTGTATATTAAAATGATGTATTATGAGTTTTGATAAGTTAATTAATAGTCGAAGTGATAAATAGTTTATGTAAAACGCGTAGTCGAAGTCTTTGAGTAAAACATTGTTTTTTTTACTTTATTATTTTTGGGTATTTTACGGTATTTTTTTTTTAATTTGATTTTTGTTTTTTTTATGTACGTATTTAAACATATTTTTTTTAGTTTTTATTTTTTATTTTTTTTATTTGTATTTTGATTCACGACAAACTTTTGTAACGATGATATTTTAATTAAACTTTTACTAACAATATTTTTTTTATTTTCAGGTACTATAAACACTGGAATTCACAACCATATGTTTTTTTAAACACAATGTAAAAAAAAAAACATAAAATTCGTAAGTAAATAGAATAGTGTTGTTCTTATTCATGGTATATAATTATCGATATCGATCGATGTAATTTTGTACCTAACGTTTTCTACGATGTTAATATTTGACGTTTCCTAGTGTATAACAGAACATTTTATTACCAGTATTTCTTTTGTGTTTAAGTATGCAAGCCTTGAGTTTGGACTGAAGAAGAATAATTATGTCGAAGACCAAAGTTATGTGTAATGAAACACCAAAAATAATAAAAATAGATGGGAAGACAGTACAGCATGTCCGGGAATACCTTAAAGGTGTGCGTCCTCAGGTCGGCATCGCACGTATCGGACGTATCGTACGTAACGGATTTTAGTTTGCCTTGTATGAAAACTCATACAACTGCGTCCACTGATCCGCATCGTACGGACGGCTCATCGGCAATGCCTACACGCGATGCGTACCGAAATCGTCATACGGAATGTCGATTGGTGGAAGCTCCGATCCTCCGATCCGATTGCTGATACTCGCGTCAGCAATCCGATCGCTCCCGACACAGAAATCCGTTTGATGCGATGCGTCCGATACGTACGATGCGGACCTGTGGACGGTTACCATTACTTGGGCCAAGTAGTCTCTTTCCAGGCGAGACAAGACAAAGAAGTCGCGAGACGAACGGAAACGCCTGGAAGAGCTACTGATCCATGAAGGAAATGTTAAAAAGAACTTTTATTATTAGCAACAGTATATAAAGTTGACTCCTTCACATTCACCCTTTTTTTTTTTTTTTAACGTGGTAAAATCATCAAATGAGTCCTCCCACCCCGGGCAGGGCGGGAGGGACTGTCAGACTTGTACTGACTAAAATCCACGGTGTCCTTCAATAGCCCTTTATGTACCGGGGTCACGGTAAGGAAATAATCCCGCGACCCCGGCAGGCTTTGGCCCTCTGAGAGGGGGCCCCGTCATTATGCTGACGCTCTTTGAGGCGCGCGTGGGACACAACGCGCCGTCGACCCGGGCATGGTCCATGGTCGGGCAGCGAGTTGCCCTTTACTCGCTGCCCGCATGCCCGCGCCTACGGTGGCCGGAGATCGTCGCGCGACGTCCGTCGCCGTGGGCGTCCACCACCGCGGGTGGGGCGGAGGGAGGACGCTGTCCTCTCTCGCTCGCGGCCAGCCTCCTCCTTTACGAGCATTACTGCCTCGCAGAAGGAGCTGACCGCTTCCCACTCCGTCTCGCCCCGAAGCATGGCCGCAACCAATGCCGGGCGCGAGAGGTCTCCGCCTATCGCAGCCGTGAGGACACGTCGGTGCTCCGCCCAAGCTGGGCAGTCTTGCACCGTATGCTCCACCGTGTCCTCCGGGCGATCTTCGCAGTGGTGACACCCAGGCGTCTCCTCCTTTCGCATCAGCCACAGGTACCTCCCGAAACTTCCGTGTCCGGTGAGGACCTGCGCCAAGCGGTAGGTCAGGACGCCATGACTTCTCTCCAGCCACTCCTCAAAGAGGGGTCTTACCGCCGCAATTGCGGCGTGCCCGGCCTTCGGTCGCGACAGTCGTCCCCTCCATACTGCCCTGAGATCGCGCCGGAGCTCTTCCCGCCGCGCCTCGACTTCTCGAGGCAGCGGGGTTATGCCCCGGCGCTGCGCCTCCACGCGCCACTCATAGACGCGCTGGAGGGCAGTCGCCTCCAGATCCCAGGGCAGCAATCCGGCAAGAAGGTTGGCCGATTCGCCGGCAATCGTGCGGTATCCCCGGATCATCCGGATAGCCATGACCCTCTGGCATGCGACCAACTTTAGTGGTCGCGTCCGGATGCTCGGGGCCCACACGGGGGCCCCGTAGAGGGCCATGGACCGCACGACGGCGTACAGCCTACGGCAGGAGGCGTTTGGCCCGCTGAGATTGGGCAGGAGTCGCCTGAGGGCGCCTGCTGCCCGGTTCAGCCTTGGGGCCAAACTCAGGAAATGCTCCCTGAAGTTCCACCGGCTGTCGAGGACGAGTCCCAGGTACTTCATCGTCCTCACATTCACCCTTGTATAAAAATAAAAGTCCTTGCCAGCCCAAAAAAACGAAAATTCCCTCCAATAATGTCAATATCAACAAGAAGGTTTTAACCTCGCCATTAAAGAATTCTTTTTTTAAATTACCCACGACCGCTTCCCGCCAAGTTCATTGGCGCTTCCGTTCACTGTCAATTGTCGTAGGGACGTGTTCGTATTGATTTAAATTAATCGATTATTTCCTAGTACGGGTTTTATTGTCGATGGTTTAACGGTATTATAATTTAGTGATCTGATTTTGTGGGAGATTTTTATTCTGTGTTTGTTAATGTTAGACATTTAATTATATTGTTTCAATTTAAGAATTTATCTTAAAACTTTACGTTCGATTACTTACTTTAGGGCTGATTTTTCAATAGTCAGATTACTTTTATCTGAGGAATAAAAATGGCGGTTTGACAGCTTATCTATTTTCTATTTAAGTCAAACCGCCATTTTTATTCCTCAGATAAAAGTTGTCTGACTATTGAAAAATTAAGTCGGTAGGTAAGTAAAATATTGCCGAATCCCTGTATCGAATAAAACCTTATTGGGGGCTTTAGTCCCCAAACGAAATAATTTAGAAAATTTTGTAGTCGTTGTATAATTTTGTTTGGAAATCAATTTCATATTATTTATTTATTTAAACTATAGAATATAGATTTAGTGCTAAATATTAATGGTGACAAAAAAAAGTTTTATTTCTTGACGGACTAGACTTCACGGAAATGGTCTGGTATAAATAAATATTACTCCGTAACTAATTTTCCAGCTTTAAATCTCAAAATAATATATCATTGCAAAGACAGAAAACACAATAAATAATGAACACGGAAAGACTAAAAAGTTTATCTAAAAAAATGTAGAGGTTAAAAAAAAGAAAGTTTTTTTACTGGCGAGACGCCATAAAAACTAACCTTGATTGTTATTTCTTATTTATATCGATGTATTTCTAGTGTTGAACTGACAGTTATTGAGTCGAAACATGCCATAGAGGCATAGAGTATGGATACTCTTGAATAAATAAATAAATATCTTCCTGACTCTTTTTATAGCGTACGGCGCTTTCAATTTTGGTTTGTGTAACAAAATATAAATGACGTCTTATATTTTTGTTTTACTTGCTACCGGACTAATTCACGTTTTTATGGGATAAGATTTTTTTTTATCAAAACTACCGTCCATGAACGCTGTGTGCGCCATGACAGCGCCACCTAGTTACCATTTATTGGGCGCCATAAAATCTGTCAATTCTTCCCAACTAGGTACATAATATTTTGATTACAGCTGATAGGGCGAAGTAAAATTGGTGAATGCCAAACTCCATAGCTTAACTCATCGCCGCAAGGTTGCCTGCCTGTTGGTCTTCTTCAGATTGTACTTCCGAGAGTGTGCCCAAGAACTCCACGACCTCATCCCACCAGGATGAGGCTGCGTCTAGATGTGTGAATGATTCTATCATCACACATCAAGACGCAAGGCCATTTACCATCTTTACATTATTGCCATACCACTTCGCACCAAGCGTTTCCAAACGTCTTTTATAATGCGGACAGCGAATTAGTGGAACTCTCTGCCTGTGTCTGTATTTCCGAACTCATACAACCCTAATCTTGTAAAAAGTTTTGGATCACATTTACAACTTTCTTCGTGATGTCCCGTCTATTGCTCGTATATAGTTTAATGTCTTTGGAACAAATGCTGCCATATCGTAAAGTTCCTTGCTCTGTGCATCTAATAATAATGATCTTCACACAAGTGTACTTGTGTAGGCGACGAGGCGACTTATTACTGTGACCTTATTGTCATTACCTTCGTGATTTGAACAAATATCTTCTGAATGTCACTGGCAAGTGTGTTTGCGTCTTGATTTGTTTGTTTTTTTGCTTGTGCTCACGATGTCGCATCATTATCATCAGCCGGAAGACGTCCACTGCTGAACACAGGCCTCCCTTATAAACCGTCACGCCGAACGACAATTCGTCACTTGTATCCATCGGTTGCTCGCGACTCACGACGCCGTCGGTCCACCTAGTGCGAGCCCTACGCTGCGTCTTCCGGTCCGTGATCATCATCATCATCAGCCTATAATGTTCCTACTGCTGGGACACAGGCCTCCTCTCTGTCAAAGGGAATGGTCCATAATCCACCACGCGGGCCTCCGAATTTTTGATCCTAGGACATTCCGCCGGTTTCCTCACGATGTTTTCCTTCACCGTTTTGGGAACAGAGGTGATGAAATAAATTACTCAAAGTGATGCGTAAGTCGGGACCGATACCACTAGGCCACAACTGCTCCAATATGAAATACCTCAACAAAATGATCACTAAAGTTGATTGACTTTAGTACAACCTGCTAATTCATCGAGTTACTCAATTCTAAAACGTTTTTTATAGACTCTTCAATAAAAAAACTATTTAATTAACTGTATCCAACACCATGGCTTTATAAGGCTTCTCAAATGATATCGATATGTACCGTTTCGATTTCACATTGACATGAAAATTATACCTTATTGAAACACAACAATGGTGGTGATGATTACGCTATTCGGTTTTTTTGTGTGTAATTTATAATGATGATTGTATTATTAAGGAGCTCGTGGCTAAATAATAATAAAGCCTCTTCTTATTCAACGCGACGCAAGATTCCGATATCTTAAGACTATCGTCTACCGAGCGCTCGTCCATACAAAAAGAGAAAACGTTTTTCTCCCCCTAGATGTTATCATATCTCAATGATTTTTTAGAATGCATCTGACACAGTAAAAAACTAGGTTTATAGGTTTTCCTTTTTTCAAAATTTATAACAGTTTGAAAGTTACAGGTGCCTAAAAGTTACTATTTTATGACTAAATCTTCATTGAAGTAAAACCTTTGTATTTAAAAAACAAAGAAGTTTAAGAAAAAAAGCAAAACCTACAAACCTAGAATATAATAATTATGCTGAAACGATTGATTGAGAATCTAAGAGATTGCTCCTGATTTAGTATGTGAAAAACGTTTTCTCCCGAGAGACAAATTTCATATAAAAAATACTTACAGTCAGTCGCGAGCTTCAACGCTCTCTATCGCACGATCGGGGTTTTTTCAAAGCGTGGGAGGGACAGTAGGAGTTTTTTTAAATACCTATTTTTTGAAATGGCAGCAGCTATTCTGTCCTCTTAAGCCTGCTCTACACTACTCGAGAAGTTGCCTCGACGAAGTACTCGTCGAAGTTAATCGAAGTCCCGAAGTATGTGACTACACTACTCGCGAAGTTGCCTGTGTTCATCATTGTGCCCTTTGACTCAGTCTCAAAAACCGACATCAAATGGAAGTCGCCCGAAGTGAGTCGAAGTTGAACGAAGCGAAGCGTGCCCCTCTCGCTATCGTATTCGGTCAACTTCGACCAACTTCGCGAGTAGTATAGAGCAGGCTTTACGACTTTGGTTTTATCCAGACGACTATCGTAATACAAATCCATAGAGTTCCACACAGGCATGCGTCAATGGAAAGTCGTAAGATATCGGAAACTTGCACGTGAACGAAGGGGCTTCCAGCTTCGCGGGTCGTAAGCCGCGCTTGCGAGGTTGGTCTGTGGATGGGTGATCATCTGTCATAGCGAAGTTTCCCCCGTGCCTCGGAAAGCAGTTTAAGCTGTTGGTCCCGGCTGTCATTTGTAGATCTTTGACAGTCGTTACTGTTAGTCAGAAGCTCAAAAGTCTGACAACCAGTCTTTCCATGGGGTATCGTATTACCCAGTTACTGGATTGTAAAGGTTCAATATAGTCAGTCGCTCCATGTAAAATACTGATATTCAGCTGCCTTCTGGTTCGACTGGAAGCAGACCACAATATAGTTGGGAAAAGGCTGGCAGATGATGACGACAACTGGTTATATATATAAAAAAAGATTGTTTACTCAAGCGTGGGTAGCCAGTCATCGTATTCTTGAGTGCGTTGGCAATGACTGTTGATTTCAATTACTGAGCCGACGCTTGTCATTGTGGGAGGACAATGGTGGAATCATCGTTATAATCATCACAGGTTTAATGTTTTTTTTACTTAATGAAAGCGTTAGCAGCTTCACTCGCTACGACTCATGTCATGTAAATGACGTAGAGCGTCGATTATCCGAATGTCGGTTAACCGAACGACCGCTTATCCGAACTGCTAGGTCTCACTATGCGCTTACAATCTTTCTTCATAATGTGCACAGCAAAGTAGTGGAACTCACTTCTGGGTAAGCTCGGTTCATTGTAGGCTTTTTCTCTGTTCCCTTTAACCTGGACCAGAGTCAAGAGCAAACCCATCTCAAACAAAAAAAAAACATAAATAGGTAGTTCGATTATCCGAAAAAAAAACGGTTCTACTGTACTTCCCTGAATTTGATTCTTATTAGCGACACTATCGAATGGTGTAATACAGGGTGTGATTTTTTTTCATAATCAATAGATTCGATTTGTGCCTAGGATTTTTGATTTTTCTAAAATGTAATGATGCAGTTTTAGTTCTCGTCAAAATCGAGACTCCTTTCAACGTTTTTTTATATTCCGCATAGTTTCGGGCTTAGCCATCCACGCCTAGTTGGAAAATTCACCCTGTATGGCTATAACCTTGTGGTCATCAAGTCAAGAGTGAACAGGTTACTTCTAGGCAAGCGTGCTTCGTCCACATCTTCGCACACCATCAGGCGAGAATGTGGTCCAACGCGAACTTATCTACTTTATAAAAATAAGTCGGGTTTTCCTTCCTGACGCTATAACTTCAGATCGCACGAACCGATTTCCACGGTTTTGCATTCGTTGGAAAGGTCTCGGGCTCCGTGAGGTTTATAGCAAAGAAAAACATCTGGTGGCGAAACGGAGTTCGCCGGGTTTGCTAGTCACTTTATAAAAAAAGAATGACACAACAAAAAAGATTAATTGGCCATTTCTAAAGAGTAAGCGACAATGAAGTGCTATAAAAAGGCCTGTCCGTTTGTCCGTACGTTAAAAAAACTGTGAATAATTGACGTTAGTTTTACGGTTAACTGTCAAAGTGAGATTAACTTAACTGCAGTTTTTGGGGACTGTGGTTCTGTAGTTTTTAACCGACTTCAAGAGAGGAGGTTCTCAATTCGACTGTACTTTTTACTCGCGAATGGGTTGACCGATTGATTCGATTATTTTTTTGTTCGATGCAGTATTAAATATCATTTATAAGTAGGAATATAAGTATGTTTATCAGTTGTCTAGTACCCATAACACAAGCTCTGCTTAGCTTGGGACTAGATGGCGTTGTGCGATAGTTGTGGATATGGTATTATTATTAATTTAGGCTGTAGGAAAGAGACAGAGCTATACAAGTCGTCTAGCGCCATCTCTTTCACACAGCCTAAACTGGATCGCGGAAAGAGTTCATGGTATGCCACCAGGCGTCATCGAAAAATCGGATCAGTCGGAACATACATAAAAGAAAATCCGACGAACTGAGAACTTCCTTTTTTAAAGTCGGTTAAAAAAGGAACGATGTTTTCCTTAATCGTTTGTTTGTAGCAACCACGCAGCTTCATAAACAGAATCCTAAAAAAAGCCATGAGTCATTTCAAACAGTATGGTTGGTTAGTGGTCATTGCCAAGGTCGTAACACGGGCCTATAGCGGTATTACGAACTGTGTTAATTTGTAGTGCCTTTTTAGGGTACCGTGCATCAAAATAAAAACCCGGCGTGCATGTCTGACTTGTGCACGAAGGATTCAGCTGGGTACTCACTTAGCAGCGTAGCACGTAACGTATCAGATACGGTATCAAGTGAGTACGTAGGCAAGAGCCCGCTGCAAACCGCTCGCTGTAAGTTCGCAGTGATACCGCCTCTCGGCGAGTCATACAAACACAAAGGCGGCTCGCAGTGTGCTGGGACGAGCCGTACCCACTTGCAGGTTGATACCGTATCTGATACGTTACGTGCTACGCTGCTAAGTGAGTACCCAGCTTTCCGTACCATTATTTATGAATACGGCAAAAATAACACGTAGAAAGTGCGTTAGTCTGTCTGACCGTCCGTCTGTTGCCATTCACAGTTGACAGTCACAGATGTATTTCTGTTGCCGTTGTTACATCAGATATTTTAAAATGCTCATAAAATAAAAAAATACTGAACCAACCTGTATGAGTTTCTTATGGGACCAAATGGCAGGTATACCTACTGCAAATTACAAAAAAAAAGAATCACACAAATCGAAGACCTCGAAACAATCGGTGTACATACATAAAAAAATACCCACCGAATTGAGAACCTCCACCTTTTTGAAGTCCGTTAGAACAATAAAAATATTTAAGGGGGTCTCATAAAACAAACATGGTTTTTTTGTCGTTTTTATAAATTATGCTACGGAACACTTCGTGCGCGAGTTAACACGCACTTAGCTGGTTTTTTATTATTATTTTGAAGTAGGTGTGGTTAACGCAGAGTGGCTGTATTTCCCTAGTGAGAACTCGTGAATATATTTCTAATCTACAGTTGGCTATAGCGGTGTTTTATGACGAATGTTTCCATCGTAAAAACACAACGACGATATAATCCTAGACTCCGCATGCACGATCTAAAGAACACAAACTATTCTGCCAAGTTGCTGAGGTACTACGTAAGCGAGGGGGACGGGGTACTGCGTTGTGATTGGCTAACTCAAGGTCTGTTCTGTCGCAACGTATGTTTACGGCTCACAGGATTGGTCGAAATGAGACGAATATAAGACTTTTTTGCCTAATGTGTTGGCAGACATCGGTCGCCTGTTATTCATCATCATCATCATCAACAGCCGGAGGACGTCCACTGCTGAACATAGGCCTCCCCCTTAGACCGCCACGCCGAACGACAATTCGCCACTTGCATCCATCGGCTGCCCGCGACCCTTACGATGTCGTCGGTCCACCTAGTGGGAGGCCTGCCTACGCTGCGTCTTCCAGTCCGTGGTCGCCACTCGAGAACTTTTCTTCCCCATCGGTTGTCAGTTCTACGAGCGATGTGGCCTGCCCATTGCCACTTCAACTTGCAAATTTTATGAGCTATGTCGGTGACTTTGGTTCTTCGCCGAATATCCATGTTCCGGATTTTATCCCGCAAAGAAACTCCGAGCATAGCTCTCTCCATTGCTCACATCATGATGATGATGATGTTGTAAAAACATAACTACATGAAATAAAACTCAAGCATTTTTCCCATGGGGCTAAGACTGGGCATGCGGGCAGCGAATAAAGGGCAACTCGCTGTCTGACCATGGACCATGCCCGGGTCGACGACGACGGTGCGTTGTGTTCCACGCGCGCCTCAAAGAGAACCAAAGCTTGCCGGGGTCGCGGGACTTATCGAATTACCGTGACACTGGAATATACAGGGCTATTGAAGGACACTGTGGATTTTAGTCGGTACAAGTCTGACAGTCCCTCCCACTCTGCCCTGGGTGCCTCCCTTTATCCATTTTGGTACCTATACCTATACAAAAACAATTATTATTGATGAGCATTTCAAATGCAGCAATTATAGCTACGATATCATGGTGTGTCAATGCGTAAATAATGCTTAGATAAATATGCGATAGAAATAGCGGTAGATTTACTGTCGGTTAAAAATTCTTAGCTGATAATACTTTTTGCCTAATTGACCGACAACAAAGACAAGGTACTGTTGAGTACATACAATATTATCGCCCCTTTCATATGAAGTTATAGTATGGTAATTAGAAAAACCCACTTCCCCTCCACGCCACAAATTCCTGCAGTTGACCGCCCTATCTTTAGCCCTCTATATTTACTATGGACAAAAGGGTTTTCAAAAAGGGTAGATAAGGTGGCGCCAGTAATATTATTGACATTAAAGGTAATCTAACAAAGATACTGTCTCCGCTCATACCAGCTGTTTCAAACCTTAAAAAGTACTTAAAAAAGGTTGTGCTGCATATTAAACCGAGTGTCCCGAGTTAGGGTGCTCCCACATTTATCGACGCGAAATCGGCTTAAGCCGGTCAAAAAATCCTTTATGTCAACGTAATAAAAATGTTAATAATACCACTCGCATCGGGTCGCGTCGTCCGAGCCGAGCCGATGCGAATGGCATTAGTAGCACCCTTATTACGTTGACATAAGGATTTTTTGACCGGCTCAAGCCGATTCCGCGTTGATATAAGTGTGAGCACCCTTATTTCACATCTCTGTTACATCGCGCGCTGCGAGCGATTTGATAGTCCATAGTTGTAGGTGACTTTTGACAGCCTTTCGTATGCCCCCCTCCCCCCCTAGACCCTTAATTGGGAGACTTGGAGACTTGTGAGGCAGGCCCGTGTATGATCCAGATAGAGTTGTCATCTCTAAAATTTGAAAACCAGGACAAAACGCGTGAAAACCCCAGATTTTAGAGTTCAGAACCCGGACATGAGTCGAGGTGCACACCGTTGCAACTGCGTCGGGAGGGGGACGGTGAAGTGTGCGTGTGTCGAAGGCGGCCAAAGACTTGAGATTTTTAAACCAGGACTACAAATGAAGCCGTCCCCGGACGCTCCCCGGATGCTCTCTAAACTGGGACAAATCTGGGCAAACCCGGACGGATGACAACCCTAATTTCGCGATGTGAACATGTAGAAATGTGTTCTTTCTTCCTTTCTTTCCTTGTGTTTGTGCCCCTGCAACGCAGCCATAGGTCACGAAAGTATATGCGTCAGTACAGTGAATGCAAGTCTTTTCAACTTGCGAACAATGCTTGCTTAGGTTAGAAGGTCAATTCTATGAATATGATGACGTTCGGCGCCTTTGCATAGCGCGCTGTGTGATAAATATCATTCTAAAGGCGCTAAGCGATAGAATAACTGTTCAAATGTTTAGTAAATATAAGAATTTTTATGAGAGTGAGATGAGCTCATCATCAATTCATCACCTGCCTGCCTTTTCCCAACTATATTGGGGTCGGCTTCCAGTCGACCCAGATGCTAGAGTAAGAGTCAGTGAAGAGAGAGTGAGAGGAGCTCGTGGCTAAATAATTACAGCCGCACAGGCCGATCTTCCGGGTTAAGACGCGCTTGCCGAGATTGGTCTGTGGATGGGTGACCTGTCATAGCGAGTGTCCTCCGTGACTCAGAAAGCACTTAAACCCGTTGGTGCCGGCTGTCATTTGTAGATCTTTGACAGTTGTTACTATTAGTCAGAAGTAAAAATCTGGCAAAGCATTTATTTCAAGTAGGCCAGTTACAGGCACTTTTGAATTGTCAGAGACAATTAAAGGAATAATTGTTATTAAACAGTAAAAAGTTATAGTGCTACAGTCCCAGTCACAAGACATAAAAACTGTGAAAGTACCATAGATGCCCGTTCCAAGAAGTAGATCTCTATGGAGAAGAACGTGCAAGAAACTCCATGGACACTCTTTTTAGATCGCCAAAATATTACAAATCCTTTGTTACATCATTCATTTTGAGGTGGGAATTACCTAGTTACTGGGTTGTGGAAGTCCGATAGGCAGTCACTCCATGTAAAATACTGATATTCAGCTGAATCTGGTTTGACTGGAAGCTGACCACAATATAGCTGGGAAAAGGCAGGCAGATGATGATGATTTTTTGTTAAGTACATCATTTTCAACTGACAGTTGACAGGTGGAGGTCATTGACATGTTCATCACAAAGTACACTTTTAATAATGACACACCAAAACTAACCAGAATTTGATCCCCCGTATGTCTATCCAGAAATACATATTGACAAACCGTCTATTCTTGTACTGAGTCAACGACAAAAATTAAGTTTATTTTCGTACGTAAAGTGATTGTTTACATGCTGTTATTGAGGTTAATTGTGAACGACGATAGTTTAAAATGGCGTTCGGCTATTTTCTTAGCCTTTTACGATATTTGTTTATTGAGATAGACAGTTTTATGAGACGCGGAAATAGTTTAGTTTTAGCATAAATTGGGACTCGGGAGTTCTAAAAATATCAGGGATTAGTATCTGTCCGTGTTTGCGCAGTTTTGGCCCCAGATTCATCGCGTCATATGATCGCATCCCATCGCTCGACTAAAACCAGGGACCGAAACCGATATGATCAATACGTGTATTTTTTCGGTAACAACCTTTTTTTCTTTTACAGGTAATTTTAAAGATTACCTTTATTATTAAAGTGAATACAGTATTAGTACCGGTAGTAATAATACCGGTTACCGAAATAAAAAATACCCCTATCTTGCACACTTCACACGTGCCGTCGGCAATAGTCACAGGGCGCGCATCGCCTGTGTATGTGACAAGGAGTCGTCATCTTTAGGTAACCGGTATTAAAACGGTAACCTGAATAGAGGTTACATTTTTCTTCGGTCTGGTTACCCAGATAGCGGTAACCTAAATCTGAAAAATAACCAAAATTCTTCAATACCTGTACCGTAATTTATAAAGGTTTTCGGTCCCTGACTAAAACATCAACGACTTACGATAACGACCGTTCCCGATATTAAATACATCCCTGGGTTTGTTTAACTAAAGACAGAAAAACTATTTCCATATCTAGTAAGGTAAAATCATCATCTGCCTGTCTATTCCCAACTATATTGTGGTCGGCTTCCAGTCGAACTAGATGAATATCAGTATTTTACATGGAGCGACTGCTTATCGGACCTTCACAACCCAGTAACCGGGTAATACGATACCCCATGGTAAGACTGGTTGTCAGATTTATAGAGCTTTTAGATATTAAAGGGAGACCTTTACTAGAGTTAGAAAAACCGTTATTATATTAAGGGCGACTTTCACCAAAAGTTAAACATGTTTAAAAATTTATTTAAGCACAAAAGTCAATAGAATTTTGTGCTTAAATAAATTTTTAAACATGTTTAACCGTTGGTAAAAGTCACCCTAAGAAAGGCAAAAGCAGATATAAATTAAATACTGGGAAAGGTTAAATAATTTTAACAATTGGGTAGAGTCGGTAGAAATACCGAAATGTCGGTAAGTTCAAGATAAAAGTTCAAGTCGTAAGGTTCCGTTAGCCCCTTTTTTATAAAGTGAATAATATCTTCAAGGAGATGCCACTGGGTCATGACTCTTGAAAAAATACAGTGACACACAAAATAAGAACTTCAAAGAATTTGATTAACGCATTCATCCGTTTCCTATACATATAAATTTCAAGTTGCCGTCAATCAATGAGTCGTATACAATTCTTTATGATTCATCCTGCCATTAATTTCACTTTGATATCTCGATAAAACTATTAATCTTTTGAATTGATAGTTTGTTAGGGTTTGGTCATGGATTACCGATATTTGATTCGGTACAATTATTATTTCGATCGCATGTCTGCCGACCCGTGCAGACGCAAAGATTAACTATTTTTATATACAACGTGTAGTGTGTGAGCAATGTTTGTTCTAAGATTTGGATATTCGCAAAAAAAAAAAATGCTTTTTCAAACAAAATTAGAAATTGATCGGATCAGTATGAAAAATCTTTTTTTTTTGTGTATTTCCAAAAGTCTTAGATTTTTTGTTTGTTCAGTAACATGGGCTGAGTTACCCCACGAGAGGTTTTGCGCATTTAATGTTATACGTTGTATACTTATGCCCATAAAAATAATCAATATTAACTAATACATATTTTAAAACAGTAAACTTAAAACAATTTGTTTGTTGTTTGTTGTGATTGCACACGATATGATGTATTATCCAATAGCTGGGTTTTGGAGGTCATATAGGCAGCTGCATAGTCTGTTTCGAGTCGAAGCTAAGACTAGGCAGATGATATTTTTCAAAAAAAAAAAAAAACAACTATGCTATAAACAGGCCCAATACCCCACTACAATACCCAAATATATTCTGCCTACCTCTAAACCGGTATCCAAGCTTTCTAATAATAAGAATTATTAGAAGAACTCGCATATTAATGATAGTAGCTTCTCCCAGCGACTTCGCTCGCGTGAAATTCGTCAGATATATATAGGGGATTAATATTACCAGAATAAAAAGTTTTGTACAGTATGTATTAATATCTAGATCGAGACTATAACCGAACACTGTGTCAAAATTCATGAAAATCCTTTAAGTTTTTCTCAAGTGATTAAGTTACAAACATCTTCATCCATGACAAGATTCAATCCCGGAGGGGATATTACATTACAACGCTCAACGTCTGGAAACCAGGCTTATTCCAGTCAGGGACCGAAACCGATACGGGTATTTTTTCGGTAACAACCTTTTTTTCTTTTACAGGTAATTTTAAAGATTACCTTTAATATTAAAAGTGAATACATATCCAGTATTAATACCGGTTACCGAAATAAAAATTACCCCTATCTTGCACACTTCACACGTGCCGTCGGCAATAGTCACAGGGCGCACATCGCATGTGTGGGTGACAAAGAGTCGTTATCTTTAGTTAACCGGTATTAAAACGGTAACCTGAATAGAGGTTACATTTTTCTTCGGTCTGGTTACCCAGATAGCGGTTACCTAAGTCTGAAAAATAACCAAAATTCTTCAATACCGGTACCGTAATTTATAAAGGTTTTCGGTCCCTGGTTCCAGTGAGTGAACGGAATGGCGGTAGACGACTTGTATAGCTCTATCACTTTCACTCGCCGGAATAAGCCTGGTTTTAAGACGTTGTAATACACCCCCCCCCACCCCCTCCAGAATCACACAATATCAGGATATAAGATCCTATGTGTTTTTTTGGAGCAAAAAATCAGACTTTCATCCATATCCGTTCAGTAGTTTTGTGTGAAAGGGTAACAAACACACAGACAAACCATTGCATTTATAATATTAGTAAGACAACATCTGTGATTATAGTTTGATTATTCGATTATTTTTTGCACAAAAACCGTTACAAGTGAATGAGGTTGAAACTTGAAAAACTAGTTTTTTAGTTTGTTTTTTTTTTTGATTTTTTTAATAAATGGTTTGTCTGGTTGAATGAAGTGTTGCGAGATTTTGATTTGTTTTGCATTGTTTTTAAAGCCACCTACGACTTCCATAAGTAAAATACTATTCTATTCGTTTTTCATCTTGTGAGAGAAAAGACTTGGTTCTTTTATAAGATCAAAGAAATAGGCAGATAGAGCGCTCAGAACACGCGAGTGGTTCCACCAAAGTTAATACAAAATCAAAACCGAATACAAAGTCGCGACAGTACCAAGCTACGCGTCGTACCAAGCTACGTGTCGTTGTTGTTGTTTGCCAAAATATGCCTTCACGTGTCTTTAACCATTTGTAAAAGTTGGTCTCAAAAACAAAGAAAACATTATGGAATGTAATTCGATTTAATTTTGTATTAACTTTGGTGGACCCACTCGCGTGTTCTGAGAGTTCTATCTGCCTATTTCTTTGATCTGAGGTTCTTATGCCGTCTGCAACGGCGACCGCGGGCGGGTGGCGCGAGTAATCGCTCGTCGCACTCGCTTATAGCCCGGTGACAAAATTATCGAAACTACTCTCGCTTCCCGCTGATCGCCAACTCTTTTATAGTAGTTCTACTCGTGACTCGTTCATTGTCGGTGGTCGGACCACTGCAAAAGTCTGACAGTCCTTACCGCACCACCAGGAACGAGTGAGGAAACCAATCGTGAGAAAAGATATTTCGCCAAACGTACGCATGAATGAGGATAACATTATTATGATGTTACAACTCCACTTTTTTAATTTAATTCTGTTAAGTCAGAAGCGCATTAATAATTCATTGATGGGGTCAAACCACTTTCCTTTTCCACAAATGACCTGTTCAGTTTATCAATATTTCATTACCCCACTTTTGGCAGGCCTTTTCCTAAATATGTTGAGGTCGTTTTCCAGTATAACCGGATGCAGCTGAATGTCAATAATTTAAACGACGTATATCTGACTTCTAGAATTCGGTAGCTCTAGAACTGAATAAGACTGCTTGTTAGTAAACACACTTTCTGGGTTTTATTTTTTAATCACCATCATCAGCCCATAGTAGTCCACCTCTCGACATAACCACTCGATCACCGGCTACTCTAAGGCTGCGTTATCACTGAGGCGGAGCGGAGCAGAGCGGAGAGAAATGCCAATCACATGGCTTGAGTTGAGAAGAGATGTGGATTTCAAGGAATGTGATTGGTGGATTTCTTTCCGCTCTGCTTCAGTGGAAACGCAGCCTAATCCAGCTTTTACCAGCAACCTTGCGAGGATGTGATTGCGTCACCTTGCCAGAGTGCGTTCCACCCGAAGTTTGTAGATTCGTGGTCTCCACCCGGGAACACGTCTTCTCTTTTGGTCATCGTTTCTACGACGTTGGCTGGCCCATTGCCACTTCAGCTTGCTTTTTCTGTGAGCCCATAGATGATATAAACTCCTCTTGAGGTCTGTAGATAAGACTACTGCCTCTTGCTTATTACCAAGGTAAGATAACAGTCGCGGAACTGTCTCATCTGGTAGCCGTGAACCTGTAACAGAAAGAGCAATTGAAGGATCACAGTGGATTTTAGTCAGTACAAGCCTGACAGTTCCTTCCGTCCCGCCCGGGTGGGAGGACGCATTTGATGATTTTACCACGATAAAAAAAAACAAGTGAGATGTCGGATGTTATGAATCCTATGGGAATACTGTAAGGCGTATATGGCTCGCTCTTTAAAATGTCACTTACGGGATATCTTCCGTGAATATTATTTTGAGTTTCCGATATTCGACGATGTTGTCATCCCGCGATCATGGCGCTTGCAACAGCGTCGAAATATCGGGAACTCAGAATAATATACAATCACGGAAGATATCCCGTGAGTGACATTTTTAATTGTGAAAATAACCGTGATAACCTAAAACAGGGCTCGCTCTTTTTACCCCAAAACGCTGTCTTTGGAGACTTGTGTTGACCTTTCGACTTCACGCTCCATTTGTTCGTGATAGGTTAGTCATGGTGTTCCTTGACATTTGCTGTGCTAATATTTGACGGGGATTTTATAAAATGGCACCTCATTTTCAGTTTATTGCTAACATTGTAGTATCATTTTTGACTTAGTAAGGCGTCCTCTACTTAACTACAGGTTGCAAGTGAATTCATGGGCATTATTTTATACCAACCAAGACACTACTCATGATACTAAATTGCATTACGCAAATCAAAAATGTTATAAATGCAAGTTAGTATTATTTGATTTTGTTTAAGTATTTTTCGTAACGGGCTGTACTACGCTCGAGATTTTGATACTTGAAAACTTATTGGGGTTTATGATGTAATTTTTTTTATTACTTTTAGTGTTAATTTGCATTAATAAGCCCTTTGCTATGTATGTAATATGACTTACTACATTTTTAGAGTTTTCCATACTCGCATTAATTAATAATGTTTTTGATTTGCTTATTATTAGGCCTAATGCAATTAGTATCATGAGTAGTGTATTAGTTTGAAATAATGCCCACGACTTCAATTGCACCCTGTATAATAAAGTACAATGAAAAACAACCTTTGCATCATCGAAGTTGACTTTTTTAATTTTGAGTATGTGACTCTTAAACATAAGTGCACGAAAATCCTACTACTATTATAAAGGCGAAAGTTTGTAAGTATGGATGTTTGTTACTCTTTCACACAAAAGCCACTGAACGGATTTGGCTAAAATTTGGTACACAAATAGTTTATAACCTGGATTAACACATAGGATAGTTTTTATCCCGATTTTATGTTCCTGTGGGATAATTTTCGAGTTGTAGCGGGTGAAGCCGCTGGCAACAGCTAGTATTAAATAATCGGATCTTTTGTGCAAAATATGTGTTGTTAAAAAATAAAAGTATAATTTACCATTTATTGTTTTGCCACAGATTAAACACAAATAAATTAATTAAAAACATTGAATAAACACGATATTATTACGGGAAACGACTTTTTAAAATCGATAAAAAAACTTAATGTTCACGTTGCGCGCTGGAGCTTTTCTTAAAGCTCTAAGATTAAGACACTCGTGATGGATCCCGAGTGTAAATAATCATATTACATATTAGTATTGTGAATTATTTATGAATAAAATAATGTCTCCTGTGCAAATCCTTGCCAGACACCATGACTTATATTAAAAAAAAATACATTTGTCATTAACAACCAGTCTTACTATGGAATACGGTATTGATCAAGCTTTTAGAACAACCGAAGATTTATTTACAACACGCAACTGGAAATTAAAAACATTAATCTTCCAATAAAACATTAAAACTAACATAGTAGTACCATTACTGTTTTAGAAAAGTTCATAAATAATGTCATTGGCACATATCTCCTATGTGTTTCACTGAATATTAAACATGGCTTAGAGAAATCTAACATTTAATACCGGTTTCTGGTATAAAAATACCGGTTTTTGCGTAGCGATGCCTCTACACTATTGTTGGGTAGGGCTGACGCTTATTAGTTTTTCGAAGTCGCCACTGTGCTCTCGCTACCAGCACTTTGAATTATTTTATTTTATTTATTTTCACTTATTACGTTAGTTTTATGGCACAATAATAAATCTAACAAACCTGCGTTCTTTGTTTACATCACATATCAAAGATTTTAAAACGTTGTCAGCAAACAAAAGGATTAGTTCCGTTTCAAGACGTTCTGGCCAAGCTGTATTTTTTTTTAACTGTTGGGGTTGTCCCCATTTTGGTCTAGGATGGATTGAGACTGAGAGGGCACGGTTGGAGCATTGGTTGAGCGATCGGCTGCTGCGATACGTGGCACGGGTTCGTTTCTCGACAAATATTTGTACGATCTATAAGTAATTGTTCCGGGTCTGGGTGTTTGTGGATGTGACTAAAATGCTTATAAATAGGTTTAAGAACAACTTTATTTCTCATAAGAATTACATAGTTAATTCACTTACTGAGAAACACACTAAAATTACAATTTATAATTAGGGCGCACAGATTATGTGGGTACACTGATAAATAATAACACAAACTCGATCGTAAGTTTGAATTGAACACAACACAACATGGATGTAGTTTGGTTTTTACTGAATGTGGCATTGGTGGCATAGTCTGTTATGAGCAGAGTTGTTTTCATTTTGATTTTAGTTTATTGTTTTTTAAATAAATTTTTAATACATACATAAATGCGGTCATAAAACAAGAAAAAATAAAGTGTGGGTGACAACAATATTTTTTTTGGCGTGGTTAAATCATCAAATGAGTCCTCCCACCCCGGGCAGGACGGGACTGTCAGACTTGTACTGACTAAAATCCACGGTGTCCTTCAATAGCTCTTTATTTTCCGGGGTCACGGTAATGAGATAAGTCCCGCGACCCGGTAGGCTTTGGCCCTCTAGAGGGGCCCTCGTCATCATGGTAACACAAATTTCGGCTAGTTACCCATCTCTAGTAACAAACATACTATATACATCAACATAGGTACAACATCTCTTTTCATACATCCTCGCAAACTTTCGCATTTATAATATTAGTAGGATTATAGACTAGCTATAGCATAGATTCGTGGCCTATAGTTATCATCGGGTTTACGTCTACTACACTTTATATTTATATACAAAAAGTTAATAATTTCTTTGACGTAGTAGCTCCAATGTTTTTATATTTACGATATGAAAATATTTCGCGGTTCAAGATTATTTTTATTTCAACGCTCTCTCGCGCCAAATGGCGCCAAATATTTATTTCGGCGTGAATGTGGCAGGATTTATAAAACTGAAGAGTATATTTGTAACTTCTGGTTATAAATGAAAAATATTTTCGTTTTGTTTAAAGTTGGTAATGGGGATGTCAACTGGGGAACTAATGGCGCTAGTATAGCTTGTTCCAAGCATCGTCATTGGTTCAAATCTTAGAAGTACTTCAAAATAGTATTACGTCATTGGTCGGATTAGGACTAAGCTATGATGGCGCCATCTACAAACCTTTGACTTGCCTTTCCCATTGGTAATCGAGCAGTGGCGACCCAGTGTTATCGGTCCCGATTTACGAGTTGTAGGTCGTGGTTTCGAACCCAGCCAACCCTATTACTTTGTGTAATTTATTTCATCACCACTGCTCTCAAAACGGTGAGGGAAAACATCGTGAGGAAACCGGCATGTCCTAGAACCAAATATTCGAAGACATGTGACATCTACCAATCTGCATTGTCCCCGCGTAGGATTATGGACCACCCCCTCACAATGAGGAGGTCTGTGTAATCTGTGTCCCAGCAGTGGAAACATTATAAACTGATGATGATGATGATTTGGTGAACCTATTTTATTTTAAATTACTAGGTAAAAATGAATCATAAAAATACCCAGACGAGGCACGTTTTCAATCATCCAAGAAATATTTCTTCATTGCCGTCAATGATTTGGTTAGCTAGTTCGATAATGAGCTAATTTAATTAGCACGTAATATTGCTCAACATTAGTAAATGTCGCCTGACTGTCTACTATTTTACAGTAGACATTGAACATTTTTACTGGTTAATTTCTAGGCCAAGGTTTTATGATAGGGTTCTGGGACTGTTTTAAAAGGGCGCAGGGCCCTGGAACGCAAAGGGCTTGTGAGGGAAATGGATGGTTTTAGTCAGAAGAGTCTGAAGTGGGCCGGCCATGTTTTTTTTTTGGGACAAACCCACCACACTATTCCCGAGCCACTGTAACTCCTGAAAGAATCAGAATCAACAGTGGCAACCACCAGAAAACCGCCGAGACAATGAAGCTCGACGTGTCCCGGAGAATGAATTTACCTGTCTTGGAGGATCCAAGACAGGTAAATTCAACGACGATATAATACTAGACTCCGCATGCACGATCTAAGGAACAAAAATTATTCTGCCAACTCGCTGAGGTACTACGTCAGCGAGGGGGACTCGGTACTGCGTTGTGATTGGCTAACTCAAGGTCTGTTCTGTCTCAACGTATGTTTACGGCTCACAGGATTGGTCGAAATGAGACGAATATAAGACTTTTTTGCCTAATGTGTTGGCAGACATCGGTCGCCCGTTATTAGGAGTCTAGTATTATATCGTCGTTGGGTAAATTCATTCTCCGCAACGAAATTAATCAGAAAAGAATAGTGGAGAAGTAGGAAAAATATGTTTCCACTGGCCGGCCATGTCTGCTGTGGTGTAGGACGCCCTGCGGCAAGATGGATCGATGATTTGATGAATGTGGCTGGCAGCGGATGGATGTGGACTACCCAACCCAGGACTGGGAGGTTTGGAGTTCTTTGGGGGATGCTTATGTCCAGCAGTGGACGGCAATTGGACGAAGAGATAGAAGAGTCTGGCAGTCTATTCAGCTTGTATGATTAGGATTGCTTTGTGATTTACCTTTTGTAGTTTACAAAAGACACCCTTTCATCAAATAAAAGCATAGTTTTCAAGGTATCAAAACACTGCCGGGGTAGTGGGACCGTGGAACTTAAAGTACTATTGAAGGATCACTTTGGATTTTAGTCAGTACAAGTCTGACAGTATGGGTGGGAGGAACCGTTTGATGATTTTGACACGATAAAAAAGGGTACCAGAATAAGTAATTCCTAATTTGTTTTGTTTCACCTAACTAATAATGTATATTATACCGTGGCTGCGTTTGAAAACATTTAAACTCACATAGACAATCAACTAGACCCGAAATAATCTGTAATAGTCCACCTAATTTAGGTTAACCAAAGAATGGGGAGATTTTAATTTACATGGCAACCCTGCACACCAGCTGTCAAAACTGGTACTAGTTAATGTGACAAGTACAGTTCACACTTCACAGTCATTACGTGTCGTTAAGAATTATGCAAAGAGCAGGGACTGAATTACCCAAAAATAAAGGTACCTTAAAATTTCGGTATGACGTCATACCGTTAAATAACGATAACCGATATATAACGGTACCGTTATTTTTTAAAGTAGCCGAATTTTAAGGTACAATATTTATACCGGTATATTTCGGTAGCAGTACCTTAACCTTTATAATAATAGCGGTACCGTAACCTTAACCTTTTTAAATAAGGGTTTTCTTTGATATACCGCCTCACCACTCTATCTGTCTCTGTCGTTCGCGATTGTTGAATCACTCAATGTACTTACGCGGGCTATCTGCCTCACGGCGCGGGGCGCGGGCGGCGGCGGCGCGCGGCGGCGGGGCGGCAGGCGCGTACTTTGAGTTTGTAGTACATATTGTACATACGCATTTATCTAACGTATGTCCTTTGCTATAGTTTTTTATAATATTGTTTTACGGTTACCGTCTACTATCATTTCTTAATTCGAAAATTGTTTAAACTTGCTCGTTTCGTGTTTTGTATTTATTGGTAGCATTTGTTCTGCTTTGTACAAATGAACTCCCAGTTGAGTAATATTTTAACCGACGAACAAAAAAGGAGGAGGTTCTCAATTCGACATGTACCTATATATATATATACAACATGTAACATAATTAACGCACACCCTCAGACACCCCAATTAGAATATTATGTTATAATCACAATACATATATTGAATTTTTAATTTAACATGTAAATGCATTGTTATTTAACTAAATTAGTTATTTTGCAGTAAGGTTTATTTTTCTTTTTTTTGTATTGAATGACGGAATTTGTATTAAAACAAATAAAATTGCACTTTTAAGTCTTGTTGCCTTGATTTACGGTCTATCTTATTTTGTTTTGACTGTACAGAGGTCTAGGGGGAATTTCCGTAGTTTTAATTATTTTTGAAAAAAAAAAATTACCCATATTAAAAATGATAGAAATCGATTCAGTAAACGATTCTGAACAAACTAATTTCAGGATGTGCGTTAATTATGTTACATGTTGTATATTTATGTATGACCACGCATAACTTTTCCTAATGTGGTCCGATTTTAAAAATTCTTTTTTTGTTGGAAAGAGTATATCTCAAAGTTGGTCCCATTTAAACAAAACTAAAATCGGCCTCTAAGGGTAGAAAAAAAGGAATTAATTGTCAATCTTCCTACAGAATTTTCAATTAAGAACCGATTCTGTTGAAATTAAGTTAACAATTGTAGTTCTGAGGACATTATTATATAGCAGAGATGTGGAGAACATAACATGATGACGACACCATCATCAGATCAACTCCAGATCCCTGTTATTTTGTGAAGTCTTTCTTTAACAGTTAACAACTGCTATATCGTGTTTGGGCTCATTTCACTCAGCTTGATGAGAACTTTAGACCTAGCTGACGTATTATTGCCATTGAGGGTCTGAGGATGGTGACGGATAGCAGGGGCAAGAGGTCCTCAACAGTAAACAGCACCTTTATCGTGTTTGGGTTAATTTCACTAGTCTTGATGAAAACTTTATACCTAGCTGGGGTATAATTGTCATCGAGGGTCTGAGGATGGTGACAGAGGGCAGGTGTAGGTCAATAGTTAACAATAAAAAAAATATATATTAAAAAACTTATATTTTTTTTAGTTACAGAAATTGACACGAGATAGGAAACTCAAAAGTAAAAAATAAAGCCTTTAAAAAAAAATCAAACCGACGAAGCATCGAACTGAAAAGCAAAAAATAAATTTTGAAGCGGCGCGGCGGCGCCAAACAAACAAATATTTATAAATTAACTATTTCAAGAGCAGAATAGCTCGTCGTATAGCTTGGTGTGGTTGAATATATATTATAGTTGCTCGTCGTAGCTATTCGTTGATTGTTTCTTTGGCGCCGCCTCAAAATTTATTTTTTGCTTTTCAGTTCGATGTTTCGTCGGTTTGTTTTTTTTTTTAAGGTTTTATTATCGTCTATCTTTCTAAGTGCTCAAACACGTTGACTCGCGGACTCGCGAGCGCAATAATGGGCGCGGTCACGAATTAACAAACATAATTATGGCGTAATATCCAAGTGTTCACGTACGAAACGTACGGTAACGGGCAAGCTAACGTCTGACGTGCGCGGCGCGCTAGCGGCAGTATCAAAGGCGTGAGGTGTTTGTGTGTGTCTTTTTAGCCGCCAGGGGTTTGAGCGAGCGACAAGTTCATACAGATTAAACTTTCCTACCTGACGTCTAGAGTAAATCGCGCACTCTCCGCTTGTTTGACTTGAACACACGCAGATATCTCACGTGTTTGATATTGTCGCGCGCGTCAGCGGGGTCTAAAGCTGCTTTTCCACCAGAGATGCGCTATGCTACGTTGCTAAGGATGCGTTTGATAGCCACCAATCATACTCAATATGTGTGTGTGCGTTATGAAAACAAATGAATGTGATTGGTGGATAACAAACATATCCGTAGCAACGTAGCACAGCGCATCTCTGGTAGAAAGGCAGCCTAAGTAGCTTGCCCGCTGCGCTGCTTAGACCACTTAAGGTGCGTACAGACTATATAACATAACATGTTATATAACTATGTTATTTAACATGTTTCAGATGATGTGGACACAGAATGTTATATAACATTGTTAGACTAATGTGTACGGTATGGTTTTATGTTGCAATGTTATATAACAATGTTAGGGGAAACAGGGGACACTTGATCCCCAGCGGTGGCTGTCGTTGCCAGGACTGGGGGGTGCCCTACCGATCAGGTGAGGGTGGGCGCCCTCCGTCCGGGCTTCGCGGGGTTGCAGACCGTCACGGTTAGCTACCCAGTGTCGGCGGCCAAAAAGCTGCAGGAGGGCCGAAGGCACCTGGTTCGTTGGGTGTCTTCCCAGGTGAAGGTCCTGAAGCCCAGACCCCTGAGGTGCTTCCGCTGCCAAGTGGGTAACCACGCGGCATGCAATTGCACCTCGGAGGTAGACCGCAGCGACAGGTGCTTCCGCTGCGGCCAGTCCGGTCACAAGGCCGGCTCGTGCTCTGCCCCGCCTCACTGCTTCGCATGTGAGACGGCTGGCAAGCCGGCCGATCACCGGGCTATGGGCAGGTCCTGCGCCCCACCCACCAAAGCCAGGGGCTGAGGTAGGCCCTCTGCCGCCGCCGTCACAGCCACTCCCGCCGCCGCCGCCACCGCTTTTGCTGCCGCCGCCGCCGCCGCCGCCGTGGACGTACCCCCGCGGCGTAATGGCCCCATTGCGCTTCCTCCAGGCGAACATCAACCACTGCTCAGGATCTCTTGCTCCAGAGCATGGCACAGTGGTTGATCAACGTCGCCGTGGTCGCCGAGCCGTACTTTGTCGTGCCCAGAAATGACTGGGTGACGGACTTGGACGGCTCGGCGACCCTCATCTCATCGGCCGCCGCCGGTACCCCGCCCCTCGATCACGTCAAGAGAGGGCGCGGGATCGTCGCAGCACGGATCGGGGAGACCGCCGTGATAGGCGTATATTTCTCCCCGAGCCAAACTCTCGCCGAGTTCCAGGACTCCCTATCGGAGCTGGGAGACGTCGTCGTCGCCTTCGGTTCTCTCCCCGCGCTCGTCCTGGGGGACTTCAACGCCAAGAGTTCCCGGTTTACGGTCGTTATGCGGGGCAGAAGGCTGGAGCACTGGGCCCTGGCACAGGGCCTAGTCATCGAGAACCGGGGTTCTGTCCCCATGTGCGTGCGGTGGGCGGTCGAGTCGGTGGTGGACGTTACGTTACTGTCGCCGCGCGTCTCCGGATGGCGCGTTGTGGTAGAGGTGGAGACCTATTCCGATCACCGGTATATCCGGTTTGACGTCTCCGCCCAGTCCTCAGGTCCCAAGTGGACGGAACCCAAATGGTCCGCGATGGGCGCTGAAGCAGTTGGACCGAAAGCTATTCCTGGAAGCCTCGATCGTGCAGACCTGGGTGTCACCACCGGACAGGCCTGCCGACATAGACGACGAGGCCGAGTGGTTCCGGGAGGCCATGTCGGAAATCGGCGACGTGGCCATACCCCGGGTCCGGCAAAGACGCGCCCAGCATCAGCTGTACTGGTGGTCGAGCGAGCTGTCAGCGCTGCGCGAGGCGTGCGTTCCCGCGCGACGCCGGTACACCAGATTCCGCAGGCGCCGCACCCGACCTCCGGATGCGGCGACTGTAGAGGCTTAGGCTCCCCCGTTGACGCAGAGTCTCCGGCCTCAGTTCCTGGAGGAAGTGGTGAGCGCCTTGTTCCCATCGCGAGGGGAGCATACTCCCCCCACCCATGGCTCCACCACCGACGGAACCTGACGGTGAAGCTGACGCAAACGCGGACTACAGCGACGACGACGTCTACGACGCTCCAGAGGTGACCGAGGTAGAGCTGAGAGTGGCGGTACTACGGCTAAATGAATGAATGAATGAATGAATGAATGTTTATTTGTAAGAATATAGGTAACATATATAAGTTCTTAGATCTAAAAATTGGTTTCACTATATTCGACATACCAGCCGTACAAATATTTAGAGCCGTACAAATTTTTAGATTTAAAGGCCAAAAATACCGCCCCAGGTCCCGACGGCCTGCCAGGAAGCCTGGGCCTCGACTGGGGGGGCTCTTCAGCGCGTGCCTGGAGAGGGGCCAGTTCCCGCGTCACTGGAAGATGGGGAAGCTGGTCCTGATTCAGAAGCCCGGGCGCCCTGCTGACTATCCGTCCGCATTCCGGCCCATCGTGCTGCTCGACGAGGTGGGCAAGCTCTTTGAGAGAGTCATTGCAGACCGCCTCGTCGGGCACCTGAATCGGGTGGGTCCGGACCTTGCGGAGAGCCAGTTTGGCTTCCGCAGGGGGCACTCGACGGAGGATGCCATCATGAGCTTGAGAGCCCTCACGACGGGGGATGCAGTGGCCCGGGGCAGGGTCGTCTTGGCGGTGTCTTTGGACATCACCAACGCCTTTAACACCCTGCCCTGGAGTTGCATCAGGGAGGCACTCCGGTATCACCGGGTGCCGACCTACCTCCGTCGCATAGTCGAGGACTACCTGACGGACAGAGCCGTCATCTACCCCGGTCACCGGGGAGAATGGAACCGGCGAGAGATGTCGTGCGGTGTTCCACAGGGTTCGGTCCTGGGGCCGCACCTGTGGAACATCGGTTACGACTATGTGCTGCGCGGCGACCTCCCTGACGGCGTCGGCATAATATGTTACGCCGATGACACGCTCGTCCTGGCAGAGGAAGAGTCGCACCAGGCGGCGGTTGACCTGGTGGTCGTCTGAACGCGCCACGGACCGTGTCCCACATAACGGTGGGAGGGGTTCGCATCGAGGTCGAGTCGAGGATGAAGTACCTGGGACTCGCCTTCGATAGCCGATGGAACTTCAGGGAGCACTTCCTGCGTTTGGCCCCAAAACTGAACCGGGCCCCCAATCTCAGCGGGCCAAACGCCTCCTGCCTCCTGTAAAAAGAGGGGTCTTACCGCCGCAATCGCGGCGGTAAGACCCCTCTTTGAGGAGTGGGTGGAGAGACGTCAAGGCGTCCTGACCTATCGGATGACGCAGGGCCTCACCGGACACGGAAGTTTCGGGAATTACCTGTGTCGGATAGGGGGAGAAGAAACGCCCGGGTGTAACCACTGCGAAGATCGCCCGGATGACACAGTAGAGCATACGGTGCAAGACTGCCCAGCTTGGGCAGAGCACCGACGACGTGTCCTCACGGCGGCGATAGGCGGAGACCTCTCGCGCCCGGCATTGGTCACGGCCATGCTGCGGGGAAAGACGGAATGGGAAGCGGTCGCCTCCTTCTGCGAAGCAGTAATGCTCGTGAAGAAGGAGGCGGGCCGCGAGAGGAAGAGGACAGCGTCCTCCCTCTGCTCCAACCACAGTGTTAGACGCCCGCGGCGTCGGACTTCGGCTGACGTTCACTGGCCACCGTTGTCGCGGGCATGCGGGCAGCGAGTAAAGGGCAACTCGCTGCCCGACCATAGATCATGCCTGGGTCGACGGCGCGTTGTGTCGCACGCGCGCCTCAAAGAGCGTCAGCATAATGACGGGGCCCCCTCGCAGAGGGCCAAAGGCTGCCGGGGTCGCGGGATTTTATTTCCTCACCGTGACCCCGGAACATAAAGGGCTATTGAAGGACACCTTGGATTTTAGTCAGTACAGTCAAGTCTGACAGACCCTCCCGCCCTGCCCGGGTTGGGAGGACTCATTTGATGATTTTACCACGCTAAAAGAAAAAAAAAAGTAGGTAAACTAGAAACAATAAAAACATATCCACTGATAAAATAAAACACATAATACGTATGTTTTCAGCAAAATTAAATATCACGTAATGTTCCTATTGTCACAAAATCTGTTAATTTGTGACTGGCGAAAGTTTGGAATGTGTATATTTTTAAACGCAGCATTTTCATTTTATCATAATTCATCATTATAACATACTCGCCTTTACATATCTCCCTTAGGGAAATGTACCATGTGTATCTAGCTATGTCGAGGTTTTAAAAAAACATTGGAAAAAAATCGACCATTATTAACACTTTTCTATGAAACAGACGCTTAAATTGATAATTATCCAAAATAATTGATAATTATCCAAAATAATTTTTCTAACAAACTATTTAATCCAAATAAAAACTTTCGAAAAATATTTTCTTACAACACGAAACACAAAATCATCCGCCATCTGCTCAACTACCGACACGGGTACCAATTTAAGAAAGTTAGGTCGTACCCATAGGCTACAAATGTGGCCTCTCTTAATTTAAATAGTATTCACAGAAGCTCTGTAAATCCAGTGTATCTAGTCTCCCGTAAGGATAAAGTGTCCTCAGTTTCCCCTATATAACATTACGCACCTTAAAGAATCTATGTACAAAATTTCAAGACTATATCATGAAAAATCATCAAGTTGTAAGCTTGTTAGATAAGTTAGTACCTGGTTGTCCGTTCAAAAACATGCTCACTTCGCGGCTGGGCGCACAATCCGTGCCTCCCCTTGTCGTATATTCATTGATAATAGTTTGGCAATAGGTAACTAAGCGGTTAAATGGTGATACAATTTTAAAAAATGGAACAAAATAAAACATTGTGTAAAAATTATTTGAATCGATTCAGTTGCTTATTCTGAACAAACTACATAATATACCTATTCAGGTTTTGCATAAACTAAAAATAATTAATGTTGTAGGTACCTATACATAAAACGAACACCAAACAATTTCTGAGCTTTGTGTAGGTACCTACCTGATAATTTAACAAAATATAATATAGGTAATACACAGTAAATGTGTTACTAAGAAGGTAATACCTGCAGGTACCCACGTTCAACCGCACAAACGTTAAGTAGTTACTTAGTCACAAGTATTGTCATAATATCAATATACTCGTACCATTGATGTGCAGTTGCCTGTAGTAGGTACATACTCCATTTTCTACACAGCCTACATAAATGTTTAACCATAGTCCATAATAATTTGACAATAGGTAGGTAAACCAAGAAAGCCGGTATGTACCTACTTACTTTTATAACAGCTGAACATTTAACCACTAGGCAAGTAGAGGCATTATTTTCCTTTGAAAAAAAAAAATTGCGTAAACTACGTTTCTACGCTTTCTTCCCATTTTGTTTATTTATAATAAGTACTTATTACGTTGACGAACTATCAACACGTACCCGGCACACAGTTGGTAGCAAAACAAATACAGGGAAAGAGAAAAAATAATTTGTATTCAGTGTTTATTTAAACACATATGTAGGCATGTAGTATGCACACACACTAATGCGTTACATCCCCACGTCGCGCGTCGTCCTGCCCCGCGCTATCTCGCTCGCACGCATGTATTAAAATAAGAATTGTCCAGCAAGCAAACACAAGGTCAAGTTGCAACGCGTTAGATACCCCCGCCCCTGTACCCGCACCGTCCCGTCTCGCATATATTTCGGTACCGAAATCGTATAAAGGTTAAATAACAATTTATCAAAACCTTTATTTATATGGGTACCGGTATAGCTCAACCTCTATTTTGAATCGGTACCGTTATATTTTTGAGGTATCTTAACCTTTAACCGTAACCGCTTTCAGTCCCTGGCAAAGAGAAAACGTTTGCGATGTAAATAACGGTTGCACAATGACTGGTAAATCACTGGCTTAGGAACTGGTATGATTGAGTTGAGATACTAGTTTTGTGAACTGTTTAATTCTGTTGGAATGAGCTGAAAAGTTGTGGTTTCGTAACCGTTACTACGGAAGCACAACTATTCTCCGACTTAAAAAATGTTGGTCGAAGGGTATGAAACTAGGAGTGGGAAGCGGTCAGCTCCTTCTGCGAGGCAGTAATGCTCGTAAAGGAGGAGGCAGGCCGCGAGCGAGAGAGGACAGCGTCCTCCCTCCGCCCCAGCCGCAGTGGTAGGCGCCCACGGCGACGGACGTCGCTAGATGATCTCCGGCCACCGTAGGCGCGGGCATGCGGGCAGCGAGTAAAGGGCAACTCGCTGCCCGACCAAGGACCATGCCCGGGTCGACGGCGCGTTGTGTCCCACGCGCGCCTCAAAGAGCGTCAGCATAATGACGGGGCCCCCCTCTCAGAGGGCCAAAGCCTGCCGGGGTCGCGGGATTATTCCCTTACCGTAACCCCGGAACTTAACAGGCTATGAAGGACACCGTGGATTTTAGTCAGTAGAAGTCTGACAGTCCCTCCCGCCCTGCCCGGGGTTGGAGGACTCATTTGATGATTTTACCACGCTAAAAAAAAAAAAAAAGGGTATGAAACTATGAGTATGAACACAGCGGGCATTGTATTGCATTGTATAAAGGGCTGCTATCCGCAACTACACGTCATTAGCGCGTATTTTACGTGCGGGTGGGAAAAGAAATCATTCGATCCACTTATTCGATTTTGACTTAAAAATTGTTGGTAGATTTTGGTTGGTAAGTTTGAACCCAGTCGGGCGTATTACTTGTTATTTGTTTAATTATCACTGCTCTCTCAAAAAGTTGAAGGGAAACATCGTGAGGAAACTAGCATGCCGTAGAACCAAAAAATTCAAAGACATGTGACATCCACCAACCCGCACATTTTTCCTGGTATTTGATGCTTATTACGTATCGGCAAGTGTAGTTTTGGACGCCCCCCAGCTAGATGAACCGACGACCTTGTGGAGTTGGCTGGGACAGACTGGATACAGAAGGAGGAGAACAGGGTAACGCAGCCTGGGAGAGGCCTATGTCCATCAGTGGACTGCGATCGGCTGAGTTGATTAATTCCGAAGTTAAAATTAGCAGGTATGTAAGCTACGATTATACATAGAAAATATACAAACAAGAAGTGATGACCCAAGCTACTTGAAACACTTACATAAATAAAACAGTTGGAGTTGCGAACTTGCGATGTAATCGTTGCACAATAGTAGCGTAAGGCGCTGGTTTTTTGTAAGCTTTTGTAAGTCATTATCTAGTTAATCTACTCATAATACAGTTTAGAAATGTGAGTTGAGTAATTGTATATAATGGACAATAGAAATGGTTTATTTTTAGGTTAGTTAGATTCAAGATTTCGGCAGAGTAATGAATTTGTGATTAGTAAATTCGTATGTTTGCTGAAATATGTTCGCTTGGAGTTTAGTAATTATTGTTACAAGAAATCGTGAAACCGTGCACTGAGAAATTTTTCATGAGGATTTATTTTATTTTATTGTGTCAGAGCAAATTAAGCTGCACCTAGGAACCCAATAGGTTTCTGACATGACTTTTTACTCATATGGATATCCTACGCTGACATGAGTAATTTCTAAGTTAAACTTAGACCTTACCTAAACATAAGCATTGAGAAAGACACATTTGTAAGTACAATCGACAAAGTTGAATCATGACCCATTTTGACAAAAAATCGTTTAAATCCATCAAATTGACAAAGATCAAAGTCGTTGCCATGGATATGTATGTTAACGCGAATGTGGACCTAATTGTATTCGAAAGTCTGTAAGAAAATAAGCTTATGGTGGGTCATAATTAAACTTTGTCGATTTTACATTAACCTACTCCACTCAAATTTCACGACTGTACCAAGATACCGAGATAAACAGTATCCTATGTCACGTTTAATAAGCCTTTTATCCAAATCCGTATTCCGTACTACAATTATTGTGCCAAAGAGTACAAAACACCTATCCATATATCCTTCGATAGTTGTTATAGTAAGATGGAAGGCCCCACTATCTTTAGGGCTTAAGGTGATTTCTTCGATGTAGCCCGCGAAATTCAATTTTTTTTACGTTTTTTGCAATTTGCAGGCCAGTGACATGTTACCACAAACGTAAAAAAATTTGAATTTCGCGGGCTGGTTGGAGCATCCCCCTTAATAAGAGGCGTTTACGAAACACTAAATAATATACAGGCCCGTATAACATACAAATTATTTCACTAATAAGCATGAAATTATAATGCACCGACATCTTCTCTTTTATAATCTTACATCATAAAGTCTAAAATAATACGCCATTAAATGTCACGAACGCGATCTATTACTTTTAATTTATTCAGAACGCATCCGTAGGGCGACAGTGTTGCCAGTTATAGAATCTAAATTACCCCACGTGCGTTTAAATATTAATTTTTTATCTGTTTGATCTTTGACGGGTCGATAAACGGTTTTTTTTTTGTGTTTTTTATATTCATTTAAACGTGGTTTTGTAGTAGTGGTTCAGTGGTAATGGCTTCAACTTATGAGTATTGAGATTATAGTTTGATTCAATTAGTAGGGACGCCTACCGTTTTCTATTATTTATTCAAAGGCAACTGCTGTCAGAACCGTGAAATAGAATATCTATAGTCAGAAAACTGGCACGATCTACACTCATGACTCATACTTTAACATCACACCTTTAGCATAATAAATTGTTGTGTTCAATGTTTTCTTTTAAAGTTTTTAGTGGTGTGGTTACCTTTGCAGAATAATGTTTCAAGTCAGTTTTGTCTAATCTTACAAAAAATATGTTGCTGAGGAGTTATATTATTTTTCACCTCACACGCTCGGAAATATTCTATTTCTCATTCAAAATCTAGCGCAAAACTCTATTTTGTGCTCTAGAACACAAAGTGTTGTTCAAAATTCGAACACGTCTTGTATTCAATTATTTTCTACACTGACAGGCGACTCGCCCCCATTACATTTCCTCGCTGTGTGAGGTGAAAAGTTGTGTGTTGCACTCAGCAGCAAAGTGTTCTGCGTCTCGTACCTTTCAAAACTTCGCATCGCTCAGGATTCTATATTTGAACCGCTCATTTCTCTCGCGATTCAATCTTAGAATCCTTCGCTCGCTCAGTTTTCAATTCAAGTACTCGCGCCAAAAATCAACTTTGCAGCCTTGCATGACAAATAACTAATTCTTTAAAAAAAAAGTAAATAGTAAATTTTTACCCAATACATAATATACTAAAAGTATTTCTTTAGAGTGATTAATAAAATCGTAAGTTGTAAACGCTTTTTTATAATCCGAAATGAGTCGTTGACCTATTGATAGTTGCGCAGATTTATTTATTATGTTTTTTTTCTGCAAAACTCGAGGTCGCGAACTCACTTCTTAAATCTTAGTTAAGCTAAGCGAAAGTTTCACCGGTTTTTTTGTGTATAAAGCACTTTTGATTAGTTGATTTTGATTTCAATGGGGCAATGATGATTACGAAAGTATTATTATTAATTGTACGAAAAAGTGCGTGATTTTGATCGTTTAAAATGGTTGTTTTAGCTTACTCATTGGTTTTTAATTGAGAAATAGAAAGAGTACCGGAGCTCGAAGCTAAATAATTACAGCTACTCAGGCTCATCTTCCGGGTTAAGCCGCGTTTGCCGAAGTTGGTCTGTGGATGAGCGACCCTCTGTCATAGTGAGTTTCCTCCGTGACTCGAAAAGCACGTAAAGCCGTTGGTCCCGGCTGTCATTTGTAGATCTTTGACAGTCGTTAGAACTATTAGTCAGAAGCTCTAAAAGTCTGATAACCATTCTTACCATGGGGTGTCGTATTACCCACGATGAGGAGGGATGACATCCATGTGACTAAGAGAGTGATGTTGATGGATGGAGAGGAAGAGGAAGGCCAAAGAAATTATATGAAAGAAAAAGTAGTAAATGATACTGTGACGTCTGATAGGGAATGGAAGAAGAAAATGTCAAAGTCAGTGATCTTTATTATGAGACAGCGGTTTAAAAAAGTTGTTCTAGAGGTGAAATGTGTTGCGACGACCACAAGTAAAATGGGATAAGGGCAGGAAGATGACGATTACCCAGTTACTGTATTGTGGAGGTTCCATAGTCAGTCGCTCCATATAAAATACTGATATTCAGCTGCATCTTGTTCGGCTGGAACCAGACCACAATATAATCAGGAAAAGGCAGGCAGATGATGATAATTAATAACAAATATTCAATCAACTCGTCCATGATCTTGCCCACATCACCAGCAGTGGTAATTACAACGCATGACATGTGCGACCAGCACGCATGCGTGGTAGCCGTGACGTGGGTAAACTTCCGTGTATTAGTATTATGTAGGGGCGTGCGTTGCATGCGGTGAGTGTGGATAACTAGACACATACAAGAGAGGAAGCCTGTGGCCCAGCAGTGGGGACTTTATAGGCTTATAATGTATGCTTCAATCTAGCCTTTCGTGGGACACACGATGCTATTGAAGGACACCGTGGATTTTAGTCAGTACGAGTCTGACAGTAAGGGGTGGCAGGACTCATTTGATGATTTTACCACGATAAAAAAAGAGATTTGCAAAGAAAATCAGCAATAGAAAAGTTAAAATAAAGGAATAAAATACCCATAAAAGTACCTATACTGCGTATAAAGTGAACCAAAAAGATGAAAACAAGTGATTTATAACAGTAAAAAACTTGAGAGGTGTCAAGGGACACCCGGTGGAACGAAGTTACTGTACACTCCACCAAAATAATCGTCGTGACTCCACTCCACTCCGCTCCGCTCCGCTCCACTCCACTCTTTGAGCTCTAGCACCCTTTCGCAACGCGCGATAAGGAACTTCGTTCCAAAAAGTGTCGTGACAACTTTTCGTAAGAAGTTTTTCCGTCTAGTCCCCTTCACAACGCGCGAAAAGGAACTTCGTTCCAAAACTTTAAACCTTAAAAATCGTTGAAGTTGAATCCATTAAAATATGATCTTACGAAAAACATGTGATTCTATCTTACATAACAATTTATTTATGAAAGAATATTTATGTTTTCAACATCTGTTAGATATGCAAATGTCATTTGAGAACTTAATTCAATTTAAGTCGATCTAGGTCATTGCTAAATTATCTAGAATCTAAGCTCGAAACTAGATTAATTTGAAAGAAGAAATACGTATTTGATTTTATAATTCTGATAACTGTCAATATTATGCAGTTTTGATGACATAAGAGGTTATTCAGTGGGTCTGTGGCAACGACCCCGACTTACGAGTTGTAGATCGTTGATTGAAACCCAGCCAGGTGATATTACTTTGTGTAATTTATTTCATCACCATTGCTCTCAAAATGGTGAAGGAAAACATCGTGAGGGAACCGGCATGCCCTAGAACCAATGATATTATAAAGAAAGATACGCCATGTTCATACTGAATGGCGTTCAGAATTGTTGCGTTGTTATTATAGTAATTTAAAACTAAGACAGCGATAGATAATGTGGAACGTGTTAATATATCATAGATAGCAGATAGCAAAGAGCAACAATTGTCTTACTTTGTCCTCAACAATTTGTGCGTGCTAGTGCGATATCTACCTCTTTTTATTTATAATATCATTGCCTACAACCAAAAATTCGAAGATGTGTGATGATGATGAAGAAGATGTGACATCTACTATCCCCCACTTCTGGCGAGTGGAAGAGACAGAGCTATACAAGTCGTCTAGCGCCATCTCATTCACTCACTGGAACAAGCCTAGTTATTAAACCTGGTTGTGTTAAGTATGCCTGAAGAGTGTATGACCCCATTATACCTCGCGTCGGTCTTACTGTTATTTTTTTATTTTGTGAGTTCCCCTAGGTGCGGGCCACATAGAAAAGACGAAACGCAAACGGGGCGGAGACATATTAAGTCTCTTCGGCGTCTCTTTCATACAAAATGTATAGAAGCGTCGCGACGTAGAACACACAGAAGAGACGGGGCGCGACTCTCATACATTTTCGCACGTCCGCGACGCGTCCTCGTCTTACGTCTTTTCTATGTGGCCCGCCTTACATTGGTGTCACATTATTGCTAATTACACTGAAAACATTGATTTCTGCTTATCCACTTTTGTATTCACAATAAAAAGACAAAACACGCATCGTGACTCGTGACGCAGAACGCTTGTCAACTTCCGCGCATTGTCGCCCATAATACATGGGAAACGCATTTTTCTCATATGGCAACACTGGTATTACGTAACTTTGTGATTTCGACCTTATTTCAAAGTCGGTAAGATTGGAAATTGATTTTAGTGTATGATGTTATGGTTTTCTTGTGGTAGGTTTTAGTGTTGAGGTATAAAGTTGAATTTACAATACAAATTAGATCGATCGTTGATTGTTGAATATGGTTATTGTTTTCAACTCTTGTCTAGTTGTTTTAAGGTTCAATTTTGAATAGTCATTTCATTGTGTTTGATGTTTCTATCATAAAACTGTATTTTAGTACTTATTGTTCAGTTTTAAGGTTCACTTTTGATTGGCAATTTTTTTTTTACTGTTTAGTCGATTTGACAGCGTTTTAGCTTTTTCTTACTGTTGTGTAGTTGTTAAATGAATGCTAATATTGTTATCGAAGTCATTTTTTATGTTTTCCGTTCATTGACATGATATATTCTGATTGATTTAAGATGACGTCTGTAGACATGTGATATTGATTTGAAACTTGATATTTTTTGTAATGAACTTCTTTGAACTGAGCTGTTTTTTAGACATTAAACGGAATCATATTACCGCAAAAAGTTGTAACACGTAACGTGAATTTACACCGCAGCTTAATTTGTAACCAAACCACTACCTTTTACAAGGTTTTTTTTTTCTTAATACTTTTAAACTTAAAGTATGCTGTTGACGACTGTTTAGACCTATAACATGGACTAAGCCTTCCCTCGCAAAAAGCTAAATGCTAGAAAAAGATAAAAAATACGTGTGGCACTCGAGTCTGCCGCAGCAAAGCTCATGGATAGCATTTTTTTAAAGAAAAACAAGAAAGAACAACAGGTGTTAAGTATTTTTGTTAGGTATTTTCGTTACAGATTTTTTTGATTCGGACGTCGCGCTTAGAGTCCGCGATAAAAGCTATGCAATAGCTTAAAAACTAAAATAGAACCATTTATCTCTTTCTCTAATCATAGACAAGTTTTACGGGTAAGAGAGAGAGATCGTCCTGTCATTTTATTCTCTCTTTCATGACAACCCCGGACTATTGAAGGATACCGTGGATTTTAGTCAGTACTAGTCTGACAGTCCCTCCTGCCGTGCCCTGGGTGGCAGGACTCATTTGATGATTTAACCAAGGTAAAAAAAAAAATTCATTAGTATTTGCAAAAAAGTAAGTACGGCTGGCCAAAGACCGTTTTAAAAGCTGTTCATCGTAGTTTAGTCTGAACATTAACTATGACTGTGTCTCTTAACTCACTCTTCGCTGTTTTTTTTTTAAAGCAAGCTGTCATTCATAGTCAGTCTCTCAGAAGGCTGCCCAACTGAAATGGGACGCGGCAGGACATGTCTGCCGCATGCCCGACACACTGTGGGCCAAAATAGCTCAGAACTGGTGCCCTGAGACAGTGAGACGAGGTCGTGGCAGGCCATGTTGGAGATGGTTGGACGAACTGGACAGGTTCCGTCCGAACTGGAAGGAGGACGCTCAATATCGTGAAAGGTGGAAGGAGTGAAGGGAGGCCTTTTCCCAGGAGTGGGACACAGAGTAGGCTCTTTAAAAAAAAAAAGTCATTGACCGACCACCTCAAAAGCCTAAACAACCATGAAAACTAATGATCCAACTATCAAATCTTCATTATAATCTATAATCGATTGCTATCCACTTTTTCCACTTGATTTCTGAGCGAAAACATTAATAAACTGTCTAAGTACAGTTCCATGGTGTTTTTACCATCATTTGTTATGCTCTACTGGGCTCGTGTTAGGATGTGTGCACATTAATTCAGGTTTTTGTATTCCACTTCTGGACGTGGGCCTCTTCCAAGCTTTGCTACAACACCCTGTTCTCCAAAATCTGTCCATAGGTGATTAATTCGTATCCGGTTCGAAGGACGAAATTGTGTGGCATTTATGGAAATGTCTGGTGGTTGCTTCGTATCCGGATCGAAGGACGAAATTGAATTTGTGAATTTATAAGCTGTCGTTGAATAAACTAGAAATTGTTTTTTTTTACCACGTTGTTACAGAAAGTATGTTGATATGTTTCGGTAAAGTGTATTTAATATTTTTGAAAAATGTTAAAAAATATAGAGTACATAGATATAACGAAACATTTTGTCTTTTTGTTACAGGTAAAGACTGGTTCCTTTTATTAACTCTTCAGACAAATGGACTTGAAACGGTCACTAAAAACTGAGTAAGTAATTAGGATAATATTTAAAAAGTCCTAAACTATTGTCTCCTCTAAAACGCCAAGCGAACGCGCTTGATGCAAAGCTACTACAGATTATCGTCTGCTTTGCGTTTTCCCTAATCTATGGTATTCGGTTTTCAATCTAAAACGAGACACCTTTCGACAAAGCTACGTGATATCTTCTCATCGAGAATCCCACAGTGTCTCAAGACAAGGGTATTTGACCAGTGTGTGTTGCCAGTGATGATATATGGCTCCGAAACGTGGTCCTTGACTGCTGGCCTCTTAGAGAGACTAAGAGTCACTCAACGAGCAATGGAAAGAGCTATGCTCGGAGTTTCTTTGCGGGATAAAATCCGGAACATGGATATTCGGCGAAGAACCAGAGTCACCGACATAGCTCATAAAATTTGCAAGTTGAAGTGGCAATGGGCAGGCCACATCGCTCGTAGAACTGACAACCGATGGGGAAGAAAAGTTCTCGAGTGGTGACCACGGACCGGAAGACGCAGCGTAGGCAGGCCTCCCACTACGTGGACCAACGACATCGCGAGGGTCGCGGGCAGCCGATGGATGCAAGTGGCGAATTGTCGTTCGGCGTGGCGGTCTAAGGGGGAGGACTATGTTCAGCAGTGGACGTCCTCCGGCTGATGATGATGAATCTAAAACGATGTATGTTTATACCAGCATTTATAATGGAGCGACTACATATCTATCATCTCATCAATACATCTGCTCGAAACCTTCTATTCAAACCTTTTGTACTTTTTTCTACTAACAGAAGCAGTTTTTCATATAAAGAACAAGTCCGAGAGCAAAAACGATTTAACAAAAATTCCGCCATATTTCTTTTTTTTCCCGCGCGTACCAAACAATGTACACCCGCCTTAACAATAGACAAACGGTTAACTTTTTTTACGCGTAAGGCAATGATATGTATCCGTCACGCTGCCTCTGTTTAATTGAAGAGGTTTTTATGCTTTTAATTAGCAACACTCGTGGATTTGTTTTAGTAAATAGTCGTTATGTAGTTGAATTTTAGCGTGGAGTATGTTTAAGCGGAGTTTATGCTAATTTTTCAAGTTGTTGGAGCAGATAATAATCTTAATTTATTTAATTAGTTCGTGTCTTTTTTCTTATACGCCTTCGAAACTACTTAACTGATTTCAATTAAATTTTGTTAATGTATTTGATTGGTTTTAGTTTCAAATAAAGAAGATCTTGTAAAAGCAAGAAAACTTTTAAAAATCCCACAATTAGTTTGGTTAAAGTGTATTTCTTCATTATTTAATTGGAAGAGTTCAGATTTTAAGTTGCTCCATGTAAAGTACTGAAATTCAGCTGTATATTGCGGTTATGTTATTAAATGATTACTTAGTTTTGTTAGATCAATATCGTAATGAATAACACATTTTTTACGACACCCTTTTTAATTTTCTACTGTAATAAAAACATAATAAAAAAAAAGGTTGCACTCCAGGAGTGCCGGTAGAAGTGAAAACTTTTTTGTTACTATGTTTTATTTTTAATTTGAATGACGTCTTACTCATTTTCGATCAGGGTCACGTGACCCTGACGCGAGTTTTGGTCACGTGACCCTGACGCGAGTTTTAAATTTTTTACCCATTACAGAAAAAGTGTACAACGCCGCTAAAGAAGTTTTCACTTCAAAAAACCTCAAAACACTTTAAAAATGTTCTCTTTTTAATTTTTCAATTTTATGGACAGATGCACACTCTATATTTATTTATTGAATCAACCGTGTCTGAAAAATACAAATGGCTGTAGGCATTTAGTCATTACTATAGTTCGTATCGTAAACATTTTCTTTTACATGTCAATATTAGTTAAAATACGTATCTTACAACTATTGTTGCATTGTAATAGTCTAATTGTATTATGATGTGTATTTCAATTGTGTTGCACTGTGTTTATAAGGTTAGATGTGTAAGCTATGACCTCTATTATAAATATTGATGATTTGTTTATAAAGTGGGTAACGTAAACATACTAGACGTTTTAAATAATACTTTTAAATTCCTTATCGATCTATTATGAAAGAGATGGAGCTATGCCGCAGTCCACACTTTATGTCTATGCAAATATCTAACATTAACTTGACAGATGACAGTGACGCAGTAACTCCAGAGTTGCCACTTGAAAGATTCAATTTACCCCATTTTTGGGGAGTCTCATTGAAGCAAAAAATCTTGACAAATGTGAGCTCCTTCAAGTAAATTGGTTGACTAACGCTTACGCGTAAGATGTCCACTGCTGAACATAGGCCTCCTCTAGAGACTTCTAATAGGACCGGTTGTATGCGGTTTGCATCCTGTAATCTTCACAAGATCGTCTGCCCATGTTGTGGGTGGACAAATGAGTTTTTTTTTTTAACTGTCCCACACCAGGATTTTCTCCTGTATCGTGGGTGCGTTTACAAATATAGAAACTCGCATACACAAACACCCAGATCCGGAACAATTACTTGCAGATCATACAACTGCTACAGGCGAAAGTCAATAGACAACTCAAACAAAACTATTTTTAAATGTCAAAGGCGGAACGGTCATACGTTAGCTCTAATGTCAAATTGTAACAATCAAACCGGACTTCCTTAAGGCTGCATAACCAGAAAGTTGGCAACGTCGCTAATAACTGTCAAATATTTACAAATGTTTCTGTATGGAAATAAGAAATATGGCTCTGTAGTGCACTAGAAAATAAGAAAACTGATATAGGAATGCAATTAAAACACTGAATTTGATGTTGTAACCGTTTCAGGTGTATAAAAGGTATTTTGAATGTTTCCTAATGCTTTTTTTACGTCTAGAACTGTATATTCGGTGTTTCGATATTAAATATTGCATTCCCTAATCAATTTGTTAGTGCACTACAGAACCATATTTCTTATTTTCATACAGTAAATTTGTGAAATTAATTAAAACTTGTATATGTCGTAGGATAATTTGATACTTCGAATCTTCGCGGAAATCCTAGGGGTTTTGCGAAAACGCGGATAATTAGACATAGGCGAAAAATTATCAAATCTTACTGGACAAAGTCAGGATATTTGCGAAAATACTCGTTATTATAGTAAGATTTGATATGCTCAACACTGATTGGCTAAAATTTTGCTGGCTGACTTCTAATTGGTTCCTAGTTTGCCGATGATTAACTTCAAGTATTGTATCATAGAGTTATGATGGTTTAGAATAGGTGAGAAAGGAAAATCACTAAATTGATTTTTATAAACTTTTTATTGAAAATTTTAATATACCACTTTATTTAAGGCCAAGTAGGTACACTATTTACGTTAAAAAACAAAACACTTCTGCAATTTAACTCAGACACAAACGTAAACAAATAACGCGCGGCAACAAAAATGATTGACATTTAAGACGTCAACCAATCAGAGACGATCTCTTATTGAACGCGCTGACCGACCAATCAGCGTTCTTATTTCATAACAGCCAGCGTTTCGTTTCGCAATATTGCAATAATAACGAGTATTTTCGCAAAAATCCTGACTTTGTCCAGTAAGATTTGATAATTTTTCGCCTATGTCTAATTATCCGCGTTTTCGCAAAACCCCTAGGATTTCCGCGAAGATTCGAAGTATCAAATTATCCTACGACATATATATTTGACAGCCATTTGCGACGTTGCCAACTTTCAGAATATGCGCTCTTAATACATATAACACTCGTGTGGCACATCTATCATTTCGTGATGACGTAACGACGAGTAAAAGGTCAAGTGTCAGACGGTGAGGCATATAAAACGATCGGTGTGCGAGCAATGTCGACTAATTTTGTAGAAGGGAAAGTTTTTGTATGTTTATTGAAAGTTGAGGATCTATACATACATATAAATAAAATTGGAGTGTCTGTTTGTAATATTGAAAGAACAGTTTTTTTACGACGTGCACGGTATATACGGCATATACGGTATATACACCAAAATCATCATCTGCCTAGCTTTTATCCCAACTATGTATATTGTGGTCGGCTTCCAGTCAAACCAGATGCAGCTGAATATCAGTATTTTACGTGGAGCGACTGCCTATCGGACCTGCACAACCCAGTAACTGGGTAATACGATACTCCATGGTAAGACTGGTTGTCAGATTTTAGAGCTTCTGACTAACAGTAACGACTGTCAAAGATCTACAAATGACAGCCGATACCAACGTTACGGCTTAACGTGCTTTCCGAGGCACGGAGGAAACTCGCTATGACAGATGGTCACCCATCCACAGACCAACCTCGGCAAGCGCGGCTTAACCCGGAAGATCGGCTTATGCGGCTGTAATTATTTAGCCACGAGCTACTCAATGTTATTTTGGTGGTACATACACCAAAATTTTTTTTTTTTTAATATTTGTCGGTCTGTCTGTTTGTCTTTCTGTCTGTTTATAGTGGCTAATCTGTGCTGACACTCTTTGAGGCGTGCGTGGAACACTACGCGCCGTCGACCCGGGCATGGTCCATGGTCGGAGTGGTCGGACAGCGAATCGTCCGCATACCCGCGCCTACGGTGGCCGGAGATCGTCTGCCGACGACATCTGGATAGTTAGACTGGAATCTGACCCAAGTCCAGAAAACGCAAACGTCTTTCGGCATGACAAATGGCTTATCCATTTTTACGTGAACTGACGAAATTTGAAGTCCTTCACCACTATTAGTTATTAGTGGTGTAGACTCTTTGAGGAAAACTGCCGTAAAGTTATGTGTAAATGACGTCACAGCTAGACAATGTCATTGACCCGTGATCAGTCGTAGAGTCATACACAACTATTGTTGTCCATTCTTCTATTGTACTTAATGAATGAGTGTGGCTCAGTCGGACTAATTGCTTAGAATGTTCATTACTCTTTGTGAATCCGTCAGTGTTGCCATAACTACATTTTTTTTCCCTTAACTTGAACGGAGGAGCTCGTGGCTAAATAATGGGGATGGCAACTGGGGAACTAATGGCGCTAGTATAGCTTGTTCCAAGCATCGTCATTGGTTCAATCAAATCAGTTCAAATCTTAAAGGTACTTCGAAATAGTACTACCTCATTGGTCGGATTAGGACTAGTCTATGGTGGCGCCATCTACAATAAGCATTGACTTGCCTTCCCCATTACAGCCGCACAGGCCGATCTTTTGATCTCTGCGCTTGCCGAGTTTGGTCTATGGGTGACTATCTGTCATAGCGAGTTACCTCCACGTAAAGCCGTTGGTCCCGGCTGACATTTGAGATATTTGACAGTCTTTACTATTAGTCAGAAGCTCTAAAAGTCTGAAAATCAGTCTTGCCATGGGGTATCGTATTACCCAGTTACTGAGTTATGGAGGTACGATAGTCAGTCGCTCCATGTAAAATACTGATATTCAGCTGCATCTGATTCGACTGGAAGCCGACCACAATATAGTTGGGAAATAGCTAGGTAATAATCGGATGCAGCTGAATCACCAGTTTTTTTTATTCTTCATCTTATGTTTCGACGTCTATAACTACTATCAGGGTGTGGTTCTAAGTTGATAACTTCGATAGCAAATTGCCTCAAAGAAGTTATTTGCCAATTCTCTTTGAATTGCAATCGCGTCGATGGTAAAGTCCCTAAGGCTTTTATTAAATTCGTTCTGCAGTAAAAAAAAAGTATTTTATTTATGCCACATCTAAGAAAAAGACATTAAATTGCCATTTAATAGAGAGCTTTCATACCAAAGCGGTTTATAACTACCAAGTCTAGAATAGCATTAAACATAATAATTACGTTTCTGCGTATCATCTCGGTAAACCATTTAAAATGCAATACATATGCTCAATTATATCGCCATTTTGTATTAGGCTAGGGACAAACCAGTGCGGGAAAACGCAACAGAACTTACATAATGAAATTTCGGTTACTAATTTGATAAACTTATCATCTGCCTGCCTTTTCCCAACTATATTGTGGTCGGCTTCCTATCGAACCAGCTGCAGCTGAATATCAGTATTATTTTTGTAACTGGGCAATACGATACCCCATGGTAAGGCTGGTTGACAGACTTTTAGAGGTCCTGGCACAGAATCTAATAGTAACGATTGTCAAAGTCCACTTGTTGTGTGGCTTTTGAAGCCATTTACATACAGACTACAGAGTTCTCTTTGTCTCTGAAAGCACATCAATCCGTGAGTGTACAGTCGAAAAAAATACTGTCAGTTTTATCAAAGAATTTTGAGTTCGCGCCACGACTCAAGTCGTTTTGACGCGGCACTAGTGTCTACATCACTACATCAAATTGTCTAATTATGTAGTACCGTAAATCTTCTGCAGGTCATGAGTGGTGGCTATTGAAGAACACCGTGGATTTTAGTCAGTACGTGTCTGACCTGCTCTGCCCTGGATGGATGGACTCATTTGACGATTTTACCACGATAAAAATAAGGTCATGAGTGGTTGCGCAAAATCTATCCAATAATTTCGTCATATAGGCAGACATCCATGCCAAATATTTCTACAAGCTAACACCGACGTAGTTGGGAAAAGTCATGGTATCCAATGAGCTGAAAATCGTTTCGATACCGTTCATGTATGCCCATCTTAACAAAATGCCATCAGCGATTCAGAATTGATGTAAGTACTTGCGGATAATTAGTTACTGGTTGACATTGAAATACCACGTGCTGATTTAAATGCGTATTGACAGTATAATTATGTATGTACATATATAGAATTATATTTATGGCGGCAGATGATCTAATTGCTTGGAGAATTAACTGCTAGCTTCTAGTACTAAAACGTCAAAATGGCGTTAATTAAAAGTTTGACATTGACAGGTAGAGGGACGTGATCTTTTCAGGGTTACCAGCCGAAAATATTGAGATAGATTAGTAGGGAATAATCACTGTGAGTGACGCTGACTAAATATTAAGGGCGCACAACCAGAAAGTTGGCAACGTCGCTAATAGCTGTCAAATATTAACAAGTTTTAATTAATTTGGCAATTTTACTGTATGGAAATAAGAATTATGGCTCTGTAGTGCACTAGAAAATTGGTATAGGGATACAATTAAAAACCCTAAATTATTTTGATGTTGTAACCGTTTGTAACCGTTAGAAAAGGTGCATCGAAGTTAGATTTCGGAGATTTTAACATGATGCAGCTTTTCTATGTGAGAGCTGATGGAGCGATTTTTTTGATAATTTTTATATTTAAAATTATACTTGTTATTACCGCAACTCATATAAACAGGGTGAATTTTTCAACTGGGCGTGGATGGCTATTTCCGAAATTATGAGGAATATCAAAAAACGTTGAAAGGCGTCTCGAGGCCGATTTTGACGAAAATTAAAACTGCATCATTGGATTTTAGAAAAATCAATCATCATAGCCAGGAATCGAACCCGCTGATTTTGGAAAAAAAATCACACCCTTTATTATTAAGCCATTCGATAGTGTTGCTGGTAAGGATAAAATTCTGGGAAGTAATCATAAACGGCAAACTTAAGGAAAAGGTATAATTTAAAAAAAATGATCAATTTTCAAACCAATGACTTTATTCGAAACTTATGTTAACCGTTTCTTCTTTGAAACATTGCAATTTTTTATTCAACGCAATCATTTCTTATTGCTGAAGGCAGTGGGATTATTGAGACGTCAAATCCAGTTTAACATTGAAAACAATGATAATTTATAATTTTGGATGAAGTATATGGCTCAGTAGAAGTAAAGTGATATACAAAAACGCTATTTTATAAAAAAATACTATTCCCTTAAGTTTTTCGTATATGATTACTTCCCAGAATTTGATCCTTGTTAGCAACACTATCAAATGGTGTAATAATACAGGGTGTGATTTTTTTCCCAAAATCAGCGGGTTCGATTCCTGGCCAGGATTATCGATTTTTTGAAAATCGAATAATGCAGTTTTAGTTTTCGTCAAAATCGGCCTCGAGACTCCTTTCAACGTTTTTCGATATTCCTCATAGTTTCCGAGATAGCCATCCACGCCCAGTTGAAAAATTCACCCTGTATATATAAAATTCAAAACTGACTGACTGATCTGACAACGCACAGCCCAAACCGCTGGGCCTAGAAACTTGAAATTTGGCATAAGCCCTCCTTATACCACATAGGTGAGCACTAAGAACGGATTTTACGAAATTCGGCCCCTAAGGGGTTGTTTTTGGGGTTGATAGTTTGTATGAAACTTCGTTATTACAGGTGCTAGGAATTTCAAGGTTTGCATGAGGGTTCTTTTTAGGACCTAGATGGTCACCATGACGGGATTTTGCGAAATTCGACCCCTAAGGGGTTTGTTTTTGGGGTTGATAGTTTGTATGAAACTTTTTTAATACAAGTGCTAGGCATCTCAAATCTTGCATGGTGGTACTTTTTAAGATGTAAATGCTCACAAAGGTGGAAATTTTGAGAAGTTCGACCCCTAACCCCTGTTTTTGGGGTTGATAGTATTGAGATTCAAATTTTTACATAGGGGTTCTTTCTTGGACGTAAGTAATACCTAAGACGGGATTTTGCGAAATTAGATCCCTAAGAGGTTGTTTTTGGGGTTGAAAGTTTGTATGAAACTCTGTTACTACAAGTGCGAGGAGCCTCAAATTTTGCGTCGGGTACCATTATAGGACTTAGATGCACATCATGGCGGGATTTTGCAAAATTCGACCCCCAAGGGGTTTGTTTTTGTGTTTGATAGTTTGTATGAGACTTTGTTACAAGTGCTATGCGTCTCAAATTTTGCGAGGGGCTTTTTTTAAGACCTAAATGTTCACTAAGACGGTTTTGCAAAATTCGACCCCTAAGGGGTTTTTTCGGGGTCGATAGTTTGGAGACTCAAATTTTGCATAGAGATCCTATTTTGGGCGTAGTTGCGGGTGTTTTATGAAAATAGACAGCAAGGGGTTGATTTAGGGGTTGATATTTTTTGTATAAAACTTCGTTACTACAAATGCTATGAGTATTAAATTTTGCAAGGTTGTTCTTTTATGACGCAAATACACCAAGGCACTGTTTTCTGAAATTCTACCCCTAAGAGGCTGTTTATGGGATTGACAGTTTGTATGAAACTTTGTTGCTACAAATGCTTGGAGTTTCTCAGCATGGGCGTTGTTTTAGGACCTAGGTTCTCACTAAGACGGAGTTTTACAAGTTCGACCCCTTAGGGGTTGTCTTTGGAGTTTGTAATTAGAGGACTCAACATTGCAGGGGGTTTCTATTTAGGATACAGATTCCCACTAAGAGAGGATGATAAGAAATTCAGCCCCTAAAAGTTTGTATTGCGGTTGATACTTAGGAGTCTTAAATATTTAGGACCTAGGTGCTACCTAAGACGCAATATTGCGGGTTGATAGAATTTTTGTTGAATATTGATTTCGTTTTTCCAACAGTATCCCATATAGAGGGTGGCCGGGACTAGAAATTCCCAAAGGCAAAGTTCGGAAATCACGCGGACGAAGTCGCGGGCGTAGTGCTAGTATATTTATAAAGTTACAACATGTCACTGGCCTGCAAATTGCAAAAAACGTAAAAATATTTGAATTTCGCGGGCTGGTTGGAGCATCCCCCTTAAATATTATGCGAACCAACTCTCATGCGTGACAGCACACTATGGAGAAAAAAAATGAGCGTCTACTACATTTTTTTTTAAACGTTTTCCGATTTTAGGAATTTCTTCTCGTGTCATAGGTGCGTTTACACTCAGAAACTGACATAGACAAATACCCAGCAGAACAACTACTTGTAGATCATAGTAAAATTTTTTTCGTGCGGGGATTGAACCCGCGACACACTGCGCAGGAGTCGATCGCTCAGCCACTGCGCCAACCGACACATGATGTGTTAGTGAGTGGCCTATTAGCATTTTAATAGAGAAAACCACCTAAGCGACAGACAGAACTCACTTTTCTAATTCTTTTCTATTATACTTACATTTCTAAAACAACCAAGTTTCAATAATATTGTGACCGCAGACTGTTTGTAAACGTCAAACAATAGCGCTGAAAGTTACTACTTATTGTTTGAACTGAATTTTACGACTCATTGCAGAGAAACTTATCGCTGTAACAGTGACTTTGTAATCTTTACAAATATTGTTATCACTCTCACTTTTCTCACTGAGGAGCTCGTGGCTAAGTAATTACAGCTGTACTGGCTGATTTTTCGGGTTAAGCCGCGCTTGCCGAGGTTGGTCTGTGGATGGGTGACCATCTGTCATAGCGAGTTTCCTCCGTGCCTAAAGCACGTCCCTGCTGTCATTTGTAGATATTTGATAGTTGTTACCATTAAGGGCTTCATACTCAGCAGCTATAATGTAAAGATGTACCTACATTATAGCACGATACATCTCATTACATCTTTCCATAGATTTATAGCTGCAGTGTGTGGTCTCCTGACGATTTCTAATTCTATGGAAAGATGTAATGAGATGTATCGTGCTATTATGTACATCTTTACATTATAGCTGCTGTGTGAAGCCCTTTAGTCAGAAGCTCTAGTCTGACAACCAGTCTTAATACCAGTTTCTAAGTTCTCGAGGACCGATAGACAGTCGCTCCATGTAAAATACTGATATTCAGCTGCATCTGGTTCGACTGGAATCAAACCCAAATTCAAAATATATTTGGGAAAAGGCAGATATTGATAACTTTCGCATTTATAATGTTACTCAGGATATTTATTGAATAACCAACTTTCAATTTAAGCAATGAATGATGAAAGCTCTTAAAATAAACATTTGTAATGTTTGTCCTTTCCATAGTTTAGTCATCAAAATCATCTTTTATATAACACTCAAGTATCAAGACTTTATACATAATTCTTGTGTAAATACACAGTAAAATGCTAGATGTCTGATGAAATTAGGAATTGACACGGTAAACTAAATTCTGTCTTATCGTTGTGAAATTAGTGGTTTACCAAGCTTATGATTTCAGTCTGTTTTTGTTGAGTCGTTTAAAAGAATAGAAAAAATATTGTGAAGTTCCATTTCTACAAGGTACTCAACGATTTCTTTTTTTAATTTATGGTTATTTGTGATCGCAGGACTGTCCAAACAGATAACCTTGACCCTGGAACGCAAGAGGCTATTGAAGGAACACCGTGGATTTTAGTCAGGACCCCAGTCCGGGTTGAAAAATGTCACATGTCTTCGAATTTTTGGTTCTAGGACATGCCGGTTTCCTCACGAAGCCTCACAGACCCTCCACCCAGGGCGGGATCCCTGGGTAGGAGGATTTATTTGGTGATTTTAACACGATGAAAAAAAACCTCTGTTTCTAGGTTATATTATAAAAATTCATAAATTAGTCGAGTCTTTTCCTTTAAAAAACTTATAGAACCCGTTCAATACCACAAGACACAGTTTTAAAACGGATATGAAACAATTATTACACACTTATAATATCAATAAGACACATTGTCATCCGCAAATGGCCGCCATCACGATGACGTCATCTGGACCGTATGTCCAACACATGGGCCCGCGTTTTTTATTTACTTGACAGTGTGTTGTTTTTTTTTTAATTTGTTTATGGTCGTCTCTATTAATGCGTAGTTAGCGTCTTTGCCGCGCTTTTTTGTGACTTGTTAGAACATCGTTTAAGTTCGTAATAAAAATAATGTAGCTTCAACATTTAATTATTGAATGTACCTACAGCTTGGCCAGAACGTCTTGAAACGGAACTAATCTCCTTGTTTGCTGACAACGTTTTAAAATCTTTGATATTTGATGTAAACAAAGACGCAGGTTTGTTAGATTTATTATTGTGCCATAAAACTAACGTAATAAGTGAAAATAAATAAACAAAAATCATTCAAAGTGAGCACAGTGGCGACTTTATAATTCTGATAAATAAAACGTGATCTTGAATTTGTCGATCATTTTGCTTATCACCTCGGAAATCAGTTCATCTCATGTTTATCACAATAACATCTGCATTCCACAAATAATTTACTCCAGATAACACCACCTTAGTCATAAAACGGTATGTCAAATTATCTGTAAGGGCGAAGCCACAACACTCCGATGCGGCATCGTATCGCAAAAAATGACGACGGATTGCAATATAATTTCGTTGTGAGGCTTCAGAGATTTTTACGATGCGACGCCGCAACGCATTGTTGTGGCCTCGCCCTAAGGGTCGATTCACACCGTGACGCGACGCCGATTTGAAAGCGACTCAAAATCGAATTTTGTTTACTTACCTACACGAAACCTACATATTTCACCGTCGACGCGACGAAATCGTCACGCGTATTTCATTTTTAATAGCGACTCAAAATCAGAAAGTAATAATAATTATGTTTACTTCAATAAAGTTCTAGTTGTAAACGCTGTGTGACCAGAAACTTTTTAACTTTTGTTTGCAAGCCGTTTTATGGCGAAATGATATTTATTTTTACCATCTTTGTAGATTTTTTATCTACTACACGAAAACATAAACATTTCCAGTATCATTGCGTCAAGTCGCGTCGCGTCTCTCTCGATGTGAACTAACCCTAATCCAATTTCCTCAGATAATTTTCACTCGAAGCGTTTACCGCTCCTAATACCTCCACGCCCCACATACCGAAGTGGAACGTATAGCGTGGTCCGAAAGCATTCTACAAATTAACAGCAATGCCAAGTTGAGGCGGTGCCCAATGGTCTTGAACTTAGAAATTTATAATACCGGTTCAGACCTACCTTTTTGGCGCAGCGGTTCTCAAAATTCGGGCGTTGATTTTTAAGCCCACAAAAGAAAAATCACACCAGAAGAGCTAATTTTCTTTGTATTCCCAACAAGCAAAGTAATCCTATAAAGAAAGATTTTAAGTCTATCACTACTAATAACGTTCTTATAAAGGCCTTGCGGTAGACTCCTTAACTTATAATAGTATTTGCCAAGCCTTAACATACTCAAACACATTAGTTTTTATATCTTGGTCTTATAGTTTGCTACAAGACTGACCTCTCAATCATTTATAGGACACATTATCTAGTAATAGCATTTCACAAGTACAGATATTCTCAAGAGTAATTGCCTTTATATCTAAGACTTACAGTTAACTACAAGATTATCTTTTAGGACACTTATAGGAGTAAGTCTTCTATAATTGTTTGCAGTAAGACTAAATAATCCTGAATAATATTTTGATCCTATAGAAGGATTTTCGGAGAAAAAATGATATTATAACATACTTGGCTGAGACGACTATAAGTTTTTGTCGTCATAATCTTGCTCGAGACTTTTTTCAATCTAATAGTACTTGAAAAGAGCACTATAAGATCAAAAAAGCTTATAAGTTAATAGATTAAACACTTTATTAGTAAACGTCAGCCATTTTATTGATCTATTCAATTATTCCCCTTCGTCTTGAAACTGCTATAAGTACTAATTTACCTACAATGGTTCTATAAAGTACTTAATGGAGGACAATTTTAAAACATGGCGAATATTCATTAGAATTAAAGAAATAATTTATTTACAACAATATAATAATGTGCTATTTCGCGAAGGGCATCGTAAAACTTACTAAATTGCGGTACACATTTACAGTAAATATGACTTCCCCAAGAGTTCACACACTATATTTACAATATATTATTAGTTGTTTTACAATAGTATACAAAATAATAGTAATCTTACTTACGTTTTATTAAATATTTATCACAAAATAACCGGCACCACCAGCCGAAGCAACAACAAAGATAACCTTTACTAAAATATACTTATAACTCATAAATAAGTACATTACTAGTGCCATATAAACAAGAATGCTTTAGTAAGATACTTATGCCAGATACTAATAAGAGCGTTTGTACTTGTAATTGTGTAGTCTCATATCATTATAGAAACTATTGCGCTTCGTCAAGTACATTATAGGGCTTAGTAACATTTTATAAGTTGATTATAAGATAGTTATAGAAATAAACGCTCCTATAACTGCGCCCAAATCCAGCTTTGTAGCATTTTACAAGTTTCTTGTAAGTAAAAATAAAAGTAGTCTTAAAGATCGCTTTAAGCACTGATTTTGCTAGTTGGGTTAGCGTGGTAAAATCTTAAAAATAATGAGTACGCCCACCCAGGGCAGGGCAGGAGGGACTGTCAGACTTGTACAGATTAAAATCCACGGTGTCCTCCAAAAGCCCTTTACGTTCCGTGTATTCACAGTATTTGTAAGTCCCGCGACCGTGACTCATGGCTTACGAACGAAATTAATGTTTAATCTCAATCCAAATCCCGTTCCTTTGATTCTGATGGCTGCTTCTGATTGGACATCTTAAAACCTAGATAGGCAATGCGGTTTATGATTGGTTATAGACAAACCGAAGATAGATCCAACCAAAGATTCCATCCAAAGATAGCAACTAAGATAGTTTATCCATTTCCATCGTTAATGGCACAGCTTCATGATTAAGCCAAGCTTGCTGAGGTTGGTCTGTGGATGGGTGACCATCTGTCATAGCGAGTTTCCTCCGTGTCTCGGAAAGCACGTAAAGCCCAGTCCCGGGCTGTCATTTGTAGGTCTTTGACAGTCGTTACTGTTAGTCAGAAGCCTGTTGAAGCAAGTCGTGGGTTCGAAACAAACCAAGAGCAATACTTAGTGGAATTTATTTCATCAATTCACCACTGCTCTCAAAACGGTGAAGGAAAACATCGTGAGGAAACCGGCATGTCCTAGAATCAGAATTCGAAGACATGTGACATCCACCAACTCGTAATGGGCCAATGTGATGGATTACAGCCCACTACTTCTCGCTGTTCCTGTGTCCGAGAAGTGAGAACTTTATAGGATGCGTCCACATCTGGCGAATGCGCCGCAAATGCGCCGCGCGCGCGCCTTTTGGCGTACCAAACCATTGCCGTGAAACGCAATCGGCGCGCGAACTGTACATCCGCGGCGCATTCGCCAGATGTGGACGCACCCTATAATGTTCTCACTGCTGGGACACAGGAATAGTGAGAGGCAGTGGGCTGTGAAAGAGTAATCAATCTATGGGAGATTGATTATTTTTTGTAATAAGCCCGTATAGTTGACTATAAAGGTTTGAGTACCACTGTCCAACGTCTAGAATGACAAATTAATATGCAAATCGTTTCAAATGAAATACGATAAATTGTTTGAAATGTCACTCGGAGAGAAATTTTGTGTTGTTCATTATTGAGGTGTTCTAAAACAATCGATAGACGCGTTGATTTTGGAAATTTTGTTGAAAAGACTTTAGTTTTCTCATAAAGTGACGGTGAAAGTACGACCTCATCCCACCGGCCTCCTTCCATTGGAAAAGGATGGACAGTGGAAGGTGGATGGGTGGTGGGTGGAAGTCCCCCCTAGAGGCCCAAAGCCTTCTGGGGTCGCGGAACTAACAAGCTACCGTGACCCCGAAAGGCCGGAACGTAAAGAGCTATTGAAGGATACCGTGGATTTTAGTCAGTACAAGTCTGACATTGCGATACAAGTATGACACCCATGTGACGAAGAGAGTGATGAGTATGAATGTTGATGGATGGAGAGGAAGAGGAAGGCCAAAGAAAAGATGGATGGATTGTGTGAGGAATGATATGAAAGAAAAAGGAGTAAATGATACTGTGACGTCTGATAGGGGAGAATGGAAGAAGAAAACGTGTTGCGACGACCACAAGTAGAATGAGAAGAGGGCAGGAAGAAGAAGATGTCTGACATTGCCTCCTGCCCTGCACTGGGTGGGAGGAAACATTTGATGCTTTTTACACGTAAAAACAAAAACGCTGTCGGATTATATCTTTCGCTTGAAAGAACTGGGTCTTTTCTTTGGCTTCCTCAAACAGTCTTACAAAAGAAATAAGTCCTTGTACTTCCTTGTACTAATTAAATTATTCTATTGAAATATAATATTTGACATTATCCTCAATTACTTTTGAATGTGTGAGTGACTAGTTATACAAGTTGTTAAAAGGCAATTTATTTTTAATGACTTGTCTACGTAAATGTGTTGTTTGTAAATAACTTTATTATGTTAAACTAGCTGTTGCCAGCGGCTTCACCCGCTACAATTCGAAAATAATCCCACGGGAACATAAAAACGGGATGAAAACTATCCTATGTGTTAATCCAGGTTATAAACTATATCTGTACCAAATTTTAGCAAAATCCGTTCAGTGGTTTTTGCGTGAAAGAGTAACAAACATCCATACTTACAAACTTTCGCCTTTATAATAGTACCTAGTAGGATGTCTAGTAATTGCATATTGCGTTGTATTGTGCCTTGCTATAGATTGTAAATTAAAAGTACTAATATATGCAAACAGAATACTTGCTATAAAATTGGATCACATACATAGCTTTACAATCCTGAAGGGAGTCAAATAGGCCGACCTGCTGTCTCCTAAGGTGTTCTCCAGCACCCAAGAACAAGTCTTTAAAAAATCGGTGTACGTATTGTATGCGGAATACCTCAGGTGCCATTAGGTGTCTTTAACTCAAGTACCATCATTTCAGCGTGTGCCCAAAGTGGAATACCTCTTGATACTATGATAAAAAATATCTTCATAAAATTCTTCTTGGCCTAAAATATAACCTATAAACAGCAACTCAACATACAGCTTGGCAAAAAACAAAGTCGCCAGTGTGCTCTCGTTACAAGTACTTTGAATGATTTTAGGGATTTTATTATTTTTTCACTTATTACGTTAGTTTTTTGCACAATAATAAATCTAACAAACCTGTGTTCTTTGTTTACATCAAATATCAAAGATTTTTTACGTTATCAACAAACAAAAAGATTAGTTCCGTTTCAATCCGTTCTGACCAAGCTGTACACAATGTTTTTGCCAATGAAGTCCAGATCATAATACTCGGTAGTATTATTAGAAAACTACGTGCAGTAGTCAAAATATTACCATAATCTTGCACAACGGTATTAAAACATCGCTATTTCTACGTCCAAAGTCAATACATTTGCCTTTTAAATTAAACGGAGCGTCAAAACTAAACACGAAACGGGGCTACGGTGGCAATCAAAACAAACGTTTACTACACTACATGCGACGAAATATCGAGTATACGATACCAGTCTGAGCAGGGCATTTGTTGCATGGAAAGAGCTATGCTCGGAGTTTCTTTGCGGGATAAAATCCGGAACATGGATGTTCGGCGAAGAACCAGAGTCACCGACATAGCTCATAAAATTTGTAAGTTGAAGTGGCAATGGGCAGGCCACATCGTAGAACTGACAACCGATGGGGAAGAAAAGTTCTCTCATGGCGACCACGGATCAAGTAGGGTTGCCATTATGTAAAATTTGAAAACCCCAGATTTTTGAGTCCAGAACCCGGACTAGAATCAAAGTGCCCACGGGGGGTGAGAATGGGAAGACGGATGTGTGCGTGGACATGAGTCTAAGTGCGCACGGGGGTAGGAAGACTTTGATGTGTGCGTGTGTCGCGGGTGACCAGGCGGCCGATCAACGACGATATAATACTAGACTCGGCATGCACGATCTAAAGAACACAAACTATTCTGCCAAGTTGCTGAGGTACTACGTAAGCGAGGGGGACGGGGTACTGCGTTGTGATTGGCTAACTCAAGGTCTGTGCTGTCTCAACGTATGTTTACGGCTCACAGGATTGGTCGAAATGAGACGAATATAAGACTTTTTTGCCTAATGTGTTGGCAGACATCGGTCGCCGGTTATTACGAGTCTAGTATTATATCGTCGTTGCGGCCGATCTTTAATTTTTTTTTTACCCGGACGCTCCCTGGACGCCCTCTAAACTAGGACAAATCCGGGGAAACCCAGAGTCCCAGACGTATGGCAACCCTATGCTTATAACGTCCGGCGTCCACGATAACCTAAAAAAAACACAGACGCACGGTTTTCACACGCAACGCCGCTGCAATTAAAAAGTTAAAACCTGTTACTATTTCCGTCGAGGGGTGTCTCGGGCACTGGACATTGTTGTTAACGTGTCTTGTAGTTGAATACGAAGGGGAGAGTTTAAAAACACTCGTTTTTATTACCACACTAACACACGGCCTCGTCTTTGCACGGGAAGCAGTTTAAAAATAAAAACATTCTAATAGTGGCCTGGCCATACGGGTTAGGGTTTGCATGATGGTTTCAACCTTGCATACATTAAAACCATCATGCAAACCCTAACATGTATGGCCTTCATAAGTTAGTCACTGATAATGTAAGTTTTAGTGAAAGAACTTTTTGGAACGAAGTTCCTTATTTTTTGAGACGGTTTGGGCTGTAATCTGAAAACTTCTAACTTGTTACTCGTAAGTGACAGTGGCAGTGGCAGGGAGTAATGGCTGGTCGACCAAACCAGTCCAAAGTAAAATCATCAAATGAGGACTCATTTCCAACCACCCAAGACGTACGTTTTACGTTCCGGGGTCACGGCAGCTCGTTATTCCCGCGACCACTTTTTTAAAAGTGGTTTTTTTAATCGGTGAGAGGGAGTGGCTTGTAATCCACCAAGAGTGGGTTCAAGTAAGTTTTTAGGCAAACTGAATTGGCAGTGGGTTGCCCATGGTTGTTGAAGGACCGATGACTTGAGGAAACCAACTAGGAAGAACTAGGATTGAACCACATCTGGCAGCACGGAATGCCTTTTTCCGTCGCCCTTTCTCTTTCTGTCGCTTAGAACTGCCATTTGCTAGGCCGAGACAGAAAGGATATTGCGATAGCACGCAGTGGAATCCTCGAGGCGGCCGCGTGCTATCGCATTGTCTCGGTCTAGCAAATGACAGTTCTAAGCGACAGAAAGAGAAAGGGCGATTCCGTGCTGCCAGATGTGGTTCAACCCCTACACTGACCGTATTGGTGAAGTGCTTCTGAAAGGCCGGGTGCGAAGTTCTAGCGATCGGCGTGCGTGCATGACCACTTGACCAGATGTATGAATGTGTTATGAGGCGTAAGGAGTATGTAAGGATCGTAGCAGGTGACGCTCTATAGTTTCTGACTACCACCATGGGAAGAAGAGTTTGTGTATTCATGTGTGTACTACTAAGTAATTGAGAGTCACGAGTGAGTAGGGAATTTCAAGGCAAGTGAGATTACTTCATCATCATCATCAGCCTATTAATGTTCCCACTGCTGGGACACAGGCCTCCTCTCTGTGAGAGGGGGTGGGCCATAATCCACCACGCGGGCGCCGTGCGGATTGGTGGATGTCACATGTCTTCGAATTTTTGGTTCTAGGACATGCCGGTTTCCTCACGATGTTTTCCTTCACCGTTTTGAGAGCAGTGGTGATGAAATAAATTACACAAAGTAATGCGCCTGGCTGGATTCGAACCCACGACTTACAACTCGTAAGTCGGGGCCGATACCACTGGGCCACCACTGCTCTAACTGTCCCGAGTGAGTAAGGAATTTCAAGGCAAGTGAGATTACTTAGCGCTTGACTTTTTTGTTAAACGGCAAATTAGGATCGACTACTTTTTAGTTAGGATACCGAAATTGGAAGAATCAGGTGTGCTGGTTTAATTGGAGTTTGTTTCTACGTCCAGGGACGGACTAGGCCGGTAGGGCCTGGCCTTGAGGAGAAGACGCGTGAAAACCCTGGATTTTACAGTCCAGAACCCGGACATGAGTCGAAGTGCACACCGTAGCAACTGAGTCGGAAGGGGTGGGGGGACGGTGAAGTGTGCGTGTGTCGCGGACGGCCCAAGACTTTAAAGGTGAACGTAGACCTAACCGCACCGCAATCTCCGCAGTCCCCGCAGTCTTCGTTTTCTTACCGCGTCTGCGGCTACTGCGATGCGGGTGAGTATGCGAGGTTTCATAGAACTTCATACAAAGAATTCGTAATGCGGGGACTGCGGTGCGGCTAAGTCTGCGTTTACCGTTTTTTTAAACCCGGACTACATAATAAGCCTCCCCCACAGACGCTCTCTAAACTAGTAAAACTAGGATAAATCCGGGATGACCCGGACGGATGGCAATGGCAACCCTACTTTTGACCATAGATTAAATATAGGGATCGGGTGAGCATTTATCTTTATAAATTTTCTTGTCTGGGGATACAAAACTATTGTATTTTATTTTGTCCGTAGTTGTTGAAGACTATCATACATTTATGTATTCGTTACGATCCTTTCCTTTTCTGCGCGCACTGAATTTAAAACGATGTTTGCTTGCTACTGTCTTGTTATAACATTTCACTTTGTTTTTATGTTTACATTTTCTTGACGGCTTTTAGTTATAATAGTACGAGTATTTGCGGTGCCCTGTCCAAGCAGGGCAGTCCTGCACCGTCTGCTCCACCGTGTCCTCCGGGCGATCCTCGCAATGATTACACCCAGATGTTTCCTCCTGTCTCCTCAGACACAGGTACCTCCCGAAACGCCCGTGTCCGGTGAGGACCTGCGTCAGGCGGAAAGTTAGGATGCCGTGACGCCTATCCAGCCACTCCTCAAAGAGGGGTCTTACCGCCGCCATTGCGGCGTTCCCGAAGCCCAATTTAGACTTGCAGGAACTTGCATGAAAGTTTTTTTCTCCCCATCCATTGCGGTCCTGCTGAGCGAAGGAATCCCCCAACTCCATCCAATAATAGTCAGTTCGCAATGTAGTCAAACTCACACGCAAATGCTTGCATGTCTGTCAGGGCTTTATAATCCTTATCTACCTAATACAGCAAAGGAACTTTTGCCAAAAGTCAAATAGCTTTCCTGTCAAAAGTTCTCAAATGCCACTGGGTATAGTTTTCCCTGCCCCGAAACCAAGAAGTCAAAAATGATCTAATGATATTCTGTCAGATTTGACAGCTGTCAGTGACGTTTGGGTGACGTTTGAATGGACCATTTCGAAACACATTCAAAAAGCACCGATAGCGACCATTACCTATCACAAAAAAAGACGCAACACCAACTACAATATTAAACTAATCCACCACTATGCATCTACAATCAAACCCATCATTTATCATTACTATGATTTACAATGCCAATAAAACAAATCAAACGGACGTGCATACAATCCGTCACTTTCTATCGTGGCCGTATCATAGCAACACGATTGTAATTTACGATGATTACGAAGTGTAATGTTATGTTCGGTAACAGCGATTGTGGACGTAATCAAAGACATCTTGAATAAACTAGCTTAAGTCGCCAGCTTTGGTCGCCTCAGGGAGAGGAGAACGTCCATCACACGACCCAGCCGCAGTGGGATACGCCCATGGCAACAGACGTCGCAGGACGATCTCTGGCTACCGTAGGCGCGGGCGTGCGTGCGTCGAGTAATGGGCGACTCGCTGTCTGATCATGAACCATGCCCGGGTCGACGCCGACGGCGCGTTGTGCTCCACGCGCGCCTCAGAGTGTCAGCATAATCTATATTCTATTAATATAACAAGCGCCTTACAAAACAGTCCATCAAAATTATAGCGAAAAGTGAAAACTTCGATTTATACGCGACTGTCATGAGCTTCCTTGCTGGAAGTCGGCGCCATGTCCAATGTCCTGTACGGTTGTGAATCAAACGTTAGCGTCAATCAATATGTCCTTCCATCAATCATGCTGAATTTATAGAGGGAAAGTCTAGTTCAAGTAGCGAAACATAGAGGGATTGTCTTTACCATATTTATCAACGAACGTCATCTTCATTATGCACACTTTCATAATAATTTTAGGTATTTTTTTTTAAATCAACTGTTTGTGACACTATCGTCTATATGTAGAATGCCAGGCCATTTTTTTCTAATATTTATTTTTATACACATAAAACTATCAATTGATACAGTTTGGTTTGTGCATAACTGCATAGACATAAAAGAATGAATTACGCTCCTACTGTCAGATAAAATTGTTCCCCCTAGAAAAAGACAAACTGTTGTTTTCCTGTCTTTCTAAAGACAATGTTGAATGAAAGTTAATTCGGTCCACCATTTAAGTCTATGGGTTTGTGCGTAATGGGGATGGCAACTCAAAGCTAATCGTAGATGGCGCTGCGATAGTTGGTCCCCACGTCTACCTTGTACAAAAAAACAAACAAGGTTATTTGTTATAAAAATTGAGTATAAATACAAAACAAATATGGAAAATTATTCGTCCATGCAAGTACTATATACTAAAAGAAGAATTAAGACGCCGCGGCGCATCTACAAGAGGAAAAAAGTGATTTAATTGAGTGGTTATACATTTGATTTTACCGTAATAAATCCACAATTACTTGTAGTTGAGGTTTCAATTTTTGAGTTTAGGTATGTTTTACCTGTCCTCTCCTTTATCAAGAATATAATGCTGGTTTTTACTTTCTATTTTGATAAAATATCATAATGTAAATAGAAAAAAAGGTTAAAATTACTGACTTAAAGTCAGTAATTTTAACCTTTTTTTCTATTTAGATTCGAGAAATATCACAATATATTTAATTTCTTAACACCACAACTATTACAAAACTCGTTCCAGGTGATAATTCTTCGATTTTCGAGCGATACAATACTGGTACATAACCTCCAAAAGAAAAGTAGATATTATTTTGAAAAGTGTATTCCATCATTTTTACAGCTTATTATACAACATCTATTTTACATCAATAAATGGTTTTTTTTCTGAAAATTCCTTTGATTTTACAGTTCTTTGGGGACCAAACTGACATTTTCACTTTGACACTTGCCTTCCCCATTGGTGGAAATTGCTCCATCTACAGGGTTACCAGAGAAAAATTTAAAACACCCAAAGTAAAAGCCTAAAATTTTCTCGGAAGTTTGTGATTTTTTTCGAAAACGTTGTTTACAGTTTGTGCAAATCTGTTCTGTTATTTATGCGTAAAAGAATAATAAACATCCACCCATTTATCCTCAATAGCTTTTCCATTTATATTAGTAAATTATTAATAAATTATATGTAATAGTTAGAGAAATCAGCTAGTTTTCCTGAAAGATATAAGAAAGTCTCATTTTAAACTCAAGTATTATTGAATTCATAGAAACTAAGAGATAGAAAACAAATTGATAATGGTGACTGTACTTAAAATATTACTAGAAAATTAGAAATTCATTTAGTTGTTAGTTTGCAAAGCAAAAACGATCAACGTTTTCATTGCGCTGGACTTTCTCTGTTCAGTTAATTTATATTATAGTTTGCCTCGCTATTTCTACGAGACAAGGGGGAACGCACACTTGTAAGCATAGTACTGGGTCCACATCACAATCCCAACTAACCGCTTTCAGTGAAAAAACTGCTTACAAATATTTGATTACGATGTAGTGTTATTCTTGTTCTTCTCCCTAGGAAACGACCAACCCAAACACCCGCGCGGTATTGCCTCATCAACATTAACCGTGAACCTTGAACGTAAAGGGCTATTGAAGGATCACCGTGGATTTTAGTCTAACACTCGATGTTTGAAGTAACAGTCATGTTCGAAATTCGAACGGTTTTCCGTTCAAAACCCTACTGTAACAGGAGCAAGTAAAGTTTCATAATAAATGCCGAACGGTTCGAGTTAGCCGTGCAGTGGTTATAAGTGTGCGCCAACCTTTAACGTCCACGGTATTTTACGATGTCATTATATCCAGTGACGTCAGAGAGAGATATAAAAGTCGAGAGCATGGTGTGACACGACTTATTTATTGATGTTCTATATTAATTCTCTGTTTTATTGATGTCTTTTGTTCTGGTTTTAATCATATAATGAATTACATCATCTGCCAAGCCTTTTTCCAACTATTTTGGATTTGGCTTCCAGTTTTATTGACTACTACCAATTCTAAACAGAACTTCAGTCGTGATGCGGACTCTAGGCAAGTCGATGGGGCTAAAAGCCATCTTATACACATATCGTGATTCATTATTACGATTCAGATAATGTGGCCTTTTTAGACCCCGAGATCGTTGTTTGTTTACATTATTATTATGAATGAATTATAGCATAAATAAAATATTCGTAATAGATATTTTATCAAGTCTAGACTAGTGTTATTGCCTATGCATGAGATAATAATTATTATCAGCTGTAGTATTAATTAATAATAGAATTTGTAAACATTAACCTTTATAACGAACTAGAAAAGAGGAGTTCGTGGCTAAATAATAATACCCGGACAGGTCTATCTTCAAGGATAAACTGCGATTGCCGAGGTTGATCTGTGGATGGGTGACCATTTTTGTCACAGCGAGTTTCCTCCATGCCTCGGAGACCACGTAAAGCTGTTGTTTTTAGATATTCGATAGCTGTTGCTATGAGTCAGAAGCTCCGAAGTCTGACTGGAGTCTTAAAGGGTATCGTATTACCCAGTTACTGGGTTGTGGAGGTCTGATAGGCAGTCGCTCCATGTAAAATAAGTACTGATATTCAGCTGAATCCGGTTCGACTGAGAGCCTGACCCTACATAGTTAGGAAAAAGCTATTACATGATGATTGAAACAGAAAGTGGAAGTTCCTTTACTATCAAAGTCAAAGTCAAATCATTTATTCCAATTAGGCCATCAAAGTGGCACTTTCGAACGTCGATATTTAAATTTAAAGGGAACAGGAAGGGAATTGATTGATTCTAAACCCTTTCGCTATTTATCTTAAGCCTCATAAGGCGCATCGACACATGCCGCCGGCTTATGCCGCCGGGTTTCAGACCGCCTTGAAAAAAACAAGACAAGACGGTAAATCTTTGCGGCAAATGCCGGCGGCACGGCCGCCGGCCATGCCGCCGGCCGTGCCGCCGGGCATGTGTGGATGCGCCTATATAATGAAAATAGAAAAGAGGTAATTTCTAAATCTTTTTTTTATACCTAATATCATCAACAGTAAACCATTGCGTTAAATGTAATGCATGAAATTGCATTACATTTTTTTATCTGTGTAATGCATTTCAAATCGCCGCCATCTTTGATAGCGAACGATTCAGTTCCAATCTTCGATAAGACTCGATCTAAATTAAGATGCGAGATAACATTAATAGAAATAACTCGTAACTCTCACTTGAGATCTTCGATAGTAATCTATTCGATTTAACAGTTATGGTTTAGTTAGATAGATAGAATATACTGCGATGGTCCTAGTTTGTCTTTTTGTGCCTTCTAGTCACAGTTGGGATGTAATTTCGGATTGATGTTTAATGTATACACTTCTTCTTCCCAGCCAAAGCACTAGGAAGTGTCGAAGGTGGGGGCTCTTTGGGGGACCGTCTCATGTAAAAATTTACCTTCGAAAAGTGCTGATAAATCAGCCTAATTTGAAAAAAGAAAAAAAATAGGTACGTTTTTGTATAACTGAAATAGTAGTGTTTGCCAAGTAGGTGAGAAGTTGAGAAACCAGCCAGGCGTATTGGTTTCTGTAATTTATTTCATCACCACTGAGGACAAACGGTAGATGAATCAGAAATCTGCTAGAGTGGAGACCCCGAATGGGCAAACGTAGTGTAGGACACCCTGTGACAGTATGGATTGATGATTTGAAGAATGTGACGGGCATCGGATGGATCCGGACTGCCCAGGACCGGGAGGGTTGGCGCTCTTTGTGGGAGGCTTACGTTCATCAGTGGACGGCAATAGACTGATATTATATCACTGCTTTCAAAACGGTGAAAGTAAACATCGTAAGGAAACTGGCACTAAAACCGCCCTATTATTTAAGGCCCCTCTGTCTGTCTATTCGTTTCTCACAGGGCTGTGTCATTGGAATCATATTAGGTACAATTAATTAACTAGATAACAGAGTACTATGGCCGCTATAACAACAGAAAGGACCCATAAAATAAAGTTATACAAGAAACATTTATTTCTTCTCACATTTTATTCGCATTCGATTCGCTTTGACCGGCTTTTATAGTCCCATGGAATTAGCAATAATGTAAAGAGCTCTTTAAAAATGTTATTTACATGCGAGTCAATAAAATCTTTCAACATCGACATAATAATATCGGATATTTTTACCATCACATTTTCCCCGCAATCTATTTCCGAAAAATTCTCCCACATCGCGTAGGTAATTCTGTGCGCTGGCAACACCGTCATCGACCAGTACGCCGCCAGCGGGGCGGGGGGCGCGCCGTCTGTCAAATCGAATTTACGCTCTTGAGTTATTTCGCGATCATTTTCATTAGAAAAAAAGCTTTTTCATGAATTAGTTAACGCTTTTATAATGTATCCGTCTATTCCCTAACGGTTTCCTAACACGAAGTTCCAAATCTGGCAGAATATTTTGTGCCCATTGCCTCGCGATCGTGACTGCAAGGGATTGCTATTTTTGTTTTGTAGCCCAGTTTTTATTGTAAATATTGTTTTTATGTGTCGTAATAGGTGGTGCAGTGGTGTTTTTTCACGTTTCTTTTATTTACTGTAGTCTCTGTGATCATCAACGGACCGTAACGAGTTGCGCTTAGACATTTTTAGTTGCAAAAATACTTTCGAAATACAGGCTTTGGGAAACGTATCAGTGTCAATACGGCTAATGTTAGTACAGAAACAGATTTGTGTCGTTAAATGCAGTGCCAAAGTGTTCTAAAACAGTGTATAATAAAGCCAAAATAAAACGAAACAAAAAAATCTATGGTAAAGCCAAACTCGGTTTTGAATTTCGAATATATTTTTCTAAATCGCGAATGGAGTGAGGTGTGTTTGATTGTGGTTTGTGTACTGAAATCATACTAAATGGCACTTTATTTAAATAAATTGCTTTATATTAGTGTAATTCGACGATGAGGCGGGTTTTCGGTGTATGTACCGACAGCTGGATGCTCTGCGGTCAGAATGTGAGGCGATAATCATTCCAGGCTGTCCCTAGATGTTGTCTGTATGTCTGTTTCTTTTTTAATTTTTTTTTTCTTTGACACTCATGTTTACAAAAAAGTTTTTAAACGAAAATGGAGTTTTAATAAAAAGTTTGCTATTGTCTTTTGTTTTCCCCTGTTTTTTTTTTTTAATTATTCTAATTAAATAAATAGGCTAACATTCTGCCTTCTAAAGTAAGATAGTCTTTATGCAGCAATCATTAGAAAATGAACCACTAGTCAAGGCCAAAAGTTAATTAACTTGATTGTGCAGTAAGATAGTGGAATAGTGTCACAATAGGTCTTTGAAAGTTTTATCGTCCAATGAGAGACTCCTTCTGCTGCATAAATGTTACTAGGACATTGATCAGAAAAATACATCTTTATGGTCAACTCAACCAAGACCGTCTGGCAGGACCGTACAATAAGCAATACAAGGTCTGAATTATCCATAGCAAGGCAACCTGAACTACAAAAAAATTCTGATTTAACAGTATAAATGAACCATTTTTTCATTTAATTGCTGTGGTTATTCAGACTTTGTTTATTGCTGATTGTACGGTCCTACCCGCCAGACGGTCTTCGCCGAGTTGACTATAGATAGTTTATGAAAAGCATCATGCACAACCTGACTTCATGATTTACTATAAACTAGCTAGGCCCAGGTAGCTAACCAAACAGAAGAATACACTTCTTCTGTCTGTCCATCCATCAGTCACCAGTCTCTATGTCATGAGCTGTGATTGTGATTTAGACTGTTGAATTTATCACAGATGATTTTATTTCTGTTGCCGCTTCAACAAAAAAAAACAAAAACCAGGATAAAAAAATATTTATGAGAGTTCTCATACTATCGCAAATATTTTATTCAATTCCATTCAATTTAATTTTTTGTGAACATAGGTGTGTTACAAAAGATGTTACAGTCAATGCAGTATCAATGATCACTATGCCTACCATTTAATGGTGTACAAATGTTAAAGTCATTGATTCTATTCAAATAACATAGGTATCAAAAAATATAATAAGATCAATTATATCAAATTGAATGAGTCTTACACAAACTTGGCTGGTTTAAAATCTATTTATCGTAACACAACACAAGGAAAATTCAAAATAAACCTGTGTTGAGGAAAAATAAAAAGCAATAGCCTGTATAATGGCGTTATTTATTATTTTAAAAATATTTTTTCTAAACATGGTTGTCATTATTTTACCTGTTTGTTTTCAAATTGTGTGTTTAATTTTATACTACTGCATGTCTGTGTGTCATTTTAATCAGTTGTAAAACAAGTATTATGTCAAAGCTAAATTCAGTGCACTGTAATTTACAGTTAACACTATTGCATGCAGTGTTGCCAACTCAGCACTTTGAGTGCTAGATCTAGCACTATTTTCATGTGCCTAGCACTGAAATTTAAGAAACAGCACCCAGCACTAAATCTAGCACTAATTTTGATGTTGCCTTCGCTCACAAAATGCAGCTGTGTCTGAAGTAATAAAACGCAAACTAGTGTAGTCCTTAAGGGCCGATTACACTTAACGATTCATCGTGCCCTAAGTCCCTAATTTCCGATGGATTGGGTGGTGTGATCGCTCTTAGGTCCCCAATTTCCGATGGATTGGGTGGTGTGATCGCTGTTAGGGCTGAGGACACTAACAGCTTAGGGCACGATGAATCATATAGTGTAATCGGCCCTGTTATCTGCGGCACTTCGGTAGGAGATTCCCGTGAACATAAAAATAAAGGCTTGTACGGCAGACGAGGCGAACAGTGCTATGTTTGTCTTTTTCTCTAAAATAACTCCTTCTTTGTTTAGACTTGCTTGTTTTTTGTTCATTATTATTTTTCATTTATCATATTTTAATTTAGTATTTCCAATTTGTATGTTTTTTTAATTAGTAAAATTTATTGATCACATTTTCCTATTTATCTATAAATTTGTTTTTTTTTTAATATAGCTTTTAGATTTTAATGAAATAATAATTCGAAAATTAAAACATATTCTGTTACCTACGTATATGTTCTTTTTTATTGAATTCATAAATTTAGCACTATTTTTGAAATTTTCTAGCAATCTAGCACTATTTGAGATGTTACTTAGCACCCAACCGTGGCATTGAGTTGGCAACCCTGATTGCATGTTTGTGTCATTTTAATCACTTGTAAAGCAAATATTATGTTAAAGCTAAATTCAGTGCATTGTAATTTATATAAAACTGAAAATTTGTCCTCCTACTGAATTTCAGCCTTGAAATCTTAAATTCAAGTTATTTATTTTTAATGACTTGGATGGGCACAATTAATGATGAGCAAAATTCAAGTTTTGCACTTAGCAACATCCATTACCTATTTCTTTCTATTACTAGAAATAGAACTTTTGCATGCAATTGGAATCCTCAAAAAATTGTACAGTCCTGGGCCACGGCGTCGGACGTTGGCAGACAATCTCCGGCCCTGTAGGCGCGGGCATGCAGGCAGCGAGTAAAGGGCAACTGGCTCTCCTACCATGGACCATGCCCGGGTCGACGGCGCGTTGTGTCCCACGCGTGCCTCAAAGAGCGTCAGCGTGATGTCAGGGCCATACTCTAGAGGGCCAAAGCCTACCGGGATCGCTTGGCTTATCTCATTACCGTGACACCAGAACATAAACGGCTATTGAAGGACACAGTGGATTTCAGTTGTACCCCTCCCGCCCTCCCCGGGGTGAGAGAGGACTCATTTGATGATTTTACCATGCCAAAAATGAAAAAAGTCCTGGGTCACAGGACTTTCTAAACAGGTAACTGTGATCCTAGAATGTAAAGGGCTATTGATGGAAAACGGTGGATTTTAGTCAGTACAAGTCTGTCACTCAAGGAGGAAAGACTCTTTTGACAGTTTTACCATGATGTGATAGAAAAAAAGCTATATTCCAGCCATTACTTACATCTTGGTAGTCGAGGTCGGACAGGCAGTCGCTCCATGTAAAATACTGATATCCAGCTGCATCTGGTTAGATTGGAAGCCGTCCCCAATATAGTTGAAAAAAGGCAGGTAGATGATGATGATTTACATCTTGGTAAAACGCACTGTAGTTGGTGATATCATGAGCCCTATTTGACTACTTAACATTATAAAAATAATAAATGATTTTAAAGCTCGTAGATTTTTTTCTTATACTTATTTTTTTTTTTTTATGGCAATCTGCCGTAGCAATTCGTGCCAGTGTCATGTAGTGACCACAGGGTAAGCAGCAAAGTGACTATACATGGGTATTTTTTTTGTTAAATTTAAGTTTACAAAGAGAATAATGAACTTAAACTTTTTGTGGCAATTCTTCTAGCCCTGAAATAAACACAAAACCTAGGAGTTAGTAATAGTTAGTAACATAAAATATATACGTCAAGACAATATAATAATTATTAATTAGGCTATGTCTGATTTTTATAGTTTAATATTGTTATTGGAAATAAATTATAAGCATTGAATTAAGCTTTGACATGTACAGACACTAGCACATCAAGCTACATGTAAAATTGTCCAATTCAAATACAAACCTTCTATTTTTGTTATAATGTTGAAATTCCGTAATAAATATTGACGGATTGGGGTAGTTTGATATGCTGATGTCTGTACCTAAAGAATACTAAAATACTAAACAATGTTGTAGTTAATTTGTTGCAACTAAATAAATGTGTATTCACTAATATTTAAAATGTTTTCATCAATTTTATTCACCATGATCTCAGGACATGATACATGTTAGATTTTTGTTAATGATTTGTTTAGTGCATCCATTACAGTATTAATATTTTGTGTGTGTGTCGCACTAAGTAGCAGAGTATTATTAAAAGTTCTTGAGAAATTAGCCAGATAATTTCTACAATCTTATCTTTTAGTAATTTACATACTTCTTTAACTCGTACCGTCTTACTACAAAAAGTTAAACAACTTTTAAACACTTGTCTAAAAAATGTCAACTGCATAATATAACAGCCCATAGATCAATGTGAAATGTCGTTTTGACGTTGACAGTTTTTTAGACAGGCGTTCAACAGATGTCTCTTTTCGTGGTGAGGCGGGTAGTGTCGCGGGACTTTCTAGACAGCGTACCGCGGCTCTGGAACGAGCAATTGAAGTCAGTGTCGTTTTCAGTCAGACTCAGAGATTGCCTTACCACAAAAAAATAAACATCTGTTGAAAGCTTGTCTAAAAAAAGTGTAACTGCATAATAACCCTTAGATCAACGTGAAATGTCGCTTTGACAAAGACATTTTTTATTGAACAAGTATTCAACAGATGTTTATTAGCTTTCTTGTGACAAGAGTCTGATATTATGTTTGCCTGCCCCATCCAGTGTGGAAGGACTCATTATAGCCCAAAAAGAAGCTTAGTAACGTAGAAATGTAGAAAAAAAAATCATTTTAAGAGATACACCAAGAAGTCTCAATTTGACAATACCACATAATGGTAAGCATCCACAGGTCCGTATCGTATGTATCGGACGCATCGCATCAAACGGATTTTTGTGTCGGCAGCGATTGGATTGCCGACGCGAGTATCAGCAATCGGATTGCCGATGCCACCTTCATCGCTTCTACTGATCGGCATTCCGTATGACGTCATCGGTACGCATCGCATTAAGGCATTACCAATGAGACGTCCGTACGATGCGGATCAGTGGACGCAGTTGTATGAGTTTTCATACAAGGCAAACTAAAATCCGTTACCTAAGATACGTCTGATACGTGCGATGCCGACCTGTGGACGCACACCATAAACCTACGGGAAAAATTAACGCGAGCGTATCGCCTGACTAGAGTCACGTCGAATGTCGTATTATCCGATGATGTAATCGGGACGTAATAGGTAGGTATTTTGTTTTTAAAAAAACAAACCCGCGTATAATGTTCATGGGAGAAGGGGGGGGGGACTGCCCCCCATGATTTTATTGAACAAAAAGTTTATTGAAAAAAATAGACCCGGCTTAAATCAATCACAGTACCAACCGCGCTGGATTTGCTGTCATTTATTGACGATTCTTTCGATTTCTCTAGGATCCTATCATCAGATGAGATCATATAGATAACATCTGGTTGACGGAGTTTCGCATGGTTTTTAAAATGTCTATATCTTGGGAACCGAGCTTTTCTCGAACCTGGGACCTTATATCAGATAAATCGATTCCTTGAGCCGAAAAACCCCTAATCTGTAACTTTCATGAAAATCCTTGGAGCCGTTTCAGAGATCCTGATTATATATAAATAAATATAACAAGAATTGCTCGTTTAAATATGTAAGATTCATTTTCTTTGGAAGGAGGCCAGTCCCTCAGCAAAATATCTCTAGAAACTCCCTTGCCAATGTTGTACTCTTCGCAAAGTAACTTAGTATGCCTAACCGCGCAGTATCCTTATTACAAAAACCTAACGATCTAAGATTACAGTCGGTAACTAATTGTCTCACACACGCATTGTTCCTTACACGGTCATCAGGCGATCTTACGCACACTTGTGAAGCCAGTGACTGGTCACTTGGAGGTTGGAGGGTTCATGGGAATCCGGAGGGTATCTATAAGGTTCTGGAGCTTCTACGGTCTTTCGTGCACAATGAGATGTAAGTCCGATACCTTCTTCATCATCAGCCTATAAATGTTCCCACTGCTGGGACACAGACCTCTCTGAGAGAGGAAGTCGGCCATAATACAACACGCGGACCCAGTGCGGGTTGGTAGATGTCACGTGTCTTCGAATTTTTGGTTCTAGGACATATGCCGGTTTCTTCACAATGGTTTCCTTTACCGTTTTGAGAGCAGTGGTGATGGAATAAATTACACGAAGAAATGCGCCTGTAACACACGACCTACAACTCGTAAATCGGGGCCGATACCACTGGGCTACCACTGCTCTTCTCTACCTACTATCTCTCCGATACCTTAGGACTTCAGTATCCATTCCAGTCAGTCGAGCTACAAGATAACTGACAAATGCTTGCACTGACTGGACAGGTCCACTCAAATCTGTGTGGTTCTTTCTTCAAAAGACCATCTCAGACACTAACCTAAAAGTGGGATTCAACGGGAATAATTCCATGGTTCTCAGCATGACATGACCAATATAATGTCTGGACTTTAAAAGAGACAGTGACCTCTGAGTTTGTTTCGGCTGTTTCTTCTCAGAGTAGTCAGGTACGAAACACCGGTCTCATCTAGTTTGTAAAAAGACGACGTGAAAGTTATCATTTCATTTTATTGACGCGTGCCTGTGTACGAATCTCTATGGATTTGTATTGCAATAGTCGCCTGGATGCCAAAGCCGTATGGTATCGGAGACTTGTGTGGTGTACATTCGGGCACGCCGCAATTGCGGCGGTAAGACCCCTATTTGAGGAGTTGCTGGAGAGGCGCCGCATCCTCACCTTCCGCTTGACGCAGGTCCTGACCGGTCACGGAACTTTCGAGAGGTTCCTGTGTCTGATAAGGAGGGAAGAAACGCCTGGGTGTCACCACTGCGAGGATCGCCCGGAAGACATCTTCGTCCTTACCGGACACGGAGGTTGTGAAATAGGACACACAAACCAGCCGCCGCGGGAGGCGCCCACGGCATCAGACGTTACGAGGTGACGTCCGGCCGCGTATTTCCAAAACCTATACTATTTCAGTCACGAGTCGGACTCTACTCGATTAGCTTTTGTTTGTGCATATTTCTCAACAAAACCTAATCTATCTCAGTAAAAAACTTGACTCAAATAGATTAGCTTTTGTTTGTGCATATTTCTCAACAAAACCTAATCTATCTCAGTAAAAAACTTGACTCAAATAGATTAGCTTTTGGTTTTGATATTTTCAAAGAAAATGCACGGACAAAATCTAGTACCATTTTAGTCACGCACGAGTCAAACTCTAAAAAAAGACGATGTTTTGTTTAGTGACCGACCGAAATTTCGGTTTCGGTTTCGGTTTCGGCCGGTTTCGGCCTAAAAATGTAGTTTCGGCCTTAGTTTCGGTTTCGGCCAAAATATAGCCGAAACTTTCGGCCCCGCCGAAACTCAAGTGTTCGTGCATTTTCGTGTGTCGTTCGGTAAAATTCGTAGCCAATACGTGCTTGCTTGCCGGCGGGGCCCCATCTCAGTTCGCCAAATCGCCACCGTTCATTTAATCGTGAGTTGAGGTTATGTTTTTGAGTTTACTGCCAAGAGTAAGTCTTGTACATTCATGTCATAATAAAAAATGTTACGTACGTTAATGGTTAAAAAACTTAATCACTCGTCAAGGCAGTTACTGTATTATAGAGACTTCTTTGAAATGTGTAATGCTATTTTTTTCAATTCAGTAATTTCGTGTTGCTGAATACAGTGCGATTGTTGAGACTTCAAATCCAGTGAAACATTGAGAATAATGAGTTTTTTATATTTTCGAATAGATTATAGCTCAGCATAAAACATCATAGAAAAATAGATGTTTCTTAAATATCAGCTTGATCAGCAGAATTTGTTCCTTATAAGCAGCACTATCGAATGGTGTTATAATATTACAGCGTGTGATTTTATTTTCCAAAATCAGCGGTTTCGATTCCTGGCCCGTATTATTGATTTTTTTTTAATCCTATGATGCATTTTTAGTTTTCGATATTCATTAAATATTCATTTCCATTCAACGTTTTTCGATATTGCTCATAGTTGAGGATATAGCCATCCACGCCTAGTTGAAAAAATCTTCTCCCTTTACGTGTGACACTTTTTCTTATGTGTTAATAAATGAAAAAAAAAAAAATAAAGTAAAATTAAAATTTCTGAAAAATAAACAAAATTTTAAATGTTTTAAAAAGTTTCGGTTTCGGTTTCGGCCGAAACTGAGAGCAAGGCCGAAAGTTCGGTTTCGGTTTCGGCTGAAAAATCAGTTTCGGTCGGACACTAGTTTTGTTTATGCATGTCGCAGTGAAATGAGGAAATCAGGGATTTCACGAAATCCAATTATCAAGAAAAGTATCTAGTGATAATTATGACAAAAATACTAATATAAAGTCAGAGATCATGTCATTTCACTAAACTAAGTAAAATGTTGAAAACGTCGACGGAGCACCGCTTCGCGGTGCTCCTACTTCCGGGTGGTTTAAAAAAAAATAACCACGAAGGGGATGGCGGGGTCTTTCAGACCCCGCCATCCCCTTCTAACCCAACCTGTCCGAGTCGGGGTGCCCACAGTCGTATTTGCGATATTCAAGTACTACAAAATTTAAGAAAAGTTAAATTCCGAGGTAAATTTACTCATATAGCTAGTGAGCCTCTACTCGATAAGGTTTTGCTCGTACGTAATATTTAAAAATAACGAAAGTCTAGCTATTCGAGTGACATGAATTATATAGAACTAGGTTTTGTACGTACATTTTCTTTGAAAATCTCAAAACAAAAAGCTAATCTATTTGAGTCAAGTTTTTTACTGAGATAGATTAGGTTTTGTTGAGAAATATGCACAAACAAAAGCTAATCGAGTAGAGTCCGACTCGTGACTGAAATAGTATAGGCTTTGAAAATAGGCCGTCCGGCCACCGGACGGCAAGTAATGGGATGGGTGACTCGCTATCTGCTTCGCCGTCACCAAATTTTCGAAAATTTTCAAATAATAGATTCAACTAGCGGAATCTTCACACTGAACCGTCTCCATATTTCGTTACACACGCAGACGGCCTGACTCAGTGTCCAATTGTTCTACAAATGTGTTTGTTATTTGTTTACGACACAATGCCGATGGACTTGAGATAATAACAACGTGTGTTTATTGGCCGAGTTGAGATTCGCGTGGCGTTGCTATGACCCTGGAGAAAACTGACTTGATAGCTCTGCAAGAATATTCGTGTAAGTAATACCGTCTATGGAAGAGATTTTTAGCAAATTAGGGTATTTTCTACACGTACTACAAGCGGACACGAGTGTGGGCCATGCCAAATAAAAAAAAAGATTCCGGCGAATTGAGATTATCCTCTTTTTTTTAAAATAAGTTTGACGGGACCCTCTTTAAAGGGCCATAGCCTACCGAGGTCGCAGGACTGTCTTATCAGGTAACCGTGGCGCCGGAACGTAAAAGGCTATAAAAAAAGGGTAGCAGTGGTGTCGATTCGGCACTGTTAAGTTACTTTTTAACCCAAACAGTACTACCGTCCTCGTTTGTTTCGGCTTTACTAGAATAGAATTATCGACATGCTTATAGTAGAAGCACAAAGACCCGAAATCATTTTAACAAGGCTTTTATCATGAGACGGGCGGGCCGCGTTAAAGAGGATACCGTCCTCCCTCCGCCCCACCCGCAGTGGTGGACGCCTACGGCGACGGACGTCGCAAGACGATGTCCGGCTCCCGTAGCGAAGGCGCGGGCGGCGATTAAAGGGCAACTCTCTGTCCCACCATGGACCATGCCCGGGTCGACGGCGAGTTGTATTCCACGCGCGCCTCAAAGAGCGTCAGCACGATCACGGGGCCCCCTCTAAAGGGCCAAAGCCTGCCGGGGTTGCGGGACTTATCTCATTATCGTGACCTCGGAACATAAAGGGCTATTGAAGGACACCGTGGATTTTAGACAGTACGAGTCTAACAGTCCTTCCCGCCCTGCCCGGGGTGGGAGGACTCATTTGATGATTTTACCACGCTTTAAAAAAAAAGCTATTTATGCACTTTAAATATGAATGCCTTTACTGTAAATATACACAATATACAACCATTTCTGTTGATAAAACAATATAAACTCAAACAATAATAGAATCTAAATCTATCCGAGATGAATGGAAAATGCCTTTCTCAGTAAAATATCACATTACACGAGACGCGTTGGCTTCGGCAATACTTTTATTGCATCGTTGCATGTCCTATTTCTTTGGTGTTCAGATTAGGTCCCACTGGTAGCGGATAGCGGAAAACTAAAGTAAGCGAGACGATAATTTTAAGTGATGACTTTCGGTTGTTTCTGTACCAATTTTTTTAATTAATATACAACGTGCAACGTCAAAAGCGCAAAACCTCTCGTGGGGTAACTCGGCTGAGTTACCCCACGAAAGGTTTTGTTACTGAACAATTTTTGTTCTAAGACTTTTGGAAACCGCAAATAAAACGGTTTTCATACAGATGTGCCCGACCAATTTCTCATTTTTCATGAAATAGCAATTATTTTTGCGAATTTCCATAAGTCTTGGAACAAAAATTGTTCAGTAACTTGGGCTGCGTTACCCCTCGAGTTGTTTTGCGCTTTTGGCGTTACACGTTGTATAACTACTTGTAAATGCGAAAGTTTGTTAAAATACATGTATGTTCGTTACTGATTTGCGCAAACGAATTTTGATGAAATTCTGAAGACAGTAAGGTTTGCGCCATCACAGATCTGTAAAATGCCCCTGAGCTATGACATCCCACCCAGCCAACGCCCACCATAATAAACAAAAAAAAGATACCTCCCTAAAAGATCACCCACGAACGAAACGAGACGAACGAAATAGCTCACACATGGGCATGCGGGCGGCGAGTAATGCGTAACTCGGGGTCCAATCATGGACCATGCCCGGGTCGACGGCGCGTTGTGTTCCACGCGCGCCTCTAAGAGCTGACGGGGCCCCCTAAGTAAGAAGGCCAGAGCCTGCCGAGGTCGCGGGACTGTCTCATTCGATAACCGTGACCCTGGTACATAAAGGGCTATTGAAGGAACACCGTGGATTTTAGTCAGTACAAGTTTGACAGTCCCTCCTGTCCCGTCCTGAGCGGGAGGACTCATTTGATTGATGATTTTGGCACGCTAAAAAAAAAGTACACACACATATTCATCTATAGTTTCCCTATATACCTTGCGGTTTATATCAACTGTAACACCACTGCTCTCTGCGGTAAACCGTCACCTTCAAAACTATGAATCATTGAATTATGAGAGCATTTGAAATCCAAATTGAAATTAGTTACAGCAGTTTTCAGCCTGACTTATTGTAGGTGACGCATCAAACTTTTGACAAACACGTGAATCATGACTATTATAGTAATTTACTATTAAAGTTAAACAACCTCAACATGAATGGATAGACTGGGATCTAAAAACAAAAAAGGACAGCATACCCTGGAATAATAATATTAATATTCCACAACTATCACACAACGCCATCTAGTCCCAAGCTAAGCAGAGCTTGTGTTATGAGTACTAGAAAACTGATAAACATACTTATATATTTCTAAATACATACATATTATAGATAAATTACACCCAGACACAGGACGAAATTAAATGATCTTGCTCATCACACAAACATTTGTCCTGGGTGGGAATCGAACCCACGATCTCCGGCATAGCAGTCAGAGTCACTAACCACTAGACCAACAGGCCAGTCAGCTCTGTAGCTTCAAAATCAGTCAGGAATAAAAAATCTTAAACCAGGAATCAGTTAGTGAGCTAGGAGACTCAATGGCGACGTAAAATTGGTGAATGCCAAGCTCTATAGCTTGACTCATCGCCGCAAGGTTGCCTGCCTGTCGGTCTTCTACAGATTGTACTTCGGAGAGTGTGCCCAAGAACTCCACGACCTCATCCCAACAGCCCCCTTTTATCATAGCACATCTAGACGCACTGCAAATTACCATCCTTCCCTTATTGCTATTCCACCAATTCGCACTAAACGTTTCCAAACGTCTTTTATAATGCGAACAGCGAAGGAGTGGAACTCTCTGCCTGCGTATATGTGTGTACGGAAAGTAGAAAAGTAGAATAGAAGAAGACATACACATTATGAATGATATAACAAAGGTTCTGTAATAGATTGGCGATTGAAAAAGAGTGTCCATGGGGACTCTTACCCATTCTTCTCCATAGAGATAATACGTTTTGGAATGGGCATCTACAGTACTTTCACAGTTATTATGTTTTGTGACTGACGGCACCATATTTTTTTTTTGCATTTTGACAATTCAAAAGTGCCTGTGAATGCCCTACTTGAAATAAATGCTTTGATTTTGATATAGATACAATGTACATTTTCATTCGTGTATTTCCGCTTAACGCTAACAGTGCGACCACGCCCTAACGCACACGAAAATCATAGAAGCGACAGTTAACCTACTAAACACAAGTTTTATGACATTATAAAATGTTACACAGTCGGACTGAGTTCTTTTAAATAATAATTATACATGTACATAAATGTGTATATAATGTAAAAATATGGCTTGGAGGCCGCCAAAGAAAGTATGAGCTACGGAAATAAAAATATGGTCACGTTTTCAAACTGGTTTTGTAGTATTAATGGCCTAGTGGAGTAAAATAATAACTTTACGCCTATACGCTCTCGTGACGACTGGCGCGTCGTGTGCCACGCGCGCTTCAAAGAGCTGGCAATCTGACGGAGGCCCCAAATAGAGGGCCAAAGCCTGCCAGGGTCGCGGGACTGTCCTACCAGGTAATTATGGCTCTGGTACGTAAAGAGCTATTGAAGGATCACTGAATTTTAGTCAGTACAAGTCTGACAGTCTCTCCAGCCCCGCCCTGGGTGGGAGTACTCATTTGATGATTTTACGACGTTCTAAAAAACCATGGCAGTAGTACTTGTGGACATCTTCAACCGTCCACCTCTATCATCATCTGCCAGCCTTTTCCCAACTATATTGTGGTCGGCTTCCAGTCTAACCAGATGCAGCTGAATATCAGTATTTTACATGGAGCGACTCCATATCGGACCTCCACAACCTAGTAACTGGGTAATACAAAACCCCATGGTAAGACTAGTTGTAAAGTAACAACTGTCAAAGATCTACAAATGACAGTCGAGACAACGACTTTACGTGCTTTCCTGGCTTTACGTGCTTTGACCGTCCACCTCTATGGGGCAATTGTAAAGAAAGTGTGCACGTTCGGAAATGCAGATACGGTCTCGTTTTGAAACTGGTTTCTGTAGTAATATTGACCTAGTCGGTAAGATAGGCTTGTGAATGGCTTGAATTAAAAACTTGATGTTTTGAATACATCGATGTTTTTAAAACTCCTGCGTGTGCGCATCGACGCAATACAGACTCGTGACAGAATAAGGTAGTTTACTATTTTTTTTTTTCTTAGCCATTTATGTCCCACTGCTGGGCAAAGGCCTCCCCCATATCCTTCCAAGTGCTCTTTTCTAGTGCCACTTCGGACCAGCCATCGAGGTACGCATCTAGATCGTCCTGCCACCTCTTTTTAGGCCGGCCTCGGCGGCGTCGTCCATTCTCAGGCACCCATTGAGTGCATATTTTTGCCCAGCGACTATTCTGCATGCGAAGACGTGACCCGCCCAATCCCATTTTACTATTATAAATTAAAAATCTGTTTCCATTCCATCTGTGTCTATCAGTTAGAATATTGAAAAATAATGAACCTCCCTTTTTTGAATCAATGAATATTGATAAAGACGTCATAAAGCGTGTAAAATTGTACCGACTGAGTGACGTTTTGTTATTTATAGAAGCTTTGCATCTTTGCCAATTTTGGTTTTGTGTAACAAAAGAAAAAACATGAATCCAATATTTTTTGATGCTGTACCCTTAGCACGAATTTTCACTTTACTTTACGTCTTTCCAGTATTACAGCGTCTTTACAGCGTTTTTGTATGAAAAAATGGAACAGCGCGTCTGGTGTACGAAGAAGGAACTAACTTTTTCCTTGAAAATTGTCAATTTGAAATTGTCAAAGTTCCAGTTTACTTTACGCTCAAATAATGAAAATTCGTGCTAAGTGTACTGATTACCTACTTATAAGTTTTTTGAGTAAACTGTTAACTGTGAAACATAATGTACGGGCAAATCTGTTTTGCAGACTGTATGTCGGTACGGAAAAACGTCAGCTCATAGCTCGAAACTCAATAGCCTCCACCACGCACGTCGTATACGTGTTGTATTTCGAAAAACAAGGAGTTTCAACTCCAAAAATACATTTTTTTTTCTTATTCCATAAACAGTACAAAAGGCTACGCATCGAGCTAAATTAAAACCAATATATTCTGGCCTGGTTTTGTACGATCTTTCCTTACAATGAAAGGCCACCCTATACTGGTTTGTTATACATTGATGTGTAGTCTTGTGTACCCTGATAAACGTCGTTTAAAAACCTCTTGAATGTTATCTGTAGAGATACTGCCGAGTGCCTATTGTAGTTAGCGAGGTGATAACTGTGAAGTGGTTGAGGTAGATTATAGTATATTTTTTGTAATGAGCGGCTTTGAGTGGGTTTCTTAGATTTTTTTTCATGAACTTATCAATGAATTACCTAATATACTTTTTTTTTTCTAGACTAGGTCTTTCCAAATTCGCCGTTGTGAAGTCAAGCTATTTAGACTCCTAAATATTACTTTATTTTCATTTTATATCCATTCATGCGCCGTGAAAAGTAGTGGAAAAACAAAGAGATTTAAAAGAACCTATAGAGCGGGTATTGGGAAAATTGTCATCCTAAATTGTTGATGCCGTGCGTCAGTAGCACTATCAACGCGACTACTAGACTGAGCGACTTTTTACCTATTGGTAAAAAGTTTTGGATTACAACTTTCTTCGTGATGACCCGTCTATTCCTCGTATATAGTTTAATGTCTTTGTGGAAAATACTGTTTAAACTATAAACCCTCTTACCACAACGTTTGTCAAAAAAACTTTCAGCGTCAATATGACATTTGACGTTGATATAAAGCGTCGTTTTGCAATCACTCTTTTTTTTAGACAAGTGTTCAACAAATGTTTATCTTTCTTGTGGTAAGACGGGATATGTTTTAAAACAATGGGTACGGTTAGCCGATAAAAAATCTGAACAGAAATGCTGAACAGTCAGTCAGTCAGTATGCTGACTAAATTATCGACTGAAACCATATTGAGATCAGACGAGAGCGCAGAGGCGTCTCTAGCGCTTGTGGCGCCCGTGTGCAACCTGTACCCTGGCGCCCTCTAGTCTAGCAGGAATTTGTGTCATCCTAGTGCAGGTGTGCGCCGCACACTCTGCACTATAGGTAATGACGCCTCTGCGAGAGCGAAGCATTTTGACAGCCGTCTTAGCCCTATGCTTTTTTTTTAATTATTTCTGAATTGTCTTTTTTTAAATTTTACTGTGGACACTTTTAACTTGCTACATCGTTCTCAAATAGTGCACCATCTCAAAATGAATGATGTAACAAAGGTTCTGTAATAATTCTGGCGATCTAAAAAGAGTGTCCATGGAGTTTCTTGCCCGTTCTTCTCCTTATAGATCTACTTCTTGGAACGGGCATCTACGGTAGTTTATGTCTTGTGACTGGGACTGTAGCACCATAACTTTGTAGTGTTTAATTTTTTATGTCTTTGACAATTCAAAAGTGCCTGTAAATGGCCTACTTGAATTAAATGCTTTTGATTTGATTTGCTACTCAGCATAGTCACCATTCGCCATTTTTCTTTTAGTCTTGTCAAGATTTTTGTATCGGCTAACGGTACCCAATTTGTTTTTTATCATGCCAACCCTGTATACGACTCCTTCTAATAATGTTTTTCATCTTGTTGACAGGGCTCCCCCCACGGTTCGGTGATGTCGTGTCAATCGCTCGCAGCTCGCGCCTTCGCCGAGCCCGACAAAGACATGACGCACTGCAGTGGTTTCCACAGGTAAGATCTTCATACTACCTTGGAATAATATGACAAAAAAAACTTGAGAGGTGTCAAGGGACGAAACGAAATTATCAAAAATAATCGTCGCAATACCACACTGTTCAATGCGAAATAGAAAGACGAAACGAAAATATCTGGCTTGCTTTCTATTAGAGAGAGAGCGACAGAGAGACATGTGCACGCCGCAATACGACAAGAGTCATGAGGAACGGGGGTTGAGAGAGGGGTACGAGGCGCGGGGTGCGGGGCGAGGCAAAAAAGTGTCGTGCCAACTTTTCGTAAGATTTTTTTTCGTATAACCCCCTTTCACAACGCGCGATACAGAACTTCGTTCCAACTAGAACCTCGACTCACCTACTGCTGAGGCACAGACCTCCACGAAGGCCGTAGCCGAAAAAGTGCAGCAGAAAGTATATAGCTTTTTTTTTCTTGGTATAATCATCAAATGAGTCCTACAACCCAGGGCAGGACGGGAGAGACTGTCAGACTTGTACTGAATAAAATCCACGGCGTTTTACAATAGCCCTTTACGTTTCGAGGTCACGGTATTCGTTAGGCCCTCTAAGGGGGGCCCCGTCATTGTGACTCTATGACGCGCGCGTGGAACACTACGCGCCGTCGACCCGGGCATGGTCCATGGTCGGACAGCTAGTCGCCCATTACTTACTCGCCGTTCGCGTATGTTCATCGTAATTTGGAATAATATGACAATAGACTGAAACTTCGACTCACCCACTGTTGGGACACAGTCTTCCCTGTTATCACAGAAGTCTAGCTAGGGTCACCATTTTTAATTTAGCGTTTGACCTCGCCTGATGGTAAGCGAAGATGTGGTGGACGCGCGACGGTGAAGCACGCTTGTCTAGAAGTAACCTGTTCACTCTTGACTTGAAGACTACAAGGTTGTAGCTAATTCGGGGTTGCGGGACATACGTATACCGCGACTCCGGCACACAAAGGGCTATCGAAGGACACCGTGGATTTTAGTCAGTTCAAATCAAAATCAAAAGCATTTAATTCAAGTTGACCATTTACAGGCACTTTTGAATTGTCAAAGACATAAAAAATATAATTAAACACTACAAAGTTATGGTGCTACAGTCCCAGTCACAAGACATAAAAATTGTGAAAGTACCGTAGATGCCCGTTCCAAGAAGTAGATCTCTATGGAGAAGAACGGGCAAGAAACTCCATGGACACTCTTTTTAGATCGCCAAAATATTAATAATCCTTTGTTACATCATTCATTTTGAGATGGTGCACTATATATGAGAACGATGTAGCAAGTTAAGGCTCTCATATTTTGCAAAATCGACGTCCGATGAGCGGGGAAAGTTTGACGATTTCCCCGCCACCAGCGCCACTGTCGCGAAATTATTGAAAACCTAAGTTTTATGTATTTCATTTCTAAAACTTCAATATTTCATACAGTGTTCCCTTCACGCAAAATACATTTATTACTCTAGTAGAAATATTTTATCACAAGGATGTCAATGCATTTACGAATACAAAATGATATAAATACCTGTTGATGCAAACAAATATTTTATAAATATATTCGTCCATTCACAGACCTAAATATATTTTATAACATTTTGACACAGATTTTGATGTCCCCAGATAACAAAAAAAAAACTACTATTTTTTAGAAAATTTATGAGCATTGGCATACTGTGCCAAAATGACAATACCCAATTATCTATAATGCCCCAAACACACGAGCGGAGCGTTTTATTAACATGCGTTCACATTTTCACAAAGCGGGACGCCCTTCACCATCTGGTGGTGTGTACCAGTACACATTTTACGAATAAAACATTTAGGTACTGATTTGAATTTAAAAACATATTTTTTTATCTCTTTTATCATCAATTCATCATCATCATGATCATACGATGTTTTGTGTATAATTTAAGAACAATTTTTTCACTGATGCATGGAAAAACATTATCAAAATTAGAACTTCGATAAATAAATGTTTATTAAAAAAAACTACAAAGAATATGGAATTTATATTATTCTAATTCTATTATGCATTTAAATTACAACACCAAATTATTCATAAAATGTGTTTAAAATATAAATTTTAAACACATTTTATTTTATTTTGTTGTTTATTTATACAACAAAATTGCAGGTTTTTTGTCCGATCGCCATAAAAAGACTTCTTAACGTTTCTGGCGGGAAATCAGAACAAGATGGAGAACTTTTGTTACTGCTGCACTTTAGCAGCTGGCTAAATGAAGTAAATGATGGTAGTGTCATCCTCTATTCGTTCTATTAGAGCAACCAAAATTATAAATTTCCCGCGAACGTGCCTTTCCCATTTTTTTGTAGGATAAAATATCACACTTCATGTAAAAATAAAATTGCTATTATTTAGAAAAACTATTACTAAATACAATATTAAAAAGAGTAGTTTCTATGAAACTAATGCAGTGTCGTTTAGGCGATGCTAATTCCTAGTAAAACAGATTGTGGACGCGCCACAAAACTTGAATCACGATCACTATTTTTTTTAATTTACTAATTATTCTTTATATTCTAGACACTTGTACGTCTAAATTCTTTAAAAAAAAAAAACAATATTGTACATTTGGTCTTAGATAATTATGATTTTCAACCACGTCGCAAAAAAAAATTAAATAGAGCGACAAACAACTTGTACTGAACACATGGTGAGACTGAGCAACAACCACCGATTTTTCATCGCATTCGCAGTACTTTGTGGCCAATCGCACAAGTGTTTTTTTCTGGGCATGGGAAATAGAAAAAAATGTATTCCCATATTGTATCTGTTCAAACGTCAACGATTATAAAACGCGGCGTTTTTGTTCAAACTCCATTTGATTTTAAATGCTAGGCGGTGACAGTTAAGTTCAATTTTATGTACCTTTTTGTTAAAACTCTGCGTTTTTTTACGTCCATAAAACAGCGCTCGCTAGTGAGAATGGAGCTTTATGCGATATTTAACAGCGTTGTGGGTGTTACTCCTTATTTGTAGGTGACATGGGTGACATGTAATCTTGAAGTATTCAAAATATTGACAATACAGTAATTTTCATTTAATTATTTTAATCCTGTTTCTTCGAAATTGTTATAAATCTTTGACGAAATGAAATAAATAATAATAAAAGTGAAGTGCATCTTATCCTATATTGCAATTCGATACCATTAGTGGTTGTTTTCAGTTACATAATTATTGTTGACTGAAATTCAGTACTAATAAGAATAGTTCACGTGAAATGTTATATAGATCCAAAAGTATTGGACGATGGAGAATGCAAAATATTGCAGAACGATGAACAAGAACCGTACTACGATATCACGATAACATTGATATAGGTACCTGTGAGTAATTTATTATATTGATAGAAACAATTCGTAATGTATATTATACGTATTCTAAAATTCTCATTCTCTCAAATCCCTTATTTGCTCCGTACATCAAGAATGTCTGTGCGTCAGAAATTTCCTGCAATTAAATTCAGTAAGTTCGGTTTCTTTTCAATATTTATTAATGAAAAATAATATGTTATTGAAAATAGAAAGTTTATAGGTCTATTTTACAGCCATGTCCGTTTAATCAGGTCCCATTAAACACAGCGTATATATGCCTAAACATATTTTGAATAATCAATAAGCCTACGCTATCTTTTTCTCAATTTCCAATTTTTCTATTACGAAAATCTGACAGCCCCGATCAGAAAAAAAGTGTCATAGGTCTAGTCTGTAAGAGCCACGCTGGCTGACTGATTCGTCAACGAGCGACAGTGATGACACTACTTTTGAAAGGCAAAAGATGAGAGGACGATAGTGAATGTGTGCTTAGAATAAAACGGCGTATGTGCCCAAACACATTGACGTCTTTTTATAAATTAAAATTGTTATTAAATGAAAAAGTAACCTGATAAAGTTCTGACAAACATCATTACCTATTTATTGATATATTCTTCAGGACCAAAAGTTTGATCTACTTCAAGTACCACTCAAAAAACGTTAAAAAAATCTCTATTTTCGCGATTTTTTTTGATCGAGTCAAGTTATAAATATCGCGTTTTCAACTGGAAAATAACATAGACAGTTTATTGAACTATAACATACATTTTTTTCAGATCGAAAAACGAATATTTGATTGTTTGCCGTTGAATCAAAAATAGGTTGATTCCGAATTACGTGGCCTTAAAAGTGTCCACAGTAAAATAAAAAAAAAGACAATTCAGTACAAGTCTGATGGTCCCTTCCGTCCTGCCCGGGGTGGGAGGACTCATTTGATGATATCACCATGACAAAAAAAGAAGCTAATAGAATACGCTTGCAACCACAAGACCAAAGGGTGATGATGATTGAAAAATAACAGGAAGCAATTTGCCTCTCAACAAGTTTTCGAAAACGAATTTCTCAGTAGCAACCTCGACCTCATGTCATTCCTTCATATATCATTGGTAATGTTATTTTTAAAGTCGATTACCGTGACACTCTGATTATGGTTAAAAGATATATTTATCCGTAAAATGAAGTGTTCAAGTACAAGTCTCCTGCGGCGAAATTGCTGAAGACCTCGCATCGGCATCTTGTTCCGCGTTGTCGCCATTTTTTTTTCATGTTCACATACCTATAATTCGTATTTACATTTGGATTGAACGTCATGAATTAGTATGAATCTTCATTGGCGGTTAATAGCAGGGGGGAATTTCGGTCAGTAAGAGTCTGACAGTCTTGTCTGCTCCACACAGGGCGGAAGGACTCTTATAGAGCCTGACCAGGAAGTCCCATTCTTAGAATAGGGTATTGAAGACTGAAAAAATCTAATTAGTTCGTCAGATTACTAAAAAAATATTTGACACGTATTTTTTCCATTGTATACCAAAATTGATACGACACTTAAGAAGTTGGCAAAATGTCATGTGCAAGCGCAGTTTTTTGTTGCTAGTGACGTCCGTCACGAGCCTCCACTCTCAAAAAAATAAAGTCACCGACTTTCGAAAGAATAGTTCTTTTGTAGGTTATTTTGAACATTATCTTGGTAATAGATTTTCCAAAAAAATACGTGTCTATTATTTTTCTAAATTCTAAATGACGGAGCTATTAGATTTAATTGCAATTAATTGATGCTTTCAAATATTTATTGTGCTGTCACCAAAACGTGCCGTCTACATATAAATTATTCTTCTTTGACAGAAATGCGACACGTGTGATTCTGATTATTATTATTTCGGTCAATGGATTCTAATAACTGCTAATCTTTTGTGTTTCCAGATCAGTGCGGTTCAGTTCTGACTCCCGGAGTTCTACCAGGACATCCAATGATCCGGACAATAAGAGGGAGACACCTGGTAAGAACTTACTCAATTTATTTCACTTGTATCCCCTATAGGAGGGTGCTCAAAAAATCCCACCTCCGGGAGAAACGATTTGTATCTCAAATTAACAATAACATCATCATCTGCCTGTCCTTTCTCAACTATGTCGTGGTCTGCTTCCAGTCGAACTAGATGCAGCTGAATATCAGTATTTTACATGGAGCGACTGTCTATCGGACCTCCACAACACAGTAATTAGGTAATAGAGAGCAGTGTTGGGCAAATTTTAATTCAATTAACAATTAAAAACTAACAATTAATCAATTGTAATTGTGAAAAATACAATTAACAATTAATTAATTGTTAGTTGTGGTTTTTACAATTAACAATTAATTAATTGTTAGTTGTGGTTTTTACAATTAACAATTAATTAATTGTTAGTTGTGGTTTACTACAATTAACAATTAATTAATTTTCAATTGTTTTGGGAATTTTAATTAAAAACTAACAATTAAAAAATGCTGCTGTATAATATACAGCCAGTTTATATAAATATTTAATATACCCATGAGCAGTGTGAGACTGATAAACTTTCAGACTCTATCAGATTGACAGACTGATCTACACTGTCCGGCTGATAAACTGCCAAACTCGGTCTGACTGTCAGACTGATAAACTGTCAGACTCCGTCAGACTCTCGGACAGTCATAATCAGTCATCATAGTACCCCCCCACCCCCACCTATTCCTGTAGTAATACACATGTTGGCAACAAATAAAAGACAGATTAGACAAATTTCGTTTAGATACATAAAGTTAATTGTTAGTTTTAATTGTTTAAAAAAAAAAACTAAAAAAGTTAATTGCAATTATTTTAATTGCGAGTTACAATTGACATACGTTAATCAAATTAATTTAATTGAAAGGTGCAATTAAAGTTTAATTGCAATTAAATTTAATTGCAATTAATTTAATTGCAATTACTTTTTTAGTCAATTAACAAGACAATTGACAAATTAATTGATTAATGCCCAACACTGATAGAGAGCTTTGCTTAGAGAGCATCTGACTGTGATTAACGACTGTCAGAGATCTACAAATGACAGCCGGGAACAACGGCTTTACTTGCTTTCCGAGGCACGGAGGAAACTCGCTATGACAGATGGTCACCCATCCACAGACCAACCTCAGCAAACGCGGCTTAACCCGGAAGATCGGCCTATGCGGCTGTAATTATTTAGCCACGAACTCCTCTTATTAGTAATATGAATACTAATAAGTGTCATTTCTCTTTAATTCCAGGCTCCATATCGCTGACGGCACTGACTGTGACCCCCGTGACGTCACAGGGGTCTGCTATGAGTCAGTCGGCGCCCTCCGCGTCTGCCACTTACGATGTCGACGATGCGGTAAGATTTTCAAACTATTATTCATATCATAGTTTTAGCACAGTCTAATAATCCTACAGTCGTCCGACGAAGACGTCTAGACAGGGCAATCGTGCGGGGTGTGAGAGGTGAGACGCGGGTAAGCCGAGCCCAACTTGGGAACAAAACGATGTTACTATGTTGGGCTCTATCATTCAGGGCTATCGCGTGTGACGTGCGTATTTATTATTATTTGTTCATTTAAAATGGCCGACCCGCGCACGCCTTTTTTTTTAATAGGTTATTGCACAGGGCATCTGTTTGGAAATTCTACTAATATTATATTTATATGACTGTGTTATAATTTGTATGTCCCATGACAAGATGGTGGACTTTTTTTATTAATTAACAAGGGTGAATTTCGAGATGGCGCACGTATTTTAATTTACCAAGTACGGGTATCAATTTTGAGTTTATTAGGGGTCCTTGTTACAAAAAATGGCGGAGGTCATTTTCTTATAATTTGATATGTGTGTCAATTTCGAGGTTATTTGGGGTGCTTGTTACGAAAAAGCCATTCTTTTTGTAATCCAAGATGGCGGACGTCATTTTTTCCTTAGAATTTGATATGGGTGTCAATTTCGAGGTTAATTGGGGTGCTTGTAACGAAAAAGCCATTCTTTTTGAAATCCAAGATGGCGGACGCCGTTTTTTTTCTTAGAATTTGATATGGGTGTCAATTTCGAGGTTAATTGGGGTGCTTGTAACGAAAAAGCCATCCTTTTTGAAATCCAAGATGGCGGACGCCGTTTTTTTCTTAGAATTTGATATGGGTGTCAATTTCGAGGTTAATTGGGGTGCTTGTAACAAAAAAGCCATTCTTTTTGAAATCCAAGATGGCGGACGTCATTTTTTCCTTAGAATTTGATATGGGTGTCAATTTCGAGGTTAATTGGGGTGCTTGTAACGAAAAAGCCATTCTTTTTGAAATCCAAGATGGCGGACGCCGTTTTTTTCTTAGAATTTGATATGGGTGTCAATTTCGAGGTTAATTGGGGTAACGAAAAAGCTATTCTTTTTGAAATCTAAGATGGCGGACGTCATTTTTTCTTTAGAATTTGATATGGGTGTCAATTTCGAGGTTAATTGGGGTGCTTGTAACGAAAAAGTCATTCTTTTTGAAATCGAAGATGGCGGGCGTCAATTTAAATGTATTACGCCAATTCCGTGATAAATTGGGGTGCTGGTTACGAAATGCCATCTAAATAACTTAAATCTGTCTCGAGCTGGTCCTATAGTAAAAGTTGTTCATTTTGGTAGTCTGTAGCAATTTTTTTTTCACATGTATGTAAGTACCCTTTCGGTTAGAATATACTTATTATTTATTAATTTGTATTGTATTTATGATATTTATTTATTTGGAAGTTAAAATTAAAAAAAAATCGCAGTCCACGTCGTCAGTGTTACATAGTAACTATTTATCAAATGCATCAGTTCAATTTTTTAATCTCTTAGTATACGTCTTATCTGCATTTTTTATTTTCATTCAACTTCTTAATAATACATGCAGTAAAGAGGGGGTTAAAACTTGTTTTCATTATTATATAAGTGTTTAATATTGTTTTCATTATAATTCTGCCATCCATGTTGATCTGCAATAAATAAATAATTTCATAAATATTCTTTACTTGTGACAACCCTGGCCGATGCATAACTGTCTAGACGATGTCGGCATTTTACCCGAGATCAAAGGCGTCGTCCTACTGTATGATTTCTATACTGTGGTTTTAGAGTTTCGTTCTTCAAAAAATGATAATGCAAAATGAGAAATTGGTCGGGCACATCTGTATGAAAAACCAACTTTTGGAACGAAGTTCCTTATCGCGCGTTGTTGAAGGGGGCTAGACGGAAAAAAATCTTACGAAAAGTTGTCACGACACTTTTTGGAACGAAGTTCCATATCGCGCGTTGCGAAAGGGTGCTAGAGCTCAAAGAGTGGAGTGGAGTGGAGCGGAGCGGAGAGGAGTGGAGTCGCGACGATTATTTTTGTTGAGTGTACCTATACCGTAACTTCGTTCCATCCGGGTGTCCCTTGACACCAAGTTTTTTTTTTTGCGAATTGTGAAAAGTCTTAGAACAAAAAAAGTTCAGTACATGGGCTGAGTTACCCCACGAGAGGTTTTAAGCATCTGGCGTAACACGTTGTATAATCAGTTTGTTGTCCGTCTGTCCACCCGTCAAATACCCTTTTTCTCAGGAACGCTGAGCTTTTTTTTCTTGGTACAATCATCAAATGAGTCCTCCCACCCCGGGCAAGGCGGGAGGGACTGTCAAACTCGTACTGACTAAAATCCACGGTGTCCTTCAATAACCCTTTATGTTCCGAGGTAAGGAAATAAGTCCCGCGACGTCCGACACTCACTTGTTTTTTTTTTCCGATTAGTTTGTACAAAGAACGGCTACCATCATGTAAATATCCAGTTCATATGCTTCCAGCCGACGCCCCCGGTTCCATCCTGCCGCTTCCCCAAGCTGGAGGAGTGCGCGCACTTCCACTACGAGCGAGTGGCCCTGGGGGGACTCAGCATCGAGACCGTGCGCTGCGAGGACAAGTGTCAGGACGACATGGACAGCGAGGGAGAAGGTTAGGAATGTTTTTTTTTGACGGTGGGCCATGATGGCCCACGTGACCGATAATGGCCCACGCCAAAACTAGGTGTGACCCATGATGGCCCACGTGGTCGATAATGGCTCACACCCAAGTGAGGTGTGACCCATGATTGCCTACATGACCGATAATGGCCCAAATCCATACGTGCTGTGACCCATGGTGGCCCATGTGGCCGATAATGGCCCACACACAAACGAAGTGTGACCCATAATAATGGGCAACGTGACCGGTAATGGCCCACATCCGAAAGAGCTGTGACCCGTTATGGCTCACGTGACCGATAATGATGAGTCAAGCTTCTTTTAGTGTTAGGCATCATGGCTCACATCTATAAAGTAACCTATGATGGCCCACGAAAGCCTCTATCACCGTGACCCATGATGGTCCATGATCATGAGTAGAACGGTCCATAATAATCCACGACTGTGACCCGTGACTCACGTTTTAAAGGGATCCATAATCGCACATGCTGATTTACACCGTCACCGATGATGGCCCACACCCATTTAACAATGACCCATAATGAACCACTCGCCCTTAATCGTGACCCATATTGACCCACAACCCAATGCACCATTGTCTTAAAGTTATTTTGTTATTTTTTCCAAGTATCCTAATCTTCCATATCTTCTATTTCCAGGTTGGATCTGCCTAAAAGTCCGGTCGCACGTGAACTCGACGTGCGAGGAGAGCACTGACAGTCGAGTACTGAGCAGCAGCTGGACGGAGGCCAGCGACGTGCGCGAGTGGACTCTCACCAGGAACAGGGACAACCTGCTGCAGCTGGACGATATGTTGCACAGGTGAGGAGTTGATTAAGGGCGCATAGCCAGATAGTTAGCAACAACGACGATATAAATCTAGACTCCTAATAACAGGCGACCGATGTCTGCCAACACATTAGGCAAAAAAGTCTTATATTCATCTCATTTCGACCAATCCTGTGAACCGTAAACATACGTTGAGACAGAACAGACCTTGAGTTAGCCAATCACAACGCAGTACTCCGTCCCCCTCGCTTACGTAGTACCTCAGCAACTTGGCAGAATAGTTTGTGTTCTTTAGATCGTGCATGCGGAGTTTAGAATTGTATCGTCGTTGCTGATACTGCTAGACTACATCATCCCACTGCTGGGCAAAGGCCTCTCCCCATGACTGGTCCACTTTGGCCCTGGATCGTGAAAACTGGAAGTTTTACCAAGCAAGTTGAAGTTTGAATGACCAGTGGGTCATAGGTTTTATCAAGCTCGTCCCGCCATCTTCTACGAGGTCTGCCGCGGCGTCTTCTGGCTGTGTCAGGGCTCCACAAAGTTATTTTGGCACACAGCTCATTGGGCATACAGCAGACGTGGCCGGCCCAAGCCCATTTCAGTGCAGCGGCCTTTTGACCAACGTCAGCAATTTGTGTTTTGGAACGTCAAATATTTACAAGTTTTAATTAATTTGGCAATGTTACTGTATGGAAATAAGAAATATGGCTCTGTAGGGCACTTCTTCTTCACAAAAAAAAAACTGATTTTTCATACTGATGAGCCCAACCAATTTCTCATTTTGTATGAAAAAGCATTTTTTTTTGTGTCTTGGAACAAGCGCGGGCATGCGGGCAGCGAGTAAAGAGCAACTCGCTGCCTGACCAAGGACCATGCCCGGGTCGACGGAGCGTTGTGTCCCACGCGCGCCTCAAAGAGCGTCAGCATAATGACAGGGCCCCCCTCTCAGAGGGCCAAAGCCTGCCGGGGTCGCGGGATTATTTCCTTACCGTGACCCCGGAACATAACAGGCTACTGAAGGACACCGTTGGTTTAAGTCAGTAGAAGTCTGACAGTCCTTCCTGCCCCGCCCGGGGCGGGAGGACTCATTTGATGAATTAACCACGCTAAAAAAAAAAGTCTTGGAACAAACATTGTTCAGTAACATGGGCTGAGGTACCCCACGAGAGGTTTTGCGCATTTAACGTTACACGTTGTATAACAATTTCCTTAATTTCCAGATGTATATACGACCGCAAAGTATCCGGTCTCCCAAACCTCCGCGAGAAGATGAGCGCGGCCCTGAGCCGGTCAGAGTCGGAGTACCAGCGTCTGATATCAGACTACGTGCACCACCTGTCCATCATAGCTGACGACTCCATCAACTGCGGGCCCGTGCTCAACTGGCTGCAGATGGATAATAAAGGTAGGTGACCCATGGTGGCCCACGTGACCCATGATGGCCCACGTGACCCAAGATGGGGCACGAGACCCATAGTGACCCACGTGACCCATGATGGCCCACGTGTTTATCCCTAGTGACCCATTAGGGGCCACGTGACCCAGGATGGCCCACGTGTTTATCCCGAGTGACCCATAACGGGCCACGTGACCCATAATGGCCCATATGACTACACATAGTCTCGGTCTCCCGAACCTCCGCGAGAAGATGAGCGCGGCCCTGAGCCGGTCAGAGTCGGAGTACCAGCGTCTGATATCAGACTACGTGCACCACCTGTCCATCATAGCTGACGACTCCATCAACTGCGGGCCCGTGCTCAACTGGCTGCAGATGGACAACAAAGGTAGGTGCCGATGATGGCCCACGTGATTTTGCACTTAGTGACCCATGATGGCCCACGTGACCCATGACGGCCCACGTGACCCATGATGGCCCACATGTTATACTTAGTGACTCATGACGGGCCAAGGGCCACGTGACCTATGATGGCCCACGTGACCTATGATGGCTCTCGTGACCCATATTGGCCAACTAAACTGTACTTGTTGCCCTATATGACACTAATAGTTACCCATGGAGCCCATGTGACCCGTTACGGCTAACAGGACACTACATTGTGAATCTTAATGGCCCATGTGAAACTAGCAGAGACCCATATCATATTGGCCCATTTCGCCCATTACGGCTAACAGGACGTTACATCGTAACCCATAGTGGCCCACATGTCTTTACATGAGACCCATGCTGACCCACATGTCACTCAGAGTCACTATAGACCACATGAAAAAAAAAGGCCGAAGGCCTACATATGCTGGCATAGCCCCCGTGACCTTACACATAGTCAGTGACTTGATGTAGTTAATTATATAAAAAAAAAATAATGTAAACTATTCTTGTCTACAGGTCACAAGCTGTTGGTAGCCAATGAAGACTCGTCTTCAATCAACACGCCGGCCGTAGCAGCGGCTTATTCCGTCAGGAAATATGTATCACAGGTACTAAAATATCGTATATTATTTTAAGGCCGCTTATTCTGAAAGTCGGCAACGCAAAAAGCTGTCAAATATTCACAAGTTTTAATTAATTTGGCAAATTTTCTGTATTAAAACAAAAAATATCGCTCTGTAGTGCACAAAAAAAAAAAATGATATAGGAATGCAATTAAAACACTGAATTTGATGTTATAACCGTTTCAGGTGTATAAAAGGTATTTGGAAAGCTTCCTAATGCTTTTTTACATCTAAAACTATATATTCGGTGTTATGATATTAATTATTGCATTCCCTTATCAATTTTTTAGTACACTACAGAGCCATATTTCTTATTTTCATACAGTAACAATGCTAAATTAATTAAATTTGACAACCGTTTGCGACGTTGCCAACTTTCGGAATATACGCTCTTAATAGAGACTAAGTTTTTTGCCTTATGTGTTAAACTGAGCCACACCAACAAAAAATGCCTATACTACAAAAAAAAAAACAATGCTCCCACACTAGTAATTTTTCCTGTATCGTGAGTGCGTACGCAAGCCCGATTTAAGAGCGCATATTCTGAAAGTTGGCAACGTCGCAAATGGCTGTCAAAGTTTTAATTAATTTTACAAATTTACTGTGTGAAAATAAGAAATATGGCTCTGTAGTGCACTAAAAATTTGATTAGGGAATGCAATAATTAATGTCGTAACACCGAATATATAATTTTAGACGAAAAATATACGATATTTTAACCTTGTATTCTTCAAGTCAAGAGTGAACAGGTTACTTCTAGACAAGCGTGCTTCATCGTCGACCACATCTTCGCTTACCATCAGGCGAGATAGTGGACAAACGCAAACCTATCATTAATAATTAAAAAAAAAAATTGGAAGTATTCTAAATGCCTTTTATACACCTGAAACGGTTACAACATCAAATTCAGTGTTTTAATTGCATTCCCTAATCAATTTCCTAGCGCACTACAGAGCCATATTTCTTATTTCCATACAGTAACATTGCCAAATTAATTAAAGCTTGTAAATATTTGACAGCTATTAGCGACGTTGCCAACTTTCTGTGGCCTTAAAAGAAATAAATGGTTACCTTTCTCTTTAGTGTCTTACACCCGCATGGTCCTCGTATGAGATGAACAAAACAATGTCTGGACTTTAAAAGAGACTGTGACCTCTGAGTTTGTTTCGGCTGTTTCTTCTCAGAGTAGTCAGGTACGAAACACCGGCCCCATCTAGCTTTAAAAATATCGATGACGTGTAAAAGTGTTTTTTATAACCAACTTGCAAAATAAATATCATTTATCATTTATCATTTACCAGCACGCGTAGCATGGCGATTCTATCTCTATTCTACCAAGAAAAGACAAAGTTATTTCATCGTTATTTCTATACAAAACGACTGTTTTTTTTGCACAAATATGACACCATTTGTATACTATTGAAGAAAAGAACGTTTATTTTCCATATTTTTTACATTACCATGCATAAAATGCTAAAAATATTTCTACGTTCTGTCATTTTATCTATTCTTCCGTCGACAAACCCCCTTTCTACGGCGCCATGCTACGCCTGAAACTGACATTTTTAGGTAAAGAGTAGACGATTTTCAATATTTTTTTATTTTTCAGGCACGCGACGAAATAAGCTTCGAAGTGGGAGACATGATATCAATCATTGATATGCCTGGTAAATTTTACTTTAATAATATTGTATAAAGATTAGTTATTTAGCTTCAAAATAATTATTTAGTATTTAATTTCTTCATAGATCCTTTTTTTATCTACATTCGCAAAAATACTATCACACTTTGTAGTATACGTAACACTCGTAACAGGGTACTGAGAAAAAAAATACTATTTATTTTTTATTTAGCGAAAAGTTCGCGTTTGACCACTATCTCGCCTGATTGTAAACGAAGATGTGGTCGACGATGAAGCACGCTTGTCTAGAAGTAACCTGTTCACTCTTGACTTGAAGACTCCAAAGTTTTAGCTATCAGTACCCTTAGCACGAATTTTCACTCTTTTACTTTACAGTATTTACAGCGTTTCTTGTATGAAAAACTGGCACAGCGCCTCTGGTGTCCGAAGACGGAACTAAGTTTTTCCTTGAAAAATTTCAACTTGAAGTTGTCAAAGTTTCAGTTTACTTTACGTCTTAAATACTGTAAATTCGTGCTAAGGGTACTGGACAGGTAGACTTCTAAAAAAATACAGTTGAATTGAGAACCTCCTCATTTTATGAAGTCGATTACAACGTGAGATATCTTGGAAAAATCATTTATTAGCAAAGAACAGCCATGACAGAACAGACAAGTAACACGTCAATAAATAAGCATAAACAATATGGAGCACACACTGGCCACATACATAACACAACGGTTGTGTGACAAGTGGTTTGTCGCAAAACATCCCAACTTAAATTGAGCTAGATTAGGTTTAGATAAGTTAACTTTATTGGTATTTTTTTTTAACTTCTCTAAAATAGAAGCCTCGCTAAGCAGGGCTCCATCTACAGTGCCCCATTTCGTATCATCATTGTAATTTTGCGGCCTTACCAACGTTTTTCCTTATTTTTCAGTTTTTAGGTCAAAATTGGAACGAAGTTCCTTATCACGCGTTGTGAAAGGGGGCTAGACGGAAAAAAATCTTACGAAAAGTTGTCACGACACTTTTTGGAACGAAGTTCCTTATCGCGCGTTGCGATAGGGTGCTAGAGCTCAAAGAGTGGAGTGGAGTGGAGTCACGACGATTATTATTGTTGAGTGTATACAGTAACTTCGTTCCATCCGGGTGTCCCTTGACACCTCACAAGTTTTTTTTCTTGTTTTTAAATGTATTATTTAGTAACACGTTGCATATTAAACGCGCCAAGCTCTGTCAGGTCCCGCGGAGTCCCTGTGGTGGCGCGGCAAGCGAGGGTTCCGCGTGGGGTTCTTCCCGCACCACTGTGTGGCCGTCATCGGGGACAAGGTGCCGCGGCACATGACGCAGCCGCCGCCGATAGTCGGGTGAGTCATGATCGGACGGCGAGATACTTATTAGAGTTAGTTCTTGAGTCTGTGCCTGTGTTGGCTGGAAATTTCGCGATTTGCGTGAGTGTAGTGTGAGTGAGTCATGATCGGACGGTGAGGTACCCAGTCTTCACGACTCAACCGACGTTGACTGAAAATCTCGCGATTTACGTGATTGTAGTGTGAGTGAGTCATGATCAGACGGTGAGCTACTCATTACTAGCTGTCCTCAAGCATGCACCTACTTTTTACCTATCTCCTCTAGACTTGATTGAGTGTTGTGTGAGTGAGTCATGATCGGACGGTGAGCTACATAGAACTCGCCTCTCAGCCCGCGACCAAGTTGACTGGAAATCTGGCGATTAACGTGATTGTAATGTGAGTGAGCCATCATCATCAGACGGCGAGTTTCTCTTTACAAGCCGTTCTCAAATCGGCGCAACCTTTGCTGGAAATCTTTTGGCGATTTGTGTGAGTGTAGTGTGAGTCAAGATCAGACGGCGAGCTACTCATTATTAGCCGTCCTCAAGCGTGCGACTACTTTGGCTGGAAATATCCCCTAGATTTGCATGAGAGTTGTGTGAGTGAGTCATGACCGGACGGCGAGCTACCCAGTATTGCGTCTGCGGTGGCTGGAAATCTAGCGATATGCGTGAGTGTACTCATGATTGGACGACGAGCTACTCATTACTCGCCGTCTTTAAACTCGCGCCTATTTTGGCTGGAAATCTCGCAATTTGAGTGAGTGTTGTGTGAGTGAGTCATGATCAGACGGCGAGTGGTAGCGCACGGCGAGTACAGGGTATAGTACTCGCCTTGCCTATAGTACAAATGTTAAAGACAGATTTTGTCTTATTTCTATCACCATAATTATTATTACAAAAAAAAAACAATTTCTATCATCATAATTATTATTACAAAAAAAACTCGCTATCATTTATTTCAAAGATTTTCTTAGGAAACAAAAATTCAAACCCGACGTTAGAAATGGCATGAAGAATTCGCCGCGGCAGGTAAGATCCTCGGTGGCTCGGTTGGAAATGAGCATCGGATGTACTGAATCCGAAGGCCGCAGGTTCGAATCCTGCCCGCGGATTGAATTTTTCTTTCCTAAGAAAATCTTTGTAATTCGCTACGCATGCGTTAATGCGTTTAATATTTAAAAATCGTTATCATTTAACTAATACACTACACTTTTCTCCTAACAGCTCGGTAGCCGTAGCGCCAATAAAACCGGTACTCCGTAAACACGGCAAACTGATCTCCCTGTTTCGGAGTTTCATCCTCTCTCGTCCCTCCCGGCGGAGTCTGAAGCAGCAAGGTATACTGAGGGAGCGCGTGTTCGGCTGTGACCTGGGAGAACATCTGCTCAACTGTGGACACGAAGGTGGGTGCTGTACAACGACGATATAATACTAGACTCGTAATAACAGGCGACCGATGTCTGTCAACACATTAGGCAAAAAAGTCTTATATTCGTCTCATTTCGACCAATCCTGTGAGCCGTAAACATACGTTGAGACAGCACAGACCTTGAGTTAGCCAATCACAACACAGTACCCCGTCCCCCTCGCTTACGTAGTACCTCAGCGAGTTGACAGAATAGTTTGTGTTCTTTAGATCGTGCATGCGGAGTCTAGTATTATATCGTCGTTGGTGCTATAAGTATGTTTTTGTAGTATTTTGCTTTGAAACGTGACGGCCATCTTGGAAAGAATGTGCCATTGTGGGTATGGGTCGTTTACACAATGGTCGGCCATCGTGTACCATTTGCGTGGTAAGACTTATTTTCATTAAATTTTTGGTTCAAATGGGCCATTGTAAGTTTTAGTCGTTTACACAATGGCTAGATTACTTTTCAGAATTTGATCCTTATTAGCAACACTAATGTATGTGTAATAATACAGGGTGTGATATTATTTCTAAAATCAGTATGTTCGATTTCTGGCCAATTTTTAAAAAATCTAATGATGCAGTTTTAGTTTTCGTCAAAATCAGCCTTGAGACTCTTTCAACGTTTTTTAATACCCGCAATAACTTCAGTCCATCCGTGATCATGGTGCTTGCAACAGTACATAAATATAGGTAACTCAAAATAAAAAATAAAAAATTGAAACACTAATATTAGTAATAGTGACCATGTTATGTTTAAAAACTGATATAATATGGTTATTAGAAAAAAAAAATGAAAATGGAAAGAAATCACCCTAGAGCGTTAATTGGTTACTTGCAAGCCCCATTTGGGGGTAATAAGGACCCACTTACCGAATAAGAGAGATGTAAAAGTAATACAGTATAAGTCGTACAGAACAATTCATCCAATTACCTCATTGTAAACTAAACCCTATTCCTTCCCCCCCAGTGCCTCAAGTCCTAGTGTCGTGCGCGGCCGCCATCGAGGCCCGTGGTCCTGTGGACGGAGTGTACCGCCTGTCGGGCGGCGCGGGCCTCACGCAGCGCCTGCGGGCCTCCTTCGACGCGGGGGACGCGCCCGACCTGTCCGCTCCGGCCACTATGAGGGACCCACATGCTGTGCCGTCTCTGTTGAAGATGTATTTCCGGTGAGTTTCTTTTTATAAGCTACTAGCAAACCCGGCGAACTCCGTTTCGGCAATTTTACTTTGCTATAAACCTCACGGAGCCCGAGACCTTTCCAACGAATGCAAAACCGTGGAAATCGGTTCGTGCGTTCTGGAGTTATAGCGTCAGGAAGGAAAACCCTACTTATTTTTATATATTAGAAGACTAGAAGCCCAGCCCGGCTTCCCACGGGTGGACATGATGATTTTCGTCCTATAAAACCTGGTCCTGGTGGTTACAAACACAACACAAAAAGAATTATCAGAATCGGTTTAGTCGTTTTCAAGTTATGAGCTTAGCAACACATTTAGCGATACATTTTTATATTATAAATAGATAGAAGAAGATAGAAGATTATTATTATACTTTAATTTACTTTTTTTTCTTCTTCTTTTCTTTGCCCCACATTTTCAATCATACAAATTCAGATTACAAACGCCCAAACCCGGTACAGGAAATTTTTTTAATTATGAATTAAAGTGAGCAAAAGCTAATTCCGAGTATAAGAAAAAACTAACAGTAAATAATATCTTTTTTTGTTCAACAGAGAGCTCCCAAACCCACTGTGCACATACCAGCTATATGAAAGTTTCGTGAGCGCGGTACAACAGGGAGATGAGGCATCGAGACTGAGAGCAGTCAGAGACACCGTCGTCAAACTACCTCCACCGCATTACAGGTAACATTCCTCCTCTGCGGACGGCGAGTAATTAGTAGTTTGCTGTATGATTAACATAGCCGTAAGGTAGATTGATTTGGGGTCTATCACCGGAAACGTATGTATTGAATATGAATAATATGGACATGCCTCCGGGATTTTAAAGAGATTTTTCGGGAATTTTAAAAATTGTCAGGAACATGTAGGATGAAGACGTATAAGCACTCGCTGTTACCCGCGATTTCGCCCGAGTGCTATTCAATTAAATCCTGTAAGTACTGATTTGAAATACAAGGAAAAAGGGTTATCCATGTTATGATTTTTATGACAGTTCGTTATACAAGTACAATCGACAAAGTTGAATCATGACCCATTTTGATATTAAGGATCCGTCAAATTGACAAAGATCAAAGTCGTTACCATGGATATGTATGTTTACGCGATTGTGGACCTAATTGTATTTGAATGTCTGTAAGAAAATAAGCTTATGGTGGGTCATGATTCAACTTGGTCGAGTGTATATAAAATACATCTACCTACTGCGTGCTATGATGATCAAGGACCAGGGGGGGGTATTACAACGTCTTAAAACCAGGCTTATTCCGGCGAGTGAAAGTGACAGCTATACAAGTTGTCTAGCGTCATCTCGTTCACTCAGTGGAACAAGCCTGGTTTTAAGACTTTGTAATACCCCCCCTGGTCGACGGCGCGTGAGTTGTCAGCGAATTGAAGGGTGGGTTCAAACCGTGGATTTTAATAAGTACAAGTCGGACAGTCCCTCCTGCCGTGCCCGGGGTTAGAAGGACTCATTTGATAATTATTATGGATCTTCAAACAAAAAACCCATAATAAAAAATTATGCCAAAAAATCGGTTGTCTGTAAGTCGGTTTACTGACGATAGTTGAACGTGACAACGTCATAAGAAAATACTGCACTTACTTTGCTATAAACAAACAAATTGACACACCCGCGCTGTTGCAGTGGCAGTGCACGCTACAGAGCGAGGTAACGCCGCATGAAGTCATCTTTTTTCCACCGAATTATAAGACGTTATCACGTCAAAATTCTAAAGGAATGTTCACTCTTACGGCCCTTGTCGCTGTGAGCGGTCACTTTGTGCGGGGCGCGAGTGGTTAGATCAAATGTACGTACTTATAGAAATGTTTGAAACATGCCACGAGACATCGCCAGTGGCAAACTCGTGAATTTACCAACTTATATTTAATTATTTTTGTACTATTCCCCCAGGACCCTGGCGTACCTGATGCGTCACCTCCGTCGCGTGTCCCTGCTGGGCGAGCAGACCGGCATGACGGCGCGGAACATGGCCATCGTGTGGGCGCCCAACTTGTTGCGGGCGCCGCGGCCCCAGCACGCACTGCAGGGCGTCGCTGTGCAGGTACTAACGTCATTTTACAGACCAAAACTTGTGCCTGTGTGGTTTTAAACTGTTAAATTAAAGTAGATTATTATAAGTAAGGAAGAAAGGAATCTTAAATGGCGGAGCTTATCGTGTTTCCTCGCTCGCACACTAGTGCCGTCTATACTCACTCCCGCGCGTAGCGTAAGCAGAAAAAAAATGTCTTGATGTCTTGACGCGCTCAGTGATCTTTTTTAAGAATATTGAGTATAGTTTTCTGTTATTTTTCCGTTGTTATCTGTTGATTATTGTAGTTTTATTTTTGGTTAAGTTTGAGAAATTATTGTGATCCAGTCTTGTTTTTTTTTTTATTAGAAAAAGACTTTACCTTGAAATCTTATATGCTGACTATATTTATCAGTCAACGCTAGTACAAGCCGCCATTTAAGATTCCTTTATGAAATTCCTTATATGATGAGTTGTAGTATGCTTAAACTAATATGAAAGAGCTTGTGGCTAAATAATTACAGCCGTACAGGCCAATCTTCCGGGTTAAGCCGCGCTTGCCGAGGTTGTTCTGTGGATGGGTGACCATCTATCACAGCGAGTTTCCTCCGTGCCTTGGAAAGCACGTAAAGCCGTTGGTCCCGGCTGTCATTTGTAGATCTTTGACAGTCGTTACTGTTAGTCAGAAGCTCTAAAGTCTGACAACCAGTCTTACCATGAGGTATCGTATTACCCAGTTACTGTGTTGTGGAGGTCCGACAGTCAGTCGCTCCATGTAAAATACTGATATTCAACTGCATCTGGTTCGACTGGAAGCAGACCACAATATAGTTGAGAAAAGGCAGGCAGATGATGATAATGCTAAGGGTCAATATAATTAGGATAAAATTTAAATGCGCATCAATAATTCTTTTTGTATACCAAATATACTGAATGTGCACCAATTCTGAAACTCGCTTTAGCAAGATTTCAGGGACACTCCGAAGTTCGGTTTGGTTAGGTTCCTTTAAACCTTGTACACAGAAATAGAAGCCCCGCGAAGCAGGGCTTCGTCGACCCTGCTTAGGTAGTTTTTTATTTATTACACCTCTTTATGACATATTTTAATAAACATATTTTGGTGCACATTCAGTATATTTGGTGGAACACAGGCAAAATTAGGTAAATGAAATGGGAATAAATTGAAGTACTTTTAAATACCATCCATATAATAACGATTTTCTTGTATTTTAGGCGGTGGTGACTGAATTCCTGATCTGCTACGCTGAGGAGTTGTTTGAACAGGAGCAGGGGGAGGACTCAGGCCCTGAGTCGCTGGAACAGGTAAATAAAATGATACAATTGTCAGGCCTGTTTGGTCTAGTGGTTAGTGACCCTGACTGCTATGGCGGGGGTCGTGGGTTTGATTCCCACCCAAGACAAATGTTTGTGTGATGAGCATGATCATTTGTTTTGTGTCTGGGTGTAATTTATCTATAATATGTATGTATTTTGAAATATATAAGTATGTTTATCAGTTATCTAGTACCCATAACACAAGCTCTGCTTAGCTTGGGACTAGATGGCGTTGTGTGATAGTAGAGGGTAGTTTATTGTATAAATAAATACTTAAATTAAAAATCTGTTTTTATCGTCAGAGGATTGAAAAAGTAATGAACACGTATTTTTGTTTTCTTTTAAATCAATGACTAATTGACAAAGATAAAACGCTTTGAAATTCGGAAGTGGAGGCTTGTGATGTCATAACGTCTGTAAAATTATACCAAGCGTGTGACTTTGTGATTTTTAGAAGTGTTGTATCTTTGTCAATTTAGCTTTACGTAACAAAAAAAAACGAGTCAAAAATGTTTTTATTATCTATATTTCAGACTTTTTTTTTTTTTGTAAAATAGCCTATTATGTAATTTCTGTTTAAAAGGTAATAATAATAAAAATGTTTTATTGGCATTCAAAAAAAATGAGGTACAATTATATTGGAGGCCCTGGCTCCTGAGCTAGGTGAGACCTGTGTTACAGGAGCCAGTGTCCTCGCCCGTTTTTAGAACAACGCTTTATGCAATAAGAAAAACAAAATGGTTAACTATAGTAGTAAATATAGAGAAAATAAAGAAAAAGAAAAAAATAAATAGGCGTGCTTGCTCTTTTGTGGACTGAGTGAGTCTGAGCATAAATATGTGTGATTTGTGTTGTTTGTGTGTGTCTGTTTGTGAGTGTGTGTATGTATGTATGGTAAAGGTAAATATTATTATTGTTTCAGGAACGTTGTGAGTCTCAGGTGGAACTCCGCGGCAACGAGTCATGTCGCCGGCCTAAGAGTCTGCCTATAAATCCGCCTACCAAGTTGTTGAGGTAACATGACATTTCAAATTATTACATTTTTAAAGTTTTTGTTTTAATTGGTTTTTGGTTTAATTTTAATTTGAGCAATGGGAGTGAAACCGCGAGAAACGCCTTATTAAACATAACGGAAAAAATGTGTGTACTATTCGATCCAACTTTGACTTTCTGGGATTACAGACGTAATTTTAAAATCAAATTCTTTATTTCAAGTAGGCGAGTAATAAGCAGTTTTGAATTGTCAAAAGTTCATTAACTTTCGCTATTACGAATTATCGAAACGAAAAAAAATAAGATAAAAAAAACTGAATTATTAAGTGTTGATAAACAAACAAATTCGTACAAAAGTAAGTGTACTGTGTCAAAAAAAAACCCTAGGTACTAACATCATTGTCGACAGAGGCAGCCCTCGTATTTAGAATATCCACGCGGCGGCGCGCATCTTCAAAGGGAAATTTACTTTACGTTTGTATGGTTAAGGCACATTTTCGTTCGCAGCGTCTATCGACTTGAAAGTGTAGGCTATTAAAGCGGTAGGTATTGAACATTTTGTATGGAGTGCGTTATATGTAATATGTGGTGCCGGTATAGTGTGCCATGACCTTTATTCAAGTCAATAAAGTACAGAGATATCAATAATGTTTATAATAATTGTATATAATGTGTAACGTTAAATGTGCAAAACCTCTCGTGGGGTAACTCGGCCCATGTTACTGAACAATGTTTGTTCTAAGAAAAAAAAATGGTTTTTCATACAAATTGAGAAATTGATCGGGTCCATCAGTATGAAAAACCTTTTTTTTTGTGAATTTCCAAGTCTTAGAACAAACATTGTTCAGTAACATGGGTTGAGTTACTACCCCACGAGAGGTTTTGCGCTATTAACGTTATACGTTGTTTAATAGTAGGAACATTGAAAACACATTGATATGTTGAAGAAAGTTATTTTTTCATCCCACCTATTCGAAAAGGACGACTTGGTTCGCCTTTAATTGCGCCCAAAACTGGTGTTTTCTGTAGGGAACTTTTAGCGGGCAGAAATGAGTTTTTAATCCTGTTTATAAGTGCGCCGCAAAGAACATTGCCGCGCACTTTTTGAATTTGGAACATCTTAGTGCTCGGCGCTAAAGAAATCGAACGCAAATAGTGTTTGAATAAAGACTGGCTGGAATGACGGCTCATAGTCAAGCCGCGTCACTGGCTGAATAAAAATTGTAGATTGTTTTTTTTTCGGACAGTGGCATGGATGTATTTGAAGTGAAAACTTCTTTAGCGGCGTTGTACACTTTTTCTGTAATGGGTAAAAAATTTAAAACTCGCGTCAGGGTCACGTGACCTAAACTCGGTTCAGGGTCACGTGACCCTGATCGAAAATGAGTAAGACGTCATTCAAATTAAAAATAAAACATAGTAACAAAAAAGTTTTCACTTCTACCGGCACTCCTGGAGTGCAACCTTTTTTTTATGTTTTCCACGATGCGTTCACATGTTTTCGCCTTGTTCTCAATGGAATCTTTATAATTTTTCAAAGACATTAAACTATATACGAGCAATAGACGGGGTATCACGAAGAAATTTGTGATCCAAAACTTTTTACCACTAGGTAAAAAGTCCCTCAGTTTAGTAGTCGTGTTGCTATGCAACGCTTAGATAGTGCTACTGACGCACGGCATCAACAATTTTGTATGACAATTTTCCCGATGCCCGCTGTACAGTTTCTTTTAAATCTCTTTGTAATTTTCATAATTGCGAAAATGTCTCAAATGTCAATATAAGTTTTTAGTAACTGGTTATATTATTAGATACTATTTAATTTCAATTTAGTTGTTAGGTACTCTTTGTTTTATTAAATAATAATACTACAATAAAATATGAGGCGCTTTTTATTTCCTCATAGTGGGTGATGAAAAGTAGAGTGTATCACTCGGGCGCAAAATATATTTTTGGCTCGGGCGGCGTACTTTATATAATAATAATAATAATAATAATTGTTTATTGATCAAGAAGGTACAGATGGTGTGAGAACAGAACTTAAACTAGTAACAGCAAGATAATAGTACAAGAAGAACATATTTATGAAATACGTGGTACATCTGTTAGCAACATACGTTTCCCTGTCTCTTAAACTAGGGTAAACCTGTATCTTAAGAGACAGTAGATGGCCAAAAGGCTAAGTTCTCGTATTATTCTGTAAGTGAGGACACTGTGGATCCGTCTATTCACAATTAAACAATTTAAACAATTACAATGATGAAAAATAATTAAATAATGAACTAGAAGTAATTAAAAAACAAAATAAAATGAAAACTAGTACTGAAATAAATATGTGTGTATGAGTGTGTGTGTGTGGGTGTGTGGGTGAGTGTGTGTGTGTGTGTGGGTGTGTGTGCGCGCGCTTGTAAGTGCATGAGTGTGCAATTAGTGCTAGGTTATGTAAGTTAGGAGTGATTTGGTGTGATCATAATCTTGTTGAAGTAGCCACTCTGTCAGTTTCTGTTTAACTTCCCATTTTGTCAGATCAAGTATATTTAGGTGATTATGAACTTTTCTGTAAATGAGAGAGCTCACGATAAGATACTGATATTTGGCAAAGGCAGTTCTATGAGGAGTACTTGGAGGGATAAAGGTGCGTTTTTTCTGGTTGGAAGGGGGAAGAGATGAATGCTTTTTAAGAACCGAGTAGAGCACAAAGAGTTGGCGAACTGTGAGAACTTTACAATCGGAGTACAGTTGGGTTGTTGGGTATCTGTAGGGTTTCCTGATCATCACTTTGAGTATAGCTCTCTGAGCTCTCTCTAGTTTGAGAAGGAATGTTTTACATGCCCCTCCCCACACCGTAATACAATATCCAAGTACCGATTGGCACAGTCCGAAGTACACCATTTTTAAAGTGTCGAGATTGGCAGAGTCTCTCAAGGACTTAAAAATATGTACGAGGCGGAGGGTTCTGCTGGTGAGAGCCTCGATTTGTTTATCCCATTTTAGTTCGCTATCTATTTCTACACCTAGATACTTAACGCTGCTTGTTCTGGTAAGTTTAGGACAGTTGCATGTCCTGAGCGGACTAGAAGGGACCTGACATGAGTGAGCAGTGATTGAGAAGGTGTCTGACGGTGAGTTATTACGTCTTATAGCAAATGGTATATAGGTGGTTTTCAGTAGATTAAGCGTAAGTAGGTTCGAGTTTAACCATGTCATTACTGTACTTAATGCTGTCTCTGCTGCAGTTTTGACACTATCCCAAGTAGGTCCATGTACTATTATCGCCGTGTCATCAGCGTAAGTAAAAATTTTACATTGTGGTAGCTTTAGACTGCATAGGCCGTTAATGTAAATTAGGAATAAAGTAGGCCCCAGGATGCTACCCTGCGGGACGCCGAAGGAGAGAAGTTCTTCGTTACTGAGGTAAGTATTGATTTTAACACGTTGTGTGCGGTCTCTCAGGTAGTCTTTAAATATTTCTAGGGCAATTCCTCGCACACCAAGCAACTCCAGCTTAGAGATCAGTAGGGGAACAGAAACTGTGTCAAAGGCCTTGGACAGGTCCAGAAAAATGCCTAGGCATTTAGTTTTTCTATCCAGGTTCTTCGCTACATGTTGCGTCAAGTCAAGTACTGCGTGTTCTGTCGATATACTTTTCCGGAAACCGTACTGATTCTCAGCAATTATATTGAACCTGTCCAAGTAATCTTTAAGACGGTTGTTGAGTATCCTTTCCAGAATTTTAGAAAGCACTGGTAACACCGATATGGGTCTATAGTTGTTGACACAGTTTCTGTCTCCCCCCTTATGAATAGGATGTACTAATGCCTTTTTTAAGGCATCAGGAAAGACACCATTTTGCAAACAACAATTAAAAAGGTTAGTTATGTGAGGCACTAACACATTTTTACAGTTCTTTAAGAGTAAGGGTGATATTCCATCACAGCCAACAGCACTGTCATTTTTTAATTGAAGTATAAGTGACTCTACTTCGGCTTCATCTACATCTAGCAAAACCAATGAGTTGATAGTTGGGTTGGAGATGTTATAAGAGGACGAGCAGTTTTTTGGGAGCAAATGGGGTTGTGCATTAGATTGGATTTTTGCCGCCAGGTTTTTGCCAACGTTAGCAAAGAAATGGCATATTTTGTTAACGGAAGAATAGGGATTATCGCATAAATTTAGAAGCTCATCTGGTATAGTTCGAGTTTTAGATGAATTTGTAATATTCTTAATGGTTTTCCACAACTCTCTAGGATTATTTCTGGTTCTCTCCAGTTCACTTTTTTCATATGAAGTTTTTAGTTTACGAAGTAAGGAATTACAAAAGTTTCTATATCGAGTGTAGGTTAGCCTAAGTATTAGATTATCGGGTGCTTTTTTGGACTTGGAATGAAGTTTATCACGGTTTTTCATACATTTTATAAGACCTGGGGTTATCCACGGTTTCAAAGTTCGCTTGCGTTTAGGGATTTTAATTTGTACTGAGTTATTTGATATTATGGATGTTATTATAGCGATGAATTTATTCATGGAAACATTTGTATCGTTTGTTACATAAATGTCTGAAAAGTCCGTGTTTTGTAGATTCTGCACAATAGCTTCATGATTTATACGGGTGGTGGTGTGTCGTAACTTTCTAATAAGTTTGGGGTCAGCAATAGATAAAAGAGTGGGTCTATGATCGGTAATGTGGGAGTCCAGTACTAGTGTGGTAACAGGTAAGTTGGTTTTTAGAAAAGTGTGATCTAGGCACTTGTCTAGCCGGGTAGGAAATAAGTGGGTAGGGGAAGTCCGTGAGAAGCATTAAGCAATAAATATTCCAGGCTTCGCTGGTTTCTATTATCTTGACTTATGTCAATGTTAAAATCCCCAACAAGGGCCACATTAGAAAAGGAGGATATTTCACTGTAGACGTGATTAAGACTTTCTAGAAATTTATCATAATTTTCTTTCGAATTGTAAGATGGCGAGCGATAGACTGCCACCACTGCTAGCTTATTATCTAATTTACATAAAAGGCAATTTCCACAGTCAAATTCTGGTTCCCACACTGTACTTTTTAAGCCTTCTTTTATATAGCAAACCACGCCATCATTTTGATTAGAATTAGTTTTCGTACTATATGATTGAAAACCCTCAAGTTTAGGTAAATTGACTGTTTTACTGAGCCAGCTTTCTGTCAATATTATGATGTCATGATTTATACCTGTTTGGCTCAGTAGTACTTCAAGTGAATTGAAGTTTTTGTTTATACTGCGTATGTTTATGTGTAAAAGATTTATATTATTTGTGTCTAAAAGTTTTATATGTTTTTGGCAGTTATCAGGGTTGCAGATAGCCGCATCTCCTACGCAGAGTTGGTCAAGGTCATTGTTTATGTTAATGATATTAGCCATTGATCTATGTTCTTGATTACACAAAAATATTGATTGACAGAAAGTGACTGAATATGTTTGAAAGAGTAATGTGCAATTAAGTAGTAAGAGCTTTGTTTTTTTGTGTGTATTGGAATTTTGTGCGTGTGTGTAGAGTAATGTGAGAGATTGTTGTTGTACAGAGTGTTCTTGGAGTGCGTGAGTTTGCGTTTGTATTTATTGTAACCTGAGAGGTAGTGTAACAAATTACTAGTTTTTATACGAAAAGAGTAGTAAAGAAAAAATTTAGCGGAATTAAACTCTAGTAAACGGGCATGGAATAAAGATAAATTATAAAAATAAAAACTCGCTACGTTCAAGATTCTACTAAAGAATCCCTCGCTACGCTCGGGATTCTACAGTAGAATCCCTCACTTCGCTCTGGATTCAAAAAAGCGCCCTCGCCGTAAAAATATCATTTTGCTCCCTTGTCATACAATCTACTATTTATGTATCTTATTCCCCTCCCCCTAGCCTGGAAGAAGCCCGTCGTCGCGGCCAGTCTGGCGGCGCCCCCCCCGCGCCCTCCCCCCGCCTGCCCCCCGCTTCAGGAGCTATCGCGGCGGCCGCGGCTGCCAACACACAACTCAGACCGTCTTCACATCTGAGACCCAAGTATATTGAGGTACGTACAACCTTGTTCAGAAAGGATTCTTAAATGGCTTATCGTGTTCTCTCGCTCGCACACTAGTGCCGTCTATACTCACTCCCGTGCGTAGCGTAAACAAAAAAAATAGTCTTGATGTCTTGACTTGACGCGCTCAGTGATCTTTTTTAAGAATATTTATTATGGTTTTCTATTATTTTTCCGTTGTTACCTGTTGATTATTGTTGTTTTATTATTAGTTTAAGTTTGAAAAATTATTGTGACCAAGTCATGTTTTAATTTTTTTTAATTTGAAAAAAACTTTAATTTGAAATCTAAAATATGCTATCTAAAATATGCTGACTGTACTATCTGTCAACGCAAATACAAGCCGCCATTTTAGAATCCTTTGTTCAATGTTCCGACTTATAATAATCTTAATGTTTCGCTTTAGAACTGTAAGTTAATAGTTATTTATTATACAAGAGTACAAACTTGCTATTTAACCACGTGCTCAATTTTGATGACCGAACAAGCGAAAGATTCTAAAATTAAATCTCGAGAGCAACGAGTGATTCAAAAATTAGAATCATGAGCGGTAACGACGGAATCAAAAGAGCACAAGGTGAAAAATCTTTGCACTCGAATGTAGCACGTAACTTTTCATCCCACCTCAGCGAGGAAATTACTAAATGAAACAAATTCTATTTTTTTTTTTAATTGTATGTGATATGACAACCTTTGAACATGAAGTTGGCACAACAGCAAACGATCAGCTGTTGCGGTCACCGGCCGCCATCACTGGTATCTTTAGTGCACACGATGTTCTAAATTCAATTTACTTTATCCTCTAGAGGATAAAAACGGCTTTTGCGCTCAGATATCGAAGAGCAAAAATACTCTTTCCGTGATGGGGAACTTTGAATCCCTCGCTACGTTCAGGATTCTACTAAAGAATCTCTCACTTCGCTCTGGATTCAAAATAGCGCACTCGCCGTAAAAATATGATTTTGCTCCCTTGTCATACAATCTACTATTAACAAATGTATTTATTGTTCCAGGTCGGATCAGGTCCCAACAACCTACCACAATATCACACAGTTTTAGATCTACCTGCGCCAGGTATGTACATTTTCGAGACATCTCAAACTAAAGATAGTCTCGTGTACAATATTATTTTTAGTATAATTATGCGAAACCTGAAAATTAAGAATCAGCAACTGAATCGATTTCAATAGTTTTTAAATGTGTCTTATGTTGTTAAAAAAAAAACTAGTTAATTAAAAAACATTTTTTTAGGTTACGGCAAGGGTTGCCTCCTACATAACAAGCTATTTTTCTATTTTTTGGAAATTTATAAACATTGCTTTTTAGATATTTTACTTCTATTTATTATTTTATTCTTTTTATCTTTGTTGTTGTCTGTTTTTCGTATCCCATTCAGCAAACTCTTTCGTTTAATACCCAGAAAATTAATAAGGGGGTACATACATACATCAAACAAATAAACAACAAAAGTGAGAGTATAAAAACATGGCAAAATAATGTTTACTTCAAAAGAAAAATACGTCTATAAAAAAATATTGAGTGCAGACCACACAGAAAAGACGGAAGACGAGAACGTGTAGAAGACAGGCGCATATGTACGACTGTTGTGCCTGCGACCCGACTTTTCTAGTTTTACGTCACGACGCTTCTATACATTTTGTATGAAAGGGACGCTGTAGAGACAAATGTATCTGCCCCGTCTGTGTCTTACACACGTGTGTATGACGGTAGCGCCTTACAAGCTGACTGTTTTTGACCCCAGACATTCATTGTTTTCATTGTTACAGGCAAGCGTGGTCTGAAGCGCTCTCCATCCGGTTGGCGCGGTCTGTTCACCCGCAGCAAACAACAACGAGCTCGCAGTCGCAGGGACCCCGCACCACATGTACCACGGACACCCACACCACCGCAGGTATGTTACAAACAACAACGAGCTCGCAGTCGCAGGGACCCCGCACCACATGTACCACGGACACCCACACCACCGCAGGTATGTTACAAACAACAACGAGCTCGCAGTCGCAGGGACCCCGCACCACATGTACCACGGACACCCACACCACCGCAGGTATGTTACAAACAACAACGAGCTCGCAGTCGCAGGGACCCCGCACCACATGTACCACGGACACCCACACCACCGCAGGTATGTTACAAACAACAACGAGCTCGCAGTCGCAGGGACCCCGCACCACATGTACCACGGACACCCACACCACCGCAGGTATGTTACAAACAACAACGAGCTCGCAGTCGCAGGGACCCCGCACCACATGTACCACGGACACCCACACCACCGCAGGTATGTTACAAACAACAACGAGCTCGCAGTCGCAGGGACCCCGCACCACATGTACCACGGACACCCACACCACCGCAGGTATGTTACAAACAACAACGAGCTCGCAGTCGCAGGGACCCCGCACCACATGTACCACGGACACCCACACCACCGCAGGTATGTTACAAACAACAACGAGCTCGCAGTCGCAGGGACCCCGCACCACATGTACCACGGACACCCACACCACCGCAGGTATGTTACAAACAACAACGAGCTCGCAGTCGCAGGGACCCCGCACCACATGTACCACGGACACCCACACCACCGCAGGTATGTTACAAACAACAACGAGCTCGCAGTCGCAGGGACCCCGCACCACATGTACCACGGACACCCACACCACCGCAGGTATGTTACAAACAACAACGAGCTCGCAGTCGCAGGGACCCCGCACCACATGTACCACGGACACCCACACCACCGCAGGTATGTTACAAACAACAACGAGCTCGCAGTCGCAGGGACCCCGCACCACATGTACCACGGACACCCACACCACCGCAGGTATGTTACAAACAACAACGAGCTCGCAGTCGCAGGGACCCCGCACCACATGTACCACGGACACCCACACCACCGCAGGTATGTTACAAACAACAACGAGCTCGCAGTCGCAGGGACCCCGCACCACATGTACCACGGACACCCACACCACCGCAGGTATGTTACAAACAACAACGAGCTCGCAGTCGCAGGGACCCCGCACCACATGTACCACGGACACCCACACCACCGCAGGTATGTTACAAACAACAACGAGCTCGCAGTCGCAGGGACCCCGCACCACATGTACCACGGACACCCACACCACCGCAGGTATGTTACAAACAACAACGAGCTCGCAGTCGCAGGGACCCCGCACCACATGTACCACGGACACCCACACCACCGCAGGTATGTTACAAACAACAACGAGCTCGCAGTCGCAGGGACCCCGCACCACATGTACCACGGACACCCACACCACCGCAGGTATGTTACAAACAACAACGAGCTCGCAGTCGCAGGGACCCCGCACCACATGTACCACGGACACCCACACCACCGCAGGTATGTTACAAACAACAACGAGCTCGCAGTCGCAGGGACCCCGCACCACATGTACCACGGACACCCACACCACCGCAGGTATGTTACAAACAACAACGAGCTCGCAGTCGCAGGGTCCCCGCACCACATGTACCACGGACACCCACACCACCGCAGGTATGTTACAAACAACAACGAGCTCGCAGTCGCAGGGTCCCCGCACCACATGTACCACGGACACCCACACCACCGCAGGTATGTTACAAACAACAACGAGCTCGCAGTCGCAGGGACCCCGCACCACATGTACCACGGACACCCACACCACCGCAGGTATGTTACAAACAACAACGAGCTCGCAGTCGCAGGGACCCCGCACCACATGTACCACGGACACCCACACCACCGCAGGTATGTTACAAACAACAACGAGCTCGCAGTCGCAGGGACCCCGCACCACATGTACCACGGACACCCACACCACCGCAGGTATGTTACAAACAACAACGAGCTCGCAGTCGCAGGGACCCCGCACCACATGTACCACGGACACCCACACCACCGCAGGTATGTTACAAACAACAACGAGCTCGCAGTCGCAGGGACCCCGCACCACATGTACCACGGACACCCACACCACCGCAGGTATGTTACAAACAACAACGAGCTCGCAGTCGCAGGGACCCCGCACCACATGTACCACGGACACCCACACCACCGCAGGTATGTTACAAACAACAACGAGCTCGCAGTCGCAGGGTCCCCGCACCACATGTACCACGGACACCCACACCACCGCAGGTATGTTACAAACAACAACGAGCTCGCAGTCGCAGGGTCCCCGCACCACATGTACCACGGACACCCACACCACCGCAGCACAGTGTTTTATTTTGTCTCAAAATGACCACCTCCCTGATTATTGGTGAATCAGATAGAGCTTTTTATTCTAATTGTAAGAGTAAAACTCCCACGAATCTATTGTAACTAGTTTAGGAGATATCTACGGGTAAAACTTTTTACCCATATTTTGAAAAAACTAATAAAAAAATATTTAAAAAATTATTTCATCTAAAGTTTACCAGTTGTTTTATTTTTGTAACTACATTTTAAAAGATCTTGTTTTTATCTATGTTATGAGTCCTTTATGGCTGCTCTAGACCTCGTAGGAACCGAGAAATCAGCGATTTTGTATTTTTCGTTTTTATTTTTTTTTGCCGATTTTCCTCAATATTAGAATCTGCAATTTGCTTTAAAATAGAGCTAATAAAGGAGACTAACAACACTAAAAAAAACAACAATTAATTCCGTGGAACTTCGGAAATATTAAGATTTACCCGAACTTACCCGAACCCGGGTAATTACCCGCAAATTTTTAGTGTGGTAATTTTTTTAAATTAACATAGGTTGTTGGGTACATCTACGAGAACTGCTTGTATTTGTGTTTTTGGTTAGTTATACAACTAATTTTGTCCAGTGATAGGTAATACGGTGCGGGAAGGAGTCCACCCTCGAAAGGCAATCGCTGAAATTCGTACATGCTTAGTACTCTGGAGGGCACGGGGGTGAGGCACTATGGAGCCGTCAAAGACTCATAGTGCTACTTTGCCTCAGCACGGCTTGACCCACCGTGCTGAGGGATGTTACTACGAACTCCGATCGGATGACTTAATGCAATGAGGGCGCCAACCCTCATGTTAGTCGGCGAGTGGCAAGTGAAGCTACGGATTGCGCCGTAGCCGGTCCTTCACATGCTCCGGAAGAGACCGCAAGTATACGAGGAGTACACCAAGACCCAGATCCTGATGCAAGACTGCCCAGCTTGGGCGGTGCACCGACGTGTCCTTACGACGGCGATAGGCGGAGACCTCTCGCGCCCGGCATTGGTTGCGGCCATGCTGCGGAGCGAGACGGAGTGGGAAGCGGTCTGCTCCTTCTGCGAGGCAGTAATGCTCGTGAAGGAGGAGGCGGGCCGCGAGCGAGAGAGGACAGCGTCCTCCCTCCGCCCCAACCGCAGTGGTAGGCGCCCGCGGTGTCGGACGTCAGCAGATGATCTCCGGCCACCGTAGGCGCGGGCATGCGGGCAGCGAGTAAAGGACAACTCGCTGCCCGACCAAGGACCATGCCCGGGTCGACGGCGCGTTGTGTCCCACGCGCGACTCAAAGAGCGTCAGCATAATGACGGGGCCCCCCTCTCAGAGGGCCAAAGCCTGCCGGGGTCGCGGGATTATTCCCTTACCGTAACCCCGGAACATAACAGGCTATCGAAGGACACCGTGGATCTTAGTCAGTAGAAGTCTGACAGTCCCTCCCGCCCTGCCCGGGGTTAGAGGACTCATTTGATGATTTTACCACGCTAAAAAAAAAGACCCAGATCCTCCATTAACAAGATTACATGCTTTTAACATTTTTATTGAAGAGAGTAAAAAAATAAATGGACGGTTGGGTAGGCCAACGAATCTTACTAAATCCGAAAGGGTATGTTTGATGTCATTAACTCTTTCAAAATATTTGAATTCTCCGCTCTCCAATGCTCAAGAGGAAAAATTTGCTATGGCTATAGGATCATAGGACACACCACCGCAGGTATGTTACAAACAACAACGAGCTCGCAGTCGCAGGGACCCCGCACCACATGTACCACGGACACCCACACCACCGCAGGTATGTTACAAACAACAACGAGCTCGCAGTCGCAGGGACCCCGCACCACATGTACCACGGACACCCACACCACCGCAGGTATGTTACAAACAACAACGAGCTCGCAGTCGCAGGGACCCCGCACCACATGTACCACGGACACCCACACCACCGCAGGTATGTTACAAACAACAACGAGCTCGCAGTCGCAGGGTCCCCGCACCACATGTACCACGGACACCCACACCACCGCAGGTATGTTACAAACAACAACGAGCTCGCAGTCGCAGGGTCCCCGCACCACATGTACCACGGACACCCACACCACCGCAGCACAGTGTTTTATTTTGTCTCAAAATGACCACCTCCCTGATTATTGGTGAATCAGATAGAGCTTTTTATTCTAATTGTAAGAGTAAAACTCCCACGAATCTATTGTAACTAGTTTAGGAGATATCTACGGGTAAAACTTTTTACCCATATTTTGAAAAAACTAATAAAAAAATATTTAAAAAATTATTTCATCTAAAGTTTACCAGTTGTTTTATTTTTGTAACTACATTTTAAAAGATCTTGTTTTTATCTATGTTATGAGTCCTTTATGGCTGCTCTAGACCTCGTAGGAACCGAGAAATCAGCGATTTTGTATTTTTCGTTTTTATTTTTTTTTGCCGATTTTCCTCAATATTAGAATCTGCAATTTGCTTTAAAATAGAGCTAATAAAGGAGACTAACAACACTAAAAAAAACAACAATTAATTCCGTGGAACTTCGGAAATATTAAGATTTACCCGAACTTACCCGAACCCGGGTAATTACCCGCAAATTTTTAGTGTGGTAATTTTTTTAAATTAACATAGGTTGTTGGGTACATCTACGAGAACTGCTTGTATTTGTGTTTTTGGTTAGTTATACAACTAATTTTGTCCAGTGATAGGTAATACGGTGCGGGAAGGAGTCCACCCTCGAAAGGCAATCGCTGAAATTCGTACATGCTTAGTACTCTGGAGGGCACGGGGGTGAGGCACTATGGAGCCGTCAAAGACTCATAGTGCTACTTTGCCTCAGCACGGCTTGACCCACCGTGCTGAGGGATGTTACTACGAACTCCGATCGGATGACTTAATGCAATGAGGGCGCCAACCCTCATGTTAGTCGGCGAGTGGCAAGTGAAGCTACGGATTGCGCCGTAGCCGGTCCTTCACATGCTCCGGAAGAGACCGCAAGTATACGAGGAGTACACCAAGACCCAGATCCTGATGCAAGACTGCCCAGCTTGGGCGGTGCACCGACGTGTCCTTACGACGGCGATAGGCGGAGACCTCTCGCGCCCGGCATTGGTTGCGGCCATGCTGCGGAGCGAGACGGAGTGGGAAGCGGTCTGCTCCTTCTGCGAGGCAGTAATGCTCGTGAAGGAGGAGGCGGGCCGCGAGCGAGAGAGGACAGCGTCCTCCCTCCGCCCCAACCGCAGTGGTAGGCGCCCGCGGTGTCGGACGTCAGCAGATGATCTCCGGCCACCGTAGGCGCGGGCATGCGGGCAGCGAGTAAAGGACAACTCGCTGCCCGACCAAGGACCATGCCCGGGTCGACGGCGCGTTGTGTCCCACGCGCGACTCAAAGAGCGTCAGCATAATGACGGGGCCCCCCTCTCAGAGGGCCAAAGCCTGCCGGGGTCGCGGGATTATTCCCTTACCGTAACCCCGGAACATAACAGGCTATCGAAGGACACCGTGGATCTTAGTCAGTAGAAGTCTGACAGTCCCTCCCGCCCTGCCCGGGGTTAGAGGACTCATTTGATGATTTTACCACGCTAAAAAAAAAGACCCAGATCCTCCATTAACAAGATTACATGCTTTTAACATTTTTATTGAAGAGAGTAAAAAAATAAATGGACGGTTGGGTAGGCCAACGAATCTTACTAAATCCGAAAGGGTATGTTTGATGTCATTAACTCTTTCAAAATATTTGAATTCTCCGCTCTCCAATGCTCAAGAGGAAAAATTTGCTATGGCTATAGGGTCATAGGACACACCACCGCAGGTATGTTACAAACAACAACGAGCTCGCAGTCGCAGGGACCCCGCACCACATGTACCACGGACACCCACACCACCGCAGGTATGTTACAAACAACAACGAGCTCGCAGTCGCAGGGACCCCGCACCACATGTACCACGGACACCCACACCACCGCAGGTATGTTACAAACAACAACGAGCTCGCAGTCGCAGGGACCCCGCACCACATGTACCACGGACACCCACACCACCGCAGGTATGTTACAAACAACAACGAGCTCGCAGTCGCAGGGTCCCCGCACCACATGTACCACGGACACCCACACCACCGCAGGTATGTTACAAACAACAACGAGCTCGCAGTCGCAGGGTCCCCGCACCACATGTACCACGGACACCCACACCACCGCAGCACAGTGTTTTATTTTGTCTCAAAATGACCACCTCCCTGATTATTGGTGAATCAGATAGAGCTTTTTATTCTAATTGTAAGAGTAAAACTCCCACGAATCTATTGTAACTAGTTTAGGAGATATCTACGGGTAAAACTTTTTACCCATATTTTGAAAAAACTAATAAAAAAATATTTAAAAAATTATTTCATCTAAAGTTTACCAGTTGTTTTATTTTTGTAACTACATTTTAAAAGATCTTGTTTTTATCTATGTTATGAGTCCTTTATGGCTGCTCTAGACCTCGTAGGAACCGAGAAATCAGCGATTTTGTAATTTTCGTTTTTATTTTTTTTTGCCGATTTTCCTCAATATTAGAATCTGCAATTTGCTTTAAAATAGAGCTAATAAAGGAGACTAACAACACTAAAAAAAACAACAATTAATTCCGTGGAACTTCGGAAATATTAAGATTTACCCGAACTTACCCGAACCCGGGTAATTACCCGCAAATTTTTAGTGTGGTAATTTTTTTAAATTAACATAGGTTGTTGGGTACATCTACGAGAACTGCTTGTATTTGTGTTTTTGGTTAGTTATACAACTAATTTTGTCCAGTGATAGGTAATACGGTGCGGGAAGGAGTCCACCCTCGAAAGGCAATCGCTGAAATTCGTACATGCTTAGTACTCTGGAGGGCACGGGGGTGAGGCACTATGGAGCCGTCAAAGACTCATAGTGCTACTTTGCCTCAGCACGGCTTGACCCACCGTGCTGAGGGATGTTACTACGAACTCCGATCGGATGACTTAATGCAATGAGGGCGCCAACCCTCATGTTAGTCGGCGAGTGGCAAGTGAAGCTACGGATTGCGCCGTAGCCGGTCCTTCACATGCTCCGGAAGAGACCGCAAGTATACGAGGAGTACACCAAGACCCAGATCCTGGTGCAAGACTGCCCAGCTTGGGCGGTGCACCGACGTGTCCTTACGACGGCGATAGGCGGAGACCTCTCGCGCCCGGCATTGGTTGCGGCCATGCTGCGGAGCGAGACGGAGTGGGAAGCGGTCTGCTCCTTCTGCGAGGCAGTAATGCTCGTGAAGGAGGAGGCGGGCCGCGAGCGAGAGAGGACAGCGTCCTCCCTCCGCCCCAACCGCAGTGGTAGGCGCCCGCGGTGTCGGACGTCAGCAGATGATCTCCGGCCACCGTAGGCGCGGGCATGCGGGCAGCGAGTAAAGGACAACTCGCTGCCCGACCAAGGACCATGCCCGGGTCGACGGCGCGTTGTGTCCCACGCGCGACTCAAAGAGCGTCAGCATAATGACGGGGCCCCCCTCTCAGAGGGCCAAAGCCTGCCGGGGTCGCGGGATTATTCCCTTACCGTAACCCCGGAACATAACAGGCTATCGAAGGACACCGTGGATCTTAGTCAGTAGAAGTCTGACAGTCCCTCCCGCCCTGCCCGGGGTTAGAGGACTCATTTGATGATTTTACCACGCTAAAAAAAAAGACCCAGATCCTCCATTAACAAGATTACATGCTTTTAACATTTTTATTGAAGAGAGTAAAAAAATAAATGGACGGTTGGGTAGGCCAACGAATCTTACTAAATCCGAAAGGGTATGTTTGATGTCATTAACTCTTTCAAAATATTTGAATTCTCCGCTCTCCAATGCTCAAGAGGAAAAATTTGCTATGGCTATAGGATTATTTAGTCCTGGCTCCGCAACATTCGAGAATGGACCGGAATCAAGAGTGCTGCAGAGCTGTTCCACCTCGCCAGGGATAAAGAGAGGTTTTCGAGTCTGATGACCAACCTCCAGTGATTGGAGAGGAACGAGAAGAAGAAGAAGATAGGATTATTTATTTGTAAAGCAGAACAAAAATTCAAGAGTTGTAAAAGCAACTTCTCCTATTTCGTCAAAAATAACAAAGACTGGTTGAACAGCAGAGAATTCAAATATTTTGAAAGAGTTAATGACATCAAACATACCCTTTCGGATTTAGTTAGATCCGTTGGCCTACCCAACCGTCCATTCATTTTTTTAATCTCTTCAATAAAAATATTAAATGCATGTAATCTTGTTCATGGAGGATCTGGGTCTTGGTGTACTCCTCGTATACTTGCGGTCTCTTCCGGAGCATGTGAAGGACCGGCTACGGCGCAATCCGTAGCTTCACTTGCCACTCGCCGACTAACATGAGGGTTGGCGCCCTCATTGCATTAAGTCATCCGATCGGAGTTCGTAGTAACATCCCTCAGCACGGTGGGTCAAGCCGTGCTGAGGCAAAGTAGCACTATGAGTCTTTGACGGCTCCATAGTGCCTCACCCCCGTGCCCTCCAGAGTACTAAGCATGTACGAATTTCAGCGATTGCCTTTCGAGGGTGGACTCCTTCCCGCACCGTATTACCTATCACTGGACAAAATTAGTTGTATAACTAACCAAAAACACAAATACAAGCAGTTCTCGTAGATGTACCCAACAACCTATGTTAATTTAAAAAAAATTACCACACTAAAAATTTGCGGGTAATTACCCGGGTTCGGGTAAGTTCGGGTAAATCTTAATATTTCCGAAGTTCCACGGAATTAATTGTTGTTTTTTTTAGTGTTGTTAGTCTCCTTTATTAGCTCTATTTTAAAGCAAATTGCAGATTCTAATATTGAGGAAAATCGGCAAAAAAAAATAAAAACGAAAATTACAAAATCGCTGATTTCTCGGTTCCTACGAGGTCTAGAGCAGCCATAAAGGACTCATAACATAGATAAAAACAAGATCTTTTAAAATGTAGTTACAAAAATAAAACAACTGGTAAACTTTAGATGAAATAATTATTTAAATATTTTTTTATTAGTTTTTTCAAAATATGGGTAAATGATAAATGATAAATGATAAATGATAAATGATAAATGATAAATGATATTTATTTTGCAAGTTGGTTATAAAAAACACTTTTACACGTCATCGATATTTTTAAAGCTAGATGGGGCCGGTGTTTCGTACCTGACTACTCTGAGAAGAAACAGCCGAAACAAACTCAGAGGTCACAGTCTCTTTTAAAGTCCAGACATTGTTTTGTTCATCTCATACGAGGACCATGCGGGTGTCTGAGATGGTCTTTTGAGGAAAGAGCAACACAGATTTGAGTGGACCTGTCCAGTCAGTGCAAGCATTTGTCGGTAATCGTGTAGCTCGACTCAGAACACAAGGAGCTCAACGACACGACGAACAATACCAAAGAAAGGACATTTGGGTAGGCCGCTTAAAGTACTCAAATTGTCAGACAGTAAAATTATTAAAAATAAAAAGCAAAACTTCCCCACATTCGTCCTCGCATTCACAATGATAAAAAGTACACAAATAAAAAATAAAATAAAAAATTGGAAACATGTCAAATTGTAAAATGTAAAAAACAACAAAAAATTAAAGTCACAAAGTAACCCACGTCAGATTGTATAAACATAAAAATAAATGTCAGATTGTATAAAAAGAAAGGAATAAATAACAAAAACAGACAAAGCGGTAAAAATATGAAAAACGAAAGATACAAATAATAATAAAAAAAAAAAAACAAAAATATAAAAAAAAAATATAATAAAGCTAATAAAAAAAAAATGAAAATGAGAATCACAACAAAACATTCAGTGAGTAAATTCAATTGGAGCAGCTTAATCCCAAGCCTTTTTGTCTTCAAGATAGTGGTTTACATGGTAATAGGCTTTCTGAATCAATTTCCGTTTTATAAACAATTTGAATTTATTTATGCTTAGTGCTTGAATGGGACTAGGAATCTTATTATAAAAACGTATGCATTGACATCGAAATGTGCCCCCTATTTTTTTGAGCCGGGTAGCTGGAACCATGAATTTGTCCTTATTCCTCGTATTTATATTGTGGAAATCACTATATTTTTTAAAAAGATTAATATGTTTATGTGCGTACAAGAGGTTTTCATAGATATACTGAGCTGGCACAGTCATTATATTAATCTCTTTAAACTTTTCTCTGAGGGAGTATCTGGGACTTAATTTATAGATGGACCGAATAGCCCTTTTTTGCAAAATGAAAATTGTTTGAATTTCCGCGGCACTGCCCCATAACAGAATACCGTACGACATAACACTGTGGAAATAACCAAAGTAAACTAAACGGGCTGTCTCTAAGTCTATTCACGAATTTTTCTAACGGCGAATGCCGCAGAGCTGAGCTTTTTGGACAATTTATCTATATGGGGGCCCCACTGAAGTTTAGCATCCAAAGTTATGCCTAAGAATACCGTGGTATCTTCCGGTCTCAATTCCTGATCCTTGATTTGTACACGGGTTTCCACTTGTTTAACATGTGGTAACGTGAATTTAATGCATTTCGTTTTTTTTTTCATTTAGTAGAAGATTATTACAGTTAAACCAATTGACTACTTTTGCAAGGGATCTATTTACTTCATCATTAACTAGCTGTTGGCGTTTAAGTTTAAATAAAAGAGAGGTGTCGTCTGCAAACAGCACTATATCATGATTATCCTTTATGAGGCTCGGTAAATCATTTATATAAATAAGAAACAAAAAAGGGCCAAGAATTGAACCCTGAGGTACCCCCATTTTTATTACAGATCCGAGAGATCTTTTACCGTTGACATCCACTCTCTGGATCCTTTCACTCAAATATGAAGTAAGAAGATCCAGAGAGGCGTTCCGGATTCCGTAGTGGCGGAGTTTCCTGATTAATGTTTCATGAAGAACGCAATCAAATGCCTTGGACAAATCACAAAAAATGCCCAAAGCATCACATTTGTCCTCCCATGAATTATAAATATGTCCTAACAGTTCAACACCAGCATCGGTAGTTGAACGACCCCTTGTAAATCCGAACTGTTTATTATGCAGTAAGTTATGTTTATTGAAAAATGTTTGCAATTGATTTAGTATAAGTTTTTCAAAGATTTTACTAAAGGTTGGTAGTACAGAAATGGGTCTATAGTTAGTGGGGTCTGATGTACTACCCGATTTAAACAATGGTATTATTTTACTATATTTCATTAGATCAGGGAACTCTCCACGATCAATACAATCATTAAAAATTACGGCTAAAGATGGTGCTACAATATTTATAATGGACTTAGTAACGTCCACTGAATGACCCCACAGATCGGTGGTCTTCTTAACATTTAACGTATGAAAAGTTTTAACTATATCTTGACTAGTTACATATTGAAAATTAAATTCGGAATCACAAAGAGGAACGTTTTCTTTTAGCAAAGACTCAGCAGCAGCAGGTGACGAGTTTAGTGACTTAGTAGTAGACACAGGAATGTCAGCAAAGAAACTCTCAAAGGCTGTGGCAACTTTATCATCTGACTTTAAAATAGTATCTCCAATAGCAAGGCTGTATTCACTATCTCTGTTGCAAGTCTTTCCCGTTTCACTATTAATAATGTTCCATGTCGTTTTAATTACATTGGTACTATTTTTAATTTTTAAACTCAAGTAATTTGACTTTGCCATACTACAAACCTTTTTAAATAATTTGGAATAATTTTTAACATAGAGATTAAATTCTTCAGTATTAATATAAGTACGCTCATCATATAGCTCATACAGTCTCTTTCTACTCTTATGAATACCAAGTGTAGCCCAGTCATTGAAAGAAGCATTACTTTTAACCGAGATTGTCTTGGGCACAAATGTAGTATCAAAAAGTTTACAATATGTATTAAAAAAGTCATTATAGTTTTGGTTGGGATCATTATTGCTTGACAAAATTGGTAATTTACATAAAAGTTTATTTTTAAAGCTTTCTAAACGACTTTTGGTTTTAGGGTTAACAATTATATCCTTTTTAGTAGCTTTTTTGTTTACATTTGAAATCGTGACAAGTTGCCCGCAGTGATCCGAATCTAACAGGTTTATAATTGCCTTGTGAGTTGGTACAACATCGGTATATATGTTATCTAGGCAAGTGGCACTGGTGGGGGTTATCCTAGTTGGCTCAAAAAATATGTTTTCAAGATTGTATGACCGGAACAGGCTAATAATTTTAGTAGTTGACCCAGAATTTTCTAGTAAATTAATATTATAGTCCCCACATACAATAACTGACTTTTTAGAATTACAAATTTTATGCAACACTTCATCCATAACCTTCTCAAAACAGTCATACAACCCTGAAGGGGGTCTATACACACTTAATATGACAAACTGCTCCAATTCTATACAGGCTATTTCAATCGTCCGCTCAACAGACAGGCTTACAATATCTTTGCGGTCTTTAAATTTGAGATTATTGTTTACTAAGATTAATGCGCCGCCATGTATAGCATTCACTCTGCTGAATGCGCTACCAACCTGGTGATTGCTAAAGTTAAAAATGTACTGATGACTTTTGAGCCAATGCTCCGTTATGCAAAGGATATCTATACTATTATAATTCAGGAAAAGCTCTACTTCTAATTCTTTATTTAAAAGTCCTTGAATATTTTGATGCACCAGGTTGATACTGTTAAGATTTTTACAACTATGGTCTGATTTATTATCCGGCTTCCTTAAATAATTGCAAGAGGTTGCCTCTATTGTCTCAATCTCTAATTTAAATGACTATCAGATCCAGCAACTGTAATCAAATTATTTAAAGAAGTACTGAATCTAGAATTGCATTGCTCAATAGAATCAAATTGTTTAGCTATGTTCTTGGCTGTAATAGAAAAATAATAAGATAAGGACATAGATAACTGTTTTTTACAATATTTTGAAAGATAGTACCTGTCTATAAAATATCTATCTTTTGTCAAATAGAATTTGTTGCCAATACAATTGTTAATGTCAATTATGTGAAATAAATCATTATTATATGTCAGATTGTGCAATGTCCTATTAATATTAAATCTAAAGTAATTTTCTTCCTGTGGCAAACTTTTACTGTATGGGAATGTAAACAGTATAATTTTTCTTAAGTGTAAATTAGACAAGGTTGTATAATATTGCAGTAATTCTCCTTTGTTTAAATTTCCTCTGTTACCTATTAAAATTAATAATGTTGTGTCCGGGTTAAAATTATATCTAATTATTTCATTCATTATGTGATATAAAGAGCATCCAGGCATACAATTGTTTATTATTTTATGTCCTGGGTATTCATCTGTCAATAAATGACCTAGATCTTTTCCAATCTCATCACAAAACATAACTATATCATTAATACTTTCTTTACATTTTTTAATGGAGTTCTTCACCGGAGTATGCAAATCAACACATGGCTGCAAGGTGGTATTAATTGCTGTCAATGAATGGTCCGGTGTATGCACATTAGTTGTTGATTGACAGTGCTCACAGTTGTTGGTTTGCGAATTGACCAGGTCATTCATCGCCAACATATATTCCCTCATAAGGTGTTCTGAGGTATTATATTTACTAGTCATTGAACTTAACTTATTCTGTAGGTGGTCAAGTTTGGATTGCAGAGTTTCTGTGTCAATTTGGTATCTCCTAGTGCTTTGCTCCAGATTAAATGAATACATATCTAATTGTTTCAATAAATTCAATCTTTCTCTATTTAGTTTAACATTTTTAATGAAGAATTTTTGCCTTTTCACCATTTTTTGGGTTTTGACAATATATTTATTGATTTTTATGTACTTTTTTATTTTATTTTTACTGGTGACTGCCTTCACAGAATGAAATGATTTTGATTCATCATCACTTGTTAAATCAATAGTACAAACAGGATTTAGGGCAGAAACCATAGACGGGGCAATAGGCACCAATTCACTGAATAGACTCTGATTCAGCGAGGCAGTGATGTTTATATTAGTAGTCTCCAGTTGAATTATTTGACTTCTGGCCTCTTGTAGCTGTTGTTTCAAAAACTGTTTGTCATCTAGAGCTTGCTCGTACTCTGTGCTACATTGGCTGAATCCGTCCACAATGGCTTGGAGCCTATCCCGGTCTTGTATGGCATCAGTGTATTGTATGTATATCTGAGCCATTTCTTTTTTTAAAGTTCTATTCTTTTCATGTACTTCTAAGAGAACCCTTTCATTCTCATCTATTTCCCTACTTAGCTGGTCACAGGACTGCTTAGACGCCTTCAATTCGCTCAAAGCCAGATTGAGTTCTTCTTGGCGAGCGCGGGCACTACGTGTCATAGTCATGATTGCAGCAAGTAAAATGAAAAGAAAGAAATCAGAAGAGAGTAGGTAGTTCTAGCAGCAGGTTAAAGACAGAACAGTTTAATAGGAAACATGAAAAGTTAAATCCAAAGCAAGTACTGTCACCAAACCAAGTAAGGTTATGTTTACGTTCTAAAGGTCATCGATATCAATAAATATCCGAATTTAAATGTACATTCATATGTTGCAGTTGTAATTGTGTCACGTAAACAATATAATAGCGAGTAAATATTGGAGTATTGTACCTGATAATAGGATGACAATGTAAGTTTCCCTTAGGCCGGTAACTGTCACTTGATTCACATTAAAAATAACACTTATTTAGAACTCAATACGTGAATCTAACACATAAAATACATTAATAAGCTATAAAACTAATGAGTGATTGGAAAAGATGCTTTAAAAAACGAATAAATACAATATTGAGAAATAAAATTATAGGACAATTCAAAATCAGCTGTTAGCTGTAGTGTTGCCACAGGAAAAAAAAAAAAAATTTTACCCGTAGATATCTCCTAAACTAGTTACAATAGATTCGTGGGAGTTTTACTCTTACAATTAGAATAAAAAGCTCTATCTGATTCACCAATAATCAGGGAGGTGGTCATTTTGAGACAAAATAAAACACTGTGCGCAGGTATGTTACAAACAACAACGAGCTCGCAGTCGCAGGGACCCCGCACCACGAACTTTGTAAGTTAAGCAAATTCGCTACGAGTGGGGTCTCGTGGCGTGTTTCAAAAATTGCTATACATTTCATCAGTATTTCGAACGTAGAAACATATGCATTCGATATCGAGCAGATCTGTGAGCGATATCGCCAATCCGTGCGACTCCATTAGCAATCACTAGTGATTGTCCATACATTTCCTTTGGTCGAACCTTTGTGCGATATCTGACCAATATCGTCAATCGGCAGATGATGATGCAATGGGAGGTTTCACGCAAAGCTCGTCTCAGATGGCGCTACCAGCGCATGAAGTCAGTTACTGTATGATTGCCTTGACATACACTACACCACAGATAATATAACTACACACTCAAAGCTACACTTGAACGTTGTTTACGTTAGGTAAGACTCCCACCAACCGGCCGGAATCGGCGACATTTTACAATGCGGTAAAGAACATTGAAATCCATCAACAGTAAATACAGTTCATATTTGCTTGCAAAGTTATCTCCGTCGGCATTCCGTGACACGTAGCGACGTGTCCCTTATATTGCTTGCAAATATGAACTGTATTTACTGTTGATAGATTTCAATGTTCTTTACCTAATAGGCTAGTTGCCTAAAAAAATGTAATTAGTCCGTCTTTTAGATTGTTCAAAAATAAGGGACACATATTTTTTTATTTGTAAATTAGACCAAAAATGACAAAGATATAGCCTATTAAAGTTACGTGTGACGTCACGATGCGTGGCATTTTTCGCGCAGAAGGACGTCACAGGTAACTTAAATAGGCTATTATCTTTGTTCTTTTTTGTTTAATCGAAAAAAGAAAAAATACGTGACCAATATTTTTTTATAATCTAAAATACGGACTAAATAGAATGTAATTATTTTGACCCTGGAAACTACCCTATTGTAAAATGCTGCCGAGTCCGGCCGGTTGGTGGGAATCTTACCTTATGCGCTTGTAGCGCCACTGGCGGCCAAAACTCTCAGTGAAACTCCCTATTCTAAAAACTTTTACCATATTTAATTATGATTCTTCTTCAACAGGACATTCCCATGTGTCCTCCCAGCCTGGCCCTCCGTCCTGTGAAGTCCTGCGAGTCCCTCACGTCCGACAGTGACACACTAGCGCCGCTCGCGGAGAGGACCGCGCAGCCTCTCAAACATCATACCAGGTAATAATCATCCGCCCGGTTGTTATTTAACATCAGCCTATAAATGGACAGGCCTCCTCTCTGTGAGAGGGAGTGACCAAAGACGATATAATACTAGACACGTAATAACAGGCGACCGATGTCTGTCAACACATTAGGCAAAAAAGTCTTATATTCGTGTCATTTCGACCAATCCTGTGAGCCGTAAACATACGTTGAGACAGAACAGACCTTGAGTTAGCCAATCACAACGCAGTACCCCGTCCCCCTCGCTTACGTAGTACCTCAGCGAGTTGACAGAATAGTTTTTTTTCCTTAGATCGTGTATGTGGAGTCTAGTATTATATATCGACGTTGGCCATAATCCACCACGCCGGCCCAGTGCGGGTTGGTAGATATCACATGTCTTCGAATTTTTGGTTCTAGGACATGCCGGTTTCCTCACGATGTTTTCCTTCACCGTTTTGAGAGCAGTGGTGATGAAATAAATTACACAAAGTAATGCGCCTGGCGGGGTTCTTAGCCACGGGCTAGTGGCGATAAAGGCTACTAGTAACCCATCTGGAAGAGTTCTATCTTGGTTTTCGATTTTGTTTTACGTAAGAGCCTATCCACACCACGTTTTTTAAACGCACCGTCGACGCGCGTTTGCAGCATTACAGACGCGATACGCACGCAAGTCACACGCAGCCTGTAGAGAGAAAAAAAAAACATCAATTCATAATAAAATAGGTAAAATAATATAACACATAATTTAAAATAAAAAACTTGAGGTGTCAAGGGACACCCGGATGGAACGAAGTTACTGTATACACTCAACAAAAATAACGTCGCGTCTCCACTCCAGTCAAGTCCGGTCCGGTCTGGACCGGTCCGGTCCGGTCCGGTCCGGTCAAGTCCGGTCCGGTCCAGTCCGGTCCGGTCCAGTCTGGTCCAGTCCCGTCCGGTCCGGTCCGGTCCTGTCCAGTCCCGTCCGGTCCGGTCCGGTCCTGTCCGATCCGGTCCGGTCCGATCCGGTCCGGTCCGGTCCGGTCCGGTCCAGTCCACTCCATTCCATTCCATGGTAATAAACACATTACCCTCCTTTTGCGTCGCGCAGTCGGAAAAAGTGTCGTGACAACTTTTAAGAATTTTTTCCGTCCAGCCCCCTTTCATAACGCGCGTTATGGAACTTCGTTCCAATAAAACAGTTAAACATTTAAAATGAATCAATTAAAATTAAATTAATTTTAAATTATAAAACCAATTAGGCACACCCTAAGAACGATTATCTAATTAAATTCGGGCAGTTCCTAAAACGGTTTGCAATATAATCGGAATCGCAATATTGAATGTTAGTTTTCTCTTTTAAGAAGCCGCTCAACTAGCGATGTCTGGCAACAGAGCGACATGTTGCCGGCAACAGTTGCGCAACCTAGCGCCACGTTGCCGGCAACGGTTGAGCAACCGAGCTCCTTTGTGCCGACAACTGTTGAACAACTGGAAGCGACGTTGCCGGCAACAGTTGCGCAACTCTTACCGCCTAGTGAGAAAGTGGATTTAAGGTAACATTTTGTCGCCTGCTAGGATTGGATTTAACAAGATAAACTACGCGACTAACCAAAATTTTAAGTAAAAGCATGACATTTTACATTGTGACATTCGCTATTTTGGTTTTTATGGGACAGTAAAACTAAAAAAAAAACTAATAAGTCAGCTAAAATCTAACATGAATACTAAAAACGTTTGTGCTAAAGCATGTTCAGGACTACTAATTACTTTACATCAAATTAAAATGGGATTAACGAGTATAGCGAGCAACTAAAAAGTTGTCGAGGAACTAGTGTGTCACTCCAATTATAATTTCGTCGCTAGGATAAAACGGTTCGACGGAAGATTACTCGCATCACTCACTCGGAGTGAACTCCACCTGCGCCAAGCGTCAGTCTGTTTGCCAAACGAGTATCGCTGAGCGAGTGGCATCGCTGAATGAGTATTATCTTTAAGAGCTATTTGTCGCTCAGCAATAAATTAGTGGAGCGAGAAGTTGCCAGGGCTTATTATATTAAAATTGTTTTCACTGAATCTATATTTATTATACGTTTCTTGAGCGAGAGAATAGCCGATGCAAGGTAGCTTCCTTGCCTTTGGTGGGACAACTGTCTTATTCCGGCTAGATAGAAATTTTCCATTTATGACAAAGTGATTTGACGATAGAAGGCAAAGTTGCGGGCAACTGTTGCACAACTGTTGTTGACTACTGAGTAAGAAGTGCTGCTAGTTGCTTGCTGTTGCTAGTATTTTAGTTATTTTTTTACACCCTACCACTATATTTTCTTATTTAACCAAAAGGTTGACTGGTAGAGAATACCTATGTGGCATTGAGTTTGCTTATGTACAACTCTTTGTACATGAAGTTCAAATAAATAAATAAGAAGTGCAGTAAAATAATAGTCGCGTTTTCGGACATCAAACACAAACAATATGGTTGTACATATATGTATCGTTAAAAGACAATTTACAAAATGAAATTCGCCATATAGAAATTTAGAGGAAATTATTAAGTCTTTTCTGCTTGGTTGGCCACATCATTTAGGCTGGGATATATTCAGTTTCAGTATATTTATTTTGAAACAGGTGATTACTTATGGGTGTTGGCTAAACAATATTATATGGGCGCTATATTTTGCCGTGAAGGCGTACAACATTCTACAAGAAACTCGGTTACTATGCTCGGAAAAATGTAAAAACTTAGATCATAAAAAAAATGTCTAGCTTCCGTGTTCAAAACAAAAAGTAGGTAATGTTTTTACTGAAGCCACATTTTTTTGTAACTGTTTAAATGTTTTCCTTGGACATGTTCACTTGTTTTATGTAGAAATCGAACTAAGGATATATTTTTCTTCATTTTTCTTGGCTCAATTTTTCCATGGGTATCTGGACATTCAATAAATCTAAGGGCTTGTCCAGAAAGGGCGCGAATCGCGCTAATCACGCGCGAGTCGAGGGTCTGGCGTTATGCACGCGATTTACGCGCGTATTTTGAATTCGCGCGATGCTTGTGGACGCGATGTATTCGTGCCTACGCCTAGTATCTCAATAGCGCGCGAATGAATTCGCGCGAAACGTTTCGAGACGAATTCGCTTCTTCTGGACAAGGTCTAAGTGTACAACATTTAAAAATTACGAATCCAACTGTCAAGTGTGGTTATTACGAAATATTTACTATTTTTTTTAAGATGTTTTTATTGATATAATTGCTCCTTCACATAAAAACTACTGAACAGATTCGGATGGATACTCACATTATTTACCTGGGGCCGTATTACAACGTCTTAAAACCAGACTTGTTGCAGTGAGTGAACGAGATGGCGCTAAACGACTAAAATAGCTCTGTCACTTTTACTCGCCGGGACGAATAGCATAGAAAAGGAGCTAAAAAAATAAAAAAAACTACCTTCATTGTTGTCCTCAGATCATCGTCATGCGACTCTTACTTCGAGCCGTGGCAGGCCGAGCTGGCGGACATGCGGCTGCGACTGTCGCCGCAGGAGAGGGACCACCACATGTTCAGCGAGGAGGATGATACTCAGCTGCAGGTCAATCATGCACAGGTATGTAACTCCTGACTAGTTTTCCTACACGTTGGCTTTTTTTTTTTAGCGTGGTAAAATCATGAAATGAGTCCTCCCACCCTGGGCAGGGCGGGAGGAACTGTCAGACTTCTACTGACTGATCCACGGTGTCCTTCAATAGCCCTTTCTGTTCCGGGGTCACGGTAAGGAAATAATCCCGCGACCCCGGCAGGCTTTGGCTCTCTGAGAGGGGGGCCCCGTCATTATGCTGACGCTCTTTGAGGCGCGCGTGGGACACAACGCGCCGTCGACCCGGGCATGGTCCTTGGTCGGACAGCGAGTTGCCCTTTACTCGCTGCCCGCATGCCCGCGCCTACGGTGGCCGGAGATCGTCTAGCGACGTCCGTCGCCGTGGGCGTCTACTACCGCGGGTGTCCTAAACGTTGGCTTATGAAATTTGCCTGAAATCTACATATACAATCGACAAAGTTGAATATTGACCCACCATAAGCTTATTTTCCTACAGACATTCAAATACAATTAGTTCTACATTCGCGTTAACATACATAATGGATATGTATGTAACGACTTTGGTCTTTGTCAATTTGACGGATTCAAACGATTTTTTGTCAAAATGGGTCATGATTCAACTTTGTCGATAGTACAGTCAGCATTAAAAGTTGCTGACCACTTTCAGATTTTCAAAATCGCTTAAACAAAAGTAACGAGATTTGGATTGAGATTAAATATTAATTTCGGTCGTAAATAAATAACTAGTATTTGTTACAGGATTCCCTGTGCTCCACTCCGCCTGAGTCAGGTCTATGTAGCGCCGAGCCCAGTCCGCGACGGAACTTGCGAGTTGATATACATCAAGCTAACGAGCTGGCGGAACGGTGAGTGCAATATACGAGTATAATAATTGTGCTGTTTATTATCTAATATCTGGTTGACTGAGCTTTGCTCGGTTTTTAAAATGTCTATATCTTGGGAATCGAGCTCTTCTCGAACCTGGGACCTTGATAAATCGATTCCTTGAGCCGAAAAACCCCTAATCTGTTACTTTCATTAAAATCCTTGGAGCCGTTTCCGAGATCCTGATTATATATAAATATACAAGAATTGCTCGTTTAAAGATATTAGATATACAGGGTGTTTCTTTTAAATTGGCCAAAAGGGAGAAATTCGAATCCATAAGAGATACGGGAAAACTTTCTAAGGAACCTTTAGCTCTTTTTTGATGTTGACAATTTCGGCGTTTTTTATTATTTTTTTGTTCTTTATTGAAGACATATAATTAAAAATAACATTTCACTGGGTATAAGTCATGTACAAAGGCGAGCTTAACCCAGAATTGGGTTTTCTTACAGCAAACCTTAGAGAGATAGAGAAAATTTATTTTAGCGAGGACAGATAGGTGTACAACATTCATTTTTGGTCAAGTTTGAGTTGTCCACAGAAATAGGTGAAATTGGCCAATTTTTTTTTTATGCCTTTCGACTCTCTTTAGAGTAAGAATCATTTCATGGAATAGGAAGAAAAAAATTGGGACCGCGGAAGTTGGTCAAATGCAAATTTAATTTTTAAAATTTAAATAATATTGGACCCTTTGCTAGCCTTATTGATCTTTGAGAGACTGTCTGATTTCCGGTCCAAGTAAGTAATGATAAAGTAATATTTCAGAATAATTTTGAAGTTCCTACGAAACATGTCGCATTGTTGGATTTAAAATCGTATGTCAAGAAATAAATATCAGTCCACCTCCCGCGGGACAAGTGCCTTGAATTTATAGAAAAAAAGTTATGGAGAATTGGATTGTCCACATTGTTAGTTGGTTTTCTGATACCTACAATATTTATGAATATAATATATAATAGCAATTGTATGGTCTACGGTACTTTCACAGTTTTTATGTCTTGTGACTGGGACTGTAGCACCATAACTTTGTAGTGTTTAATTATAATATATGTTTGACCGAGCTTCGCTCGGTTTTTAAAATGTCTATATCTTGGGAACCGAGCTTTTCTCGAACCTGGGACTTGATAAATCGATTCCTTGAGCCGAAAAACCCCTAATCTGTAACTTTCATGAAAATCCTTGGAGCCGTTTCCGAGATCCTGATTATATATAAATATACAAGAATTGCTCGTTTAAAGATATTAGATATACAGGGTGTTTCTTTTAAATTGGCCAAAAGGGAGAAATTCGAATCCATAAGAGATACGGGAAAACTTTCTTATGAACCTTTAGCTCTTTTTTGATCTTGAGAATTTCGTAATTTTTTACTTTTTGGTCTAGTTTTAGTTGTCCACAGAAACGGGTGAAATTGGCCAATTTTTTTTATGCCGTTCGACTCTCTTTAGAGTTAGAATCATTTCATGGAATAGGAAGAAAAAAATTGGGACGGCGGAAGTTGGTCTGCAAATTTAATTTTTTAAAATTTAATTAATATTGGTCCCTTTGCTGGCCTTATCTATATATGTATATCCGGTCTAAGTAAGTAATGATAAAGTAATATTTCAGAATAATTTTGAAGGTCACACACAACATGTCGCATTGTTGGATTTAAAATCGTGTGTCAAGAAATAAATATCAGTCCACCTCCCGCGGGATAAGTGCCGTGAATTTATAGAAAGAAGTTGTGGAGAATCGGATTCAGCACACAATTTAGTTGGGTATCTGGTACAATATTTATGACTACTTTTGTTAGCTTGGGTATTACCTGTAATAGCAATTGTATGGTCTACGGTACTTTCACAGTTTTTATGTCTTGTGACTGGGACTGTAGCACCATAACTTTGTAGTATTTAATTATATTTTTTATGTCTTTTGACAATTCAAAAGTGCCTGTAACTGGTCTACTTGAAATAAATGCTTTTGATTTGATTTGATAATGAAAAAAAAAAACGATTCCAAAGAAAAACGCTGCTCCACATTGGGAATTTCTCTTGTATCGTGGGTGCGTTTACAAACTAACATACACAAACACCCAGACCCGGAACTACTACTTTGTAGATCATACAAATATATGTCCCGTTCGAGAATCAAACTCGCAGCACGCTGCGCTGCAGTCTAGTCGCTCAGCCACTGCGATAGCCGTAAAGTCAGTTGTTAAAGTAACCGTTAGATTTAGACCTAATCCATATAATTATTTATGTTTTCGAGCAGATCTGTGAGCGATATCGTCAATACGTGCGACTCCATTAGCAAACACTAGCGATTGTCCATACATTTTCTTCGGCCGGACGCTTGTGTGATATCTGACCGATATCGTCAATCGATGTAATTCTATATCGCGTCGCGACATGTGTAAAGTCCCTTAGACTAAATCCATTTAATCTTTTCCAGTCGTCGGCTGGCCCTAGAGGAGCAACTCTCCCAGATTGGCTACATAGACGGCGAGTCGCCCCGAGCTCGTCCTCCACCCGAGAAGAGACACTCGGCACGACCCGCCTCGCCACGACACACTGACATCGCTAAGAGGTGAGACCACTAATGCCTGAAACTAATTTTATTCAAAACCCCATTCCTTGTGAGGGAGAGGACAGCGTCCTCCCTCCGCCCCAGCCGCAGTGGTAGATGCCCACGCCTCCGACCACCGCAGGCGCGGCCGGCAGGTAAAGGGCAACTCGCTGTCCGACCATGGACCATGCCCGGGTCGACGGCGCATAGGGTTCTACGTGCGCCTCAAAGGTCTGTCTGCAAGATGACGGGGCATCCTTAGAGGGTCAAGGCCTGCCGGGGTCGCGGGACTTACGAGCTACTGTTACTATTAGATTATTAATAAAATAACCGGTTTACTATTAGTTAAAAGCAAAACTTTATTTTATTATATGCAAAACAAAACACGGCTTTAGTGATGTCATAGACAAATTGTACGGGGTTCTCATAGAGCCAGTGCTACCAACTGCCATAGACTATAAAAGATAATAAGAAGGATTATTTTAATATTTTAACAGTTACCCCGGAACATAAGGTCTGGATGATGAATTTATCAAATTAATGAATCCTCCGAAAATTGTCAGACTTGTACTGGACAAAATCTACGGTGTTCTTCAATAGCCCTGTACGTTCCACGGCCACGGTTACCTGATAAGACAGTCCTGCGATCCCGGTAAGCTTTGGCCCCTAAGACCCCGTCAGATTTCTGACAGGTCTTTAAAGCGCGCGTGGAACGTGACACGCGGTCGAGCCGGGCAAAGTCCATGGTCGAACGGCGAGTCACCGATTACTCGCCGTCCGCACGCGATCAATAGGTATATAACAATAAAAGCGATGCTTGCGAATAAGAATGTATATCTACAAGACTACAATATATTAATCTATGTAATTTTCCACAGACTATGCAAAGACCGCGACAGTCCAATGGCCTCTCTAACTGACTTCCCAACTTCACTCGGAAACGTCAAACTCAGGTAAATATATCAAACATACATACAATATATGTTATTTATATATATGTATTATGTGTTGTAGTTTATGTGTCTTATAAGAATAATAAAGCCTCATTTACACGATGCATGCAAGTTGCATGCAATGAACATCGTTGCAGACTAGTTGGGTAGTTTATTGCATAAATAAATAGAAAATATGTTTAGTCCGTGAGAGTATTGAAAAATAATGTACACGTATTTTTGTTTTTCTAAATCAATGTATATTGACAAAGATAAAACGCTTCGAAATTCGGAAGTGGAACTTGTGACGTCATAACGCCTGTAAAATTGTGACGTTTTGTGGTTTTTTAGAAGCGTTATTTCTTCGACAATTTTGGTTAACGTAACAAAAGAAAAAATAGTGGTGAAATATTTTTTGACAATCTATTTAACGGACTTTTTTTTGAGTAAAATAGTCTATTCCTTTGATCAAACATAGTATAGGACGGCAATGTAGTCTCAAACTTGCATGTAACTCGCATGCGATTACATGCATCGTCTAAATGGGGCTTAAATGACCATCACAGAGTTTTGAAGAAGAAAGAGATGTTTATTATTTGTTGTATTATTAGGATAATTTTGTTACTAAAAATGTAGGTAGGTATGCTAAAAAATCATAAGTTGGAATAAAAGAAAGTCATCATTTATTATTTATTTTAAACGTTGCCCTACACTGGGATTTGCGTCGATTTTGAGATAATATCATAATAGTGATGTTACTCAATAATGAATACGATTTTCACCTGAAAAGTAGTATAGCTATTAATGTTTCACTGTCCTATCAATAAAAACCAGTCAGTGTGTTGAAAAGTTACAGTTAATTTCACATTTTTCAGAGGATTCTACTTTAAAAGAAAAAGTTAAAAATGTTACGTCTAATACCCGAAGGACCACATGCGGTTAAACTTAGATGTATCTTCCCTTCTTAAGAGCAAGTCGACAGAGCCCCGCCTCGCGGGACTCCTATTGTTGTGTGGTTTAAAAAAAACCTCCTCTAACCTAAAGTTCCCAAATCGGGGTGCCAGCAAGATCCGAGGCTGCATACCTAGTTCTAGCCGACTAAACCTAGCTCTAACCGAAAATTAGTAGGATACATCTAAGTTTAACCGGTCGGTTACCGCACTTCGGGTATTAGCCGTAACAGATATACGACCAAAAGTTGCAAGAACAACCTTTTGAAGAATTACATTTGCAACCAATGCAAAAATTGCACTTCGTGATTTTCTATGTGACCTTATATTTCTTATTCACACAGTTACAGGCATCTCTATCGTTTTCAAAACTCTGCGTATCTGTCCATTTTATCTGTTTATATGTCTGCTAAGAAAATAATAGAGAAATTCTAAATATTAATATTTTTTTTTTTTATATTTTGAATACTAAATATTGAAATAAATTTTAAAAAAACCTTATTTATACGATGCAAAAAGTTGCATACAAGAATTCAAATGGCATGCAACTTTGATTACATTGTAGTATTTGTTTGATCAATTGAATTTACTGTCCTATAATAATCCGCAGTGCAGCAAAAGTTGCATGCAATTTCTTGCAGCGTGTAAAAAGGTTTTAACACACATACATCGTGTAAATGGTTCTTATAGCAATCATTGGGTACGTTTAGCCGATACAATATCTGAGCAGCACTAAAAGAAAAATGGCGAATGCTGAGTAGCATAGACTGAGACAGCTGTCAAAATGCTTCACTCTCGTCTGAACTCAGCAATGCTGAATGCTGTTCAGCATTGTTGATTTCAGCCTGTAGCCAAACGTCAAGCGACAATCGTTAACGTTCAGCAGTCGCTAATACATTTTCAACTTTATTCCACATTGCATAAAGTTGATAATCTATCAAAGATTACAGATCGTTTTCGTTTGTTTCGTTCGCTATCGCTCAGCAGTCTTTACTAGATTTTCAACTTTATGCGATGGGGTATAAAGTTGAAAATGTATTAGCAACTGCTGAACGTTAGCGATTGCCGCTTGACGTTTGGCTACAGCCTCAGATTTTGTATCGGCTAACGCCCATTGAAACTTGCAGAGTAATAGACACATTAAATAATATATAAACGACAATATTATTTTCGAAGGAGGTTTATAAGTCGATAGTTTTAAATACCTATAATAGGGTCTGGATGTTTGTGTTTGTGAGTTTCTTTGTTTGTAAAACCCACGATAGATGAGAAATTTAAAGAGAGCGGTAACGTTTAAAAAATGAAATCGAATATAATACTGTCGTTTCTATATTAATTTACGCTGAAAATTAATAAATTATCGCAGTTTCAATTGATTAAAATCTTTATCTGTTACCAATCAACGACCAATTTTGCCTATCCTAGTCTTCTAAGGGTGCTCCCACATCTATCGACGCGGAATCGGCTTTTTCCGTCGCCCTTTCTCTTTCTGTCGCTTAGAACTGCCATTTGCTAGACCGAGACAGAAAGCATAATGCGATAGCACGTGGCGGAATCCTCGAGGCGGCCGCGTGCTATCGCATTGTCTCGGTCTAGCAAATGGCAGTTCTAAGCGACAGAAAGAGAAAGGGCGACGGAAAAAGACGATTCCGCGTCGATAGATGTGGGGGCACCCTAAGACGTTCAATCAGAAGCAACCGTCAAAAACAAAGGAACGGGATTTAGTTTGAGATAGACTATTAATTTCCGGCGTTATTAAACAGTGAAATCATAATCGATCATAATAATTATAAATATCACATTATTATAAATAACACGTACATTTGACAAGTTGTGTGAACAGTCATTGTTACTCTGTATTTTTGTATTAATTAGATTTTGATTGGCGGTGTGGATTTATTACAAACTAGCAAACCCGGCGAACTCCGTTTCGCCACGCTTTTCTGTTGAAATTTTTCCTTAATTTTCTTTGCTATAAACCTCACGGAGCCCGAGACCTTTCCAACTAATGCAAAACCGTGGAAATCGGTTCGTGCGTTCTGGAGTTATAGCGTCAGGAAGGAAATCTCGACTTATTTTTTATTGTAGTTAAACAATTTGAAATTTTATATATTTACGTTGTGGGGATATTCAAAATACGTTAGAAATCGGATATCCTAACAATCTATGTAATATCGAATGGAGCGAATGTTTTGATCATTCTTATATTTAAAATTATACTTGTTATTGTCGCCAATCATATTTTGATCAAGTAACAACTTGTCACTGATATGCAAATTGCAATAAACACAAAAATAGAATGGATTTCACGGGTTACTCCAACGCAATCACCTTAAAGTTTATTTTTAAGGACAATCATAAGTGTGTATCTATGACTTTACAGTAAATCAACCCAATAAGAACATCAGAACTTTATATTATTCACCATAATAAATTACAATGACAATACGTACAGCTTGGCAAAAAACTGTAGAAAACCGGAAGTCGCCACTGTCTTCGCGCTACCAGCACTTTGAATGATTTTATTTTAGTTTTTTTCACTTATTACGTTAGTTTTATGGCACAATAATAAATCTAACAAACCTACGGTCTTTGTTTACATCAAATATCAAAGATTTTAAAACATTGTCAGAAAGAAAAAGATTAGCTCCGTTTCAATCCGTTCTGGCCAAGCTTTATACTTGTGTTACCAACAGTAATAAACCCACACCACCAATCACAACCACCCACAATAAATGTGTTAACAATCTAAATTTCCTGCTTACACTGACATCTAACACTTGCAGAGAACGAAACTCCCCACGAAAATCAAAAGCCAGGTACAGTGGCATGCACTTAGACTCCGATAAAACTCCAAACAGACTCAGTTGGCACGGCAAAGATGGCCATTCTACCTTGATAAAGATAGACTGGCCGGCTGAGAACTCAGTCTCAACTCTAACCACAAGCACGATCAATTCTAGTCCTTTAACACCAGTCACACCCATATACGACCCCCTAGAAAGTGATTCTGAAGTAAGCGAAACAAACAAACACACAATACAAATAAAAAGCGAAGTTTGTAGTAACTGCGATCAAGAGAAATGTCTCAAATGCGAGCTCAAAGCGACAGATTACGAGAATTTGAAAGATTTCGCAGAAAATCTACACGATTCACTTGAACATAGTCCTTTACATTCAACTGATATTAGTTACCATAATTTGAATAGACTGTCAGCTGTTTCTAATTCGTCTAACTCTGAGAATGAAAAGAGGAAAGATGATAATGATGTTATGAAAGTCATGACGTCATCACATGAAAGCTCTTCGAGTTATTCTAACGTCAGTTTGACGAAAGGTGACGAGCTTTACGAATGCTACAACTATACAAGACCGAACTACATAAACTTACAATCTTCTAGCACAAGTAAAAGTTCTCCTGGGAGCCCATTGAAAAGTCCGTTAAAATCTACTATAAGTATCACATTCCGATCACCGACAAAATGCAAGAATTATGAAGACACACCCACAAATGATAGGGATTCTGTCTACGAAGATATCGATTTGGAGAAGAATCTGTCTATAGTCGAAGATGCGAGTATACCACAGACTGATGCAAGTCTACCTACCCAACAGGCTTGCCAACCTGAAGATATACAGGATCTAATTATCCTGGAGACGCCAACGGAAACTAACTTGGATGACGATGTGGATGTCTACAGCCAAGTCAAGTTCTTCAAAAAGAGTATAGAGGAAGTCAACGCAATGCTACTACCAGAAGACAGACATTACGAGAACATCGCATTTGAAAAACAAAATGATTATGAAAATATAAACGTTGACACCCTCAAAATATGTGATAAGGATCTTATAAATGAAGATGATAATAGTAAAGATGTTGTCGAAAACGGAAATTTTAAAACTATGAATGTTAGAGAACTTGCTATAAGATTTGAGAGTCCCACAGAACAGAAATCCGCCTTTACCTTCGACAAATTCAAAGCGGAGATCAAATATCCGAGCTTAGAACGCAAAGACGAGACACGAGTCATAGAAATTAATAAGAAAATTGACTTCAAAACGCCAACAGTATCGCCAAAATCTTATAAGCTATCGAAAAATTCTCATAACGCAAGATCGCTGGACGAGAACGCGTTTATAAAAGAATTTGGTAACGACTCCAACGTTGATAGACGGAAAAGTTTAGAAGTCAAAACTTCAAGTAAAAAGCTGCCTGATTTAAATCTAAATATTGACCACGAACATAAAGTAGTCATAACGCCAACGACAGAAAATAAAATTTCTTTAATACAACGTTTTGATCGTCCTGAAATCAAAAATATAATACCGTTAGACGATAAGAAACTTAGTCGGGAACGTATAGAAAAATATAAAGAGGAACGGAGGAATTTTCTTCGAGAAAAATACAGTTCGCAGTCTTTCCGATCGAATCCCGAACAACTGACTAGAATAAAGATTAGGAAAGATAAGGAGGATAAAATTGAGAGTTGCGAGAGATTAAAAGATGAGTTGCCTAAGTTTGAGAGGAGAAACACGGTGGATCTAGGACAGAGACTAAGGTTTAGCTTAGCTAAAAGCAGTAATAATTTGGAGTCCATTCCGTCGCCTGCTAGTCCGGATAGAGAATTTCGGGACGAAAGGAATTTTGAAAGGTAAGTTGAAAAAATGGATTGGGAGATATATTTTTTTGGATGAAATTGAAAGAATATTAGTTTTTGTTTCGAAAACTTGAATAAATATATTGTTTTTGAGGTTTGAAGTCCTATTTGGATCAAATTCTTTGAGAAAATATTAAAATGAAAAACAATACTGTATTTGCTTTCTCATTGTATGAAAAAAAGGTATCGGAACCAGAACGTAGATTAAATAATAATCGTAATAAGTCAAAACATACATTTAGGGATTTTTGTGCCAAATTGAAATAAAAAAGAATTCATTCTGTCTGGCATTTATTTAAGTTATATTTTAGCCTTTTCGTAAAAAAAAAAACTAGTGACTCGTCAATACGATAAAAAAAATAGGCGCACAAATAAATATACCTCCCAAGCCACTTCTTCTATATATTTTCTGTTTGATTTTTTGTTTTGTTGTACCATTGGCTTTAAATTGTGGAATATAACATCGTAACTGTAGTTTTGCACAAAATTCTATGTGTATTATGGTTCAGTACAATGCTTAGTTTTTGTTGTTATACAGGTAAACATACAATTAGCGGTATACTTGAAATTGGCAATCTTACTTGAAACTTGAATTCAAGTATACTGTTATTTGTAACTTACCTGTTCGTTTTTGTATTGAACAATTCGGAAATTCCGTATTTTTTGTTGTAATAAAACGGGTCTTCTTTAAATATAATTTACTTTTTCGAAATTATTTTTTGTTATTTTCAGGGTTATATATTTTATGTTCAATATTATTAATTTTGTTTTTTTTTTCTATAGGAAGGAAAAAGTATCTCCCTCATACAACATTCGTGATATGACAGCGATTTTTGAACAAAAGTCACATCCACACACTGGTTGATATACCAATATTATGATAAGTATTTAAGTTTACCATAATCTGTGGTGAGACTTACGGTAATACCTGTACGTACAGGTAAGATTGCCAAAACTTCCAAAATATGGTAAAATGTGTGTAAAAAAGTATTGGGGAAAATTGCTACGATATTTAATTGTAACATATGCTATGCGATTTATAATAGGCACTACTTGAAACTAAGTTTGTCGAAATTACCAAATAAATGTAGTGGTAAAGTGTGTGTAAAATTCTCACAATGAACTTAGGGGAATGAATAATTTTGAATCATATTGCTATCAAAAAAGGATATAGGTACCTGTAACTTCAAGTAAAATTACCTAATATTTGGTAAATCGTGTGTAAAAAAAAATGGTGAAATTGTAACAATAATGGAGTGTAATTGATACCATAAAATTTGAGCCTACGCTATGCGATCAAAGCTTTTCATTTGGGTATATTTCCATAAGTTACCAAAATACGGTAAATTATGAATTTGACCTGTGGGTGAAATCGTCACCTGTTTCAAAAATAATAACTCATTAGGTATAAAACATACCACAAAATTATATTGTATTTAAATAATTATTAAGCTTGCTTTTTTGGTAAGATTTGTTATTTATATTTAATCTAAATTGTGAAGTTTGCTAAATCAAAAAAATATTTGAGTTATTTTTATGTATTTTAAAAAGTGACATCGTCATAAAATTTAGACAAAAAATATTAAAAAAGTTGGTAAACTTACCGCTATTTACTGAATATGTAAAAAAAATATGATTGTAAGGTTTTTTTTTGCTAGAATTTAGAGTGCCTAAGGTTTTCTAGTTGTAGACGTCAGATAGGCAAAAAATATACCGGTATTTTTGCGGTATTTTTTCCGGTAAAATTGCCAAAGTCTCACCACGGTCGCCATTTAAATTGTTATCTTGTATTTTAACAAAATGAAACTCATTTTTATTGTGAAAATATTAGTTTTAAGTTATATAAGAATGTATTTATTTGTTTTTCAACATACATAGTTGTATGTAAGTTTTCGTTTACTGAAATATGTAGAAAGCCTTGAATAGATCAGATATAGTTTCATATTGCATAGATATAAAACTATTCCTTAGGGTGCTTGTACACGATGCATGTAACCCGCGCTAGTAAAGATACGCGTTACCCGCACGAGTAACATGCGCAAGCTACTTGATCAAGTTACCTGCGGGGTGCTTGTACACGGCGCATGCAACTCGCACAAGTAAAGGTGCAGATTTACGGTTTACCCGCGCGAGTAACATGCGCAAGCTACTTGATGAAACTACCCGCGGAGTGCTTGTACACGGCGCATGTAGCTTGAGCATGTTGAGGCACTTGCGCGGGTTACATGCGCCGTGTACAAGCACCCTTATCGATGGAATGGAAAAAAAAACATCACAGATTAAACTTTTTTCGATTTTTGCGTGTAACGATGGGCAAAGGCCCTTTCAAAACTACATCTATGTATATTTAAAAACAAATTAAATATTTCGTAGTTATATAATAAGTCACTTGTTTCGTTAAATTATTTATTGATGTTTTTTTTTTACTAATATTATTATTATTTTTGTCGTTTAATCATCACAATTTTTGATTGGATTTTGAAGTGGTATTTAAAATTATATCACGCTTATAATTCCCAAAGTTTTAGGCAGAGATGTACTTAATAATAGACCTACATTTCTAGCTCTTTTTTTGCCGTTGGTCCCGGCTGTCATTTGTATATCTTTGACAGTCGTTACTGTTAGTCAGAAGCTCTAAAGTCTGACAGCTAGTCTTACCATGGGGTATCGTATTGCTCAGTTACTGGGTTGTGGAGGTCTGATAGATAGTCGCTCCATGTAAAATACTGATATTCAGCTGCATCTGGTTCGACTGGAAGCCGACCACAATATAGTTGGGAAAAGATTAGGCAGTTAATCATGACCTGGATACATTTTTGCGCGCACAATTGATCAGTGCACTGTTTATTTGTGTCAACTCAATTCAGTGAAAATGTTCAAGTACAAAAGGGGTAATCAAATGTACACACAGCTTTGCCGATGGAAACAGAAGCTAAACGCAATACCTGCTTAGTACGCGCACTGCTAAAGTGCGCGTACAAATGTACCGTACTACCATTGTGATGGAATCATACCATATAATTCTAAGTTGGTATCGCGTTTAGTCTTTGTGTCCACCGGCAAGGCTGTAAGAAACTTTTATACGCGCACAGTGCAGTAAATCAAAAAAAAATAATGTAAAAAACAAATTGTGCGCTAAAATGTTCACTTAACTAAGCCTAGCAACGTGCGCGTACAATTAACGAGTCTACTACTCACGTGTGCACGTACAAAAGTATCCAAGTGTGCGCGAGTGAGTGGACTAGAGTGAATATCGGTTCCGCATACCGAAGGAATCACACTGGGCCCACGTGGTGGATTATGGCCCACTCCCTCACAAAGAGGAGGCTTGTGTCCCAGCAGTGGGAACATTATAGGCTGATGATGACACTTCTGCCTTACTCCTTGGGAATTACAAACGTGATGTTATAAGTCTACCGTTTCAAAATTCAAAACAAACAAGTATTATTATTATATGATATTGTAAACAATATAATTCTCAGACATAAGTTGTTTTTACGGGAATCTCTGTATTAAATTCTCAATGGATATGATGTTATTCGAATATGGACTCTAAGGTGAAGGTTATAGGCGCCTTTTTTCTATTTTATAGGAAAATTATGATTGTTCCTTTGACATTTTGTGGTGATGAAAGGTTGGATAATACTTTATAAGGAGAAAAATCTAAATTAAATTGTTGGAAAATTGAAAAAAATAATATTTAAAAATTAAAGAATGTACACCTGTTTTCTGAAATAACACAAAGAGTTTGTAATGTATTGCCAAATATAATTAAAAAAAAATTCTAAATGAATTGTGTTGAATTTTTTTTATATAAATTGCAAAAAAAAAAGCCTCAAAAAGAGCATGATTTTATTATTTTTATAATGATTGTAAGAAATAAATGGATATCATTTTATTTACTTATAAAAAACCAAAACACTTGACATAACTTTCAAAAATTTTATATTTATTTTTTTACTAATTACCTACAAATTGTGAAACTTCTCCTTTTTTTGAAGTCAGTTAAAAAAAATCAACTGAAATAATATTTAGGTGTTCCGTAGCATTAGCGAAATTTGGAATTAACCTGTTTTTTATTTGATCGCCTTATAAAGTATTATTCAATCTTTTATCATCCCCCTTTATATTTATTTAAAAAGGTAATACTCGTATTATAAACCTTTGTGACATTGAAAATCCTTTAATCTCGTATATAAAAGGTTTCGAGCAAGTTTGCATAAGAAGGCGCCAATAATATTAATTTGACGGGCATTATGTAAGTTAAAATGGGTTTTACTTTGACTAGAATAAAGTTCATTTTTGTCAGTCAACTTAATCAAGATAATACAGTACACGTTTTATAGGAAAATAAACTTTATGAGTATGATTTTAATGTTTATAATCGTTTGAAACACTTCTCCATAGCTGGCTTTAAGGAATATGAAGGTTAACTTTACTAAAATAAGGTCTATTTTCGTATAAAACGCTTCTGTATTTAGTTTGACTAGTCTGAAATCTCAAAAAGCGTGAGAAAGGCATTAAAATCTACGATTTTAGTGTTGTATGATATTTAACGTGTCATAAAAAGTGTATGAACAGATGTATGAATGTGTATGAGGCGAAAGAAGTATGTAAGGAACTACCACCATGGGAAGAAGACGTATTCTAAGTGAAACCCATTTTAATATTGCCATTTAAAAGAAATATTGTGTTGCCATATGGAAAAAAATATAAATAAATAAATAATAAAAATGCATTTATTACTATATTTTTGTAAGCAGTATTTATTCGATAGAATAGAGGCTGTATAATACTTGAATCTTATAGAAATATAATAAATAAAGACTATGTAATGTGAAAATATGACAAAAAAAAAATACGTAAGAAATGAATCTCGGGAACAATTCTGGCTTCATGTCAGATTTTTCTGTCAAATTGTCAGATTTATTTGACTTGGTGTCAGAATTCTCTGACACTACGTCAGAATTTGCTGATAAAGTGTCAAAAAATTCTGATAACGTCAGAAAATTTTGAAAACATGGAAGGATTTTCTAATAAAATAGAAATTGCATAGTCGATATTATATTTAGATATGGTTGAATAAAAATAACATAGCTTTCTTTGTATATAAATTCGCACCTCTCTTTTTTGTAAAAAGTCGGTAAATGGAGTCGAAAACATATTTAGTTTGTGTACATTTAAAATTATTATAGAAGTAAATAAATAAACTTTTTTCTCTGAAATGAATTGATTATATTTTTAACTTTCTACTATACTAAAATTAGATAAATATATGAAGAGTTAACTAAATCGTAATTCGTTTACACGCATTTAGCGTTTAGTTGCATTAACTGGCCAAATGGTATATTACTTTGTGTAATATATTTCATCACCACTACTCTCAAAACGGTGAAGGAAAACATCGTGAGGAAACCGGCATGTCTTAGAACCAAACATTCGAAGACATGTGACATCTACCAACCCGCACTAGGCCCGCGTGATAGATTATGGCCCACTGCCTCTCATAGAAACCTGTCCCAGAACTGGTAACAATACGGACTTATTATACTATAATATCAAGCCTTTAATACTAGCAGGGTTCGACAGAATGGGGAAGGCCGGTCAAAGCTAATTGTAGATGGCGCCACCATAGCTAAGTCCTAATCCGACCAATGACGTAGTACTATTTTGAAGTAGTACCTATAAGATTTGAACCAATGACGATGCTTGGAACAAGCTATACTAGCGCCATTAGTTCCCCAGTTGCCATCCTCATTGGGCGTGCGGACGGCGAGTAATGGGTGACTCGCCGTCCGATCATGGACCATGTCTGGGTCGAAGCGCGTCGTGTTCCACACGCATTTCAAAGAGCTGTCTGCAATATAACGAAGCCTCCATAGAGAACTTAAGCCTTCCGGGGTCGCGGGATTATCCAAACGGATAACCGTGTCCCCTATATTTTTTACTCATTAAGTACTCTTATTTAATAACCGATGAACTGTCGTAAATTGTAAGAAAAAAATATTAATAAATTCTGCGACTAATAACACCATCTAGTGTCAAGTAGAAAAAACAAATAAAGGCTTATGAGCAGACCGTTTTGATTATTTTTTTCTTACAACTTACGACATTTTACCATTAAGCCTCATTTAGACGATGCAAGAACTCGAACGCGAGTTGCGTTACATTGCGGAATTTATAGTTAGAACAAATTCAGTTAATGAAACAAATGCCGCAATGTAGTGAAACTCGCATACGAGTTCTTGCTCCGTCTAAATGACGCTTTAGTGAAATACGAATACATAATGAGTAAAATTATTAGGCATGCTCCCGTGACTTCAACTTCAATGCCAGCTGGAATTTTAGCGTGGTCGTGTTGGGAAGCAGCCTTCCTAGCACGACCTGAATATCTACGGTAATTGAGAGGTACAAAATTGCTAATAAGTGGTATAAAATAGTAAAAATTAAAAGGAAGTTATTACCATCAAAAGTTAAAGTGAATGTGTTCACGGTCGTGCTAGGAAGTATAACACGATTCGGGTAGGTTAACCTGATGGAGTTACACCACCATTTTGCAAGTTATAAATGTCAACTAATACTAAATATGTGTAAACAAAAGTAAAATAAGGTTCCTGTAAGGAATTGAAACTTTGTATGTCTTTGACTCGATTGAAATCTTATATACAGACAATAATCATTTATATCTGAAAAATATCATCTTCCAAAAGTTTATAAGGGATTTTGAAGCTAAATTTTCCGGTTTTGTATTATTATACGCTGTGCTTAGTCGGTGGTGGGTACTACTGACAGTATTCCTAAAAAATATTAATATACCAGACATTAAACTCTAAACGAGCAATAGACGGGACATCACGAAGAAATTTGTGATCCAAAACTTTTTACCAATAGGTAAAAAGTCCCTCAGTCTAGTAGTCGCGTTGCTATGCAACGCTTAGATAGCGCTACTAATGCACGGCTTCAATAATTTTGTATGACAATTTTCCAAATGCCCGCTCTATAGGTTCTTTTAAATCTCTTTGTAATATACCCGTTTTATGCTCATAAGCCCTATTATAAAGGGACGTAAATCTGGCAAATTTAAGGAATACTAAACTATTATATCTATTTAGCCGTATTTTCATATATATTTCAGATTACTGGTTAGTTACTAAAATATTACTGTCAAACCACAAGAAATATAAACATCTGATGAACAATTTGTCTAAAAACCGGTCAACGTAAACACGACATTTCACGTTGATTTAAGAGCCGTTTTGCAGTAACACATTTTTAGAAAAGCGTTCACAGAAATTTACATATTCGTAGATAAAGTTTAACTCAATACTCTACAACTTCATTTAAAAAACAAGGTATTGAAGATTAAAAAATTGAAGTTCTTGGTCTATAAACCTACTGTCAAAATAATGAAAACAATTTCTTCCAATTCGTAATCTATATTCATGTAATTATGTGTACCGTATGCAAAGAAATAAATCGTCTAATGTGCACTCACTGTATTGGGCTCGCGAGGCAAAAATCGCGAGCCGCATATGAATGTTGCCTCGCGAGCCGCGTATGAAAGTTGCCTCGCGAGCCGCGTATGGAAGTTGCCTCGCGAGCCCATGAAGTTTGCCTCGCGAGCCCGTGCGACTAATTTGGACGCGGCTAATAACTAATATATCATTACATGGTGGACATTCCTCAAGTACGTACAAAGCATTTAGCCAATTCGTAATAGGTAAGGAGTGGAATTTCCCGATAGCTATAACCTTGTGGTCTTCAAGTCAAGAGTGAACAGGTTACTTCTAGACAAGCGTGCTTCATCGTCGACCACATCTTCGCTTACCATCAGGCGAGATAGTCAAACGCGAACTTATCGAAAAATATTTTACATGCAAAAGTTTGAATTTAAATCTTTGCAGTGCACATAATTTTAAAAACCAACTGTTGTGACATTGCCAAATCGTATTTTTCTCTTTCAAATAATATTGTAATGAACTCAGATCAAAGAAATAGGCAGATAAAACGCTCAGAACACGCGAGTGGGTCCACCAAAGTTAATAATGTTTTTGTTCCATAATGTTTTCTTTGTTTTTGAGAACAACTTTTACAATGGTTAAAGACACGTGACGGCATATTTTGGCAAACAACAACAACGACGCGCAGCTTGGTACGATGCGTAGCTTGGTACTGTCGCGACTTTGTACTAGATTTTGATTTTGTATTAACTTTGGTGGAACCACTCGCGTGTTCTGAGCGCTCTATCTGCCTATTTCTTTGATCTGAGGTAATAAAGAATCATATAATAAGCAACAGGATCAAAACCTCTAGCTAAGATAAAATAAACAATACCTAAATCGTATAAGTGAACAAGGATATTTTGGCGCGTGTCTGGCACCAGATTTTTTTAATTTTTTCAATTTTATTTTACGAACTCTAAAAGCGTTTCAAAGTGAAGTGTCAAAATATCCTTGTACTTCTGTTCTTCATTATTCTTGTCTCCATTCAACATCAAATGCAAGAAAGAGATGGAAACATCTCTACTGATAAGTAAAGTTTATGAATCTCGGCATTTTAATATTAAGAATTATAAATATAATTAAAACTATGTAAAATTGTAACAAAAATATATGATAATAATGTGTATTTTTTATTGGTTAACTACGATGTTTGGTATGTAGGTAGTTTTTAAAATTTATTTGTAATAAATAAAATTAAATAGGTGTTTAAAAATTGTATTGGTGACTTTTTTAAAGTGATTTTATGAATCTGAGGATCGTTTTCATGATACTATCATTAGCCGGTTGAAAATTGTATTGGTGAACTTTTTTTAAGTGATTTTTTGAAACTGAGGATCGTTTTCTCATAATGATAGTACGTCGTAAATGAACAATGTATCTCGATCGAAATCTTGATCAAGACTATAAAAAACAGCCGTCACGAATCAGGATTTGGATTAAAACACAATATTAATTTCGGGCATTGCAATCTAAGAACACGGAATAATTGCTCTTTAAAATAGTTTAGTTTTATTTTAATTTAGTATTATTATATTAATTTATATAGTTTAGTTAAGGATTAATTTAAAATGTACTGTAAAATTGTGAATATACTTTTTACTTAGAACACGGAACAGGTTTTGGATTGAGATACAAAATTAATTTCTGGCTTTAGTCAGTTCAAAAACTTATATTTTCAAATAGATCTATTATTACTTTGTATTTTGTAATTTTTGTGATTTATCGAGCGACCCGCTTTGGCTTCGCTCAGTGCAATTTGAATATACAATATAGCCTATAATACTTGCTGATAATCGAGCTTATTTTAGATGAAAGAATTAAGAAAATCGGTCCAGTAGTTTTTGAGTTTATTTATTACAAACAAATAAAAAAATATGTCACAGTTTTCAAAAAGGAGGTTTTTCAATTCGGTTGATATTTGTAATGTTGTACACCGATAACTAAGTTTCTGGTTCGATTTCTGCGATTGTTTTTTTTTGTTTGTTGCCCATATATTTGTCGTTTTTGTATAAAAATGGATACTTATATACCGAACTATGTACTCGTAGTTTACTAATAATTTCTCTATTTAAAAAAAAAAGTGAGCTTTAAAGCGTTTCCACTTATGATGGCTATGGAAGCAGATGGCGCCACTGAGCGCTCCTTTGTATTTACTATATTGTAATATAAATATTTCATAATTGTCGGCTTTGTAGATGTAGGTTATGACGAATAAAAAGTGTTGCGGAATTTTTGTATTTTATTTTTCCCTATTTTTTTAATACTTTCGTTTATGAGTATTTCCCTGCCGCAGTTTCCTGGTATCCACAACTTTTAACCGATTCGTTGCGATGTCTAATTTCGCTAACTTCTACCTGTGACGTCGAACAAAATTGAATCACGAAACATCGATTTTAAAATGACACACATCCGTGCCTAACACCACACGCAAAAGAAAGTGATGGCACTGAAACGTGCCCTCCGCAACGAATCGGTTAAGCCTCGTATTCAACAGTTGATCAACGTTGTTGATTATCATCATCATCAGCCTATAAATGTTCCCACTGCTGGGACACAGGCCTCCTCTCTGTGAGAGGGAGTAGGCCCAGTGCGGGTTGGTAGATGTCACGTCTTCGAATTTTTGGTTCTGGGACATGCCGGTTTCCTCACGATGTTTTCCTTCACCGTTTTGGGAGCAGTTGTGATTAAATAATTTACACAAAGTAATGCGCCTGGCAGGGTTCGAACCCACGACCTGGCAGGATTCATAAGTCGGGACCGATAACCACTGGGCCACCACTGCTCTGCAATAATACATGTCGAATACGAAAAAAGTATAGAGTAACCTAATCTATAATCAAGTTGTTTGAAGTTAAGATAAAAGCCTTATTTTTACCCGACTGCGCTAGAAGGAGGGGTTATGTTTTTTGCTCTCTGTTCGCTAGCGTGCCCCTATGTTTAAACATCAAAGTTAAAGATAAGACGTTGATGAACGACGAAAATGTTGCTGGAAACTTTGTTTAAATCGATATGGGTCGTCCACACGCCAGTCTGCGTAAAAATGTTGCTCGAGGAAGTAGGTAGTGTATTATTTTATCATTGCTCCACACAACCGCAATATGTTTATGATAAGTGCAAACACGTCTTCCATGTTTCTAAACAAATTTTTACAATGAATACGAGGCTTTTAAGGTTCAAGTCAAAAGTGAATATGTTATTTCTAGGCAAGCGTGCTTCACCTTCGACCACATCATTTACCGACAGGCGATGTAGTGGTCAAATGCGAAATAAAATAATAAAATCATTTTTTTGCGCTTGGCCTAGCTGTAACCCTAGAGAAGCAAAGATAAAGGCGCTCCCTGACCGCGACCATTCACCTGTAATGTAATGTTACAGATTCGAGCATTTCATCAGTGAGGGAGGAAAATCGAACATCATAAGGCCGAGACTCCACCAAAGCTGTGCAAGTCGAGACGTGTTTTGAACAACCAATAGAATTGCGTTGTCGGAGTGGAGCTGTGTCAATAACGCAATTCTATTGGTTGTTCAAAACACGTCTCGATTCGCACAGCTTTGGAGGAGTCTCGGCCTAATGCGCATCTTGTAAAGATACAAAACGAGTTTACGCACAGGTTCAGGGTAATCTTCAAGGTTAAGCTCGGTTCGGCTCCAAACCTTGGAGCCCTAGCCAATGGCACCGGGTACTTTTGACTCCGCTCCCACACAAGAACAAAATTTTTTTTAGAAATATTTAAATAGTTACAGACTCCAGCACATAAACCTACCACAAACTATCAAATTTCTTTAATAGATATTCAACCATATCACAATAGTGGAAGGTTTATGTTCGATTTGGTAAAAAATTACAGATTGGGGGTGGTTGACCTGGTGGAGTGTGTACAAAAAGTAAGAAGATAAATAAATAAACATAAATGCGCTCCCTTGCCGCGAGCATTCACTTGTAACGTTACAGATTCGAACATTCGAAGACAATATAGCATCAAATTGCGCACTTTTGTGTTACATTACAGGTGAATGCTTGCGGTGAAGGAGCGCCCTTATAATAACGTCGTATACCAGATTAGAATTACATGCCTACTTACCATAAAGTTGTGTACTGCTATGTAGCGAATGGGCACAACCTGCGCTGGAGAGCTGTTGTCTGCGTCTGAGTTGATTCAAGAACCATTGCAATTTCACCTTTTAACTTTTTCCCGTCTTTACTCATAGCAAATTAAATTTTACTTTGTTTTTGAACTATAACTGTAGATGCGTAGCTTTAAGTTCTGGTAATTTACTGTTAAAAAACCCATTTTTAAATCCAAGGTTTCATCTTCAACTGCTTCTGTGATTTAAATTTATACTGTAAACCTACCCACTGCAACGAAATTGTCTTAAAATGATTTTTTTCGGTAAGTAGCTTACTGTTGGTGGCGTTATATTTAAATACTTTTAAGAGATTAATCTTTTAGAGCACACGTTTGATATTAACACCATTTAATAATATTTTTTCACTTATTTTTAACCACTGCACTTTTATTTTCACTTTTTATTTATTTCATTTGCCTACCCTCGTCCGCGTGCCACTGAAGGGTGCCAACTAAAAATCACAGATTATATATCTTTTCTAGTGGTCACGTGGTCATTTCGTTGTGTAATGTTGGTCAAATTGAGATTGCAAGTACATGTTTTTGAATGTAGGCTATGGTCATAGATAAATATTTGAATTTAGAATTCGTCATCAACAAATTCCAAATTTTAAATATTTATTTGTCTGCTGAAATCCATCGCGCTGGGTGCCGTTCATGTTCTATTAAATAACCGTGGCCCTGGAACGTAAAGGGCTAATCAAAGAACATCGTGGATTTTTTGTCAGTACGAGTCTGAGAATTTTACCTTTATTTTACCACATTAAAAAAAAGGGTGTAAAATCAAACGAATACATTATAAAAGCATTATTTATTTACAAAGTGGAACTATACGTAATACTATAAGAAATTTTGTGACAATTCTTTTGATATTTTTATTTAGCTTGAAAGACGTGTCACCTGCAAATAGGCTTCTAGAACATTACTAATTATGAAGTAATATTTCAAAATAAAAATCTATTTTAAATATTGCGTTTTATTTATTTAAATATATAAACGTATGCCCTCGATGCGAGCATTCACCTGTAATGTAACGTTACAGATTTTCTAATTTCATCATTGAGAGAGGAAAATCGAGCATTACTATGCGCACCTTGTAATGATACAATGTGTAATACCTTGATACAACTTGTAACATCAATGTACTTCACTTGTAATTAAAAGTGTCCAAGAGTCTGGCGGACCGCTTACGTTACATTACACGTGAATGCTCGTCAGTCAGGGAGGTAGTATTGTAATTTAATGCTCAAAGTCGAATCTGTAATGTTACATTACACGTGAATGCTGGTGTGGGAGCACCTTTAAGTGTGAGAAAGAGACAGAAAATGAAACAAAAATAGAATAAAATTACTTAAAAGACGTGAAGTGTATTTTTAATAATAATATTTACAGTTTGAAATTAAAACTATCGTTACAATACTTTTTTAAAACGTGCCTAGCTACTAAGACTTTAAACTATTTTTTTCTTTGTTTTTAACACACAAACGCATTGCATATTTATCTTATAATAGATAATTTTAAAATTTAAACTAAAAACAGGGAATATTGAAAACTTTTAACTGGAGGCGCGCGAATTGTATGCTATCGGATTCTGATTTGCCATTCGTTTCACAGATCACAATTTAGTACAATGGCAATGTCCTAAAAGCGCTTCCTCACCGCGATCATTCACCTGTAATGTAACATTACAGATTCGAACATTTCATCAGTGAGTGAAGACAATCGAGCATCAATCACAACGCGCACCTTGTATCAAATCTATACCAAATATACACGAATGCTCGTCAGTCAGGGAGGTAGTATTGTAATGTAATGCTCAAAGTCGAATCTATAATGTTACATTACACGCGAATGCTCCTGGTGGGGGAGTACCTTTACATTTAGACGAAATGAATGAATTAATTGAATGAAACCTCCAAAGTATAATAAAAGTTCTAAAAACCTAGAAACTGTTAGACCGATACTAATAAAACATGTCTAAAGAACATCATTATCAGCCTATAATGTTCCCACTGCTGGGACACAGGCCTCCTCTCTGTGCGTAGGCCATCATCCATCACGCGGGCCCTGTGCGGGTTGGAAGATAACACATGTCTTTGAATTTGATGGTTCTAGGACATGCCGGTTTCCCCACGATGTTTTCCTTCACCGTTTTGAGAGCAGTGGTGATGAAATAAATTACATACAGTAATGCGCCTGGCATTCAAATCGTGCGCCTCCTCTAAGTATTTAGCTTACAAGCAAACATTTCAAATTTTTAAATTCAAATTTAAATATTTTTAAATTTTAACAATTTCATAGCACCTCGTTTCACTAATTGATTTTGAACTAATTTTAAGCTTTGGTGATAATAATTAGGGAAATATTACTATTTTTAAGAAAACTTAAGTTATTTCTAGACAAGCGTGCTACATAGTCGCTTATTCGATATCAGATCTTTCACTCGAGTGAATGGTTCACTCGAAGTCTCTCGAGTGAACCGTTCACTTTTATGTTTCGTTGTATTTATTTAGATTTTATGATAAAAAAAGATTACACCTATGCAGGCATGAATTTCTTTAAACGGTTTTTAATACATACAAAACACAATAAAAAAAACTTTTAAAATTTCTGCTTGCATAACTGACTTATTTGTTGAATTTTTACCCGACTGCGCGCATTAAAGGAGGGTAAACTGTTTATTAAAAAAAAAAAAAAAACCGTCATGCCTACTTACCTTTTTTGTTGACTGGGCCATTGACAATCGCCAAAATCTATATAGTTGGATCAAATTTAAATTATTTTATTTTTACACTTTAAATCCACACTGCGTTCGAAATTTTCTACAGAAAATGAAAAATCTGATATCAGTTTACCATTTGGGCAGATCAAAAAGCGATGTTAAAATCTAAATCAATAACATACTAAGCTGTAAATTTAAAAGTTTTTAAATTAATTTGAAATATTTTAAAATCTACTTTGACAATCATTCGAAATCTACTCTTAAATTTTTGTTACTATTTCTTAATTTAATTCATACATACTTTTCAACAGCACACAACATACAAAATTATTTTTTGTTTATGCGAAACCCGATACACCTGTCCAATATTTTTGTGTAAAGAATCTATGTACAACATTTTAAAACCGTATCATAAAAAATCATAAATTTATAAGCTTGCATATTACCTGGTTGTCCGTTCAAAAACATGCTCATTTCGCGGTACACCCGCGTAAACCGCGTCTCCTGTGTTATACACTCGTGATAATAGTTTGGCATTAGGTACCTAACCGTACGGTGATTGTATTGTAATTAACCGGTAATAAAATTTAACCAAAACATTTTTGAAAAAAAATTAAAACATGGTGTAAAAATAGGGTAGTTTCCAGGGTCAAAATAATAACATTCTATTTAGTCCGTATTTTAGATTATAGAAAAATATTGGACACGTATTTTTTCTTTTTTCGATTAAACAAAAAAGAACAAAGATAATAGCCTATTTAAGTTACCTCTGCGCGAAAAATGCCACGCATCGTGACGTCACACGTAACTTTAATAGGCTATATCTTTGTCATTTTTGGTCTAATTTACAAATAAAAAAATACGTGTCCCTTATTTTTGAATAATCTAAAAGACAGACTAATTACATTTTTTTAGGCAACTAGCCTATTATTGGAATCAAATCAGTTACTGATTCTGAACAAACTATATTCAGGTTTCGCATATACTAAAAATAATGTTGTATTACATAAGACCACGCTAGTAATCCCAGAAGAGTTAGGTAGAGGTGTACATAATACCATATTTCACCACTTTCATCATAATTAGTGAAACATTTTTTAATAACATTCCACAACTTACTATCACACAACGCCATCTAGTCCCAAGCTAAGCAGAGCTTGTGTTATGGGTACTAGACAACTGATAAACATACTTATATATTTCTAAATACATACATATTATAGATAAATTACACCCAGACACAGAACAAATGATCGTGCTCATCACACACACATTTGTCCAAGGTGGGAATCGAACCCACGAACCCTTAGCTTAGCAGTCAGGGTCACTAACCACTAGACCAACAGGCCAGTCAGATATGAACCGTTGTAATAGATGGCGAGCCTATTACCATTTTACCATTAATGTTCAAGACTTCAAATTCCGTAAAAATACTAAAAAAAACCTTGAAGAAAAAACCCAATTAATGGGCAACTCGCTGTCCGATCATGGCCAGGTCCACGGCGTGTTGTTGTTCCACGCGCGCCTCAAAGAGTGTCAGCATGATGGGGTCAAAGCCTGCCGGGGTCGCGGAACTAACGAATTACCGTGACCCCGGAAAGTAAAGGGCTATTGAAGGACACCGTGGATTTTAGTCAGTACAAGTCTGACAGTCCCTCCTACCCTGCCCGGGGTGGGAGGACTCATCTGTTGATTTTCAAAGCTTCTCGAGTTGGGAATCAAACCTATATCTTAGGGTTCCGCAGTCGACAAGGATCCCTTATAGATTCGCCATGTATTAGGTACACCTCTGCTTATTTCTTCGGGTATTACAGGCGTCATGTTATATTAATTTTAAAACTACTATAATAAAGTGACTTTTTAAATCTAATAACAGTACTAAAAGTCGGCCAATTTCTTAAGTTTATAATAAATACTTTCTTTTTGAGCACAATTTTGTCATGGAGGATAATTTTTCTTTTGTGAAAAAATGAGCGAGAAATTAAAGTATAAAAGTAAAGAAAGATTTAAGAGGTTTTAAAAAATACAGCATATTTTTTAAACTAATCAGATAATATTAAATAGGTTTTTAAAACTTTAAGTTTCGTTAATTTTTCTGGTGTTATTTTTAAGAAATATTTTTAAACGAACATTTAAATTCTTTTAAAAATATAAATTTTTAAAATTTACAAACAGAAAGAAAGGAAATTTAAAATACATTAAGGCTTCATTCATTCTTCTTACATTAAAATACATTAATTCTAGTAATTATTAGTGCTATGACTTGGTTCACCTTAATGATGTAAACTTTATGAATTATATTTGCAATGGAATGAAAAACATTTTAAATTCGTAATAGTGATATTTTAAAACTATTCAAAACTGTGAAAGAAAAAATAAAACTAAAAAAAACCCAATAACATAAGAACTGATAGAAACGGCTAAACCGATTTTGATAAAACACATCTAAAACGCTGGAAAAGTTTAATTCAAATAAAAAAACTGCTTTTAAATCGGTTCACCTGTTTAAGAGCTACGGTGCCACAGACAGACACACATATTTGTATAAGGAGTTACTGTGTTCTTCAAATTTGTTTATGAATGATCTCACATACGTAAAATTTAGACATTTTAAAATTAAAACACTTATTAGTTTAAGAGAATACAAGTAAATTCGTGAATATTTCTACAATTAGGTTTTTAAAGGTTTTTTTTTATTTCTAAGCATAATCAGCCTATAATGTTCCCACTGCTGGGACACAACCCTCCTCTCTGTGAGAGGGAGTGGGTCATAATCCACCACGCGGGTCCAGTAAGGGTGCTCCCACATTTATCAACGCGGAATCGGCTTAAGCCGGTCAAAATATCCTTTATGTCGACGAAATAAGAACGTTACTAATACCATTCGCATCGGATCGCGTCGTCCGTGCCGAGCCGGCTCGGCTTAAACCCGATTGCGCGTCGATAAATGTGGGAGCACCCTTAGTAGATGTCCCATGTCTTCGAATGTTTGATTCTAGGACATGCCGGTTTCCTCACGATGTTTTCCTTCACCGTTTTGAGAGCAGTGGTGATGAAATAAATTTAAAAAAAGTATTACGCTTGGCTGAGTTCGAACCTATGATTTGGAACTCGTAAATCGGAGCCATCAATGCTCATATTTACTACTAAGCTTTGCAGTGAATTTTTAACTATCCATGTGCACAAAATGCTACTATCTTATGACTTTATTATTAAATTTGATCTGATTCAAAGAAATAGGCAGATAGAGCGCTCAGAACACGCGAGCGTCTCCACCAAAGTTAATACAAAATCAAAATCGAACACAGTCGCGACAGTACCAAGCTACGCGTCGTACCAAGCTGCGCGTCGTTGTTGTTTTTGCCAAAATATGCCGTCTCATGTCTTTAACCATCGTAAAAGTTGTTCTCAAAAACAAAGAAAACATTATGGAATGTAATTCTATTTGATTTTGTATTAACTTTGGTGGAGACACTCGCGTGTTCTGAGCGTTCTAACTGCCTATTTCTTTGATCTGAGATTAAAGAGAATACTTTATTTTAAAGAACTAGGAACTCGGATCAAGAGACAATTTAATGCAATCAGTTGCCTTCTATAAGTTCTTAACGCCATCCAATTTAGGCTGTGGGAAAGAGACAGAACTATACAAGTCGTCTAGCGCCATCTCTTTCCCACAGCCTAAACTGTATCGCGTTAAGAGTTCATGGTAAGCCATGAGAAACATTTGTACAAAAGACATTCCACTTAGAAATGACTTGCTTTATATCTAAAAATTGAAAATCGTCCTTGTTACTACGATATAAAGATGCAATTCGACTGACTTACGTCGTCGTGGCGAGCGTGTTTTGTTTTTCATCTACTCGTAGGTAACCGCACGTTTTATGTCATATGTCGTAGTCGTAAAGGTTCATTTTCACTTGTAATCACCTCCTCATAATTTTATAATAGTTTTTTTTAAGTAACATTAAATTTTCAGCTATTTTCAATACAAACGTCATTTACAGTAACATACTTCCAAAGTTTTTCGATTCCTATACATTTTATCACAAAACAAGAAAAAAAAAACACTTTTACTAACAGAAACAAACAATTTTTACCTCGCATTTTGACAGTTAACATCCGCCATTTTGAATTTTCTTTGAAATTACAAAATGGCGGACTTAGATCAGTGTCGAGACTAGTCTATTATAGCTTACGACTGCATACTCGTAATTCAACTAAGTCATGGAAAAACAATACCTTTTTTTTAGTAAGTTTTGAGGCGCTATTATTCACCTTTTAGACACTCTATTATTCACAGAGAATTAAAAAAAAAATAGCATTCTTCTTAGATGTTTTTTCCCCAACTATTCCATCGAAATTGAAAACCAACTAAATTACCCTTCACAGGATTAAAATGACAAAACAATCAACAAAAAAAAAACAACAACTTTCGACCCTTGAAACAACACTTTGGGTAATTAGTAATTACTGTTCTTACATTAGGTTAAATAAATACCAAATTTTGAAATACATTTTTCCTCTAATTTTACCAAAAAAGTACTTTAGCATCATGAAAAACAAAGTTTCTGGTCATATAAATACACTTAAGTTTGATAACTCTTCGGGTAAGAACCCTTTTTAGAATAAAGGTACTTATACAGGGTGTAATCGAAATCATGGGCAATATTTTAATCTAAGGCTCTACTCACGATACTGATTGTATTACGGCTAATAAATCGCAAATCAAAAATATCGTTAATGCAATTATGGACACCTTTACAAATGTAGTATGAGTACTTATGTCATATTGCAAAGGCATATTTATTATTGCAAATAAACACTAAAATAAATTAATTTAAATAATTTAAATTTTTATTACAAAAATAAATCATAAACCCCAAAAGTGATAAAGTATCAACATTTTAAAGGGAATTACACCACGCGCGGAATGAAAAGTAAACAAACATCAAGCGAAGATACTTGCATTAATAATGTTTTTGAGTTCCGTAAAACGATTAGTATCGTTAGTAATGCCAAAGTTTAAAATATTGCTCATTAATAAAATTTCACCCTGTAAATAAAGAAAAACTACCTTCCTTTGCAAGAAAGTAACAACTTTTACACTCAAAACAACACTTTGGGCATAATTACCCTTTCTCACTTCACTTATCAAATTTTCTTGCCAAATTTTCCCAAAAAAAAAACAATCCTTTTTTTTTTTAATTTCTCGCCTTAACCAACTCTAGAACACCATGATCTGACTTCGCGGCGTCGAAGACAGGTTGTCGTCAATTGTGAGATACATGTTGAATGAGAAGAACATTGCGGTAGACGATAAAAAGTGCCAGATGTCGTGTGCGTCATACAATTGTAGTAAAGAGCATTGGCGATTACTTTGACGGGATTGCGCTGGAGTGAGCTAAAAGAAGAAAAGATTATATTGTAGGATAGAGCGTCGATTATCCGAACTAATTGGGGGACATGGGGGTTCGGAAAACCGGTTTTTTCGGATAAGGGTTGACTCACATCTGGCAGCACAGAATCGCCTCTTTCCGTCCCCCTTCCTCTTTCTGTCGCTTAGAACTGCCATTTGCAAGACCGAGACAGAAAGCATAATGCGATAGCACGCGGCGGAATGCTCAAGGCGGCCGCGTGCCATCCGCATGTCTCAGTCTAGCAAATGGCAGTTCTAAGCGACAGAAAGAGAAAGGGCGACGGAAAAAGGCGATTCCGTGCTGCCAGATTAGGTTCAACCCTAATCGAAATACCATATGCTTTTTGTTTGAGATGGGTTTGCTCTTGACTCTAGTCCAGGTTAAAGGGGACAGAGAAAAAGCCTACTATGAACCGAGCTTACCCAGAAGAAACCTGTTCACTATTACTTTTTATACGACCCAAGAAGTGAGTTCCACTACTTTGCTGTGTGCATTATGAAGGAAAATTGTAAGCGCAGTTAGGATAAGCGGTCGTTCGGTTAACCGACGTTCGGATAATCGACGCTCTACTGTATTTGATAAATATAATAATATTCCACAACTATCACAACGCCATCTAGTCCCAAGCTAAGCAGAGCTTGTGTTATGGGTACTAGACAACTGATAAACATACTTATATATTTCTAGATACATACATATTATAGATAAATTACACCCAGACACAGAACAAATGATCGTGCTCATCACACAAACATTTGTCCTGGGTGGGAATCGAACCCACGTCCTCCGGCATAGCAGTCAGGGTCACTAACCACTAGACTAACAGGATGATTGGTTGATTTATCATCATCAGATTATAAAGATTCCCACTGCTGGGACACAGGCCTCCTCTCTGTGAGAGGAGCGCGGGTTGGTGGATGTCACATGTCTTCGAATTTTTGGTTCTAGGACATGGGTTTCCTCACGATGTTTTCCTTCACCGTTTTGAGAGCAGTGGTGATGAAATAAATTACACAAAGTAATGCGCCTAGCTGGAATCGAACCCGCGACCTACTTCGTAAAGGTAAGCGTCTATAGGTCGGCATCGCACGTATCGTACGTAACGGATTTTAGTTTGCCTTGTATTAAAACTCATACAACTGCGTCCACTGATCCGCATCGTACGGACGGCTCATCGGCAATGCCTACATGCGATGCGTACCGATGACGTCATACGGAATGACGATCAGTGGACGCGATGAAGGTGGCATCGGCAATCCGATTGCTGATACTCGCGTCGGCAATCCGATCGCTGCCGATACAGAAATCCGTTTGATGCGATGCGTCCAATACGTACGATGCCGACCTGTGGACGCTAACCATAAGTCGCCAAGCACTAGGTCACTACTGCTGGCAATAGTAATTAATAATTAAATAAATAGAAAAGTTTGTACAATTAAGAAACTTACCGCCCAATTAGTGCTCTGGTCTAAATAGAAGTAGCTGGATCCAAACCATATGGAGTAAGTCATTGCGATGAATACCCAGCTGAGGAAAAAATAATTGGTTAATCAAATTTTTTTTATAAAACCTTAAGAGCGTATATTCCGAAAGTTGGCAACGTCGCAAATGGTTGTCAAATATTAACAAGTTTTAATTAATTTAGCATTGATACTGTATGAAAATAAGAAATATAGCTCTCTAGTGCACTAAAAAATTGATAAGGGAATGCAATAATTAATATCATAACACCGAATATATAGTTTTAGATGTAAAAAAAGCATTTGGAAGCTTTCCGAATGCCTTTTATACACCTGAAACGGTTACAACATCAAATTCAGTGTTTTAATTGCATTCCTATATCATTTTTTTAGTGCACTACAGAGCGATATTTCTTGTTTTCATACAGAAAAATTGCCAAATTAATAAAAACTTTTAAATATTTAACAGCTTTGTGCGACGTTGCCAACTTTCAGAATAAGCAGCCTTAAGGCGCTCCCTCACTGGATTCGCGTGTAACATTATAGATTCGACTTTGAGCATTACATTACAATACTACCTCTCCCTGACTGACGAGCATTCGCGTACATTTAGTATAGATTTGATACAAGGTGCGCATTGTGATGCTCGATTGTCTTCACTCTCTGATGAAATGTTCGAATCTGTAACGTTACATTACAGGTGAATGCTCACGGCGAGGGAACGACTTTAGATATACATTACAGGTGGAAAGATATACATTTTTTTTAATTTTAAAAATAAATTCCACGGAGTTTCTTGACTGTTCTTCGAGGATCGAGGAGTTCGTAACTAAATAATGACAGCTGCACAGAGGTTGGTCTGTGGATGGGTGACCATCTCTCACAGCGAATTTCCTCCGTGCGAGGAAATTATGTAAAGCCGTTGGTCCCGGCTGTCATTTGTAGATCTTTGACAGTCGTTACTGTTAGTCAGAAGCTATAAAGTCTGACAAACAGTCTTACTATCTTTCTTCGAATTTTTTGGTTCTAGGACATGCCGGTTTCCTCACGATGTTTTCCTTCACCGTTTTGAGAGCAGTGGTGGTGAAATAAATTACACAAAGTAATGCGCCTGGCGGGGTTCGAACCCACGACCTACAACTCGTAAGTCGGAACTGATACCACTGGGCCACCACTGCTCTCGAACATTATTATGCTGATAAAGTCTCAGATCAAAGAAATAGGCAGATAGAACGCTCAGAACACGCGAGTGTCTCCACCAAAGTTAATACAAAATCAAAATCGAATTACATTCCACAATGTTTTGTTTTTGAAAAGAACTATTACAATGGTTAAAGACACGTGACGGCATATTTTGGTAAACAATAACAACGACGCGCAGCTTGGTATGATGCGTAGCTTGGTACTGTCGCGACTTTGTATTCGATGTTGATTTTTTATTAACTTTGGTGGTCACACTCGCGTGTTCTGAGCGCTCTATCTGCCTATTTCTTTGATCTGAGGATAAAGTATTATAGTATTTTGTTCTATCACATACCTGTACCACCGTATGGACTCCCGGTGCAGCAGCTTCATCACGATGTAGAACAGCGTGTACAGGAACAGGTTGCTCATGAGGACTAGCAGCAGGTGGGACGCGAAGTCACGGCTGTGCTGGGCAACACTGTGAGACGAAATTATGTGTAATAATAATATTCCTAACGCTAGAGCTCAAAGAGTGGAGTGGAGTGGAGTGGAGTGGAGCTGAGCGGAGCGGAGCTGGAGTGGAGTCGCAACGATTATTTTTGTTGAGTGTATACAGTAACTTCGTTCCATCCGGGTGTCCCTTGACACCTCTCAAGTTTTTTTTATCTTTACTTTGTGGCATTTTGTTAGACTGTGACAATAGACTTACCCATAAGCTGCGATGGCCCAGTTGGCGAGGTTGGCGATGATGAGCAGCACACATCGTCCGCAGTAAGTGGGAGTAATGGCCGCGAGGGGACGGGAGAGTAGCTCGCGGGCCGCGCGGCAGATCGTGCCGCCGTCTGGATTAAAACAAACCTTATTAGCTACAAAACAACGGCTATTTTACTGAAACTAAGCGCCGTCAGCGAGCCAACAAGAACCGCTGCGGCACGAGTCCTGTGGAGCCAACGACGATATAATACTAGACTCCTAATAACAGGCGACCGATGTCTGCCAACACATTAGGCAAAAAAGTCTTATATTCGTCTCATTTCGACCAATCCTGTGAGCCGTAAACATACGTTGAGACAGCACAGACCTTAAGTTAGTCAATCACAACGCAGTACCCCGTCCCCCTCGCTTACGTAGTACCTCAGCGAGTTGACAGAATAAATTCTTGTTCGTTAGATCGTGCATGCGGAGTCTAGTATTATATCGTCGTTGTGTGGAGCCCAACACTATACGTGCTGCCATGCCGAACACTCCGGTGTATATCTCCTGCCTACAGTACCCCACTAAGGCCGTGCGCTGCGTTAAGCTTGCATACAGCGCGGGCGCCCGCGTGGCGTGCTGTTTCCTGTAACTTCATAGATCAGCGCTGCGTGCAGCGGATATGATATCGACTGTACACCCGCGCGATCAAAATTATTACATCTTAAAACCAGGCTTGTTCCAGTGAATGAACGATATGGCGCTAGACGACTTGTATATCTCTGTCACTTTCACTCGCCAGAACAAGTCTGGTTTTAAGACGTTGTAATACCCCCCCCCCCCCTGATCCAACAAAGTTGCGAACGCTAGGTGGCGTTGAGGTCATGCAAGGAACCAGTATATCTACTATACAGGGTGAATTTTTCAACTGGGCGTGGATGGCTATCTCCGAAACTATGAGGAATATCAAAAAACGTTGAAAGGAGTCTCGAGGCCGATTTTGACGAAAACTAAAACTGCATCATTAGATTTTCGAAAAATCGATAATCCTGGCCAGGAATCGAACCCGCTGATTTTGGAAAAAAAATCACACCTTGTATTATTACACCGTTTCATAGTGTTGCTAACAAGGATCAAATTCTGGGAAGTAACCATATACGACAAACTTAAGTGAATAGTTATTTTTTTATAAAATTGCGTTTTACTGTGTCACTTTACTCCTACTGAGCCATATTCATTCAAAATTATAAAATTCCATTGTTTTCAATGTTAAACTGGATTTGACGTCTCAATAATCCCACTGCATTCAGCAATAATAAATTATTGAGTTGAATAAAAAATAGCAATGTTTCAAAGAAGAAACGGTTAACTTATGTTTCGAATTAAGTCATTGCTTTGAAGATTGATCAGTTTTTTTTAAATTATACCTTTTCCTTAAGTTTGCCGTTTATGATTACTTCACAGAATTTTATCCTTACCAGCAACACTATCAAATGGTGTAATAATACAGGGTGTGATTTTTTTTTCCAAAATCAGCGGGTTCGATTCCTGGCTAAGATGATTGATTTTTCTAAAATCCAATGATGCAGTTTTAGTTTTCGTCAAAATCGGCCTCGAGACTCCTTTCAACGTTTTTTGATATTCCTCATAGTTTCGGAAATAGCCATCCACGCCCAGTTGAAAAATTCACCCTGTATACTAACACAAGTTGTTTTGTGTTGAACCAGTAATTTATAAAACTTACCCAATTTAAATCTTCCAAGGTAGTATATCTGGAAGGTCATAACCAAGCAGGTGACCAGATGCAGCACTGTGAACGCGATCCAGAAGTAGAAGTTAGCGTTCAGAACACCCACAAGACCTGGAGAAATAAAAAAAAACATTCAAATCAATATCACTAAAAGGAAAATATTTAGGTATTTTACAGCAGTTCTTAAATGTACTTAATAAATTGGTAGAACTTCATCATTCTCCACGTGGTCCCTAAGGTTTCTTACCAACCCACGGTGGTTCAAGCGCCGAACAAGAGCGGTCAAAAATACCTTACGCTATTAAATTTGTTAAATGGGTTTTTTCTGAGGGGTAAATAATAAAAAGATACTTCACGAATGTATATTAATGCTTTATTTACATAATTTAGTACATTATATACAATAAACCGTACAATATGTACTGTTTAATAAAAACATAATTAGTCGATATTTGATATTTATTCTCCCAAGCTCGGAAATACATCTGAATATAATATCACCACTGTTCCACGAAGGGCCTATAATTAAATAATGTATTCTTTTATATATTATACCCATTATGTACAACAACAGACAAGAAAACTAAAACAACAATTTATTTACAAACATCATCATCTTCATAACCAACTAATTTAAATCACTACAACAACCAACCCAATTTCGATATAAACTAAATTCTTAGTAAATCTAAAACCTCTTTTTCTTTCTGGAAAGTTTCCAAAGACCAGTAATCTGAGCTGAGTAAAGGTCTGAAAAGTAAGTCCGTATTTGTAAGTACTCGCAACATTTTTCTTGTGTGGTTCCGCTTGAAGGCCTTATAATTTTTGTTGTTAGATCCTGCTGCCTGTTCAGATGATTCTCCGATAGATAATAAAACATATTGTGCTACTTCAGCTCCATGGATGAGGACCTTGTTAACGGAAGTTGGGAAGTTATACCACGGATATTCTTGAATTAAAAGCGAGCGGTTTCCAAAGAATATTCTTTAAATTTATTCGAATCAATATTAAAAACCGAGAATAAGGCTTTTAAAATTGTGGAACAACGTTCAATCAAACCTTTATTTAATCTGAAAAATCTTTTCTTTACGTTCGCGTTCGAAAGATGGCACGGGCTGGTTCGCGTTTTCTTGAATGTACTTTCCATTACCCCTTACTACTAATTCGACACATTCAATTTCATTTAACCAATCTCAGTACTTATGCAAAAATTATAATTTCCTTCTCTAGAGACAATTTTCCAAAATCTATCAAGACTTTTACATAAATTGAGTATCATACTGTCTAAGTTCCTTATGTCTACACTTTCGACCTCATCCAGTGAAGCTAGAATAGTTTCCGACACGTGTTGTTATTTCTGAGAAACAGTTCCAGTTAGTGTAGACCAAATCTTAAGGAAAAGCATCCTTGAGAAACAAAATTTAATCAAATTACCTGAAAAACAAAATATAAGTAATTTACGTTTGTTTCGTAGACCGTGCTACGAGAGAGCCTACGCGGTCGTAGAGGCTATATAGCAACTAAAGATGCAACAGGAGGCAGACAAACCTTTTATATTTTCAAAATAGACAGTTCAATCTTTAATGTAAGATATGTGAGAATAGTCGATTATGGTAGACTTTTTTTGTAGGTCTATGTGAAGTCAAATATAAGGAAAATATTTGGTAGAAATACTGTGTGGCGTAGCACCTAAAAATACGTCATTATAGGTACAAAAAAACTTAAAAATATAACTAATTAGTAATAGCATACCTTGATCTTTGAAATTCATGTCAAAAATACCACTCAAAAACAATGCATTTCTAAGAATTCAAAGTTACACAAACAGTACTGCTAGAGAGTTACTGACAAAGCGTGGCGCAACATTACGATGTGTTGACTTCGGAGGTAGAAAAATAAGTGAGAATTAGGTAAAATGGGTGACATATTTATATTTTATGGTAGCTTGGTTATCGGTCAATCATTATAGATAATTAAATTGGGGTTAGGAGATGATGAAATTTTCGATTAATGACCTATGGGCGGAACCACCGTGCAACCGGCCGGACTCGGCGGTATTTTACAATGCGGTAAAGAACATTGAAATCTATCAACAGTAAATACAGTTCATATTTGCACGCAACTTACGGGACACGTCGCTACGTGTCGCGGAATGCCGACGGAGATAACTTTGCATGCAAATATGGACTGTATTTACTGTTGATAGATTTCAATGTTCTTATCGCATTGTAAAATGCCGCCGGATCCGGCCGGTTGGTGTGAATCTTACCTAATCCAAAACGTGGTACCTAATCCACAAGGTGGTCCGCAACCCGCCACGCAGTCCATAAATTAACCATCTGGTCCGTAATCTACATCGTGGTCCCCACTATCCACAACGGTGGCTGTAAGTCACCAAACTACCACGTGGTCCGTAATCCACCACGGGGTCCATAATTAACCATCAGTCATCATGGACCGCGTGAGCCATAATGGACGTAGCCCAAGTTCGGGAATACGTGGTTAAATTCTGACAGTACCAGCAGAGGATGGGCGCACAGGAAGTTGAAGTAGTGCTCTTGGCTGCTTGGCCCATGCTGGCTAGTCTTTTACACAGTGGTCCATTCTAGCCAGTCCCTCATTACACAGTGGTCCATGCTGCATCCCTTTACAGAGTGGTCAATAACTTACCAATAAATATAATAAGCGCTAGGACTCCGAAGGTGGCGTGCGCCCGCGCATTGATGTCAGGGTGTCGGGACTGGAAGATCTTCACCATGCAGAGACAAGAGAGAGTGGACCTAACACGCGAGTCATAATGGACCACGTGGGCCATAATGGACGTAGGTTGAAGTCTGATAGCACCAGCAGTGGATGGGTGAACAGGAAGTTGAATTAGCATAATAGGTCTTGTATACCAGACCATGCTGGCCTATCCCTATTTACACAGTGGCCTATGCTGGCCAAAGCATTTTACACAGTGGCCCATCATGGCCTGTCCTCCATTACGCAGTGGTCTATGCTGGCTAGTGTCTTTTACACAGTGGATCATCATGGCTTGTCCCCCATTAGATAGTGGTCCACGCTGGCCTGTCCCCCTGGACCATGCTATAACTTACCAATAAATATAATAAGCGCAAGGACTCCGAAGGTGGCGTGCGCCCGCGCATTGATGTCAGGGTGTCGGGATTGGTAGATCTTCACCATGCAGAGGACTGAGGTCACGTACATGAACGATGTGTCTGTGGACAATATAAGCAGAGACTGTGATAGTAATGGCTAAAATATTGACCGCACGGTTGTCGCACGTGTCGAGGGAAAGTACTCTTAATACTGCAGATAGACAATTTTACTCAAAGGAAACATTCCTTTATTTTTGAATAGAAAACAAACTGCATTCAAAGATTTTCGAAAATTCTCTTCTCCCACACCCGGGAATTGAACCGGCTAAAATCTGAAAAAAACCTGTACTTTTATTGCATCGATCGTTAGGGCCAATTATAAGGATGAAATCTCTCTAACAAACATGATAAAACCAGGAAATCTGAAGTCACAAATTCAATGAGTCAAGTTAAAGCTCTATAACTAACATCCATCTTTTGTAACTTGTTAATATTTGACAGCTTTTTGCGACTTTGGCAACTTTCAGAATATGCGGCATTAAGGTGATTGCGTCGATGTAGCCCGCGAAATTCATTTTCGTGGTTAGATTTCGGAGATTTTAACATGATGCACCTTTTCTATGTGAGAGCTGATGGAGCGAATTTTTTTTATAATTTTTTATAATTTTTATATTTAAAATTATACTTGTTACCGCAATTCATATTTTTATAAAGTTACAACATGTCACTGGCCTGCAAATTGCAAAAAACGTAAGAAAATATGAATTTCGCAGGCTGGTTTCCTTTTGCTTCGAACAGGGATACTGGAGATTTTTTAATCTTAAGATTTGACTTTGACTATGTTTAAATACGCACCGAACTGGAAATTCATACTGTTGGGACAGACGTGGTACGCGGCGGAGAGTAGACCCTCACTCACAAGAGCAATACCCATCGCGTATAGCAGGCCAAAATGCTGTGGGATCCCCAACTCTTTCTGTAGAAAAAAAAGATCAAGACAATCAGAATTTGATATGATACTAAAGAGTAGACAAGACGTTGATCTAGCATAGGTCTTGGTTGCTAGAATTATGCTGGCCTGTCCCTCTTTACACAGTGGCCCATGCTGGCCTGTCCTTCTTTAAACAGTGGTCCATGCTGGTTTGTCCCCCTTTATAGTGGTCCATAATGGCCTGTCCCGTTATATAGTGGCCCATGTTGGCCTGTCCTTCTTTACACAGTGGCCCATGCTGGTCTGTCCCCCTTGACAGTGGGCCATGCTGGCCTGTTCCCCGTTACATAGTGGGTCATACTGGCTTTTCCTTTTTACAAAGGTCCATGCTGGCCAGTCCCTCTTTACAGAATTGTCCAAGCAAGCTTGTACAAATTTACACAGCGGTCTATGTTGGCTTTTTCTCCTTTACACAGTGGCCTGTCCTCTTTTACACGATGGCCCATGCTGGCCTGTCCCTTTAGTTACCTGAGCGAGCTCGTTTGTTTCATGTGTGTTGTGCCGACGCCACACTTGCATGAGGAACAACAGTCCTAGCACGACGTAGCCCAGGTTCGAGAACACGTGGTTGAAGTCTGACAACACCAGCAGAAGATGTGCGCACAGGAAGTTGAAGTAGCACAGGTCACCATTACACAGTGGCCCATGCTGGTATTGCCTCTTTAAACGAAGGCCTATGCTGGACCATCTTCAAGTTCATTAGCACAGTGGCCCATGCTGGCCTGTCCCTTTAGTTACCTGAGCGAGCTCGTTGGTCTCATGCGTGTTGTGCCGGCGCCACACTTGCATGAGGAACAACAGTCCTAGCACGACGTAGCCCAGGTTCGAGAACACGTGGTTGAAGTCTGACAGCACTAGCAGAGGATGGGCGCACAGGAAGTTGAAGTAGCACAGGTCACCATTACACAGTGGCCCATGCTGGTATTGCCTCTTTAAACGAAGGCCTATGCTGGACCATCTTCAAGTTCATTAGCACAGTGGCCCATGCTGGCCTGTCCCTTTAGTTACCTGAGCGAGCTCGTTTGTTTCATGCGTGTTGTGCCGGCGCCACACTTGCATGAGGAACAACAGTCCTAGCACGACGTAGCCCAGGTTCGAGAACACGTGGTTGAAGTCTGACAGCACCAGTAGAGGATGTGCGCAAAGGAAGTTGAAGTAGCACAGGTCACCATTACACAGTGGCCCATGCTGGTATTACCCCTTTACCTGGAGTCCCATGCTGGACCACCTTCATTAACACAGTGGCCCATACTGGTCAGTGCCCTTTTACGCAGCGGCCCATGTTGGCCTGTCCTCCTATACACAGTGACCTAAGCTGGCCTGTCCCTTTTACACAATGGCCCATGCTGGCCTGTCCCCCTTTACACAGTGGCCCATGCTGGCCTGTCCCTTTAGTTACCTGAGCGAGCTCGTTGGTCTCATGCGTGTTGTGCCGGCGCCACACTTGGATGAGGAACAACAGTCCTAGCACGACGTAGCCCAGGTTCGAGAACACGTGGTTAAAGTCGGAGAGCACCAGCAGAGGATGGACGCACAGGAAGTTGAAGTAGTGGTCTTGGTTGCTTCGCCCATGCTGGCCAGTCCTCCTTTAGACAGTGGACCGTGCTGACCCCTACCAATTTACACTTTGGCCCATACTGGCCTGTCCCCATTTACACAGTGGTCCATGTTGGCATGTTACCTTTACACATTGAACCATCCTGGACTGAATACTTAACACAGTGGCCTAAGCTGGCCTGTCCCCCTATACACAGTGGCAAATGCTGGCCTGTCCCTTTAGTTACCTGAGCGAGCTCGTTGGTCTCATGCGTGTTGTGCCGGCGCCACACTTGCATGAGGAACAACAGTCCTAGCACGACGTAGCCCAGGTTCGAGAACACGTGGTTGAAGTCTGACAGCACTAGCAGAGGATGGGCGCACAGGAAGTTGAAGTAGCACAGGTCACCATTACACAGTGGCCCATGCTGGTATTGCCCCTTTACAAGGAGGCCCATGCTGGACCATCTTCAAGTTCATTAACACAGTGGACCATACTAGCCAGTGCCCATTTATGTAGTGGCCCATGCTGGCCTGTCCTTCTTTACACATTGTCCCATGCTGGCCTGTCCCTCTTTACACAGTGGCCCATGCTGGCCTGTCCCTCTTAACACAGTGGCCCATGCTGGCCAGTCCCTCTTTACACAGTGGCCCATGCTGGCCTGTCCCTTTAGTTACCTGAGCGAGCTCGTTGGTCTCATGCGTGTTGTGCCGGCGCCACACTTGCATGAGGAACAACAGTCCTAGCACGACGTAGCCCAGGTTCGAGAACACGTGGTTGAAGTCTGACAACACCAGCAGAGGATGTGCGCACAGGAAGTTGAAGTAGCATAGGTCTTGATTTCCGGATTGGTTTAGGAGCTGTAACAAAATGGAGACTTTTATTTAGAACAATGCCGCGGCCATACAGGACCAACGTAAGCTAGTAAGACCCGGGCATGCGGGCGGCGAGTAATATGGGTGACTTGCAGTCCGATCATGTACCATACCTCGGTCGAGAGTGCGTTGTGTTCCACGCGCGCCTCAAAGTGTGTCAGCACAATGACCGTGACCCCGTAACGTAAAGGGCTATTGAAGGACACCGCGAATTTTAGTCAGTACAAGTCTGACAGTCTCTCCTGCCCTACCCTGGGTGGGAGGACTCATTTGATATCAAACGAGTCCCCCCATCACTCTAAAATTAACTCCCATCAGGCTGCTGACAGCTCTCTGGCGCGCGTGAAACACGACATGCCGTCGACTCAAACATGGTCCATGATCGGACGGCAAGACACCCATTACTCACCGTCCGAGTGCCCGCTCCTACGATGGCCGGAAATCGCCTAATGACTACCGTAGCCGTTGGCGTCTCCCGCGGCGGCTGGGTCGTGAGGTGGACGCTGTCCTCTCCGTCACGCGTCCCGCCTCCTTCTTCGCTATCATGACTGCTTCGCAGAAGGAGGCGACCGTTTCCCTTATCAGGTTGCTCTTTGAGGCGCGCGTGAAAGAGGTCATGCCGTCTACTCAAACATGGTCCATCATCGGACGGCAAGACAGCCATTACTCACAGTCCGGTCCCACCAACGACGGTATAATACTAGACTCCGCATACGATCTAAGGAACAAAAACTATTCTGTCAACTCGCTGAGGTACGACGTAAGCGAGGGGGACGGGGTACTGCGTTGAGATTGGATAACTCAAGGTCTGTTCTGTCTCAACGTATGTTTACGGCTCACAGGAGTGGTCGAAATGAGACGAATATAAGACTTTTTTGCCTAATGTGTTGACAGACATCGGTCGCCTGTTATTAGGAGTCTAGTATTATATCGTCCCTTCCCTTAAGATAATATTAGAATTCTTACCCTCTGATATGTGACCACAAGTTGTATGACTGGTAGAGTGTAGAATACTGCCACAGTCAGTACATTCCAGAGATACATTTTTGAACGAGCTGATAGCACTCTGGGACGGCACCTATAAAAAAAGGATTTATTTAAAATAAAAAAAAAAACATTTTCAAAAAAAAATGTAACCGCCTTCAAAAATAACCACAAAAAAGGGTAAAATAACCTTCAAAACTTTTCTTTCGGAAGTCGGTGACTTTTTCAAAATTAATTTCATTGGCTTTTTGCCACTGTTATATATGTATATGTACGTCGTAATGTATCGCGGCTGCGTCCCGGCTAATAACTCGCTTGTACGTAATTAAAGTTAGTGTGTCATTGACTAGCGTGTTTGATGGTTGTCCTTCCTACCTCCGTACTGAATATCTAACAGCCACCGACTTCCGAAAGAAAAGTTTAGGCCTATAAAATTTGAGGGTTGCCCTCGATTTCTCTAAGATCCAATCATCAGATCCTGACATGGTGATAATGGGACCACTCCTGAAGTATCTCCTTTTGAACAAAAAAAATTGTCCACAATTGGCGGAGTAATCGCGTAACACACAAAAAAAAAAAAAACATACCGTCGAATTGATAACCTCCTTCTTTTTGAAGTCGGATAAAAATTATATATTTAATTGTAGATGTCGCCACCATAGCTTAGTCCTAATCCGACCAATGAGGTACTATTTCGAAGTACCTATAATATTTGAACCAATCACGATGCTTGAAACTAGCTATACTAGCGCCATTCATTTCCTAGTTGCCATCCAACGGGGATGGCAACTAGGAAACGAATGGCGCTAATTTTGCAAATTAATGTTACAGTAACTTTAGTTTGATGCTTGTAACTTACCTAGCCAAATTAGCAACACACAGCTTCCCTCCAAGTCTGTAGATATCCTTATCAGTATTCACGTCGTCTAACGTAGAGAAATCAGACTCGGTGTCCGATGAGGAACTGCCATCTGTTGGAGATATAATTAACTTGTAACATAACACGTATAAGGAACGAAGAGGTAAGCGGACTGTCCAAACGGGTAACCCTGGAACGTAATGGGTAATTACGCGACCCCGGCAGGCTTTGGCCCTATAGAGGGGGGTCCCGTCATCTGCTGACACTATTTGAGGTGCGCGTGGAACACAACGTGCCGGGCATGGTCCATGGTCAGACAGCGAGTTGCCCATTACTTGCCGCCTTCACGTAATGACTGCTTCGCATGAGGCGACCGCTTCCCACTCCGTCTCGCCCCACAGCATGGCCTCGACCAATGCCGGGCGCGAGAGGTCTCCGCCTATCGCCGTCGTGAGGACATGTCGGTGCTCTGCCCTATGTCTCAGACACAGGTACCTCCCGAAACTTCCGTGTCCGGTGAGGACCTGCGTCAGGCGGAAGGTAAGGACGCCGTGACGCCCATCCAGCCACTCCTCAAAGAGGGATCTTACCGCCGCAATTGCGGCGTGCCCGAAGACTGTAATTAGCTTAGCTGAAATAAATGATTTGATGCGAAGGAGTTCTATATCGGGTAAGCTCGCGCCATTAAAGGTGAAACAACTCAACATTTTTTCCATAGAAACTTCGTTGGGGTTTTACGCCACTATTTGACAAGGTACATCCAAAGTTAAACATGGTATCGTTTTGTCTCATTATTAATTTTATCTGTACGGAAGCAGAATTTTGAAATAACAAGCCATTAAAAAGCTACGAGCTTCCAAAGATTTGTTTTTATTGCTATTTAACACAACTTTGGGCGTAAATTAGAAATTAAAGAAGCATCAAATTTCCAAAACAAAGTCCGTACCGACACAGCACATTTATCGAAGAATTCCATAAATTTTATATGAAATTGATTGATGCAGTGGTTTTTTTCGTAAAACCCCTTCTTCCAAATTCCATTTCGTATTTTTTTACGCGCGCCTTTTACTCTGAATGGTCGTGCATCTCACTGAATAATGTTTTCCCCTGTTTTCTCCACGGGGGGATGACACTCGCGGACACATGAACAATATGGCTCGATTTCAGGTGAAATATTATGGTTTTTGACCATGCCTGCCAGTGAGTTCCAAGCTCGCGAGAAGCGCCGCCTTAAGAGGATAGTATAACACAGTACACAATGTAGTTTACCCAATCATGCGTCGTGTGATATTAAAAGAACAACACGGATTCGTAAAGGATAGATCCTGCATTAGCAATCTTCTCAGCTTCTCATCGCAGCTTTTTGAGTCTATAGACAAGAGACAGCAAATTGATGCAGTATACACTGATTTCCAAAAAGCATTTGACAAAGTGGATCACGAGCTGTTACTAAATAAAATTGCATTTAACGGCATCAGAGGAGACTTGCTTCGTTGGTTTGCATCTTATATTACTAACAGGACTCAAAAAGTTGTGATCAATGGGTATGAGTCGCACTATATCCAAGTCACGTCAGGGGTCCCGCAAGGATCTATTTTAGGGCCATTCTTATTTATTCTTTTCATTAACGACATAGCACATTGTTTTCAACATTGCAATTTCCTGCTTTACGCAGATGATTTAAAGATATATAAAAACATTACTTCTCAATCGGATTGTGTTAATTTCCAAAAAGATCTGGACTGCTTTTTAGTCTATTGTTCGTCCAATAAACTCTATCTCAACTTGTCCAAATGTCATAGTATAACGTTTACAAAAAAACAAAATATTATAAAGCACAACTACCACCTCGGTAATACTATGTTGAGTAAGGTTACATGCCTGCGTGACTTGGGTGTTTTGATGGACTCCAAACTCCATCTGGATGCACACGTGGATAGGATAGTCAATAAAGCTTACCAAATGTTTGGGTTTGTAATGCGATCATCAAGAGAATTTCGACGGCCTTCAACTTACTTAAATTTATACAAATCCATAATCCGCCCACAGCTAGAATACGCTGTACCTATCTGGAACCCCTTTTATAAAAAGTACTCCGAAATCATTGAATTGGTTCAAAGAAAATATCTCCGCGCTATGCACTACAGATGCTTCCGTAAAAAAATCTCATATCAATCCCTACTTAAAAAATTCGACCTTTTGACTTTACGATCCAGACGGACTCTTCTTGAGATGATGACACTTTTTAATATATGTCGTAACAAATTTGACTGTTCCACTCTGGTAAATAGTTTGTGCTACCTGGTCCCTCGTACAGTGCACGGGCGTGAGTCCCGCTCTAAGCGGTTATTCGCTGCTCCATTCTGTCGATCTAATTCGGGAGCTCGCTCACCGCTGCATCGCTTAGTTGATACTTATAATAATCACTTTTCTACAGTAGACATAATTTTCCTTAGCAAGGTATCATTTAAAAAGGAAATCTACAATATCTTAAAAGACCAACATTAGTCAATGAAGATGTGCATGTTGGCTCTTGGGTCGCTTAATCCTTACAGGTCAATAAATAATTTTTCAAATACACCATAGTTGGGCGACCTATGGCACTAACAGTACATTTTATTAATAGTACAGTATCGGCCACAGAATTCTTGAATTCATATCTTTTCTTTCTTTTTTTCTTTCTTTTTCAATATTATAATAATCATGTATAATTTACATTAGGTTAAGTAAGTTAATTGGTACTGTCTTCACTAACAGCTAGCTATTTTGTAAAATAATTTGTGGATATCGTCGTTAGTAGTGTATATGCTACTCCTGTTTACAAAATATTGTTATTTAATTATTATACGCTACTGTTTGTTATCCCTAATGAAATAAAAATAAAAATAAAAAATAAAAAAGTATAGCGGCTGCCATTTCAAAAATAGGTATTTAGAAAAACTCGTGCTGTCCCTCTCGAGCGTTGAAAAACCCCGATCGTGCGATAGAGAGTCTTGCAGCTTGCGACTGACTGTAAGTATTATTTACATGAAATTTTTCTCTCGGGAGAAAACGTTTTTCACATACTAAATAACGACTGATTCTGGCGTCAATCGTTTCAGCATATTATATTCTAGGTTTGTAGGTTTTGCTTTTTTTCTAAAACTTCTTTGTTTTTAAACTACAAAGGTTTTACTTCACTCAAGATTTTGTCGTAAAAATAGCAACTTTTAGGCGCCTGTTACTTTCAAACTATTATAAATTTAAAAAAAAGAAAACCTACAAACCTAGTTTTTTACTGTGTCAGAAACATTCTAAAAAATCATTGAGATAGGATAACATTTAGGGGCAGAAAAACGTTTTCTCTTTTAGTATGGACGAGCGCTCGGTAGACGATCCTCTTAAGCAAAAAAAAACTTGTAAAAGCGTAGCTAACTAGTTCTTACCGTAACCTGTTCTTGAACCGAACGCGTCGCCTTCACCGACCAAACATTGTCGTGAGGTGCTCTCTCCGCTGGTGTCCACAACGTTGACACGACGTCGTCTAGTTGTGGGGAGTTCCGTCACGTTGAGCTCGTCGTGGGGTATTGAGGGGGTTGATAGACCTTCTGGGGGGGTGAGAAGAAAAATAAGTAGAAGTTAGGATAGCGCATTTAACTAAAACTCTCCAGCTATATAATATAAGTATCATCACTATATCACTACATAGTATAAAAACAACCACAAAAAAGGCCAGAATAACCTTCAAAACTTTTCTTTCGGAAGTCGGTGACTTTTTTTATTAATTACATTGCCTTTTTTGCCACCGACTTCCGAAAGAAAAGTTTTGAAGGTTATTTTGCCCTTTTTTGTGGTTGTTTTAGAAAGCGATTTTTTTTTAAAGTTTTTATTTTACTTTTAAATATTCAACCACAATTCTTGTCAAATAAGAGTACATCATTTTCTTATATGAGTACTTGAATTTTGTAATCCGTAACACCGGTAATAACATCGTTAAAATGCCTCACATTCATTCCCTATCTCGAAAACTACTGAACCGATTTTGATTAAACTTGCAGTATTCCCTAAGTTGAACGATACCTAATACAACAATAAAAGAATTACTTAAATCGGACTTGTAGTTCCGGAGACATGCGAACACAAACATAATTTACTAAATCAGTCGATGCCAAGTTCTTACTAGAGGAGTTGTACCTTCCATCATCAGCTCAGCTACATGAGATGATGATTACCATACGCAAATACTTAAATTACTTCATAAAATTTGCGAAAAACGATGTGTAGGCCTATAAAATTTTGAGGGTCTCAGTGGGTAATAGCAATAGATAGTTGAATTATTAGACAATATTGACTTAGTCCTATATTCTATCGAATAAAATAAATACTTACATACTGACAAAAACAGGAGGTTGTTTATTTTGTACAAAATGCTTTGTATGACGTCCGCTTAGTATGACTTGTTTATTATTTCCCTTCGATGTCATAATAAACGGATTCCACTGTACTTCAGAAACGAAAACCTACACTAGGTTTTCGTTTCTGAAGCAGTGTTCTAACTTTCTTAAATATAAGGTGACATACCTTCCTCACTGGTGGTAGTCGAAGGCACCTTCTTCCACCTGCTCCACATTATAACCACGATGAACGCCACATAGAACGAGCTGAAGAAGGCGAGCGCAGCGCCGGCCGCGATAGCATATTCTTGGTATGATATCGTCTGGATTATCCTGAAACTGTACTACCACTGTTAATAATTAATATCTGGTTGACCAAGCTTCGCTCGGTTTTTAAAATGTCTATATCTTGGGAACCTAGCTTTTCTCGAACCTGGGACCTAGATAAATCGATTCCTTGAGCCGAAAAACCCCTAATCTGTAACTTTCATGAAAATCCATGGAGCCGTTTCCGAGATCCTGATTATATATAAATAAATATATGTCGCAGAATCAACACAGAAGCACAATAATTTAGAATAACGCCATCTATTATCATGCTGCGGAATCAAAACGGAATCACAATTTGGAATCTTTATTGATTATTGTTAATCTAGAATAATGCGATCTATTATCGTTGGTGTGGAATCAAAACGGAAACAGAATTTAGAATCTCTATTGATTATTGTTAGTTTAGAACAACGCCATCTATCTCTCATTCGAGTAATTATGAAGTTAGAATTGACAGACTACGCTTTGGAACGTCAAATTAGTGGTAATTTGGGGATGGTTAGCGTGGGGAGCAACGGCAAGCCTGTGGGGGAGGTAGGCGAGGTGGGCGGTGACAGTTGAGTGAAGTGAACACTTTGAATCGGTCCGGCAAGGTGGGTAGACGTCTTGGTTGCTCCTCCATGTTAAACTTCCCGCGTTCCTAAGTTTTTAATCGAGCGATATCGACACCGGAAGTATCAATTAACGTAAGGGACAAAATACGACTTTTCAGGAGAGCCAATAAACGATTTTTATTTTTTTATTTTGTCTATAACTTTTTACTGTCTGGTCCAATTTCTATGGTGTTCAGAGCAAAGTTTCTTAGAATTTCCCCTTCTTTCTTGTTTTATACGAAAGATTTAAGAATACCCAGTAGTTTCAAAAATAGCATGTCCTTTACATTAAAAAAAAAAGTTTAGATGACCGTTACGTTACTGAAATTTTATAGATATTCCGTCGAGCGTAGTGTAAGCAGCAAGAGAAATAGAAAACTATACGAAATTTTATTGTAAAGGACTTTCTCAGTGTTGCAATTTAATGTAACAATAGATTATTTACTTATTTTTTTTACTATTTTAGCACTATGGAAATGAGATTAAGGGGTAAATGAGTTCAGTTTCAGGTTTTACTGCTAGCTATAGCAGATTTAAGTCCGATTTGTGTCGGACCGCGTCCTTCTGCTCCGAGCTAGCTCGGTTACTAGGCTCAGAGTAGTTCTACATAGTTTTAGATGTTTTTGAAGCAGGATTCACCTGTTCACTTTCTCGGAGAAAATTGCTAGATGTGCGATGTTCTTCGTGATCGCTGAATCAAAGGAATAGTCCAAATTCTTCTCCTTTTCACAGATTACTATCCTTTTGCTATAAAAGACTTCTTTTTTCCGTCTTAACTCTTCGATTAACATGTCTCTGACAATTCAGATACTATTTAAAACAAAATCCGTTTTTTTTTTCTTTGTTGACTATAAAATATTTAACAGAATTAACCACTATCCGAGTACACTTTGTATGCAACTTACTCGTTTGAGCCCACTCGGTCCGAGCACACTTTGACCGTGTCAACGCGGCTTTAATTGGCTTTATAATTTGATTATATTAACAATTTAAGTTTTCTTGGAATTTATTACTACCTACTACTTTTTATCCACCTGGCAAGAAGTGATGATGTGTAGGTGGCGGCTCTGAAGAGGATACTTTCAGAGGATCTTCTTCAGAGCCGATGAATGAATGAATGAATGTAATGGAAACGAAAGGTCGATGAAATTAAAGCATAGGAATTGTGCGAAACATGATATTATTATGATAAAGTAGAAGTGACGAGTAGAGAGGTCGTAAGGGGAAAAGTAAAATAAAAGGTGCATGGGTTGTGTATAAAAGATGAAGCAATAAATATCTGCTTGACGTATTTCATCTGCAGTAATTTCAGCTCATTTCGACTTAGAATGGAGATCGTGCGCTGTGCTGCTCCTTGGGTGAAGGAAGCCTATGTCCAAAAGTGGTCTTTAATATTTAAAAATGATAATGGTGATGAATTTCACCTGCAGATTGATTTGTGTTGTCTATAGTTTATGTATTTTTATGTCTAATAGCCGTAATTTTCCAAATCCGTTCATCCTTTTCTGTTGCATTTAATTTTTTTCGAGGTAATTTTTCGGATTTTTTATGTCGTAAGTGTCACGATTCCTAACATTTTATATAAACTTCAGATTTCGTCAAACAATTTTTTAAAGTAAGGGACATATTGTTTACAGTGAGAGACATTTTATTTACAGTAAGGGACATGGTTTTTAAAGTTAGGGGCATTTTATTTAAAGTAAGGGACATTGTCATTTAAATCGACTTATTTTTGACTAAAGTAAGGGTGTAAATTATTTAGTACGGTGACTTACTTCAATTTTTTGAGAAGAAAAAAATATTAATGACTGTTACATCACTTTTTTTTTCAGAAATCGCGTTTCGCGGTCAAAATTTTTGTACTGTAAGGGACATTTTTTTAAAGATAGAATTTTTTTAATAATACCAATCGATAGAGCGCGAAATTCTGAATCCAATGATATATATAACTCATTTTCGCCAAAATGTCCCTTACGTTAATTGATACTTCCGGTATCGATATCTCGGACATCCTTGACTATTTTGTATTCAGTGTGTAAGTGTGCAAGTAATTAAAAGTGTTAACGGAGATTTTGTGAGTGTTATTTCCGATATCGCGACCCCTCTGATAACGAACTCTCCGTTATATACAAGAATTGCTCGTTTAAAGATATTAGATAGATACAGGCTGTTTCTTTTAAATTGGCCAAAAGGGAGAAATCCGAATCCATAAGAGATACGGGAAAACTTACTTAGGAACCTTTAGCTCTTTTTTGATGTTGACAATTTTGGCACTTTAATTTTTTTGGTCAAGTGTGATTTGTCCACAGAAATGAGTGAAAAATATCAAAAATTATTTTTAATGATTTTCGACTCTTTTTCATGTAAGGATCGATTTCGGGACGGCGGAAAGGTCAAAAAGAAAATATTTTTTCATAAAAATTATATGAACGAAAAAAATATCAACTTTTTTTATGAAGTCGTTTGATTTATTGTCATGTAAGGATGAATATCTATCTGGACAGAAGTTGGTCAAAAGTAGAGTAATTTTTCTTCTAACAGCATAAATTCAGTTTAATAGTAGTAAGTATTTCATTCGATGTGACCCCCTCCCATACAATGAAATGGAAATGTTCTTATGAAAGTTATCCCGTATCTCTTATAGATGCGGATTTCTCCCTTTTAGTCACCTGAATTTCTTGACCCTGCTGTCATTAGTGACTAGTTGAACACTACGCGCGCTCGGCCCTGGCCTGGCCCTTGATCGGACGGCGAGCTACAATGAAGCTCATCTGAATTTCTTGACCCTATCGTCATTGGTAACTAGTTGGACCACTTCATCTTGAGTCCAACCGAGGTACTGAGCTACTCATCATCTGCCTGCCTTTTCCCAACTATATTGTGTTCGGCTTCCAGTCGAACCAGATGCCGCTGAATATCAGTATTTTACAAGGAGCGACTAACTATCGGACCTCCATAACCCAGTATCTGGGAAATACGACACTCCATAGTAAGACTGGTTGTCAGACTTTACAGCTTCTGACTAACAGTAACGACTGTCAAAGATCTACAAATGACAGCCGGGACCAACGGCTTTACGTGCTTTCCTCGCACGGAGGAAACTCGCTATGACAGATGGTCACCCATCCACAGACCAACCTCGGCAAGCACGGCTTAACCTGGAAGATCGTGAAGCTCACCTGAATTTCTTGACCCTGCCATCATTAGTGACTAGTTGGACCACTTCTTCTTGTGTCCAGCCAAGGTACTGAGCTACTTGAGGTAGCGTGGCGTTCCCTTGCTTGTCCGTACAATCCTCGTCTGACGTCTTAACTATGAATACGATATAGAAACCCACGGGGAATGTGTCTTGCTGTGAATTGAAAAATATAATTAATTAATCATAACTTGTTGAATACTTAGGGACTTTACTTATGGCTCGATGCGATTCTTGCGATATCGAGTCGATTACCGATTTAAGTCACACGTATTTACTACTACTACGACATAAAGCAACGACGATATAATACTAGACCCCGCATGCACGATCTAAGGAACGAAAATTGTTCTGTCAACTCGCTGAGGTACTACGTAAGCGAGGGGGACGGGGTACTGCGTTGTGATTGGCTAACTCAAGGTCTGTGCTGTCTCAACGTATGTTTACGCCTCACAGGAGTGGTCGAAATGAGACGAATATATAAGACTTTTTTGCCTAATGTGTTGACAGACATCGGTCGCCTGTTATTACGAGTCTAGTATTATATCGTCGTTGACATAAAGGCACTACAAACCAAAGACAAAACATGTCGCACGTGACGAGTAGTTGCGCAATCGAGTTTCGAAGAGAGAATCATATATATTCTTTATTGTGCACAATATTTACAATGAAAGCCAAACTTAAAATTACGTTAACAAAGGCGAGCTTATCTCTAAAGAGATCTCTTCCAGCCAACCTGTAAAACTGCTTTGAGATGATGATACACGGGGACAAGATAGTACACAGAATTATTAACAATTGGTAATACATATTCATAAATATTATTATATATTCCATAAAATATATACATACAAGTATTCTTTATCATAATATATATATATATATATATATATATATACATAGATATACATACATCATAATTATTATATATCATAAAATATATACACACATAAATATCAAGATATTTGCGATAGGAGGTGCTCTTTCAATCTATGTTTAAATGATGTTATCGAAGGAGAGTCTTGGATTGTCTTAGGTAGCCTGTTCCAAAGTTGTGTAGCTCGAAAAGTAAAGGAGTTATAAAAGAATTTAGTATTTGCTCTAGGACACTCAAGTACTTTGGTGTTACATGCGCGCCTAGGCCGAGGATTAGGAGGTAGTAAGCGGAAGCGGGAGCGGAGATAGTCAGGAGTGGACGGGTCTTTGAGGATTTTGTAGAGAACAGATAGGATGTGCACATCACGACGAAGTCGGATTGGGAGCCATTTTAACTGAGCACGAAATTCAGAGATGTGGTCATATTTGCGAAGTCCGAAAATAAACCGAATAGCAAGATTTTGTAGACGCTCAAGTTTATTTAGTTGCTCCTCTGTCACATCCAAGTAACACACATCAGCATAATCAAGAATAGGAAGGAGAAGTGCTTGAGCAAGCATGATTTTAGTTTGCAAAGGGAGGAAGGTCTGGAGTCGTTTGAGAGAATGGTATGAATAATGCATGCGCCTGCTCACCTCGCTAACCTGCGCTGACCAGGATAAGTGACAGTCAAATATCACTCCCAAATTTTTTGCCTTATCCGTGTATGGGATACAGATACCATTGTAATAAACTTTGTGGTTGTCAGTTATTACAAGTCTACTTCTAAGTCTACTGCTTCCTATGATCATAGCTTGTGACTTAGTGGGATTAACCAACAACCCAAAGTTATGAGCCCATGTCTTTATTGCTGAAAGGTCGGAATTTATAACTTCAATCGACTCTGAAAATTCAGACAAAGAAAAGTGTCTGTATATCTGTAAATCATCTGCATACAAATGGTAGGGAGAAGAAATTACTCGAGAAATAATATTTATGAAAATAGAAAAAAGCAATGGAGAAAGAACGCCGCCTTGCGGAACACCAGCAGTGAGATTCACCCAGTCCGATGTTAAGTCGTCGATTTTCACACACTGCTGGCGACCATGAAGATAAGATCGAAACCAACTGATCACAGAAGGAGCAATGTTAAGAGAGCTTAGGGTACCAAGGAGTATATCAAAGTCAACTGAGCTAAATGCATTACTGAAGTCAAGCAGAGTCATAACAGTCAGCTTAGTGTTATCCATCGCATGGCGAATATCCTCTGTGACATTCAGTAACGCACTAACCGTGCTATGAGAAGGACGGAAACCGGACTGGAAAGGACAGAGAAGGTTATTGGAAATAAGATAGGAGTAGAGCTGTTTGTGGACAACACTTTCAAGTACTTTTGAAAGTACAGGAAGGATCGAGATTGGACGGTATTCAGACAGGGAAGTTGGATTGGAGGTTTTGGGTAGAGGAATAACAAAGGCCTTTTTCCAGGAAGAAGGAAAGACATTAGCCCACAATGAAAAATTTATTATGTGAGTGATAGCAGGGATAATGCTTCCTAAAACCGGAAGGAGCATGTCAAGACTCAGATCGTCACTGCCCACTGCCTTTGTGGTGATAGAAAGGATACTCTTCTTAACATTGTCCTCCGTGACTGGATGGAATGCAAATTGAGTGCAGTCAGGTGGGTCAAGGTTAGAAAGGTAAGACAGAGTTGATGTTTTTGTAATGGCATCTAATGAAACAGGAGAGGTAGAGAAGTGTTTATTCAGAGCATTTAGATCCATGTTACCATTAGAAGCATCCATGGCCTTGCCCACACCTAATGACTTTAAGAATCTCCAGGTCCGAGCCTGTGAAAGATTTTCCAAATTGGAGTGAATATAGCGACGTTTTGCATCCCTACACAGTCTGTTGCAGATGTTTCGTAATTTTTTATAAACTGTTCTATTGTCGTCAGAAGAATCCTTGCTTAGTTTGCACTTAGCTTTATCCCTTTTTGCCATAGCCTTCTTAATATCAGGACTCAGCCAGGGAGCAGGAGCATGCCTAACACGAACAGGTCTAACTGGAGCATGAGCATCAAATAGATTGGTGATAATTAAATTAAAGGCAGCAACTTTGGCATCAACATCATCTGCTGTTAATACCGGCGACCAGTCGATGCTCTCTGCATCTTCTCTCAAACGGTCCAGGTCCATATTACGATAATTACGTTGGAAAATTACTTTATTCTTGATCTTAGGAGGTCGTACTTTATACGCAAGAAAAATTAAATCATGATGCGAGAAAGGGGCCATCATTTGTCCGTGCGTGATGACTGAGTCCGGTTTGGAGACGATCATAACGTCGAGCAATGATGGCCTGCAATTTGGAAGATGATGTGTTGCTGAAAGTGGGAGAATGTGTAAATTAAGTGAAGAGGTTAAAGATAGAAGCTTTTGAGACCTGGAATCATCCTTCAAAATACAAGTATTTTGAAGAAGAAATCATGTGCATTATCATTAGGACGTACATGCAATTCGACACCGAGGAGATCTGTGAGCGATATCGTCAATCCGTGCGACTCCATTAGCAAACACTAGCGATCGTCCATACATTTTTTTCGGCCGGACGCTTGTGTGATATCTGACCGATATCGTCAATCTATTCAATTCGATATCGCATCGAGCCATGAGTAAAGTCCCTTAGAGACTTTACCCGACTTTGTTCGTCACTTTACTCGTGACTTTACTCGACACTGGTGACATGTTTTGACTTTGCTTTGCATCGCCTTTATGTCGTAGTAGTAAGGTGGATTTTTGAAGTGCACAGTCGAATTGCATTACATCACTCCATTAGTAAATATGTGAGAATTAAATCGGCAATCGACTCGATATCGCACGAATCGTCGCATAGCGCACTCCCTTTCATAGGCCTGTGTCCCAGCAGTGGGAATACTTCTAGGCTGATGATGAGTCAACTACCGTATTATTTTAGTACTTACCGTAAGAGTAATCCCTCCTCTTCTTGTCATGGTAAGATAATATCCATCGTATAATATGTCTCTCTCATTGTCGAACACTGGGCACTGAAAAAAAATGGGCGTTTAAAAAAAAATACTAATAAAATTTATACGTGGTTAAATCAAGGCAGGGGGACTGTCAGACTTGTACTGACTCAAATCCACGGTGTCCTTCAATAGCCCTTTACGTTCCGTGGTTACTCATTATTCCCGCGACCCTGGCAGGCTTTTTCCCTCCAAGTGGGACACCCTGGGGTGCTATGACAGGAAACCTCCACGTGCGCCCGTGGACTGGAGTTCCTTCTCGGATACGTCCGGGGGGAAGACCAGTTTTTCGGGCCGGTGCACCCTGGGATGCGGGCAAAAACTTTTTCTTAAGCACTGTGTGCCTAAGTGGTCTCTTTGCCCGTATGCGAATAGCCTGTCGTGTGGACGCTCCAACGCGTGTCCCTCTGATTAGCAGAGGGCACAGCGGCGGAGCGGGCTTGCGGACGGTGAGTGATGGGTAACTCGCCGTCCGAAGGACCAAGCCCGGGTCGGTGGCGCGTCGTGTTTCGCGCCAAATGCCTGCTGGGGTCGCGGGTTTTTCTTAACCCAGGATACCGTGGCCCCAGAACGTAAAGGGCATAGGAAGGAACACGGGTGGATTTTAGTCAGTAAGAGTCTGACAGTCCCTTCCGCCCCACCCAGGGCGGGAGGACTCATTTGATGATTTTACCACCTTAAAAAAAAAAAAAAAAAAAAGTGGGACACCCTGATTTTGCTGACAGTTCTTTGAGGCGAGGGTGGAATATGACGCGGCACAGACCCGGGCATGGTTCATGGTCGGACAGCGAGTCGCCCATTACTGGACGCCCGTATGCCCGCGCCTACGGTGAACCGAGATCGTCTGCAGGCGTCCGGCGCCGTGGGCGTCTCAATCTCTTTTGGGCGCCGTGGGCATCCTCTTTCACTTCCTCTCCCTCACTCGACCAGCCTCCTCCTTCACGAGCATTACTGCTTCGCAGAAGGAGGCGACCACTACCCACTCTATCTCGCCCCGCAGCATGGCCTCGACCAATGCCCGGCGAAAGAGTTCTCCGCCTATCGCCTCCGTGAGGACACGGCGGTTCTCTGCCCAAGCGGGGCAGTCCTGCACCGTGTCCTCCAAGCGATCCCTGCAGTGGTGACACCCAGGCATTTCTTCCCTCCCTATCCGACACAGGTAACTCCCGAAACTTCCGTGTCCGGTGAGTACCTACGTCATGCGGTAGGTCAAGACGTCGTTACCGCCGCGATTACGGCGTGCCCAAATTGACTATTACTGACACCCATATGCAGTGGCGGATTAAGAGTTTCCGAGGCCCTAAGCACAGAGCCTGTGTAGGCCCTCTATTGCTTAAATTGGGAAGGTAGAAAGTATAAAATGAAAGTTTCGTCAAAATAGAAAGTGTAGTAGGTATAATTTAAAACTAAAAACATTTTTTTCTTTGACTTATTCAGAGCAAACGCTCAGGGGGCAGCCGTAGGGCCCTGCGGAGGTGTATGAAGAATCACTACCGGACCGCAGGCTTTCGCCTTGTGATTTCGGAAATGTAGATGAATGTGAATCTCAATAAAATGTAGGAAAAAAATGAAACGCCAGCAGAGGATGGAGGCCCCTGGAGAACAGGGGCCCCAAGCACGTGCTTGTAGTGTTTATACGTTAATCCGCCACTGCCCATATGATTAATACTTACCGAGAAGTTCTGTATGGAGACCACAGCACAAATGTCATCATCAGATTCAATCATCACTATCACACTCTTAGGTCGAGACAGCCAACTTCTAGTTTCAAGGTTTGTCCTCAATAAATACCTAGAAAATTTACAACAATAAGTTGAAATTGTTTAATAATACTCAAGAAATAAAATGAATTCAATGACAGAAATAAACTGAAAAATCTTTCATTTGATCAATTAAATAAAAAATTACAAATTTTCACATGCTGCTTGACATAAAAATGTAGGAACGCGTTTTAAAATCTTTGATATTTGATGTAAACAAAGACCGCAGGTTTGTTAGATTTATTATTGTGCCATAAAACTAACGTAAAAAGTGAATAAAAATAAAATAAAATCATTCAAAGTGCTGGTAGCGCGAAGACAGTGGCGACTTCCAGTTTTCTACATTTTTATGTCGAGCTGTAGAAGGCGCTGTTCAGGACGCACGCAGATCAAGACAGAGACCCTCGGGACACCCAGGACTTACACAGATGTTCTCCACAGACCAAAGAACCTGATCAACTTCTGGAGGGAGGTGGGCTGGTTGGAATAAGCCACCAAGGCCACTATGGCCCACGCACAATGGTCCACATGAAGGACTAAGTGCGGAAACCAAAACCCCTAACATAGATGGCGCTGTTTTTTACGCTGCTTAGAACTTTAGCCAAGGCACGATACGACGCGATTTAACCAATTCAAACTACAAGTGAAAATTAACCTTGCCACTAAGAGATAATGATGCGATTGACTTGACGTCGTCGTGGCGATCGTTTTTTGTTTTTCATTTATCCGTAGATAACAACGTGTTTTGCGTCATATGTCGTAATGGTAAGGTTTATTTTCACTTGTAGTTAGATTCGGTCGAATTGCAATCGCGTCGCGCCATGGGTAAAGTCTCTTAAAGTTACTTATTAAAATTGAAACTAGATGGCGCTAATCATCATCAGCCTATCATGTTCCCACTGCTGGGACACAAGCCTCCTCTCTGTGAGAGGGAGTAGACCATCATCCATCACGCGGGCCCAGTGCGGGTTGGTAGATGTCACATGTCTACGAATTTTTGGTTCAAGGACATGCCGGTTTCCTCACGATTTTTTTATTTCACTGTTTTGAGAGCAGTTGTGATGAAATAAATTACACAATGCGCCTGGCTGGGTTCGAATCCACGACCTACAACTCGTAAGTCGGGATCGATACCACTGGACCACCAGTCACCACTGCTCGGTGCACTGGGTATTGACACTAGGTACTAGATATTTGGCGCAGCCATAAGGGTGCTCCCACATCTATCGACGCGGAATCGGTTTTTTCCGTCGCCCTTTCTCTTTCTGTCGCTTAGAACTGCCATTTGCTAGACCGAGACAGAAAGCATAATGCGATAGCACGCGTCAGAATCCCCGAGGCGGCCGCGTGCTATCGCTTTGTCCCGGTCTAGCAAATGGCAGTTCTAAGCGACAGAAAGAGAAAGGGCGACGGAAAAAGCTGATTCCGCGTCGATAGATGTGGGAGCACCCTAAGACGTCACCCATTTAATTTTTTCTTCTTTTTTTTATCAATAAAATCGAAAAAAAAAACTACAAACCTGTGTAAGCTCTCCGTATCATCCATCTGATTGCACATATATTTCCTTTTCTCATGTTGATATGTCAAATCTAAATTATTAGACTGGTCGAACGGAAAGAAATAATACATTGGCTGACTCGGTGTGGTAGTTAAATTTGTGGTAGAATTTAAACGCACAAAGAAATCTGTGACCGTTTCTACCAAAATGGTAACGTTTATGGAATCCGGGGAAGATGATGTTAGATGTATTATTGGTGTATTTTGCGTTGATACGTCTGAAAGAAAAGTTTGGCTGTTATTTTTTTAAGGTTTTTTGGGCTTCAGTGCAAGATTGTGCTAAAAGGGCCTTAGTTTTTTAAAATAGCTTAAAATGTGTCTTTTTTTAAACAATGGCAATACGCATGTTAGGTACAGTCTCTCTCTCTCTTCTCGGTAATTTAAGACAAAATGGCAGTAAACGTCTACCAAGTTCAGTTTGCATGTTTGCTGCCTCGAGAAGTTTTGTCAGGATTCGAAATTAAGAGGCATTAAAACTAATACCAAATGCTTCAATTAGGTAAGGTAACTACTGATTTTGATTCATTTTTTCTTCAAAGAGACTTTTCGTTAAAAATAAAGATGTCGAATAATGAAGCATCTGCTATCAGTTTAAGCATCACCAAATTTTCACATTTCTAACCTTTAATAACTATTTTAAAATTTCAGTGCTGTCTTCAACATTCTACCTATTGCTCTCTTATATTAAAATCCCAAATCGAGCTATATAAAAATATATAATATTAATAATAAAAAGGTACAATATAACAATAAATATTTACGTATAAGGGGACCACAGTAGACTTTAATCCTCTTCCCACTGACTACGACAGCGTGTACAGAAAGAGAATGGAAAATTAAAAATGGGGTTCAATAATGTCGGATGTGGTTAAAAATGTCGGATGTGTTGAAAAACGTAGGATGTGGTTAAAAATGTCGGATGTGTTGAAAAAAAGTAACAAGTTTTTAATAACGAGATTTTTTTAAATAAAATTCTTGCATAATATAACTAAAGATTAGACACCATTAAGCAATACACATTTTCTCTAATAATACATTTAATTTGAGATCGTAGATCCAATAAACTTTAAAAAACTTGTTTCAATATGACTTGATTATGTTTTATTTCTAACTGGGAACTAAACTCTTTAATTCTTGCAAGGGTTTTAGTTTTATAAGGCGAGTTTTCGTCCTGAAATAAAAGGGCCTCGCAAATGCATCTTGCCCCCTCCTAGATTCGGTCTGGCCACTGTAAACATCCATCATTGCGATAATTAACGACATATACCGTAAGTGTGGTCCCAGCATTAGGTGTAAATGATAAAACTAACTAAACTATCTCAAAATTTAAACTTTTTAATAACACGAACGCAAACCTTACAAATAAATGACAAAAATATTCTCCTACCCTCTTTATAGGACAAAAAAAAACAAAATGGCGGGTATTTTAACTAGTTTTGTAACTCACCACAGGTATCTTCATCTTCAGTAAACATGTTGTTATGAGGACACAAAGTCCTCGATATGTTGGTGAACTGTTCCAGACTGACTGGAGTCTGGACTATCATGGGCAGTTGCCATGAGAAAACTCCTGAAAATAAATCATCATCATCAGCCTATGATTTTCCCACTGCTGGGACACAGGCCTCGTCCTCTCTGTGAGAGGGAGTGGGCCCAGTGAGGATTGGTGGATGTCACATATCTTCGAAATTTTGGTTCTAGGACATGCCGGTTTCCTCACGATGTTTTCCTTCACCGTTCTGAGAGCAGTGGTGATGAAAGAAATTACACAAAGTAATGCGCATAGCGGGGTATCAAGCCACGACCTACAACTCGTAAGTCGGGACCGAAACCACTGGGCCACCACTGCTCCAAAAATTAATAATAATTTGTAAATTGCAGTAAATATTATTTATGTTTCCATTGACTCTGTTCTGGAGGTCAAATAGGCAATTGCTCCACTACTGGACCAATGGTGACCATGGGGTCTAAATATTCACAATGCATTAGACCAGGGATTCCCAAACTTTTTTATCTCGCGACGCACATAGGATAGGGATTTAGATTTTTTATCAACGCCCTAGCAAGTTGATACCAGATGAATAATAAAACAATAATACCTAGTACCAAACTCCACGAAATCAGAACACGAGAATCTGGGTTTCGCAAAAGAGTTCAATGAGACTATATCCTATTCTTTCTGGTGGATATTTTATACATTTATAGAATCTTGGTTCCACGCAATATCAATCCGGAGAATGGTTGACACTCGCGTTTCACAGCGCCCTTCTGTACTCTCTACAACGTACCAGGGCAGTTTGGGAACCCCTCATCTGCCTGCCTTTTCCCAAGTATATTAGGGTCGGCTTCCAGTCGAACCAGATGCAGCTGAATATCAGTATTTTTATAAAGGGAGCGACTGCCTGTCGGACCTCCACAACCCAGTAACTGGGTAATAGTGTGGTGGGTTTGTCCCAAAAAAAAAAAAAAAAAAAAAAAAAAAAAAAAAAAAAAAAAAAGTCGGGACTAACGGTTTAACGTGCTTTCCGAGGCACGGAGGAAACTCGCTATGACAGATGGTCACCAACCTCGGCAAGCGCGCTTTAACATCGGCCTGTGCGGCTGTAATTATTAAGCCACGAGCTTCTCCTATAGTTAAAAAATTTATCCTGAAGGTCATTTACCTTTTTGCTGCCTCGCAGTGATGAACAAAGGGTACGTTTTGTTAGCAAAGTCACTGGCTACCGTCACCCTAGCTGGAGTATCATATGTTTCAAGTTCCTGAAAGAAAATGTTGGTAATTTGGTTTAACGCCATCTGTCGGTGGAAGTTAGCAACTTCTGTGATGTGTGAATAAAGTATGACCGATAGATGGCGTTGATAGAGGTTATATTTTTTTTTTCAATTCATTTGTAATGGTATGTTTCTACCAATATACTCTGCGGTATATTTTGTTGTCGAACATTTTGTGCAGTTTTTCAGCAGTGCGCGTACTAAGCTGGTATTATATTTAGCCTCTGTATCCACTTGCAAAGCTGTGCGATACTTTAGTTCGCACAGAATGAAACATATTTGTGCGTGCACATTTTCGCGTTCGGGTACAAATAACGAGTACACACGTGTGCATGCACAAAAGTATCAAGGTTTGCGCGAACTAATTTGCGGCTTTAAAATGTTAAATGCTGTGACACAGGCTGCATATATTTTTCAAATAATACTTTGTATGTGCTACTGTTGGTGTAGCTACTCAAATAAATAAATATGTCTTACCCCAGCAAATTCCAGAATATATTCCGTACTCTTATTGACAGCAACCGTGTATGGTATGTTGTATTTATACCTGTAACAAACAAATAATAATAAAGACAAAGGTTCTGTTTCTTTGACTCCTTTCCATATCACACCAATCCTACTTAATATATTATTATAAATGCGAAAAGTGAGGATGTATATATGTACTCTTCCACGCAAAAACCACTGAAAGGATTTGGCTAAAATTTGGTACACAGATAGTTTATAACCTGGATTAATACATAGGATAGTTTTTATCCCGATTTTATGTTCCCGTGGGATAATTTTCGAGTTGTAGCGGGTGAAGCCGCTGGCAACAGCTAGTTGTACATAAATTATAACTGTAAAAGAGAGTTTGTTTGTTGGACGCTTGAACCGCTGAACTTATTTTTTATTTTTGTAGATACGAGACTAACTGTACTGTACAAGTTGTCTAGCGCCATCTTATTCCGACACTGGAATAACTCTCACTTTAAAACCAGGCTTATTCCGGCGAGTGAAAGTGACAGAGCTATACAAGTCGTTTAGTCACCATCTCGTTCACTCACTGGAACAACCCTGGTTTTAAGACGTTGTATTACACCCCCCAGGAACAGTTTCTGAAGATTAGAGAGTGAGTCATCCAATACACTTTCTTTGTTTATTTATCGCATGAAGTCATAAAGTAAAACATTTCATTTTATCACAGAAAGAAATATTGATTAATGAGTACATTGGCCAAGCTTTGCTGATAAATATTATCTTTATTTGTTTTTGTAGGAAAAATATAACATTATTGATTTTGAGATAAGCAACATAAACGCACCCCGTTACCACGAGCACCTGTAATGTAACGTTACAGATTCAAATATTTCATCAGTGACGGAAAACAATCGAACATCACAATGCGCACCTTGTATCAAATCTATACTAAATGTACGCGAATGCTCGTCAGTCAGGGAGGTAGTATTGTAATGTAATGCTCAAAGTCGAATCTATAATGTTACATTACACGCGAATGCTCCAGGTGAGGAAACGTCTTCAGGTTTTATCCCTATAAATGATGATGCAAGAGCTCCTTTTTTCGTCGACGTCCACTGCTGAACATAGGCCAGCCCTTTACATCTCTACATATACCAGTTGGAAGCGACCTGCATCCAGCGTCCTCCGGCGACCTTTATAAGGTCGTCTGTCCACTTGTTGGTGGACGTCCTACGCTGCGCTTGCTAGTCCGTGGTCTCCACTCTAGTACTTTTCGACCCCATCGGCCATCTGCCCTGCGAGCAATATGGCCTGGCCATTGCAACTTCAGCTTGCTAATCCGGTGGGCTATCGGTGACTTTAGTTCGTATACGGACCTCCTCATTTCAGATTCGATCACTGTTAGTCTCACACTGACTAAAAACCAGTCCCTTCAGTTGCCTTTTGTGTCCCTGGGTAAACGGTATCCTTATGGGTATCAGTATTCGATTTTTGGCGCCGCGCCGGCGCGATCGCAAAAGTGTACAAAGCCTAAACATTTGGTTTGGATAGGAGAGCCCATTCTTGAGTTATAAAATTATAACGAAAAATGGTATTGATTTTTTATACTATTTTATTGATGATTAAACAAAGTAACACAAACAGGTAATTGTAAACAACTATTGTTCTTATCCACACATTCAGTTTTTATTTATTTACTTTATAAATACAGCTGTTGTATTGTTTGAATACAAAGTAATTTATGACATGCCACAAGGTTCATTTTCAGATATTATTTAAAAAAATGGGCCAGTTAATGGGCAAGTACAATTGGACAACATTTTCCGTTTTTAATTTAAGTGAAAATAAATACAAAAGGCGCAATAACAGTCGCTAAAATATATTAAGTCAAATTGTATTGTAACAGTTTTAAGTTGCATATTTTAGTGACTTTCTTGCATATTTCAGGCATTTATGTTGCATATTTCGCCAATATTAAGTTGCATATAATCCGATCTCTAGTGATGAATGTCAGGTCGTGTGACTTATCTCATTACCATCACCATGACCCCGGAACATAAAAGGCTATTGCCCTCAATAGCCTTTTATGTAGACCACCGTAGATTTTAGTCCGTAGAAGTCTGACAGTCCTTCCTGCCCTGCCATGGGTGGGAGGACTCATTCGATGATTTCACCATGTTAAAAAAAAAATCACTATTAAATTAATGATTTGACAATGATGAGTTAATTCTGAAGGTAGTTTTAACATTTTTAATCTTTTCCTCATAAAATTTCTATAAGATTATTGAAAAAAGAAATAAGTATGGCAATATATCTCCTATAAAATGCTTACACTGCCTTTTTCAGGTCATTTAGTTTAGTTAGGGTAGGTGAAAGGTATTCAACACAGTCAGCAAGAAATGTTAATTGCATTAAAAAAGTATGTATTCCAACTACTTTTCAGCTGCCACTGTTAATCAATCTAGATCGATTATCGCACCTATTAGCGAATAGCTTTTATGGACTATAACATTCTAATCTGCCAACAGATGCAATCAGATTAAAAATAAAAATATTTTTTACTTACGAAAAATTTAATGAGATTTTTTCGAATTTGAAAACACGAAACGCTGAAAAGGCATTTAGGAAGCTAATTAATATGAAAAATAACAAAACTTACGTATTATTGTAGTGGAATATAATTTCTCCTTTGTTTATATTTTCTTGCAAACACAGGTATGGTAGACCGATTAACAAAAACACAATTTTCACCCATCCTAGTAACGCCATTTTCTTTCAAACAGCATCAAGTTGTTGAGGAATTGAAGTGAGTCATTTACTTTGCTTTTTAACTACACTCTAACAATTTTTATTGATAGAAAATGCAATTTTATCGGGGAAACCCAAATTGATATTCCAAACACCGAGGATTTTTCAATCAAAACTCTTATGTCAATGTCAATCAAAAATTAATGTCATCTGGAATTAGTGGACTTAGAAAAATCGACTAAAGCTATGCAACAACGACGATATAATACTAGACTTCGCATGCACGATCTAAGGAACAAAAATTATTCTGCCAACTCGCTGAGGTACTACGTAAGCGAGGGGGACGGGGTACTGCGTTGTGATTGGCTAACTCAAGGTCTGTTCTGTCTCAACGTATGTTTACGGCTCACAGGATTGGTCGAAATGAGACGAATAATAATAAGACTTTTTTGCCTAATGTGTTGGCAGACATCGGTCGCCTGTTATTACGAGTCTAGTATTGAGTACGTGCACGACATCAGCGCCACCTAGCGTTCGCAACTTTAGGGGTCTGACCGTTCTAATTGAAATCAGATTCTTTAACAAATCACTTGGTTTTGGATTCCATGGCGATTCATTGGTACTGAACAAAATTAAATAAGCATAGGCAAATTGTATTCTATAAGAAAAATATCAATTAAAGGATTAAAATTAGGGTTATGATGTTATTCACTTTTTCTCTTCACGGCAGCTAACCATTTCCTGCATTGTTCATCTTTCCAAGAACCGCTTGGGAATCAATAAAATTTAAATTTACTATTTCTGCTAGTATTCTAGATTGCAGTTTACAACACAACAACTATTTTTTCCAGCGGAAAATGCGATTATAAAAAAATACGTACAGACGACAGAGCTGAATGTCAGAGCCGTCGTATTCCGACAGCGCCCCAACACCTGCCGTTGAAGAAACTACGATATCATGTCAGATATTCATTGAAATCAAATGATGTTAAGGGTATTTTGTTTAAAATTAAATGCTTGTAATGATTAACGTATTTTTTTGGATATGGATCAATACTATATTCATTAAAACATTGTCGCAAGAAATGTATTATTTTAAAACCAATTTGATTTCCAAAAGAAAGGTTATGGTGAGTTAATCTTAAAAGATAGACATATGCTGTCGCGGACTTTATTTTAGAACGTTTCATGAGGAACAATTCCGTCATACATCATTTTTGCGTAATATAAACCGTTTACGCAGCGCACGCAAGGGAAGCTCTCAAGAAGAATTTCCCGATTTGACAACATTTTTCATTGCTGCTGTGCTCCTATTGGTCATAGCGTAATGCTAAATGGGCTATAGCCTTCCTCGATAAATGAACTATCTAACACAAAATAATTATTCAATTTGAACCAGAAGTTCCTGAGATTAGCGCGTTTTTAGCAGTTGGCAAAACTGAAAATCCTCTGAGATAATCCCCCATTAGTTCTACTTTTCGCCACCTTGAGCGCTGCAATCGAATAGTACTACTCCCACCTCCGTCGTGCACGTTCTCAATGAGAGGTTTTCTTTTTGGAGTTTAAAAAAAAAAAGTAGTTTCCAAAGACTCTATAGATGGCGTTGAACTGACGATGTTACTCTAGGAAAAAGATGTATGCCTTCATTTTTGCACAAATCCACGAGGCACAGACTTCTCTTCTTTTTCTCTTGGGACATTTTCTTTCTGGCGTGGAAAACTCATAAATTAAAAAAATGGTAAATTAATATTTTTTTCTTTTTCCTTATTTTCAAAATGCCATTTGTGTGATGTGATGTGACTGACAATGACATCACATGTACGTGTGTTTTACGATCTCAAAATTACATCCAAGTGAAAAAAATAAAAAAATGACGTGACGTACGTTCATTAAAGTAACATATCAAGTTCAGCGCCATCTATCCATTGACTAGGGAAAACATAAAAAGAAAATCCCTCATTATATCGTCGTTGCTATGCAAAATACGCGCATATGACGTGGAGTTGCGGATACCAGCCCGTTATGCAATACAATACAAGCTATGCAAATCGACTTCGACAAGAAGGGTCATCTTTGACTGTCTGTGACCGTGACCACACAAGTGAAATGTCTTTTTCGTAATTTTATGTTATGGACATCAAATAACAATTATTTTTTTTCAATTTCAGTGGCTCACTTAGTTAAATTACTTATGCTCCCGCTTCTCGGCTCGTATTGGTCGTAGCGTGATGTTATAATCCTTAGGCTGCTTTTCCACCAGAGATGCGCTATGCTACGTTGCTAAGGATGCGTTTGATATCCACCAATCATATTCATTTGTTTTCAAAACGCACACACACATAATGAGTATGATTGGTGGATATCAAACGCATCCTTAGCAACGTAGCATAGCGCATCTCTGGTGGAAAGGCAGCCTTACAGTCTTCCTCAAAAAATGAACTATCTAACACAAAAAAATATCGAACCAGTAGTTCCTGAGAACCTGCAACCAAATAAACGAACCTTTCAGCTTTTTTGACACGGCGTGGATGACTGTGAGGAATATCGATAAACGTATAATTGTATCATCGAAATCGGTCTCGAAACTCCTTTCAACGTTTTATAAAATATGTAACAAAAAAAAACAATAGCTTGTAAGCCTGAAACACAGAGTACTTTTACTAATAGGGCCTGAAATTATGATGAAAGATCGATTGGAGCGTCGCTGTCGCATCGCACAATGTTTGATAATTATGACGACAATTTCATGAATACAGGGAAAGAAATCTAAGCAATATTTTCTTCTTTCGTACTTATAATATTTTATGTAGGTACTCGTGTCAACACCCTGACCGAGTGCTACAACAGCTTTGACACCGTGTTCCCGATACGTCGACCAAACTTTTGTTTTTATTTTATTTTTTTAAATAAAACTGAAGTGTTGATAAAAGCGCAATAGCCACTGAGACCTCACCCAGACTACAATATTAAATACTAGAATGATTATTAGTATTTGATTAAATCACAGACTACTTATAGATAATTTAGTATTGAAAACCCTCTATTTCATAGTGAAATGAATGTGTGCAATACACCGATCTCCGTAAGACTGTCATATGCCTGCCTTCTTCTTCTTCGTCGTATCGATGATTCCTATAAATCAAATGAGCTTCGACCAAAACTCTGCCACATTTCCGTTCACAACTTACGAATTTATCAGGAACACCAAGCGTTTCTTTGAACGCATATTAAAATTAATTTCCAGTCGAACGCAGCCATAAATTGGCCAATCACAAACGACGAAGCTACTTCGTTATTTAAAAAAAAAAACTATAGCCAATAGAATTTGAGTATTCAACTCACCGGTCAAATGATTCGCTCTGATTGGCGGAGCAGTTGAACAGGTGCTATGCGTCATCCGCCATAACGTTGTTAGTTCGTGAAAGTGAGATCGTTTTGTGAATTGTTTAAGAAAATAGTGATTTTATTGTGATATTTTTGTTGTAAAAGTGTTTTAATGTGTTAACGAAGATGACCGAGTGGTATAGAATGAAGACGGGCTTCATTAACAACCACGATTCATCGGAATTGTCGGCAGAAACTTCATGTGAAATGTCAGACTCTTTCAATATATTTTCGGACAATTTAAGTCCGATTCCTTCTTCTATAGTCCCGAGGAAGTTGGATTTTGGTAGCATGGATGACGATGACGGCATGAGGGATGCATTGCCGCCTCCAGTTTCACATAGCCCTCCGTACAAGAGAGTCGGAGCTCTGAGGTATGTTACCTAGGTCATACTCTCTCCAATTTCTATAGAAAACTACCACGCTGTTTAATTTTGTGGCATTTCAGGTCCCTACAACGGCTCTAAGCTCGTATTTACGATGTAAATAACGTAACTTTCACTTTTTTACACTTGGAAACCTGAATGTCAAATTAATTATGCAATTTCAATAATAATTTTAGTGAATCGAATGTTCTGGGTTACTTTTTCATCCTCATCTCACGAGATTATGCGTCTTTTCGTGTATGTAAACATGTTTTTTTGTTTCATTGTTGTTTTTTCATTCATTAGGATGTATTAGAGTAGACTTTCTAATACAAAATGCTTAGTAAGAATGTCATTAACTTTGTATGATTAGATGTATAATGATGTTTTGTTTTGTTTTCGACTTCAAACATGCATTAAAACACAAAAATTTGGATATGAACCAACCCTTCTCTTCCAATTAACATCAAAAACTCTGAAACTTAATGAAAATCTTAATTTGAATTCTGGACTCTGATTACTGCGCCTTGTAGAACAATTAAACTGTTTTTAAAAAATGATCTACAATAAAATCGAGACAAGAAACACCTCAACACAGACCTATATCGATCAAATCAAATCATTATATCAACTAGGCCAATTACAGGCACTTTTGAATTGTCAAAAGACATAAAACTAGTAAGAAAATAGTTATGGTGCTACAGTCCCAGTCACAAGACATAATAACTGTGAAAGGAACCGTAGATCATCATTACAACCCGTAGATCTCTATTGAGAAGAATGGGCAAGAAATTCCATGGACACTTTTTCTGTGGCCAAAATTATTTCAGAATCTTTGTTACGTCATTCATCTTCATCATTTGGTAGAAAGGTAATGCCGATTACTGTCTTTTTATCACCAAGTAACTGAGGTAATGGCACTGGGTAATACAATACCCGGTAGAAAGACTTCATCAAATAAGCATACAAGTCGCTTTATTGCATATTAATCAAGCTCATTATAAACGTAGGACTAGTTTATGAATGATAATTGCTATTCAAAACCAATTGAATCTAAGTTCATACGGTCAGGTTTCAACTTGACCTCAAGGTCTTTGATTGAAAGCAATTATGAATTGATGGGTACTGATTGACTGTTTGAAAATTCACTAAGATGAGTTTATTCCACTTTGTTCATCTAGGTGATATCACTTGAGTGAACAATAAATAGCATTATGCACCTTGCATCAAATCTACACTAAATGTATGCGAATACTCGTCAGTCGGAGAGGTAGTATTGTAATGCTCAAAGTCGAATCTATAATGTTATATTGCATGCAAATGCTCCTGGTGAGGGAACACCTTAAGATAAATGTGAAAGTAAGTTTGTTTGTCACCTTTTAATGCCGGAAACGACTGAACTGAAACTGAAATTTTGCATAAAAATTCTCAGGTGTACTGAGATAGATATAGGCTTCCTTCTATCCCCAAAAAAGTACTGTAATCAGCCAACCTAAAAAAAATGGCTTTTCATGAGTACAGTCAAAATTGATTGCTAAATTCGAAATTAATCCAACCAAAGTTGCAGGAAAAAGCTAGTCATAATAATATTATTATAAAGATATTCTTCTCAAATATCATGTCTCGATTTAATGAGGGTCATAAAAGCAACTGTTTTAGTTGTAAAACAAGAAGTATTGATTGACATTTTTGCGATGGAAATTTTGTCCTTGAATGTTCACCTTTTTGATAATATGGTTTACAATTTTTTTTTTCCTACCTATAATTTCATTATTAAAAAAAAATACTGTATTTGTAAAAACATTGTTATGATTTTCATCAAAAATTAGTACCAGTACCAAGTTCTCCTAAAAATAGATCTCAATGTCAAAATTTATGGCATCTACTGATGCATCCATTGATGATGAAGCTTTGGACGTAAAAAATCTATCCTGAATTTTTCTAAAAATCTGCTTGAAAACCAGCCAACAGGTCCAAACGTTTTTTTTTTTTTATTATACTTGACTTGTCCCAATGTCAAAATTTATAGCATCCGTTGATGATGAAGGTCTGAACATAAAAAAATATCCAAAATTCACTTAAAAAGAAACCCTTTTCTATAATTCAAGTGCCAACAGGTCCAAACTTGTCTTAATTTCATCACCATGTGTCACAGGTTTAAACCTGAACTAAGACAAGTCCATTCTTCTCCTCAAAACAGGTTTTGACCAGTCCCCCTCTTATCTATGTACCTGGACAATAGGTATTCGTGAAGGTTCCAAGAAGTATTACTAGTTATTTTCTTTAGGCTAGAGGGAGAGAGGGTTATAGTAAAGATCCTGTTTATTTTACTTTTGCTGGATCATTCTGGAATATTGTGGCTATGGGAGGAAAGGAAATTGTTTAAAAAAATACATTCTATCCAAGATAAACGGCAATTGAAGGGTCTCTGTGGATTTTAGTCAGTATGATTCTTGCGTTTATTCCCATCTGCCACCGGGGTGGTGGTTGGTATTAATAAAAATGGCGTTTACCGCCCTAGTGTTCAGTGTACGTGTATATGTACCTACTTAGATTCATCTGCCTCTTCGATATAGTACAGAATATTATTTGCAATTCGTATTGGACATTATCAGTAGAAATTGGAATCAGCCACAACCCCTGTAGCAAAGTCGAAGGAACTGGATGGGAATAAAGGAACGTACCTGGTAAAAGTACCAGTCTTACTGGATGTTGGGCTGATATTGTGCTAGTTTTTGGATAACTGTCATCTGCTATATCCCGAAACTTAGGAAATTAGTTCATAACTATTGGGTGTTTATTCCCAACGGGAACATACCGTTGGGAATAAACGTCAACCACCACCACCCCGGTGGCAGACTTGAAGGTGGCAGATGGGAATAAACGCGGTAAACGCCATTTTTCTTAATACGAACCACCACCCCGGTGGCAGATGGGAATAAACCGATTCTTGATGATTTTCCACAATAAGGAAAAATAAAATTATTAAATAGACTCATTATTAAATAAAGACTCATGTGACTAAGAGAGTGATGAGTATAAATGTTGATGGATGGAGGGGAAGAGGAAGGACAAAGAAAACATGGATGGATTGTCTAAGGAATGTTATGAAAGAAAAAGTAGTAAATGATACTGTGAGTCTGTGACGTCTGATAGGAGAGAATGGAAAAAGAAAACGTGTTGCGACGACCACAAGTAGAATGGGATAAGAGCAGGAAGATGATGACTATAATTATTGAATACCTACAGTAGGTATTTTTTGGTTTTTATCTGCAAAAGTTCCAGTACCTACCTACATACAAATCCCTAGAAAATTCTCCTCTTCGAATTTCATACAAGTTGGAACATGTCACTACTCTATGACTACTCTCCTTCACACATTCACATCTATGACCTCATTTCAAGCTTGTCTAACTGGTTTCTACACTAAGATACTGTTATTTGCAAAAATACTTTACTAGTGCAATCCACAAAGTTTATTTATATTGAGAGTAAGTATGAAGTTTCTTGCCCATTCTTCTCCATACAAACCTACCTTTGCGAATGGGTGTTGAATCAATCCCATCACTTCCTATTTCCTTTAAATTAAATAATCAACATTCAAAAGTGCCTCTTTGACGGCCTAATTGGAATAAATGAATTGACTTTGATTGTGATAAAATCACCAAATGAGTTCTCGCGCTCACTGAAACGCCGTTGAGACTGTCAGACTCGTACTGACTAGAATCCACAGTGATCCTTCAATAGCCCTTTATGTTCCAGGGTAATTTATCAGTCCATTTATCAGGCTAGGTTATAGGCTATATGAATAACTAGCGGCCCGGTACAAGTTTTGGTACTTGTGACATCAAAATTCCTATTAACAAAAAGTATCCGCCATTTATTGAATTAATTTATCACATTTTTTATGTGATAAATGAAGAACCGCTCCACTGATTTTGTGCAAACTTCACATAAACCATCTACTAAACAGTCTGAACAAAGCCTCAACATTTGGTTTGGATACGTGAGCCCGTTCTTGAGTTTTAAAATTACAATAAAAAGTGGCATTGATTTTTATATAATACTAGCAAACCCGGGAAACCCTTTTCAACGAATGCAAAATCGTGGAAATCGGTTCGTGCGTTCTGGAGTTATAGCGTCAGGAAGGAAAACTCGACTTATTTTTATACAGGGCGTAACGGAATGGGTATATACATCGAAAAAGCACGGCTTCTTTAGATGATACCAAACCATATGGCAAGGTTTTTTTAATCCTATCTTTACGTGTATTGAAGTTATGAGATTTTTAAAAATATCGATACCGGAAAACGAACTTTTAAAGTTCGAATAAACACATCACTAGCACTAAGTCAGCTGATCGGTGTCAGCGAACTATTTTTAAGTAAAAATAAACCTCTTACTCCTGGTATTTCTAGAGAAATGGTTCCGCATGTTTATTTTTTGTTTAAAAATAAAATTATTTTTCTCTTAGCTATGTCATTTGGAATAAGCACTTTTATCAATCTGACAAATGAATATCCGCGTAGTGTAAACATAAACAATGCCGGACCGTATCTGTATTGCCAGTATCTGTATTCTGCAATTATGTGGTAAATCTACCAATTCGCTGTTTGGTTTTTAATTTGTTTTTACTAGCAACATAATACTTTGACTCCACGGTTGCCTTACTTAGATAGTGGCTGAGCCATGAAGTGCTACGCAAAGTGTCGCGGGTTCCAACCTCGCACGGAACAAATACTTTCATGATTTACACATAATTGATCCAAGTATGGCTGTTTGTGTATGACAGGTGTTTCTTTGTAAACTCAATCAAATTTGTGACCATATTAATTTTTTCCGAGTTTTGAAATTCGATTCACCTTACTATTGGATCGATTTGCTTGAATATTGTGTTAAATTTCGTTTTTCATTCAATTGAATAAACATACCAGGTTTTGTTTTTTTTTTAAGTAATTAATATTTGTTGTTTGCCATTTGAACTTCTTAGAATGAAAAATCGATTTAGTTAAATAATTAAATCCAACTGAACCCCAAAACATCATCTCTTTTGTATGTCTTGGCTTGGACTCCTGGTACAATTAAAATGATAGTGGGTTCCGTTCATGATAATTGAAATAAAATTGAGATATTTTTTTCTTCTAATACTTATCATGGAAACTATGAACAACTTAAAAATTTATTTTCAATAACAAAATCCAAGCAAGCATAATTTATTAATTACTTTCTGTCTGTGGTTTGTGTTAACTGGAGAACAATATCGTTTTTTATGTTCTGTCGGTGCGGTGCTGTTTGATACATGGATCATTAACCAGAAAGTTTTTCGACATCGTGGAACTTTATGGAACGCAAAGGGAAAGAAAGAACAGAATGAACTTTTAGCCAGTTAGAGACTGACATGACAGCCCCTTTCATTCCACCTAGGGCTAGAGGATTCATTTAAATGAGATTATTACACAAAGGATATTCATTCGATCATAAGTCTTTCTTTATGTTTATTTTATTTAATTCAAAATCCCAAATTATTGTCAATAATAAATTAAAAGATTGTATGTAAAATTTATCGCAAAATGGTCTTAAAGTGAAAAGAAATTAAATAAAGTACTAAGGCTGCATGAGTAATGAGAATTGGTATTGCAAAAATGAAAATCCTTTGCTCAAAGAACCCTGATTACGTCGTACTTACGTTTAGGGGGCGTGGTCAGTTGCCGTCCTTATCGTGTCTTGGAGTCCTGGTACAATTAAAATGACAATGGGTTCCGTTCATTTTTTTTTATAAAGTTAAAAACATTTGTTTTTCCAATAATCATGACGAAAACTATTAACAACAATTAAATAAAAATATTATTGATTTCAAAATGATACACCTACGCATAATTAATTAATAGTTAATTTTACTGTTTGCATGCTCTGACGTTTGCTTTACATGTAGTGTCGGGACATCGTGGTCCTGGAAGGAACATGATTCATATGCAAATTTATTTGCATTCCACAATGTGTACTTATCATGAAGTGAAAAGTACCTACTGACTAAAAAGTTCATCCTATTCCATGTACTCTCATTTGTTTATGGAACGCCTGTTTAATTCGCTCCAGAGGGTGGGCGCTAATAACTGCAACTCAGTTACTAAACTAACGCGGTATTAACGTACACATAAATTGTAACATGTTATTTTTGTTCCAATAAACTATTTTTGTATTTGTATTCCATGTACTCAGTACTGACTGACAGTTCCTTTCGCTACCTAGAGCGCGAGGAAACATACAACAAAATTGATTTCATTACCTGTCATTATTTTATTCCAATTTATGTCAATCTTACTTCTACTAATGTTGTAATTATGTGGAAGTTGGTTTTGATATTTGGATTGATGGATGGATGTTTGTTCCTCTTTCACGCAAAAATCTCTGAACGGGTTTGGTTGAAGTTCGGTTCACTGATAGTTCAATAATACATAGGATATTTTTTATCCCGATTTTATGTTCCCACCGCCTACGGGTTGATTTTCGAGATGGAGCGGCTGAAACCGCTGGCAACGGCTAGTAAGTAATAAATAAAATGCTTGCAAAAACGTCGCAAAATAGCTACAATAAAATAATTAAAGTACTAGCACTGCATAAAAAATAGGAATTGTTATCGCCGAATTGAAAATTGTTTGCATAGAGAACCCTAATGTCATCGTTAGTTAGGGTTTAGGGTAAAGTGAACAATTGATGTCCGTGTATTTTAAATTACTCCAGGTCGTGTATTTTAAATTACTCCAGGTACAGACAACTTTAAATTGTTTAAAATTAACTTAAATAATGTTAACCTAGGCCTCAACTTATGATTATGAGGTAGGTATTTTATGGATTCAAACCCAGCCAGGCTAGGGTAGTACTTTGTATTATTTATTTCATCACCACTCTCAAAACGGTGGAGGAAAACAGTCACGAAGATGTCCTAGAACCAATTTGTAGAATAATAATTAATATGTGACATCTACCAACCCCCACTCACGGCTCACGGGATCTCACAATGATGTCGGGCCAGAAACCTCCGAGTAATCAATGTAGACAATGCATGTTGATAACTTTTTAGGTTTTAGTTGATTTTTCAAAAAGCGCCAGTGCGATCTCGTTAACGGGACCATTCGGGAAGTAATACCCTTTCCAACAAAAAAAGAATTTTGCAAATCGGTTGATAAGCATAAAAAAACCATACAAATTGAGAACCTCCTCCTTTTGGAAATCGGTTAAAAACTTTATCGGAGTTGAGACGAAATTGTAAAATAATCTTCAACAACATTTTTAATGGTAGTGGTCATGGACACTAACAATTACACCGACCCTATACCAGGGTAGTAGAAATGTGATCTTTATTTGGTAATATTTTTATTCTTCGTCACTCTCGTCAGTCGACGACTATTCCGCGTGCAGATTAGACTTGTTTCTAATACTTCGTGTGATTCGCGTTTTAGTTCAGTTCGGCTACACTTTTGACTTTTTCTTTGTGATTGTGCTTTGTTGTGCTTTCAAAATGTCGTTAAGTAACAGTGAATATTTTGAAATGATGTTGTGTGTCGGAGGTGTGCGGCATTATTTAGATGAGCGCTTTCCTCAATGGATCGGTCGTGGTAGTAGGACCGTAGCTTGGCCTCCGCAAAGTCCTGACCTCACGCCATTAGACTTTTTTTTGTGGGGTTACATTAAAAATACAGTGTACTCAGTGCGGTGCGATACAGTGGACGAAATGAAAGTAGGTACGTATTGAGGCTGCTTTCAGAACCATAACACCAGACATGCTACGCAATGTCCAGGAGTCCCTAAACAAAAGAGCAGCCTTGCGCATACGATTCCAAGGACATCACGAACCTCATCTTTAACAAATGTAAGTTAATTTTCTAATAAGGTACCTACCTAAAGTTTTTCTCGGTGTTAAGCAATAATAGGATACCAAAGTTGTTAAACTACGCGAACTTGGAGCAGGCGATGAACAACGTCAGACTACAAAATGTGGACAACGTCATTTAAACTATCTTTCGATTTTTTTACGAAAGAATTTTTCATCTCAATTTTTATGGCTTGATATTAACTAGGTATTAAACTGTAAACAAGTAGGTAAATGAATAATTACGCATTATTAATTTTTACCACACGTGGTACTTGTATTGCGCGCTCGCTTTAGCGGCATCTCTTTCATTTTCGTCATTACGCACCGACAAAGACGCCGCCTGCGCGCTCGCTTTAGCGGCATTTTCTTTAATTTTCGTCAGTACACGCCGACAAAGACGCGCCGCCTGCGTTAGGTTACTAGGGTACTAGGCGCGCAGAATTGGCGAAGAGATTTATTGTGGTTTATGCAAGGAACGTGGAAAGTTATTGACCCACGTAGTGCGGAGACACGTTTGTTATGATTTCAATTTAAGATATCGATGAAACCGATTTTTTTTTTCAATTCTTAGAGTACTTTATTTTGAGCTGAAATTTTGCATAGAGCTTCTATATCAGCAGGACACTTTAGTATCTTCAGATGAATATGGTGTTAATGATACACCCTGTATAGTAGAAAGATAGATATCGGGCTTAGACCAATTAGGAGTCAAGCAGTGGAAGTGAAACCACAGCTAGTAATATATTTATAGATGGATAACTCAATAGAACATCTCAAAAACTAAAATCAAGTTAAAACATGTTACTATTCTTAATCTATCTCCCTCCAAAATTCATAGATGACCTCATTACAAGCTTGTTTGACTGGTTCCTATACAAAATGTACTGTTATTTTTGCGTTGTCGCGAAAAAACTTGTTAGGTATGTGGTGCTAGAATTTTTTTTTTAGTTGTGCATGGTTTTTGGGGTTAAAGAATGGTGAATTTTGTGGTTTTTGTTTAAAATATGAAAAAAAATCAATTTATTATTGAAGAAATGGTCTATATTCTTGTACAAGTGAAAATAGAGCAAAAAATGCTCATAAAATAAAAACTGCTAACCCAAACTGAATAAAAAAATATTTATGAGACAAAACGACAATTCAGCAGTTTCTGGTCTGATTTGTTTGTTTTTTGTTTGTACCAAAAAAAAAACAAACAAATCGGACCAGAAACCTTGGAGTAATTAGTATACAGTTGTACATACATAAAAAAATACCGACCAATCGATTTGAGAATGTCCATTTAAAGTTAGTTAAAAAAATCTGTTTCCTAAACATCTTTATCGAAACAATGAAAGGGTCAAGAACACCCAAACAAGTACATTACTTACTGTATTTCTTCTACTTATCATGCATACCTAGTAACTTTTCAACTAATAAAAATGGGTTACGCATTCATTCACACCCCTTTTTCACTTACATGAAGCTTTACTTAAACAAATGCCTAAATCTTGTGTTGAAGGAATTTCAACTTTATAGTTTTACACCTAGGGCTGAAAATTTAAATTGTATGTGCGTTGGGCGCTGTTTGTAATTTCAACTCTATGTTAGTGAGTTGTAAGGTGAAAATCAAAATGTAGTCTAGTATTTTTTAAACGTCGTGTTCTCACTACGCCAATGTGGTACTATGAATTATAATTAGTTTTAAATGAGCGTGATTTTATTTTTGTATTGTTAAGTCCAATCCAAGTTAAGCCGCGTTTATTGAGGTTGGTTTGTAGATGGGTGATCTATCATAGCGAGTTTCCTCCGTGCCTCGGAAATCACAGCAAAGCCTAGTCCCGGCTGTCATTTGTAGATCTTTGTCAGTCGTTTCTGTTAGTCAGAAGCTCGAAAGTCTGACAACCTGTCTTACCAAAGACTCCAGTTACTTGGTTGTGGAGGTTCGATAGTCAGTCGCTCCATGTAAAATACTGGTATTCAGCTGCATCTGGTTCGACTGGAACTCGAGCTGATGAAAGAAATTTAGACCTCTCAAAACGGTGAAGGAAAACATCGTGAGGAAACCGGCATGTCCTAAAAAACCAAAAATTCGAATACATGTTACATCTATCCTATGGTTTTGTTGTTTTATTAGATTAAAAAATAATTATTCTGTGAAGTGCAGTCTCGTAACTGAGCCATTGTTTACCTAAAACATTAAACACATGAGTCACTAAAAAAAAATACTCGGAAATAATTACGAAATCACAGCAACAAGATAAATACCGGGAATCTAATCGGAATACTCATTTCCTACTGCATCATTTATAATTCGGACTACAGAATATTTTTCAGCATAATAAATCCCGTGGTTTTATACGTGCAACGTAAACTTAGGATTCCCCAATATTTTTGCAAAACGGGATTTCCCGGGAGCAATATTTTTATTATCTGAGAATAGAAGAATCGAATCATTTATTCGCTAGAGATGGTTTTACAAAGCTGTCATAATTTGGACCATGTTAAGCAGAAAAGATCCAACCAACAATTTCCATAAAATTGAGATAAATATATAGCAAGAATCTCCGAATCGAGTTTTATATACTCAGAAAAGATCCAAGCAGTCAGACGACATTCACCAAACAAACCTCGACCACCCCAAAGTTATCAACCACATTTAGCGATTTTAGAAAAAAAACTAAAAAAATCCATGACTCTTGGATCCCAAAAATGTAATAGTGTAATAATTTTTACTATTTTTTCTAGGTTCAAACAGGTTGGATCCTTTTCGCAAAATATATTTTTCTATCAATTTTAATGTAAAGTGTAGTCCAAGGGCGTCATTACTTTCTACATCATTCTCGTATAATGTACCATCTCAAAATTAAATGATGTTACAAAGGTACTGTAATAATTTTGACGATTTAAAAAGAGTGTCCATGGAGTTTCTTGCCTGTTCTTCTCCATAAAAATCTGCTCCTTGGAATAGGCATCTATGTTACTTTCACAGTTATTAATGTCTTGTGACTGAGACTAGCAGCTTTATTTTGTAGTATTTCATTATATTTTTTGTCTTTGACAATTCAAGAGTGCTTTTAACTGGTCTACTTTAAATAAATGCTTTGATATTGATGCACAGCCGTTTTTCAAAAATATGACTGGCGACAATAGTATAGAAGATGATGTAGACGTGATTAGCTCGATTAGCTAAGAGAATCTGTTAGATTTAGTAACCTTAAAATGGTTTTCTAAGATTTCACTTGTGTTTTTTTATAAATTCCCTTCAATCAATATTTTATAACTTCGTATTTTTGTTTTTGGATCCCTCGTCGAAATATCACCTAATATTTTCTTTTAGCAGAAAAGATCCATGGTTAGTTTTTTAAGAAATTCAGGAAAACTGTGTGCATCTAGCCTGCGAAATTACATTTAAAATAATGCTATTTTATTGTGTTGTTACTAGTAACTTTTCATTATTGCATTCTTCAGCTTGTTTAAAAAATATTCACTTCTGAACTTCAAATTGAATTTACTCAAAACTAACATTGTGTTGGTTGGATCTTTTCTACTTAACAGGGTCCATTTATGAATGGAATAGTCACGAGCAATAGTATGTATTTAAGCTGTATTCAAAAGCGATTTTGTGCTTATATTGATTAAACTTTTGCATTTTCATTTGACTTCTATTTTGGAAACCATACTGTTACGAAATAGGTCTTATTTCAAGATGAAAACTAGTATTTCACGAGTAATTTGCGTTTGAATTTTGTTAAGTGGATATATGTTATTGCTCGTGACTGTACAACAACGACGATATAATACTAGACTCCGCATGCACGATCTAAGGAACAAAAATGATTCTGCCAACTCGCTGAGGTACTACGTAAGCGAGGGGGACGGGGTACTGCGTTGTGATTGGCTAACTCAAGGTCTGTTCTGTCTCAACGTATGTTTACGGCTCACAGGATTGGTCGAAATGAGACGAATATAAGACTTTTTTGCCTAATGTGTTGGCAGACATCGGTCGCCTGTTATTACGAGTCTAGTATTATATCGTCGTTGCTGTACAAAGACATCTTACCTGCAGTAGGCATGCGAAAATTACAGCTTTATATGCATCTGAGTCATTATCATCGCATGAAATCGCATTTTGGGAGAACCAGCTGCTAGAGAAGACATATTTTTGCTATGGATCCATCTTTTTTAAAGACATCGACACAAAGTCACACCCGACATTTGGCGATTTTACTAAAGAAAAAATACCGACCGAATTGAGAACCTCCTCCTATTTGAAGTTGGTTGTCAATTTTTTTTAAAACGTTGCCCCGTACGTGCGTAGTACAATTATACTCGTATTATTATATGCCCATACTTGGTATTTCTCTTATATCGTGGGTGCGTTTACAACCCCCACTGCCTCTGCCCTATCACCGTGGTAGATGGGAAAAATAGTTTCATAGGCCCCGCTAGAGTCGAAGTCAACGGGGAGGACGCCACAGGATAAGAAACTTGGTTCCATTCACCAAGCTGTAGAGCAATGGTGGCCCAGGTGGTGATAGCAGCCCCGACTTAAGAGTTAGGTCGTGGGTACGCAGGCAGTACTTTGTGTAATTTATTTCATCACCACTTCTCTCAAAACGGTGAAGGAAAACATCGTGACGAAACCGGCATGTCCTAGAACCAAAAATTCGAAAAGATGTTACATCTACCAACCTACACTGGGCCGTGTGGTGGACTATGACCCACGCCCTCACACAGAGGACTGGCCTGTGTCACAGCAGTGAGAACATTTTTTTTTTTTTTTGTCTTTTTTACTTATCACACAACGCCATCTAGTCCCAAGCTAAGCAGAGCTTGTGTTATGGGTACTAGACAACTGATAAACATACTTATATATTTCCAAATACATAGGTACATATTATAGATCAATTACACCCAGACACAGAACAAATGATCATGCTCATCACACAAACATTTGTCCTGGGTGGGAATCGAACCCACGACCTCCGGCATAGCAGTCACGGTCACTAACCACTAGACCAACAGTTCAGTCAGCTTTTATAGGCTGGTCAGCTATAATTGGTGCTTGCGTGGCCCTAAAAAGGGTATCATATTGTCTTTAGTGTTGTGGTGGTCATAATCAGATAGGCAGTCGCTCCATGAAAAATACTGATATTCAGCTGCATCCGGTTGGACTGGAAGTGGATTCCAAAATGCTTATAAGCAATCCAGATGATCATAAGCAGTTCTCACGATAGACGAACAAAATACTCGGTATCATTGTTATACGAGTACCTACCTTGAACTGAGCTTACCCAACGGAAATTCAGCGCGCAGCTTATGTGAGCAAAAAACGCCTTTTATGTGTGACTCATTCAAAGAAATTTCGTTGAAAAATCAGTTGGAGAACAGTTATATAAGAAAACATATGATCGGAACAGCTGACATCTGCCTTGCCGAAAAAAAAAATACACCCACACATGTCTTTGTTGTTGCAAGGTGAATTATACTTTGATTATAACAAAATAAGGTCGGATTTGGATTGTACGTGTACGAAAAAGCGAGAGAAGTTTCGCGAAAGTGAATCTAAAAGTGATAGTGTCAAAGTTTATTTTCAAACAATTGCTGATTAAAAATAAAGAGACTGGTTTTTTTGGCTTAATCTTTCGCTTTTTTGTACCGTTTGAAGTCACGTGTTTTGCACGGTCGGATTTTTAACGACTTTTTGGTCAGTTCTTTATTCAAATGTTTGGACGTATTTAACGTTCGATTTCGTTCTGGCCATTTATAATTCAAAGCATGACCATAGATTCTTTGAACTTTATGGTTACCGAAAAAGTAAATCAATTCAAAATACGTTTCGCATTCCAATATTAAAATTGAATGTCGAATTTCGTAACTGCTGCGTCGTAGGTAACGTGGTTAGACGTGTGACTGTTAGGCTCACGGTTCTATTTTGAGTTCGGGCAAGGTTTTTTGGGTTTTTGTTCGTCTACTGAATCATCGTCTGTCTGCCTTCTCCCAACTATGTTGCTGTTGGCACTGACTATCGGGCCTCCACAACCTAGTAACTGGGTAATACGATACCCCATGGTAAGACTGGTTGTCCTACTTTTAGAGCTTCTGACTAACAGTAACGACTGTCAAAGATCTACAAATGACAGCCGGGACCAACGGCTTAACGTGCTTTCCGAGGCACCGAGAAAACTCGCTATTACAGATGGTAAACTATCCACAGACCAATCTCGGCAAGCGCGGCTTAACCCGGAAGATCGGCCTGTGCGGCTGTAATTAAGCCACGAGTCCGTCAATTGAATACAAAACTAATATATACTTTGTAAACCTGTCAATATTTTTGCCACACGACTCAAAACATGCTTGCACTTAACTATAATACCACCTGGATATACTTGCAACCTTTAGTAATAATATAATATACAGGTACAGAAAAAAATCTTCTAGAGTCGCCCCAAACTTGTAATTCTTGCAACAAAAGCACACACTTGCATCTTTCTTTTCTTTTTGAATTTCGAACACCTGAGCGTTGTCTCGAGAAAAAAAAAATAGGGGTGCGTTCGGAAAAGGTGTGTTCTAAAGATTTTTAATGTCGGGTTTCGTGAATATTTTTCGGGCAGCTGTTTCGTTTTTGAGTTTAAAAAAAATCTTGTGTTTGCCGTGGTTTTGATGGTAGATTTGTGTTTATCTTTATTAGATGTTTGTTTAGGATTATTTAGCATTTTGGCATGTAGTTTTACACCTTAAATGAATTATCATCTTAATGTAATCTAATACAGGGTGAATTTTTCAACTGAGCGTGGATGGCTATATCCGAAACTATGAGGATTATCAAAAAACGTTGAAACGAGTCTCGAGGTCGATTTTGACGAAAACTATAACAGCATCATTGGATTTTATAAAAATCAATAATCATGGCCAGGAATCGGTCCCTGAGATTTTGAAAAAAAACACACCCTGTATTAGGTATTACAACATTCGGTACTGTTGCTAATAAGTATCAAATTCTGGGAAGTAATCATATACCGAAAACCGTTTTCCACACGAGATTGTCTATTAGAAATCCCGGGAAGATCCATATTAAAATAAAAAAATCGATGCAAGTACTTAATATGTAGGTACTAAAATAACTCTAGTACCTAATTCCGACCTCTGGGGTCCATAAAAATGGCACAGGTTATTTGTACGAGTAATACGGATCGGTACATCTTTATCTTATTTTTGTTATGTTCTATCTTTTCTGTATACCTACCTACTTTTTTTTTATTAACTAGCCTATTCAATGGGTCACTTTTCACACTTCCTAAGTGTGAAAAGTGACCCATTGAATAGGCTAGTTGCCCAAAAAAATGTAATTAGTCCGTCTTTTAGATAATTAAAAAATAAAGGACACGTATTTTTTTATTTGTAAATAAGACCAAAAATGACAAAGATATGGCTTATTAAAGTTACGTGTGACGTGTACTTGTCACGATACGTGGCATTTTTCGCGCAGAGTGAAGTCACAGGTAACTTAAATAGGCTATTATCTTTGTTCTTTTTAGGGTTCCGTAGTCAACAAGGAACCCTTATAGTTTCGCCATGTCCGTCCGTCCGTCCGTCCGTCCGTCCGTCTGTCCGCAGTTTAGCTCAGAGACGCACTGTACTAGAGAGCTGTAATTTGGTGTAAATATACGGATTTGTTGTGCCGAAAAAGTGGTAAAATAAAATTTGGTAAAATATTTTTTTTTAGGGTACCTCCAGTACTTACACGTAAAGTGCGGATTTTTTTTTTTCTCGCGCACCCCTTAGTGTGGGGTATCATTAAATAGGCCTTTAAAAAATAATGATAGTTTCCATTAACATTTTTTGATAAAAAAATTCGTTTGTGAAATATTAAGCTTTAAAGTGCTACATTTTGCTCGATTCGAGTGTCCCCCCCTCTACCAGCTAAACGATTATGTTTGGGGGTGTGAAAAAATTCACAATAGTAGTATACATATATAACGAAGTTTAAAAGAAAATTATCATGACTAAGTAGGCTTTACAACTTTACGAGTAATATTCGACCAACTTATAAAATGTACTTAAAATCATATTTTCTTAAACAAAATGTATCGGAGACAACTGCAAATGTAAGTTTGTCAACTTTATTTTTACAGCTTTTATAGGTATGTTTTTTGGGGATAGGTAGGTTTTTATCGTCACCTATTTTTAACTAAATTCAAAAAAAGGAGGAGGTTCTAAATTCGTCGTAATCTTTTTTCTTATGTATTTTCCCCGATTTCTCAAAGACCCTGGACCGATTTTGAAAATTCTTCTTTTTAAAATTAAATTCAGCGAATCAGTTTAGTTAGTTCGCATAAGTATTTTGATGGGCAACTACGGAACCCTACACTGTGCGTGGCCCGACACGCACTTGGCCGGTTTTTATTTGTTTAATCGAAAAAAGAAAAAAGTACGTGTCCAATATTTTTTTATAATCTGAAATACGGACTAAATAGAATGTAATTATTTTGACCCTGGAAACTACCCTATTTTCATGACGCAACAAAAACTGTGAATGTTACAGTTTTATTCTAGAGTACCTACCTAGTTTATTTGTGTAAATAACATAATTTTCTCTCAATTATTTCCAGATTATTCGATAGTCCACACACGCCGAAGACTCTCTTAGAGAAATGTTCGACGCCATCACATCATCCGCCGCGTTCCAGACTTTTCCCGCCTAAATTAAATGCGCAGTCGGGTAAGTCATTACTTCATCATCATCATCAGCCGTAGGACGTCCACTGAGATTTCCAATAGGACCGGTTGGAAGCGACTTGTATCCAGGGTGATCAAACACATGTTCTCTCGTTTCTGTTTTGGAGGAGTCCCGGCCTTAGAATCCTAAGCGTAGCGAGGGGTTTTAAAGTGGAATCCGGAGCTCAGAGGGGAAATAAAAAATACTATAATTTATCATCTACGCTTTATTAGTCTCTGATAAACTATTCAATCTTATATTTTACTGAAACTTCTGATAATTTCTTGAATTACACAAACCATTTTTTCTTTTTTTACGCAGGCATGCCATCAGGCTCAAGCCACCACCTCCATCCACCGTCAGGAGACGAAGACAGCGCCTTAGGTAGTCTACCACCAGATGAGATGGACGAATCCCGGATGAATAGAAGACCTGTTGCTAACATCAACCCGTTTACACCTGATGGTAAGTGTGACAGCACCCTATGTAGTTGTGACAGTAGCTACGTGGGCCATAATCGGCTATGTGGGCCATAATCGGCCATGTGGGCCATGATCGGCCACGTGGGCCATAATCGGTCATGAGAGCCATGATCGGCCACGTGGGCCATAATCGGCCATGTAGATCATAATCGTAATCAGCTAGCCATAATTGCCTACAATAGGCGACATAAGCTATAATTGTCCATGTGGACTACATTCGGCCCTGTTGGCTGTAATTGGCCATGATGTGACCACGTTGGGCGCAGTCAGCCACTTTTGGCACTGTTGGCCACATTTAGCGCAGTCGGCCATGTGGGCCATAATCGGACATGTAGGCCACAGTCGGGCACGTGGGCCGTAATCGGCCACGTTTGGTACAGTCAGCCACGTTTGGTACAGTAGGCCACTTTTGGCATTGGATCAGCCATGTGGACTATAATCGGCCATGTGGGCTGTTATCGGCTCTGTAGGCCAAATGCTACTCCATGTTATACTTATTAATAAAATTTTGATTTATTTGCAGGACAAGCGTTGAACAAGAAGAAGCGTGCGTTATCAAAAACACCGACGTGGGGCGACGCGACGCCTGAACAACCGGCTAAGAGACTCAGGGTAAGAAATCATGATTTTTTCTCAGTCAGCCCTTTGATGGCGTATTTTATACCGAGTATTTTAGTCCGTAAATGAAGCTCGCACTATTGTTAGATCGAGAAATAATACAGTTTTTTTTTAATTATCTCGAAAATTCTGCCATTCCAGGAAAAGTTATATATACAGAAATAATTCTATTTACTTCCCCAAAACACCACATGATTATGACATCCCAAATCCATGGAACTTCGAAACAATGCGCCGTCGATACGGGGACTCAATCAAATCAAAACGTTTATTTCAACTAGGCCAATTACAGGCACTTATGAATTGTCAAAAGACATAAAATAAAACAATTACTAAAATAGTTATGGTGCTACAGACCCAGTCACAAGACATAAAAACTGTGAAAGTACCGTAGGTGCTCATTCCAAAGCGTAGATCTTTATGGAGAAGAATGAGCAAGAAACTCCATGGACACTCTTTTTCAATCAGCAAAATTTTTACAAAACTTTTGTTACATCATTCATCATCAGATGGACTAAACCTTTTGATAAAAAATCTAATCTTATACCTCAGATCAAAGAAAAAGGCAGATAGAACGCTCAGAACACCCGAGTGTCTCCACCAAAGTTAATACAAAATCAAATTGAATTACTTTCCATAATGTTTTCTTTGTTTTTGAGAACAACTTTTACGATGGTTAAAGACACGAGACGGCATTTTGGCAAAAAACAACGACGCGCAGCTTGGTAAGACGCGTAGCTTGGTACTGTCGCGACTTTGTATTCGATTTTGATTTTGTATTAACTTTGGTGGACCCACTCGCGTGTTCTGAGCGCTCTATCTGCCTATTTCTTTGATCTGAGTCTTATACATTTTTCTCCCACAGGAATCCAACATATCCCGATACAACATCGAGTTTATAGAATTAGGAGTCATAGGTCGCGGCGAGTTCGGTCGAGTGACGAAGTGTGTGAACAAACTGGATGGCTGCGTGTATGCACTCAAGCGGTCCTTGCGGCCCGTGGCCGGGTCTGCGGCGGAGAGGGCCGCGCTCACTGAGGTGTACGCACACGCCGCGCTCGGGAAGCATCCGCATGTTGTCAGGTGAGCTGATATAGGAAACGTGTGGACACAATTTAGGACCTATTAGGGTGCTCCCACATGTAACGACGCGGATTCGGATTTTTCCGTCGCCCTTTCTCTTTCTGTCGCTTAGAAATGCCATTTGCTAGAACGAGACAATGCGATAGCACGCGGCCGCCTTGAAGATTCCGTCGCATGCGATCGCATTATGCTTTCTGTCTCGGTCTAGCAAATGGCAGTTCTAAGCGACAGAAAGAGAAAGGGCGACGGATAAATCCGAATCCGCGTCGTTAGATGTCCGAGCACCCTAAGGTGGTTTAAGGCACTGAGGCAACATTTTTCAAAACAACGATTTTTTTCGGCTAAGCTTTCAGACGTAACCATTTTTGTTGATTTATATGTTTAATAAAAATACCACATTAACTTGAGAAATTTCTTCTGTCTCCCATCAGATACTACTCAGCGTGGGCAGAAGATGACCACATGATAATACAGAACGAGTACTGCGACGGAGGTTCGCTGCAGCAGAAGATGGAGAACGGACCACTTCCGGAATCTGAGCTGCTTTTATTGCTGGCTCACATAGCTGATGGTTTAGCGTGAGTATTTAGTATTTATACGACGTCATAATTGGCCACGTGGGTCATAATCGGCCACGTGGGCCATAATCGGTCACGTGGGCCATGATCGGTCACGTGGGCCATGATCGGTCACGTGGGCCATGATCGGTCACGTGGGCCATAATCGGTTACGTGTGCTATAATCGCTCACGTGGAGCGCAATCGGCCACGTGGGCCATAATCTGTCACGTGGGCCATAATCGGTCAGGCGGTCATAATCGGCCGCTCGGTCCATGATACGCCACTCGGGCCATGTGCGGTCAGTCGGGCCTTGATCGGCTATAATAGGCCACGGGGGCCATGATACGCCACTCGGGCCATAATCGTCCACTTAGGCCATAATCAGCCAAGTGAGCCATAATCAGCCACTTAGGTCATTTTCGGCCACGTAGACTACAAGAGACCACATGCCTCTATGGTTCATTAACGACCATGCGGAAACAATTTAGTGCGTAAGCCACAAAAGCGGTCGTCCTCAATGGGGAAGGCCGGTCAAAACTAATTTATTGTAGATGGCGCGACAATAGCTAAGTCATAATCCGACCAATGACGTAGTACTATTTTGAAGTACCAATAAGATTTGAACCAATGACGATGCTTGGAACTAGCTATACTAGCGCCATTAGTTCCCCAGTTGCCATCCCCATTGATCGATCGTGGCATAGGTTGTCGCTATATTTTTGACTTAGGGCTGATTTTTCAATAGTCAGATATCTCATAGCTAAGAAATAAAAATGGCAGTTTGACAGCTTATCTATAGAAAATATGTCTAACCGCCATTTTTATTGCTCAGATAGGACCAATAAAATTGATGTTAACCGACTATTGAAAAATCTGCAATCAGGAAACTCGCTATGAAAGACGGTTACCCATCTACAGACCACCTCGGCAAGTGCGGCTTAAACGGAAAGATCGGCCTGTGCGGCTGTAACTATTTAGTCACAAGCTTTTAGCAATGTCAATAAACAATTTTATTTCTCCCACAGTTACATCCACTCACTATCACTAGTCCACATGGATGTGAAGCCGGGCAACATCTTCATCTGCAGTGGCGAGGGGGACCCCTCGCATGACTCCGACGACGGATACGACGACGATGACATGCAGTACCATCATAATTATAAAATTGGTGAGTTATTTATACACTGTGCTCATGACAGCGCCTTCTAGTGACCACATTATGCCGACCTGTGGACGCGCACCTTGATCCGTCAAGGTGTGCGTCCACAGGTCGGCATCGCACGTATCGGACGAATCGTATGTAACGGATTTTAGTTTGCCTTGTATGAAAACTCATAGCAGGTCGCTACATATAATTTAAATGCCAATACTATTTTGTACATGTGATTAATGTATTGGAACGAAGTTCCTTATCGCGCGTTGTGAAAGGGGGCTAGACGGAAAAAAAATTACGAAAAGTTGTCACGACACTTTTTGGAACGAAGTTCCTTATCGCGCGTTGCGTAAGGGTGCTAGAGCTCAAAGAGTGGAGTGGAGTGGAGTGGAGCAGAGTGGTGTGGAGTGGAGTGGAGTCGCGACGACTAGTTTTGTTGAGTGTATACAGTAACTTCGTTCCATCCGGGTGTCCCTTGACACCTCTCAAGTTTTTTTTAGCCATACTCTAGTTTTAATGTAAGCACTATTTATATTATAGTTATTTTAACTTTGTGTCGTTCTGTACAAATGTTTGGTATGATGATTTATGATTTAAAAAAAAATATAATTATCATACAACTGCGTCCTACTGATCCGCATCGTACGGACGGCTCATCGGCAATGCCTTAATGCGATGCGTACCGATGACGTCATACGGAATGCCGATCAGTGGACGCGATGAAGGTGACATCGGCAATCCGATTGCTGATACTCTCGTCGGCAATCCGATCGCTGCCGACACAGACATCCGTTTGATGCGATGCGTCCGATACGTGCGATGCGGACCTGTGGACGCTTACACGGCGCGTTGCGGCGGCGCACCGCAATGATTTCTCCTCACTAATACTTGTTACCAACGACGATATAATACTAGACACCGCATACACGATCTAAGGAACGAAAATTATTCTGTCAACTCGCTGAGGTACTACGTAAGCGAGGGGGACGGGGTACTGCGTTGTGATTGGCTAACTCAAGGTCTGTTCTGTCTCAACGTATGTTTACGGCTCACAGGATTGGTCGAAATGAGACGATTATAAGACTTTTTTGCCTAATGTGTTGACAGACATCGGTCGCCTGTTATTACGAGTCTAGTATTATATCGTCGTTGCTTGTTACTGTGTGTCTGCCAGTAGGGCTAAATTTTTAGGGTGCAACGCCCGAAACGCGCCGTGTGCTCTCGTGCAAAGCTCGTCTCAGATGGCGCTACCTAATTCCATTACCACTAATCATCATCATCTCTTCGTCACCAGGTGACCTAGGACACGTGACCTGCGTATCATCACCCTCGGTGGAGGAAGGTGACTGTAGGTATCTACCTAAAGAAGTACTACAAGAAGACCTGACGCAGCTGACTAAGGCAGATATATTCGCTTTTGGTAAGAATTTACACTATTATTCATAACTAGCTGTGCCCCACGACTTCGCGTGGATGTCGGAACTTAACAATGTATTTTTTATCAAATTGACATGGTGTCATACAAACTTTCATCCCCTATTTTATCCCCTTGGGAGTAGAATTGATCAAAATCCTTTCTTAGCGGATGCCTACGTCATAACATCTACCTGCATGCCAAATTTCAGTCCGATCCGTCCAGTGGTTTGGGCTGTACGTTTATAGATCAATAAGTCAGTCACTCCAGATAGATCAATAAGTCAGACACCTTTGGGTTATATACAGGTTGAATTTTTCAACTGGGCATAGATATCTATCTCCGAAACTATGAGGAATATCGAAAAACGTTGAAAGAAGTCTCGAGGCCGATTTTGACGAAAACTAAAACAGCGTCATTAGATTTTAGAAAAATTTATAATCTTAGCCGAATAATAATCGAACCCGCTGATTTTGGAAAAAAAATCACAGCCTGTATTACACCATTCGATAGTGTTTCTAAAAAGAATCAAATTCTGGGAAGTGATCATCCAAGCCCAGTTGAAAAATTCACCCTGTATATTTAGACTAGCTGTTCCCACGACTTCGTTCGCGTGGATGTCGGAACTTAACAATGTGTATTTTTTTTAAACAAAGGAATGTCCCTAAAATACAAGTGGCTAATCTCTGAAATGGCTGGGTCGATTTTGGCGGGACTTCTATTGGTATATAGCTGTTGTAATAAGGAGTAACTTAGGCTACTTTTATTTTAGAAAAAATCCTTCTTTAAATATACAACATGTAACGTAATTAATGCATACCCTCAGACACCCCAATTAGAATATTATGTTACTTATAATCATAATACATATTTTGAATTTTTAATTTAACATGTAAATGCATTGTTATTAACTTAATTAGTTATTTTGCGTAAGGTTTATTTTTCTTTATTTTGTATTGAATAACGGAATTTGTATAGATACAAATAAAATTGCACTTTTAGGTCTTGTTGCCTTGATTTACAGTCTATCTTAGTTTGTTTTGACTGTACAGGGGTAATGTAACTATAATTTGCGTAGATTTAATTATTTTTGATAAAAAATTACCTATATTAAAATGATAGAAATCGATTCAGTAAACGATTCTGAACAAACTAATTTCAGGATGTGCGTTAATTATGTTACATGTTGTATAATACATACTTGAGTTCCAACATCCACGCGAATGAAATCGCGGGCACAACTAGGTAATAATGTAGCCCTATGTATTTTCTGAAATGCTAATTTTATTTATAATTTTCAGGTTTAACGCTATTCGAAGCGGGCGGCGGCGGTGCTTTACCGAAGAATGGACAACAGTGGCATGACTATAGAGATGGGAAGCTACCGGAGTTGCCCAAATTGTCCAGGGAATTTAATCAGCTGCTAAGAGTATGTACAGTTTGTTTTTATACCATCAAAATATCTCTTTACCACATAGACTTACAATGACGGGCCGTTTAGAGTGCCGGGGTTGTGGGGCTAACGAGCTACAGTGTCCCCGGAACGTAATTATCATCAGCCTATAATGTTCCCACTGCTGGGACACAGGCCTCCTCTCTGTGAGAGGAAGTGGGCCATAATCCAACACGCGGGCCCAGTGCGGGTTGTTAGATGTCACATGTCTTCGGAATTTTTGGTTCTAGGACATGCTAGTTTCCTCACGATGTTTTCGTTCACCGTTTTGAGAGCAGTGGTGATGAAATAAATTACACAAAGTTATGAGTCTGGCGGGGTTCGAACCCAGGACCTACTACTCGTAAGTCGGGATCGATACCACTGCTCCGGATCGTAAAGGGCTATTCAAAAACAAAAAAGTCATATACATATTAAAATTAGCAATAAAAATGATTTTTTAAATAATCATAACTTTTTAATGGCTTCTTATTTTACAATTCTGCTTCCGTACAGACGAAATTAATAATAAGACAAAACGCTACCATGGTTAACTTTGGATGTACAATCGACAAAGTTAAATCATGACTCATTTTGACAATAAATCGATTGAATCCGTCGAATTGACAAAGATCAAAGTCGTTACTATGGATATTTATGTTTACGCGAATGTGAACCTAATGGGGATGGCAACTCAAAGCTAATCGTAGATGGCGCTGCGATAGTTGGTCCCCACGTCTACCTTGTACAAAAAAACAAACAAGATTATTTGTTATAAAAATTGAGTATAAATACAAAACAAATATGGAAAATTATTCGTCCATGCAAGTATTATATAATAAAAGAAGAATTAAGACGCCGCGGCGCATCTACAAGAGGAAAAAAGTGATATAATTGAGTGGTTATACATTTGATTTTACCGTAATAAATCCACAATTACTTGTAGTTCAGGTTTCAATTTTTGAGTTTAGGTATGTTTTACCTGTCCTCTCCTTTATCAAGAATATAATGCTGGTTTTGACTTTCTATTTTGATAAAATATCATAATGTTTTAAGTCAGTAATTTTAACCTTTTTTTCTATTTAGATTCGAGAAATATCACAATATATTTAATTTCTTAACACCACAACTATTACAAAACTCGTTCCAGGTGATAATTCTTCGATTTTCGAGCGATGCAATACTGGTACTTAACCTCCAAAAGAAAAGTAGATATTATTTTGAAAAGTGTATTCTATCATTTTTACAGCTTATTACACAACATCTAGTCATTTTACATCAATAAATGGTTTTTTTTCTGAAAATTCCTTTGATTTTACAGTTCTTTGGGGACCAAACTGTCATTTTCACTTTGACACTTGCCTTCCCCATTGTATTTGAATGTCTGTTGGAAAATAAGCTTATGGTGGGTCATAATTCCGCTTTGTCGATTGTACATTGTCAAATAGTGGAGTTAAACCCCCCCGAAGTTTGTATGGAAAAAATGTTGACTTGTGTCACCTTAAGAGCCACTACATAACATTTTTATTTACAAAGACAATTTGTCCACAGAAAATGGTAGACCCCGACCCGTCAGCGCGGCCCTCAGCGGCCCGACTGCGACGCCATCCTCTCCTGCACCCGGCGGGCAACAAGAGTAAGACCCAGCTGAGGAGAGAACTGGCAGCCGCTAAGATGAAGAATGAACTGCTCGCTAGGAAGTTGCAAGAAGCTGCCAGGTGAGGATTAGAACACATCTTTATTATTTAACATCATCATCAGCCGGAGGACGTCCACTGCTGAACATAGGCCTCCCCCTTAGACCGCCACGCTGAACGACAATCCTCCACTTGCATCCATCGGCTGCCCGCGACCCTCTCTCTGTGTGTGTCCACCTAGTGGGAGGCCTACGCTGCGTTTTCCGGTCCGTGGTCGCCATGAGGGAACTTTTCTTCCCCAAGAGCAGGTGAAGAAAAGTTCTCGAGGGGATTATTTATGGAGGGTACAGAAATCCTCGGAACAATGAGGTCACTCCGCGAAGCCTGTAACGCTCCCAGGAAGCTTTTGAGGGGAGCTAGGCTGGCTCTGTTAGTCAGAATCCCCACGCACAACGGACCGAATGAGAGTTTAAGTGCGGAAAAGGGAGTCCCATCATAAAGAGGGTACAGTGGATAGCGAAGGAGGAGGCGGGCCGCGTGAGGGAGAGGACAGCGTCCACCCTACACCACAGCGGTAGACGCACTCGGTGACGGAAATCGCAAGACGATCTACGGCCACCGTAGGCGAGGCGTGCGGGCGGCGATTAATGGGCGACTCGCTGTCCGAACTTTTTTTTTTTTTTTTTTTTTTTTTTTTTTTTTTTTTTTTAGCGTGGTAAAATCATCAAATGAGTCCTCCAACCCCGGGCAGGGCGGGAGGGACTGTCAGACTTCTACTGACTAAAATCCACGGTGTCCTTCATAGCCTGTTACGTTCCGGGGTTACGGTAAGGGAATAATCCCGCGACCCCGGCAGGCTTTGGCCCTCTGAGAGGGGGGCCCCGTCATTATGCTGACGCTCTTTGAGGCGCGCGTGGGACACAACGCGCCGTCGACCCGGGCATGGTCCTTGGTCGGGCAGCGAGTTGCCCTTTACTCGCTGCCCGCATGCCCGCGCCTACGGTGGCCGGAGATCGTCGCGCGACGTCCGTCGCCGTGGGCGTCCTTCACCGCGGTTGGGGCGGAGGGAGGACTCTGTCCTCTCTCGCTCGCGGCGCGCCTCCTCCTTCGCGAGCATTACTGCTTCGCAGAAGGAGGCGACCGCTTCCCACTCCGTCTCGCCCCGCAGCATGGCCGAAACCAATGCCGGGCGCGAGAGGTCTCCGCCTATCGCAGCCGTGAGGACACGTCGGTGCACCGCCCAAGCTGGGCAGTCCTGCACCGTATGCTCCACCGTGTCCTCCGGGCGATCTTCGCAGTGATGACACCCAGACGTTTCCTCCTTCCGCATTAGACACAGGTACCTCCCGAAGCACCCGTGCCCGGTGAGGACCTGCGTCAGGCGGAAGGTAAGGACGCCATGACTTCTCTCCAACCACTCCTCAAAGAGGGGTCTTACCGCTGCAATTGCGGCGTGCCCGCGCTGTCCGACCATGGAAAATGCCCGGGTCGATCTCAAAGAGTGTCAGTATAATGGCGGGCCAGTCTGCCGGGTTTGCGGGAATTACGAATTACCGTGACGCCGGAACGTAAAGGGCTATTGAAGGACACTGTGGATTTTAGTCAGTACGAGTCTGACAGTTCCCCCCTGCTCTGCCCTAGGTGGGAGGACTCATTTGATGATTTTACCACGCTAAAAAAAACAAGCATAAAGCTTCTATATAAGTGATAAAGTTTTACAATTAACAAAAAAAAAAACTGTATGGTTGCTAACCCACTTTATAACGCATATCGTCGTTTCGGTAGTATTTGCCTAACAACAAAACCGACCCAAAGCAATTAAAGCAAAAGCAGTTTATTCGGGTCGATTTATCATTCGATTCGGCAGTATTTCTGAAATTAAAAAATCGACTGGCTTATGTCGACAGTTGCTAAGCTGTTTATGAGCGGCTACCGATCCGTTTGTGATTCCCCTAATTTTATTTCCAAAATATTCCAGGTTACTGTACCGATTAATACCGAAGCAACCTTTACCAATAAAATAAACTAACAAAATCCCATGCCATTGTCCACAGATGTATAAAATCATTAACACCAAACATAATGTCGAATCAAGAATCGGCAAAATTTCGGACGAGATCGGCAAAAAGGCTGCAAAAACCGCGCGTGGACACCCACATAGCAGAAATGATACAATCAGTGACGTCACCCATAAGAATAGACAGAACATTTAGAAGAACGAAAAAAGTATAAGAAAATCATCATCATCATCATCATCTATCACCCTTTTCCCAAAATTTGGGATCTGAAAAAGGTATGACATGTAATTTAAAATATTTATTTTTATTGTCGCCTCTGTTTTGTTTAGTCTTTGTTCGGGTATTTCAGAGTGGGTTTTAATATTGTTCGTGTCGGTAAATTCCGGTCGGCAATCATTTTATTTCAATTTTGTTATTAAAATGTAGTTTTGAATGTCGAACTAAACAAAGTAATAAATATGACTATAAGCTAGTCATATCCCGTAGGTTTTTCTTTAAGAAGATACAACGCTTCTATGAATCCCTACACGTCACTCTGTCGGTATAATTTTACAGACTTTATGACGTTACAAGACCCTACTCCCGAATTTTGAAGCGTTTTATCATTGTCAATATTCATTGATTTAAAAAAAAAAAACTAATAATACCTGTATATTATTTTTCAATACTCTAACTGGCGTACTAATCAGATTTTCAACACATTTATGCAGTAAACTACCACATTCTTTTCGGTTATGCCGACCGGTTTTGCCGACCCGAACAGGTTTGCAACTTCACGCTATTATATAATTTCTTAATGTAATGATAAGTCCACCGATGCGATGTTGAATATCGCCTATCCTCTAAATGTAAGGATGCGTTATATTTTTGCAATACGCTGCGACGATACGATTTGCGATTTGTCTTGATTGCGACTAATCGCAGAACAAAATAATCATCAACTGCCTAGCTTTTTCCCAACTATTTTTATTTCGACTTCAAGTCTGACCGGATGCAGCTGAATATCAGTATTTTACTGTACTCAATTTTTTTCTAAAGTGACAGATTTTTGGCAGTAACGTTAGATTCAATCAACACGTTTATTTTTGTATTACGAGCCAAATTTTTGCCATTCCACCCAAATTTTTGACTTTTAGGCCAAATTTTTGGACTATCAAGCCAGATTTTTGACTTTCAATCCAGATTTTTGACATTTCAGTCAAATTTTTCATCTTTATCTCGTTGAGCGCCAAGCTTTTGAGTATTTTTGATACTCATGTCAAATGCGTGTCAGCCTTAGCCAAAAATCTTGTCAGTACATGTCAAATTTTTCGACATAGTAAAAAATTTCGCAGCGTATTTGCACTAATTGCTCTTGTCCATATAGTTTATAGAAATTAATTAATATTAGTGCCTTCTTATACCAATGTGATTGAAAAGTGCTTTCAAACGAATTTAAAGTTATAAATAAAGAAGAAATAAACTTGTATAAATGAATAAATAAAGAAAATGTCCTTTAAATTGTATCTTCCATTGAGTTCTTTGTGATAAAAACTTGGAAAATAGTAATGTATTTAGTTTGTAGAATTTTTTAGTTGAGACATGGAAATTTCTAGAAAATTTGCAAAATTTGGCCAATATAACCCTGTATACTCAAGAAAATATAAAAATTTCTGCGTAAAACCTATACGGTCGTACCACAAAAACTTTTAAACGTCTGTTAAACATTTGTCTAAATAAAATTCAGATTAGGGTAAGATTCCCACCAACCGGCCGGACCCGGCGGCATTTTACAATGCGGTAAAGAACATTGAAATCTAACAACAGTAAATACAGTTTATATTTGCATGCAACTTTCGGGACCCGTCGCGGAATGCCGACGGAGATAATTTTGCAAGCAAATATGAACTGTATTTACTGTTGATAGATTTCAATGTTCTTTACCGCATTGTAAAATGCCGCCGTTTCCGGCCGGTTGGTGTGAATCTTATCATAAGCGGAGTCATAATAAACGGATTGTACTGTATTCATTGATTTAATGAAAGAAAAAATACGTTGTCATTATTTTTCAAAACTTGGTAATAGATTTATAAAATTTGCAATTTACTGATGCTGAAAACATGGCTTTTATCGTCAATATGGTGGCCAGGTTATCCTATTCTTAAATGAAACACAAAATCGAACATAGATTATTCCAAAGTTCCTTTTTTAAACCATGTCTCAAATTTTTTTTATAATTATAAGGCAGCTTCTCTAATCATATGTAATAAATAATAAAAAATATAATAAATGTAGTATTTATATGAGAAAAAACATTAAATAACTTGTATAGGTGTATAAATAATTATTAAATTTTAAGCTAATCAACCAGTTCTTTTTTTATAAGTTTTATTGTTAGCGGTTTATTATGAATGCGTGGTGTAGTAAAAAGTGACAACTAGAACTTATATTACGGGAACATACACTCGAGATTAAAACTATGTGTTAATTCAGGTTGTAAAGTATCTGTGTTTCAAATTTCATCAAAATCCGTTCAGTAGTTTTTGCGTGAAAGAGTATCAAACATCCATCCTTTCGCATTTATATTAGTTAGGGTATTTCGACATATTTTTTCTACATCGCGTATTTTTTTTACTAAATCGCATTTAGGGCATCCCTGCCCACACTGTCTAAGGTCTTATAGTAGTAATGTATAGTTAAATAAGAATTATTTCTTCCTAAGTTGATTTTTATCCAAAATTATTTGTGAGTATGTTACAATTGAGTTTTACGATATTTTCATCTGCCTTACCTTTTTCTCAACTATTTTGGGTATGAATTATTTTATATACTACCCTATTCTGAGTCAAATGTCATTAAAATCCGTTCAGATGTTGAAAATAATCATGAAAACCGAAATTACAATAAAATAAATTAGTTTTTTTTAAACATTGCCTCACTAGGAATTTCTTCTGTATCGTGGGTGCGTTTACAAACATAGAAACTCACATACACAAACATCACATATATTTTTTCCGTGCAGTAATTTGCCCAGCCAATCCGCCAACTGTGTTTCCAATTGCTTTATAAAAAATCCCCTATGAGATTAAAGACCAAAGCAACTTTCAACTGGTGAAAGAATTTTTGAAATCGGTCCAGTAGTTGCGGAGCTCATTCAATACAAACAAATAATCAAATATTTTCTCTTAATAATATTAGTGTAGATTTATTTTATATTGGAATCGAATTCATCATCATCTAGCCTAGCCGTTTCTCGACTATATTGTGGTCGGCTTCCAGTCGAACCAGATGCAGCTGAATATCAGTATTTTACATGGAGCGACTGACTATCGGACCTCCACAACACAGTAACTGGGCAATACGATAACCCATGGTAAGAGTGGTTGTCAGACTTTCGAGCTTCTGACTAACAGTAACGACTGTCAAAGATCTACAAATGATATGGCATGGCAGTAATTACGGCCTGTGCGGCTGTAATTACTGCCATGGGCTCCTCTACGTAATCCTCAATTGTATAATACAAAAAAACTTCTCATCATTTATATTGTTTTAGCATGTATTTCACTTAATCAAATGATTTTATTTTTAGTTTTTTAGAAGTCTTATAAAATCCCATTTTTTTTTTACTCTATGCTTCATAAACTTACATGGTCTATGGCAAAAAAAACAATAATAGAATCTATGACTATATTGTATCCAATCAAACTTATTTAAAGTAAACATTTATAATTTTAAGTTAACAAAATAATAAAATAAGGCATTTTTTCCGCGTTTGACGTTTTTTTCTGGCATTTTTTTTCATCTCAATTTTTTTTTTTTGGGAAAAAATTTGTCTCTCGAGGGAAAGTGTGCCTTTTAATTAAATATGGTTTTGTAACACATAGTTATATTATTTAAAAGAAAAAATATCCTCTTCGTCTTCGACCTAGGGAGGACTCATTTGATGATTATTCTAACCACAAAAAAGCCAAAAAAAAGGCTATCATTCGAAAATTATCAATTGAGTCCTTTCGCCTTATGTGAACCCAAAGGGTTAGTCAAAAGAGTCCCACTTAAATCCAACCAATTCCCTCAGTTCTCAGTTACTCTTTGCGTTCCAGGTCTATTTAAGACAGTCACGCGACCCTGGCAGGCACTAAATATAATAACTATGTTTACAAAACTTTTCGTTATAGTGGTGTAGGGACAAAATGTCGTCCATATTGTAATTTTAAATAATTTATAACAAATCTATGCCTACCCACATGGTGGGGTGGTTCTTATTTAATTTTAGTTTGATCTCAATCTACTTTTTTTTTTCGTCTTGGGTAGACTTGGCTGCGAATACCATCATGTTAGGTCTTTACGGGGACAGCAGAGGTTTAAATAAAAGTAAAAATTAAATATTTCTACTCAACTTGCTCGAAAAAGGTTAAAAACTAACCCCTTTTTTGAGTTTCATTGCGTGAAATGTGTTTTACAATTTTAAATTAACGGTTTTTGGAACGCAATTCGAATTTGAAAGAAGAACGTAACGGTTCTTTTTTTTAAATTTCGAAATGTGTTCCATTTTTAAGTGTAAAATTTCTGGTTTTTCTGCTAGAACCGCGAGGAGAAAGTTTAAAAAAAAATATTTTGTAAAAATATGAATTTCGCAGTCAAAGAGTTGTGCGCTTGTACCAAAATTCTGTTTTTTGCCGTTATTTTTGTAAATATGACTCAAAATTTGTTTGTTGGACGCCACCAAAGCAGGAAGTTTGTGGGCTTGTATAATTGTATGTATATTTGCTTATGGATAATGTAATAAATGCTTGTTTCAATTAATTATGATGTTTTTTATTAAAAAGTAATCCCTTTTTCTTTAGTGTGGTAACATCATCAAACGAGTCCTTCCACCCAGGGCTTTGGCCTCCTAAAAGGGTAGCGGCTGTTGTCTGTATTGTGCTGACAGTCTTTGAGGCGCACGAACCCAACGCGCCGTCGACCCAGGCATGGTCCATGATCGAACAACGAGTCGCCCCATTACTCGCCTTCCGTTTGCCCGGAAATGTATCTCCCGTATGATATGTATGGCTCGTTAATTTTTTAGTGTAAAAACCATCAAATGGATCTTCCTGCCCTGGGTGGAGCGAAGCCTTCGCTGGTAATTCTGACCCAGAATTACGGTCTCAACACATCGCACCTTTAAAGTAAAACCGTTACTAAACGAAAATTTTCGTGAATTGAGTTATCAATGCCATCTATGTAAAATATATGTAAACTTTAACATAAACTTGTCATTTTTTCAAAATATTGTATTTTACGCCATCTGGCGGTAAATCAAAGCGTTACTAAACCGAATTATGATCGGCTCACGAAATACAATATTGTGTCTATACCAATAAGAACGTGTTCATGGAAGACTGTTAAGGGAAGTTTAAAGTAAAACTGTTATTATTTGGATAAACACGGCGCTGAATGTCACAAAAATGAATGAAGATGTTAATTTTTAGGGTTCCGTAGTCAACAAGGAACCCTTATAGTTTCGCCATGTCCGTCCGTCCGTCCGTCCGTCCGTCCGTCCGTCCGTCCGTCCGTCCGTCTGTCCGCAGTTTAGCTCAGAGACGCATAGTACTAGAGAGCTGTAATTTGGTGTAAATATACGGATTTGTTGTGCCGAAAAAGTGGTAAAATAAAATCTCGTAAAATATTTTTTTTTAGGGTACCTCCAGTACTTACACGTAAAGTGAGGATTTTTTTTTTCTCGCGTACCCCTTAGTGTGGGGTATCATTAAATAGGCCTTTAAAAAATAATGATAGTTTCCATTAACAATTTTTTGATAAAAAAATTCGTTTGTGAAATATTAAGCTTTAACCCTTTACCAGGCCTCCGACAAATCCTACAGTAATAATGTTTTTTTGGTAGATTTAGATCAGAGATAACATGTGGTATGAGATTTTATCAATTATATTTAGAAAATTAGCTGAAAACCTGAAAAATAACATGTGGGAAAATGTAATCCCATTGCCTGTCTAGACGACGACTTTTTATCTATATATAAAATAAAAAACGATTGTCATTTTGGTATCATTTTTTACTGTTTGTTTTTGATAATTATGTAATATTATTACATACAGGACATAATCTAAATATGGGTCTGCATCTTCATCACTTTCATCCTCAGATGAAAACATTTCATGTAACAGATTTTCGAGCTGCTGATCGTTTATTACCTGAATAACATAATAACAAAAACACTAAAGTAGACTGACACATAATACATTTTATATTTCGATAAATGAGATGTGTGAGTAAATCCTAAATGAAACCCGTGGCAAAAAACTAGTATAAAATAAAGATTAAATTGAATGAAAATTTACCGGGCAATGGCATATTATCAACCACAATAATTAGGCATTCACAGGCTTTGGTCAAATGGTTCCCCACATGTTTCATTTAGTCATATTTTGATATTTTAGAAGTTTTTAACTATAATTAATGCACAAATCACTAGAAAAACTCAAATTCTACAACATATCAAAACATTGTACGACTTACCTGTCTCCGATTCGCCATAATGTTTAAAAAAATACGGTGCACTTGTCAAAAAAATGTCCGTTCAGCGGCCGACCACAGATGAAATTTCTGCAAAAGTGACATTTGCGTTCCCTTCCACTTTATTTTTTGTGCTGCCATAAAATAATATTTCTATGTTGGCATTTTTGACAGATTGTGGAAGATTCTTTACCAAAACCTGGTAAAAACTCTTAAAAATCGAAGTGGGGAACCCTCAATCCATAGCCTGGTTAAGGGTTAAAGTGCTAAATTTTGCTCGATTCGAGTGTCCCCCCCCTCTACCAGCTAAACGGTTATGTTTGAGGGTGTGAAAAAATTTACAATAGTAGCATATATAACGAAGTTTAAAAGAAAATTATCATGACTAAGAAGGCTTTACAACTTTACGAGTAATAGTCGACCAACTTATAAAATGTACTTGGATTCATATTTTCTTAAACAAAATGTATCGGAGAGAACTGCAAATGTAAGTTTGTCAACTTTATTTTACAGCTTTTATAGGTATATTTTTTGGGGATATGTAGGTTTTTATCGTCAAATATTTTTAACTAAATTCAAAAAAAGGAGGAGGTTCTAAATTCGTCGTAATCTTTTTTCTTATGCATTTTCCCCGATTTCTCAAAGACTCCTGGACCGATTTTGAAAATTCTTCTTTTTAAAATTAAATTCAGCGAATCAGTTTAGTTAGTTCGCATAAGTATTTTGATGGGCAACTACGGAACCCTACACTGTGCGTGGCCCGACACGCACTTGGCCGGTTTTTTATTATAGGAAAAGTGTTTCAATTTGTTTAAACACAGTTTTCTGTGTTAATGACCAAAATTATTAATGGTAAAGTGTTACTATAATAATATAAATTAAAATAAATAATACAATAAATTAAAACAAAAACTTTTCTAAATCACGTGTTGTAAAGTAAACAGAGATCTACAATAACACCTTATTAAGCGTCTTGTAGAACCCTGCATTCAGATTTTATTGACAAATAAAAACCGGCCAAGTGCGTGTCGGGCCACGCACAGTGTAGGGTTCCGTAGTTGCCCATCAAAATACTTATGCGAACTAACTAAACTGATTCGCTGAATGTAATTTTAAAAAGAAGAATTTTCAAAATCGGTCCAGGAGTCTTTGAGAAATCAGGGAAAATACATAAGAAAAAAGATTACGACGAATTTAGAACCTCCTCCTTTTTTTGAAGTTAGTTAAATAGTTGACGATAAAAACCTACCTATCCCCAAAAAAACATACCGTAAAAACATACCTATTAAAGCTGTAAAAATAAAGTTGACAAACTTACATTTGCAGTTGATTTATTATTTCTCCGATACATTTTGTTTAAGAAAACATATGACCCAAGTACATTTTATAAGTTGGTCGACTATTACTCGTAAAGTTGTAAAGCCTACTTAGTCATGATAATTTTCTTTTAAACTTCGTTATTTATACTACTATTGTGAATTTTTTCACACCCCCAAACATAACCGTTTAGCTGGTAGAGGGGGGGGACACTCGAATCGAGCAAAATTTAGCACTTTAAAGCCTAATATTTCACAGACGAATTTTTTTATCAAAAAACTGTTAATGGAAACTCACATTATTTTTTAAAGACCTATTTAATGATACCCCACACTAAGGGGTACGCGAGAAAAAAAAAATCCTCACTTTACGTGTAAGTACAGGAGGTACCCTAAAAAAAAATATTTTACGAGATTTTATTTTACCACTTTTTCGGCACAACAAATCCGTATATTCACACCAAATTACAGCTCTCTAGTACTGTGCGTCTCTGAGCTAAACTGCGGACAGACGGACGGACGGACGGACGGACGGACGGACGGACGGACGGACGGACGGACATGGCGAAACTATAAGGGTTCCTTGTTGACTACGGAACCCTAAAAATGGTGACTTTTTTCTATTTTTGGCTCTCCTGTAAAATTGTATAATTTCGTGTAGTAACGGTTTTACTTTAAAGGTGCGACATGTTCTTTCACTGTAGTGAAAGAAAAATACTATGACACTATTCAACGTAGGGGTTTCGTAGCGTTATGCCTACTTCGCACTATGACTACTTTTTGTAGCTTTCAAGTAATCGGTAGCACAATGCCAACATTTTGAAATCACCATACATTAGATCGCATCATGCCTACTTTTTATTTTTGTCCCAATTTCGTCGCAGTTTGCCACCTTTATGAAAAGTTCATTCTGTCGATAGCATTAAGCCTATTTTGGTACAGTCTTGCAAAAACATTTCTTACCAATTTCGTTTTTTCAAGAAACATAATTTAAAATATAATGTGAAACATTGTATTGAATAATAATTAAAAAAATAGGAACGCAGTTTAAAGTTAATGGGGCATAGAAGATAGTAAAGTTTATGATTTTATGAACATAATTTCAAATTTTTATACGTATTGTATATTCCGGTTCATTTATTTATAAAATATAAATTATACTAGTAAAATAACAGATTCCATTTATTTTAGTTTTTTTTGGATCCACCCTAAATGTTAACTTCTTATCTACTTATATTTACGAAACATATTTTAAATGATGACTGTACCTATAGTAGGCATCTTACGTACAAAATGTATGGGCTATATTTAAAGTAGGCATGGTGCTATCAGAAAAATGTATTGAGGATTTTTTTGGCAACGTGCGATTGTAGGCCTGATGCGATCTAATGTATGGTAATTTCAAAATGTTGGCATTGTGCTACCGATTACTTGAAAGCTACAGAAAGTAGTCATAGTGCGAAGTAGGCATAACGCTACGAAACCAACGTAGGTATATGTCTGTAATTACCGCAGGATACCAACGCTTGCTTTGGGAAATATTTACCTACTAACTCAATTGGTATGTACTTGTAATTAGTACTGGAACAACGATGAAGTTTTCAAGAAAATAGACTGAATCATGAACAAATTAATCTACGTAGGTTTTGATGATTATTCATTTGAAAGAAACAGCGCCATCTGTCGGAGGGTGATTAAAACTAATGTTTGATTTCTCATCCCTCCCATAGATGCCGATGCCGTTGTACGTTCGAGTCGAAATCGTGATTCTCTCGTCGTCATATATTATGACAACAAGAGAGATATTTTGCACGTTTGAATAGAGAAGATTGGGTGGCAAGTGGCACTGCATATTGATTAAAATGTGAAATGAACTGAAGACTAATTGAATTGAAGAATTATTTGTGATCAACGCCATCTTACGTTCAATAGCCGAACTAATATAAAATATTAGTACTGCTACTCTGCAACAGATGTCGCTACTTACATCTAAGAGTGCTGTGAGGTGGCAATTTTGTTTGGGGTTTTCCATCAATTAATGTTGCTTAGAGCCAGTGCCGGATTAGCCATATAGCAGGAGGCAGCAAATGCTACGGGCCCCGCGCCATGTGGGGCCCCGCCTCTGTGCCCAATAAAAAATCAGAATTAAGTAATACACCTTGGCTTAAAGTGAGAGATTGGCCACACTGTCACTACTAACGCCTCGTTACAGTCGTCTCCTCAAGACCTTAATACAGGAAACGCTCTGTATAAAAACATTTCATGACTATTTCGAAGCAATGCCATCCACATTGAGGCATTTCGTATTAGGGGCCCCCTCTCTAGAGGGCCAAACGTGCGGGGGTCGCGAAACTTATCTCATTACCGTGACCCCGGAACGTAAAGAGCTATTGAAGGACACCGTGGATCTACCGCTAAAAAAAGAGGCAATGTAACTCTAGGGGCCCGTAGCAAATGGAACCATGGGGCCATTTGCTACGGGCCCCGCACCGGCTTTATCCGGCACTGAAGAAGTCTTGAAGTCTCCATGTGTACTGTTGGTGACAATAAATAGGCTCGACCCAATTACTTGATACAAATAAAACTGGCAAAATGTGTAGTTATGTAATGTAGGCAAAAATATACCTACTGAATTTTAGACTGTACCTACCACAGATTAGAAGGTACCTACGCAGATTCCTATATTAAAATAAGGAGTAATAATTGTATCTACTTAGAAAAATGGGTGATACGATTTTGTTTATCGTCCCTTTGACCTCTCCCCATTCAGTGGCGGATTAACGTATAAGCACTACGAGCACGTGCTTGGGGCCCCTGTTCTCCAGGGGCCTCCATCCTCTGCTGGCGTTTCATTTTTACCTACATTTTATCGAGATTCATCTACATTTCCGAAATCTCAAGGTGAAAGAGGTCCGGGAGTGACCCTTCATCATACCCCGTAGGGCCCTGCGGCTGCTCCCTGAATAAGGCAAGGAAAAAAATGCTTCAAGGTTTAAATTATACCTACTGCACTTTCTATTTTGATGAAACTTTCATTCTATCTTTCTACCTTCCCAATTAAAGCAATACAGGGCCTACACAGGCTCTGTGCTTAGGGGCTTAGGGCCTCGGAAACTCTTAGTCCGCCACTGTCCCCATTAAAATATTCCCATATAATTTATAATTATCATTGCAAAACCGGTTTAAAATCCGCCAAAAATACCCATAGCACATTTAAATAATAAACCGAAGCGTTAAATCTGCCATTAGTCGATCTAAATCGTAATAAATACAAAAATAAAATATAATTAAGGCAATCCTAATTCGCCATGTCAAATTAGAGGGAAACGGAACGAATCTGTCAAAAGATGGCGGCGCGTGCCTTTTACCGGCAAAATGCGTGTCAATTGCATGCGTTTAATAAAATTTATAGTCATTTTATTACTTACAATTTAATATTTAGTGTGTGATTCCATATTTATTGCAGCATGGTTATGTCTTATTAAAATAAAATAGTTTTTCTTTCATTTTGAACAAATTGTGCAGCTTTGGGAATCGCGATTCGCGATGTAATTGCTCGATCTTTATCAATTATCGACTCTAGGTATTACTTGAGGAACAGAACAACCGCGGGATTAAAAGCGCCATTTTGAAAATATTGTAGCGATTGTCTACTCTATTACTTAAGAAAAAGAATAGACTTGAGTATTCCATAATACACATTTTATGATAGATACTGGAAAATGTATATTACTAGGATGTTGCTAAACTGGCCTTTTATTTGAGACCCGCTGTTTTTTATTAGAATAATGTCTAGATTCCGTAGGCCACTGAGACTTGAAGCAAAAAAAAACACGGAAGAAAAAATACTACGCGATTCGTTCGATTCCACCTACAAGTGAAAATCAAAATGACCATGACTAAGAAATAATGTTTTTTTTTATATCGTGGTAAAATCATCAATTGAGTTCTTCCACCCCGGGCAGGGCGGGAAGGACTGTCAGACTTGTACTGACTAAAATCCACGGTGTTCTTCAATAGCCCTTTACGTTCCAGGGTCACGGTTATTCGTTAGTCCCTACCCCGGCAGGCTTTGGTCCTCTATAGAGGGCTTGATCCATGGTCGGACAGCGAGTCGTCCATTACTCGCCGCCAGCATGCCCACGAAATAAAGATGCAATTCGATTGACTTGACTTCGTCGTGGCGATCGTGTTTTGTTTTTCATCTGCCCGTAGATATCAACGTGTTTTATGTCTTATGTCATAGTGGTAAGGATGATTTTCATGTGTAGTTGGAATCTATCGAATTACGTCATGATGAAAGCTCCACGGCTCTACTATCCTACTACTATTATAAAGGCGAAAGTATGGATGTATGGATGTTTGTTACTCTTTCACGCAAAAACCACTGAACGGATTTGGCTAAAATTTGGTACACAGATAGTTTATAACCTGGATTAACACATAGGATAGCTTTTATGCCGATTTTATGTTCCCGTGGGATAATTTTTGAGTTGTAGCGGGTGAAGCCGCTGGCAACAGCTAGTTTATGTATATTCCTGTCACATGTACGCAAATACTAACTGATGCAAACTCACAACTTTTTTTTATCGTTGTAAAATCATCAAATGAGTCCTCCCACCCAGGGCAGGGCAGGAGGGACTGTCAGACTTGTACTGACTAAAATCCATGGTGTCATTCAAAGAGATTTAAAAGAACCTAATAGAGCGGGCTTTGGGAAAATTGTCATACAAAATTGTTGATGCCGTGCGTTAGTAGCACTATCTAAGCGTTGCATAGCAACGTGACTACTAGACTGAGCGACTTTTTACCTATTGGTAAAAAATTTTGGATCACAAATTTCTTTGTGGTGTCCCGTCTACTGCTCGTATATAGTTTAATGTCTTTGCCTTCAATATTCCTTTACGTTCCGGGGTAGCTGTTTTTAAACTTATACAACTATTCATCACTGCAAGTGTTCGGATCACCCCGTTAACAATGCAAGCGTGCATAATACATTGAATATCACCCCCATGAAATGATCTATTCAAATCCGCGCAATATTTACGCAATTACAACAATTTGATACGGACAGTTCTCAGTTAGTAAGGGGTTAATGTCAAAACAACGGTTTGGCAGCCATTTTTTATATTGTCTATGATTTATTTTTGTTTTTTTGTTATCCTGTTTTAATTTTCTACCGGGTGTGCGTGTTTTTTTTGGGACAAACCCATCACACTGTTCCCAAACCACTGCAACTCCTGAGAGCCAGAATCAACAGTGTCAACCACCAGAAAAGCGCCGAAACAATGAAGCTCGATGTGTCCCGGAGAATGAATTTACCTGCCTTGGATCCTGCAACGAAATTAATTAAGGGAGGAATTAATCAGAAAAAAATAGTGGAGCAGTAGAAAAAGGGATGTCTGTGTTTGCCGAAAGCCTTAGAGTCTTCAAGTCAAGAGTGAACAGGTTACTTCTAGTCAAGCGTGCTTCATCGTCGACCACATCTTCGCTTACCATCAGGCGAGATAGTGGACAAACACGAACCTATCTTTAAATAAAAAAATGGTGTAAGGGAAGATTGAAGAAGAAGAAAGAGTGTACGTGTTATTTTTGGGGGCACATCATCACTTCCTCAGCTTCACAATTCATTTTGTAAAATGGGAAACAAGCGCGAGCGAATCGAGCTCGAAAATACTTAGCACCGCGTTTGTGATACTTGACTATTTCGACTAAGTATATAAAAAGGTTTTTTTTATTAAGTTTCCTTTGACTCATCAGGACTCGACATAATTCCGGCTGATGTGTCTTCAGGTACTTCAAAAGCATTGCGAGCGATTTGTACCGAACCTAACTACTTACGAAACAGAAGGAACCTAACAACCTCAGATCAAAGAAATAGGCAGATAGAGCGCTCAGAACACGCGAGTGGAAAATCGAATACAAAGTCGCGACAGTACCAAGCTATGCGTCGTACCAAGCTGCGCGTCGTTGTTGTTGTTTGCCAAAATATGCCGTCACGTGTCTTTAACCATTGTAAAAGTTGTTCTCTAAAACAAAGAAAACACTATGGAATGTAATTCGATTTGATTTTGTATTAACTTTGGTGGAGACACTCGCGTGTTCTGAGCGTTCTATCTGCCTATTTCTTTGATCTGAGCTAACAACAACCAAACATACTTATATCATACGTCACAATCAGCTGTGAATCACCCCCAGTCACCCCGTTTCACCCCGCGTTGCATTTATAAGTCACATTACAAGTAAGGGTCTCGTCCCATTGTGTTGACGTCGGTTACCGATGTGTCGGTACACTGAACTGTCAAAAACATTCGGTTCTTGATGTAGTATTAGTTAAATTACAATAGTGAGCAGTAATATGAAATCACTTACTCGTAATTGATGCAGGATAGCTTCTTAAATAATCGCGTGATTTGAATGAATTTGGTATCAATTTAAAGTTAATAGTTTAAGCTTTAAAATGGTATCATTATTATTATTCTTAACTAGTTATTAAGCACTCAAAATCGTGCGGGGTCGGAGTAAGGGTTGCAAGCTTTGTTCGCGAGTGAATATAATAATGATAATATTCCACAATTATCACACATGCCATCTAGTCCCAAGCTAAGCAGAGCTTGTGTGATGGGTACTAGACAACTGATAAACATACTTTTATATTTCAAAATACATAACTAATATATTATAGATAAATTACACCCAGACACAGAACTAATGATCATGCTCATCAGACAAACATTTGTCCTGGGTGGGAATCGAACTCACGACCCCCGGCATAGCAGTCAGGGTCACTAACCACTAGACCAACAGGCCAGTCAAGTGTTGTTGTTTGGTTGGCGATTTTTGAGCGTGGTAAAGTTATCAAATGAAGGAGTCATCGCCACTCAGGGCTGTCAAGGTAGTGGAGGGACTGTCAGACTTATAATATACTGTCTCAAATCCACAGCGATCCTTCAATAGTTACCCAATAGTCCCGCGACCCCGGCCGCGCATTTCCAAATGCTATACTTACTATTTCAGTCACGAGTCAGACTATAATCGATTAGCTTTTGTTTGTGCATATTTCTTAACAATACCTAATATATCTCAGTGAAAAACTTGACAAGTAGATTAGCTTTTTGTGTTGATATTTTCAAAGAAAATGCAAGGACAAAATGTAGTTCTATATAATTCATATCACTTTGGAAATCGGTAACCCGGCCGCGTATTTCCAAAGCCTATACTATTTCAGTCACGAGTCAGACTATAATCGATTAGCTTTTGTTTGTGCATATTTCTAAACAATACCTAATCTATCTCAGTAAAAAACTTGACTCAAATAGATTAGCTTTTTGTTTTGATATTTTCAAAGAAAATGCACGGATAAAATCTAGTTCTTTATAATTCATATCACTTTGGAAATAGGCATCCCGGCCTCTCCATCATGCGACCCACCTTCTCCTTCGCTAGAATGACTGCTTCTGGCTTCGTAGAAGGAAACAACCGTAAGCAATGAAGCTAGACAAAGTCCCGGAAAATCCAATATAAATAAGCCATTTACCAGTTAATCTGTTTTTCACCAAAAAACCACTAAATTACAATCCAATTAAACAAATTCCATAAAACCATGAATCCTGCCACCCCCTTAACGTTAAACAGCGTCAATATAAACCAATCTTTTAACAAAAAGATTACTATAGCTTTAAAAAAGATTGGTTTTCAATCTTTAAACCACAGTAACCTATATTCAATCTTTTACGAGTTTCTTTTACCGCAATAACAGACTACCTCATTAAATCTAATATTTAGCTCCAAGAAGTAAAATTCATACCATGTTTTTTTATTCCAAAAAAACATTATCGAAATATCTACTTTTGCACCATAAAAACAAAGTCCATATTCATTTGTGGTAGACAATAACGGTTATAGACTCCCAAACAGCCAATAACAATGATGGGGCGGGGCTATATTTGAAATTGGAACGATTTTTTTCTTCTTCAGAGCTCTGTGCATCTTTTACGCTCAGTCTGCGTTCGGACGTCGTGAGAGTAAGATATCGACTAAAAATATGATTTATTAATAAAAAAATTGTGTCACTTTGTCCAAAGTCTATTTCTAGAGCAATATGGATGTTGGTATCGTATTTTTAGGGGTTGAAAAGGAAATTGAGAGAGTATCAGCTGTTAGGGGGTGGGGGTTGATTCGGGGGTGTAAAAGCGATGGCCTGGCTATTGGCGATATTAATTGGGAATTGTTCTTGCCAGTTTGAAGTGACGCAATTGAATTGGGACTTCATTTGATGATGTTGTGGAATGGGTTTTTCGATAGTATGCACACGTGCTTTAGCATGTAAAATTATTATTACATCTTTCTATCTATAATATTGTGACTTATAACGAAATTATGACTATTTATGCATTGACTGTACAAACTATTTCCATATCGCGACAATTATTTGTTTTATAAATTTTTGACATACCAATTTAGCATGATACATAAAAATAATTATATTATATCCTTTCTTCTCCTGTCACAATTAGCATGAAACCATATTTGTACGCCTCATGGCATAACATAGCGCCCTAACCACTTTAAGACCTGTATTTACTACCTATGTTAATTAAAAAAATAAAATGATTTGATTTGATTTAAGAGTTTCAAAAGATATTGCCAAGTTTTCCTTGAAGCCTCGGCCCATAATTCCAACAAAGTTGAAGCATCTGTAATGTAGAAATTCTGTTGAACCCAACGTCTATCAAGCCGATTCTTGCCATTCCCCATTTTGCAAGGAATTTTTTTTAGAACGTATCGGCTCAATAAGACTAGATTTTGCAAGAAATTCGACTCCTAAGGGAGCAATAGTCGGGCAGATCATTCCATTTTAATTTTCTATGAGTCAGGGTGTTTCTAACTAAGCCTTGCGTCACAATAACAAATTTAAATTATTAAATTACCTTTTTTTATTATCAGTGAGTGGTGGCCCAGTGGTATCGGTCCCGAGTTACAAGTTGTAGATCGTGGGTTCGAACCGCGCCAGGCGCATTACTTTGTGTAATTTGTTTCATCACCACTGCTCTCAAAGCGGTGAAGGAAAACATAGTGAGGAAACCGGCGTGACCTAGAACTAAAACTTCGAAGACATGTGACATCCACCAATCCGCACTGGGCCCGCGTGGTGGATTATGGCCCACTCCCTCTAACAGAGAGGAGGCCTGTGTCCCAGCAGTGGGAACATGAATAGGCTGATGATGATGATGATTTTATTATCAACGTGTACTAGTCATTGGATACATGAACTGGGCTGCTTTTGTAAGACGACTAAAAAGTTACGGTTTGATAGGTTTGACTATCTAATATCTGGCTTATACAACCATCATCAGACTATCAAACGGTAACAAAGGGTGTTCAGGCGTATCGTTAGTCAAAGAGCTAGTCATCTAGGTCGTATCGGTGTTATTGTGTTACAGGCATTGACGTTACAGCGATCGAATATTGTCAAATGTAAAAAATGTATACTTGAAGATTTTGAAGATGCGTATTTTTATTTTACAAGCAGTTTTACTGCATGAGTTATTAAAAGTCATATTATTTATTTTTGTCCGTGTTTAGCCTTTTTTATATTAGGTATATTATTTTTGGGCATTGAATTATTGTACTAGCTGAGCTCGTGGCTAAATAATTACAGCCGCACAGGTCGATTACCGAGGTGGTTTGTGGATGGGCACCTTCCGTCATAGCGAGTTTCCTCCGTGCCTCGGAAAGCACGTAAAGCTGTTGGTCCCGGCTGTCATTTGTAGGTCTTTTACAGTCGTTACTGTTCAGGAGCTCATAAGTCCGACAACCAGTCTTACCATGGGGTATCGTATTACCCAGTTAGTGGGTTATGGAGGTCCGACAGGCAGTCGTTCCGTGTAAAATACTGATATTCAGCTGCATCTGGTTCGACTGGAAGTCGACCCCAATATAGTTGGTAAAAGGCAGGCAGATGATGCTTTTTTTTTTGTTTTTACAACTGCATTTTTGTATAAAACTCTAAAGCAAATAATATAAAATGGTCCTTCCACCTTTCAGCTGAAACTCAATGGCCAAGCATCATACAATAAGATAAAGGGCCCACAACAATATCAATTCAATATCTAATCTGAAATAAAAACAATAACTCAAACCAAACCAATATGGCGCCCATTTTTATATTATCAAAGCTACATTTACCGCATTGTATCAATCGTGAACGGGTTTTGTTACAATAAAATGCGGGCGGGACCGGGGCAGAAACTAACTCGATGAAAAACAACTTCTATACCCCTTTTTACTCACTTATGAATATACATATACTTATTTGTCAGACAATTTTTTTATATACACCCCAAAAATAAAAGAAACTCTCTATTTTTAAAGCCATAAGGAATATTTCACCTTGTCTGGTTGAGCAGTTTAAGTTTGTAAGTCGATAAAACGACAAACAAACCCTGACCTCTTGTTTCTCAACACAAAAAGGCATGCAGAGGTCAAATAAAGATGGTTGGTGTAACAAAAGCGTGCTAAAAAGGCCACCCCATGTTGAAATTCACGCCCCTTTCTGAAGAACCACTCCCTTATACGGCAGTCGTTGCCCGAACGTCGGAGGGACAAGACGTGTTTCCAAATTTAAATTTGACGCGTAACGGACCGCGCATTTTCAAAAATCGAACTGAAGTGATCGTGTGTTGACAAGCATGTCAAAAAACTGTTTATTTAGCATTTTTGTTTGTTTTCTCGTGACAATTATTATTGTAAATTAAATAGTTAATACCAAGACGTATTATGTACCCAACAGATTTAAAAAATGGACAGCTTAAACTGAATACTTTCGGCAAACAATTGGATCACAACATTATGTTGAAAACGATTCAAAACTTTTGCTACAACAAAAACAGTGGAGGCCCCTTTAATATGACTTCACCATTTTTAGTAGACAACATTTTACACCAACAAAAAACAGAATTACACAACCAATATATAAATCAACAAATAGAAAATTACGTTCGGCAAAATTACGAAAGATCCCGCGAAAATACGCCAGAGATCGACGAATCAAAACTCACGGAATGCGACGAGGAAAATCGAAATGAAGAATCGGTTGAGGATTCAAAAATGGAAGACGAAGATTCAAAAAGTCGAGATGACGATTACGTCAAAAACGAGGTTTATTACAATAACGATTACTACCAAAGAGAAGAAAATCGTTCAACGGAAAAAGAGGTTTTAAACGTTCCAAATTTGATTCGACGATGCCAAAGCTGCGGATCATATGACTGTCCCCCTTTCTCTTGCAAGAAATCTGGAATAAGAAGATTGGAAGAACTAGAAAAAAGGTTCAACCTTAATTATAATGAAAATTCAGGCGATGAAGGGGAGAAACATGAAGGGAAGGGGTACACTGATGAATTGGTGAGGTCCTGTGAAGAGTATGCCGAGCAAAAGAAACCCTTATTGAAATTCAGTGTTAGTGCAATTCTGGGAGAAGATAGTTTGAAAAGTAGCAACGTTAATGGTGAGTTTCCTTTGAACATCTTCCTTGAATAAAGCTGTCTAGTTGTTTATAGGTCTGGCAAATACGGGTGTTTCAAATTGTACGTTTTCTTAGATGTTAATTGTTAATTAAGTACGCGAGGCAGACATAGCCAGAAATTACCCAAAATAGAGAGGTTTGGACACAAACAACGAAACAAAAAAAAGGAAATTCGTTGTATGATTGTGAGACTGTCTCAGCAGGATACCGTGGCTCCATAACACAAAGGGCTTGTGAAAAACGGGTAGGTTTTTAGTCAGTACGAGTCTGACAGTCCCTTGCATGTTCACCCAGGGCGGGGAGATTAATTTGATGATTTTACTACACTTAAAGCGGAAGCGATATACGAATTGTCAGACTTACTAATTAAAAAATACCCTGTTCCTTCATGCTGTTTCCGTTTCAGGGCCGTTCAGCCAGACAGTTCCGCGACCACGAGGAAAGTAAAAACTGTACTTGATTGTGCCGTTTTGCCAGTTTTAAAAAGTATCCATAGAGATCTACGTCTTGGATAAGCATCTACGGTACTTTCACAGTTTTTATGTCTTGTGACTGGGACTGTAGCACCATAATTTTGTAGTGTTTAATAATATTTTATTTGTCTTTGACAATTCAAAAATGCCTGTAACAGGCTTTTTTGAAATAAATGCTTTGATTTTCATTTTGTAACCAAAGAAAAAATACTAGTGAAATATTTTTTGATAGTTTGAATGTCGGACATTTAAAATTTTCTATACAAATAGAATTTTCCAATTCTTCTTAAAAGTTTTCTACTAACTTTTCAGATCTTTGTATCTTGCTAATACGTAAGAGATTTTTTTTTTACGTGGCAAAATCATCAAATGAAACCTCCTACCCCGGGCAGGGCGGGAGAGACTAAAATCCACGGTATCCTTCGGCAGCCCCTCATGTGCCGGAGTCGCGGTATACGTATGTCCCGCAACCCCGGCAGGACTGTGGCCCTCTATAGGGGGGCCCCGTCATTATGCTGACGCTCCTCTTGCCTGCCCGGCGGCAGGGTTAGTGCACGCCGGGCCCGCTGTTACTCCAACCACTGTGCCCTCTGCTAAACAGAGGGACACGTGGTGGAGCGGTGTGACAGGACATTGGCATACGGGCAAGAAAACCCCTTACGGGGAGTTCTTGTCCGTACCCCGGGGCGCACCGTCACGAGAAACTGGGCTTCCCCCCGGACGTATCCGGAAAGGAACTTCCAGTCCTCGGGCACTCTCGTGGAGGTTTCCCGTCCTTAGCACCCCAAATACGTAAGAGATGGATATGAATGTTGATGGATGGAGAGGAAGAGGAAGGCCAAAGAAAAGATGGATGGATTGTATAAGGAATGATATGAAAGAAAAAGGAGTAAATGGTACTATGACGTGTGATAGGGGAGAATGGAAGAAGAAAACGTGTTGCGACGACCACAAGTAGAATGGGATAAGGACAGGATGATAATGATGATGTATATTGCTAATAGATGTGTTTCATACATAGATAATGGATTTGTGATTTCAAAAAATAAGGACGTGGACATTTGCGATGCGTACATCGTGTTTTTAAAGGCTAGGCTAGGTTTGTATATAGCTTTTCTTGATTTTGGTGATTAAAAAGTAATAGAACCTTATTGCAGACTTTACGTATCGCCGACCGCGACGACAATGTTACACTGTTTTAGGCTATCAAGGTTTTATTCACAATTTAAAATGTCACTTACGGGATATTTTCCGTGATTGTTTATTCTTTTGACTTCCCGATATTTCGACAGTCATCCCGCGATCATGGCGCTTGCAACAGCGTCGAAATATTATACGGGAACTCAAAAGTGACATTTTAAATTGGCAATGATAGAGTTTGTGCATTACAAAGAGCATTCTTACGAATGAATGCTACATGACAAACAAACGAGACTGTTTTAGCAAACATTCAGCGAATGTTCTGGCGAGTTTTTTTCAGGAGAACATAAGTTCTCGTGACAACAGTGCTAAGGTGCTAACAGTGGGTTATCAGAGTAATTGGGATAAAAACTATCCTATGTGTTAATCCAGATTATAAACTATCTGTGTATCAAGTTTCATACAAATCCGTAGTTATTGCGTACTCGTGGCTAAATAATTACACCTGCACAAGCCGATCTTCCAGGTTAAGCCGCACTTGCAGAGATTGGTCTGTGGATGGGTGACCATCTGTCATAGCGAGTTTCCTACGTGTCTCGGGAAGCACGTAAAGCCGTTGGTTCCGGCTGTCATTTGTAGATCTACTTTGACAATCGTTAATCACAGTCAGAAGCTCTAAAGTCTGACAACCAGTCTTACCATGGAGTATCGTATTACCCAGTTACTGGGTAGTGGAGGTCAGATAGACAGTCGCTCCATGTAAAATATCGATATCCAGCTGCACCTGGTTCGACTGGAAGCTGACCACAATATAGTTGGGAAAAGGCAGGCAGATGATCATCATCATCATCATCATCTCAGCCATAGGACGTCCACTGCTGAACATAGGCCTCCCCTTTGGATCTCCACAGATACCGGTTGTAAGCGACCTGCATCCAGCGTCTTCCGGCGACCTTTATAAGGTCGTCTGTCCACCTTGCTGGTGGACGTCCTACGCTGCGCTTGCTAGTCCGTGGTCTCCACTCTAGCACTTTTCGACCCCATCGGCCATCTGCTCTATGAGCAATATGGCCTGCCCATTGCCACTTCAGCTTGCTAATCCGGTGGGCTATATCGGTGACTTTAGTTCGTCTACGGATCTCCTCGTTTCGGATTCGATCACGTAGAGAAACACCTAGCATAGCCCTCTCCATAGCTCGTTGAGCGACTTTGAGCTTTGAGATGAGGCCGATAGTGAAAGACCACGTTTCGGTGCCGTAACTCATCACTGGTAACACACATTGGTTGAAAACTTTCGTCTTGAGGCACTGAGGTATGTCGGACGAAAAGACATTGCGTAGTTTCCCGAACGCTGCCCAACCGAGTTGGATTCGGCGGTTGACCTCTTTCTCGAAGTTGGACCTACCTAACTGGACTACTTGTCCTAAGTAGATATATGAGTCAACAACTTCGAGTACCGAGTTTCCAACAGAGACTGGGGTGGGCACAACATTGGCATTTGACATAATTTTCGTCTTGTCCATGTTCATTTTCAAGCCCACCCGTTGTGAAACTCGGTCGAGGCCATCGAGCATCATGCTGAGTTCCTCCATCGACTTTGCCATGACTACGATGTCGTCGGCAAACCGAAGGTGAGTGATGTATTCGCCGTTAATGTTGATGCCAAGTCCTTGCCATTCCAGGAGCTTGAAGGCGTTTTCCATTGCGGCAGTAAACAGTTTCGGGGAGATAACGTCCCCCTGTCTCACGCCTCTTCTCAATGGAATCGCCTTCGTGCTCTGCTCCTGTACTCGGACCGACATGGTGGCGTTATTATACAAGCACTTCAACACCTCGATGTACCGATAGTCAATACGGCATCGCTGGAGTGACTCAAGTACCGCCCATGTTTCCACCGAATCGAAGGCTTTCTCATAGTCCACAAACGCTAAGCATAATGGCAAGTTATACTCTTCGGTCTTCTGTATAACTTGCCGCAGCGTATGGATGTGGTCTATGGTACTAAAGCCTCTTCGGAAACCGGCTTGTTCGGGAGGCTGGAAGTCATCAAGTCTGTGTTCGAGACGGTTCGTGATAACCCTTGAAAACAGCTTATAAACATGACTTAGAAGCGTGATGGGTCTGTAGTTCTTCAATAGGCTGTTATCACCTTTTTTGAAGAACAGCACCACCTCACCTCTACTCCATGCTTCAGGCGTTTTGCCCTCGAAGAGGACGGCATTAAAGAGCTTCTGGAGGACTTTAAGTACCGGTGTTCCACCCGCTCTCAGAAGCTCTGAAGTGATTCCGTCCTCGCCCGGCGCCTTGTTGTTCTTAAGCTGCTTCAGGGCCATCCTAATCTCGTACAGACTGATGTCCGGGATATCTTCGGTATAATGTCGGGACAGCTTGGCTCTTGGATCTCCTACCAAGCTGTCAACGGGCTTTGCGACCGAAGTGTATAACTGTCCATAGAACCTCTCGATCTCGCCTAAAACCTCTGCTTTGGTCGACGCTATGCTGCCATCCTCCCGTTTCAGCTTTGTCATCTGGCTTTGCCCAATAGACTTGTCCTTTGCGAACACTTTAGAGCCTTGGTTTCGCTGTATGGTCTCTTTAATACGATTCGTATTAAAGAGACGCAGATCGTGTCGCAAGGACTTAGATATACGTCTATTGAGCTGCCTATATGACTTCGCGTCATCGGAAGACTGCAACTGTAGCAAGCGTCGTTCAGCCATGAGGTTTAAGGTTTGCTCGGTCAATTTCTGAGGTCTATCTTTACGGCAGGGTCTAAAAAACTTAGACCCTACCGTGCGGACAGTTTCCACTAGCCCGTCGTTGATCTCGTCCACTAACACTAAGTTCTCAAGGCAAGCAAAGCGATTAGAGAGCTCGAGTTGAAAGCTTTCGGGGTTTTGAATATGGGGCCGAGTAGGTCGGAGCGTAGACTTCATCAGGCTGGACCTTTCAAGTTTAACATTGATATTCAGCGAGCCTCTTACGATTCGGTGATCGCTACCGGTTTTTACCCTGTTGATCACAGAGACATCACTGAATATCCGTTTCTTGTCGGTCATGAAGAAGTCTATCTCGTTTCTCGTGAAACCATCGGGACTCAGCCAGGTCCATTTCCTGTGAGGCGGCTTCTGGAAGAAAGAGTTCATCATAAAGAGTTCCTCTTTCTCCAGAAAGTCGGCCAGCCTCTGTCCCCTAGGGTTCCGTTGCCCATATCCAAATTGCCCCACTCTCAACTCATCACCGCTTTTCTTGCCCAACTTTGCGTTAAAGTCCCCCATAACAACAGTGAAGTGGGTTTTGGAGCTATGTATGGCCCTACTTACGTCCTCATACATAGTCTCCACTTCATCATCGGAGTGTGACGAGGTCGGTGCGTATACCTGAATGACCTTCAGCGAATATCTTTTGGATATTCTGAGTATTAGGTATACCACCCTGCTCGACACACTGTCGATGGTTATTATATTGTTTACGAGGGACTTGTGAACGAGAAACCCGACACCACCTTGGGACTGTTGGTCGCCCTCCCGGTAGTAGAGCAAGTTACCGGACTTCAGGGTTACGGTGTCCTCCCCCTCTCTACGGACTTCGCATAACCCCATAATGTCCCAGTGTAACTTGCTCAGCTCCTCTTCCAGCTCGCAGATCTTTTCGTCAGTCCTCAATGTGCGTATGTTGTGTGTTACCAGGGCCAGTCGTCGTGGGGGTGGGTAGCCGGATCTCTTCCGGAGATTCTTAGCACCCCCTGCTCCGCCGTTACCTTGACCGCTACCCTCGCCAGGGATAGCGGAGCTGCCGGGGACTGGGGGCCTGGTTTCTGTACTTTCCATAGGGGGTAATTTGCCATAATCGCCACGCTTGGCAGGCGGGTTGGCGATCGCAGTGAGGATGTGCAGTACACGGAGGACGCTGCTGCCCGACCTCCGGTTTGTCCCTTAGTCGCCTCTTACGACACCCACGGGATGATTTGGGGGAGCGCAATTCTAAGCCGGCGCCCCACGGCACCGGCACAGGCAGATGATGATGATTAGTTATTGCGTGAAAGAGTAACAAACATCCATATGTCCAAACAAACTTTTCCGTTTATAATATTAGTAGAAAGTAGGATTAGTAAAGTAGGATAGCAAGACTTATATAAGAAGGAATTATTAAAGGACTTCACACACAGTAGCTATAATATAAAGATGTACATTATAGCACGATACATCTCATTACATCTTCCCATAGAAATCGTCAGGAGACCACACACTGCAGCTATGATGTATGGCTCTATGGAAAAATGCAATGAGATGTATCGTGCTATAATGTACATCTTTACATTATAGCTGCTGTGTGTGAAGCCCTTATAGTCAAAAACTATAAAATTTACTATGTAGTTGTATTTTGCATCAGTGCGCGCGTTTATGTCTTTTGTTTTAAATAGTTAACAAGGCGCGTAGCAAGCAGTGCGTGACGAAAAATTTAAGAAAAATATTGTTGTTACAGAGTCTTGTTTTTTTTACTTATACTGTTGTACAATTTGTACATTATAATTCGAAGAAAAACTAACTCCCTTTGGTTGTGATGTCATTAAAAAAGGGGTTTAATTTTTTTTGGTAAAAGAAGAGCCAAAATGTTGGAGTATAGACCGTTGTTAAAGAGTAAAATCTCGTCTAATATACCTATAATGTTGTACTATAAGCCAATATATTACGAAAGAATTGATTCCACTACAGTCGGTCCAGATTTACCGACGGACGGCGGGCGCGCGTCTTGATAGCGGCGCCAGTTTTCAGATTATAGCCAATTGGTATATATATTGCATAATTATGTTAGACAATACGAGTCGAAAATGGGTTGCAATGTCCGAGTTGCGGCGCCCTAGATGGCAAATAACAATTGAAGGACACCGTGGATTTTAGTCAGTACAAGTCTGACAGTCCCTACCCCTCTGCCCTGGGTTGGAGGACTCATTTGATGATTTTACAAAGTAAAAAAAGGATCTCCAAGATCATTTTTTTCCTTTTTTCGACCCTTTTTTCGCTTCTGCAATTTTTCGTATCTGTTATACGTATAGTTATAGTTATAGTTATACGTACCTGATATTTTGCTCAGCCGTCGGCTTTTTTACTGCAGTTGGATTTTGATTTTTATTTTTTTTGTTATTTGTTAAGAAAAGTAGTAAACGCCCAAAATCGCGGGACTATCTTTAAAAACCACCGCGACCCTGGAGCTTTTTATTGAAGCTCCAGTCCCTTGTACTATACTCAGGGCAAAACACTTCTTTATTACCTTGTAAAATCATCAAATGAGTCCTCTCACCCCGGGCAGGACGGGAAAGACTGTCAGACTTGTACTGACTAAAATCAACGGTGTCCTTCAATAGACCTTTACGTTCCAGGGTCACATAAGACAGTCCCGCGACCCCGGCGTGCGGTCATATAAGCCGATGTTTCGTACCTGACTACTCTGAGAAGAAACAGCCAAAACAAAATTAGAGGTCACAGTCTCTTTTAAAGTCGGGACGTTAAATTGGTAGTCATACGAGGGCCATGTAGGTTAACGTTGTAGTTTTGGTAACTGTATTCTCTCAGAGCCCCCAGAAAGGTTTAGCAGAACCCCGGGGTCGCGGGGAGCACACTTTGAGTATAGCTGGTCACTATAGAATCTTAATTGTTACTAACATTATAATTTGTAAAAGTCTGTGAAGATGAATGGATTTTGGTGATTTTTTTACCTTTAATCCCGATATTGTATTCCAGTGGAATGATTTTGGAAAATAAACGAAACCGCGTGCAAAAGCTAGTTTCTAATAAACAAAATATCGTTACATCCCAGTTGTTACAAATCCCATCACAGAAAAACAAAGAAATTAATTAACTTCCACGGAAAAAAAGAAATAACTATAAAAACGAAAGTAACACGTTAATAACGTAACAATAACTGTTATATAGCAGCTACATCTTAATTCACTAAAGGCAAGTAGCAATATGGCTTCGGGGAGTTTTTCAATAAAATGCTGGCAACATCTGGCCGGACACTTAAGCGCGGGGGCGGGAGAGAGACAGCACTATACAAGACTTTATAAGCGAGAAAGAGATGGGTATAGTTTGTGGGGTTACCAGTGGAAATTAATATGTCCTTTTCCTGACATAACGTCGGGAAGTAAGTCGCTTTTTATATTATTTTATTATTGATGTCGTTTCGTTGATGCGTTGTTATTGTCTGGCGATATTGAAGGCGAAGCAATTACTATGCCGAGTTAAAGATTATGTTGTTTGTAGGTAATAATAGTTTTAGGTTATGTGTTATAGTTGGTCGCTGGCAGATATCATTACCGTGACCCCGGAACATAAAGGGCTATTGAAGGACACTGTGGATTTTAGTCATTACGAGTCTGACAGTCCCTCCCGCCCTGCCCGGGGTGGAAGGACTCATTTGATGATTTTACCACGCTAAAAAAATGTGTATATTTTTTTTGTTGATTTTTGTCTTAGTATACAGTATTGAGAAATGGTGTTTTAGATTCTAGACTTTAAATTATAGGGTTAGAGTTGTCATATGGGTTGTATGTAACGACGTTTGGCACAGTGGCTGAGCGATAAGACTGCTGCACTGTGTCGCGGGTTCAATTCCCGCACTGAGCAAATATTTTGTATGATCTACAAGTAATTGTTTCGGATCTGGGCATAAGTGTTTGTGAGTTTATAAGTATGTTTGTGAACTCACCGACGTTTGAAAAATTCGTAATTTCACAATCACCGTTCACCGGTACCTAATTGTGGAATTGACCGTATATTACAAAGTATATAGAAGAAGGATCCATGCTGTATCAACCGCATTAAATGAAAATAAATGTGGAAAAATACAATGCCGACCCCAGCAAAGCTAAAAAGACAACTTTCAGGCTCTTACAACTTTCAGACCAGACAACTGCGAAAAGTCCAATAAGTACCATATTTTATATCCTTTAAAGCAATATTCAATACTCGACAAACCAAAGCTAACTCGCGCCAAAAATCTATATTACAACATCTGCTAACACAAGGAATGAGAAAGAAAAGAAATTCCGAAATCGGGAGTTATAAAATTATGCATAACGTTCCCTTGGTTCGTATTAACATGTCATCCAGTCGCCATATTGGGATCATATTCGAATTCGGAACGTTCACTCACTACGTTTTACTACCAATTTACTTGTACACCCAACTCAAACGATATTCAACCTTATAGTCTTTGGAACAGAGGTTTTTATGAGTGTAAAAGTTATATTTGCCCAAGTATATATTAGTAGATTTTTCTGAATCGGATTTTTTTATAGGCATCGTAAAGTTTGCCATGGATATGGATTTAGTAAGTTCAATTCGATTATCGAATGATTGGGAAGGATACTTTTTCTTTGGTAACAGGTGGATTAAATGATTATTTTGTTAGTTTAAGCCTGTACGTGATTGTTCGTGCCTCGGTTGTTATGAAAAAGTTAATGGTTGGGGTGAAGAAGGGGTAAGCGTTTACGAAATGAGGTTTTAGCATGCTGTGTTTTGGCGCGGAATGGATTTAAGTTTTCCTTATGTTTTTAGTTTTGTGAATTATTATTTATTATAATGTGGTTGGATTAGAATTTTTTTTTAGCGTGGTAAAATCATCATATGAGTCCCCTCACCCCGGGCAGCGCGGGAGGGACTGTCAGACTTCTACTGACTAAAATCCACGGTGTCCTTCAATAGCCCTTTATGTTCCGGGGTCACGGTAAGGAAATAATCCCGCGACCCCGGCAGGCTTTGGGGGTCCATTATGCTGACGCTCTTTGAGGCGCGCGTGGGACACAACGCGCCGTCGACCCGGGCATGGTCCATAGTCGGGCAGCGAGTTGCCCTTAATCGCTGCCCGCATGGTCCGCAATGGCTGGATTAGGTATGCGTGATAGATACTTTAGGTTGTTTCAACTAAGGTTTGATTGAAAACCACCGTCGGGCACTGGTTGCCATGATTTACATTTTCAATCTATGTATCTAATATTATAAATAAATATTTGAAAGTTTATGACGATGGAACATTTTAAATCTATCTAATATTATAATTATAAATGAATATTTGAAAGTTTATGACGATGGATATATAAATGGATACATAGATAGATATCATCATCTTCCACAGCCTATAAATTTTCCACTGCTGGGACACAGGCCTCCTCTCTGTGCGAGAGAGTGGGCCATAAACCACCACTTTTCCAGAAATTCTGATGATGAAATGTATGCCGCACAAAAAACTACTGAACGGATTGTGATGAAGGTACTCATAGATTAACCTGGATAAGTCGGAAGATACTTAAATCTCAGTAAGACGTTTCCGTGGTATAATTTTCGAGTTTCAACGCTTGCAACGGCTGGTAAACAGTATTCAGTTAAAGAAATACTGAGCACAAATATTTTATTCGTATAATTAAGATTATAGGACATAGGTAATAAAAAAAAATGATGTTTTTGGCAATTAAGGTAGGCCTTTGGCACTGGCCCTGTATAATAATAAAAAAGTTAACATCACTGCTAAAATTTACATCGTCAATAAAGTTTCCACACAATGTTGTAACATTACTAGTTACAAAATTACAAACATACACACGAAACTATAACCGCTAACGCACTCACTGAATGTTCTACACCTGTTAAATGTTGGCGTTCCAATTTTGAAACACTCCGCGCCCGTTGCACACGACCGCAGACATGTTCTGAATTTAAACGAGCCAATGGCAACGCGATAACGCGTTCGGGTTTTCACGGAAATTGTCGATTGCGGTCGGCGGGGTAAAGGTGGGTTGCGATGAATTTTATTTAAGTATGTGTATGTAAATTTTAGGGTTTTCGGTCATTTGGGCTGGTGGGAGGGATTGTCACTTTGGTGTCCTTATAATAAGGGTATGCAGTATTGTTACTAGGAAACAGTATTATTTTGAAAAAACGGGAACAGTATTGTTTTGAGAAAGGGATTACATTTTGCAGAATATTTTATATCCAGTATCAAAAAACCGGTTTATGCGATTTAAAGTATAAATAAACAGTTACATTTTGCTAATCAATGATTCTAACATAGTTGGTCCATACTTGAGTCATTTTGTTTTCACAAAAATACTTTATAATTTTTGACTTATGAATGGCATTTTACTGAGCTAATAGATGTATTTTGCTGCCAAAGCTTGATATAACTCTGTTTATATGTGGTTGTCCGTCATATTATTTTCGTATTTGCACTTTTGACTTCGCGCTCAAAAATTATGCTGTTAATGTTATCTGTTTTGAAATATGTTTGGAGTATCACAGGGAACTATGTTATATCCAATTCTGTTCTTGTAGAATTTTCATGTTTTTTAAAGACCAGTTGGATTGAATGTGCCAAAATCAAAAATATACTAGTTTGCATGATGATTTACATATGTAAATCAACATATAAACAAAACGTAACAACCTTCAAATAATTTTGTGTTTCTATAATAACTTACAACTCGATTGTTTCATATAAGATTTTCGTACCAGAAAAGAAACAACTTTTGCCTAAAAAGGTATTTTTAACAAATTAACTGCCTTGATTAAATTTTCTAATTCATAATAATACATAATTTGGTAACATTTTTTTCTAATCTTTCAAATAATTTATTATTTCTCAATTGTCATTGTTGCGTCGTGTCATTGTCATTGTTATGGGTACATGCCTGGAATAAAATACTATTTATTTATTTAATAGAAGATTTACCATCAAAATTACATCTATACCTACAAATCCATTCCACCTTCCAACAAAGCTACCAGTATTCAGTAGCATAATTTCACAGTAACATAATATGTCTGGAGCACGCAGGTGACCGCAGCACAAATTGTGACGTTTATGTTCGCGATACGAGCCGTACGCTAGGTAAATTATTTTATGTTACGTTTATAAGTGTCATAACAGGCAGGATAGTGGCAGCTCCATTATTGTTGACTACAGCTCTGTGATTGGATTTTAATTTGAAATCAGTTGTTTTATATATTTTTATTTCCTTTGGATAACTAACAATTGCCAAATAAATACTGTTTAAGACTATCACGGTTTGTTCCATAATTTAAATTGTCGAATACTGGATATCTTCCATGATTATTTATTATTTTGAGTTCCCGATATTTCGACGCTGTTGAAAGCGCCATGATCGCGGGATGACTCTTAGTAAGTGACATCTTAAGTGTACACTTAAGATGTCTTTGTACATACAAACATCAACAAGGTGCATATTGTTAATATCTCCGAAATCTAACTTACATGCAGCTTTTCTATGTGAGAGCTGATGGAGCGAATGTTTTGATAATTTTTATATTTAAAATTATACTTGTTATTACAGCAATTCATATTTTGATAAAATTACAACATGTCACTGGCCTGCAAATTGCAAAAAACGTAAGAAAATTTGAATTTCGCGGGCTCCATCGACGCAATCACCTTAAAGGCGCGCCATGATTGGACGGCGAGCCATTACAACGAGTTACCCACATGGTCCTCCTATGACCTGAGCAAAACATTGTCTGGACTTTAAAAGAGACAGTGACCTCTGAGTTTGTTTCGGCTGTTTCTTCTCAGAGTAGTCAGGTACGAAACAGCGGCCCCATCTAGCTTTAAAAATATTGGTTGTGACGTGTAAAAGTGTTTTTTGTAACCAACTAGCAAACCCGGCGAACTCCGTTTTGCCACCAGTCTTTGCTATATACCTCCCGGAACCCGAGACCTTTCCTACGAATGCAAAACCGTGGAAATCGGTTCGTGCGTTCTGGAGTTATAGCGTCAGGAAGGAAAACCCGACTTATCTTTATATAGTAGATTACAAAATAAACATTATCATTTTCATTTATCATTACTCACCGTGCCTAACAATGGAGATTTGCAACGCCATGCCAGTTATAACCTATAAAACCCCCTTTTTCCAATATTTCCCAAAAAATAGCCCACAATAAAGATTTTACTTTCAAACAATAAACTGGGAACATAATCACAAAGAAATTAATGCGACAATCCCTGCCCGGATACGGGAGGGACCAATAAAATTCGTCCCCTCGTCGAAATCAATTATTTTCTCACTTGCCCGCGTAAAAATTGGCGGGAAATAGCCGTTAGACAGGTGCTGACTCAATCGTTTTTCGGGAAGCGGTTAATTGTTATAACGTTATTGCTATGTTAATAACCTTTTTTGGTTTTTGTTTTTTTTTTGAAGTTGTAATTTAATTTATTATAAAAATCACAAGATTGCTGTATTTTAAAACTAATTAAGCTACAGAGTAATTCGTTTTTATTTACAGTTTTTTTTGCTACCGTTTGAATTTTTAGTGTGGCTATTAGTAATTTATGATCAGCCAGCAGTATACAGGCTCATACTTTTAACCGACTTCAAAAATGAAGAAGTTCTCAATTCGGATGTTTTTAAGTTTTGTTAGTGCACAACCCCGTAACTTTTCGATTTGACAAAAATCTTTTGTTGTTGAAAAGGGTTTTCTTTTCAAATGGTCCCATGATAATTTTATCGAAATTTTAATTTTTATGAAAATCAATATTAACACGCTATTTTTAAGTGAACGTTTAAAATTAAAAAAAAACAGGCACAAATCATTGTGCTACCGAGATGGGAAAAAGAACTACACCGTAGAATTGTCATAAGTAGTCCTTTATTTATTGAGAGAGTTTTCTTCATTCAGATAATCCCGTAGCGCAATTATTAAGTTCTTCTCTAACGGAGCCACGCGTATAAACAAGAAAATAATATTTCCAAATCTATAATCCCACTTATCCTTCAGTTTCCACCCTCAAGAACCCACGTATCCAGAAAATATGCTCAGCCGATTAAGGTGAAGAACATTTCACCCCCCAGACGGGGGTGAAGGCGTTACCCCGGAAAAGTTTACCCCTGAAACACCCCGAACGGTTAACAATTTAAAACGTTTCACCCCCGGTGTGATTTTAATTATTTTATTATTATAATACTGGGGTTGATTTTCTGAATGTTCGTGATAGGTTATTTCAAACTGAAATTTGAATTTGGATAATTTTGTATTATCGGATATTTGGATTATTGAGAACGTGGTATTAATTTGATTGTTCTTTTGTTGAGGTGTTAGTGAAAGTTGATTATTCGTCATTATCATCTGCCTAGCCTTTTCCCAACTATATTGTGGTCGGCTTCCAATCGAACCAGATGCAGCTGAATCAGTATTTTACATTTAGCGACTGCCTATCGGACCTCCATAACCCAGTAACTGGGTAATACGATACCCAATGGTAAGATTGGTTTTCAGACTTTAGAGCTTCTGACTGAACGACTGCTAAAGATCCACAAATGACAACCGGGTCCAACGGCTTTACGTGCTTTCCGCAACTATTTTATAAACATTACTAATTCTAGTAGTATACCTACACACCTATTTTATAAACATTACTTATTCTGTGGTTGCAATGGCGGTCTTATCGCCAATCAGTGCGCGTAATTTTCATGAAAATGTTTTTTTTATTTATACAGAATTCTTAGATGTCAAGTTTTATGCAGTATAAAGATCAGCAGCTGTCTCATTCATATACAGAATATCGAAATAGTTCAGTAGTAATAGAAACCAAGATAATTGTTCCAGATCAATATCCAAGGCAATTTACTGCTTATTAAAGTAAATCGAGCTTGCAGTATAAGAAAACCAATATCTCTTCAACCACAAAAATACAATGAGAAATAAAACACTCATACAAAAGAAATTATAAGCTTTAAAAGACCCACATTACATTCTTTAGCGAACCATATTAAAAGCTCAATAAAAAAAGCGCAACGCAAAAATCCTGGCAACACTTGAGAAAACAAAAAAAAAACGACCATCAACAATAGAGGCAATAAAACCATAATGCAAAGCAAACAGACTATAATCCATAGACATAATAAAGATAGTTTTGATCTGCTAACAAAAGAGTTTTATATCTTTTTAAGCCCGTTTTTGGTTTCGTTAAAATAACGATTCGTTTTTTTTTTATTGGGTGTTATTTTTATGCATCGTTTGTTGTAGTTAGTTAATTTATTTCGGGAACCGCCCTTTTTTAATAAGCCTATGTATGTAGGGGATGATTTTAAATACATTTTAGCAACCCTGCAACCCTCTATTATGTTTGCTAGGACAAATGCCTGATCAATTGACGGACAAATTAGCTATCAGTATTTCATGACAAGATTTTTTTTTAAATATTTATTACGTAAGTGCCTACTTAATCTTACTGTATCTAGTTGTGCCTAAATAATGACAGCCACACAGTTCGATTTTCCGAGTTAAGCCGGATGGGTGACCATCAGTCATAGCGAGTTTCCTCCGTGCCTCGGAAAGCACGTAAAGCCGTTGGTCCCGACTGTCATTTGTAGATCTTTGACAGTCGTTAGTGTTAAGTGAGAAGCTCTAAAAGTCTGACAACCAGTCTTACCATGGGGTATCGTATTACTCAGTTACTTTGTTGTGGAGGTCCGATAGTCAGTCGCTCCATGTAAAATACTGATATTCAGCTGCATCTTGCCCACCCCAATTTAATTGGGAAAAGGTTTTTTTTTACGTAGTAGAGTCATCAAAAGATTCCTACCAACCTCGGCGGGGTGGAAGCAACTATCAGGCTTGTACTGACTAAAATCCACGTGACCCCAGCAGATTGGATAGGAGTGAGATTGGAGATTGGTCCTCTAAAGCCCCGTCCATATTATTAATAATATTCCACAACTATCACACAACGCCATCTAGTCCCAACCTAAGCAGAGCTTGTGTTATGGGCACTAGACAACTGATAAACATACAAATATAGTTCTAAATACATAAATATTTTAGATAAATTACACCCAGACACGGAACAAATGATCGTGCCCATCACACAAACATTTGTCCTGGGTGGGAATCAAACCCACGACCTCCGGCATAGCAGTCAGGGTCACTAACCACTAGATCAACAGGCCAGTCATTACATTCCATAGACCCCCGTCATATTGCTTTGGAAAAAGGCTAGACTTATATGAAATAAAAGCTCCACTCAACAACCTCAATTCAAATTAAAGTAGTGAACAAAGCAAACACGCGAACACATAATAGTTTAAATCTGAAGCAACGGATAGCTATGATTAATGACGTCACAAAGGCTTCCACAATATATAATGGCAAGGCGTGTCTTTGACAGAGCGGGGTGGTAAGAAATAAGGGTGCTTGGGGGGTGCAAGTAGTGGGAGCACCGCGGACGGTTAAATACTCATGATTGATGAATTAAGAATGTTGTTACATGTTGAATACTAGAAGTTGGTGTTTAAATTTGCTTGTAATGTTGAAGGTTGTTAATTAATTAGATTTTGTAAGGTGGAAGAAATCTTAAGAAGTTGTTTGTTTTAAATTGGTGGTATCGCTTGGTGAGTATACGTGTGGGTCTAATAAATTAAATTAATTTTGTGGGGAATTATACTAATTAGGAAAAAAAAATTCTGAAGACCTTATCCAATGTTTTGAACATGATAAAATCCTGCAATAAAAGGAAAACTCTCTATTATTTATATTATCTAATATTTTCTTTCTTTCATAAAGAGACACAGTATAGACAAACCTTGTTCATGTTAATATTACGAATTAAAAAAATAAAAAAAAAATTGGTGCAGTCGCTCAGAAGTTTGAAAAACTTTCTCACTTCGTCACAAAGTCCTCAATTTATCGGAACCTTCTTTTTTTTTCATATTACCCGACTTCCCAAAGGCACCTGGACCGAATTCTTACCGTCATCGTCAGGTTAGGATTTGATGTTGAAATCTTGGGAGATTTTTAATAAGTCACATAAAATAATTCGCGATTTCTGCTCCTATGCGTCATTTATATACACATACACATACACAACATAATATTGATGTTATGATTATTAAAAATATTTCCTCTTTTTTTGTCTTATGCCTTCACCAACATTTTTTTTTAAATGAACCAAAACTAAAATGTTTAAAAAACGTTTTTACTTACTTTTTTAAATTGCATCTGTTATATGTATAGTATATATATACCTATATTACTATGAAATTATTGCATCCGCAACTCTTTTTCTAACCAATTTTTCCATAGACACAAAAAACGCTGTTTTTCTATAACTTGCACCACAGCCGCCCTCGGCAGCAACCATTGTACAGTAATCACATCGTTATCCTATTACTGAGCTGTTCAACTTTGATTATTTTATATCGATCCGTCTGTCTTTGATAGATTCATTTATTATTCGATTCTAGATTGTTAGTAGATTTGCTTTTGTTTTATTGGTTGAGGATGCTTGTACACGGCGCATGTAACTCGCGCAAGTAATGGTGCAGGTGTGCGGTTTACCCGCGCGAGCAACATGCGCAAGCTACTTGATCAAGCTACCCGCGTGGGGCGTGTACACGGCGCATGTAGCTTGAGCATGTTGAGGCACAAGGCGTGTACAAGCATCCGTACCCTTAACACGAGTTTTCAATACTTGAGACGTAATCTGAAACTTTGACAATTTCAAATTGACAATTTTCAAGGAAAAAAATAATTCTTTTTTCGCACACCAGAGGCGCTATTCCATTTTTTCATACAAGAAACGCTGTAAATACTGGAAAGACGCCATAAAGTAAAAGAGTGAAAACTCGTGCTAAGGATACAGTAATATCGTCAAACGGGCAGACCTAGCCAAGTTATTTTTCTTTAAATGAGTTTTGAGGCGAAGATGGAATGGTCCTTGGGCAACGGGCACCCGCTTGCCCGGGTTGACGGCGCGTCGTGTTCCACGCGCGCCCTAAAGATTGTCAGGAACCTGATGAAGCCCCTTAGAGGACCAAAGCGTACCGGGGTCGCGGGACTATTTCATCAGGAAACCGGGACCCTGGAAAATAAAGGGCTATTGAAGGACACCGTGTATTTTAGTCAGTACAAGTCAGCCTAAGTTTTCACAAATTCATCAGAAATTTTATCTCATATACAACGAGTAACGTTAAATGCGCAAAACCTCTCGTGGGGTAACTCAGCCCATGTTACTGAACAATGTTTGTTCTAAGACTTTTGGAAATTCGCAAAAAAAATTGGTTTTTCATGCAAAATGAGAAATTGATCGTGCCGATCAGTATGAAAAATCTTTTTTTGGTTGGAGAACAAACATTGTTCAGTAACATGGGCCGAGTTACCCCACAAGAGTTTTTGCAAATTTAACGTTACACGTTGTATAATGAAGTTCTCATCAACATCCGTAGGTTTAGTTAACTGGACTTTAGTATCTTCTAACTTCTAATCCGTAGTTAGGTATCGTCTACCGAGCGCTCGTCCATACTACTTTTAGTACTACTTTTAGAAAACGTTTTTCTACCCCTAAATGTTATCCTATCTCAATGATTTTTTAGAATGCTTCAGACACAGTAGAAAACTAGGTTTATAAGTGTTCTTTTTTTCAAAAGTAACTCTTTTGCGCTTGTAACTTTCAAACTATTATAAATTTTGGGCTCAGTAGACGATCCTCTTAAGTACTCGTAAGATCTCCTAAACGGTGTCCATAATTGAGACAAGATAATATGCAACATATTGACATATATGGTAGTCAATTGAGCGTATTGAGGATGGCATATTGAGATGGATCTGTCGGTCAATTGAAGAGGATTATGTCTCGGATATGTTATTTTTAGTCATGGTCAACTGTCATCGGCCTGCCTTTTCCCAATTATATTGTGGTCGGCTTCCAGTCGAACCAGATGCAGCTGAATATCAGTATTACACTGAGCGACTGACTATCGGATCTCCACTACCCAGTAACTGAGTAAAATACCCCATTATGTGAACCAAAATTGACGAAGACACCACGCTTCTAAGATCACAAAATGTCACTCGATATAATATACACCGTGACTATTTAGTCATCTTACAAAACTGGTCCACTTAATGTATCCGACCTAAAATACCTCTAGGCGAGTTTTTTTATTATTTTTGTCGTAATAATTATTTTTATTTTTAATAAATAGGTACATTAGAAATATGAAACACCCTGTTAAAATGTTTACGTATCAAGCTGTAGAGTATACCTACCCAACGCAATAGTCGGGCAGATCATTCCATTCCAATTTTTAACCGACTTCAAAAAAAGGAGGAGGTTATCAATTCGACTGTATTTTTTTTTATGTTTGTTACCTCATAACTTGCGACTGGGTGAACCGATTTTCATGATTCTTTTTTTATTCGAAAGCTGGTGCTTCCCGTGTGGTCCCATTGTCACCATTTCAAGATCTGATGATTGGATCTTGGAGAAATCGAGGGCAACCCTCAAATTTTATTGGCTGACACATAGTTTTTCGCAAATCTTATGAAGTAATTCAAGTACTTGCGTATGGAAATCATCATCTCATGTAGCTGAGCTGATAATGGAAGGTACAACTCCTCAAGTAAGAAAATATTGTTTGTCTTCGCATATCTCCGGAACAACAAGTCCGATTTAAGTAATTCTTTTTTTGTTGTACTGGGTATCGTTCAACTTAGGGAATACTGCAAGTTTCATCAAATTCGGTTCAGTAGTTTTTGAGATAGGGAATGAAAGAGATGTTAACGACGTTATTACCGGTGCTACGGATTACAAAATTCTAGTGCACATGTAAGAAAATGATGTATTTGACAAGAATTTTGGTTGAATATTTAAACTAAAAAGAGTAAAATAAAAACTTTTTAAAAAAAAATGTGACCGCCTTCAAAAACAACCACAAAAAAGTGTAAAATAACCTAAAAAACTTTTCTTTCGGAAGTCGGTGGCAAATGAGACAATGAAATTAATAAAAAAAAGTCACCGACTTCCGAAAGAAAAGTTTTTTAGGTTATTTTATCTACACTTTTTTGTGGTTGTTTTTGAAGGCGGTCACATTTTTTTTTTAAAGTTTTCTATGATACAAGGGTGTTTCTAACTAGGCCTAGCGTCATAATAACGAATTAAAATTGTATTATTAAATTTTTCAAATCTCTTAAATTAAATTATTAATCTCTTAAATACCTATTTTTTATTATAAACGTGTTCTAGTCATTGGATACATGAACTGGGCTGCTTTTGTAAGACGACTAAAAAGTGACAGTGTATGATTAGAGGCGTTACAAACACGCCAGTGTTTCTGATTTAAAAAGGTGTGCAAAGGTTTACAGGCTGCGTCTGACTTGCGTGCTTATCGCGTTTAAAAAAGGTGGTGTGCACAAAGCTCTAAGGAGGAGGCCTGTGTTCAGCAGTGGACGTCTTCCGGCTGATATTGACGAGGATCTCAGTCAATCGCTCAGCAACTTCACCAACCGTGCCCTTTTCCATTTCTCATTTTAATTCTCTTCCTTCTTCTGTTCCAGAATACCGGCAGCCAATGATGGGCAGTCCGTGGCCCATAGCGAAGCCCATCGCCAGTAGACCGATACCAGTCCAGCATCAGCACATACAGCATCTTCTAGCACATTGTCATCATCCTTACTTAGGTATGCAGTTACAGCTTGGCAAAAAACAGTAGAAAACCGGAAGTCGCCACTTTGCTCTCGCTACCAGCACATTGAATGTTTTTTTTTTTTTTTCATTTATTACGTTAGTTTATGGCACAATAATAAATCTAACAAACCTGCGTTCTTTGTTTACATCAAATATCAAAGATTTTAGAACGTTGTCAGAAACAAAAAGATTAGTTCCGTTTCAATCCGTTCTGGCCAAGCTGTATGCCTTTAAAGTTTTATTTTATGATTACGACTTGATTGTAGTACATTAACATTTTTTTTTTGACATTTGACAGGCATGTTGGTCTAGTGGTTAGTGACCCTGACTGCTATGCCGGAGGTCGTGGGTTCGATTCCCACCCAGAACAAATGTGATGATCTGCACGGTTAAGCCGCGCTTGCCGAGGTTGTTCTGCGGATGTGTTATGTAGGAAGATAAGAGTTGAGTTTCCTCCGTGACTTGGAAAGCACTTAAAGCTGTTAGTCCCGGCTGTCATTTGTAGATGTTTGACAGTCGTTACTATTAGTCAGAATCTCTAAAGTCTGACAACCAGTCTTACTATTACTTTACTGGGTTATAGAGGCCCAATAGGCAGTCACTCCATGTAAAATACTGATCACAGCGTCGCGTCAAAAGCCGTTTTGAGGACTCTAGATGCCAAACAAATGTCATTTCAAAAATAAGGACATGTTTTCGCTCTTAATTCACCCACATTTTGTGGGAAAATCTTTGGTGGTTTTATTTCAGTTGTACTCCACAATAGCAAAGTTCAAAAGACCATCGTAAGCCAAATAAATTCTAAAAAACCCAAAATTGTATCAAGTAGTTAACAAAATACTTAATCCACAATAAAAACACGTGAGAATCCCTTTTTTATTGCAAACGAATCGACGCCATTTTTTCAAAACCACAGACAATGCAACACTTACTTCTAAATCTCTTTTTTATTGATCATAGACAATGAATTAAAACTTTTTGCGTGGACCTCCCAGTGAAGGCAAAGGTAACAAACTATTGTTGTTTATGTCAACAGATTTGTATAATGGTAACATTTTATTGGGTGCAGTCTTTTCACAGATAGTTTACCTTTGATTTCACGTCATTGTCAAAGTCATTGTGAACATTATTTTTTGTAAAAATAAGGTTGTTATTAGAACAGCAAATGATAACGATTGATCTTCAAGGTTAAGCCGAGGTTACCAAGGGCAGTCTCTAGATGGATAAACATCGAATTGATTCTCTATTCATCTGAAAGTACGTTATGTACTGGCTGTCATTGGTAAATCTTTGACAGTGTTTACAGGTAATCAATGGTCCAAAAGTCTGACAACCAATCTTACCATTATTACCCAGTAATTATTGGGTTGTGGAGACCAGATAGACAGTCGCTCCATGTAAAATACTGACATCTATCTGCTTTTGGTTAGACTGGAAGCCGTCCCCAACGTAGTTAAAAGGACTAAATAGATGACAACAACAAAACTATTGCGTTAATACTACTGACAAGTCTGGTAAAATCAAAGTCAACTTTATATTCTGTAAGTTAGGGTTTATTTTTGCTTGCCGTTGTCAAAGGTAAATTATCTGTCAACATACTGTAACATTGTATTGGATAATAAGCCTGACACGCCCAATTTGACGTAAAGATACAAAACATATCTTTTGTTATAGTTTAATCTATAAAATAAACGAGGGTTTTTAGGGGCGGGCAAAATTAATAGTTTAAAAATTAATATTGAATTCATTTTTGACGTGTTTTTTGGTATTTAAATTCTGTTATTCTTTCATTGTAATTTTTGGTTCTTTAGTTACTGTTAGATTGATAATATTCTAGCAAGTTTTTTTTATTTCATTTGCCCAATTAATTCTGAATGTATTTTGAACTTTATGCTGAATTTAAATATTTTTCTATGACTCTTTGAACTCGTAGCTAAGTAATAACAGTCGCACAGGTCGATTTTCCATGTTAAGCCGCGCTTGACGAGGATGGGATGTGGATGGGTGGTCATCAGTCATAGCAAGTTTCTTCCGTGCCTCGGAAAGCACGTAAAGCCGTTGGTCCCGGCTGTCATTTGTAGATCTTTTACAGTCGTTACTATTAGTCAGAAGCTCTAAAGTCTGACAACCAATCTTACTATGGAGTATCGTATTACCCAGTTACTGTATTGTGGAGGTTCGATAGTCAGTCGTTCCATGTAAATACTGATATTCAGTTGCATCTGGTTTGACTGGAAGCTGACCCCAATACAGTTGGAGAAAAGGCTAGGCAGATGAACCATCAACTTAATAACAGGCAATAATGCAACGGTAGCTATAAGAATAGGGTAGTTTCCAGGGTCAAAATAATTACATTCTATTTAGTCCGTTTTTAGATTATAAAAAAATATTGGACACGTATTTTTTCTTTTTTCGATTAAACAAAAAAGAACAAAGATAATAGCCTATTTAAGTTACCTGTGACATCACCGCGAAAAATGCCACGCATCGTGACGTCACACGTAACTTTAATAGGCTATATTTTTGTCATTTTTGGTCTAATTTACAAATAAAAAATACGTGTCCCTTATTTTTGAATAATCTAAAAGACGGACTAATTACATTTTTTTAGACAACTAGCCTATTTTCCTCTTTTGCCAAACCAATATCCTTTAACCGAAAAACCAATTTTATGACACCAATCAATAGATTTTTTGCCGCCAAAAACCAATAACGAACATCATTTTTTTCCAATAAACACCAAAAATAGCAAAGGCACAAACGCATTGAGCCTACACGCAAAAAGGGCGTGCATTCATTGTAGGACTTTTTGCACAATCGATCTTATTTATTGAAAGGTGCACAATAGAATTATGGAATTTAATATTATTTGCTTGCTACCGATTTTATTAGCATTACGATTGATTTTGTATGAGCGAATTAGAATAGTGACTAGCTTTTACGTGCCCGTGACTTCTTTAGCATCAAGTATCTATCTATCTATCTAATATCTTTAAACGAGCAAGACTTGTATATTTATTTACTTATATAAAATCAGGATCTCGGAAACGGCTGCAAGGATTTTCATGAAAGTCACAGATTAGGGATTTTTAAGCTCAAGGAATCGATTTATCAAGGTCCCAGGTTCGAGAAAAGCTCGGGTCGACGGCGTGTTGTGTTCCACGCGCGCCTCAAAGAGCGTCAGCATAAGGACGGGGCCCCTCTCAGAGGGACAAACTCGGCCGGGTTCGCGGGACTTATTCCATCAACATAAAGGGCTATTGATTTTAGCCAGTACGAGTCTGACAGTCCCTTCCGCCCTGCCCGGGGTGGGAATCATTTGATGATTTTACCACGCCAAAAAAAAAAAGCCTTTTCCCAACTATGTTGAGGTCAGCTTCCAGTCGAACAAGATGCAGTTGAATACCTATTAGTATTTTACATGGAGCGACTGCCTATCGGACCTCCACAACCCAGTAACTGGATACTTAGTACTACGATACCCCATGGTAAGACTGGTTCAAGTCAGACTTTAGAGCTTCTGATTAACAGTAACGACTGTCAAAGATCTATTAATGACAGCCGGGACCAACAGATTTACGTGCTTTCCGAGCTACGGAGGAAACTCGCTATGACAGATGGTCACCCATCCACAGACTAACCTCGGCTTCACCCGGAAGATCGGTCTGTGCGGTTGTAATTATTTAGCCACGAGCTCCGAATTCAATGTTATAATAATCAAAGTTGAATTACAACCCACTATAAGCTTATTTTCTTACAGACTTTCAAATACAATTAAGTCCACATTCGCGTAAACATACATACCTATATCCGACGATAGAACTTTGATCTTTGTCGATTTGATGGATTTAAACGATTTCTTTCAATGAAGATTAATTTACCATTGTCTAAAAACGTTGCTTTGTTTCAGTTCGACCGGCGCAAGCCCATACACAAGTGTTTCCGTTGCCAGGAGGTTTCCCATGGGCGCACAGCTCCAGAGGTTAGTATCCCAAATTTTTTGATACTAGCTGACCCGTGAACACTTCGTTGGGCGGTAAAATATACACTACAATGCTCTCAAAACGGTGAAAGAAAACATCGTGAGGAAACTGGCATGTCTTAGAATCAAAAATTCGAAGACATGTGACATCCACCAACCGGCACTGGGCCCGCGTGATGTATTATGGCCCAGGGATCTTACAGAGAGCAGGCCTATGTCCCAGCAGTGGGAACATTATAGGCTGACTAGCTGTACCCGCAACTTCGTCCGCGTGGATGTCGGAACTTAACAATGTATTTTTTATCAAGTTTCATACAAATTTTCATCCCCTATTTTATCCCTTTGGGGATAGAATTGATCAAAATCCTTTCCTAGCGGATGCCTACGTCATAACATCTACCTGCATGCCAAATTTCAGTCCGATCCGTCCAGTGGTTTGGGCTGTGCGTTGATAGATCACTATGTCAGTCAATCACCTTTCAGTTATATATTTTGATTGCTTGAACGATTGAGCACTTGCAGCGTACAGACGTGACAATAACGTAATGCTAACAATATTTAATTAATTATTTTATCATATTGTGACCTACTTAAGTATTTGCATAAATGCAAAATTTTGCTTAGTGTGTAGTGTAGTGAACGATGGACACAAAACAGTGAAATTTTAATAAAACAATATGGATAGCAATTCCTGCAGCCCAAACGGGGCTGTGCAGTCCTCTGCCTCGCCTCCGCAGACGCAAAACCCAGCTCCCAAAATGGGCACGACCGAGTACATTGTTTCAACACCTGAGATTCAAAGATGGATGTCAACAATCGAGCAGCACCTAAATGAAGTTTGTTCAATTGCCACGGATGGCAAACTTAACACGGAGCAGAAGATGAAGATCTCTAATCTCTGCCGTAAAATAGGCTCTGGAACATCACAGATGGCGGTCTTGTATCAGTCACTCAAGCAAAAAGCTATTTACGCCGAACAAGAGATCAACGTCCTTAAAGAAAACCGGAACCTGACGGAACATATTACAGACCTTAAGCAGACGGTACAGAACTCTAATTCTACGGGAAATGCTTCTTTTGCCGACATGGTGAAGAGAGGATCTAATGACTTCGTAAGACCTAATCACTTAAGCGCGATTGCCATCTATCCCAAAGATACCTTCAAATCGAGTGAAGAAACAAAAGAACTGGTTCAGAAGATCATACGGCCCGATCAAATGAAGCTGCACGTACGTGGGGTCAGAAAAACAAAAAATGGAGGCGTAATTATCAGCACCGAGACTCAAGATGATGCTGATAAATTGAAGAACGCAGTTCAGCTTTCCACATCTGGACTCACCGCTGATGAGCCCAACAAGCGCAAACCCCGGATCGTGGTTGTAGGTGTCCCGTCTTCATTGACTGAAAGTGAGGTCTTCAAGTGCATTTTTGAACAAAATGTAGAAGACAAGTTACCAGAGATGACCTTGGAATCATTCTTAGCCGCTACTAAATTAAGTCACAAATCTGGGAAGAGAGACACCACGACCTGCAATTATATTATTGAAGTCACAGCTAAAATACGTAAAGTGCTAATGTCTCAATTACGTATTTTCATAAATTGGTCGTCCTGTCCAGTAAGGGACTTTACTTTAGTGACGAGGTGTTATAAATGCCAACAATACGGCCATGCAGCAAAATATTGTAAAGAGGTGAACTCTACGTGCGGTCACTGTGGTGAACAAGGTCACACAGTGTCCGAATGCGAGAAGAAATCTAAGTTAGATTTCTTCCCTAAATGCGCGACTTGTTTACGCTATAAAAAACCAAGTGACCACAAAACGGGAGACGCTGGATGTCCTGCTCGAAAAATAGCAGAGATCAGATTTATCAATTCTATTGATTATGAAGGAAATTAATGAATTGTACCGAAAAGAGAAACATACGTTTTCATTTCATAATGACTCAACTTGTGTGCGTTCGGTGAAATTTGTTGGTGTATGCACATTGCACAATAATGATAGTATGAGGTTTTTGCAATTTTAAGTTAATTGAGTGACTGCTGACACTGCGTAATTTATATGTAATTGGCATAGTTTGTATCTACTTTAATATTATTTATGTTTTAGTTTTTGTTCTATGTATGTTAGATATTAATGATAAATTAAGCTATCTGTAGCAGTATTTAGTAGTATTTTTCCAGTATTCTAAAAAAAAATCATTCTGATGTTAAATATTGTTAAGAGATCCAATTGTCCACGTAGACATATTATTAGAACACACGCCTGTGATACAGGTTTAATGTACCTAGTACAGGCATCGAATATTTTAGGACTATCAGTAATTTTTAGGTTTATTTGTATTTTTCACTAATGTTTATTTTAATAAAATATTTGATTTGATTTGATATTTGATTTGATATATTTAGATTTAGAAGATGATGAAGAAACAGTAAGAAAAAGACTGAAAAAAGCCCTATTCTTCCCAGGTAAACCTCGACGCGGTATGATGCGTCGGGCAGTCTTCTCAGACCTACAACGTAAAGGGTTGGAGAAAAGGTTCCAGGTCCAGAAATACATCTCCAAGCCTGATCGGAAGAAACTCGCGGAGAAGCTGGGACTGAAAGATAGTCAGGTTAGTTGGTTATTGTGATGTATTTTTTTCTTAGGTTGCTCATTCTTGGTGGTCATATCTTTCAGCCCGAAATGCGCGGTTTCGGCCTTAGAAAGATAGAAAAAAAAGATTATTTGGAAATACAAAAGAGTAAAATAGAATAACTAATTCTCGTAGATGAAACAAACCTGCATGGTCCTCTTATAAACTGTTCTACATTTATGATGTCTGGACTTTCAAAGAAACTGTGACCTCTGAGTTTGTTTCGGATGTTTCTGTTTTCCTAGTTTTATGAAAAGACGTGTAAAAGTGTTGATATAACCTACTTGCATAAATAAACATCATTTAATTTCATTTCAAATAATATAATTGGAAAACATATTGATTTTTATTACATAAGTATAGAAAACTGACTGGAAACTGGATGCTTGTATTTTCAATGTAATAAATATGTTGCCGTGCCCTAACCGGGCTTCATGTTGGAACTTCTTTACTTCTGTAACACCTAGTACACATGAATGCAATAAATAATTTGAGTTTGAGTTCGAAAAATCCTTAGGCACACAATGTTATCACGATAATACAATAGAAATAAGGATTACATAATTTAGGTACGTACTGTGTGCTTCACGGCTAGTAGAGTAGTTCTACTGTAGGAAAGAGATAGAAAGATACACGTTTCCACAGTGGAACTACTGACGTCATGGTAGTTGGTAGGCCACCGGTGTGCTTAGTGCAAGTTTTTTTACGTTGACACGTTCGTAACGTTTTACTACATTCGGCGCTCTTATTGGTCAGAGGGTCAAACGCGTGTAAAGGTTACTATCGCGTCAACGTAAAAAAACTCGCACTAAGCACACAGGACCTCTTATTTTTCTTCCCAATTCTCGATTTTCGCGATTCCATCTTCGAAATTCGCGACGCATGCGTTAATGCGAATTGTAATTAAAAAAAAGGTTGCACTCCAGGAGTGCCGGTAGAAGTGAAAACTTTTTTGTTACTATGTTTTATTTTTAATTTGAATGACGTCTTACTCATTTTCGATCAGGGTCACGTGACCCTGACGCGAGTTTTGGTCACGTGACCCTGACGCGAGTTTTAAATTTTTTACCCATTACAGAAAAAGTGTACAACGCCGCTAAAGAAGTTTTCACTTCAAAAAAAAAAGGTTGCACTCCAGGAGTGCCGGTAGAAGTGAAAACTTTTTTGTTACTATGTTTTATTTTTAATTTGAATGACGTCTTACTCATTTTCGATCAGGGTCACGTGACCCTGACGCGAGTTTTAAATTTTTTACCCATTACAGAAAAAGTGTACAACGCCGCTAAAGAAGTTTTCACTTCAAAAACACATGTTAAGATTGTGTTCTAACCAATACCCTTAGCACGAGTTTTCAGTATTTAAGACGTAAAGTAAACTGGAACTTTGACAATTTCAAATTGACAATTTTCAAGCAAAAAATTAGTTCCTTCTTCGCACACCAGAGGCGCTGTTCCATTTTTTCATACAAGAAACGCTGTAAATACTGGAAAGACGCTGTAAAGTAAAAGAGTGAAAATTCGTGCTAAGGGTACTGATTGACAGAGCCTTTACTGCAGGGTTAACATCAACAATCAGTAAAATTGTTAAGACTTCTCTCGTTTGTCGATAAAATACTTCCAAACACAATTTTAACTCAATCAATTCTCGAATAAATATTTCAAAACATTCCTCCACACAACCATTATAATCCTATAACTCAAAAATCGACCCATACCAAGGAAATTCAACGTAAAGATACAATTTCCCGCTCACCCCCAGAGGGGAGCTAAACACAGGGTGTTACAAAAAATTGTTACCCCTAAGGGTACAAAGTGGGGGCTGTCATACGCAGCCGGCCAACTCCACCCCCGTAGGAAACCGTTTAAAACAATTACGGGGATGAAGTTGGATTTTAGTATTGAATTGAGACTTTTTGGTTAGCTCTGTATAGAGTGTGAGTTTGCCTTTTTGATTGGGTGATTTTAAAATGTTGTTAAAAAAATTATTAACAAAAACCACGTACTTTTTGATTGGTTATACGCTTCAAAATTCGGGAGTGCAGGCTTGTGACGTCATAACATCTGTTTAATTATACCGACTGAGTGACGTTTTGATTTTTAGAAGCGTTGTATTTTTCGTCAATTCTGGTTTACGTAACAAGTTAAACTATGGGTCTAATATTTTATGATAACCTATCTTTCGGACTAATTATAGTTTATGAGTAAAAAAATATCATTTTCAATAGGAAATATTTATTATCATTTTTTATCTTATTAATGTTATTTTCATAATGATTATTGTTTACTGTAAACAAACTCCAAATTAGAAAAACTGGCATTACGTCATAATAAATATGGCGCTGTCACTGTTTTGTTTGTATTTTGGACGCGGGATTTGGACACCTTTACAAACAACAACCGAATTTGCCTTTCCTTGTATAGCCAAATTCAGTCACCAACACGGTTATTGCTTCTACAAGAGTAGGCTTAGGTTAATGGCAAATAATGATGTTTTTGAGTCGAGCACAGTAAAAAGTAGAAATTAGACTGTGACCGAGATACTACATTATTAATTTTCGCTGCGAGACAGAAAATAGCTTAAGTAGTAGTTTCTTTTACCTACATAATAGGCTAGTTGCCTAAAAAAATGTAATTAGTCCGTCTTTTAGATTATTCAAAAATAAGGGAAACGTATTGTTTTATTTGTAAATTAGACCAAAAATGACAAAGATAAGCCTATTAAAGTTACGTGTGACGTCACGATGCGTGGCATTTTTCGCGCAGAGTGACGTCACAGGTAACTTAAATAGGCTATTATCTTTGTTCTTTTTTGTTTAATCGAAAAAAGAAAAATACGTGTCCAATATTTTTTATAATCTAAAATACGGACTAAATAGAATGTAATTATTTTGACCCTGGAAACTACCCTATTGTTTCAGATGAAAAAAGCTTACGCTAGTAACGAAACATCGCTATAATACATACTTAGACATTACTATCAAATAATTTCCTTACTTACACAAAAGACAACCCCCGAAATATCTAAGACAGCTCACCTTCACCCCCTAATTCGATAAACGCGAGCAATTATCCCAACACATCCCCTCGGCTATTCATTTAAACGATTTCATCCCCTAGGGGTGCGGTTGTCGGGTTGAATCAACTAAGTATTAAAAATTGAGATCGCTTTTGTTTGTTCAATCTTGATTTTTTGATACTGAATTTTTTTCGAGGGGGTGAAAAGGGGTGAAGTTGTGTTTTTTTTTTGTTTTGTTTTCTTTGATGACTTATTGTTGATTGATTAAAGTGTGTCTGTTTGTTAAGTTTTAAATGAGTTTTGTTTTATTTTTTAGTTTGTTTGTTTTATTTATTTTATTTACATTTATGTTTTTCGTCCTTTTTTTTTTCGTGGCGAAATCATCAAATGAGTCCTCCAACCCCGGGCAGGGCGGGAGGGACTGTCAGACTTGTACTGACTAAAATCCACGGTGTCCTTCGGTAGTCAGTTGTGTGCCGGGGTCGCGGTATACGTATGTCCCGCAACCCCGGGCATGTTTTTCGTCCAGGAAATAGGAAATCTTTGGGTAAAAAAAAGATTCCGATGAATTGAAAACCTCCTCCTTTTTTTTTAAGTCGGTTAATAAAATGAGTGTGTTAGCACTTTCCCATAGTTTGCCAAACATCATTAGATACTTTACAGAATTTGATCCTTATTAGCAACACTATCAAATGGCGTAATAATATAGGGTGTGATTTTTTGCCAAAATCAGTAAGTTCGATTAATGGCCAGGATGATTGATTTTTCTAAAATCTAAAGATGCAGTTTTAGTCCTCGTCAAAATCGGCCTCGAGACTCCTTTCAACGTTTTTCGATATTCCTCATAGTTTCGGATATAGCCATTCATGATCAGTTCGAAAATTCACTCTGTATAAAGCAATATAAAACTACATGATATAGGAGTATATCTCTATAACTAGTGTTTGCCCGCGGCTTCGCTTGCGTTATTTTAGAATTTGAGAAACAATACGGATCGTGTGGCGCCATCTGGAATATGAACGTAATTGTTTTCTCGGAAACAGCTTCTGTTATTCGGGATGTAAGATACCTTATATCCGTGTCTATACTCCTGACAACGAATATGCTAAATTTTGGGACGATCGATTCAGTAGGTAGTAATGCGTGTGAAAAGGTAAAAAACAAACATAATTGCATTTTCATTATTAGTTTAGATCAATAATGTTATCTAGGTACATAGTTTGCATAGGAAACGTCCTTATTTGAGCGACATTAATTTCAAAGAACCATGTTTATTTAAACATTAGACTATCATTTTTGGGTCGATTTACAGTATCGCTGCAAATTGAACGTACGTATCGTACAGACGCCAGCACATCAAGCTACCACAATCTGTCAGATTTCTTTAATAAAATTTCAACCTTATCACAAGAGTAGAAGGTTAAGGTTTGAATGGTAAAATCTGACAGATTCGGGTAGGTTGACCTGCTGGCGTCTGTACGATAGCATTGCTCTTCCGCCCTTTAGCATACCGCGTGATACCTAAAAAATAACTAATTATCTGACTCGATGAGTACAACTTGTCGTCGTTTAAAACAGAATCTATGCACCGGTTTGAGCACCAATTCAAAACATAAATAAACACAAATTATAGAAACCCTGATTTTTTTCTAATCTTTAAAATGCCACACCTCGAAGCAATAACAATTAAAAAAAAATATCCAACTTACTACCTACAATTTAAATCGGTGTAGATTTATATCCTAGAGAAGTATTGCAAAATATAGTAATTATTTAAAATCGCGAATAATATTGAAACAAAAGTATGCACATTTTTTTTTAATTATTTAAAACTCTCAGGACAAATAAAAAAAACTCAAAAAGAGAGAAAAAAAACTGCGAGATTTGATCCAGAGACCCCTTGCACGAAAGTCAAGCAAGTTACCAACCGGACTGGCTAGTACGCTGACAGTAGTTTTCAAATAGCGGTTCTTGTACAAATGTCAACAATGACTGAAAATCAACATTATAAAATTGCTAATCCCCCAAGGGGAATAGCGTAATTATACATATCCTATTAATAGAACAGCAGTTTAAGGAATATTTGAGGAAAAATTGACTAAATAATATCCAGTGGTTTAGCTGCCAACTATCAACAAACATCTGAAAACAACAAAATTCAAAATTGCTTATCTCCCAGGAAAAATAGCGTAATAATACATAGCATATAAACAGAAGCATATTATTAGGAATATTTGAGGAAAATTTGATCGACAACTTTACAGTAGTTTCGGAGATAGATCAAATCAAAAAAACATAAAAAATTTCGAAAAAAAATAAAAGTTGATCTGGCATCAGAATCGATCCCTTATCTCGAAAAAAATACAAAAAGAAAAAAATATTCAATGTACAGGAATGACATCTCTACGATTTTATTATATGTAAAGATAAAGAAGATAACCTACTCGTCAGCAATTCTCATTCGTTCAGTAATATCATTCATAATATTACAGAGGCAACTGTTTGTGGCATGAAATAATATAATATGCTCAAACTCTCTACTGATTTTTGTATTTAAAAAATAACTAGATGTTGACATACGATACGATATTCTATTAATTATTGAAACGAACTCGTGGCTAAATAATTACAGCTGCACAGGCCGATCTTCCGGGTTAAGCTTCGTTTGCCGAGGTTGGTCTGTGGATGGATGACCATCTGTCATAGCGAGTTTCCTCTGTGCCTCGGAAAGCATTTATAGCCGTTGATCTCGGCTGTCATTTGTAGATCTTTGACAGTCGTTACTGCTAGCTCTAAAGTAAGACAAACAGTCTTACCATGGGATATCGTATATTACCCAGTTACTGGGTTGTGGAGGTCCGACAAGTAGTCGCTCTTTGTAAAATACTGATATTCAGCTGCATCTGGTTCGACTGGAAGCCGACCCCCTATAAATGGGAAAAGGCAGGCAGAAATAATTTTCTCATAAAATTAACATCAAAGCTTTAAAACAAGACCATAATCTTTTATTGTATCCTTTCATAATTAAAACGAAAACAAGCTAACATCAAAAAAACCTTTCGCACAAAGAAAAGTATTGAAAAAAATATACCGCGAAAATTCTTCAGTACTTACTACATTCTCAAAATGTCTACTCCTTGAGACAATACACCCGAACCCGCGAAACAGCAATATAAGAACCTACTAAGTTGGAAAGAGACGACGATACGACTACAACGACGTCTTAAACTCGGTTTCTATTGGCCGATTTGTATCGAATAAAAGTGTGAAACCTCTCCCTATTGGTCGGTTTATGTTCTGTTTTTTTACTCTTTTCGGATATTCGTACCGGGGCTTTTTTACGATATCTGAATTTTATGACGCACTTGCGAGCAGAGATTGTGGTGTGTATCCGAACGGTTTAGTGGGATTTAGAAATAAACAGTTGATTTATTTAGAAAATGTTGAATGATTTTGTTTTGTTGGTAAATTGTTTTTTCTTTTATTGATTTGGGATTGAGTTCGTTCCATTTTTGCGTTATTTTCGTCTTGATTATCAACTAAGTATTTTAAATTACAAATGTTTTATCACCTTTAATTTGTAACAGAAGATTGAAGACTTGAGTTTACCGCGGTCCTTGAACGCAAAAGACATTTGTAGGAACAGGGTGGGTTCTGGCAGGTATAAGTCAAGTCTGATAATTTCTTTCGTTTCATGCGGGAGAACTCTTTCTGAAGGTTATCTAATTAAAAAATAAAGAGTTTCAAAGATTTTATCTGTTCTTAGGCTAAGTATTTAAAGAATGAAAATTCGTTAAAGGTGAACTAACAAAGAAGACACCCTGATTTTAATTACTAGAATAAAACAAATACATTCCCAATTAGATACATTATCTACTTACAAGGTTTTTTGACGTAACAATTTTTTTAAGTACTTATTATTTTTTACTTTTGTCTTTTGACAATTCAAAAGTGCCTGTAACTGGCCTACTTGACATAAATGATTTGATTTTGATTTTTGACGTAAAGTGAGGACTTTGACTCTAATTTGATAGATAAAATAAGTTTCGTCTTATTTTTTCAAGTAGGTACACATTACGGCTAAATACGTAGACTTGTTCCTTTGGGTCTACTCATAACACCGTCACACAACGCCATCTAATCCCAAGCTTAGCAGAGCTGGTATTATGGGTACTAGACGACTGATAAACATACTTATATATATTTCTAAATACATAAATATTATAGATAAAATTACACTCAGACACAGAACAAATGATCGTGCTCATCACACAAACATTCATAGGATCACTAACCACTAGACCTATCCGTCCATTTAATTTTAAAATAAACTGATTAGCGCCCCGTCGGCAAACCAAACTAAAAACCACTAAAAACTAAAAACCAAACGTATTCTGAAATGCCAACACTCTCGAAATGTCTTCATAATATAACAAAACTCTCGTCGGTTGGTCATCATTAAATAAATTTCGACGAACGACGTTCCCCCTCAGTGTAGACTGTTAACGAATAGACCCGGCAGGGGACTGAATATTTTATATGATGAGCTTATAAAGTTTAAAAAAATATTTGATGTTTTTTTCTTTTTGTTAAAAAGCGCTGCCCCACACATTATACTACTAACTTGAGAGCAGTGGTGGCCCAGTGGTATCGATCCCGACTTAGGAGTTGTAAGTCGTGGGTTCGAACCCCGCCAGGCGCATTACTCTGTGTAATTATTTCATCACCACTTTTCTCAAAACGGTGAAGGAACATCGTGAGAAAACCGGCATGTCCTAGAACCAAAAATTCAAGGACATGTGACATCCACCAACCCGCACTGGGCCCGCGTGGTATTATGGCCCACTCCCTCACACAGTGAGGAGGCCTGTGTCCCAGCAGTGGGAACATAATAGGCTGATGATGATGACACATTATTTCTTCCTGTGTCGTGCTCGTGGGTGCGTTTACAAACATAGAAACTCACATAATACTAACACCCAGACCCAGAACAACTACTTGTAGATCATACAAATATCTATTTTGCTCTGTGCGAGGATCGAATCTGCGACACGCTGCGCAGCAGTCGATGCCTCAACCAACCGCATCTTTTGTTTCGTCCATGATCACACATGAATGTTGTGGAGCTCACTAGGTTACACAAATAAAACTAGTACAAGATTTTAGAAATAAAACACAGTCTGTATTTGGGTACATCAAACACTCAGTGATTGCAACGTCCGCACTCTCCGGTGGTCGACAGCTAAGTCGCTCCCTTGTCGGGTTGCCCTCACCGCTCGCTTTCTGCAATCAATAGAAATACTATTATAATTTAATAATGGAACACCACATTCCACAAATATCATCATTCAATCACCCTTTTAGTCACTCACAAGGTAAACCAAAAAAAAAAACCCACAACAATATAATATCAATAACAAAAACCAATTTAAACACAATATCCGCCGCCTCTATCCGTTCCGTCCGTCGCTCGTAAAGGAGGAGGCGAGCCGCTTGAGAGAGAGGACAGCGTCCTCCCTCCACCCCAATCGCAGTGGTAGGCGCTCGCGGCGTCGGACGTCAGCAGACGATCTCCGGCCACCGGGTGGAGGGCAACTCGCTGCCCGACCATGGACCATGCCCGGGTCGACGGCGCATTGTGTGCCACGCGCGCCTCAAAGAGCGTCAGCATAATGACGGGGCCCCCCTCTCAGAGGGCCAAAGCCTGCCGGGGTCGCGGGATTATTTCCTTACCGTGACCTCGGAACAGAAAGGGCTATTGAAGGACACCGTGGATTTTAGTCAGTAGAAGTCTGACAGTCCCTCACGCCCTGCCCGGGGTAGGAGGACTCATTTGATGAATTTGAAACGTAAAAAAAAAATGATCACACATTCAATCACTCTTTTACTCACTCACAAGGTAAACCAGAAAAAAAATCCCACAACAATATAATATCAATAACAAAAACCAATCTAAAACACAATATCCGCCGCCTCTATCCGTTCCTAACACAGATATCCGAACGGCGAACAATTATTTAATGTCAGATGCAAGCAGCGCCCAAGATTGCGGATACGCGGATACTCGGATACGATACTACCCGTGGGCACGTACCTTTATTTATGTCGAGTTTTAGTTGTGGAATTATTTTTGTGTATTTTTAGATCGTGTGATGGGGGCTTAAATTGATAAAGTTTTAATATAAAAAAAAAAAAAAAATTTTTGATTATTGCCATAAGCTGAGCCGTGCTCGTGGGAATAACGAGCTACCGTGATGACCCTGGAACGTAAAAGGCTATTGAAGGACACCGTGGATTTTAGTCAGTACAAGTCTGACAGTCCCTCCCGCCCTGCTCTGGGTGGGAAGACTCATTTGATGACTACTATCTCACGGTATAAAATAAAAGCTGAAGGTTGTTTTTTTTTTATTGAAAAGTAGGTAATTCAACTGTTTTATATTCTAAAATTTTGTTAAATAAAGGACCTAAAAATGAGAAGAAAACAATGATAATATCATCGTCTGCCAACCTTTTCCCAACTATATTGTGGTCGGCTTCCGCTTCCAGTCGAACCAGATGCAGCTGAATATCAGTATTTTACATGGAGCGACTGACTATCTGACCTCCACAACCCAGTGACTGAGTAATACCGAGTTAATACTTTACCCCATGGTAAGACTGGTTGTCAGACTTTAGAGCTTCTGACTAACAGTAACGACTGTCAAAGATCTACAAATGACAGCCGGGACCAACGGCTTTACGTGCTTTTCTCGCACGGAGGAAACTCGCTATGACAGATGGTCACCCATCCACAGACCAACCTCGGCAATGGCGACTTAACTCGCAAGATCGGCCTGTGCGGCAGCCAAGAGCTCTTCCAAATCACCACAATTTTTTTTTAGCTCGGTAAAGTCATCAAATGAGTCCTCCCACCCCGTGCAGGGCGGGAGGGACTATCAGACTTCTACTGACTAAAATCCACAGTGTCCTTCAATAGCCCTTTCTGTTCCGGGGTCACGGTAAGGAAATAATCCCGCAACCCCGGAAATCACCCCTATAAAATGATTATATCAAAAAGATAATCCCATAGATGATAAATATAACCTAATAATTCAAAACTCAAAACGGTCTAAATCCAGCCATAATTATATCACCGCCGCCATCTTCCTCCGCCATTGTTAAAATTAATTAATTGTCTATGGGCCAACAATAGATTATAATTTAAACGCTTTTGATGTTCTTGTTAGCTTTATCAACGTATTTAATTATAATTATTATAATGATTTTGTGTTTAAAACATATTGTGGTTAATTTTGTTACATACACATGTGGGTTAATGTTAGGTAAGGATTGATAATGTTATCTATCTAATATCTTTAAACGAGCAATTCTTGTATATTTATTTATATTATAAAATCAGGATCTCGAAAACGGCTCCAAGGATTTTCGTGAAAGTTACAGATTAGGGGTTTTTCGGCTCAAGGAATCGATTTATCAAGGTACCTAGGTTCGAGAAAAGCTCGGTTCCCAAGATATAGACATTTTAAAAACGAGCGAAGCTCGGTCAACCAGATATTAATAATTATGACAGTACTTTCTTTATCGTGTTTTGTAATTCGATGCGATTCTTGAAATGGTTGATAGTAGATCTTATTTGCAACAATTTTAACCCGACAACATGGGATCCAAACTGACTGGTTTCGGAGATATCGAACTTTAAAGATTTTTAGAAAAATCCACCTCTCCTTCATTAATGCGAATGCTCCAACCAGCCCGCAAAATTCAAATTTTCTTGCGATTTTTGCAATTTGCAGGCCAGTGACATGTTGTAAATTTATCAAAATATAAATTGCGGTATTATCAAGTATAATTTTAAACATAAAAATTATCAAAACATTCGCACCATCAACTCTCACATAGAAAAGGTGCATGGAAGTTAGATTTCGGAGATTTTAAATTATTATTTTTTTCACCTTATGTGCTTTCAATTGTTAGAAAGTAACGATAGTCACCACTTAGAACACACAATTATTCATTTTTATTGCTGATTTTCATAAAGTGACAGTCAAATTAATAGGTTTATGATTGTATATTCACCTACAGAATTCTCAAAATGTTTATTTAAAAAAAAATGACTTTTCAAGTTAATTTTTGTGCCATTTGTGCAATTGTTGTTTTTTTTTTCTAAGGCGGGCTTTCACCAAAAGTTAAACATGTTTAAAATTTTATTTAGTGTCAAAATTCAATAGAATTTGACACTAAATTGACACTAAATAAAATTTTAAACATGTTTAACTTTTGGTGAAAGTCGCCCTAAGACTCTTACATTTTTCAAAAACGATTATAGTTCGGCGTAACTAGAGGGCCACGCAGGTCAATGAATATAGGATTTATTTTGATAGCACTGCCCTACGGCATGTATGAATGGATAAAAACACGGTTAGCACTGACCGACGCGGCCCGAACGGAAAGTCTAGTTGTCGACCATCACTGACCGACGCGGCCCGAACGGAAAATTTTGGTGTCGACCATCACTGACCGACGCGGCCCGAACGGAAAATTTTGGTGTCGACCATCACTGACCGACGCGGCTCTAATGGGAAGATGCATTTTTTTGTTGGCGTTCAACGTATTTGATGGACAAAACTAGAAGTTCCACTAAACGCTGTGCCTCTTAAATATGCCCAGCATTGTCCATCAAGCCATATGGACAATGAAACGCCATAATATCTAGGTACCTATATCCAATGAATCTGATTTTCATCCTCGGACCGCGGCCATAACTGAAATATTCATATTTCGAATGAATATTCAAACTGTTCTGTGTTTACATTCACGGCGTTCCAATTTCAAATATTTGCATTTATTTATTTATGGATACGGACCTTTTTGTTTGGTTTTTTTTTTTAACGTTTCGTTCGCAAAATCGTTTTTATTTTTTACATCACTTCTCTGTCTATCCTGTTCTAACATAAGACCAAAATCTTTCTATCCCTTTTCCACTTGTCGCTTTTGAATTTGAATTCTATTCTGACATAGTATCGCGCTATCCTTTTCTTTCAAACAAAAGCTAAATCTATCCATCTCTTTCCACTATTTGACTTTTTGATTGACACATGTCATGTTTGTTTAATTTTTACTATTCAAATTAAATATATTTAAATTATTGTAAACGTTTTTGCTAACCCTTTGCAAATATTGACTTTAAGGCAAATATTGTGGTTGTAATAAATACACAATGGTTTTTCGTATTTGAATATTAAAATTTATTTTAGCTGTGTATCGCAGAGTCAGTAATTTTTGAACGATTAATAGAATTGGAATGTGAATTTTTGAACGATCAATAAAATGCGATTTTTCAGTTTTATTACCAACTTAATTTTAGAGTAAGTTGTCGTCTCATCGCGGGCATGCGGATGGCGAGTAATGGGCGACTCGCTGTCCGACCATGGACGCAACCCATCTACGGCGCGTTGTGTCCCACACGCGCCTCAAAGAGTGTCAGCTCAACAACCGCCTCCTATTGGAGGGTCGAAACCTACCGGGGTCGCGGGACTAACAAATTACTGTGTCCCCGGAACGTAAATGGCTATTGACGCACTGTCGATGACTTGTATTTGGAAATATATAAGTATGTTTATCAGTTGTCTAGTACCCATAACACAAGCTCTGCTTAGCTTGGGACTAGATGGCGTTGTGAGATAGTTGTGGAATATTACTATATTACTTATATTAAGTGATAATTCCTATCTTCATTCAAAAAGAAAGCAATTCTATTTAATCATATCATATATTAAGCTACCCTCTGCCTCCCTGCTTCGCCCACGTCACTCTCACGCGTTACATCTCTATTCCGTATAAATTGTAATAAAAGTGAATATGTCAAAAAGTAATTAATACTTAGCCGGCGAACCCCTGTCTCTTGTAGTGATGTGACTATGTCGATAGAATTTTATCGATATTAATTAAATTAAAAATAAAATTTGTTTGATCAAAAAGATTTTTGAAATAACACATAAGTTATTGGAGCCTCCTTGTAAGCAAAAAATGTCTGTATTAGTAGACTTCGCTCTTTCACAGCATGTTAAAATATAATAGAATAATATAATAGAATTATATACTTTATTGTACACAATAAGGTAGGATAGGCTGTCGCTCCACGTAAAATACTGATATTCAGCTGCATCTGGTTCGACTGGGCACGACCGCAATATAGTTGGGAAAAGGCAGTCAGATGATGATGATACACATCAAAGTTGTTATACAACTGTTTTATAAAATTGCTGATACGAGGGCTACAATGGCGGTCTTATCGCTAATAGCGATATCTTCCAGACAACCTAGAGATCGATATTCCTGTGTCGTGTTGTTAACTCGTTACGTTACCGTTATCGTCTAGTGTGAAAGAGTCAATCGATGACGTATTAACGTTACAAATGTGCATAGTTACTATTCGATCACGATAAAGGTGGACACGTCAGTGACCGTCAACTGACGTTTGAACAATTTGTATAAAAATAAATGTTCAAAATTACTATATGTATTTATTATGGTTAACATTTTCATGTTGGAAATGTCATTTTTATATGATTATTCTTTATTGGAAAACGTTCAAGTGTTAATTTTAACTCTTTTTAAGAAGCTTTGAGTGATAATATAGCCATATAACTTTCATCGTGGTCGAATATTACAAGAATCTCACAAAAACCGGAAGTTTATTTGTAAATAGCTGTTTGTCTTTGTAAAGCCTCGTTTCAATGTTTCTACCCTAAACATAACATAAAATAATACCTATCGATAATTATATCATAACATCGATAACACAATCACTCTCTATCACATCCCTAGTCTCAAAAGGGCCGGCGTCATCTGCTCGAGGCATATTGTCGCCACCCTTCACGCCGGGTCTGAGGCACCCCGGGTCTCAGGAACCCCGGTACGGAGGGAGGGAGGGCGGTCAGTAGATTAGGAGGAGATCTTTTACTCCTGAGCTTTCACGGTTCTGTAGATTCGAGGGTCTGTTATCGTCGCGGATTTTGAGATTATTAATGCAAGGTTTTTGTGTTTTTGGCTGTGGCTAATGGTGCAGTATGTTCGTGTTGTATTTGTGGAGAGATTTAAGAATAGAATAGATGGAAGAAATGTCGGGAATAATTAAAATAATGTCTCTTGTTTTAGGGGTTTCTTTTGACTCGTTTGTCAATAGTGACAAAATCGACGATGGAGTGAGGTTACCTATAAGAAGCCTGTTTACTCTAACTTTGAAGAGATTCAAATCAGTAATCAGGGCGGGAGGGGCTATCAGACTTGTACTGACTAAAATCCACGGTGTCCTTCAATAGCCCTTTATGTTCCGGGGTCACGGTGATGGAATAAGTCCCGCGATCAAATCAGTACCCTTAGCACGAGTTTTCACTTTATTAGTTTACAGCGTCTTTCCAGTACTCACAGCGTTTTTGTATGAAAAAATGGAACAGCGCCTCTGGTGTGCGAAGAAAGAACTAATTTGTTCCTTGAAAATTCTCACTTTGAAATTGTCAAAGTTGCAGTCTCAAATACCGAATATTCGTGCTAAGGGTACTGGTTCGACTAGAAACCGCCCCAAATAAATGTAGTTGGGAAAAGGCAAATTCAGGACCGTTACTCAATTGTCAATTGAAATTAATAGATCATCGAGTTAAACGTCACTTAGTACCGTAATAAGACCATGAAAATCAACAATCATTACACCAAAAACCATCTGTTACATTATTTCCAATATTCAATAAAAGATTGTCAGGATTTTTAACGATTCAATTTGACACAATGAAAATTTGCGCGCGTAAAAAACATTCGCCATATTTAAAAAGTTTGACAAATGATTCGATATTTGAATCGGGCGCGAACATCCATCAGTTTGATTGGTCACGGGCAATCGGCGGGCGCCATTTGTCATTTCGTTAAAGAAAATTTGTTTTTGAAAAAAATGTGATTCGATTTTTTTCGAAAACTTTTTTTATTTTTACGGTGATCGGGCAAAGATTGATTTTTAGCGTTTTATTTGGTGAATAGAGGTAATCTATCAGTTGGTAATGATGTTAAAAAGACAGCCAGTTCTTTAAGATTCATAAAAAACTGGAACATTGCATTGTCTGACTGTCATGATTTGAGATAGCTGTGTCATGATTAAAACTCTGAATTATCGTGTTTTGCGACGAATGCTCGTTTTCCTCTCTAAATAAACATACTTAACATAGTAATTTATCCCTAGAATGTGTCCTATCGTAAAATCTATGAAACGATTTTTTTTACTATAAAAAAACTTGAATTCTCCATTCAAACATTGCAGAGTCAGCTATTATTTTATAAAGAGGCAGAAATATTAATTTTATTCAAAATTCGAAAACTCAAACGTTCGGGTTTCAAAACGTATAATAACGTATAATTTACTGTGTAGTATTGTGTAACCCATTATTTTTTTCCTGGTCCGTTGTAATGTGAAAGAGCGCCTCTCGCCATCAAACGTAACAGTTTGGCGAGTTTATAATCTAATACCAAAGTATTGATTTCGTTCAGAAATAAATTAAAATTAAATTAAAATAATAATATTCAAAGTGCCACAATAATAACCGTTTAGAAATAATAACGCAGTAATACATTTATCAATAAAAAAAGTCCCACATTTGAGTTACTGTAAGAATGACATTTCAATATTTAACAATAAAATGGTGTTAACAACCTTAACTCACGCCTACACATCATCAATCCAATGATGGATCTGATTTCGTTCATTCTTTTGTTAAAAATATGACATATTCATTTTTATTGTCAAAGTGTGGGGTATCATTGTGGCGTAAGAACTGGAACGCGATTGCAAATTATTTATTAATGATATATGATATAATACAATATAATAATATTCCACAACTATCACACAACGCCATCTAGTCTCAAGCTAAGCAGAGCTTGTGTTATGGGTACTAGACAACTGATAAACATACTTGTATATTTCTAAATACATAAATATTATAGATAAATTACACCTAGATACAGAATAGATGATCGTGATCATCACACCAACATTTGTTCTGGGTGGGAATCGAACCTACGACCTCCGGCATACCAGTCAGGGTCACTAACCACTAGACCAACAGGCCTGTCCAATGGAACACAGTCATACATATTATGCGACCACGATTTTATTTAGGTGGTGAAATTATCAAATGTATCTTAACCTGGGTTTTTCCCGGTGTCCCGGGACTAACGAATTACAAAGTAAATGGCTTTTGAAGGACACCGTGGATTTTAGTCAGTACGAGTCTGACAGTCCCTCCCGCCAGGCCCTGGGTCTCATTTGATGATTTTACCACGATTAAAAAAAATCCTGGGTTGTTCAACTCGTACTGATTAAAATTCACATTGTTCCTTCAAATGCCTTTTGCTTTCCAGGGAAAAAGCAAAGCTTTTCCTGCGGTTTGAATCGCTGCTCGGACTCTATTGTTTGTAATTATGTAGTGTGATGTCCTCAATAAAAGGAATATCAAACACGAAAACAAAATGTATTCGCATCATTAGATCCTAAGTTTATCGGTTTTAACGAAATAAATATTTCATTTTTACAAAATTTACTGGTATGGACAGAAAAGTAGAAAATTAATAGAAGATTTTATTATAAAAAGTTTAATACCTACAGTTTGAAAACTTTTATTAGTCATATTTTAAAATAGACTGAAACGAAAACAGTCTATGTTATCAAATCAATATGATTATATAACTGGCATGAATATTTATTATCTTCAAAGGTGAACCATATTTAAACAATTAAACGTTTATATTAAAAGCTTTAAAAATCAAACTGCACAAAAGTAAAGGCGTAAAAATACAATCCATAAAAAAATACGAATTCGAAAATAGAATCACAACAAAACCGCGCGCGCGGTCAAACGTCAACTTCTTTTTTTTCTAAACACAACAGCAAAGGAACACCCGCACAGCCCCGCCTCCGACCATCAATAACATACGACCATGCGACGTCAAACACAATGCACCGTTACTCGCTATTTATTCCGTAAAACTGTTAGAATTTCTGCCGGGAAAAAAGAAAAAAATATAAAACGATTTTTACCAAACAAATAAGAAATCGATTCACGATAAAAATTGTCGATGGTGCAAAAAAAAGTAATGTTTCGTGTTCGCGCCCTTTTTGCTGTCATTGATGATTGGTAATTTTGACGATTATGACTTTTTTTTTTCTTTTTAACGTGTGTGATTCTATTTTTTTATGCAATTGTGTAAATGACTGATTGTTATTAATATGGTATGAACATTTATTACTAGGATTACGGTTAAGCTTAGGGTGTAAGCTGAGTTTGAAGCTCGGTGATTTCTCTTTGTGCTTAGCTAAACATATTGTTAATGATATTGATATTTTTGTGTCTCGTGTTGATATTGATACCTTCTGTCACCTACTAGACTACTTACTGAATAAAAGTTTTACTTTTTTGCGTCATGATTGGGCCTTTGCGACTCAAATGGTTTCACGCAAAGCTCGGCTCAGATAGCGCTACTAGCGCTTGATGTCATTTACTGTATAATTAACTTTACATAAACTAAACCACAGATAATATAACTACACACTCGAAGCTACTTGAACTTTGTTTACGTTATGCGCTTATAGCGACACTGACGGTTAAAACTCTCAAGTGAATCCCCCTATTGGGTTTCTCCAGCTGTCTTCTGTAGCTCGTCCATTTGCCAAAGATTCCTTCATTATCTTGACAATTATACCATCCTTGAGTTTGACCAGATCTTCTTCTACCTTTTTCGACCACGATTAACCAAGTTAATACAGTCGTTTCAGAAAAAAACAGTAAAAAAAACTAACCTAAAATATTTCTTTCACAGGTAAAAATCTGGTTCCAAAACCGTCGCATGAAATGGCGGAATTCAAAAGAGCGGGAACTTCTAGCATCGGGCGGGTCTCGGGAACAGACGCTACCAAACAAGAACAACCCACATCCAGATCTATCAGACGCTGAAGCCGATAAACCTAAACTATCTCCCTTATCACCAAACGCCGAAGACACGAATGAAGATATGAAAAAAGTTTACGCCACTACGTCAAATGAGTTTAGAGGTTATGATGACAAGATGGCGGGCGGTCAATTGTTTTCCCGCGAAATTCCCTTTCAAAATATGGAGGAGGATGACTTTGACAGCGATGCTAGCGCTAGTGATGAAGAAATTAATGTGACATGATTTTGTGAGAATTAGGGTTAATATTGTAAATTATTACCATAATAATTGTAATTTGGATAGTGATTTTGTATATTTTTTTGGTTAAGTTAATAATATTCTGAAGCCGATATTGCTACGATATTAATAAGTTTTTCGGAAGTGTTAATATTATTTGAATTAACAAATCAGTCGAGAGATTCTCACGAGTATTTTAATTGTCATGCAATGGAGAAGGTTGGTCAAAGCTAATTGTAGATGGCGCCTCCATAGCTAGGTCCTAATCCGACCAATGACGTAGTAGGTACTATTTGAAGTACCTATAAGTTTTGAACCAATGACGATGCTGGGAACTAGCTATACTAGCGCCATTCGTTTCCCAATTGCCATCCCCATTAGTTAAGTTTTGGAAGCATTTAAAACAAAACCTTCCAGGATACCTATAATTGAGCATCGGCGGATTTCGAATTTGCTTTGTAATATTATTTTTTACACGACGGCCTAAAAAAGTCACTTGACTGTAAGACCAAATAACTTTTAACAAAAGTTTTTTTAATTCTACAATAATTATTATTGTTTCTAATATACGACGATGCACAATATTTTTATTCTGCAGCACTGGTGGACATGGCGTCTTAAAGAAAGAGATTGCAGTGTGTGAACGAGATAGAGCTCTACAAGTCGTCTAGTATCTCGCTCCCACAGTGAAATTACTCTTGCTTTTGCGTGTTGAGCCACTTATACTCACTTTTTTATCTTTATTATAATGAATAAATCAAGTGGGTCGTCCACTTGATTTATTCATTTTCAAAATATATTATGTAAAAATCCTTAGCTAATATTAATTTTATTATAGCCTACTCATTTATAATTAAGGACTTAATATTAATAATTAATAGTGAGGTTACATTAGGAAAATTGTCTTGAAAGGAGGTATATAAATGCGGGAGGCTCATATCAAAGAAATAGGTAGATAGAGCGCTTAGAACACGCGAGTGTGAGCACCAAAGTTAATACAAAATCAAAATCAAATACAAAGTCGTGACAGTACCAAGCTACGCATCGTACCAAGCTGCGCGTCGTTGTTGTTGTTTGCCAAAATATCACGTGTCTTTAACCATCGTAAAAGTTGTTCTCAAAAACAAAGAAAACATTATGGAATTCTATTCTATTTTCTATTTGATTTTGTATTAACTTTGGTGGAGACACTCGCGTGTTCTGAGAGTTCTATCTGCTTATTTCTTTGATCTGAGGCGGGAGGATTGTGTTACATTTTTTATTTATTAAAAATCTAATTTTATTAGATTTTTGACGTCAAAAACAAAAGTTTTAAAAAGCACAGCGAACTCCCTTAAAATCTCAAACGTAAATCTCAATAAAATCCTATACTAATCAAATTATTCTACCAATTAATACCTAAGTAAAATAATAAGAATGTACATAAAATAATAATAAACAAGTTTGTAAATGTCTCTTATTTATTTTTGGTGCACAAAAACGATGTAGTTTTATTTGTAAAATCCGTCCCCTTAACCGGAGTATTTTCAATTCAATTCAAAACTATAATAAAAAAAAACTACGAGTAAATTTAAAACATGCGTGGAGGCGTCGAGATAGTGATCAAACATGAACTTATCGTTAAGTGAAAGAAAATCAAACTTTAAAAAAATAAATTTACTCAAAAAATTGTTAGTCCGAAAAAATATTATGAAAAAATAATTGAATCATGTTTTATTTTTGTTACGTAAACCAAAATTCACGAACGGAAATACAACGCTTCTAAAAATCATAAAACGTCACTCTCGGTCGGCATAATTTATAACTGGTGTTATGATATAAAAGAAAAAAATACGTGTGCATTATTTTTAGGGTTCCGTAGTCAACAAGGAACCCTTATAGTTTCACCATGTCCGTCCGTCCGTCCGTCCGTCCGTCCGTCCGTCCGTCCGTCCGTCCGTCCGCAGTTTAGCTCAGAGACGCACAGTACTAGAGAGCTGTAATTTGGTGTAAATATACGGATTTGTTGTGTAGAAAAAGTGGTAAAATAAATTCTCAAAAAATATATTTTTAGGGTACCTCCTGTACATGTAAAGTGGGAATGTTTTTTTTGTTTCTCGCGTAACCCTTAGTGTGGGGTATCATAAAATAGGTCTTCAAAAAATAATGTGATTTTCCATTAACAATTTTTTGATAAAAAAATTCGTTTGTGAAATATTAAGCTTTAAAGTGCTAAATTTTGCTTGACTCGAGTGTCCCCCCCCGCCTCTACCAGCTAAACGGTTATGTTCGGGGGTGTGAAAAAATTCACAATAGTAGTATATATAACGAAATTTAAAAGAAAATTATCATGACTAAGTAGGCTTTACAACTTTACGAGTAATAGTCGACCAACTTATAAAATGTACTTGGATATCATATTTTCTTAAACAAAATGTATCGAAGACAAGTGCAAATGTAAGTTTGTCAACTTTATTTTTACAGCTTTTATAGGTATGTTTTTTGGGGATAGGTAGGTTTTTATCGTCAACTATGTTTAACTAACTTCAAAAAAAGGAGGTGGTTCTAAATTCGTCGTAATCTTTTTTTTTTATGTATTATCCCCGATTTCTTAGACTCCTGGACAGATTTTGAAAATTCTTCTTTTTAAAATTTAATTCAGTGAATCAGTTTAGTTAGTTCGCATAAGTATTTTGATGGGCAACTACGGAACCCTACACTGTGCGTGGCCCGACACGCACTTGGCCGGTTTTTAAAACTCGAACTGGCGGACTAAACAATTTTTCAATTTATATACGCAGTAAACTCCCAATTGGCAGTACGGTAATTAGTTTTAAATGAAATAATTTTGTCATAACAACAAAATAATTCCGTTTTAGGGTTCTGTACGTCCGAATTAAAAAACGGAACCCTTATAAGATCACTCGGGTGTCCGTCTGTCCGCTCTTCACAGACAATTTTCTCCAAACCCACTTGATCAATTAACTTTTTGAATATTTCAGTGAGTTACGCGGTTGTAGTTTACAAATATTTTATACCTATACTTATATTAATTTGGGTCTAAATATATTTTTTTAAGTTTAACTTTCTTGTGTTCATAAAAAAGCTTTTTTTTAAAGTAATAAATTGTTTTGCACCAAAACCCGATTGTAAATAAATGAAATGTATTTGTAATAATTTAAATAATAAGTGATCTCATAGCATAAGTGTAAGATGAACACTCTAAGGCCCGTATTACAGAACATCACTCAATACTATTTAAAACTAGATTCAAGGCATTTGATTGGTTGAAATCTAAATTTAAATAGAGATCAGGGCTTGAGTTTCGTTCTGTAATACGGGCCTAAATAATGATTATAGTGTCAGGACAACCTTTATGTGAAATATAAACGATGTAAAACTATGAAGTTTTGTTTTTTTCTTTTTGATTTTTTGACAGCAAAACCTATGAAAGTCGTCGGGAACCGAGATAAGAAATAGCTTGCAGCCCCAAAAAGGACTTGCAGTGTTATTCTCTACAAAGCCTTTGTCAAACAGTACCCTTAGCACGAATTTTCACTCTTTTACTTTACAGCGTCTTTCTAGTATTTATAGCGCTTTTGTCTGAAAAAATGGAACAGCGCTTCTGGTGTGCGAAGAAAGAACAAATTTTTTCCTTGAAAATTGTCTTTTTGAAATTGTCAAAGTCCCAGTTTACTTTACGTCTCAAATACTGAAAACTCGTGTTATGGGTACTGACAGGCGAAGCGAATGCGATCCGAAACGTTTTTCACCGAAGAAAAAAATAGGACTTAGAGAAACGAAAAAGAAGTGTAGTGGCGCTAGAGAACAGTCACGAGCAATAGTATGTATACACTAAGCAATATGCGAAATAGGTCAAATAGGTCTTATTTCAAAGTAGAAACCAATATTTTACGAGTAAATTGCGTTTGAATTTTGTTAAGTGTATACATGTTATTGCTCGTGACTGTACAATGGTTCGCTTTACCAAAATCTGAGGAACTAGTTGCCAGAAATGACCACAGAACATTGCACTGTTTCGGAGCGTGTCGTGCGTTCAATGCCTGGACGGAACAAATATTTGTGAGGACGCCAGCAAGTCAACCTATCCCAATCTGTCAAATTCTACTGATCGAATATTAACCTTCCACTAATTGTTATATGGTTGAAAATCTATTAAAGAAAGTCGGATTAAGATAGGTTGATGTGATAGCGGGCAATTGGACTTTAAAAAACCAATTGTCAATATAAGCTTCTTTTTTTAACGTTTTAAAATCAAATGAGTCCTCCCGCCCTGGGTGGGGCGGAAGGGACTGTCAGACTTTTACTGACTAAAATCCACCCGTGTTCCTTCGGACGCCCTTTATGTTCCGGGGCCACGGTATTCTGGGCTATGAAAAAACCCGAGACCCCAGCAGGCATTTGGCGCGAAACACGACGCGCCACCGACCCGGGCTTGGTCCCTGGTCGGACGGCGAGCTACCCATCACTCAACGTCCGCAAGCCCGCTCCACCGCTGTGCCCTCTACTGTTCAGAGGGACACGCGTTGGAGCGTCCACATGACAGGCTATTCGCATACGGGCAAAGAGACCACAAGGCACACAGTGCCTAAGGAAGAGTTTTAACCCGCATCCCAGAGTGCACCGGCCCGAAAAACTGGTCTTCTCCCCGGACGTATCCGAGAGGGGCGGTCTCTCCTCCAGTCCACGGGCGCACGTGAAGGTTTCCTGTCATAGCACCCCTGCCAAAATAAGCTAGAAATAAAGTAACACAAAATTTAAGAAACTACACCTAGCATAAAATGGATCGCTTCGGTCCATAAAATAACACACAGATCCATACAAAAACCGAAAATTACAGAACACAACTTAAATGAAAAGGGAACAAAACAAGCAATCAATAGAGGTGTCCCATGGGGTGTGAGCTAGAGGTGTGAAATATAAATAACGGTTCGAACGTATGGACTGCACTTGACACACGTTCGCACCTTCATATTTATAATCTGTGCCGCCTACCCGTTGTGGACTGTGCCCGGTGCGCGGTTGTTTTTTTTCTTCTTCTATAAATATGTTCTTTTTTTTTGTCTGTGGTTATTTTGTAGGTGAATGGAGGGAAAATAGAAAAAGAAGAATTATTGAATATTGAAAATTTTATATATTTTGGCTTCTTTTAAAATGTTATGAAAATTAAAAAAAGGGAATTATTAATACCCCTTCAATCCAAAATGGCGGCTAACGCAGACGCCCTCAAAGTCGAAAACTTACAGTTTTCATGAGTAGCTTACTTTATGTAGGTATACCTACATGAGCAATACAAATAAAAAAACAAAACTACACCTCCTTTTGTAGTGCAAAAATCCCTGCTAACTGGACTATACTCAGAAAACAAAGACATTAAACTATATACGAGCAGTAGACGGGACATCACGAAGAAATTTGAAGAAATTTGTGATCCAAAATTTTTTACTAATAGGTAAAAAGTCCCTCAGTCTAGTAGTCGCGTTGCTATGCAACGCTTAAATAGTGCTACTGACGCACGGCAACAATAATTTTGTATGACAATTTTTCCAATGCCCGCTCTATAGGTCCTTTTAAATCTCTTTGCCAGAAAAAAAGAAATTTATAAATAAATTCAAATAGGTAGATACCTAATTCAAAATTCCCGCAACCAGAAAACCAAAAAATAAATAAACAAATGAATTTCTAAGCTCAAATAAACAACACGGATCGATTGCCAACAGATGACACGTGTGCGACACGCGCCAAAACTTATGTCAAATGCATATGACGCCATTTTGATTCTCTGCGGCCATTACATGCACTCCCGTTGCTAATTTGACGTTAGGGAATTTATTTGAATAAATATTATAGAGGAGAAAGATTATTTGATTCGGTGAGTTTTAATTGGCATTAATTAAATTACAATTGATCGATGGAGAGGGCTATGCTCGGAGTCTCACTGCGCGATCGACTCAGAAATGAGGAGATTCGTAGACAAACCAAAGTTACCGACATAGCCCAACGAATTAGAAAGTTGAAATGGCAGTGGGCAGGCCATGTAGCCCGCAGAACTGATGGCCGATGGGGCCGTAAGGTTCTCGGATGGAGACCACGCACCGGCAAGCACAGCGTAGGACGTCCAGCCACTAGGTGGACAGACGATCTTATGAAGGCCACAGGATCACGATGGATGCAGGGCGCTTACAACCGGTCCTATTAGAAGTCTATAGGGGAGGCCTATGTTTAGCAGTGGACGATGAAAGATCACAAAACTTGGACTCGGACGGCAAGTAACAGGTGACTCACCGTCCTTTCATGAATAGACCACATTACCGACTCGATAGTATGTTGTGTTCCACTCGCGAGCAATCTGAAGGGGTTCCCGTTAAAAGGCCAAAGCCTGCCGGGCTCGCGGAGCTTTCTCATCAGGTAATCCTGACCCTGGAACGCAAATCGCAATTGAAGGAAACCGTGGATTTTAGTCAGTACGAGTCTGACAGTCTCTGCCGCCCTGCCCTGGGTAGGAGGACTAATTTGTTGATTTTAGAAATCCTAAGAAAGACAATAGCTGCCATCATTCATTCATGCATTCGTTCATGCATTCATTCATTCATGCATTCCTTCATTCATTCATTCATTATTTTATTAATTAATTTATTTATTGTTTTATTCATTCATCCAATCATTCATTCATTCATTCCTTGACCATTCTGAGAGCGTTGCCTAAAACTGAAACTGTTGGGGTGATCAACTTCAATAATTTAGACTTGTGTTATTTTTAGCGTTTACTCTTGACATGTTTTACAGATTTTGCAATAATAATATAATAAGTTGTCATAAGCACGTCTTGTCCGGTTCGAGTAGAATGTCGTCTCTACAAAATGGCCGCCGCCGGCGCAGGCCCGACCGTCGCGTTCCGCGACGCATCGACAAGCTTTAGGTGCGTTCCAGCTCCGTTGCGAACATCCTCCCCCCCCTTGGGGACACGTTCCCCAAGGAGCTCTTGGGAATCTAGTAGAGATAGTTTTGAGACGGGCCTATGGATGACGCCGTTCGCAGTCTTCACATCAACCACTCTGCATACGCCGTCAGCTCCCGGGTACAGCTTGATGATGCGGCCCATGAGCCACTTCATAGGTGGCAGCTGGTCGTCTAGGATGAGGACCAGGTCGCCAACACGAACATGGTCTTGTGCACGCTGCCACTTGACGCGTTGCTGTAGAGTGGATAAGTAGTCCCTTGTCCATCGGGACCAAAAGTGGTGTCTCAAACGCTCAATCAGCTGGTATCGATTGATGCTGGCCTTTTGGATGACAGGTGAAGGCAGTGAGGTTAATGGCCGACCCACAAGGAAGTGTCCCGGTGTAAGTGCTGACAGATCGGAAGGATCAGCAGACATAGAAGTTATGGGCCGTGAATTCATAATTGCCTCAATCTGTGCAAACAGAGTGTATAATTCTTCAAAAGTTAAACTAGAGTTACTCGCTATCCGTTTTAGATGATGTTTAGCTGTCTTGACTCCCGCCTCCCAGATACCGCCGAAATGCGGTGCATACGCGGGAGAAAACTTAAAAGTTATACCCTCCCTGCTCGCGAAGTCGCCAACTGAACGTTCATTTTCCTTGAGCAGTCTGTTCAGCTCATTACAAGCTCCTACAAAGTTTTTTCCATTGTCACAGTATATGGTGTGAGGTTTACCTCTTCGTGCTATGAATCTACGCAAGCATAAAATGAAGGCATCACTACTCAGGTCGCTCACGACCTCCAAGTGTACAGCTTTCGTGCTAAAACATACAAATATGCATAAATAGCACTTGGAGCTCTTGGCACCGCGACCCTTTCTATTTAAAATTAAAAAGGGTCCTGCAAAATCAGTACCACAAGTCGCAAATGGTGGAGCAGGAGTTACACGAGATTCCGGTAGATTACCCATTATGGGTTCTAAAGGCTTAGCTCTAAATCTTTGACAACGAACACACTTTCTGACAGTAGTCGCAGCTAATACTTTCCCACTTGTAGGCCAAAATTGCTCACGGATAGTATTTAACAGTTGCTGAGGGCCACAGTGTAGGAGACGAAGATGTTCTTGCTCAAATAAAAGTTTTGAGAAAGTATGTTTGGGGTCTAGCAGTATGGGATGTCTTTTTTCATAGGGACAGTGAGATGCATTGTCGATCCTTCCACCGACACGTAAGACACCCTGTCGATCCAAAAAGGGGTTCAAAGACAGAACTCGTGACTTCGAGTTTAATTTTTCCAAAGTTTCAAGTGAGTGAATTTCCTTTGAAAAACATTCTCTTTGTGACGCTTTAGCTAGGAGTAACAGTGAGTTATTTAACTCAGAACAGGTAAGTTCACCATTTAATTTAGTATTCGATTTTTTAATGTTATTCATAAATCTCAGTACGTAAGCAAGTATTCTTTGTAGTTTGTATAGTTTAGAATATTTTTCAAAGGGTATGACGTCACTAGACATAGTTTTAATATTTAAACTTATTTTTATTTCAGGTAAAGTAAAAGGAGTAGATTTAGATTGAGGCCATTCATGTTCACACTTGGTGAGAAATGAAGGACCATGCCACCAAAGAATATTATCATTAAGAAGACGTGGTTGAATGCCCCTGGAAGCCATGTCAGCGGGATTATGTTCAGAAGGTACATGACGCCATGTAGTTATGTCAGTTAATTCTCGAATTTGTTCAATCCGATTGCTTACATAAGTTTTAAGAGTCTTAGGTGGAGTGTGTAACCACCCTAGGACTATGGTTGAGTCCGTCCAAAATATTGATCGTGCAATCTTAATTTTTAAAGAGTGACATACTTTAGAGTATAGTTTCGCACCCAGTAAAGCGCCTAACAATTCCAGACGGGGAATTGTTTCTGATTTCAAAGGAGAAACCTTAGCTTTAGCACATAATAAGTTACAGCTAACTTCGCCTAAACTATTAGTTGATTTGAGATAAACACATGCAGCATAGGCATTTTGCGAGGCATCAGTAAAGCAGTGAGCCTCTATGTAAATAGGAGAATTACAGAAAATATATCTAGGTATCTGAATGTGAACAAAATGTTGCGTTTCATTATGGAATTCTATCCACGAATTCTGAATTTCTTTTGGAACTTCATCATCCCAATCTAATTTAAGTAACCAGAGCCTTTGTAGTAAGATTTTATGAAAAATAGTACAGGCAGATAAAAGACCTAAAGGATCAAATATTCGACACGAGTTCGACAGTATAGAGCGTTTCGTAACTTTAGGAATCGATTTATTTTCGACTGCGTAGTTTAAAGTATCAGAGATAGGTGACCATTTTAATCCTAAGACAGAAGATTGCTTACTAAAGTCTTGAGATTGGTCAGTTGTGAGTATGCTATCAAGAATATCGGGACAATTTGTTCTAAATTTACGCAAAGGAAAGCAGCCTTCAGCAAGTTTGGCAATCACTCCCAAAATTTTAGCCTTTAATAGAGATTTTGAGTCAGAACCAGTATTCAGGTCATCAACATAGAAGTCATGTCTAATAGTATTGGCAACAGCTTCATCACTGCACTCCGCTGCGAGTTGGACAAGACACCTAGTACTCAGATAGGGAGCTGAAGCTGTCCCATAAGTGACAGTATTGAGTTGCAAGGTTTTGAGTGGTTGACTTTCGTCTTCCCTCCAAAGAATAAGCTGTAAATGACGCTGTGATTCATTTACCATAACCTGCCTATACATTTTTTCAATGTCTCCCGTCACCACATAGGCATATTGACGAAACCTGAGCAGAATTGCCATTAAATCGTCCTGAACTACTGGTCCAACAAATTGGATATCATTTAGTGACTTATTAGTAGAAGTTTTACAAGAAGCATCAAAGACTACTCTTAACCGAGTGGTTTCACTGCTATCGCGAATTACTGCATGGTGAGGAATGTAATATCCAAAGCTAGGACGGCTTACTTCAGATAAATGCCCTAATCTGCGATATTCGTTTATAAAATCAGTATACTCAATTTTTATTTTAGATTTATTTAGTTTCTTTTCTAAGTTAAAGAAGCGCCTTTTAGCAATAAGATAAGAGTCCCCTAAAGCCTTACTGGGAACTTCACGCAATGGAAGTTTTACACAAAATCTCCCATCACTCAGGCGGACAGTGTTTTCAATAAAATGGTTTTCACAATATTGTTCCTCATTGGAAAACTTAGTATTTTCGTTTGGTAGAGCAGGAATATCTTCCACTTCCCAGAATCTAGCCAGAGAGTCCCTAATTTCTTGAGAAAAGTTAGAATTAGTAGTAGTAGTAGGGATCCCACTGGCAGGGCCTGACATGAGCCAACCCAGTTTAGATTTTATTAGTGTAGGTTTATTTTTCCCCAACTTAATTTGTTCAGAATCTACAATTTCCCAATAAATATCGGCGCCTAGCAGTAAGTCAATTTCAGAGGGCATATAGTAGGTAGGATCTGCTAGTTCTATAGATTTGGGAAGATTCCATTCAGAAGTGTTAACCCTTGAGCTGGGCAACATGCCAGTAATATCAGGCACCAAAAGACATGAGACATTAGCATGGAATGGGTTAATCCGAGACTTAAGTTTTATGTTACACCTTTTAGTAGTATTAGTTAACTTATTATTTATACCAGCAATTGAAATATTAGTATCAGAACAAGTTAAATTCAATTTTCTTTGCATTCTTTCAGTTATAAATGAAGACTGGCTTCCATTATCTAGTAATGCTCTCACAGTGTGTGTTTCAGAAGATCGGCTATCAATTAATTTTACTTGAGCAGTGCATAAAAGAATCTGCCTGGGCATTGCCACAGAGAGTGATACAGGATTAAACATGGCAATAGTAGATGTCTGAGAGGAACTTGCTTCCTGAGGAACTGATGTCGCAGAAGAAGTATCAGCAGGTGAGTTTTTCTTCTCTTTATTTGACTGTGGATTATGTAGCAGTAAATTGTGTCTTTTGTTGCAGATTTTACAATAATTATGTTTGCAGTGAGCAGAGTAATGACCAGGACGCAAACAGTTGTGACACAGCTTATGCTTATTAACTTCCATAAATCGAGCGTCCAATGACATGTCTTTAAATTTATCACATTTATATAGTAAATGATCTTGTGAACATACAACACAGCCTTTTTCATTTGTGTTTGAAGAAGAAACAAATGATTTAGTTTGTTTATTGTCTTTAGAGTGAGTATGTTTTTCAGTTTTAGTAGCAACATTATTATTGCTGTACTGTAAGGTTTCTAAAACGTCAGCACGATTTCTTAAGAAATTATAGAATTCTTCTATTGTTGGCGAAGCAGCAATAGTACTCCTGTGTTCCTCCCATATGCGACCTGTGGCGCCATCTAGTTTGGACACCATAATATACACAAGTAAAGTATCCCAGCGGGATTCAGGATCATTTAAAGAAGATAAAGCTCGAATGTTTTTAGAATAGTAATCTATCATATTACGAAGTGACTTGTAATTTTCTTTGGATATTGTGTCAAAATTCAAGATAGCTTTTAAATGATTATTAGTAAGTATCCGGTTGTTATCAAAGCGTTCCGTAAGTAATTTCCAAGCTAATTTATAGTTGGCAGCAGTAAACTCAATTGATTTTATTATATCAGCTGCTCCTTCCTTCAATGAAGAGCGGAGGTAATGAAACTTGTTAATTTCTGGAATAGTATCATTGTTGTTGATTAGAGAATCGAAAGTGTCTCGAAATTCCATCCAATTTAAATAGTTTCCATTAAAAGAAGGCAGCTGTATCGTGGGCAACTTGATATTATAGTTACGGTTATCTTGGTTGATCTGCTGACAGTTAGATATTGAATTACAGTTCCTATTTTCAGGTATTATATCACTAGGGGCAAGACTTTCAATAATCAGTTGAGCTTTAGCCATGTTAGAGCAAAATTCACTTTCAATTATGTCATTTTCTTCCAACTGATCAGGATCTAAACTCTCAAGTTTTGTTTTTAAATCATCAAACTGTACCAACAATTCTTTGAATCTTGATAGTTTTAATTCCATTTCAATAATTATTTGTTTAGGAATACTGTCAGCCTCTATTAGTTTTATAGTATTAATGTATTTAGAAAATATAGTTACTCTAGCCTTTATCGTACCACGTTGTTGAATAAGAGATTTCAATTCAGCCGACATGGTGAACACTTATAAGAACTGAACAGACCGTCAAGAAATTAGCTATGCTGGTAACATTAAGAAAATAAAGCCAAACCGTATATGTCGCGCAATGGCTACGACAGCATCTCGTGCAGTCAGCGACTCACACAAGCAAAGCAGGTTACACAGCGCAGGATGCACTCAGTGGCAGAGATGTGTAGGTTAATTTATAGCAGCGCATTCCAACAGGACCCAAGAAGCAGGCAGCACAGCAAGTCTGGAAAATGCCAGGGTGGTCCCGTAAGCAAAGTGAAAGAGAAAATAAGTAGTTAGGTACTAGTAAGGCAGGTATGCTTGTCATTGATTAGTAATTAGTACCTGCTTACTTAGCAACTTGTCTTAGAATCTGACTCCTTATTGTGCAAGTTAAATAGGTAGTTGGGTGGGCAACTAGGCAGTTGTCATTTAATCATCATTTGCAAGTAGTTAGGTAGGTACCTAGGTGTAATTTTTCAGTATATAATAGGTACCTACACAAGAAATAATCAGTAACTCGAGACAGTATAGAATGTCTGGTGCACAGAAATCGGCTGATTATGAATGTCGGACCTGTAGGTTAGGTTAAGCATAAGTACCAAAATTGGGCGTACTTCCCTGTGAACTGACCACATCACTCACTACACAGCATTGCCGCACTGCAGGGACAGGTGGGTCATCAGCACGCACACACGTTCCTCTAGGATTTTCAGCAGCTCAGCTCGTTGTCGTTTCCTGGCACCACAGCACGCCACGCGGTTGCCTCTTCAACAGTTGATCACGTCGAGGTCTCCATATGTTGGGGTGATCAACTTCAATAATTTAGACTTGTGTTATTTTTAGCGTTTACTCTTGACATGTTTTACAGATTTTGCAATAATAATATAATAAGTTGTCATAAGCACGTCTTGTCCGGTTCGAGTAGAATGTCGTCTCTACAAAATGGCCGCCGCCGGCGCAGGCCCGACCGTCGCGTTCCGCGACGCATCGACAAGCTTTAGGTGCGTTCCAGCTCCGTTGCGAACAGAAACATTTATAAAACCTTGGGAGAAAAATTACGATCACAAAATCTTTAATTTAATTAACTCTATCTCCACCATGTAATCCCTTTGACGCCATGACAGCAACAGCTTGTAAATAAACAATAAAAATTAATGCTTTTCCTTACAAATACACAATAATTTTTAGATCGCGAGGCACAACTGCGTTGATAATCTCTCAAGGGGACACGTGTCGGACACGCTTCCCGTCATATGGTGTGCGAGAGGGATAGACAGTCAAGTTAAACAAGGATAGAAACTGTTTTCGTTTGTTTACAAAATGTTTAAAAGATGTTCAAATATCGAATGTTAATAGTGTGTGAGGTTACGTAGCTCGTAGCAATTTGCTACGCCGTAGCCGTGTCTACGAGGTTTGGCTACGGTTTTCGTAGCAATGGTTTGAAAGTTATTTTGGGGGTAAGAATGGTAGGTAATGCCCGGTTTACATTATTCCAGTCCAGCGATCCAGTCCAGTACTGGATTGCTTATTGGAAAAATGTAAACCGGCACTGGAATGAACTGAATCCAGTAAGTTCATTCCAGTGCCGGTTTACATTATTCCAGTAAGCAATCCAGTACTGGACTGGATCGCTGGACTGGAATAATGTAAACCGGGCATTATTCGACAGGTTGTAATTGTCAAATAAATTCCTATGGCAATAGGGTGTTTCACTGCGAGTTTTCTCCGTCAGTGGCGCTACAAGCGCATAACGTAAACAACGTTCAAGTGAAGTTTCGAGTGTGTAGTTATATTATCTGTGGTGTAGTGTATGTCAAGTTAATATTACAGTAAATGATTTCATGCGCTGGTAGCGCCATCTGAGACGAGCTTTGCGTGAAACCTCCCATTGTTTGGGTACTTAAAAACATCACTAAGACTGGGAGGCCATGAGTAGATTAGTAGGTAGATTTTTATTTATTTTCACGTGTCCCTTTTGGCTGAACCGATTTTGATATGGTTTACAGAAAAGTATTTGTTAGAGACTATTAGTTTTAGTATACAACAATAACCATGTTTTTTTTCCGTGTCACAATCATTAAATGAGTCCTCCGACCCAGGGCAGGGTGGGAGATACTGTCAGACTCGTACTGAGTAAAATCCACGGTGTCCTTCAATAGCCCTTTTTGTTCCGGGGTCACGGTGATGAGATAAGTCCCGCGACCCCGGCAGGCTTTGGCCCTCTACTGGACCGATTTTGACTAATTTTGGTTTTTGAATTTTGGAAGTGCAGGGAAGTTTTAAAATGTTAATAAATATGATTAAAAAATGTTTCTGAGGCTCTACGAAGGCTATGTAATATTTACTAAGTATATTATATTTACTAAATAAAAATCACGTAAACATTTATTTAAAATATAAAATAAACTACATACAAACATACATCCGTCCTATATCGAAGGGGATTGCTACACATGTCAGTAACAGTAGATGCATTGCATCTTATCTTTAACTTTGATGTTTAAACATAGGGGCACGCAGGGGCACGCTAGCGAACAGAGAGCAAAAAACATAACCCCTCCTTCTAGCGCAGTCGGGTAAAAATAAGGCTTTTATCTTAACTTCAAACAACTTGATTATAGATATTATAGATTAGGTTATACTCTATACTTTTTTCGTATTCCACATGTATTATTGCAGAGCAGTGGTGGCCCAGTGGTATCGGCCCCGACTTAAGAGTTGTAGGTCGTGGGTTCGAACTCCGCCAGACGCATTACTTTGTGTAATTTATTTCATAACCACTGCTCTCAAAACGGTGAAGGAAAACATCGTGAGGAAACCGGCATGTTCTAGAATCAAAAATTCGGAGACATGTGGCTTCCAACAATCCGCACTGGACCCGCGATGGATTATGGCCCACTCCCTCTTACAGAGAAGAGACCTGTGTCCCAGCAGTGGGAATATTATAGGCTGATGATGATAATGACATGTATTATTAGTTGATTAAACATTAAATCATGATATGGTTCTGTCGGACACAGAAAATAATTGAAAAGTAGTTAATGCTAGAGAAGGAGGAGTTGGAACGCGTGAGGGAGAGGACAGCGTCCACCTCACGACCAGCCGCAGTGGGTGACGCCCACGGCAACGGACGTTGCGTCGCAGGACAATTTCCAGCCACCTTAATGTATGAGCGTCGCGTCCACGCTCCGTCTCTTCTGTGTGTTCTACGTCGCGACGCTTCTATACATTTGGTATGAAAGAGACGCCGAAGAGACATACCTCTCCGCCCTGTCTGCGTCTTACGTGTTTTCTATGTGGCCCGCGTCAGACAGTCCCTCCTACCCTGCACTGGGTTCGAAGACTCATTTGAAGATTTTACGACGTAAAAAAAATAAAGAAATCTTGAGAGGTGTCAAGGGACACCCGGTACGAAGTTACTGTATACACTCAACAAAAATAACTCTCTCCACTCCACTCTGCTCCACTCCACTCCACTCTTTGAGCTCTAGCACCCTTTCGCAACGCGCGATAGGGTGAATCTTGAGAGGCTCATTTTACGTTGTCCGAAGAAAAAAAATACCCGTAGTATTTAAATTAGAAGCCAAAATATTTTTTTTATGCCACTATATTGTCTGATCTTACTGTTGCACGATAGTTTTTGTGTCTAATTTGGATCTAAATAGCTGAAAAAAAATCCAAAAGGCCTAAAAATTGATACCCCTGGCGCGTCCGCAGCACATTTTGCAAACAAAAAACCAACAAAACTCATACTTACGAACGTAAACAAAATAAACAGTGCGATCTAATCGCTACCAAGATTGTTGTAGATATATTTAAAAAAGATACATCATGTATATTTATGTTAGTTTTTTTTTTAATTACAATATAAAGTTTGTCCGGGACTAAACAGTGATTCCCCTGGCTCGTCAGAAATCTTCGTTTATCTTAGTAGAATTTTATAGAAGATTGTCTCTATGCCGTCGCATGTGCGCTGCTGGTGGAGCTTCGTACGTCTTTGTGAAAGATTACGCCGCTCGTTGGTCCAGGACGAAATTATGAACAAAAGTATTTGATTCCCCTGGTTTTGGTTTTGCTAGCTCGTTGATTACCCTGACCACGTTTTCAAATGCAATTTGTGATTTAACGATTTGTGGCCGGGTATTGAAAGTGATAAATTGTTAACGAGACTGATAAGTATTTTATAGAGGCTACTTTAAAATAGTAATAAAACTTGATTTTCTTCTACCTTTTTTTGATTCCCCTGGTCAAAAAAAAATTAAAACGCAATATATTGGGAACCATCCGGCCAAAAGTGATGCCAATTCGTTAAATGTGTTTATAATGAAGTTAAATTTCATATTAAATTATTACTTATAAAAAATCTGTTTAAATAAATTTCGCCAAGGGAATCACCTAAATATTCCGAATCTCAGGATTCACCCGATAAGGAACTTCGTTCCAAAAAGTGTCGTGACAACTTTTCGTATGAATTTTTTCCGTCTAGCCCCCTTTCACAACGCGCGATAAGGAACTTCGTTCCTATTTTTTATCTTGTTTATTTATCTTTCCTATTTTTAATCCAAATGTAAAACAGCCTTATTGCCAGTGAAATACGATACAGTTTACCATCAAAATAACAATTTTATCTGAAAACCCGATATCCCATCATATCCCCTACGCTACTTACAACCAAAGACAACCACATCACTCCTGTCCACTAATATTTGTTCCACTTTGCGAGACATCTCCTGTTTCGCAAATATTTTATTGCAATTTGCAAACTGTGGTCCACTTGGGTTCTTTGATTGATTAAGGGGTAAGTCTCTGTTAAATAACGATTGATCTATCGTGTTTGTTACTGATAAACTTGAGCATTCGCTTGTAACATAACATTGAGCATTCACCGTTTTTATGGAGTTGAACTACCTAATCATAATTATTTTGGTAACTCTAAATAAATCCTACTACTATTATAAAGGCGAAAGTTTGTAAGTATGGATGTATGGATGTTTGTTACTCTTTCACGCAAAAACCACCGAACGGATTTGGCTAAAATTTGGTACACAGATAGTTTATAACCTGGATTAACATATAGGATAGTTTTTATCCCGATTTTATGTTCCCGTGGGATAATTTTCGAGTTGTAGCGGATGAAGCCGCTGGCAACAGCTAGTAAAATATAAATGGAACTCTAATTAAACATAATGGTTACTCTTTTAAAATATTCGCTTTTACAATGTTGTTAGTATACAGTTTGGTATACAAGGATACGAGAGAACATCGCAGGCACGATAAGAAGAGGGAACTTCTTACCAAAGCTAAACAAAAACAAAAAAAAAAATAAGAAAGTATATTATAATCCTTGAACCAATTAAAATTATCCCGCTGGACTCACGTGGTGGATTACAGCACACTCCGTCTCACAGAGAGGAGGCCTGCGTCCCAGCAGTGGAAACCTCAAACTTATTTAAATAGCTGTACGCTATAACACCTAGGGGGCGTTTTTTTTAAATTTTGCCTTTAAAACCACTATAAGACAACTGAAATTATATAAAACCTTCACATAAGAAAAAAAGAAAGAAAATTATTTTATTCTTTTACAGAAATGCGTGCAAATTAGACAAATTAAAAAGTTAACTTAATCTAAACAAAAAAATAGACATAATAGCAAAGACAAAATTCGACAGCTGCATGCCATGACTGTAAAAAGAAAGGTGACCACTCAGCATAATGCTGTGCTGTGAGAGACCCACAGCACAGCGCTGGTTTTCAGTTGTCACCCGAAGAAGAAGAAGAAAAGGAAAGAAGAAACAAGAGTACGGATATCAAGCCGGCTAAAAATACATAAAACTAAGATAAAATACAGTACATAAATTAACAAAATAAATACAATAAAATATTAAAGATTATTATAATAATCTTTAATATTTAAAGATTATTATAATAATCTTTAATATTTATAATATGTATAGATATATTGACATAAATGATTATTGCTTTGCTATTTCCGTGTATAAAGTACCGCATCCACATCATCACATGTTCAGTACAGTGTAGTGCGTGTCGTGTAGTTGTTAACATGACTCTTGTGACGAGCGCAGGGCCGGACTCGTGATGAATTGATGACGGCTCATGGAGGGGTATTGATGGTCGCATGATCTATTAGCAAACTATAGTTCTGAGGCCTTTTAATATGAGTTTCCAGTTATTCAGACGTAAAGTAAACTGGAACTTTGACATTTTCAAATTGACAATTTTCAAGGATAAAAATACGAGTAGTTCCTAGTTCCTTCTTCGCACACCAGAGGCGCTGTTCCATTTTTTCATACAAGAAACGCTGTAAATACAGGAAAGACGCTGTAAAGTAAAATAGTAGAATAAATGGATGACGGTAATTTCTGTCTTTTTTGCTGATAATAAAATGAGCGTTGTTCAAAAAAGTGTTGTGATGTAGCTAATAGTCAAAAACAGGTTTTAAAAATACTCTAGGTTTTTTTTTTGTTTGTACAGTTATATTTCAGCCAAGTCTAAACCATCAATTCTCAATTTTTTTATTCTTGTGAGGGTAATTAATTAATTATTTAAATGGCTCGTCGCGCGTCGATCCTGGGCTAAACAAACCTGGTCAATCTACAAGGTTCCACGTCCCAGTGCTAACTAATAATACGGAGTGCCAAACGACTGTCAAAGATCAATTAATGCTTTCAGAAATTCTGATGCTAAAGGAACTCGTCAGGATAGGTTATCCATTCAAAGACCAACGTCGGCAAGCGCGATTAAACCACGATTACGACTCTGGCAGACCCAATAAGACCCCTTTTTTTTGGTGTATAGTGAAATCATCAAATGACTCTTCCCACTCAGGGCACGGCAGGAGAGACTGTCAGACTTGTACTGACTAAAATCCACGGTGTCCTTCAATAGCCTTTTACGTTCCGGGGTCACGGTAGCGTCAGTCCTACCTGTCCTGCGATTCCGGCAGGCCCTAGCCCCTAAATTATTTCTCAACTTTCGGCCCAATACCAAATCTTACCCTGTACCCCACTTAAATTCGCATCGTATTACGTTTCTCGCAATTTGTACATTCAATATTATTTGTGTACGAGCTACATTCACTAATGTAACGTTTGTAATGTGGGGGGTGAGCAGTGTTAGTGGTAGGGATGTTTAATGAAGAAATATTGTGTTTTTAGTTGTATAGTTTAGCAAATAAGTTACTAAATGTTATATTATAATAATAGATGGGATTTGAGTCTGAAATTTGATACTATAAGTCATCATCTGCCTGCCTTTTCCCACCTACATTGGGGTCGGCTTCCAGTCAAACCAGATTCAGCTGGATATCAGTATTTTACATGGAGCGACTGCCTGTCGGACCTCCACAACCCACTAACTGGGTAATACGATACCATATGGTAAGACTGGTTGTCAGACTTTAGAGCTTCTGACTAACAGTAACGACTATCAAAAATCTACAAATGACAGCCGGAACCAACGGCTTTACGTGCTTTCCGAGGCACGGAGGAAACTCGCTATGACAGATGGTCACCCATCCACAGACCAACCTTGGCAAGCGCGGCTTAACCCGGAAGATCGGCCTGTGCGGCTGTAATTATTTAGCCACGAGCTCTTCCAAATTTGATTCTATAAGTAGTAATGATAAAAAAACAAATACAAATCTTTTTTTATCATCGCAGAGCGATTGACTGCTGCACAACGCGTTGTGGGTTCTATCCCCGCTCGGAACAAATATTTGTTTGAACTACAAGTAGTTGTTTCGGTTCTGGGTGTTTGTGTATCTGAGTTTTTCATGTTTGTAAACGCACCCACGATACAGCAAAAATTCCTAGTGTAGAGCAACGTTTTGCAAAGTAAAATAAGTGTTTTTAAGAACGACCGCAGCAAGAACAGTTTTTATTTAATTTCAATACGGATCATGATAAATTGTCTAGCCCCTAAAGTCCTACACTATCTTCATAATGAGACATTTGAACGAAAACATGGGTGGCAAAAGGGTTGACATCCAGTCACAACACTAAAAAATAACCCTTGAAATTCTCACGCGAACACGTGCAAAAACTTAAGTTGTAACATTTTAAAATACTACAAAACCTTCCTTAGACGATTACAACAAAAAGAACTGCATTTAATTCTAAAAAAGGCCACACGCAAGCTCAAAAAGTACGCAGCTAAAAAAATCACCCCATTTAAAAAATTAAGTGTTCGCCCGAACGCACCCGAATAGAACAATGACATTTGACAGCTCACAGTAATGGCCGACCTAATTTGACATTAAAAAAGGCGCGAATTCAATTGTTGGATAATTTATCGATGTTTTTGTACTTTTTATTTGTTATTAATTAATGTTTTTGTGGATCTGTCAGAGATTTTAAGAAGCTCGTTAAAAATTAACCATGCCCCTTGCTAGAATCAGCCTATGTTCTCACTGTTAGGACAAAGGCCTCCTCGCTGTGAGAAGGAGTGGGCCACGCGTGTCCAATGCGGTTTGGTAGATGCAGATGTCACATGACTTCGAATTTTTGGTTATAAGACATGACAGTATCCTCACGATGTTTTTCATCGCCGTTTTTAGAGAAGTGGTGAAGAAATTAGTTACACAAAGTAATGAACCTAGCTCGGTTAGAACTTACAACAACCATTGGGCCATCTCTGCAACGCATACGGAACTCAAAACACCCCAAAAAGGACCATTAAGCATATTTTTTCGACAAGCATTAATTTAAAATCATAAATAACCTTCTTTCAACAATCATACGCTACAATAACTTTAACTAATGTTTACAAAATGACGGCTACAAACCGGTATGATGACTTGATTGCGAATTATTTCGGTACATTTAACGCTTTCTGAACGTATTTTGAATTTAGAAGATGTTTTTTTGTTGTTGTTGTTGTTGTTAATGATGAGACGGAAATTGTTGTGAATTGTTTTTTTGAATAATGTAACGTTTCTGAAGAATGGTTATGTATAAATTACAGTACCTACTCCAAAATACTTCTGTGCCCAAATAAAAGTTTTCGACAAAAGTGTGTTACCAGTGATTACATAATTGGGAGTCTAATCTCTAAGCATGAAAGCCGTGGTTTCGGCCTGTCACAGGTTTATAAGTTATTGACATGGACCTAAAAAAAAAGGCGGACGGAACTTCACTAAGAAAAAATTGAAGCACCCATAGTAAGTCAGTGCGCTAATGTGGACAAGCCAGCACGCACACATTCACACCATGTAAGGGATCGTCCACACCAAACGTATTGTCCGCCGCCGACTGTGAGCACGCGTTACGCAGTTTATTGTTTTTCAATATATATTTAACTTCTTGTTCACACCGAACCGACCGAACCGACTATACAAACAGTGAGTATATTCACAGTCGGCGGCGGACAATACGTTTGGTGTGGACGATCCCTAAGTCAGCCGTCGGCCATTACGCTTCGAACGACGCTCGCGTGTTATTCGGCGTTATTTTGTCTAATAAAAATTAAAGTATGCCGTCATGTGTTGCAAAAAGTTGTCTAAACCATAGTAGTTCAATTAAAAAAGCCAGGGGATCACTTTTCATAGTTAAGCATGTCATTTTGAAGCTTATTTCTCGATTTTACGTCAATAAATTTAATAAACATCTCGAAATCAGAGGTATTCCTCGTAGCGCTCCTGTTTTGAAGCGCGCCTATCTAAGCGCTACTGTTTCATTCCTCTTACCGCTCCCAAAAGGAGCGCTAAGAGGAACGATTAAAAATATTAAAATTTATTTCCTCGTAGCGCTCCCATGATTAACCTTCGGATAGAGATGGGACTATACTAACTGATATTATCGATAATAACTAGATAATAAGTAGAACACATTGTTATAATATACAACTAGCGGCCCGTCCCGGCTCCGCACGGGTTTGGTTTTTATTTTGTTTGTTTTATTGTAAATCCTTTAGTCCAGGGTTTTTCAACCTGTGGGTCGCTAAGCCTCTTCAGGGGAGTCGCGAAGCTTCTCTAGAGGAGTGGTTAAAAGTTGAGAACCTTACATTTATCAAGCTCTATTTCAATTTAATATGCTAAAGTTTTTCCGCCTCGCTACGCTCGCCCATTAATGAAGGGTATGCTTGTGAAGGTAAAAAGAAGTCAACTTTTTTAGGTCACATTTCAATGAAAACTTGTCTTATGTTGGTGTAGAAATAGTAGATTTACTGTCACATGCCGCGCTCACTCTTCAAGTCTTTAATTTTTTTATCTCGCTTTTAGATTAAAACTTGTTTTGTCGTACTACGGAAACGTTTAACTTTTAGAGTACTCTGCGTTCAATCTTCTTTGTAGATTTGGCTTTTCATAGTCCAGAAATCTATAAATTTTCGAGCTCGCTGCGCTCGCTATTGAAAATATGTTTTAAGTTTCCATGACCGAATGACCTCGATTTTTATACATAATTCATTTTTCAATAATGCTTTTGTGGAAACTACTATTGAAAAATGAACTACGCAGCGAGCGTACTCCTACCGTTTACGAACTTAAAAACTTATATTTGTAGTACAAAATTAGTGTATACTCCTGTTGAGTTTTTCTTCTAGAAGGCGGTGTGGAAATATCGGTGTACAGTTATTCGCACTAGACAGTTTGTTTAATTCATATTTGGGGCATCAAGCTGTACAGGCCCAGGGCGCCGACAATTTTAAATTACGCCACTGCTTGTAGATCATAAAAATATTTGCAGGAGTCGTACCAGCAACACGCAGCGCAGCAGTGCAATCGCTCAGCCACTTTGCTAACCGTGCCGTCAAAATTGAATGCTTGAAAAAAGCAACGGGTAGGGGGTCGCGAAATATTTCTTCATACTAAGGGGTCGTGCCATGGAAAAGGTTGCAAAACCCTTTTAGTCCACGAAATAGATGAATATAATCTGCCGACATATGTTTATTATTTTTTTATTGTTTAGAAAGCTTATGATTTCTTTCCATTATGTTTCCCATTATTACCCTCCCTGCACACCTCAATGTTTTGTCGGAAGTTTTTCGTAGAATTATGGCAATGAATTGTCTATCGTTTACGTCAATGGTAGAATTTTAAATGACTTTCTTTGTCCTAGGCGGGGCGAGAGAGTGTCAGACTCTTACTGACTAAAACCACCTACTGACTAAAATCACCCGCTCTGTCTGAGCCGGGACCCAGTAACGTATTGCGCTCATACACATAAGAGTGCCGAAAGCAAAATGATATTATTCTCTCAATTTTACGTTCCACAGTCATGTACCTGGTGAGATAGTCTCACAACGCCAGCAGGCTTTAGGAGGTATTCCTCGTAGCGCTCCTGTAGGGAATAGGGAAAAGCATGAAGTAAACGTAATGAATTATATCGATTTTTTTTTAAACTCATGTGTGCATCATCGACATCGAAGTTGCTTAACCAAATTACGAAATTGAGAGAATAATATCATTTTGCTTTCGGCACTCTTATGTGTATGAGCGCAATACGTTACTGGGTCCCGGCTCAGACAGAGCGGGTGATTTTAGTCAGTAGGTGGTTTTAGTCAGTAAGAGTCTGACACTCTCTCGCCCCGCCTAGGACAAAGAAAGTCATTTAAAATTCTACCATTGACGTAAACGATAGACAACTCATTGCCATAATTCTACGAAAAACTTCCGACAAAACATTGAGGTGTGCAGGGAGGGTAATAATGGGAAACATAATGGAAAGAAATCATAAGCTTTCTAAACAATAAAAAAATAATAAACATATGTCGGCAGATTATATTCATCTATTTCGTGGACTAAAAGGGTTTTTCAACCTTTTCCATGGCACGACCCCCTTAGTATGAAGAAATATTTCGCGACCCCCTACCCGTTGCTTTTTTCAAGCATTCAATTTTGACGGCACGGTTAGCAAAGTGGCTGAGCGATTGCACTGCTGCGCTGCGTGTTGCTGGTACGACTCCTGCAAATATTTTTATGATCTACAAGCAGTGGCGTAATTTAAAATTGTCGGCGCCCTGGGCCTGTACAGCTTGACGCCCCAAATATGAATTAAACAAACTGTCTAGTGCGAATAACTGTACACCGATATTTCCACACCGCCTTCTAGAAGAAAAACTCAACAGGAGTATACACTAATTTTGTACTACAAATATAAGTTTTTAAGTTCGTAAACGGTAGGAGTACGCTCGCTGCGTAGTTCATTTTTCAATAGTAGTTTCCACAAAAGCATTATTGAAAAATGAATTATGTATAAAAATCGAGGTCATTCGGTCATGGAAACTTAAAACATATTTTCAATAGCGAGCGCAGCGAGCTCGAAAATTTATAGATTTCTGGACTATGAAAAGCCAAATCTACAAAGAAGATTGAACGCAGAGTACTCTAAAAGTTAAACGTTTCCGTAGTACGACAAAACAAGTTTTAATCTAAAAGCGAGATAAAAAAATTAAAGACTTGAAGAGTGAGCGCGGCATGTGACAGTAAATCTACTATTTCTACACCAACATAAGACAAGTTTTCATTGAAATGTGACCTAAAAAAGTTGACTTCTTTTTACCTTCACAAGCATACCCTTCATTAATGGGCGAGCGTAGCGAGGCGGAAAAACTTTAGCATATTAAATTGAAATAGAGCTTGATAAATGTAAGGTTCTCAACTTTTAACCACTCCTCTAGAGAAGCTTCGCGACTCCCCTGAAGAGGCTTAGCGACCCACAGGTTGAAAAACCCTGGACTAAAGGATTTACAATAAAACAAACAAAATAAAAACCAAACCCGTGCGGAGCCGGGACGGGCCGCTAGTTGTATATTATAACAATGTGTTCTACTTATTATCTAGTTATTATCGATAATATCAGTTAGTATAGTCCCATCTCTATCCGAAGGTTAATCATGGGAGCGCTACGAGGAAATAAATTTTAATATTTTTAATCGTTCCTCTTAGCGCTCCTTTTGGGAGCGGTAAGAGGAATGAAACAGTAGCGCTTAGATAGGCGCGCTTCAAAACAGGAGCGCTACGAGGAATACCTCCGAAATCAATCAGTGTTGCAACTATTTAAAGGTTCAAATTATTTTAAAATTGGGAGATTTATATTTTATGTTACTATTTATCGTTATTGTATTCTTCTGTATTTTTACAGATTTCCCTCGGCAAATGATGCATGGAAAAAAAACCGGCCAAGTGCGTGTCGGGCCACGCACAGTGTAGGGTTCCGTAGTTGTCCATCAAAATACTTATGCGAACTAACTAAACTGATTCGCTGAATTTAATTTTAAAAAGAAGAATTTTCAAAATCGGTCCAGGAGTCTTTGAGAAATCAGGGAAAACACGTAAGAAAAAAGATTACGACGAATTTAAAACATCCTCCTTTTTTTGAAGTTAGTTAAAAATAGTTGTCGATAAAAACCTACCTATCCCCAAAAAACATGGGGTGCTATGACAGGAAACCTCCACGTGCGCCCGTGGACTGAAGTTCCCTCTCGGATACGCCCAGGGGGAAGACCAGTTTTTCGGGCCGGTGCACCCTGGGATGCGGGCAAAAACTCTTCCTTAGGCACACAGTGCCTAAGTGGTCTCTTTGCCCGTATGCAAATAGCCTGTCGTGTGGATGCTCCAACGCGTGTCCCTCTGATCAGCAGAGGGCACAGCGGCGGAGCGGGCTTGCGGACGGTGAGTGATGGGTAGCTCACCGTCCGACCAAGGACCAAGCCCGGGTCGGTGGCGCGTCGTGTTTCGCGCCAAATGCCTGCTGGGGTCGCGGGTTTTTTTCTTAACCCAGGTTACCGTGGCCCCGGAACGTAAAGGGCATAGGAAGGAACACGGGTGGATTTTAGTCAGTAAGAGTCTGACTCTTACTGACTTTAAAGCTTAATATTTAACAAACGAATTTTTTTATCAAAAAACTGTTAATAGAAACTATCATTATTTTTAAAGGCCTATTTAATGATACCCCACACTAAGGGGTACGCGAGAAAAAAAAAAACCTCACTTTACGTGTAAGTATAGAAGGTACCCTAAAAAAAAATATTTTACGAGATTTTATTTTACCACTTTTTCGGCACAACAAATCCGTATTTACACCAAATTACAGCTCTATAGTACTGTGCGTCTCTGAGCTAAACTGCGGACAGACGGACGGACGGACGGACGGACATGGCGAAACAATAAGGGTTCCTTGTTGACTACGGAACCCTAAAAATGATTGTATAAAAATAATAAGGGAGTGTAGACATGGAATAGGAATGTAGACGTGTAGGAATGGCTTTAATTAAATATTTATAGCCGAAAAATACTTAAACATTCGTTTTCACCACTTAAGTAAATAGAAGGGATTTCTAGATGTGTCGATAGCAAAAGACAAGTCTACAAAAATTTGAATCAACAAAAGGGTTTTTAAAACTTTATTAACATTAAACGAGTTGAAAATATTTTAATATCGAATGTGTTTAAATTATTTTACCTTTATTTAAAAAAAAGATATCCGTAACAAAAAAATTGTAATTAAACTTAAGTTCAAGAGAGATCTTAATTAAATATTGTTTAAAAATGGGTAATTTTTTCCTTCATCTGGCATCCCTATACACACGCACACATACATAAGCAGCCGCCATTGTGGTACTTCACTTGTTTCTTAGTGAAGTTCCGTCCGCCTTTTTTTTTTGGTCCATGATTATTGATATAAAAAAAAATGTTTACGTATGTATTTTGTAGAATAACGAAGATACTCAGGAACAATGTAAAAAAAAAATCAAATTTCAATTATTATTTGATCCATTTAACGTTATATACAAAAGTCTACAAAAACAAAACAAAATAATGAAAACCGTCCATTTTCCAACGGAACACAGAACTCAGATTTTTCTAAACTCCATCGCCGCGGGTTTTGTTCGCGTATTTCGCAACACGAGTCAATCATCGTTCGTTGCGCCGAACACCTGTCATAGTCAGCCATTTTGGATTTTAGAAAAGTTAGGTTAGAATTTTTGAAACGAATTTTTTCGTTGGTTAGAAAAACAGTGTTTGTGGTTTGTTATTATTTGTATGCTGTTGTTTAAAAAATACTGGTAATAGGTATTTATTAGGATTTGCGTGATTTGATTGTATTTTACACTGGAAGCCCACTTACCGCATAGTTCGTGAATGATAACTTGGTTGCAGACTTTTTTATTTGTGGTATTCATACGAGCTATGGAGAGGATGCTCGGAGTCTCTGCGAGATCAACTCAGAAATGGGGAAATTCGTGGACGAACCAAAGTTCAACCAACCAACCATAGCCCAACGAATTAGCAAGTTGAAATGGCAGTGGGCATGCCATATATCACGCAGAACTGATGGCCGATGTGTCTTTAAGGTTCTCGAATGGAGACCACGCACCGGCAAGCGCAGCCTGTGACGCGTCCAACTGCTAGGTGGACAGATGATCTCATGAAAGTTACAGTATAGCGCTGGATGCAGGCCGCTTCCAACCGGTCCTATTGAAGTCTATAGGGGAGGCCTATGTTCAGCAGTGGACGTCCTACGGCTGATAATTATGATGATGAAGATGGATCATCAGCAAAACTGAAATTGAGCTAGATATATAAGACGTTTATAATAATATCCAATACTTTAAAACTTTAAAGACACAATTCCATTGAACCCTTTTTTACATTTCGCTCGCCCTTTAAAAATAAATCAATAAGCTAATGGCGCGGAAAATTCGCTCAATATAAATAAATAAAATATTTTGGTGATCAACTGTCGTTATTTATTTTTGTATTTAAGTTACGACCCCACTAATGTTACTATTAAAGAATCGTAAAGTTACTTTTTGTAAGCTTATTGCTGTCAATAGGATTGAATTGAAATTATATATGAGTTATCGGTCTCTTCTATACATATAATAAAACTGTAGAAATTAAAAATAAAAATCAAAGCATTTATTTCAAGAAGACAAGTTACAGGCATTTTTGAAATGTCAAAAGACAAAAAATAAAATTAAATACTACAAACTAATATGCCCGACAATGGCCCAACAATGAAACAAATTTTAAAACTTACACCTGCAACTTATAGTTCCACAATTTACTCACAGATTTTCGCCTGAGACAGACACACATACAAACAAACACACCCCAAACATTCCTTCCCTATTTTCACCAAAATTTCCAATCATTCCAAGGGAATGCCACGGAAGGTAGCCCCGAGCAACGTCAATCAGTGTCCAGTAACAATTTAATAATTTAAACTCAAACTGCGTTCGGAAACCGTCGGGCATTTTCGGGAAAACTCGGGAATAACGAATTTAATTTTAAATGGACGATGATTTTGACAGTTTTGTTGCGAACTTTATTTAATTTGATGTTTTCTTATTAATGTTTGGTAGGACAATATTAATTATGTTGATGGGTAATTTTGTAGTGAATTTGTATGTAATTGGATATAATACTCGGCTTTTGCGAAATAGATATTACCGGAAAGTATGGTTTCAATCTTATTTCTTTGTTTTTTATTTGCCAACAACATTCTAAATAAAATTAATTTCAAAGTAGGTACAAGTGGGGTGCTATGACAGGAAACCTCCACGTGCGCCCGTGGACTGGAGTTCCCTCTCAGATACGTCCGGGGGGAAGACCAGTTTTTCGGGCCGGTGCACCCTGGGATGCGGGCAAAAACTCTTCCTTAGGCACTGTGTGCCTAAGTGGTCTCTTTGCCCGTATGCGAATAGCCTGTCGTGTGGATGCTCCAACGCGTGTCCCTCTGATCAGCAGAGGGCACAGCGGCGGAGCGGGCTTGAGGACGGTGAGTGATGGGTAGCTCACCGTCCGACCAAGGACCAAGCCAGGGTCGGTGGCGCGTCGTGTTTCGCGCCAAATGCCTGCTGGGGTCGCGGGTTTTTTCTTAACCCAGGTTACCGTGGCCCCGGAACGTAAAGGGCATAGGAAGGAACACGGGTGGATTTTAGTCAGTAAGAGTCTGACAGTCCCTTCCGCCCCACCCAGGGCGGGAGGACTCATTTGATGATTTTACCACCATAAAAAAAAAAAAAAAAAGTAGGTACAAGTTGTTTAATTTTTTTTCAAAGTTTTTGGTTTAGGTAATCTTTTCAATGGGCACAATTTTTTATTGTGTGATTGCGAAATTAATGAATATATACAACGTGTAACGTTAAATACGCAAACAAAACCTCTCGTGGGGTAACTTACTCAGGTCATGTTACTGAACGAGAGGTTTTGCGCATTTAAGGTTACACGTTTTATATGTGATAGCAGCAAACGTCCTTGATTTGCTGCAAATTATTGAAGAGTTCCCTCGACTTCTGTAAGATTCCGTCATCAGTTCCTGACCTCGAAGTCGGTTAATAAATATTAAAAGTTCGCAAAAATTCATTGATGCGAAGTAAATAAATCTACTACTACTCTACTACTCAGTAAAGCTACACGGAAAAGCTAATTGAAACACGTTTTTGTTCCACTAGAAATCGTCCTTCGAAACACTTCGGTAACAGACTAGCAACGCCATCTAGTATCGAGTAGAATAACTTCTTACAGAATTACAAAGTAAAGCGACATCTATTAAAGTTCTCTATCAAACATCGTCATGTATATCAGCGACATCTGTTATCGAGTAGACTAAAATATTTTTATTTAGGTAACGTGATTTTTTTTAACGGCGTATTAAAATACAGGAATAAAATTAACTATCGAAAAATACGAAAAACTAATATTATATTTAAGCTTTTTTCATCGGAATTCAAAACGAATTTTATTTCACAGCCGGGCCCGAATAAATAAACATAATGGGCCCGATAAATGTTACCTATATGGCTAACTCATAGTCTGATGCCCAACAGTGGGACAAGACAAGACAAGACATTTATTTGTAGAAACATGAGTATACATACAAGGCATGCAAGTTGTTCATAAAAATATAAAAGAGTTCTGTCATGTTCGGCCTTGGCATACAAAAATTAACATTAAAAAAGATAAAGACATTTAAATTAAATTATGACATTATCATAATAAATTAAATAACAAACATCATAATCTTTTTCATACAATCGTAAAATTTAGTAGGCAAATAATAATAATAAATGAAAAAATAAAAATTATAAAAATAACTTCTTAAACAATTTGCAATGTCACTCTCTGTCATTTAAAAATTCTAAAATACTGTAGTATGCTTTCTTAATTAAAAATAATTTTAGCCGCTTTTTTAATAGATGTGCGCTTAGTTCCCTCCATCCCTTTGGAAGCTTATTAAATATTATAGGCGCCATGCAAAATACACTTTTCCTCATTAAAGTTGTTTTGGAAGCATGTAAGCAGAGGAGAGTGTTGTCGCGTCTAACACGATTGACTTTGTCTGCCATACGTGGAAATAGTTGCCGATTACATTTTACAAACATGACAACTTCAAAAATGTATAGCGATGGTAACGTCAGTATGTTATATTTAATGAAATACGGCTTACAGCTGTCAGTTGATTCTAATTTAAACATTACCCTTAAACAACGTTTTTGGGCTTTGAAAGGTATATCCTTGTCAGTCGAATTACCCCAAAAGATAATATAAATGGGATGGGAATATTGGTCTCAATGCCTTATGTTCCAGAATAATGTGGGAGAATTTCTTTTAATTTCATTATTATAATAGCAGTGCTTTCATATTAAAGCTATTTATTTATATTTTAGCAAGATCGGATCACAACTTTCGTTTTTTTTAGAATTCAGGTGAAAGAAAACGAAAAAATCACTTTGGTAAGCGGCATTTATTAAAAAAAAGAACATACAAAAAAATTACTAAAATAAAAATAAAATAAGTATAGAAACATACTTGAAACACAAAAACCCGAGCCACTAATTTTAGACAAACGAGCAACTAATAAGTTGCCGTCAAATTGCGGTCAACGCATTTTCTACTACTATATTGCTTTACAATTTCATTATTTCACGATTAATTTTGCAAGTCTGTTTCTTTACTTAAATCACCGTAAAATTAAAAAAAAATGTGATGTACAAAATTCAAGGTACACTCGAAACTTCCTTGGTAACAATATTTCTCGTTGTACAGTCTACCGCACGTCAGTGACAACAATATGGCTAGCCTATTGTAGTTCGTTGATCATTACATACACTAAGGGCTGATTTTTCAATAGTCAGGTAGTTGTTAAGGCCGCTTATTCTAAAAGTTGGCAACGTCACAAAAAGCTGTCAAATATTTACAAGTTTTAATTAATTTCCCAAATTTTCTGGTGTCCGTTTCGACCGCGCGGCCACGACGTTTTTTTTAAATAAAAACCATCCCAAGTTTTTGTAAAAAAATGTAAAAGTCGATTCCCAAAAACCATAAATTTGTCAAAGCAATGGTTAAAAAGTTATAAGGGTTTGAACGTGGCCGCGCCATCGAAACTTTCCGAACCGCGCGGCCATGGAGATCTTTAAAACTAAGAGTCGCAGAGACCTGAAATTTTGGGAAATAGTAGATTGAATTTGTAAACCAAATGTAAAAATATAGAAAAAAATCTTGTGTTTATATTTTAGGAGCTGCAAGGCTAAAACCTCATGGCCGCGCCATTGAAACGGTGACGAACACGTTATCGCCGATATCTCGCTGAAAAAACATCTCAGACGTTTGAAGTTCTTTGTAAAATATAGATTTTAATTTGTCGAAACATGTAAAAATACAACAAAAAATCCTAGGATTATATTTTAGGAGCTATAAGACTAAAACCCCATGGCCGCGCCATCGAAACGTTGAAAATTTAGTTTTTCACCAATATCTCGCTGAAAAAGCATGGCAGAGGTCTGAATTTTTTTGTAAAACCTAGATTTGAATATGTCGAAACTACCAAAAATACAAAAAAAAATCCTAGGTTTATGTTTCAGGAGCTGTTGAACAAAATCTCTAATACATCTTTAATATCTCGATTAGGGTGACCACGGATTATTATTTACAGAGAGTTCTCTGTTGGCTTACACTAGGACATACTTTTCTTTAAAAATCACATAAGTCACAGATTGTTGGCACACACACATTTCTCGCGGGAGACAGCCTGGCCAGGCTGTCTAACCGTGATTGGTTAGACAGCCTGGCCAGGCTGTCTCCCGCGCTGCACTCGCGTTCCATTCGCTCCTGTGTATCATTGGTGGAACCGTAATGATAGCCCGCGAAATTCAAGTTTTCTTGTACATTACGTATTTAGCGTATGAGTGATTTATGTGATTTTTAAAGAAATGTATGTCCTAGTGTAAGCCAACAATCTGTGACTTATGTGATTTTTAAAGAAAAGTATGTCCTAGTGTAAGCCAACAATCTGTGATTTATGTGATTTTTAAAGAAATGTATGTCCTTTTGTAAACCAACAATCTGTGATTTATGTGATTTTTAAAGAAATGTATGTCCTAGTGTAAGCGAACAATCTGTGATTTTTAAAGAAATAACATTATTTTTTTACGTACCTTATTGTTTCATTTAAATTCGAATCCTTGAGATAATATCATTTCTAATATAAAAATAGGTGGAAAGTTCTCTGTAAATAATAATCCGTGGTCACCCTAATCGAGATATTAAAGATGTATTAGAGATTTTGTTCAACAGCTCCTGAAACATAAACCTAGGATTTTTTTTTGTATTTTTGGTAGTTTCGACATATTCAAATCTAGGTTTTACAAAAAAATTCAGACCTCTGCCATGCTTTTTCAGCGAGATATTGGTGAAAAACTAAATTTTCAACGTTTCGATGGCGCGGCCATGGGGTTTTAGTCTTATAGCTCCTAAAATATAATCCTAGGATTTTTTGTTGTATTTTTACATGTTTCGACAAATTAAAATCTATATTTTACAAAGAACTTCAAACGTCTGAGATGTTTTTTCAGCGAGATATCGGCGATAACGTGTTCGTCACCGTTTCAATGGCGCGGCCATGAGGTTTTAGCCTTGCAGCTCCTAAAATATAAACACAAGATTTTTTTCTATATTTTTACATTTGGTTTACAAATTCAATCTACTATTTCCCAAAATTTCAGGTCTCTGCGACTCTTAGTTTTAAAGATCTCCATGGCCGCGCGGTTCGGAAAGTTTCGATGGCGCGGCCACGTTCAAACCCTTATAACTTTTTAACCATTGCTTTGACAAATTTATGGTTTTTGGGAATCGACTTTTACATTTTTTTACAAAAACTTGGGATGGTTTTTATTTAAAAAAAACGTCGTGGCCGCGCGGTCGAAACGGACGTAATTTTCTGTATGAAAACCAGAAATATCGCTCTGTAGTGCACTAAAAAAATGATATAGGAATGCAATAAAAACACTGAATTTAATGTTATAACCGTTTTAGGTGTATAAAAGTCATTTGGAAAGCTTCCAAATGCTTTTTTATGATATTAATTATTGCATTCCCTTATCAGACAGAGCCATATTTCTTATTTTCATACAGTACCAATGCAAAATTAATTAAAACTTGTTAATATTTGACAACCATTTGCGACGTTGCCAACTTTCGGAATATACGCTCTTAACTGAGGAATTAAAATAACTGTTTGACATATTTGCTATAGATAAGCTGTCAAACCGCCATTTTTATTCCTCAGATAGAGGTTATCTGAGTATTAAAAAACCAGCCCTAAAGCAACTAAAGCCTCGTTCAAGGATAAGTGGCGCGTCAGGCGGTGCGATGCACGGAGCGGGTAAACAAATACAGCAATGTACTAGGGTCGATTTATACTAGCGCAGACTCGCATCGAAGCGTATTTCTCAAACTGAACATAACAATTTCAACCTAACTCCACAGCGTAACGCACATATTACTTCTAAGATTTTAAAAAGTCGCGCGCATTCTTCAGAATTCGCGCGTCTGTGCGTGAACAACGCTGATCGTGAATCGTGAAAATCTTAAAAGTAATGTGTGCGTTACGCTGTCGAGTTAAGGTTGAAATTGTTATGTTCAATTTTAGAAATACGCTATGATGCGCTTCGACTCTGCGCTAGTATAAATCGACCCTTAGAGCGTTCAAGGAGAAGTGGTAATAATTGACGAAAAATTACTAGCGCCGTCTGACGCTCCAAGCGTCCTTCAACGAGGTCTTAGTACTTAGTCTACATTCATACCAAATATCTGTATTGCCACTGACATGCGTAGAAAACACGAGTGATTTTTTAATTACATAAAATTATGGAAATTATTTTCACAGCCTATTGGCATAAGCTATTATTACTATTTAAAATTGATTAACGTTTTGACCTGAACTGAAAAGCGTTTTTATCTATCATTTTCGTAAAATATTGTGAATAAGGATTATAATATTTTTGAAACAACAAAAGAGGTTCATCTTTTCAAATTGTGTCAAATTAGCAAACTACATAGTTTTTTTCTGTCAAATTTAAGTGTTTTCAAAAGATAAAACTGACCATGCGTCACGTGTGATTAAAACGATCATAGCGATCCGAAGTTTAAACAAAAATACACGATTTAGTTTATCGCTGCATTTTTCCTTGTCCATACAATACGTTCACAACCGAATTACAATAAGTAATATTTATATTTGCTCAAAATTCACAGCCAGGCAAGAATTGAAAAGAATAAGGAGATACAATTAACAATTTTTTGTAAAAATGTCTTTTGTCAAATTATTGTAATGTTGGAAGAGCAAAAGTTGTGCAACATTGCTGCTTGTATTAATATTAGTTGCTGGCAACAATGTTTCGCCACTTTTTTAGATGAACACACAAAATTAGTATGTTGCAACACCGATACATGGTTACGCTTCTGATTTTTTTTATAGTGGAACGCTAATATGCTACTGCGACCAATAAAATATTCCTCAACATTTTTTAACAGTGTGATTAAAATAGGGATCTCCCCATTCAGCGTATGATTTGAGTAGAAAATAAAATGATCTGTTGTTTGACCAACAAAATTTAGTTTATTTTTTATGTTCTAATAATGGCACATCTATATGAAAGGATTTAATTTTGTATTGATTTCATGTCTTTTAACTTATTCGTAAGACAATTAATTAATGAAAACATCGACATTTTTCCACTGAATTACAAGCACCTTTTCAAAAACCAAAAATTTCATTCACTGATAATACAGCTTCTTGGTCAAATTCATAAAAAAAGGAAAAAAACTATTAAAATCTATTAAGCTACAAAAATCTCAGCTCAATTTCAAAATCTCAATACCTATCTACAATAAATTCTATACAACATTAACTTTAAAAATAAAAGTCAATAAAAACCGGAACAGATTTGGCACACTCCTGTTTTTTATATCCTCAAATGACCATAGAGCACCGTTGGGGGCGTGTCAAATATGTTCTCAGCTTATAGCTAAGAAAGCACATGCTAATAACTTGTAACAAAGTATGCAAGTATTCATTGTACCCGTGTGTCAGATTGCGGCCCACGGCCTTTCACAGAGTAGTTCCGTTGAGGGAAAGAGATAAAACTATACAAGTCGTGTAGCAACATCTCGTTTCCTCAGTGGAACTACTCTCGATTTAAGACGTCAGGCTCAACTCACACCAAAAGAGCGGCGAAGGGCAGCGAAGTGGAGCGCAGTTTCAGTGTCATATGAATTTTAACTTTATTTTCATTACTCTGTTACTTATTATCGAATACGCGGAGGCTCTGTTTATGGAATTCGCCGGAATACCCGCGGCGAACTTCCGCGCGACTCGTTCGAGTTTCTTATGCGATAATAAGTATTATAGTAATGTAAATAAAGTTAGAATTCATATGACACTGAAACTGCGCTCCGCTTCGTTGCCCTTCGCTGCTCTTTTGGTGTGAATTGACCCTCATGGTAGGCACCTGTGTCCCAGAAGACCAGTCACATCTTTTTAATGCTGGACTAACATAGAACTTTTAACCTTACCTATAAAAACAAGTTACTAGCTTATGTATTCCCAGCTTTTCACATATTCAGTGTTGACAGCAAAGCATTCAATCTCACTCTTTTATTTACAAAGGAACAATATCTATGAGAGAGAGCATAAGTACTTATCAATTTAATGTCATAATCATAAGCTAATATATCACAAAAAAATATGACACATGTCAAAAACGATGCACAGCAAAAAGTGGCGCAACTGTTGCGCAACTATTGCACAAAAGAGAAAGTAAGGTTATGGTAAAAAGTGTCGCAACTGTTGAGCAAATATTGGACAACAGTAACGACATTTGAATCAATTCGGGATGTTTAATAGAAAACTTTAAATATTCATATAATTACTGGGATCTCCCATAAAACCAGTGTTTTATTACCAGATTAATATTTATTAAAAAAAAATATGTTGCTAGCTTATCCTATAAACTCATCGCTTTTGACATGTCTCATTTACAATGTAACTCTTAAAAATATTCTTATCGAATTAACATTAAATGACTTTTGGTCAGGTCAACTAGAAAATATAAGCGGGCAACTATTCAGCAACTTTTTTATTTAAAAAAAGTTGTCAGTCGTGATATTATTGTGATGTTATGTCAAAATTACAGAATAGAATTAAATTACATATATTTACTTAAATATTATGTTTCCAAGCGAACATAAAACTTCTAATTTTGTGATGAAATTGAAAATCGAATAAAGAAACTTCATGAGGGTAGAATAATGTGAGATTGTGCGTGTACCCTCAAAACCAGAATTTTGTTAACTTTATTTGTTATACTCGCTTACAGTTTCTAGTTAACAATTACACCAGTGCAAGACTAGATTTCACCAATATTAAACAAAACAGAGGGTAGTCAACAATAAAAATTCTAAATATTTGAACTTTTATAGAGAAAACTTGTTGTTCTAATGAGACCTCTGACATAGAATAAGGTAAGCCTTAAAAAAATGATATAGGAAAAAATGATATAAGCAATAAAAAAATGATATAGGAATGCAATTAAAACACTGAATTTGATGTTGTAACCGTTTCAGGTGTATAAAAGGCATTTGGAAAGCTTCCAAATGCTTTTTTTACATCTAAAACCATATATTCGGTGTTACGATATTAATTATTGCATTCCTTTATCAATTGTTTATTGCACTACAGAGCCATATTTCTTGTTTTCATTCAGTAACAATGCGAAATTAATTAAAACTTGTTAATATTTGACAACCGTTTGCGACGTTGCCAACTTTCGGAATATACGCTCTTAATATTGGTGAAATCCAAGAATTATAATCTCAAAAAACGATTGTCTTATCAATTATTATTTACAAAATTATTTCACTACTATAACAAATACAACTAATTTATAGTAAGAAAGCGGAATCAAGGAGCTTTTGTGAAAATTAGATATTTGTCAGTCTATTACATTTTTAGTTAGTTTTTTATGTAAAGTAATTACTTGCAAGGCATGTGAAAAATTGTGATTTTTGTTTTAAATTCCATTGAAAACTTTATATTCTCTAAAAGAAATGCTGAAAACATCTTTTTCTTTTTTTTTAATCGGTAAACATCATTGTCTTAGAGCAAAATGCACAAATCGTTTATTGACTGCACTAAGTAGGCGTTTCGTTCTAACATCGACATTACTTTCAAACAAATAAGGTTCGTTTTAGCATGCATCTTTCATTCACATTATTTAATTCGAATATTTAATAAGGTTCATAATCGTATAAACTTACTCAAGTCAAAAAACGGTCTGTATAATTTTGCATTTACACTTCTGGCCATAAAAATTGGCCCACACGTAAAAATATCACTTTTTTTTTCTTGGGTTAACCTTCGACTCAGTCGCGGTCTGAAATACCTACCTACTGAAAAATTCCCCACAAAATACCTAAAAATGCAATAGACTGAAACTTTATCACCTTTTCAAGAAGCAAAAGCTCCTAACTTCTAACAACTACGAGTTTTCACTGACACTATCTTTATCCTGGCACTCAAAATCCTTTTTCACACTTAAATTTATACTTTCAGCATCCTCCGGACTTTTCATAAGATTCAAACCCTGTTCAAATTCACCATTTTCTTGGGCGCCATGTTTAAACTGTTGATGTTTCTCCATGCTTGATTTCTGAACGCACCTATATGGACAATGTGGACATTTGACAGACTTCTGTCTTGGTCTATAAGGCTTACTTTGGTTTTTAACATCAACTTTCTCCCCCTCTTTTTCATTTAAGTGTCTCTGCTTATGTTTTGTTAAGTTAGTTTTTTGGACGCATCTATAAGAACACATATCGCAGCTGAATGGTTTTTGGTCCGTATGTAAGTACATGTGTTTCACTAAATTTGGTTTCTGAACTGTCCTGTAGTCACAAAATGGACACGCGAAAGGTTTGTAGCCTGTGTGCGTTCTTTCGTGGACAACTAAGTTGTTTTTTTGGGCACATCTATAGTCACAATACTGACATCTAAAAGGTTTTTCTTTCATATGAACTAGTATGTGTTTCGCTACGTTATTTTTTTGGCCTGATTTGTAATCGCAGAAAGTACACGAAAAAGGTTTTTCGCCGGAGTGTGTGCGTTCGTGGATTTTCAAAATGGCGGGCGATTGACATCTATAAGCGCATTGACTACAACTGAACTTTCCCACTTTTTCTACTAACTGATCGTTGTCTGAACACGATTTCGCGTGATGTTTCAATCCCCGTTTCGAAGGGAAAACATCGTTACACTTATAACAGATATACTGTCCTTTTATATTCATTGAAATATCTTCAGTTATTTTATTATGAACACTAGAATCATTTTCCGACTTCCCTTCAACAAAATTCTGGTTACTATATTCCGAATAGTATATTTTATTCTGATCAACAGGTTTCAAATTCTCTTTTGGTTCCTCACATTTTTCTTTCGCGCCATTTTGGCAGACATCTTGTCTTATTTTTTTATATTCGTCGATGTAGGGGCTGTTGTTTTCATACTGCCTATTGACGACTAAGTTTTGTGGATTTTCTCGAATGTTCGTGTAGTTTTGTACGTAGTTTTGTGGTCTAGAGTAGAGGTCTATGGAATTTAATGCTGGTACGTTCACGTGGGTGTTGTATACGTACATTTGGTTGTCTGGGTGAATATTTGGTTGCTGTTGTGTGTGCTCAGCCGGTAGACCTGAAATTAAGATGAAAAAGTATGATTAGCGAGTCTAAAATAAATCTTTTATTTTTTATTTGGTTTTTAATATCACTTGGTAGCTCGGTTTTAGAACGGACACTGTTGTAATACTTTTGGAGATTCGCAAAAATAATAAATTGATCGGGCCCATCTGTATGACAAAACTTTTTTCTTGCGAATTTCCAAGTCTTAGAACAAAAATTGTTCAGTAACATGGGCTGAGTTACCCCACGAGAGGTTTTGCGCATTTGGTGTTACACGTTGTTGTATATTCCGTAATTACAATAGTATAATATATTTTTTCTACAAAAGTTCTGCTTATCGCGATGGTCATTTCGTGTCCTCTTTTTTTTTGCCTACACTCTCCCACTGCTGGGCAAAGGCCTCCCCCAAGTTTTTCATGTCTTGAAACATTTATTTTCGTTCGGGGTCCGACCGTAAATTATAGTGGCCCCTGTAGTGATTGGGGTTTCGCAACAAAATCCTCGAATAAGTTGACTTGCCCGAAATCTTAAATATTTATGTATAAATGCCATTGCCAACAGCCATAAATCTAGATTGTCCAAAAATCACAATCAATTCGAATCAAATTCATATTTTTCATAAATCTTTTCATCCGAATCTCGAGGTTAATACCGTAAAATATAGGTAACTAGCACTACGCCCGCGACTTCGTCCGCGTGATTTTCGAACTTTGCCTTTGTGAGTTTCTTGAATTTTCTTTACCAAAATCTCACGGAGCCCGAGACCTTTCCAACGAATGCAAAACCGTGGAAATCGGTTCGTGCGTTCTGGAGTTTTAGCGTCAGGAAGGAAAACCCGACTTATTTTTATATAGTAGATGCCATACAGAGTTGCTTGGTAACAATAAATTAAAGATAAAAGCTGATAATGCGTAATCTCATTTATATGAAAAAAATGTAAGTAAATAGAACGACGAAATACGGCCTAGTTACCTAAAATCTTAAGCTTTAATCTACATATTATTTAATATGACGCTTGAAATCCCCGAAGGAATACGCAGAGATGTACCTAATTGTACAATACAAAAAACTTGACTTTCAAGTCAAGAGTGAACAGGTTACTTCTAGTCAAGCGTGCTTCATCGTCGACCACATCTTCGCTCACGATCACGCAAGACAATGGTTTTTTTTTTTAATGTTCAGCTCATGGCAATCTGTCCTTAAACAATAAGCCACTGTGTAGACCAACTTCTAGTTTGGTTATTTTTTAAACGGCTCCACATTAGTGCCATGAATTCACGCCGTGAATAGGGTAGTTTCCAGGGTCAAAATAATTACATTCTATTGAGTCCGTATTTTAGATTATAAAAAAATATTGGACACGTATTTTTTCTTTTTTCGATTAAACAAAAACGAACAAAGATAATAGCCTATATAAGTTACCTGTGACGTCACTCTGCGTGAAAAATGCCACGCATCGTGACGTCACACGTAACTTTAATAGGCTATATCTTTGTCATTTTTGGTCTAATTTACAAATAAAAAAATACGTGTCGCTTATTTTTGAATAATCTTAAAGACGGACTAATTACATTTTTTTAGGCAACTAGCCTATTCTCGGCACAATACCGACACTGATCGCGAAACAGGCGCGAACGTGAAAACCATCCACATTCTCGTTCGCGCCTGTTCACGGGGGTTCACGGCACTAATGTGGAGCCGGCATTAAACCTTCTCCAGAGTGTAATGAACACTTCTAAAGACCGCATGAAAATCGGTTGAGCCAAACGCGAGATACTTGTACCCGCGAACAAACATTATAGGGATTGATCGAACAAAGAACCTCCTTTGTTTTTTAATTATTTTAGGTTTGAAATTAGTTAATGCTATCACCATGCTAATGATTGACAAATCAATCTAATATCTGTATAGGAGCAATTCTTGTGTTTTTATTTATATATAATAAGGATCTCGGAAACGGCTCCAAGGATTTTCATGAAAGTTACAGATTAGGGGTTTTTCGGCTCAAGGAATCGATTTATCAGGGTTATTAGGTTCCCAAGATATAGACATTTTAAAAACCGAGCGAAGCTCGGTCAACCAGATATTTCAAAATTAAAACGAGCTATTTCACAGGCAAAATTGAGTTGTTTTTAAAGGATTCGACCAAATCTATACCAAATCATGCCGTGAAAGCAATCAAGTATTATTAAAACCAGTCGTTATGACCTTTTTATATAAATAAACATTACTTATTTAATTTTAATATATTCAACAAAGGTCGTAAAGTCATCTTTTATCTAAAACTTTTGATAATTGTGTCTGTGATTGTTACCATGGAATTGATTAAGTTTCGCGGTTTTTTTACGTCACAATACCTTTGGGGTGGACATTAGTAACTTGAGGCGTTTAAGGAAGAGTCGTGCCGAATCTCACGTGGAGAACGGTCTGGCCGAATCTCACGTGGGGTGAGGCGGTAGAACCGAATCTCGGGTAAAGGGAAGTGGTAGAGCCTAATATCACGTGCAATCAAAATCACATAATTCAACTAAGCCAATGAGGTTGGCAACGGAAAGATATTGTAGATAGCGCCACCATAGAGTAGTTCTAATCCGACCAATGACGTAGTACTATTTTGAAGTACCTATAAGATTTGAACCAATGACGATGCTTGGAACAAGCTATACTAGCGCCATTAGTTCCCCAGTTGCCATCCCCATTACAGGCACTTTTTAATTGACAAAAGACATAAGATAAAACTAGTACCAAAATAGTTATGGTGGTACAGTCCCAGTCACAAGACATAATAGCTGTGAAAGTACCGTAGATGCTCATTACAATGCGTAGATCTCTATGGAGGAGAACGGGCAAGAAACTCTATGGACACTTTTTTTTGGAGGGAAGCTATTGAGTCTACTATCACGTGGAGGGAAGCTGTAGAGCGAATCTCACGCAGGCAGAGGCAGTAACGCCGAATTCTGTTCGATTTTTACCATTAAATAAAAATATTTAAGCAAATAATTTGTTTTAAAATAAATCTAAAGCAAAGAACTACTGATCAACACTTTATGATAAGTTTAGCAAGGGGGCCAAGCATAATCTCACGAGATCTCACGGGGTCCGGCCCGGACCCCGTGAGATCTCGTGACCCCGAACCGTTCGGGGTCGAAAATCCAATCTCAATCAATATCACATCACGTAATTAAGGGATGACCCCTTTCCCAAATACGAAGGTACTCGCGGGACAGTATAACCAGGGTATACAAGGTGTAACGTTAATAGCGCAAAACCTCTCGTGGGGTACCTCAGCCCATGTTACTGAACAATGTTTGACAAAAACTTTTCGGAAAAAAAAATATTTTTCATACTGATGAGCTCGATCAATTTCTCATTTTGTATGATTTTTTTTTTCCAAATGTTTTTGATCAAACATTGTTCAGTTCGTTGTCTGAGTTACCCCACGAGAGGTTTTGCGCTATTAACGTTACACGTTGTATACCGCGTCTAACAGAAAATTAACCGGATATTTTGCGGTTCCTTAGCTATTTTTAAGTCGTCAAGCGATTGTGTCGTTTGACCACTGTATCTATGTAATTTTCTACCATCTTCGGAATTATATCATTACCGATTTTACTAAAAAAACAGGAAGTATTTCTGGTGACATTCCAACTCACCTCAACTGACTTGTTTGTAACGAATAATTGCAATTTTTAGGGTTCCGTAACTCAACAGAAAAAATGGAAATTTTATAGGAAATTCATGGTGTCCTTCAATAGCCCTTCACGTTCCGGGGTCACGGTAATTCGTGAGTCTTGCGATCCCCGGAAGGCTTTGGCCCTCAAAAGAGGGGGGGGCGTCACACCACACGTTGATCTAGAATAAAATATGATACGAAACTCGGTCTCGCTGTAGAAGTAAAATAAAATTCCGAAAATTGATAATTTATAGATGTTACACAACAAAACCATTGCAAACTTATATTTGTAGTTAATTTTAAACAAAATGAGTGCATACGTCAAAAAACAGTTTGTTTTAAACGGACTATTTATTTTACACATCTACAAGTTGCTACGGAACCCTGGGTGAGCGAGTCCGGCTCGCACTTGACCGGATTTTTTTTTTAAGATCATCAATTAGATCATCAATTTAATGTTTTTATCGAGAATAAATGGAAATATTACTAGTTTCTAGAACACGATGAATTCACCACTTAGTAAACTAATTATAGATGTTATACCAAGTGGCGCCAAATAAAAAACTAGTATTTATTCATATTGCACTTTTTATACAGACCAAGTCTGCGTCAATGAAATTTTATGAATTATTTATGAAAATATATTTAAATTAATTCTAGTTTTGACCAGTTTTACGGCATTGAAGTTTTAGTGAGAAAGGAGAAAATTGGATGTATGTAAGGATCATAGCAAGGCTGCGGGACTCTCATCATGTAAACGTGACCTTGGAACGTAAAGGGCTATTTAATGATCACCGTGGGTAGGAGGACTCATTTGATCATATTACAATGGGGCCGTCTATTAATCACGTGATGTTTTTTTGGCTTTTTTGTGCCCCTTAATACATGGTGAGGCTTAAGACTACCCACCTCCCTTCCAATATCATTTGTATATTTTTAGTACCTAATTAATTTTGTAACCATTTTTAAAATATTCATAAAATACACTGAGCTCCATGTGTTCTGACTAATCAGCTTAACTGTGTTCAGCTAACATAAATAAGAAATATGTTTAGCAGAAGTCAGAAGCTCGAAATTCTGACAATCAGTCTTTAACTGGGGGTATCGTATTACCCAGATACTGGATTGTGGAGATCTGACAGGCAGTCCCTCCGTGTAAACTACTGATATCCAGCTGAATAATAATATTCCACAACTATCATACAATGCCATCTAGTCCCAAGCTAAGCAGAGCTTGTGTTATGGGTACTAGAAAACTGGTAAACATACTTATATATTTCTAAATACATACATATTATAGATAAATTACACCCAGACACAGAACAAATAAATGATCGTGCTCATCACACAAATATTTGTCCTGGGTGGGAATCGAACCCACGACCTCCGGCATAACAGTCAGGGTCACTAACCAACAGGCCAGTCGAATCTGGTTCGACTGGAAGCCGACCACAATATAGTTGGGAAAAGGCTATGCAGATTATATGTAGCAGAATAAATTAAAATATTGTTTTCGAAAGGATATTTATTGGCTTTACGACTAATCTAATGAATGAATTCGATAATATTCAACATTTCCTTCACATTTACTTAAAATATTTAAATTGTGTATTTTCGAGCACGTGTAGCATATATTTACATACATTATATCTAGCCTGTAATCCCTGAAGAGTTTAGCAGAACCTTATAATTAGTTCAGAACAATAATAGTACCATTTTAAAGGTGAATTCTATTATCTTTAAATTGATACCATCATCAGCCTATAAATGTTCCCACTGCTGGGACAGGCTTCCTCTCTGTGAGAGGGAGTGGGCCATAATCCACTTCGCAGGCCCAATTCGGGTTGTTAGATGTCACATGTCTTCGAATTTTTTGGTTCTAGGACATGCCAGTTTCCTCCTACGATTTCTTTCACCGTTTTGAGAGCAGTGATGTTGAAATAAATTACACAAAGAAATGCGCCTGGCGGGTTTCGAACCCACGACTCGTTAGTCTGGGCCGATACCATTGGGCCACCACTGCCAGTCTGCCACTAAAATTGATATCAAATTCATTCAATTCACGCCATTTATTAATTACTTATGCATTTACATAATAGGGGGTGAGTTAACTGGAGAGCAATGCAGACACCACAAGCATACATTGGTACGGGGCCCTCCAGTCAAAAAACGGTCATGTTTATTTCTTAGTAAATAAAAGAGTCTATGACTGCTGGCCTTTTAGAGAGACTAAGAGTCACTCAACGAGCAATGGACAGAGCTATGCTTGGAGTTTCTTTGCGGGATGAAATCCGAAACATGGATATTCGGCGAAGAACCAGAGTCACCGACATAGCTCATAAAATTTGCAAGTTGAAGTGGCAATGGGCAGGCCACATCGCTCGTAGAACTGATAACCGATGGGGAAGAAAAGTTCTCGAGTGGCGACCACGGACCGGAAAACGCAGCGTAGGCAGGCCTCCCACGAGGTGGACCGACGACATCGTAAGGGTCGCGGGCAGCCGATGGATGCAAGTGGCGAATTGTCGTTCGGCGTGGCGGTCTAAGGGGGAGGCCTATGTTCAGCAGTGGACGTCTTCCGGCTGATGATGATGATCAAAATAAAAGAGTTGCTCTGATTTACTGACTGGTGGTCGCCGTTGTCAAGATTTTTCATTTTCTCTCTAAGTGCGAGCAGGCCCTTCAGATGCTTAGCCCAGGTCTAGGGTCCGTTTCGCCCCTACACCACTGACGCGTTATTCACGTGCAAAGCCCCTGCCAATATCTAGTATTCCACAAAAAACGTCTCCCAAGCCTTTTCCCAACTATATTGCGGCTTCCAGTCGAACCAGATGCAGCTGAATATCAGTATTTTACATGGAGCGACTGACTATCGAACCTCAACAACCCAGTAACTGGGCAATACGATACCCCCGAACCAGATACAGCTGAATATCAGTATTTTACATGGAGCGACTGACTATCGAACCTCCACAACCCAGTAACTAGGCAATACGAGAACCCATGGTAAGACTGGTTGTTAGACTTTAGAGCTTCTGACTAATAGTAACGACTGTCAAAGATCTACAAATGACAGCCGGGACCAACGGCTTTACGTGCTTTCCGAGGCACGGAGGAAACTCGCTATACAGTATGACAGATTGACAGATGGACACAGAGGTAACTCGCTATGACTGATGGTCAGCCCTCCTCAGACTAACCTCGGCAAGTGCGGCTTAACCCAGAGAATGGCCTGTACGGCTGTAATTATTTAGCCACGAGCTACAGACAAAATGGAAATATTCCATAGAAATTATCTTTTGAAATAATACGGAATATTCCATCAGACGGTGTATAAAATTTGAAACAAGTTTCAGAGCAAAAATAAAAGTTTAATATTAGAATATTTTCGAAAGGTTACGTTTGTTACTTAAAGGCTAACCTGTCCTGACTGACGGACTTGTTGTGCACTATGTGTTATTTTGGAAAAAATTGTCTAAGAGAAGGTATCTTTAATATGTTAGGTACCTTCTAATCTACTTATTTTTTTACCTAACTAGTAGTAGTAGTTGTTGTTGTTGAGGTTTTGCGCTATTAGCATTACACGTTGTATATGATGTGCATTACCATGCAAACTTCAATTGAAAATTGGTTTGAATGAGATTGAGTAATTAGTTGTTTTCTTAATACGTAATAAATCGTAAGCCGCAATTTACTTTGCAAAGTTACAACCAACTACAAGAATTTTTATATTATGTGACTTGCTACCACGGAACCCTTTATGGGCGAGTCCGACTCGCACTTGGCCGGTTTTTTTTATATTTAACTAGCTGTGCCCGCGACTTCGTTCGCGTGGATGTCAGAACTCAAGTTAAGTATTTTTTTAAACAAAGAATTATTTCTGAAATAAAGGCAGTATAGTAGCCTAAGTTACTCCTTATTATATGAGCTACTTCCTAATAGGAGTCCTGTCAAAATCGGTCCGGCCATTTCAGAGATTAGCCATTACAAACAGACAGACAGACAAAAATTATAAAAAAATATATTTTGTTGTGTACATTTAGTATTTTCATATGCATGTAGTAAAAACGGGTATTTTTCAATATTACAAACAGACTCCCAGACTCCCCAATTTTATTTATATGTAGAGATATAAATGTATAGGTAATCTTTATTTCCGCCGTTTCACCTAATTGAGAACCCCCTCCTTTTTTTGAAGTCGGTTAATAAAGTAGGTATGTAGTGGAAAATGGAACAGCATCATTCAAACCAAATTGGGCGCAATTTGATTTGACCAGAGAGCGCTCGCTGTTGCACAAAAAGCCATTTTGATAGAACTCTTGCCGAGGTATGTTTTAGGATGGTTGGGCAAGGTTTAACAGTGGTTCTCTAGGATAGGACGCAAGTGGAGTCACAAAAAAGCTTAAAAATTTAAGGTAAGTAATAAAACGAGCGCGGGCATGCGGGCAACGAGTAAAGGGCAACACGCTGCCCGACCATGGACCATGCCCGGGTCGACGGCGCGTTGTGTCCCACGCGCACCTCAAAGAGCGTCAGCATAATGACGGGGCCCCCCTCTCAGAGGGCCAAAGAGTGCCGGGGACGGCGGGATTATTTCCTTACCGTGACACCGGAACATAAAGGGCTATTAAAGGACACTGTGGATTTTAGTCAGAAGTCTGACAGTCCCACCCGCCCTGCCCGGGGTGGGAGGACTCATTAGAAGATTTTACCACGCTAAAAAAAAAAAAAAAAAAAATACTAAAATGCGAACCTATCTGTAATAAAAAAAAGCACTCACCATTCAAATTCCCAACACTATTAATGGCCGGATTGATATTATCATAAAAGTAGCCATCGTCTTCTTGCTCCGCCTTGATATGAAACGGCATGGGCAGCATATGTTCACCATGGTCCAACCGTTCATGTCCATGCACATTCATCGTAGACCCCACCAAACGTTGGCCCAAATTCGGATCCAACATATGTCCGTCCTGCACGCATTGAACAACCATAGGAGTTCTCCGTGCCTCTTCCTGGCTTAAAATCTCCTGCTCCATATTTGCCCGGCTTAAATGATGTGACAAATCAATCTCATGGCTTAAATCATGAGGAATATCTGCTCTTAAGTCATTTATTCGGCTCAAATCTGCATTCAAATTTTCATTTAAATTTTGCGCTAGCTGACTCAAGTTTTGCAACTCTAAATCGCTACTTAACGATCTTGCTAATGACAAATCTAAGTTTCTACTTAAGTTTTGACCGAGTAAGTCATCGTGCCTGTTTAGATTCTGAGGTAGCTCGCTTAGATTGTGTACGAGATCCAATTCTGATGTCAAATTCCGTTGTAAATGAGCCGGGATGTCATTGAAGTTAAGGTTACGTGGCAAGTGATTTGTTTTCAACATTAATGAAGACATTTGTCGCGGGGAAAGGGGCAGTTGAAAGTTGTGTACGATGGAGTTCGCGACTGATGTTTGCATTGCTTGGTGGAGCTGTTCTACGGATAGCGGAGAATGCTGGTAATCGGTTGGTTCCAGCTGATGGGATTTCTGGAGCTGTGGAAGATGAGAGAGAGAATATAGTTATTTTCTATAACGAAGTAATTAATTGCTAAAAGGGAAAAACCAGAATACATCACTGAAACATCAAACCGGATAGGAGTAGGACGGCTGGTATGTATACCATATTAATCATTTCTTTAGAACTTTCACACAGTTGGGACATAGGCTTCTTCTAGTAATTGTCAAAGGCACAATTGGTGCATTGGCTGGGCGATGAACTGCTGGGCAGGGTGTTGCAGGTGCAATACCCGCACTCAACAATCTTCCATTTTTTTAATCTGTAACTTCCGTGAAGTAAACAAAATACAAAATCAAAAAAGTTCTTAATGCTAATGACTGAAAAAAAAAACATTTTAAGATAAAAAATACTTTTTGAAAACCATTCTCTTGTCTTTGCTTGCATTTCAAGCAAGTTTCAAAACTTGATTGATTGACCTTGAACTTGTTTGTTTCAAAACATAATGGAGTCAAGGACAACTTAGATTTTTTTTGGTTAAATTAAATCCTTTAATTTTTCTAAAAAGTATTAAAAAAACAGTTGAACAATTTTAATGGCTTTCACATTTTTAGTTTTTTAAAGAAAGTTATGATTAGGAAAGTGAAATTTAATGATTATTAGTAAAAAATATATGAAGAATGTCTCCTTAACAATTAATGAAGAAAACAATTACTTTTAAGTATTATTATCTTAGTAATTGATCCATAATTTACATTTTGTTTACATTGTCATCAAACCACATTTTTGTAATGAATGAAAAACTTCATGAGTCCACACTAAAAATAACAAAACATAATATTGGCGGCAAAAAAAAACTAGAATACATCAGCCGGGAACCAAACCCGGAACTACAGTCACGTTATCAACACTTTTTATGTAAAAAACGAACGAATTTTGAATTAAAACAAACATTTGCTAATTAACTTACACTTTCAAGATAAAGCTTGTAGTTATCATCGTCGATGACATTCTGATCTTCTCTTTTCACGAAATCCATGTTTTAACACGATTATGAACCGTAAAAATGATAAAACAATTAATTTCAGTCCCGATCCATACTAAGTTCCTAACCTAACTAAACACTGAATTAGATGACTTAAAATATACACTTAAACTACGTGAAAATACGTAAATAACACTGTTTATTGCTAATCACATGACTATAAACTAAAAATGTTAAAGGAATTGTTGAAATAAAAGTGTAAAAAAGACTTTTTCGTTTCCTTTCAGATTGCTTGAACTACGAAAGAAAGGAAGCTATGTATAGACAAGTAGAGTTGCCGTCAACGAACATCTGTCGGGGATACACTCGGCAAATTCAATTTACCCACAGTTCTATGGCGGTTACCGGTTTTTATGGTTATTTTTTATGTGAGTGTTCTAAGACGGAACAACAGTTTATTCAAGTAGTGAAAAGATTGGATTACAATTTTATTCTTACGATGTTTTGTGGGTTTGGAGTTTCTCGCGTTATGTAGATCATCATTGTATTAAAATTGACGTTCAGAGCGCGGTGCAGCAAGGAGTTTACATACCATACCACATTGCTAATTATATTTAGGTTCTAGAAATTAGAATGATCTGAAACTCATGTTTTATAATAACACGTTTTTTTAACTTGACCTGTTATTACTATGTATCTGTTTGCGGGTAATGGAATATTTCATTGGAATATTTTTCTACTTAAAAAAACTACAGACTTCAACAAATACAAACAAGTTAAAAATAACTTTTCTTTCGGAAGTGGCTTTGTTTTTTTTTATTTCAATTACTTTTTGCCACCGACTACTAAACTAAACTGGGCAGTTCTGGAAATATTACATAGATACATACAGGTCGAATTGATCACCTCCTTTTTTACCCGACTGCGCCAGGACGGTTAAGTTTTTGAAGTCTGTAAAAATGCAAAGATATTTAAAAAACCTCATATTTTACGCTTGTACTATATGTATTATTTGACTTAATTAATAGTATTTTGTTTCAAAATTATTTTTCATTAATTATTTTAGTTAAGCAAGTATAATTTTTGTTTCACAATCCCTGATCGCAAAACAAAATAAATCCAATGTTTTTTTTTTTCCCCCTGAAGTTGTTAATTCAAGGTTTCAAGTTTTCATCTTTATTGGGAAGACTTTCTTTGCTATATTTTCCATCGATATGGGTAATGTTTAAGGTTTGGCAACCCTGATTCTTTTCAAAGACCAAAGGCAAAAGGACAGCTTTATTTATTTTACGTTCAGAAATTATAGCTTTTATTCACCAAAAAATAATAAATGATCTCCTAATTTTGTTATTTATTAATTTCAGCAGTGTTTGTTAGAAATAAATACTCTAAGGTTCTATTACAGAAAAATAATTTATTTGACATTTATTTCACGGCAAGACGACGGCAATCACCAATCAGTCATTGTTGAACTTTTTTTGGTTTGTATATTTTTTTGACCTTCAGAAAAACTGTCAACTTTTCTTGATGGTTTTCGCAAGATTATTTTTGAAGTCCTACTTTACCCATTTACATCCGAAATACAATAAATTTACGGTATTTAACTTCACAACTATACAACGCACGTAAGCTTTTCTATTATTTCCTATAATTCTTGACATTTACGACAAGGTTTGTTCAAAAAGTTCGGTCTAACCTGAGTTGCGCTTCACAACTCGGATTAGGTCCGATATTATATCCTTTTTTCTGAGATATTTGTTTATTCAGCTGGAAATTACGATGTTTTTCTGCAATCTTATCAGCTAAGCTCTATAATACATTATTCCTTGAACTTTTTTTTGTCCCTGTTTATTACCTACCGGTAATTTTTTAACTGCTATAACTTATCATTTACCCACGTAAAGTTTTAATTACGCATTTAATAACGACGCTTAAATAATAGCAACAATAAGGGATGCATGTTGAGTTGAGAACCTCCACCCTAAATATTTAATATTATTGTATTTTGCAATATTTATGCAAGTTGGCAACAGATAAACAACAGAAAAACTCTAGAACAGTTTATGAGATACAGCCCGGTGACAGACAGACTAACAGAAAGATGGATAGCACAGTCTTAAGGTCAACTCGGCGAAGACTGTCTGGCAGGTAGGACCGTAGAATAAGCAATACAACCAGGTCTGCATAACCACAGCCAGAAAACCCGAACTACAAAAAAAATAGTTTTAACAGTTAAAATGAACCATTTTTTCATTTAATTGCTGTGGTTATTCAGATTTTGTTTATTGCTTATCGACGGGCCTACCCGCCGGATGGTCTTCGCCGAGTTGACTATAATGATACATTCCCATTTAACTCTTGGGGAACCGTTTCACGCTTCTCGTTTTGTCCTGGTTTCCAAATTTTAGAGATGGCAACCCTACATGAGACGAGAGTTTGGTCAGTTGGATGTCTTAGTTTCATAACATAACATACTTAAAATAAATATTTCAGTTACTTCAACAAAAATATTATGTCGAAGACAGCATTAGTTATCCTGGCCAAGGGTGCCGAGGAGATGGAGACGGTCATCACCGTGGACATGCTTAGGAGGGCAGGTGTAAGTAGCATCTCCTTTTCAATCACCTTATTTTAAAATTGACCTTATAATTTACCAGAATAAAGATGAAATTGCATTGGTGTACGGGACTAATGATTGCTTTGGAGAAGTCAATCAAGCAAACATGAATAAAATTAATCAATTGCTACTTCTGTATGTTAGTATTGGACTCAATCTTTGTGGGTTTTTTGCTGGACTTAGTATTTTACTCTTATTGGTCCGAAACGTTACGTAAACCAAAATTACAGCCGCACAGGCTGATCTACCTGGTTAATCCGGTTGATATTGGTCTGTGGATGGTTGACCACCTGTCATAACGAGTTTCCTCCGTGACTCGTAAAGCTGTTGGTCCCGGCTGTCATTAGTAGATCTTTGACAGTCGTTACTGTTACTCAGAAGCTCTAAAAAGTCACAACCAGTCTTAGCATCGTATTACTTAGTACCTAACTGTGTTGTGAGGTGTGAGGCCCGATAGTCAGTCGCTCCATATAAAATACTGATATCCAGCTGCATCTGGTTCGACTGGAAGCTGACTGCAATATAGTTGGGAAAAGGCAGGCAGATGATGATGGTCTTATATTTCAGGTGACAGTCACAATGGCTGGACTAGATGGCAAGGAGCCCGTGTTGTGTTCCAGATCAGTTACCCTGGTTCCTGATGAGGCCTTGGAAACCGCTATTGCAGGAAATAAATTGTTTGACGCTGTAAGTATGGACATAGCAGGGCCATAGCTACTGCCGTATTAGTTGTACCAATGAGACGGGGCTCCTAATTATAAAAGGCCCCCGTCCCACCCGCAAGCAAAATACGCGCATATGACGTGGAGTTGCGGATACCAGCCCGTTATACAATACAATATTTAAGGCCCTGACAACTGAAATAAAAAATAATATTAAAACTTATTCCAGTTCAAAACCTCCAATTAATGTCAAACAAAAACACACACACACACACGTCACAGAATGTAGCTCAATTTTCAAAATGATTATAGTTGCTATAAGTAATAATCGAGCTTTTTAAAATATAATAAAGCTACACTCTGTCGATTAGTATGAATTTTCTTGCTCCCTTCTAAATTGTCTTAAAGGCATCAGTAAGCAGATAACTACAAAATGGCTTAAAAAAAGTAGGTTACCAGTAACTGTATGTTTGTTGTATGTTTGTCTGCGATTATCTCGCGTTTAGCTGAACGGATTTTGATGCGGATTTTAGAAAAGTGTTTGATACTTTTTGAAGAAGTTTTTAGTTGATAACAATAATGGATATCCCATGAAGTTTCCCGCATGCAACCGTTTTCGCTTACCACAAACACACAGGTTGAACTGAGAACCTCCCTTCTTTTTCTAAGTTAAAAATAATCATTGTTAATAACCGAGTCTATTTTTCCCAGGTAATCCTGCCCGGTGGACTTGAAGGAGCAGATCGCCTCTCCAAGTCAGCGGCAGTGGGTGAAATCTTGAAGAACCACGAGAAGAGTGATAAGATTCTAGCTGCTATTTGTGCTGGTAAGTTACCATCTTCTAAATATAATATAACTCAAAGGTGACTGACTGACATTGTGATCCATCAACGCACAGCCCAAACCACTGGATGGATCGGGCTGAAATTTGGCATGCAGGTAGATGTTATGACGTAGGCCTCCGCTAAGAAAGGATTTTGATCAATTCTATCCCCAGGGATAAAAGGGGAGATGAAAGTTTGGATGAAACTTTGTCAATTATATCAAAAATACATTTAAAAAAAAAAACTTTGCCCCACACTAAAATTTCTCCTGTGTCATGGGTGCGTTTACAAACATAGAAACTCACATACACAAACACACAGACCCGGAAAGACTACTTGGAGGTCATACAAATATTTATTCCGTGCGGGAACCGAACCCGCGACACGCTGTGCAGCAGTTGATTGCTCAGCCACTGCTACCAACCGTGCCTTCAACAACAAAATTATTTTATTGATGCTATAAACTAGCTTATATTCTTTTCCACATCTTCCAGCCCCAACAGTGTTCGTAGCCCACGGTATAGCCCAAAACAAGAAGGTAACCTCATACCCCACGACTAAGGACAAGATACCTGCTGACAACTACACCTATGTGGAGGGCGTCAGGGTGGTAGTGGATGGGAACGTCGTTACTAGCAGGGTGAGTACTTTAATACTGGGAAGGAGGAATGCTGGTGAAGGAGGAGGAGGAACACGTGAAGGAGAAGGAGGAACACGTGAAGGAGTAGGAGGAACACGTGAAGGAGAAGGAGGAACACGTGAAGGAGGAGGTGGAACACGTGAAGGAGGAGGAGGAATGTGTGAGGGTTAGCTCATCCTTCACTTCCAGCCACCGCGGGAGACGCGTCAGGGGTTGGACGGGGCGGAGTGATTTCTGATGCGGGTGGCGAGTAATGGGTAGCTCGCCGACCAATCAAGGACCCTGGTCGAAGACGCGCCTAATGGAGCTTTCAGCAAACTGATGGGGCTCTTATACTGCCTCTTTAAGGAAAGAGGCACATCTGCGCAAAAATGCAAATAAAAATAAACCTTACTAACTAAAAAAGGCGTATCTACTAAGGTTTATTTTTCCCTGTTCGCTTTTCTCCAGTTGTGCCTTTTTTACTTAAGGCGACAGTTCAAATGCCTGCCTGGACTGTCTCAAAAGCACTCTGTGGAACGCAAAGGGCAACAAAGAAACAGGGAACACGAGGAGGGGGACGGGAGGGAGGGGGGTTTGAGTGGGCGAAGCCTCTGACAAAGGCTAGTCCTTAATAATTATGAGATTAAAAAAGTGCCTCTATTCTATAGTTATTCGTCTAACTTTATTTCCCAATATCTGGTTGGCCGAGCTTCGCTCGGTTTTAAAATGTCTATATCTTTGGAACCGAGCTTTTCCCGAACCTGGGACCTTGATAAATCGATTCCTTGAGCCGAAAAACCCCTAATCTGTAACTTTCATGAAAATACTTGGAGCCGTTTCCGAGATAAATAAATATACAAGCATTGCTTGTTTAAAGATATTAGATAATTTGATCTTTATTAGTGACACTATCAAATGGCGTAATAAATAATACAGTATTTTTTTCTTACCTTCCAGGGCCCCGGCACAGCATACTGGTTCGGTTTGTCCCTGATCGAGATGCTTCAAGGAAAAGATGAAGCCAACAAAGTTGAAAAGGGCATGATCATCTCCTGTTACTAAGATCTGAAGCGAATTTATGTCTCATTCGTCCCACTGTAATGTCAAGGGGGCAGATGGGAAATATAGTTTTAATGAACCCGCTACAGTTGGCACACTTGGTTCCTCGTCTAGTATAAGCTAGGGGGATAAAATTAATTATTCGCGTCGGCATTTAATTATATTTAATGACATGAAATGAAATGATATTTATTTTTGCAAGTAGGTTTTATCAACACTTTTAAACGTCGTCTTTTTACAAACTAGATGAGGTCGGTGTTTCGTACCTGACTACTCTGAGAAGAAACAGCCGAAAAAACTCAGAGGTCACTGTCAAAGTCCAGACATTAAATTGGTAGTCATTCGAGGGCCATGTAGGTTAACGTCTGAGATGGTCTTTTGAAGAAAGAACCACACAGATTTGAGTGGACCTGTCCAGATTTGTCAGTTATTGTGAAGCTTGACTCATAATTCAAGGAGCTCAACGTATTAAAAAACATTCCTACAAAACTATGAAAATGACCGCTCAAATGCCGGGGCACATGAAACTTTGCCTATGTCGTCCTCCCTTTTAAAAACAAAACACTTACCCAGGGGTAAGTGAAACTTTATTTATGCCATTCGCCCCGTTAAATTCCGACGCCAACTTCAACTGCGCGCTTTCATCAAGATATAAAACATTTTATTTTACAAGTATTGGATACGACATGTTTTTATGTATTTGAGCAACGTTAATATTGCGTACAATTTGTATAATAATAAAATGCGTTATACCTTGGTGAAAACAAGGAGTAACTAACTGAAACAACTTTTTCCCATCTACCCCCTTAGCGGGACAGGCAACGTAATTCACGCATAAAATAGGCGCGTAACAAGGCGGCTTGTAGGGATATACTACAATACATGTACCCAGTGAATTTAATCTGTTTTCAATTCGTAGTTGACTAAGTTTAATTTGAAGGGTCTAAATTGTTATGTTTTTTTATTGAGTAATATGATTTTTACTTTTGAATAAAGTGCTTATCTTGAATATTATTATATTTGTTTTTATTTAAAACTGTTTTGCCCCTCAGTCTCAATTTATTTCCTCAAAAGTGGGAATGTGGCGCTCGGGAACTCAAGGGTCCTTTTTTATCGTACGGAACCATAAAAATACGTGGCAAAATAGTAGTTTATGGAACTGTTACATAATGAGGGGTATAAAGTATCACACGAGTGTATAATACCTATAACTACCTAGTTATGTGCAGTTTCATACACTACTTTATTTACTCCCATTGAACACGAACAATCTATATTATACATAATTATAATAAAACGGTAGAAAAGTAATTTCTGAACATTAAAAAACTCAAAAACTATAGCCAGGGTGTTAAAGGACAACCAATAGAACCCATTTCTAGCATTTTTAGAATTTTTGTCTGTTTTTATTTGTGCGGGCATCACGTAAAATGTACGAAAGTTATGCAGATAACTTTAATACACAACGACTGACCGTAACTTGAAGTAACATTTAGTTTTTGTTCCATTGAAATCGGTTCAGTCTATCAAAAGATATTTAAATGTAAAGTGTTCCAAAAGTACCGAGATGCGCAGTTCAGCAGCGCGATCTAGCTTCGACTAGAAAAACTACATATTCAAATAACAAATCATAAACAAGAATGGTATGGAGTGGTGTGGAGTAGAGTGGAATGGCATGGAATGGAATGGGATAGGATGGAACAGAATAGAACAATCATTGCATAGAGTAGGCATTAGAAAAATGGCCATTGGTCATACAAAAACCTGGAATAAAGATGTTTAATCATATCCGACAAGTTTATAAAATCGTTCCAGCGACCTTTTCAAAATCTAAATCTTACCTACATAATAATGGTTGATTCCCTTTATGTCGAGTCCCGTTACGTCGAGTCGAAAACCTTCAATCTAGTACCCCTACGTCGAGTTTAGTTATCTGTCCCGTTTCTATTCCCTTTATGTCGAGTTGATTTACCACGCTTCTATTACCTTTACGTCGAGTTTAAATATATCATATTTTAGAAGTACAGTCACGTCAAATAAGGTACCCCGACAAGGACTAGGATAGTTTAGTTTTAAGGATATTATTATGAATTTCAATTTTATGGGTCCTCTGGACTTTGATTGTTTGCCTTCATGATTGGAATTGTTACTAGGAGAGATCCAAGAGCGAGCGAAGCGAGCTCGGGACTTGTGGGCACCCCGACACGGACAGGTTAGGTTCGAAGGGGATGGCGGGGTCTGAAAGACCCCGCCATCCCCTTCATGTTAGGTTACTTTAAACCATGTAAGCAGAAATAGGAGCCCCGCGAAGCGGGGCTCCGTTGAGCTTCCTTATTAGGTAATCTTCACATATACTTGTTTTAACATGTTTTTATGCCATTGGCTTTTAATTTACATCCCTGACTGTACTTGTTCACCAAACTCGACATAAAGGTAATAGAAAGCGTAAAATATCAATACTTTGGAGAACAATAGACTTCCAGACTCGACGTAACGGGACTCGACGTAAAGGGAATAAATCATAATAATAAGCTGCTACAGAGACATTATTTGTAGGCGTTAAGTCTAGACAATGTCTAAACTTTAAAAGAGACAGTGACCTCTTGAGTATGTTTCGGCTATTTCTTTTCGGAAATATTGTTTTCTACAGTTTAAACATCGCCATAGGACGATAGAAATCTTCTTACATTCTGTAATTTTGTCGATTTTTCCGTAGACAAAACTATTTCTACGTCGCCATAGAACATAGATTATTTTGAAGATAGTGTTTTTGGAATAAAACAAAACTTTTCAATTAATACTTATATTTGGGTACAAAGATTACACATTTAATATTAACGCTAAATAAATTATATAAAAAAGTTAAATGCAACACAAGCCTGAGAGAACATAGTCTTTAAAAACCTCGTTTTCTGAAAATTTTCCAATCCGAACCATTTATTTTTTGTGGTTAAAAGTCATCAAATGAGTCCTCCCGCTATAGGTGGAATGGAAGGGACTACCAGACTCTTAGGGCGGCCACATACATCAGTTTTTTCCGTTCGGAATTCGAAATGATGAATGAAATGTTCAAACATTCAACACATACAAAACATGCACACACATTTGTATAATTCACTGTGTTCGGATAGAAAACGGATCAGGTTTCCTGATCAGGAAAACTGATGTATGTGGCCGCCCTTACTGACCTAAATCCACACTGTAACTTCCGTTGCCCTTCTACTTTCCAATGCCACGGTATTACGATAGCCCCACGTCTCTGGTAGACCCGTTAGATCCCGTCTCAGTTTGTTGACAGCTTCTAGAGACGCGCGAGGAATACGGAGAGTCGTCAACTCGGGCCTGGAACTTTATCGGACGGCAAGTAAATTTACTCGTCGTCCTAGAGAACTGTAGCTAGCTTATAATGTACCTTTAGAAGAACTGGCTAGTTTTAGCTTCATAGAACCAAGAAATGGGGAAGGCAAGTCAAAGCTAATTGTAGATGGCGCCACCATAGCTTAGTCCTAATCCGCCCAATGACGTAGTAGGTACTATTTTGAAGTACCTTTAAGATTTGAACCAATGACGATGCTAGGAACAAGCTATACTAGCGCCATTAGTTCCCCAGTTGCCATCCCCATTGTTTTTATTCGTTGAGTTTCAGAAAACGAGGTTTTTTAGCACACAATACAATAATACAATTTAATTTACACACTCATTAATACAATTTAAATATTTTCTATTCGCCTAACAGTTAATTCTGCGTTGTGACTTAGTAATTTAAAATACCAATAAAATTAATTCAGACTTTTATAATTTTAAAACAAATTGACATAGCAATTTTCACAAAATTAGGCAATATCGTTCAGTAGAAGCCCACAAAGTAATAAGAGTCTAAATATGTAGGGCAGACCCCACGTCAGTGGTAACGAAACCAGAATAAAATTGCCGACATAAAAACAATGCTTTGATTTTTTTTACACCTTTTTGTGTTTAAAACTGTTTCTTTAATGAAAAATAAACAGGTTAATATTATACTGAAGCGACACACAGAAAATACCAAAAAAGGTACTATCTTATGTTGCATTCTGAATTAACAAGACCCACATAGGTATTTTTTTATCGTGGAAAAATTATCAAAGAGTCCTCCCAGTCAGGCGAGACTACTGACTAAAATCCACGATGTCCTTCAATAGCCCTTTACGTTACAGGGTCACAGTTACTTGATAAGACAGGCCCGCAAACCCCAACTGTGGGGTGCCTTCATTTTTTACAATACTTTCTGCTTCTTCCCAGCCAGGTCTACAATTCTGTTTGGATTATTATCGAGAAGTCTTGAACAAGTTTTCAGGGTGCCTCATACACCAAAGATGTCTGGCGACTAAAGTCATAATAGTTTTTTTTTTCATTTGTTGGAAAAAGACGCAGAGTTACTGACGTTCGGTCTCCTGGACCACTTTGATACATAATACAAAAACTTATGAGTATTCGAATCAATACAAAATTAACCTAAAAACAGTCTATTACAATGAGATTCCTATAAAATTCAGGAACACAACTATTTGGCAAGTTATAATACTAAAAATGATTTAATATAATATTATTATTGACTTATTGTATTTTTTTACTACATAAATAATTATAAGGGTCTAAGGAGTACATTAACTCTTGGTAGGGTCGGCAGAATTTGATAAACGGCCCAAAGGTTGCCGATCGGCATCCAGTCTACTGTACGATCATATGTATATTCGGTTATATGCCGATCAGCAAATATTTTTCGGTATTTTTCTTTACGTCGCCTCGGTTCTACACATTTTTTTTCGGTATTTTTCCCGAAAGATTTTAACATCTTTTTGTGCACAATAAAGCCGACCCGAGTATTTTTTTTGAACCGTAAAACTTCAATGCTTAAAGTAAACATGCTATCACTTTCTCGCTAGTACAATAAGAAAGAGATGTTATCAATAACTACTGATTTCTAATGTTTTACAAAATTATGCCCTATTTTTTTAAGCCCTAGTTGTATGATAAATATTTATAATGAGATACAAAGTCTTTTGATAAATTAAACTTAACAACCCTTTCCCATAAAGTTCAAAATCTATTGAAGATTACAGAGCGTTTTCGTTTGTTCCGTTCGCTTACGCTCAGCAGTCTTCAATGGATTTTCAACTTTATTTACTTGAATAAGAAGTTGAAAATATATTAGACTCTTGAGCGTTTACGTTTATTGCTTGCTGTTTGTCAAAAGTACTGTTTCAAGTCAATACTTTTATGGCCAGAGCCTGTAGCCGAACGGCAAACAACAATCGTTAACGTTCAGCAGTCGCTAATACATTTCCAACTTTATATCCCATCGCATAAAGTTGAAAATCTAGTAAAGACTGCTGAGCGATAGCAAACGAAACAAACGAAAACGATCTGTAATCTTTGATAGATTTTCAACTTTATCTAATGGGGTATAAAGTTGAAAATGTATTAGCGACTGTTGAACGTTAGCGAATATTGCTTGCCATTTGGCTATAGGCCAGTTCGAGTCTATAGTCTAAACGGTGAGCAGAACGACGTTCGAGGCGAATAAGACATTAATTACTTTGTAAGCACGCGAATTCGCTACTGGCGGAGCCTCGTGGAGTGTTTCAAACAACGACGATATAATACTAGACTCCTAATAACAGGGGACCGATGTCTGTCAACACATTAGGCAAAAAAGTCTTATATCCGTCTCATTTCGACCACTCCTTTGAGCCGTAAACATACGTTGAGACAGAACAGACCTTGAGTTAGCCAATCACAACGCAGTACCCCGTCCCCCTCGCTTACGTAGTACCTCAGCGAGTTGACAGAATAGTTTTTGTTCCTTAGATCGTGTATGCGGAGTCTAGTATTATATCGTCGTTGGTTTCAAACAATTGATCACCCCGCCCTATTACAACGCTCACCGCGACATTTCTGAACGTTTCAAGACTCATACAAAACACACATAAGTTTCTACAAGACATATTTCTTCGAAAATGACTTCTATATTATATGACTAATGTTAAATATATTTCAACGGAAACATCTTGTATGCTTCGTCATCTGCTGGTTTAAGTAAGGATTTGGAAATGAGGTTAAGTTCATAATGAGTATGTTAATCAAATAAATTCATAATAGTTTCGTGGAATTAAACCACAAAATATTACCTCTTCTTTTTGGTTTCACAGTCGGGTTAATAACTGCAAAAGTCTTTAATTATTACAGCCGCACAGGCCGATCTTTCAAGTAAGTGTCGCCGCACACGAGCCACTCGCGAGTTTTCATTAAAATCGGCTTCGACACTCCTTTATGTATTTTTCATAATCCTTATAGTTTTGAATTTAGGAATCAACGCGTAGTTGGAAAAATCAAAAATGTATTATGCTCTACCTACATAGCAAGAACAACTTTTACATTTTAAGATAGATTATTATTTATCTATGGGGTGACTGGTAATTAGTGTACGATACTTAAACACGTGATTGTGCTCATGATAACAAACAATTTTATTATGGGAGCAAAGGCGAAATCGTGAAAAAAATACCAGCTGTTCAGTACATTAAGCAAACATAAATGTACTGAGCAGCTGATTTTTTATTGAGTTTTCAGGTTTGTTCCCATAGTCCCCATATCCTACACTAATTACCAGTCACCCTATATAAGGGCGCTCCCACACCGCGAGCATTCACCTGTAATGTAACGTTACAGATTCGAACATACGAAGACAATAGAGCATCAAATTGCGCACTTTTGTGTTACATTACACTCTAGAACCTAAAGTTAAAATTCTATTGAGTCTTATAAAACAGCAATATAGAAAAAGACCGCAGAAATATACTTAACATAAAATCATGACAGTATAACTTACACTACGTTCTAAAAATTACCAGTTATCAAGAAAGTCGTATCCAGTCTTCGGAACTGAGTCTGTTAAAGTCTCCGTTGATTGAAAGTCGGTGCCCGAAGACGCTTGACTAGAAGACAGAAGGCCCCGATTCTCTTCTGAGATGTCTGGAAGTCGGAAAAAACTTTATTTACTCATCATCTGCCTGCCTTTTCCCAACTATGTTGTGGTCGGCTTCCAGTCGAACCAGATGCAGGTGAATATCAGTATTTTACATGGAGCGACTGACTATCGGACCTCCACAACCCAGTAACTAGGGAATACGATAACAACGATAACCATGGGACCATGCCCAGATCGACGGCGCGTCATTTTCCACGCGCGCCTAAGGGTGCTCCCACATCTATCGACGCGGAATCGGATTTTTCCGTCGCTTTTTTCCGGATTTTTCGGTCTAGCAAATGGCAGTTCTAAGCGACAGAAAGAGAAGGGCGACGGAAAAATCCGATTCCGCGTCGATAGATGTGGGAGCACCCTTAAAAGCTGTCAGCTATCCGGTGAACCGCCAATACACCTAGGTTTAACCGTAACATAATACATTTCAATGGACGTGCCTGAAGAAAGATATGATAATTGATACCTATATGTGTATATGAAAATAATAATAGAACAAATAAAATTTTAGTAATGTTTTAATGCCGTTGGGTTTTAATTTATATCCCGGACTGTACATGTTCACCGTACAAATAAATAATGGTTTATTGTCTCAAGCAATAAGATAATTTTACATGAGTCGTGTTTGGAGCCCACTTTGAGGCAAACAATGCCTGTATTAGAGGACTCCGCTCTTTCATACAATTATTATTGTTACATATAAACTATAAGGAATGCAGTGTAATGTGCGTGATGTGATGAGATGGGTGATATGTGGGGTGTGTGGTGAGGTATGTTTGTACCATAACTCGACATAAAGGTAATAGAAAGCTTTAAATAACTTTCAATATTTTGGAGAACAATAGACTTCCAGCCTCGACATAACGGGACTCGACATAAAAAGGATAAATCGAAGAAACGACGATGCGTCATTTAAAAGTATGCTAAACAGCGCCAACTATTTCCGTGTTTGATTTCCGTTTACCTATTCAGTTAAGCCGAAGAGTACTCTGTGGTTAAGCTATCTAGCTAACCAGTGGCTTTGTTCGCTTGGATATCTGTAATAGCCATGATGACCTTACTTCTATCTTAATAAGGCTTGTTTTTGAATGCCTAGCAGTAAAAGTACGGTAGTTATATTAAAACAAAAACTCTAAATACAGGGTGAATTTTTCAACTGGGCGTGGATGGCTATCTCCGAAACTATGAGGAATATCGAAAAACGGTGAAAGGAGTCTCGAGGCCGATTTTGACGAAAACTAAAACTGCATTATTAGATTTTCGAAAAATCGATAATCCTGACCAGGAATCGAACCCGCTGATTTTGGAAAAAAAATCACACCCTGTGTTATTACACCATTTAATAGTGTTGTTAACAAGGATCAAATTCTGGGAAGTAACCATATACGACAAACTTAAGGGAATAGTTATTTTTTTATAAAATTGCGTTTTTCTGTGTCACTTTACTCCTACTGAGCCATATTCATTCAAAATTATAAAATTTCATTGTTTTCAATGTAAAACTGGATTTGACGTCTCAATAATCCCACTGCATTCAGCAATAATAAATGATTGAGTTGAATAAAAAATAGCAATGTTTCAAAGAAGAAACGGTAAACTTATGTTTCGAATTAAGTCATTGCTTTGAAGATTGATCAGTTTTTTTTTAATTATACCTTTTCCTTAAGTTTGCCGTTTATGATTACTTCACAGAATTTTATCCTTACCAGCAACACTATTAAATGGTGTAATAATACAGGGTGCGATTTTTTTTCCAAAATCAGCGGGTTCGATTCCTGGCTAAGATGATTGATTTTTCTAAAATCCAATGATGCAGTTTTAGTTTTCGTCAAAATCGGCCTCGAGACACCTTTCAACGTTTTTTGATATTCTTCATAGTTTCGGAAATAGCCATCCACGCCCAGTTGAAAAATTCACCCTGTATATGCCAAACTGATTAATGCTCGCCAAATTGAGTATCATAAAGTAAGTATTAATGTAGAAATTGCCTTATTTTCTGTAATAACAAAAAAGACCTTAGCAGGGTCGCTGATGCGGGTAAAGTAAAGGGCAACTCGCTGTCCGACTATGGACCATGACCGGGTCGACGGTGCGTTGTGTTCCACGCGCGCCTCAAAGAGCGTCAGCATGATGACGGGGCCCCCCTCTAGAGGGCCAAAGCCTGGGGTCGTGGGACTTATTTCATTACCGTTACCTCGGAACATAAAGGGCTATTGAAGGACACCGTGGATTTTAGTCAGTACGAGTCTGACAGTCCCTCCCGCCCTGCCTGGGGTAGGGAAGAATTATTTGATGATTTTACCACGCTAAAAAAAACAACCTACATGTGAACCGAAAACAATAAATATTGACAGAACACATACCCTATCACCAGCCGACATGTCTTTAGCAAAATAAAAACAATGACACACAATGAAACAAAATATAAACATTGGAATTAGTTTCACACAAATTAATAGGCTTATCTCAAACAAATACAGTGAGTCAATCAATACAATATGATGTTTTATAAATATAACGGCATAAAGGTTCTACAAATAGGGTTTTAATATTTCTGTGGGGGTATATGACAGCCCTCGTATTTATGCGCCATTTTTAACGTAGGCGTTGAGTAAAACCAAAGACATTTAACTATATACAGCAATAGACGGGACATCATGAAGAAAGTTGTGATCCAAAACTTTTTACCACTAGGTAAAAAGTCGCTCAGTCTAGTAGTCGCGTTGCTATGCAACGCTAGATAGTGCTGCTGACGCACGGCATCAAGTAAAACCGTATGACTCTGAACAAAAGTCATCATCTGCCTGCCTTTTCTCTCAACTATATTGTGGTCGGCTTCCAGTCGATCCAGATGCAGCTGAATATCAGTATTTTACACCTCCACAACACAGTAGCTGGGCAACACGATAATCCATCCTGCCTAACAGCTTCTGAATAACAATAACGACTTTTTTTTAATGGGACAAACCCACCACGCTATCCCAACCACTGCAACTCCTGAAAGTCAGAATCAACAGTGGCAACCACCAGAAAAGCGGCGAGACAATTAAGGTCGACGTGTCCCGGAGAATGAATTTACCTGTCTTCGATCCTGCACGAAATTAATCAGAAAAGAATAGTGGAGGAGTAGGAAAAATATGTTTCCACTTAACAATATCGACTGTCAAAGATCTACAAATGACAGTCGGGACCAACGGCTTTACGTGCTTTCCGAGGCACGGAGGAAACTCGCTATGACAGATGGTCACCCATCCACAGACCAACCTCAGCAAGCGCAGCTTAAAGTGCTAAGCCCACGCTATCCTTACGACTATCACGCAATAAGCAAATGATACGAATTAACAATAATTCCACGTGCAATCCGCAAGCGTTTCCTTTATCAATATTTAATACTGTGTGCTAAGAATTAATTTTATTACGTGAACTATACTTATGCCTGCGGTTTCGGGCGCTAAGCAGTTCGAAATTGATACAGGGCAAAGACAATTAACTCTAAACGAGCAATAGACGGGATATCACGAAGAAATTTGTGATCCAAAACTTATTACCAATAGGTAAAAAGTCGCTCAGTCTAGTAGTCGCGTTGCTATGCAACGCTAGATAGTGCTACTGACGCACGACATCAACAATTTTGTATGACAATTATCCCAATGCCCGCTCTATAGTCTTTTAAATCTCTTTGATACAGGGTAACGTTTCGGGATTTAAAAGTATCCTATGGGAATAGTTAGGAAGGAGAACACTACTTTTCTTATCGTGGTAAAGTCATCAAATAAGTCCTCCCACCCAGGGCAGGCAGGGACTGTCAGACTTGTACTGACTAAAATCCACGTTGATCCTTCAATAGCCTTTTACGTTCCAGGGTGACGGTTACCTGAATAGACCGTCTCACGACCCCGGCAGGCTTTGGCCCCGTCAAATTGCTGACAGCTCTCTGAGGCGGGCGTGGAATACAACGCACCGTCGATCCGGGCATGGTTCATGCTCGGTCGGCAAGTCACCACTCGCCGCCCGCATGACCATCCAATAACTAACTTTGTCAAGTACTGCTCAGTGGTTCAAAAAGGAACCAAAAATGTAACAAACAGACTGAACTTTCGCATTTACAATATTAGTATGGACAGTACCAACTATTGTAGATCCCAAGACAGTTATACAATAAATAAATATCCTAAGTAGGCACTTTGATTATTGGATGCATGTACGCATGTTATATGTGCATTTAATCAGTTTAAAACACATTTACACGGACCTTTTTAGTTGCTGTTTGCATACGAGAATTATTGTATAATCGATTTGGCAATAGTGAGCTTCGCTTGAAAAGCCATATTATTTAAAAAAAATATTGGTCCGTTATTTTTTTTTTTGGAGGAGCTCGTGGCTAAATAATCACAGCCGCACAGGCCGATCTTCCGGGTTAAGCCGCGCTTGCCGAGGTTGGTCTGTGGATGGGTGACCATCTATCATAGCGAGTTTCCTCCGTGCCTCGGAAAGCACGTAAAGCCGTTGGTCCCGGCTGTCATTTGTAGATCTTTGACAGTCGTTACTGTTAGTCAGAAGCTCTAAAGTCTGACAACCAGTCTTACCAAGGGGTATCGTATTACCCAGTAACTGGGTTGTGGAGGTCCGACAGGCAGTCGCTCCATGTAAAATACTGATATCCAGCTGAATCTGGTTTGACTGGAAGCCGACCCCAATATAGTTGGGAAAAGGCTAGGCAGACGATGATTTTTTTTTTGTAAGCATGAGCGTTATTTCAACGCGTGTTAAGAAAACGCCGTTGAATTTTAAATATTATGTTAAAAATGCGAGTTTCAGCGGAAATTTATATGAATTGCCGTTTGTGTTCCCACTTCTGGGACACAGGCCTCCTCTCCGTGAGGAGTGGGCCATAATCCACTACGCGGGCACAGTACGGGTTGGTAGATGTCATATATCTTCGAATTTTTGTAGCTAGGACATGCCGGTTTCCTCACGATGTTTTCTATCACCGTTTTGAGAAAGTAATGCGCCTAGAGCGGTTCGAACAACTCGTAAGTAGGGACCTCAGTACATCTAAAAAAAAACTGGATATAAATAAAACAACTCACCACTACTAGATTTGACAACACTGCTCCTATAATCCTTTTCATACTTATTCTCCGCCGGCGGACTCTTGAAATTAGTCCTAAAGAAGTTTTCTGAAGAAGCCACAATCTGAGTTTGAGGTCCAAGCGACACCAGGCATTCTCGTTCCTCATCTTTCGCTTTAAAATTCCCTATAAACTTGCTTATAAACCCTGGAGATGTCACTTCCCTCTCTGGCCCCTCTTTGTAGGTATTTCTTAGGACTTCATGGGATTTTAAAGCATTTTTTAACTCTGAGACAACTTTGGAGTGGGACAAAGCAAGTTCCGACATTACTGGAGGCGGCGATGTTGGTTTTACATCTTTGGGAGCTCTGCAATCGCTCAAAATACATAGATTTAACTGGCTTTTTGTCTGATACAAGAATGGACTACTATGTTCATCTCTGTATGAAGTATTTTCATCTTGAATTAATTTTTGCCCGTGATCTCGGCCAAAGAATGACATCAAGTCGTCTTTTCGCACCGGTGGGTCGTTGATATCGAAATCTAAGGTGTCTAATAATGCGTATTTCAATGAAATATCTGGTTTTATTAGAGATTCGTTTATGATTTCAGTCTGAAAAGAAGAAATAGCTTTGATTAGTACTTGTTTGTTACTTCTAATAATGATAAAATGGAATTCATCAGCAGGAAGACGTCCACTGCTAAACATAGGCCTCCCCCTTATCCCGCCACGCCGAACGACAATTCGCCACTTGCATCCATCGGTTGCCCGCGACTCTCACGATGTTGTCGGTCCACCTAGTGCGAGGCCTAGGATCCGTCTTGCGATCCGTGGTCGCTACTCAAGAACTTTTCTTCCCCCATCAGTTATTAGTTCTACGAGCGATGTGGCCTGCCCATTGCCACTTCAACTTGGACATTTTTCGAGCTATGTCTGTGACTCTGGTTCAGAAATGGAATTGGGTGAGTCGAAGGCATGTTTACCACTTGGGAAATCTTCACACAGTGGGTGATGGTGCCTTTGTTCCAGGAGATGGCCAGCTCTACTACGGCCGGCCCGTGTGTCGAGACAACTTCGGCAAGGACCTACAGACGCCAGAAATCAACCTACCCCAGTCTATCAAATTCCAATTGAATATGACCCTTCTTTTTTAGTGATGAAAGTTGAAAAAATAATGAATGTTTACCGATTGCTGTAACTTACTGTTATCCTAACACAGGTATCTTGGGATTACTTTTTGGGCACTTAATTGTACAAATAGAGGTTAATAAACACATTTTATTTATTACTTAACCGCACCGTTCACATCTTTGCCGCTGTGAGCGTTGACATAGCGCGGGGTGGCGAGCGATAAGATCAAATGTTTGAAACACGTCATGAGACGTCGCTAGTGGCGAATCGGCGTACTTACAAAGTAATAAATGTCTTACTTCTGCTGTTCACCGCTTTGCTCACCGTTTAGACAAAAGTGAACGGGACTTGTTGAGGTCTGTATCACAAGACCTTGTTTGAGATGGTCTCAGATCAAAGAAATATCCAGATAGAACGCTCCGAACAAGCGATTGTGTCCACCAAAGCAAATACAAAATCAAATCGAATTATATTCCATATTGTTTTCTTTGTTATTGAGAACAACTTTTACAATGTTTTAAGACATGAGACATTTATGACAAAGAACAACAACGACGCGTAGCTTGGTACCTACTGTCGCGAGTTGATATTCGTTTTTGATTTTGTATTTCCTTTGGTGGACTCACTCGCGTGTTCTGAGCGCTCTATCTGCATGGTATGACAAAAGAGTTTGTGGAAGGTATGTAGGGAGGCCTTTGGTCAGAAGTGGGCCAGCAAAGGCTAAGAAAATAAATTCTTAAGAAATGAAACAAATAGTATTACTCAAGAATGTACGAATTGCACATTTATAAATTACTTGTGTTACAAATATAAACGGGAAGGAAGTGATATGCAAAATATTTATGCTAATTACGTTCAGTTTCCTGTTTGTACTTAATGCTGTGCATAGTAGTATAATCTATACTAATATTATAAAGTTGAAGAGTTTGTTTGTTTGCATGTGTAAATCTCAGGAATGGCTGGTTATTTTTTTTTTTTGTGTTGACATTCCATTTATCAAGGAAGGCTATAGGCTATATAACATCATGTTATGATCAATGGGAGCCCAGCAGTGGAGGTGAAACCATAAGGAACAAGAAGATAATAATAGCCTTTTATTGCTGAATTGCGTTTTACATTTTTTTTTCATAATAATTTATAGTATATCACGAAGTTCGTTGTGCCTCGTGGCATAGGCCTCCTCCAAGTCCTCCAACCCTTTCCATTGTGCTCTGTCCAGTGCCACTCTTGTCCAGAGCGGTCCCAATGTACCACCGTGCCGTTTAACCACCGTGTAACCGTTTCTGGTGCCATCTCTTGGATAGCAGAAAGTGACATGTTAGCTCCAAGGAACAAGAAGTTTGTAACAAAATTTGGAGTTGACTCCAAGTTCATTGTTTACTAAAATACAAAGTTTTATCTTGTGTCATTAATCACAATTTTAGTATAGACGAAGACGGCAGGTCAAAAATTAACTTTCTACTATTGCGATAGGGTTGAAAATCAATTGAAGATATATTTTGACTCATTTAGTTGATGTGCTGGTGTCCGTACCATCATCATGTCAGCCGTAGGATGTCCACTGCTGAACATAGGCCTCCCCTATAGACCTCCAATAGGACCAGATGGAAGCAGCTTGCATCCAGCGTGATCCTGTGGTCTACTCGAGATCGCCCATTGAAGTATGCAGTGATTTTATTTTAAGACTAACTTTTATTAAAATATAACATTTGTTATGTATAATTTTTTGTTATGATTTTTGTGATTCAAATTGAATCATTTCTCAAAGTATAGATTTCTCATACCATTTTAAGTAATTAATCAATTAATTAATGACCACAAGATAAGATAATTGGACATAAGAGGCCTATTATCGTTGCCAGACGCATACACAAACCATGAATCATTCATACAAAAATGTTGTACCAATAAATTTACATGCAACAAATTGAACACTATATTTGTTGAATTTCCTCACATATTACTTAACTGAAATGGTTATTAACGAGTTAATTAGGTGTCAAGGAAGTGTTTTTATACCTTTTCTTTTTCTGTGAGCGTTTCCCATATATTTTCGTAAGAAGTTTTTGCTTCGACGATATCCTCGTGAATTTTCGCTGCTAATGGATTTATAGAGCGAAAATATTCTTCAGCGTAGGATCCCAGCGCCATGTTCACAGATTTCTGATTAAAAATTACACTAATACCGTTCGATTTGTGCTATTTTTAATTTAAATCGAGTTGAGAAACACAACACATCCAATGCCTGCAGAAAATAAATACTGAATGAAAGAGTGAGACAAATGAGAATGAGCGAGACTCACGTAATCTTACGTCATGATACAATATGGCTCTGACATGGTATCAGGACAGACAAATCTATACTTTATTGCACTGAGATAACGTCCATTATTGTTGTTGTATAACAGGTCCGGTATTGCTAAATTGAATTTAGTTCCTAACAATCAGGAATACAGTTCAAAATCGAAAAATAACTATGTGCAACGAGTAAGCCATCTGGTGGTAGTTTAGAGAAACATAAATAAAGATCCTTGCACATCCCATTGACGCACGAAACAAGCAGACGTTCGAGAAAGAAAATGATTCAAAGCTGATTTCTAATTTTACCTTATTTTATTTTAAGTTTACCTTATGCTTCCACTAAGGAAGCACATTTTCTTATATACTGAAATATGTACAAAAGACTTTCGCAGTAGATTCAGGTACGGTTTTTGGTTCAGGGTTAACTTGTCAAATCTGTGACAATTCGACGATTTATCGGTTTTTGGGTGGACATTGAAATGTCAAAAAGACAAAATGGCTTACTTTAGCTTTATTTGTTTAGTGTTTTCGACATTAAAATGTAACGGTAAAACGTGAAAAGTGAACACAGTTTAATACTACGGCAACTATGTTGCACAATACAGGGACGTATGGTCCTAACGAGGCGCCTGTAAACATGGGAGCGCCCGTTAACATGACACCAATGGGTAGTCATATGAATATCGCTCATAACATTAATAATTTGAGCAAAATAGCACACCAAAGTGTCCCTGCGCCTAGCGGGCACTACAATCTCCCGGACTATGCACATTACAACCACTCTCCTATCACCATGCCACCGCAAATGACCCAATTTCCCAACTATCAACAAATGGGTTTCCAACATACTTACGTGAGTCAAAATGCAAATAATACGAACGAATTGCCATTCCCAAACGGTATGTTCCCTATGAATTTAAATATACAGAACGAGCATAACGCTAATGTGGTGAATTATGCTTACGATAAGCGAGTAATTGAGTCAGTGAGACAAGAAAGCTATAAAGACCAAAATGCTCGAAAAATGCCGTTAAATATACCTCAGATACCAAATAAAGTATATAATAAACACAGTGGCAGTAACAACGACTATCTACATAACAATATGTATGAAGAAACTCATCATAATCTAGATTTAAGCATGAAATCTCAAGAAAAACTTCAAATTAACAGCACAAGACGGAAAAACATTGAAAACACAGTGAAATTAATTGAAAATATCCTTATTCAGTCATCAAATAAACCGAGGGAAGTACCGGCAATGATTCCTTTAGTACAGAATTCTACTGTAATTACGCACACCACGAAACCATCTGATATGACAGTAGTAAAAGTTAAAGAAACTGCGAAAATAAACCACGAAGTAAATACGGACAAAATACCCGAATCTCCAGCAGACCTGACCAAGGATTCAAATAGAGGCAAGGATGAACAAAGTCAGGAAGAAGATGACACCGCTGAAGAGCAAAATGCAACAGAGAATGATAGTGATGAAGAACAAAATAATACGGAAACCGACATGCTTTCCGAAGATGAAGAGGTTAAACCTGTAGCAATAACCCAACACTTTATAAGAGAAGATGCAGCGGAAACAGAAACGAATACGGACAATAGTATTGTTATAAAGGTTGAGAAAGCAACGTGGGCTGACTCGGAGTGCTATACGCCGTTCCTGAAGGACTCTCATGGGTTTGAAAGGGATGGACAGATGAATTACAGGATTATTGAGGGTGATAGTAGTGTGGAACAAGCTGTAGCTTGTTATCGAAATGGTAATTTCCTATGATTTTCTTTTCTTGTTGTTGAATATCTAATATTATATAGAATAGTAACTTGCCTGAAACTATGCAGAATATTTAATATCTGGCTGAATCACTAGCCATTCAGTTGATTCAAAAAGTATTACATATTTTTATTTATATGAACTGGAAGAGTATGCGGCCAGAAAGTCATTGTCCACCTGAAATATTTTTTATACCTAATATCTTACCAATAAATCTAAAAAAGCTCAGTGTAGGGTGTCCACTTGCAAGGTGTACAGACCTATGTATAATCGGAGGCCACGGTTGAGCAGCGGAGGTCCTATGGCTGATATTATGATAATGTTGTATATGCTGTGACTGAGGGATCTGGGTTCATTTCCTAGATAACATTAACATACAAAATTGTGTTGAGTTTACCAGTCAGAATAAAGACTATCAATTAAAATTAAATGGTTTCAAAAGGATTTCAAGTCTTTTAGACATTTGCTTCACAACAAACTATCGCAAAGTAGAAATAATAATAATTTCTACTCAAAAGAATTTGTAAGGACTGGAATCAGCACCAAAATAATACTAAACCAACGCTAAGTATCTAATATATCCCTTTCAAAATGTCTTTCATTTGTTCTTAAAAATCAATTCAAATTCCTTTTTCAGATATAAAACCAGAAGGAGTATTTGAATGCCCGCACTGCGCACTCCTTTTCAAACATCCAAAGAGATTCTTAATCCACAATAAATGGCATACTTTCGGCCTAACACATATCAAACGGATGGAGATTGCTAAAGTAAGGGAACAGAGGAGATTTGAACGGAAAGAAGCGCGGGTCATAGAGCGAATGAATTCCAAAGATGTCACGGATATGAAGGTTGATGGAAAAACCTTTCCGTGTAAAGATTGTGACAAAGTGTTCAGTGCTAAGGGGAGCTTAAAGAATCATAGGCAGAGGTGAGTGTGATTTTGGTATATTACAGGCTTTTTTTTGTACACGGCTTCATTGTCATAGTAGTCGTAAAATAATCCCCCGCAAAACTAATATTGGGACAAAAGTTATCCCAATTGCAGTGGGATAAAAGTTATCCTACTAAAAATAGGATTACTTTTATCCTTTGTATGTAAAGGGTCTAACCCATATTAAATGTAGAGAGATCATCATCATCAAAGTAGGTAGAGGTTTGAATGAAAAGAGGTGAGGGTCATAGAGCGTATGAAATTTAAATATGCCATTAAGGCTGGCCGCACATGTATGTTACACGCAAACTATAAACATAAACGCTCAGTAGTCTTTAAAAGATTTTCAAATTTATTATCTACAGTATAAAGTTGAAAATCTATTATAGATATGAAGGTAAATAATCCTGCGCAACACTAAAATTGGGACAAAAATTATCCCAATTTTAGTGGGATAAAAGTTATCCTATTTTTAGTAGGATAACTAATAAAATATCCTATGTATGTAAAGGGCACAACGAATATAATTATAGAGAGTTTCAAACTAGCATTTCTCTGTGTATTTTGATGTATTATTCAAACGATTTATTGTCAAAATTGGTTGTGATCAAAGTCGATTGTCCCAATACTCAATTTAAAGGATTCCCTTCTATGAAATGAAATGATATTTATTTTTGCAAGTAAATATCAACATTTTTACACGTCGTCTTTTTACAAACTAAATGAGGCCGGTGTTTCTTACCTGACTACTCTGAGAAGAAACAACCGAAACAAACTCAGAGGTCACAGATTCTTTTAAAATCCAGACATTAAATTGGTAGTCATACTACGTCTAAAGCCGGCCATACACGTACCAGTATACTTGCGCAAGTATACTGTAACGTGTGTGGGAAGATATTTTATAGATTCGTAAATTACTAACTTTGTCACAATCCTGTGATTGTGCAAGTCTAGATTTGCACAAGTACAGCTTGGCTAAATACTGTAGAAAACCGGAAGTAGCCACTGTGCTGTCGCTAGCAGCACTTTGAATGATTTTATTTATTTATTTTTCACTTATTACGTTAGTTTTATGGCACAATAATAAATCTAACAAACTTGCGGTCTTTGTTTACATCAAATATCAAAGATTTTAAAACGTTGTCAGAGACAAAAAGATTAGTTCCGTTTCCATCCGTTCTGGCTAAGCTGTATAGGTATACTGGTACGTGTATGACCGGCTTAACATCCTAAATTCATTGCAGGACACACCCCACCCGCATACGCGAATGCAGGATCTGCCACAAAACCATATCGAGCTGGAGTGATCACCGGGCGCACTTGTCGACTCATACCGCGGAGTCTGGGCTCGGCTTTCAATGTAGCGAGTGTCCGAAGAGGTTCAAGTACGCTCATTCGCTGGCTAAACATTCTGATACTCATTTGGTAAGTATTGTTGCTATTTAACTACTTCTAGATAAGCGTGCTTCACCGTCGACCACATCATCGCTTACCATCAGGCGAGATAGTGGTCAAACGCGAGCATATCGCTAAAAAAAAAGTAGTTTATAGTTGAGTATTTACCAACGATATTCTAATATACAAATATGTTATACACTTACAAAACAACGGAAAAAAATGTTCCGCGCCGAGCGGCAGCACACATACACACTTTTTTATTCACACATTACATTTCACTACAAGTAAAAAGGATAGCTTGATAAAACGCATTAAGAAAAAAAAGTGACAGCTGGATAAACAAACAGCGGCACGCGTCATCAATCCCCATACACATACACAGTCACAGACTAAAAGCAATTGTCCCACGTAGGACATTTTCTGGTCTTCACGTTTTGCGCGATCTTATCATATCTGTTTACTCAAATATCATTGGTATTTACAAAATTATCGAAACCACATAATTAAGATGAAAAAAAAATGTTGAACCTTTTCTGGAGAGTGCAACTACAAACCTCTACGATACCCAATTTAACCCTAAAAATGACAATAATTTCGCACCTTTAAAGTAAAACCGTTACTAAACGAAAATTTTCGTGAATTGAGTTATCAATGCCATCTATGTAAAATATACGTAAACTTCAACATAAACTTGTTATTTTTTCAAAATAATTATTGTACTTTACGCCATCTGGCGGTAATTTAAAGCGTTACTAAACCGAATTATGATCGGCTCACGAAATACAATATTGTGTCCATATCAATATGAACGTGTTCATGGAAGACTGATAACGGAAGTTTAAAGTAAAACTGTTATTATTTGGATAAACACGGCGCTGAATGTCATAAAAATGAATGAAGATGTTAATTTTTTTTATAGGAAAAGTGTTTCAATTTGTTTAAACACAGTTTTCTGTGTTAATGACCAAAATTATTGATGGTAAAGTGTTACTATAATAATATAAATTAAAATAAATAATGCAATAAATTAAAATAAATAATGCAATAAATTAAAATAAAAACTTTTCTAAATCACGTGTTATAACGTAAACAGAGATCTACAATAACACCTTATTAAACGTCATGTAGAACCCTAAATTCAGATTTTATTGACGAAAAATGGTGACTTTTTTCTAATTTTGGCTCTCCTGTAAAATTGTATAATTTCTTTTAGTAACGGTTTTACTTTAAAGGTGCGATTTATTTGACATTAATGAAAGCATTTTAGACTCACTTTAATCTTATTAAAGTTATCTAACCAGTATGATATTGCCACTCTCAAGAACTACTTCAGGCATTTACCTGTAGTACGGTACTTCCGATTCCCTAATAATTTATTATAATCAATGATTGCCAACAGGAAAAAGTCCACGCGTGTAAGGACTGCCCGAAGAAGTTTGGTTCCCAAGCTCTACTGAAGATGCATATGAAAACTCACGAGCGAGTGTTACGCGGCGCCACATTTAGGTGCACTTACTGTGCTAAAGGATTCTTTGAGTCTTACAGTTTACAGGTGAGTTGGGAGCCCCCAAAATAATAATAATAATATTCCACAACTATCACACAACGCCATCTAGTCCCAAGCTAAGCAGAGCTTGTGTTATGGGCACTAGACAACTGATCAACATACTTATATATTTTTAAATACATACATATTATAGATAAATTACACCCAGACACAGAACAAAAATAAATGATCATGGGTGGAAATCGAACCCACGACCTCCGGCATAGCAGTCAGGGTCAACAGGCCTGTCAAACAATTATAAAAATAAATAAATCGTTTGAAATTATAAATGCGGTTCACAGAATACATCTACGTACCAAGTTTGAACAGTATATTTCTTATAGTTTCGGAAAATAGTGGCTGTGACAGACAGACAGACATGACGAATCCATAAGGTTTCCATTATTTGCCATTTAGCTACTAAAAATTTGTATACATTTGCAGATCTTCCGTGGTGTTGATTGATAAACATTTTGCTGTATTCAAACCTCAAAGATTAACACATTTGTCATAATTCCAGGTGCATGAAAGAACTCACCGTAACGAGAGACCGTACACCTGCGACATCTGTAACACCAGCTATGGAACCAACTCTAGTCTCAAGAGGCACGTTAAAGTGGTGAGTTTCTCCTTGTTTTATTGATATCATCATCAGCCTATAATGTTCCCACTGCTGGGACACAGGCCTCTTCTCTGTGAGAGGGAGTCTGCCACAATCCACCACGCGGGCCCAGTGCGGATTTTTAGGGTTCCGTAGTCAAAAGGAACCCTTATAGTTTCGCCATGGCCGTCCGTCTGTCCGCAGCTTAGCTCAGAGACGCACAGTACTAGAGAGCTGTAATTTGGTGTAAATGTAGCATTTTGATGGGCAACTACGGAACCCTACACTGTGCGTGGCCCGACACGCACTTGGCCGGTTTTTAGGGTTCCTTATTCAACAAGGAACCCTTATAGTTTCGCTATGTCCGTCCGTCCGTCCGTCCGTCTGTCCGCAGTTTAGCTCAGAGACGCACAGTGCTAGAGAGCTGTAATTTGGTGTAAATATACGCATTTGTTGTGCCAAAAAAGTGGTAAAATAAAATCTCGAAAAATATTTTTTTTTAGGGTACCTCCTGAACACGTAAAGTGGGAATGTTTTTTTTCGTTCTCGCGTACCCCTTAGTGTGGGGTATCATTAAATAGGTCTTTAAAAAATAATGTGAGTTACCATTAACAATTTTTCGATAAAAAAATTCATTTGTGAAATATTAAGCTTTAAAGTGCTAAATTTTGCTCGACTCGAGTGTCCCCCCCCTCTACCAGCTAAACGGTTATGTTTGGGGGTGTGAAAAAATTCACAATAGTAGTATATATAACGAAGTTTAAAAGAAAATTATCATGACTAAGTAGGCTTTACAACTTTACGAGTAATAGTCGACCAACTTATAAAATGTACTTGAATATCATATTTCTTAAACAAAATGTATCGGAAACAACTGCAAATGTAAGTTTGTCAACTTTATTTTTACAGCTTTTTTAGGGTTCCGTAGTCAACAAGGAACCCTTATAGTTTCGCCATGTCCGTCCGTCCGTCCGTCCGTCCGTCCGTCCGTCCGTCCGTCCGTCTGTCCTCAGTTTAGCTCAGAGACGCACAGTACTAGAGAGCTGTAATTTGGTGTAAATATACGGATTTGTTGTGCCGAAAAAGTGGTAAAATAAAATCTCGTAAAATATTTTTTTTTAGGGTACCTCCAGTACTTACACGTAAAGTGAGGATTTTTTTTTTCTCGCATACCCCTTAGTGTGGGGTATCATTAAATAGGCCTTTAAAAAATAATGAAAGTTTCCATAAACAATTTTTTGAAAAAAAAATTTGTTTGTGAAATATTAAGCTTTAAAGTGCTAAATTTTGCTCGATTCAAGTGTCCCCCCCCTCTACCAGCTAAACGGTTATGTTTGGCGGTGTGAAAAAATTCACAATAGTAGTACATACAACGAAGTTTAAAAGAAAATTATCATGACTAAGTAGGCTTTACAACTTTACGAGTAATAGTCGACCAACTTATAAAATGTACTTGATTGCATATTTTCTTAAACAAAATGTATCGGAGACAACTGCAAATGTAAGTTTGTCAACTTTATTTTTACAGCTTTTATAGGTATGTTTTTTGGGGATAGGTAGGTTTTGATCGTCAACTATTTTTAACTAAATTCAAAAAAAGGAGGAGGTTCTAAATTCGTTGTAATCTTTTTTCTTATGTATTTTCCCCGATTTCTCAAAGACTCCTGGACCGATTTTGAAAATTCTTCTTTTTAAAATTAAATTCAGCGAATCAGTTTAGTTAGTTCGCATAAGTTTTTTGATGGGCTACTACGGAACCCTACACTGTGCGTGGCCCGACACGCACTTGGCCGGTTTTATGTATGTTTTTTGGGGATAGGTAGGTTTTTATCGTCAACTATTTTTAACTAAATTCAAAAAAAGGAGGAGGTTCTAAATTCGTTGTAATCTTTTTTCTTATGTATTTTCCCCGATTTCTCAAAGACTCCTGGACCGATTTTAAAATATCTTCTTTTTAAAATTAAATTCAGCGAATCAGTTTAGTTAGTTCGCATAAGTATTTTGATGGGCAACTACGGAACCCTACACTGTGCGTGGCCCGACACGCACTTGGCCGGTTTTTTTATTGATATCATCATCAGCCTATAATGTTCCCACTGCTGGGACACAGGCCTCCTCTCTGTGAGAGGGAATGTACCACAATCCACCACGAGGGCCCAGTGCGGGTTGGTGGATGTCACATGTCTTCGAATTTTCCGGTTCTAGGACATGCCGGTTTCCTCACGATGTTTTCCTTTACCGTTTTGAGAGCAGTTGTGATGAAATAATTTACACAAGTAATGCGCCTGGCGGGGTTCGAACCCACGACCTAAAACTCGTAAGTCGGGACCGATACCACTGGGCCACCACTGCACCACTGTTTTATTGATAACTAGCTATTGAAAGCTTTAACCAAGTCATCATCATCATCAGCCGGAAGATGTCCACTGCTGAATACAGGCCTCCCTCTAAGGGAACTTGCTGAATTCCACCGATTCTAACTACAAGTGAAAATCGACCTTACCACTATGACATAAGACATAAAACACACTGTTATCTGTGGGTAGATAAAAAACAAAACACGATGGCCATGTCAAAGTCAAAGTCAAGTCAAATCATTTATTTCAATTAGGCCATCCAAGAGGCACTTTTAAACGTTGATTTTTAAAATTAAGGAAATGGGATGGGATGGGATTGAATCTACACCCATTCGCTAAGGTAGGATGTATGGAGAAGAATGGGCAAGAAACTCCATACTTACTCTTTTAAAAAATGTTTTACAATATTTTATAACATCATTTGAAAACATAATGTGAAATCAATGCACCTTGAAAATCTAGACTAAAAATATAAAAATAAATTAATAGGAAAAATAAAAAAGCAAAAAGGCACATGGTGTTCACATTTTCACAAAAATATTGCAATTAGGTACACAATTTTTAAATTTAAGTGTGTGAGCATTCAAATTTCAACCAGTTTGATTTCGCTTAATCCCTACATTGTACTATGGAGCAGGACCAGCATGTTTCCAAACATTTTTATCTTGAACATAATCTTCTAGTTTATAATATGTTTGTTTACTAAGTGTGGTTTTTATACAGCTTTTAAATTTTCTTTCATTTAAAGTTAAAATTTCTTTATGTATTTTGTTGTAGCATTTAACACAGTACCCCATAAAAGATTTTTGGACTTTAGACAACCTAAAATAAGGTTGATCAATTTTATCTTTATATCTAGTATTAAAATTATGTCTATCGCTTATTTTATTAAAAAGGTGAAGATTTTTCCTAACATACATTATATTTTCATAAATAAATTGACAAGGCACTGTCATTATGTTAATATTTTTGAATAGTTCCCTAAGAGATTCGCGACGACGTAGATTGTAAATTGCTCTGACAGCTCGTTTTTGCAAAATAAAAATGGATTCAATGTCAGCTGCCCGGCCCCACAGTAGAATGCCGTATGACATTATGCTGTGAAAGTAGCTAAAGTATACCAAACGCGCAGTTTCAACGTCTGTTAACTGTCTTATCTTTCTAACAGCGTAAGCGGCTGAGCTTAATCGTCCTGCAAGAGATGCTATATGGGGGCCCCATTGCAATTTATCGTCTAGCGTAATTCCCAGGAAAACAGTCTGATTAACAAATTCCAGTTTTTCTCCGTTCAGTTTGATGTCACATTCGCTACTTCTAACATTTGGTAAAGTAAATCTCATACATTTTGTTTTTTTTTTCATTGAGTACAAGATTATTCAATGTAAACCAATTTTGAACCTGATGAATAGCGTCATTTACCGCATTTAGATTTTGTGAACGTCGGTCTATTTTAAAAATTAGAGAGGTAGGTATCTGCAAATAATACCATCTTTGGTTGATTTTTAAGTAAGTGAGGTAAATCATTAATGTAAACTAAGAAGAGGAATGGACCCAGAATCGAACCTTGCGGAACGCCCATTGTCATTTTAGACCCTAACGAGTTCATTCCGTTTACTTGAACTTTTACCTTTCTATCTTTCAAGTATGATCTGAGTAAATCAAGAGCAGTATTTTTTATCCCGTAATGCTTCAGTTTCAGCAGAAGTGTTTCAGGGTGAATTTCAACAAGAGATTTTTATGTATCATTTCGGTGGGATTTTTTTATTTCAATGCAATCTATATATTTTTAGTGACAAATAATACTTTAGTCTATTTTATAACATTGTGCGTGAGTGGACATCAAATATTATCAAAACTTACATAAATATTTAAGGATAAAGTTTTAAGAGTCCACTGAAATTAAAAGTGTCCACCGAAATGATAAAAATTACCACCGAAATGATAAATCCACCGAAATGATACAGCTAAGAACAACCGTGCCCCCAGCCAGGGTTCCGTACTTTGTTAGGTTTGATTTCCACAAATTTTAGATAAACACTGAGACAGGACAGTACACAGTTTTTTTAATATCATCATTAATATACAGATATTACAGTTAGTATTATTACATATATCATTCTTTGAGGTTACAATAACCTCAAAGAATGATATTAATGTAATGTAATGTTTATTATGAAATGAATGAATAGTTTCTTTACTTTTATAACCTTTGGTAATTTTTGTGGTTGTTGTTGTGTGAAAATGTTGGAAAACTTTATCGTAAATGCTGGTAACCTTAAATAAATATTTTTGCTTGTTTATGTACTAATACTAATTTACTTGATATATTTTCAAAAGAATCAACGTATCGCGATTAGAAAGCTTAAAATTTTTCTGATTAATATGATGGTTGCATTTGTAAGTTATGCCATTAATAGTAATACCTAATGTCTACCTATTGCACTAAGAGAAAAATGCTAGGTATAATTTAGTTAAATTGGTAACGAGAGGAGAATAGTGTTTCTACAGGTATATCAGTAAAACTTCTAAAATTAAATCAACTCTTATATTTTTGAAATACAATAAATGAATAAGAAACATTATCTTAAGCACAAATATTACACAACAAATACACCTAAATAATCTAATCGACACTCTAGGTAAAAGTAGGTACATTACAAAACTATGACTTTGTATTTGACACCAGGATCTCTAAAACTTTATGTTTTTATCATTTCGGAGATACTTTTAATTCCGGTGGACTGTAATTGGTATAACAGTCCACCGAATCCACTGAAATGATAACACTGAGATGATAAAATAGAGGTTAGTTCTACATTTAACTCCGAAAAAAAATTATTTAAAAAATATGAACACTACTTAAACAAAACAGTACTTACTGCGAATTTAATAAACAATTTTGAAACAAATTAAACAAATCTAGCACGAGTTATAACAGCCACCGAAATGAAACTATTTTTGTCCCCATATTACTGAAATGATAAACTTACTTTTTTGGCGGGAAACCGCAAGACGTTGGGACCGGTGCGTTCGCGCCGAGAGCTTAAGCCGGACTGATCCGGAGTGAGAAAAGGTGAAAGGGGCGTAACAACGCAATGTTGATGTGGCTATTCTACTAAAACTTACTGTCCTCTGAAATGATAACTTTTTTCCAGACAAAAGTTGACTGCCTGTCAAATCCATGAGAAAGAAGATAAACAAACAAAAATTGTTTTATTTGATCGAATATATTATAATTTAATGATAACAAAATCAATTTAAATCCATATTACGAATGTATTTGCAGGAGAAGGTATGTTATGAGCGGAATTGGGTTCAGGACAGGTCACCGTGATGATAAAATAACACTTTGTAATTTTTTTTTTGGGTATTTTAGAGGGTAGATACCAATGATTTTTTTTGCCAAGGTAGAGAAATACTTACGTTGTTGAGAAAAAATATATAAAATTAATAATCAGCACATTGCACTACCGTTCTCAGGTTTGCCGTGTATTTTTTTGCTTGGGCAATTCACCCTTCATGGTCAACGCAATCGAACGCCTTTGAGAGGTCGCAAAAGATTTCAATGGCATCTTCTGCTTCCTCCCAGGAGTGAAAAATGTTCTTAAGTAGGGTTACACCGGCGTCAGTTGTACACCGTCCTTTAGTGAAACCGTACTGATGTTCATGAAAGATGGAATTTTTATTAAAGTGACGTAACATTTGAGTAAGCATCAACTTTTCAAACACCTTACTTAAAACTGGTAAAATTGATACAGGTCTATAATTGTTTGGTTCCTTGCTATCACCTGATTTGAAGAGTGGGACTACTTTACTGTGTTTCATAAGATCTGGAAATACCCCTTGGTCTACACTGTTGTTAAATATAATAGCATGACAACGTCAAGTCAATCGAATTGCATCTTTGTTTCTTAGTGGCAAAGTTGATTTTCACTTGTAGTTGGAATTCATTCGAATTGCATCGTGGTGTGCATAGGCTCTAAGTTTTGAAAATCGATCAACTATTATTTTTTATTCCATTTTGTGAATTTTGACTGGCCTGTTGATCTAGTGGTTAGTGACCCTGACTGCTATGCCGGAGGTCGTGGGTTCGATTCCCACCCAGGACAAATGTTTGTGTGATGAGCATGATCATTTGTTCTGTGTCTGGGTGTAATTTATCTATAATATGTGTGTATTTAGAAATATATTTGTATGTTTATCAGTTGTCTAGTACCCATAACACAAGTTGTGCTTAGCTTGGGACTAGATGGCGTTGTGTGATAGTTGTGGAATATTATTATATTTTCTTCTCATCAACAGTCCCACAACTCAGCGAAGCCCTATGAGTGCAGCGTGTGCCGTCGGAACTTCTCCACGGAGTCAATCAGAGACAAACACGAGTTGCGTCTCCATGGCAAGCCTGAAGACTTCAAGTTTCCATGCAAGCAGTGTTCTAGCAAGTAAGTTGGTTATATTAAAAAAAAAATACTCTAGGATCGTTTTGCCGGACAGCGAGTAAAGGGCAACTCGCTGTCCGACCATGGACCATCCCCGGGTCGACAACGCGATGTGTCGCACGCGCGCCTCAAAGAGCGTCAGCAAAAATGACGGGGCCCCCTCTCAGAGGGCCAAAGCCTGCCGGGGTCGCGGGATTTATTTCCTCACCGTGACCCCAGATGATGATTAATTTTGACGCGACATTAATATTTTTAATCAGTCTTCAATCATCATCATCATCATCAGCCGGAAGACGTCCACTGCTGAACATAGGCCTCCCCCTTAGACCGCCACGCCGAACAGCCTCTCTCTGTGTGTGTCCACCTAGTGGGAGGCCTACGCTTCCGTCTTCCGGTCCGTGGTCGCCATGAGAGAACTTTTCTTTCCCATCGGTTGTCAGTTCTACGAGCGATGTGGCCTGCTCATTGCCACTTCAACTTGCAAATTTTATGAGCTATGTCGGTGACTCTGGTTCTTCGCCGAATATCTATGTTCCGGATTTTATCCCGCAAAGAAACTCCGAGCATAGCTCTTTCCATTGCTCGTTGAGTGACTCTTAGTCTCTCTAAAAGGCCAGCAGTCAAAGAGCGCCGAAAGATTCATATAATATTATTTTTTCAGGTATCTTAAACTGAAAGATCTTCAAAAACATGTCTACAAAATGCATCCTAAAGGCAAAAGGAAGAAAAAGAGTGACGAAGAAGATGAGGAAGCGAGCGAATCGGAATAGACCTTATTATCGAACACATAAGGTACAGAATTGATTGCTTACAGACTAGTGCTGTCTTTTTCTATCATATCAGATGACGGGAGATTTTGAAAGTTACGTCTTTGTATAGATTCTTAGATTTTAAGTAAAAAAAGAAGGTTAAATGAAATTAGCTAGCAGAACGCTGTAGACTTTTTTTGTGTTTAGCTTATTTTTAAGAGGGAAAAAACTACTGAATTACTGCACTGAAGTGTTTTTTTTTTATATTTTTATATCAGACGATAGTTTTAGGAAAATCCATTGCAGGCCTAAAATGTGGAGCCGGGTGAACTATTATTAAATGTCATATGTGTATTTATTTATATATATTTTTTATTTAGCCTGTACTGTCCCACTGCTGAGCAAAGGCCTATTTATATTATTATATTTATTTATTTATATCTTCTACTATATAAAAATAAGTCGGGTTTTCCTTCCTGACGCTATAACTCCAGAACGCACGAACCGATTTCCACGGTTTTGCATTCGTTGGAAAGGTCTCGGGCTCCGTGAGGTTTATAGCAAAGAAAATTCAGGAAAAATTTCAACAGAAAAGCGTGGTGAAACGGAGTTCGCCGGGTTTGCTAGTATTTTATATGTATTTTTTTTTTGGCAGACGATAGTTTTACGAAAATCCATTGGGTAGGCCTAAAATGTGGAGTCAGGTAAACTATAATTAAATGCATGTTCAAAAACACAAAAGAAACAGCAATATAACACTATTTTAATCTAATGGGGTTGGCAACGCAAAGATATTGTAGATGGCGCCACCATAGAGTAGTCCTAATCCGACCAATGACGTAGTACTATTTTGAAGTACCTTTAAGATTTGAACCAATGACTATGCTTGGAACAAGCTATACTAGCGCCATTAGTTCCCCAGTTGCCATCCCCATTAAGATTAGATTTTCATATTAATTGCGTCTGTAGAAGTTTTGCTAGCTAATTCAATTTGACCTTTTAGATCTTTGACGAGCGTCGTTTTTTGGTGTCTAAACACTATCAGCCTTACTACAAAATAAAAAAATCTGTTAAACACTTGTCTCATCTCATCATCACTTAGCACATACTCATGAATTACGGTTCCCTGTGGTGGTAGCGAAAAAATTAAACACTTGTCTAATAAATGTCGTTCACTTTTTTTTTTTTTTTTTTTTTTTTTCTTCTTTGGCAATGAGTTCCTTGACTACTCTGCCAGTGTCATGTGGCGACGGCTACGTAGTGGCTACGTAGTGAGTTGAGCCGTCGGACTATAAACTTCAAGGTAGCTTGTTAGTAGCTGCAAGGACGAACACATGTGTTAGTATGTATTAATATTCTAATCTACAATTTTCTAATCTACATAATGTACAGAAATATATAAAATACATAATAGACAAAAATATACACAATCACGCACCAATTAAAATTTTAAATCATTTTCATTTAGAAAGGTTGCAAGGATATGGATAATTTTAGGGGAGAAGTGGGATAGCAGGCAATGGAAGTTAGTTGGAAGAGGGATGTTATTTTTGGATATTTTCCGGTAGAGGTCAAAGGAATTGGTATATAAGGAACAGGAAAAGAATATATGCTCCAAAGTACCTTCCGCAAGACCGCACTCACATAGGGAATTGTCCCGAATACGTATTTTTTTCAAGAATACTGGGCTACAACAATGTCCGAGTCTAAGTCTACACAGGGTTGAAACAGTTCTCTTAGACAATTTAGGGCATTTGAAAAACCAAGGTTTGCGCTGAATATCAGGCTGAATGGCTGCGTAGTAGACGCCCTTGGTTTTTGAGGAGTTGGTCCAGTATTTAGTCCACGATTCGTACAGTTTGGGTTTGGCCCCATTTCGCAAATCGTAGTTATGAGCTACGTAGTGCTTTCGATCAGCTGGATTCGATGTGGCATACTTTGCTAGCGAATCAGCGCACTCATTGCCAACAATTCCTGAGTGACCAGGGATCCAAACTATCTCGATGTCCAAGCCGTTTTGGGAGCAATCAAATAACAAGTTCTTAATATCTGTAATAATTTGACTATGAATTTTACTATGGAATTGATTTTGCAACAAGGCCTGAATACTACTACGTGAATCGGAAAAAATTACTGACCTTGTTATTTGATGGGATCTTATATAATGCAAGGCTTCCAGAATGCCAATACATTCGCCTGTAAAAACTGAAGATTCTGGTGGGCATTGAAAAAGTAAAGCAATTTTAGAATTTTGATAATATACTGCCACACCAGTACATCCTGCTGGGGACAATTTTGACGCGTCTGTATAGAATATATTCCATCCCTCCCAAAAGCGCTCAAGAGCCGACCCAAAGTCGTCCTTAGCGTTCTGGGAATTCTTTGAGATACCCAGTCCCAAAACGGCTTTTGGTTCGAAATGAATCGATTCGTATGCGGCGGAAAAGACTGGGAGAATTGGATACTGATAAACAGGCGAGGAAAGGTGTTTAAGCTCTCTGTACCTGTTTATCAATAAGGGGACTGTTTTTTTGTTCCAGTAAGGGGAATCATTGAAGGATAAGTCTATTTGTTCTAAAATTGGGAGTAGGGGATGGGTTGAAAGAGGGAAGACTTTGGATAAGAAGCGATCTGCCAAAAACTGTCTTCTTAGGTATAAGGGTGGTTCCGCACATTCTACCTGAAGTGCATTAATGGGAGAGGACTTCATAGCTCCTATAACAATTCTTAGGCTTTTGGCCTGGATGCTGTCTAATTTCTTAAGCGCCTCTTTGTTACAAGGCTCAAGAAGGAAGCAACAGTAATCGAGGACACTCCTGGTCAGCGCATTATATACCAGTTTAAGGGTGTACGGGTGAGCTCCCCACCACACCCCGGCCAGAGCCTTGAGTACTGACACCGAGCGTTCACATTTTTTGACCGTATTGTTAATGTGATAAACACCTGACAGTCTTGAATCTAATGTTACTCCCAGGAACCTAGCCTCATCCTGGATTGGGATGTTTTGTCCGTCAATACTAATATCGACTTGAGGAACAGAACGCTTGCGGGTAAAAATGACTGCTGAGCTCTTAGGTGCACTTAAGGATAACCCGTGATCGAGAAGCCATTGGTTTAATGAAGAAAGGGAGACGTTCATCGAAGATGCGGCATCCTGGATGGACCTGCTAGTGACCAGTAAGGCAATATCGTCAGCATACTGAAGGATTTGACAATCATAGTTTAAGGAGGAAGACAAATTAGCTGTATATATGTTGTACAATGGGGGACTCAGAACGGATCCTTGAGGTAAACCTCTCCAGACTGTTCTTTGTTCGGAGTCAGACCCAGGGATTCTTAACTGAACGATGCGGTTGGAAAAAATGTGACCGATGATACGAGTTATCCTTCCCGGGATTCTCAGCTCATGCAGCTTTTGCCTGAGAACAGGGAGGAGGACCGAATCATAAGCAGCTGATATGTCCAGAAAGACAGCAACCACCGACTCATCCCTACTGAGGGCCAGCCGGACCGCTGAAGTGAGGATACCTACACTATCAGCTGTGCCCAAGCCTTTCCTGAAGCCGAACTGAGTCGGCGGAAGCAGTCTCCTGTTCTCTACCAGCCACTCTAAACGGTTTTTAACTAAATGTTCTAGCAGTTTTATTAGTACGGACGATAGAGCGATAGGTCTATATGAACAGTGGTCGTTAGGATCTTTGCCGGGTTTTAATATCGGAATAATAACCTGAACCTTCCAGTCTGTGGGAATGTAACCGGAAACAAAACAGAAATTAACCAAGTCAAGGTAATATTGCTGAGTTTTTGGACCAGCTTTAGAAATAAAGGAGTAGGGGAATCCATCCACCCCAGGTGCGGAGTCCTTGACATGAGATAACACAGTTTTGAGTTCTTCCACACTAAAGGGTATGTTCATAGGATCGTTGGTGTTGTCTACATCCTCGATGCCAACATCAACCTCCTCCTTATCTGGAACATACGGTGGAGCGACTTTTGTAAAAAACTGGTAACCCAGTTCTTCTGGTATGCAGCTAGAAGTGGCAGGTACTAAGCTGCTTCGAAAGCGCTTAATCTTCCGCCAGACCGCCGAAACCGGGGTAGATGGACTCAACGAACTGCAATATTTTGACCAACCATCTCGTTTCTTTTGCTTAAACAATTTCCTTGACTTAGCCAAGATCCGTTTGAAGGCGATGAGATTTTCCAGATTCATATTACGGTTAGCAATCTTTTCAGCTTCATTCCTGGCTTTGATCATGTCAGTGCATTCACTATCCCACCATGGCGGAGAAGGAACTTTACCAGATGGGGTTTTTTTGAGGGGGAAGCAATCATCTGCTGTAGAGGAAACGGTGGAGGAAAAGGACAGAATACATTCCTGGGCATTATCCCTGTTAATTTTTGGGAGTGCGGATACTCTTATGTCCAGGATTTTGGAATATAAGTCCCAATCTGGTGAACCTAACTGGTATTTAAGAAGGGGAGGGGAAACTTTACAAGGAATATTTTTGGAAGGGAGTTCAATCATGATAGGATAGTGATCACTTCCATGGGTCATATTCAAGCGACGCCAAATGAGGAGGCTAGACATATTGGACGAACAAAACGTTAAGTCAACACAACTATTGTTCTGTCCTGGAGAAGACCTGCGCGTAGCGCTGCCGTCGTTGATGACACAGAGGTTGAGGTCATCCAATATATCCAGCAAGCCTATGCCAAAGTTATCGCAAAAGTCTGATCCCCAACGATAATGATGGCAATTAAAATCACCCATAACAAGTATTGGGCCGCTGACACTGCATAACATGTTTCTAATTGCCGAGAGATATTCGAGTTTTGGGTGCGCAATATAAAAAGAAAAAATATTTATATCCTCAGCCTTAACAGCAACGACATTGAGTCGTTCACTTTTAAGGCCGCATAACCAGAAAGTTGGCAACGTCGTTAATAATACCCGCAAATGGTTGTCAAATATTTACAAGTTTTAACTAATTTGGCAATCTATATATATAAAAGAACAGGGGTTTTTCTTTTGACACGACTACAGCCCAAACCGCTAAACGCAGAAACTTGAATTTTGGACAACATTTGCAGTCTACCATGTAGATTGGCAATAAGACGGGATTTTGCGAAAATCCTCCTCTAAGGGGGTGAAAAGGGGTGAAAACGTTTGTATGAAAAATCTTATTCCTTGGGTTTATAACCTTGAAACTTACCACGAATGAGAACACAAGTAAATGATTAAGATTAACACCATTATTTTTTTTAAACTACCCTCCATTGGTAATCTAGGGGTTGTTAAAGTTTGTATGGAAAAATCATAACGCGTGAGCTGATGAATTTGAAAATCAGTATTTATATACTAGATAAGAAATAATGAAACACGTGTTTTTGGATTTTTCGAAAATCACCCCGCAAGTTGGTGAAAAGGGGTATTCAAGTTTTAAGGGGAGGATATTAAACCACTAAACGTAGAAACCTGAATTTTGGATGATACTTGCAGTTTATAATGTAAGTAAGCATTAAGTAAGGATTTTGCGAAAATCTACCTCTAAGGGGTGAAAAGGGGTGAAAACCTTTGTATGCAAAATCTTATTCTTTGGGTTTATAAACTTGAAACTTGGTACGAATGTGAGTATAAGTAAATAAAAAAGATTGGCATTATTTGTTTTTTATAACTAGGTACAGTCGAATTCAAAAATCCTTTGTCAATTTCTCAACGCAATAGCCTGACGCTTCGCTGTGACTTACGTCCTTTTGTTATAACGTCGGCTAAGAGTGTAAACCTGCTAACTCACTTTTACCCAATTTTACAGGAGACAGATAAAACTTAATAAATTTGAATTTTACAATTTTAGGTTAAAACCAAAAATACAGTTGGTGTATTTTTGGATATTCTACATAACGAGAAATTAATAAAATAGTAAAATTTGGTTTTTAATAAGTTATTAGTGTTTTTGTGACTTAGCTGGATTTTTTTTGGTAGCAAATGTTTAATTTTGGGGACATAGCAGGTTTTTCGAAAAACATCCAGAGTAAAATTAATTTAATTGTTAAGTTAATTTTACTTTATTTACAAAACATAACTATATTATAATTTACTATATTAATATTATAATTATATAAACTATAAATAAAAACTGATTGTTAATATGTAGGTACAAAAAAGTTTTTCTTTTTATATAAATTCAAAGGACGTCAAAGAATACGTCCACATCGCTGCAATGGGAACAGTGCCGAGAACGCTGGCCACATTGCCACGTTGTATGGCATTGCCGATCGTTGGCATAGGAATAGGCCAGCCCTCTGATCACCTGAAGAGTCGACTAATAGCCTGGCGATGTCCTTAAAAACGTGAGCACTCGGACCCAATGGCTCTAGAATTTCAACCCTTAATGGCTCAACAAATAGCTACTAGCTAAACCAATGTATTTGCGCTGCTTGGAGTTTTCAGCACCTGCATCAGCAGCGCCAGCACTACACGCTGTACTAGAAAGATGGGATGACGCAAGGGTGTCGACACAATATGTTGTATCGCACACCACACCACACCTACTTAGTTTCCATGGCATTATGGTCATACCATTTGGTCTGTCCCCATCGTCGCTTGCCAAGCCTCTGGATTCTAAGACGGCTGGCAGCCCGGCGGTGCCAAGAGCACTACGGATTATGTCGTTTAAGCTTGAATGTCATGCTAACCGACCTGCACTCCTGCTACAAAAATGGCCACGGTGTCCGAGGCAGTCAACTATTTTTTCACCACATTGACAGCGGTGTGTCACCCAGCATAGTACCTGTGTTGGGCGACGGTACACAGTTTACAGCAGTGCAGTGGTGGTCCAGTGGTATCGGTCTTGACTTACGAGTTGTAAGTCGTGGGTTTGTACCCCACCAGGTGCATTACTTTGTGTAATTTATTTCATTATCACTGCTCTCAAAATGAAGGAAAACATCGTGAGGAAACCGGCATGTCCTAGAACTAAAAATTCGAAGACATGTGACATCTGCCAACCCGCACTGGGCCTGCGTGGTGGATTACGGCCAACTTTTTTAGAGGATAACAAGTAGATAATCCAAAAAAAAACTTATTTATTGAATACTAGACGTAAAACTAAAAATGAATAGTAATAATAAAGGCTTGGCTCTACTATATTCCAACCAAGAAACCTTGAAAAAATCGAGTTAATTGACTGAAAACTAAATTTTAATTGCACGGAACGTTGTCACGCCGAAAACTCAATACAAAATGGCGTCAATCATGGAGTTAGCAGCGCAATTTGACTTAAGTTTATTTGGCTGTTTTACGCATCACACTTTTTTGCCGATTTTACGTTGAGAATGTCGGTAGCTGCTTTTACAGACTGTGTGGCTCAACTTTCTCTTACAGACTGCATCAAAATCTCATTTTTGGTCAAAAGTGGAGTTAGCAGGTTTACACTCTTAGCCGACGATAAGTTGTTTTAATACTATACAAATCAAATCAACTTATGGTATACTTCATAATTTCAACCAGTTTCCTACAAGTAATGTTGGCACAGTGGTAAACTATACCGCTCAGATAGTGCGTTGACTGACGAGCTGTGGCGTGAGTTCAAATCACCTACTTTTTTTTTACCATTCATAATTTCATTTTCTTAATTTTTAATCGTTACTTTATACTTTTTGTTATTTTTAATACAATTTTAAAAGGATTTTGTTAGTTAAAATTAGTTTTTTTTTTATAATTACTAATATTAGTTCGATCGTCATTAGTGTTGTGTGTATAGTTTGTTATGTTCTCATTAATAAAGTTTTGTCGGTAGATCTCAGAAAACAAAAGTAAATTATTTGTAGGGTAGACACAAATATGTTAGTTCGTTTCGAATCACCTTTATTAGAACGTTGACTTGTTGATTCCTGGTTATTGTGTGTGACGAGTGTTTGAATCTCCGATTACACTTGTTATGATTACCGATTTGCAGTGCAATATAAACAATGGAATTTTTACATATAAAGATTGGGGGCGAATATTATAGCCCTACATAAATGTGAATGAAACATAACACAAATGTCAAATGAAACCGGACTAAGTGTGAGTATTAACATTTAAATTTTAATTATTTTACATGTTAATGTTCTTATTGATTATATTATAAGATTCCGTATTAAAAAGTGTTAAAATCGGTTTGTTTAAAAGTAAAAAAATCTGATTGATACTTAGTATGTGTATAGATTTTTCTTAAAATAAATCAACAGCTGTATTTTACATAAAGATATTACTTGTTTTGTTCTAGTGTTGAAATACTGTGAGTCTGTGGGATATGAGAAAAAAAAAAACAAAGCTTGAAGAGAGCGAAGTGGAACACTTGTTATGGATACGGATTGTTGTAAAGGATATGCATGGACGTCAAAATATGGTAAACGAAAACGAAGGATAAGGTTTCCCTCAATGAGTAACTTAAATTAATAACCGTTCACCGTGCACTCAACACTGAAGGCTTATATCATCGAACATCAGCTAAAAACCGTTTACGTTTTACAGGAAAAAAAAAACGTTTAAGATTTTCGCAAGAATATTTTTAAGACATTATGTTTTTTTTTTATTGTAAATAGACTGGAAACGTTAACATAGTTTTATTAACACTTATATTTTATTTTAGGATTAAGATTCGAGGTTATTGAGCTTCAATCCTCTTTTCGTAATGAAACAGATATTTAAGCTAATAGTAACCTCGCTATCCTATACAGGGTATTTTTTATGAAGTGCGTAGTTTATTTATAATAATATCGTTTCCGTAATATATAACTTCATTTTTGCTAAATCGCACTTGGTGAAGCCGAAGAAACTTGATGTGGTCAAAGCACAACCTTTTTTTGGCACCGCGACCTGGGAACGCAAAGATCGACTGGCTCTTTGCGTTCCAGGGTCGCGGTGCTAAAAACTCTTATATTGACACCGTAAAAGGGCATCGCCGCCCGGGAAAGCAAAAGAAAATGAGCTTTTTGCGTTCTAAGGTCTTACTTAACCTAACCTGTGCGAGTCAGGGTGACCCAAGTCCCCAGCTCACTTCGCTCGCTCTTACTGCCCTGGATCGCAAAGGGCAAATAGTCTATTAAATTTCAGGGTCGCGGTGTCATGTTACTGTTTCAAAATAATCAACTTTAATAATGATAACTTAAATATTTCTTTTGGTAAAGTAATTATACGATTTTATTCATTTTCTTAAAAGATAATAATTAAAATAAAATGTCCGCACTATAATATGTATAAAAATACCCTGTATTTATTTATTTGTTAAAATATAATAAAACATTAGTAAGGGTTAGTACAGTCATTTTTTTACTTATATTTCGATTTGTTGAATTTTCTTATTTATTGTTTAATAGCTCTCTTCGAAAGTCCATTGAATCATTTCATAATTTTGTTAAAATAATAAAAAAAAATCTACGAATTTATAATACTTAAATATTATTATATTATCATTAAACAACAAAAATATAATTATTGTTATATCATAATTATCACGCATTTTTTTTTATTCTAAACCCTTTATATAAACCATCATCATTATCAGAGCCTTTAGTAAGAAATTGAAAAAGAAAAAATATTTTGTGCTACAACCGTGTTTTACTAAAGTGGAAACCGGTTCTTAACATTCCTTTGCATTCATTCGCAATGATCTAACATGTACTGATAACTGTTTCTGTTGGGCTAAGTGGATTCACGATCAATAGATGGATCTGAGTTCGAATCTTAGTAAAGACGTTTGCAGTTTTTGTTTCTTTGATGTTATCACAATATTTAAATAAATAACTTAGATATTGGTTATTTAATTGAGTAGAAACCTACAAAAAGATTATCACTTTGTGAGGTTTGAACTCGCGTCTTTTTGATCACAGTAATTTTGTGGTCTTACCGCTTAACCACTAAGTCAACTGGACACGCTTTACAATGTTGAAATTATGAATCCTATGCAATCAGTAGTTGATGATACATGTGTCCCTCGAAAGTAGAAGGTCATAAGTCAAACTAGACGTTAAGCTATTGCCTTGTAAGTGCGACAAACCAATTTTGAGCGTGACTGTACCTACCCTCCATTTTAGAGTTTTTCGAAAATCACCCCCTATAGTGGTGAAAAGGGAAAAGTAAAAGTTAAATTAAGTTTTAAGGGAAGCATAAGGAGGGTGAGCGAGAATTAAATTCACGGAGCTAGAAGTTAGAAACACGCGCAGACGAAGTCGCGGGCAAAGTGCTAGTGTTACTGTATAAAAATAAGAAATATGGCTCTGTAGTGCACTAGAAAACTGATATAGGAATGCAATTAAAACACTGAATTTTATGTTGTAACCGTTTTAGTTGTATGAAAGGTTTTTGGAAAGTTTCCAAATGCTTTTTTTACGTCTAAAACTATATATGTATTCGGTGTTACGATATTAATCTTTGCATTCCCTAATCATTTTTTAGTGCACTACAGAGCCATATTTCTTATTCTTATTTTCATACAGAACATTTGTAAAATTAATCAAAACTTTTAAATATTTGACAGCCATTTGCGACGTTGCCAACTTTCAGAATATGAGGTCTTAATAAGGGACTCAGTCGTTTTGCAGTTACACTTTTTTGACAAGCGTTTAACAGATGTTTATCTTTTTGTGGTAAGGTCTACATTTGTGTAGCACTTAATTATGCCATGCCGTCAGTGAGTACCGGCCCTAACAGAGCCCATAATGTTGGTACCTTTGCTGTTTAGGCACCATTATAATGACGTGTCTCGATTTTGGCCTATTCTATAGAGTATTATAACATAGATTAGAAAATTTATTAATAAAATACGTGAAAAATATCAAACGGTCTGTTCACGATCTTGCCGCTGTGAGCGGTGGGTTATCGCGGGGCAGTCATACCGATAAATGGTAAAGGCACTTTTAGACGGTTCATTTTTTGTTCATTTTTACCTTTCATTCGGTACATTTCACTCGAAATGAAATGTCTGAACAAAAAATGAAACACGAGTGCCGAATAAATTATTAAGTTTCACTCGAGTGAACAATCATTCGAGTGAACTGTCTGATATCACCTTAAGCATCCACAGGTCCGCATCGCACGTATCGGACGTATCGTACGTAACAGATTTTAGTTTACCTTGTATTAAAACTCATACAACTGCGTCCACTGATCCGCATCGTACGGACGGCTCATCGGCAATGCCTACATGCGATGTGTACCGATGACGTCATACGGAATGCCGATCAGTGGACGTGATGAAGGTGGCATCGGCAATCCGATTGCTGATACTCGCGTCGGCAATCCGATCGCTGCTGATACAGAAATCCGTTTGATGCGATCCGTACGATACGTACGATGCCGACCTGTGGACGCTTACCTTAAATGTATAGAAATGTTTGAAACACTCCACGAGGCGCCGCTAGTAGCAAATTCGCGTACTTACAAAGTAATTCATGACACGTTTCGTGCAATTTCCAATTTCTACTAACTAAAAATGAAAATCGTCTTTGCTAATACGATATAATGTTGAAATTAGACTGACTTACGTCGTCGTGGCGAGCGTGTTTTGTTTTTCATCTACCCGTAGATAACCGCACGTTTAAGTCATATGTCGTAGTGGTAAGGATTATTTTTGCTTGTCATCAGCAAGCTCCCATATTCGCACCGCTCACTGCACTCAAATTCGTGAACGAGACGTAAGGGTCGATTTATACTACCGCAGAGTCGAAGCGCATCGAAGCGTATTTCTAAAACTGAACATAACAATTTCAACCTTAACTCCACAGCTTAACGCACATAGGTATTACTTCTAAGATATTAAAAAGTCGCGCGCATTCTTCAGAATTCGCGCGTCTGCGCGTGAACAACGCTAATCGTGAAAATCTTAGAAGTAATGTGTGCGTTACGCTGTGGAGTTAAGGTTGAAATTGTTATGTTCAGTTTTAGAAATACGCTTCGATGCGCTTCGACTCTGCGCTAGTATAAATCGACCCTAAGGTTTAAAGAAACCGTATTGTATCTTGACGATTTTCAAACTAGTTAAAAAAAGACAAAATTTTATTGTAAAAATTTATTCGTAAATGTATTTCTATTAGAATTAATTTGATAGGTTGCATAACGTTGTCATTATAGTCTGTTCAATTTATTGAATAAAATGTGATATATTGAAAAAAATACTCGAGAGGTGTCAAGGGACACCCGGATGGAACGAAGTTACTGTATACACTCAACAAAAATAATCGTCTCGACTCCACTCCACTCTTTGAGCTCTAGCACCCTTTCGCAACGCACGATAAGGAACTTCGTTCCAAAAAGTGTCGTGACAACTTTTCGTAAGATTTTTTTCCGTCTAGCCCCCTTTCACAACGCGCGATAAGGAACTTCGTTCCAAAAAAAATAAACATTTTCACTCAATTTCCTGCCGAGATCTTTGTTTTCTGATAACTAAAAAACTATGTCTAAGTTTTTTAGTTATCAGAAAGACTCGCCCGGCATTGGTCGAGGCCATGCTGCGGGGCGAGACGGAGTGGGAAGCGGTCGCCTCCTTTTGCGAAGCAATCGCCTCCTTCTGCGAAGCAGTCCTCCTCAAAAAACTGTCAGATATCTGACGGGGCCTTAGAGCCTATGCACACAACGTTTTTTAAACGCGCCGGTGCAGCGCGTTTTCAAAACGCGCGTCGACGCCGTTTTCATTAGAGCAGTTTGTTGTCGTTTGTTTTAGGCTGCGTCTGACTTGCTTGCGTATCGCGTCAAACGCGCTGCATCGGCGCGTTTAAAAAACGTGGTGTGTATAGGCTCTTAGAGGGTCAAAGCCTGATGCCGGATCCACACGTTGGCCGTGTTTGCCAAACAGAAGGAGACGGCGCTATACCAGAAAACAAGACGCAAATAATTCTGTCTCGTTTCTTAGTATAGCGCCGTTTACTTCTGTTTGGCAAACTTGGCCAGCGTGTGGATCCGGGTTATGGGACATCTCGCCCACGAAAAAACTGGCCCACAGGCCACATGTCCCCTTTTAAAAATGTGCATGGGTATATTCGCCCGGACGAATTTAGTAGAACGAGCCAGATGTCTTCTATTAAATAGTAAAGTAGTAATAATAATATAATCAGCAAAAGTACTAGGCAAGCATAAGTTCAATGTAGTATAATTTTAATTATTTATGTACTTAAAATAATTCTAGGCAGGAAGATTATTTAAGTACATTAGGTAAACCATTTGAACTTATGCTTGCCTAGTACTTTTGCTGATTATATTATTATTGAACAGATATTTGATTAAAAACAGATTTTGCCGAAATATCCCTTTACTATTTAATAGCACACATCTGGCTCGTTCTACTAAATTGGTCCGGGCGAATATACCCATGCACATTTTAAAAAGGGGACATCTGGCCTGTGGGCCAGTTTCTTTGTGCGCGAGATGTCCCATAACCCGTGGATCCGGCGTGACTCTCTTGAGTCAATACCAATATTTTGAAATGTGTCACATATTATAGCATATTTTTTTGGACCGACTATAATGGACAAAAGTTGTTATAAAAAATGTAAATATGCGTTTTTATTAAATGTCTTAGATCTTATAATGATTATAATATAAGTTAATGTAAAGAAAATATATAAAATAATATAAGTGAATAGAAATATTTGTTTAGAAGTTGAAATAAGAATTTATTTAATTGTATTCTTTTGTTTTTATTCTATCTAATAGAAAGTAATAAATAGTCTTTCGATTGCACGAAAATAAGATTTATTGAATTGAAAAAGCGTATCTACACTAACAAAAGAGAAAGAGAAAAAGTATAGAATCACTTGGAATGGGGAAGGCCGGTCAAAGCTAATTGTAGATGGCGCCACCATAGTTTAGTCCTAATCCGACCAATGAGGTAGTTCTATTTTGAAGTACCTATATGATTTGAACCAATGACGATGCTTGGAACTTGCTATGCTAGCGCCATTCGTTTCTTAGTTGCCATCCCCATTGTTTTAATTGGGATATTTTATTTTATTACACTTTTAGATCAATTAATTGTGTAGTAGCATAGTCAAATGTATAATATATTTCAAGTTTCGATAGCGATGGGCAATTTCAATATCAGAATGGGAGATTTTGGTCGGATATTCAGTTATTTTGCCCAAAATAAAAAATATTTTCAAGCGGAAATGGATATTTTAAGTATACAGCTTATAGATAAAAATAAAAACATGATTTTTGAGTAAAGAAAAATGCTGCGAGTGCGATTCGAAGCCGCGTCTTCTGTGTAAGTACTTCAGACGCTTTACCAATAAGCTACCTACAAAGTCAAAGTCAAATCATTTATTTTAAATAGGCCATCAGTGAGGCACTTTTAAACGTCGAATATTAAAATTAAGGAAAGGGATGGGATGGGATTGATTCTACACCCATTCGCTAAGGTAGGTTGCATGGAGGAGAATGGGCAAGAAACTCCATACTTACTCTTTTTCAAAAATGTTTAACAATGTTATGAAATAACAGTTTAAAAAAAAAAAGGTTGCACTCCAGGAGTGCCGGTAGAAGTGAAAACTTTTTTGTTACTATGTTTTATTTTTAATTTGAATGACGTCTTACTCATTTTCGATCAGGGTCACGTGACCCTGACGCGAGTTTTGGTCACGTGACCCTGACGCGAGATTTAAATTTTTTACCCATTACAGAAAAAGTGTACAACGCCGCTAAAGAAGTTTTCACTTCAATAAATAAATGTGAAAGCGATGTACTCAAATCAAGACTATTAAATCATTAAAAGGATAAAAAAAAACAATAATTATACAGCTAAAAGGTACACGGTGTTCACACTTTTACAAAATAATGCAATTACAACTTTAAAAAAATACAATAAAGGCAGTGTGTGAGCATTAAAATTTCAATCGTGCGTTTTAAAATAATTAGTATGGCAGACGCTATATCATTATTAATATCCGGCCAAGTCTAAAACCGGATACTCGACATTGCACATCCCTAATATCGAAACTTTTAGGAAATAATTAAAAAAATATAATGCTAAAATAAAGGGTAGAGTAAATAAAATGTTATGTAAGAAAGAAGCGTGTGAATTGCCAAGTTTTAAGTAATTCGAACTGATGTTAACCAAATTTTTATTATATGATAAATAGAAACATGTCATGTACCGCTTATTATGAAGATTCATCCTTTTTAAAAAGAGTACGGCTAGTTTTAGCTTTGCAACCTGTGTTTGTCGCACGAAGCCTTAACCAATCACAACTAACCATCGAATTAATGGTATGGTATCATTCGGTCAAGTGTGAAATTGTCCACATGACATTATGTACAATCGACAAAGTTGACTCATGACCCATTTGGCAATAAATCGTTTGAATCCTTCAAATTGACAAAGATCAACGTCGTTACCATGGATATGTATGTTTACGCGAATGCGGACCTGATTGTATTTGAAAGTGTCTAAGAAAATAAGGTTATGGTGGGTCAGGATTGTACTTTGTCGACTGTACAAAAGTCAAGTTTTGTTTTAAATATAAAGAGACGAAACTTCCAAATGACATAAAAGTGAAAATGATTTTATATCTAAAAATTGTTTGACCACATTAGAACATAAAGGGCTATTGACAAAACTTTTTGACTTTTTGACGAATTGACTTTCGGACATTTTAAAGCAGAGTCCAGACTGGTGTAACGCGTAATGTAATCCAACGTGTAATGTAACGCGTTCTACGTGTTGACTGCACTACGTGCATTACATGTAAAGCTAGGTACATACTCACTTAGCAGTGTAGCATGTAACGTATCAAATACGGTATCAAGTGAGTACGTAGAAAAGGCGGCTCTCAGTGTGCTCGGACGAGCCGTAGCCAGACTAATAATAAAAATCTGAAGAGTTGTTTGTTTGAATGCTAATCTCAGGGTGTACCGAGTAAAATTGGATTACATTTTTGTGTTGGATGTCCATTATCGAGGAAGGCTATTTAAATTGTATGGGCTATAGAGATAACTTCAAGATAACGTGTAAACAGCGTTCGAAAAAACAAGGGAACGAGAAATTCAGCTTTGTGAGTAGTAGTTGCGATGGCCTAATGGTTATGGCTTCTGGAGTACCTATCCAGAAGACGCAGGATCGAACCCTGCTCGCAACTGAATTTTTCGTTTCTTTATAAATATCTTCAAGATAACTTGCTAAAATGTGGGTAGTTCACATTTTTCCTTTTTCAGTATAATGTGAATGTTTTATTATAAGTAATTGTTTTGTTAATAGCTGTTAATTTCCATCTGGTTTACTGTAAATACTAAGAAATATTATTATGTAAATAGGTTTATTAAATAAATAACTATGTCGATTCGATTGAGTGTTTTTTTTTTGTGTTTACCGGATACGACGATAAAATTTGGTCAGACACAGGAGTATTTGTTGGAACTGTAGATTTACAAAAAATCGAATTTAGCTCTAACATATCTAGATATAGGTACTTGACAAAAAGTGGCGGTTGGCGCAGTGGGCGAGCAATCGACTGCTGCGGTGCAAGTCGCGGGTTCAATTTCCGCACAGAACAATATTTCTATGCCCTATAAATAGTAGTTCCGCCTATAAAAATGTTGTGTGATGGGTAACGCAAGAAAAATACTTGAAGAATTATTTTAAGGTTAAATTGATTTGAAAAAAATATGAGCAATATTTGTATGAAAAGGTAATATAACCAGCTTTTGGGTCAATCTTCAATTTTTGAACTTCCGTTGAGGATAATGACGCCCGATATTTTTACTACTAGTGCAACCATCCATTGATAAAAAACAAAAATACAATTTATTTTATTTACGTTTACCTAAAAAGAAATTAAAATAATTTATATTTTTGTTTTTTGTCAATGGATGGTTGCACTAGCAGTAAAAGTATCGGCCGTCATTGTCCTAAACGGAAGTCCAAAAATTGAAGATTGGCCCTTTTCCTCTTTGGTTTGAATCATTCGTGATCGTGAAATAGCCTCAACAATTTTGCCATTCTTATATTATTTTTATCAATCATTACTGTTGTGAAACCACCTCATATTTGAAGTTGCAACACAGATTAATAAAGAAGTAATATTTTATTTTTTATTAATAGCAACACTGTTCTTGTAAAAAGTTGTTGTCATTTACTCTGCAAAAATAAAAATGAACGAAGGCCCTATGCCTCAAATTCTTCCATCTCCCTTCCAAGACCTGAAAGTCCCATCATTTTATAATTATAAAATGAAGTTATTTATTCCCGTTTATTCAAAAGCTAGATTTTCAAGGTTTTTTATCTTCTTCAATAAAACAAAGGTTTTTTCCCAAATTGGTTTTTACTCTTAATTAAAAGGTACTTATTTAGTATCTTAAACAATCTAAAGCAACAAAATGAGGAAGTAAAAAATGACTTATGCCCGTTTTCACAAACACTAAGGAACACTTAAATGCCTAATGGTAGGCCACTAGTATTTATGTTTATTTCAACTTTAGGTACTGAACTAAGGCCGCGTTCAAGGACGTGCGTCGCGTCGGGTGAAGCGTCGCGTCGGGTGAAGCGTCGCGCGTGGCGGATGGCGGGTAAAAACAAACAGGAGGATGTATTAGACCGTTTAAGGATTTAGACAAGTTGATAGCATCAATAAATCACAAATCTAATTATTCCATCAGCTAGACTTTTGAAAAATAATAGACAAGTATTTTTTCTTTTATTATGGGCTGATTTTTCAATAGTCAGATAACTTTTATCTTCTGAGGAATAAAAATGGCGGTTTGACAGCTTATCTAAAGAAAATATGTCAAACTGCTATTTTTATTCCTCAAATAATAATAATAAAAATCAACCCAAATCATTGTATATTTACATAGATATAACGCATTAAAACTCGAGTCAGAAGCAAGTAAAAACTGTACTTTCCAGTGACGTATTGGCAATTTTGAGCGTCGTAACCTTTTTTTTTTAATATAACGATAGGTTCGCGTTTGACCACTATCTCGCCTGATGGTAAGCGAAGATGTGGTCGACGATGAAGCACGCTTGTCTAGAAGTAACCTGTTCACTGTTGACTTGAAGACCACAAGGTTATAGCTGTCAGGAAATACAGATGGCGGCAGGGAATTTCACTCCTTAGCTGTGCGTACAATAAAGGTATTGGCAAAACCCTTTGTACGCACCGGAGGGATGTCCACCATATATCGATGGCGCATTGACGTAAGTCGTAGTCCGATGATGGAAGGGGCCAGGTGGAATCGATTACGTAAAAAAAGAAAAATACATGTCAAATATATTTTCATAATTCAATTGTTGAAATAATTCGTTTTTTTCAGTCAAATACCCTATTGACAAAAAAATCGCGACGGCTGACGCGACGCGCGTCCTTGAAAGGGGTCTAGTAATAAAATCCTACAGAGCGCAATTATTTAGAGATTTGTGAAAACAAGCATATTACACATTGTAGACTTACAATTTAACAAAAAAATAATAATCACACACTAACATTTAAACTTTTATTATATCCAAAATAAACATAATGATTGCTTGTCTAATTTTCTGATCGTCTGTAATTTTTTTTTGACCTGTTCAAGGTTTAAACACACTTTTTAAAGAGAACCGAAACGAAACGAATATCTCTCGAAAAGCCGATGTGCAATATTCAGGCCGAGACTCCACCAAAGCTGTGCAAGTCGAGACGTGTTTTGAACAACCTATAGGTAGAATAGGATACTTTCCAGGGTCAAAATACATAATTACATTCTATTTAGTCCGTATTTTAGATTATAAAAAAATATTGGACACGTATTTTTTCTTTTTTCGATTAAACAAAAAATAACAAAGATAGTAGCCTATTTAAGTTACCTGTGACGTCACCCTGCGCGAAAAATGCCACGCATCGTGACGTCACACGTAACTTTAATAGGCTATATCTTTGTCATTTTTGGTCTAATTTACAAATAAAAAAATACGTGTCCCTTATTTTTGAATAATCTAAAAGACGGACTAATTACATTTTTTTGGGCAACTAGCCTATTGCGTTGCGGAGTGGAGCTGTGTCAATAAAGGTCTTCGCACATTATAACAACTCACCGGCGACTCGACTCTATGCTAGACATTGAAATTTAAGCCCTGTATCATATGTTCAAGGTTCAATTTCAAAAAATGATTATAAAGTAGAGTACAACGAGTGGCCTACGCATCGTACACTAGAGGTCAACCCCGACACGTTTGTCACGCAATGACCATACGTCGTCCACGCAACGACCACACGTTGTCCACGTAACGACTATGCGTTTGCGACTGACGCGTGACGGGCAACCATTTGCCAAAATTTAACCGAAAACTGAGGTTAGACGAGTTGTCTGTTGAATAACCCACTCGTTGGCACCGCGTTGGCCACTCCTTGACACCGCGTTGTCCACTAGTGACCATTGGGTGGATCAACTAGTTGACTACTCATCGAGAGTGTGAGTAGAGTTGCTGCCGCGTTGGCGTGGAGTTGTTATAATGTGCGAAGACCTTAACGCAATTCTATTGGTTGTTCAAAACACGTCTCGACTTGCACAGCTTTGGTGGAATCTCGGCCTCATTCTCATTTTGTAAAACTGATTTGCGCAGTCCATCTAAACCCTCAACCGATCGGTTTTTATTCACTAAACTCTTCAATTTATACTATTTGAACATTTTATTACTTATTAACAGCAAAATATTTACGTAAATGCAGAATTTTACTAACAAAATATTTAGTACTATACGTTTGAATTAAGAATAGGACGGTATTTGAGCCGTTACGTTTGAAAAACAATATTTGGAGCTTATTAATGTTATTTTTAGATGAACCGTTTATGTAAAGTGTGTAAGTTTTAGAAAAGTTTGCATGAATTCACAATATGGCGTCAAAGCCCTCCTATCCATAATTGTAACAAAGTATATTAATTTACAATTGACCAAATATTTAGTGAAGGTGAGAAGGGACAGGGGGGGTATTACAATGTCTTAAAACTAGGCTTGTTCCAGTGAGTGAACGAGATGGCGCTATACGACTTGTATAGCTCTGTCACTTTCACTCGCCGGAACGAGTCTGGTTTTAAGACGTCGTAATACTTCCTAGGTGGCTTACTACGACGTCTCAAAGCGATAGTAGTGCCAATGTGGGAATGAGATGGCGCTAGACGACTTCTATAGCTGTGTCTCTTTCCCACACTGGAACTACTCCTGCTGTAAGACATCATGGTTGGCTCCCAGTTTCATTATTAATATTTATCATTGTCACACAAATACAGAATTAATCAGAAAGTTTGTGGTGTCTTATACAACCTTAGTTTTTTTTTTGTCAGAAGTTTCTGATTCTTTTTAGTCGTCATTATGAACAACTATGGGAACAACACAGTGATCTCAAAAAAAAAAACCCGCTGAGTACCGCATAATACGTCTATGCAGATTTAAGGCCATATACGCACCGCGATTTTTACACACCCGAATTTTAATTCGCCATCTGCCTGCCTTTTCCCAACTATATCGGGGTCGGCTTCCAGTCGAACCAGATGCAGCTGAATATCAGTATTTTACATGGAGCGACTGCCTATCGGACCTCCACAAACCAGTGACTGGGTGATACGATACCCAATGGTAAGACTGGTTGTCAGACTTTAGAGGTGTTACTAACAGTAACTACTATCAAGAAATATGGGGTGGCGCGTGGCTTGCGGTTTCACTGTATGCCGTATGTGACAGAATTCTGCGGAAAAAATGCGTGCGGTCTAAATGCAGGTACTACGATTTTTGCGTTCTAAATCGTAAGTACTAATTTTGGGAACAACTTTTTTTTTTTTCAGCAAAAATACGTGTCCCTTAGAAAAGTTTCTGACATAAAAACTAAGGCTGTATTTCTGATCAAATGTAATGAAAGTTGTGCGAGAAAAACTGATCAGTTTTAAACAATAAATCTGACCGTCTGTCGTATTAATATTAATAAATATTAGACAAATAATTTTGAGACGTTCTTGTCAAATTTTAACAAAAAGTTAGTTATGAAAACATAGTTTCAATATAATATTATTTTACAATTTTGGTGATACTTCAAGACAAATATGTTTTTTAGACTTATTTTTTGTACCTCTCGCATACTATGTACCTCAATGTGTAACCCCAATATTGATTATGGACTTTCACATCCTGTATTAAAGTTTAAATTGACAGATTACAGAACATTGAGGCCCAGTATCCATCCACCAAAGCGGAGAGGAGATGTGTTTGAATAACCAATCAGTTGTCCACTGAAGCTAAGCGGAGAGATGTGGACATCTGATTGGTTATTCAAACACATCTCCCCTCCTCTCCGTTTGGATACCGGGCTCAATACAGGAATAAATCCAGATATTATTTAGTTAACTAGAAAGTAGATTTAGCACTGTTTTTAAGGTCAGTCTATATGACTGCCCAATAAAGTGCTCAAACAATTAAATACTTTAGTAAAGATTTATTATTTTTAGCTGCTTTTGTTTAGACTTGAAATGGCTCCCAGCATAGTTAAAAAAGATAGGCAGATTTAGACCTAACAGTGGTTTAAATCATTTACTCTGCGTCTATAAGTTACTGGGTCAATCTTCAATTTCTTTTTATTCAAACGAAAATATGAATTATTTATTTTTAGCTAAACGTAATTAAAATAATTTATATTTTTGTTTTTATTCAATGGATGGTTGCACTAGCAGTAAAAGTATCGGGCGTCATTATCCTCAACGGAAGTCCAGAAATTGAAGATTGATCCTACTGCAAGTTAAAAAAAAAGAATCCTTCTCTATGGATTTGGGTTATTAAATGTAATGTATTTCGAAATGTAATTATTAGTCCTTTTGTATTGCAAACTTAATCTAAAGACATTGTCTTGAAGTATGACCATCCTACTTAATTTTAGAGTAGCAAACACATGAAGTAGTATATCTACACATTTCAACCAAATACTTTTTAGTACGAAGGCAGAAATGTCGCTGCTATATGAACAAAAAAACTTATACGCTGGACAGATTGAAGAGAAATATAGAACAAAGGATATTTTTTTTATTGAATTGCAATGGCTACTTTTCCCAATTGCAATGACATTCTACAGCTAATGATGGCAAAACACGATCAATAGATTTTTTTGTTGCAACATAAAAAGGCGATACAGCAGGTACTAAAAGAGCCTTAATTTTAAATAAAACCGTGCGGGCAGTGCCCATGTATTGTAGTTTCATACTATTTTTTTTTGGTCAGACAGTATTAACGTAGTTTGATATTGGTAGCCTTCAAATTTACATGATTATTAAAGTTTCAATTTATATAACGCACCACCATGAAAAAAATTCATTGTCCTGCGTTTCTCTTCAATCATTGCCAAGACTACATGTTCACCAAAATTACTTATACGTACCAACTCCACGTGTCAACTACTCTTTATTATTATAACTTAACTCAATCTCCCTGTCCCGCCGCTTGACGTAGTAGCACGTAGATCTTTTCTTTGATCCAATCTTTGTTGTATGGTGCGTATGTGTTCGTTGATTTTTGGTAGACTAGACAGCTTAGATCTGCCAGCTGGAAGGTGAGAGATAAGCTTTTAGAGTGTTTTCAGATTAAGAGTGCATATTCTGAAAGTTGGCAATGTTGCAAATGGTTGTCAAATATTAACAAGTTTTAATTAATTTAGCATTGTTACTGTATGAAAATAAGAAATATGGCTCTGTAGTGCACTACAAAATTGATAAGGGAGTGCAATAATTAATATCATAACACCGAATACATAGTTTTAGATGTAAAAAAAGCATTTGGAAACTTTCCAATTTTATACACCTTAAATGGTTACAACATCAAATTCAGTGTTTTTAAATGCATTCCCATAACAATTTTTTAGTGCACTAGAGAGCCATATTTCTTTGTTTTCATACAGAAAATTTGCCAAATTAATTAAAACTTGTAAATATTTGACAGCTTTTTGCGACATTTCCAACTTTCAGAATATGTGGCCTCAATGTTACTTTAAAAGAAAAACTGCGAGTCTACACTACATCAGAATCACCGAAACCCATTTAAAATTGGAATTAAAGGTTTGTGCTTGCCTTTTCTTTAATGTAATTCAAATCTCACTTCAGAACCATGTCAGCTGAGGCAAGTGTTGAATTTCTTGTTTTAACATCTTGTGTAAGGTTTTTTTTTTAAGCATGGTAAAATCATCAAATGAGTCCTCCAACCCAGGGCAGAGCGGGAACAACTGTCGGACTCACACTGACTAAAATCTATGGTGTCCTTCAAAAGCCCTTTTATGTTCTGGGGTCACGGTAATTCATGGGTCCAAAGACCACCTTGTCTAAGGCTTAAAACTGCTTACGACACTGGTTATGACTAGATTATCATTCTAGGTTTTGTAATATTAATTATGACTAGATAATCATTCTAGCATTTGTAATATTTAAGCAAGCGTAGTAATAACAATGTGTGGTTGAAACACGGTCCTCACATACAGCAGAAACTGCTGTCATAAGCACTATGGGTACCTAAAGTTGGTATTTTAATGTATTTTTATTAGAACATTGTAACACCATTGGTATGAAATCCAATTACTGTTAGAGATATGACCTTTTAAAAGTTATTGTGAGTGTAGTAATTAGGTAAATTGCTTACCTGATCGATAAAATCGAATAATTGAGAGATATCGTAAGTGATTGTCGGTGTATTTGGATTCCGTCTTTTTAGATGCTCCTCGTAGATTTTACAGACTCCCTCCATGCAGTCATTGACGCTCTCGTAGTCAGAATAAGTTCTCGTCTCAGGCCTCGGACCCGGTTGCACCAGCAAAATCGTGTGGGACTGAAAAAGTAACCTAGTTTTACCCGCCATTTTCATTACTAAAATAAAGCGTAAATACAACTTTAATTACCATTTTCGGTGGAGAGAATGCTAATGCTGGAATCTTGTGTATGATAAACACTATATTTATCGTTTATCGATAGAAAATGCTGTTTTTCAGAAAATCACAAACGCCGTCACAGAGCTTGACAATCGTTCTGAAACTACGTTTTCGGGACAGATTAAAAAAAGAAAAAGAAGGTTGTTGGAAAAAGGTTTTACTTTTGTCCTCATGTTTTTATATCATATTTAACTTGTTATGGATTTTTTTAAGATAAAGCAACAACATCTCTTCCAACATTGTAATACTGAAGATATATTGACTGTAATTAGACTTTTTCCATTTTTGTAATCTGACATAATGAATGTTTCCGAACGTTGTCTCATCAGAATTTCGTTACACGCACGGGTATTCTGAAATGCCCAAGAACTAAGGGTAAGAAAGGAGCTAAACATCTATTATTAAAATAATTTGCGTTATAAAATTAATTTAGATAAATAAATCTCAAATACCAAATACTGTCTGACTGAGATTATTTTACAGATTATTGATCTTCTGTTAGCTGTTTTATTCAAGTTTAGACACTCCACTTAGAATGGAACGTGTGGAACGCACGTCAGAGAGTATATAATCACTACGTTTGATGCACGTAAATAGAAATGTTTTATTTCGCGCTAAAAGTATTTTTAAAACCTTGTGTGATAAATAAATCCTACGTTTTCATAAGCTTTAAACCCTTCAGTTACGTACAGCAGTTCTATTATAGATAGCAATCTAATAATACAATCCGTTTTGCATTCAAAGAAACAATGAGTGATTCTTACAAAAACTTTGAGTTTGTTTTGAAGAAAAACACTTCAAAACGACCTTTAGGTCTCTACAGTGATAATAAACAACAAAGTAAACCTAATTTAAAGCCTCAAGATGTGATTTCAAGTGTGACTATGCAGTTGAAAGCTATTCAAGTTGCAGATTCGTTGAAAAGTGAAAGAAGTACAAATAAAGACTTGCAAAAGTACAAGAAATCTAATTTCTTAAGTGTAAATAACTTGCCGGTATATGAAGAGGTGAGTTTCTTTGTTATTTTTTTATGTTTTTTGTAAGCTTTGTTTCAAACTATATTTTTTTTCTAAATACCTAGTAAAATCTAAGGGTCGATTTATACTAGCGCAGAGTCGAAGCGAATTTCTAAAACTGAACATAACATTTTCAACCTTAACTCCACAGCGTAACGCACATATTACTTCTAAGATTTTAAAAAGTCGCGCGCATTCTTCAGAATTCGCGCGTCTGGGCGCGAACAACGCTGATCGTGAATCGTGAAAATCTTAGAAGTAATGTGTTACGCTATGCCTATGGAGTTAAGGTTGAAATTGTTATGTTCAGTTTTAGAAATTCGCTTCAATGCGCTTCGACTCTGCGCTAGTATAAATCGACCCTAAAGATTCTAATCATATTTCATTATGTGATACATCTTTGTCTTTAAAATATGATGTAATATGCATTCAGTTCATATTTACAAAGAGAAAAAAAGAACTGTAATTGACTTTTCAGTTTAATAATTATGTCAAATTCCTATTAGTTTATTATTGGTCAAGATTTCAATAAAGCTCATTCAGTTTCATCTAAGACTACGAATCATAGCTAAGCATTAGGTGTGGAAATGTCTATAAAACTTGTTTTTTTGTTTGTAAAATCCATTTGTGCAATCAGTCATAAGTTCTGAAATGTGATTGATGCCATTAGATAAAAAAAAGAAACACTGGCAGTATTGTAAATTGTAATCATCACTAACATTATACAATATTAATTGAAGTTTAAAAACTCTTTTCAAGGTACCAAAAACAACAACAAAATTCGACACACAGTGCGTCTCAGACACGCAACTCATAAACATTATAGAAGATGCAGAGATTATTGATGTTCACCGAGGAATTACACAAGAGTTTGAAACCACATTTATTCACCATACTGAAAAACATAGCTTAGAAGAAGATGATGAAGAAATAGAAGCAAATATATGTAAAGAGAATGGTGAAAAAGAGAATTTACTAACTGTAGATAATGATGAGAGAGATATACTGACAGAAAATAGCAACAAAGTTGTTGATAAAGCTGTAATTGATAAAGAAAGTAAGAGTAACATTCATGTAAATATCACGAAAGCAAAAAGTGTAAATAGAATAGAAAATAATGTAGAAGTAGATGATTCTGTAAATGTAATTTCACCTATTATGTGCAGTAACAATATTGTAGATAAAGAAGCTGAGAGTCAAGGAAGTAAAAATGATGTGAACACACAAATAGAAGAATACAGTCAGTTATTTCATGACTGTATTGAAACTGAAGTTGATATTGAGATTGATAAGTCAATAGAGAAACCATTAAGTCCAATATTCATGCATAAAACAGTAAAAACAAAATCAAAGACACCTTCCCCTTTAATTTTTAATTTAGAAAACTTTGAACAGTTTGAGAAAATTGCAATACCGTTACTAGAAGGTAATGATTTGAAGACTGCGAAACAAGTTATCAATTCACAGATATTAGACAAGGAGCTCTGTTTTAAAATATCTGAAGAAATAGTACTGAATGATAGGGAGATACAACCGAGTCCTATACTACAAAATAGGAATGAAAATGAAGGACATAGTTCTAAAAATGAGTTCAAAACTCATGTTGTCAAAGATCCAGATCTAGGCACAGATTTAGAGTTTATTGATTTAGATAAAGCTACATCAGAGGACTTAATAAACAAAGTAATGAATGAAGACTGTAAAACTTCAAAAGGAAGAACAGAAAGTGAAATTTTGAAGGACGAGATTCTGTTCAGTAGTGATGAAGAAGACAATTATATCGTCCATAAAAGTTACCAAGACTTGCCTTTCACATGTGCCTTAGAAACCTCTTTTTACGATCAACCAGATGTCCTGGACAAGACAATGTATGTAGGTTTTCAAACTGCCAGTAATAAATCCATTCAAATTTTCACTGAGTCTTTTGCACAAGCTAAAACCATATTAAGTGGTGAATTGACCGTCACTGACTTGGTTAATAACTGTGATAGTGGTGTGAAGAATAAAACTGATGTTGAAGATGAGGCTCAAGGTAAAATGGACTTTGTTGATGAAGAAACGGAGTTCAATCTAGCACAAAAAGAGGTCAAACAATCTGAATTACCCCCGATGTCCAATATAGATGAAAAACTGGATAATATGAAAGCTAAAACAGCAGATTTTGGAGGTTTTATAACAGCTAGTAACAAAGTAATAAGACTATCACAGAAAGCTTTAGCAAGATGTAAAAAAGTCTTTCAAGACATTGATTTAAGTGATAATTTTGATACACAAGTTGAAGAAGAAATAATAAAAAATCAGATTAAAGTAGACAGAGATGAAATACCGGCTATTTCTGTTAATCCAAATAGAGACGTTGAAGTTCACGAAGATATACAAAATATTGATGATGATTTACTACAAGAATTTGAAAATATAGAAATGTCTTTAAAGGAAGATGAAGAACTGGATAAAAATGTACCTAATATTGGATGTAAACCTGTTAGTAATCAAAGTAAAGAAATACCAGACACTGAAGAAATAAAAGTTTTTAAAGACATTGATTTTGATGAAGATCTAGCTTGTATTAATATTGAAGAGATTAAAATGAAAGAAAGTGTTTTTCCAACTTTTATGGAAGGTGCGAAATCTATAAATATAGGATTCAAAACAGCCAGTAACAAAGATATAAATATTTCCAAAGAAGCATTAGAAAAAACGAAAAATATTTTCCAAGATTTAGGTGCTACTGATTTTCCGAAGAAATCTAGCGCCAGTCTAGACAAAGAATATCCAGATTTCAGTGATTTGGAAAAGCCCTCGATTGATAAGTTAGAATTTGTTGGCTTCAAAACTGCTAATAATAAAAATATCAACATTTCAGAGAAAACTTTAGCTAAAGTGTCTAATGTTTTCAAAGATATTGATAAAATTGAACTTCCAAATAAAAATAATAAAGATATACAAGGAGAAACAGCTGAAGAAATTTGTTCAGACCAACCATTAACCAGTAAAATGAGTTTTATGGGTTTTAAAACGGCAAACAATAAAGAAATTAACATTTCTAAAGACGCACTTGCTAAAACTAAGAAAATATTTCAAGACATCGATGCTGCAGATTTTCAGTTACCTACAAAAAAGAATAGTGATACAACTAAGATATATCCTGAAGAATCTGAAGGTTTCATTGATTTAAATCCACCATCTACAAGTAAATCTACTTTTGTAGGTTTTAAGACAGCAAATGATAAAAATGTAAAAATATCTGAAGCTGCGTTGGCTAAAAATAAAAACATTTTCAAAGATGTTGACTCCGCAGATTTTAAATATCCTGAAAAGCGAAGAGAACATAAAAAAGCAAATGATCTTGAAACTGCTACACGAACATTTAAAGGTTTCAAAACAGCAAATAATAAAGAAATTAAAATATCAGCCAGTGCTTTAACTAAAACTAAAAATGTTTTTAAAGATTTAGATGCAGATGATTTCAAATATCCTGAAAAGCAGAAGAAGAAAAATAACAACACAGAAACGATAAAAAATGATGAAGATATGACCACTCATGGAGATCAAATTACAGATTTTAATAAACCTTCAACTATCAAAGCATCTTTTGCTGGTTTTATGACAGCTAATAATAAGAAAATTAATATTACAAAAGAAGCCTTAGCTAAGACTGCGAATATCTTTAAAGATATTGATGCTGCTGACTTCATGTTACCAGAAAAAGCTGATAAGGGCTTAAAAAGTAATAAATCAGTAAAAGATATGATGGAAACTGGTGATGAACAGTTTCTTCTGGAAGTAAAAGACCAACATAAGACTAGTAAAGCCACGTTTATGAGCTTCAAAACAGCTAATAACAGAAATATTATTACAATTTCTGAAGAAGCTCTAGCTAAGACTAAGACTATTTTCAAAGACATTGATGCTCCTGACTTCAAATTTCCTGAGAAAGGTGATAAAAGCATGAAAACTGTTGATTCATCAGAAGAAATAGCTGATGATGAAAAGATTTTTCAAGAAATACAAGATTTTAACCAACCGTCTACTAGCAAAGGAGGCTTTATCGGTTTCAAAACTGCAAATAATAGAAATATTGCAATTTCTAAAGAATCTCTAGCTAAGACCAAAAATATTTTCAGAGACATTGATGCAACAGATTTTAAATTTCCGGAAAAACTGATAACACACTCAGGACGAGGTGAAGTTAGTCAAAATATAAACAAAGAAGTGGAAAGAAAGAGTTCTTTCGAATCAGAAATGATAGATGTAAATGAACCATCTACAAGTAAAGCAAGTTTCGGTGGTTTTAAAACTGCAAGTAATAAGAAGATCAGTATCTCTGAACACTCTTTAGCTAAGACTACAAAGATATTTAAAGATATAGACGCCAATGATTCTTTAAGCACAAAAAATACAGACAGTGACATGCAAGAAGATACAGTTAAAAAAGGAAAGAATGCGTATCCCGATTTAAAAGAGATCGTCCAACCTACAGTAAATAATACTACTTTTGTAGGTTTTAAAACAGCAAATAATAAAGTTATAAACGTTTCTGAAACAGCTTTAACTAAAACACGAAATATATTTAAAGATATCGACTCCACTGATTTCACAATTCCTGAAAAAGTTAAAGATGATTATCCAGACTTTGAAATAAATGACAAAGAAGCCAAAATTGACAACGTTACAGGTCTTCACAGTAGAAATGATGATTTGAGAATTCCTGGAACTGTTAAATCTAAATTTCAAGGTTTTCAAACGGCAAGTAATAAGCAAGTTAAAGTTTCAGAAGAAGCGTTAGCTAAAAGTAGAAAAATCTTTCAAGATATTGATGTCAGTCAATGTTTGAATGATAAAATTAAAATTAAAGATGCTTCGGATGCAGAAAAATATCAGAAAGAACTTAATGATGGTATTAAAGAATCCAACACAGATGATTTAATTCTAGACGGCAAATCAAGTCCCATATTCAGAGGCTTCCAAACAGCGAATAAAAAACCTGTAAAAGTATCTGACGAAGCCTTAGCCAAAAGTCGAAAACTTTTTCAAGATATAGAAACGTTAAAAGACGATCCTGAACCTGAATTTCACGGATTTAAAACTGGAAGCAACGAAGAGGTTGAAGTATCTCAAAAGACTTTAGCTGAAACTAAGAAATTATTCGAAAATGTTATCAGAAAAAGTGGATTTCAAGGTTTTCAAACAGCCAGTGATAAGAAAGTCGATATATCCGAAGATGCCTTAGCTAAAAGCAGAAAAATATTTCAAGATGTCGATAAAAATGACGCTATATTACAGAAAAAGACGTCAAATATAAAGTTTGGATTCAAAACAGGTTCTAATCGTGATGTTACCGTTTCTGAAGAAGCTGTAGCTAGATCTAAAAGAAAATATTCCGAAATAGACAAGTCTATTGAAAATATAACAATAAATAAGAAAGATAAAGTTACTGATGACACTATAGCAAATATTATCGATACACAAGTTCTAAATAACTTCGAAGAAAGTTTATATACGGAAGATTTTCACGATACTCCGATAAAATCAAAAAGATCTGGCAGTCCAATTTTGTCATGTCCTAGAGCCAAAAAGAGGAAAAAATTTGAAACGCCATATTCACAAAAACTACCCGCGAGAACAAAGAAAAAAGAAATAATCATCAAAACTGGACAAAATACAAACAATTTTACATTTACAGAAAATTACAAGAAAAGTAAGAAATATACGTTAAAGGATTTAGAAGAATTGACGAGAAAAAACAGCAGAAAAATCGATCCATATTTGTTGAAATTCACTGTTGAAAATTTACTACAATTTGAATTCAATGAACACAGAAATGAGATATCAAATTCCGTTATAACTATTGAATCATTAAAAACCATATTTCTAAATTCCGTAAACGCAAAATTGGTTCCAAAAGCTTGGTTAGAAAACCATTTAAAATTGATACTATGGAAATTAATTTCTTACGAAGTAAAATTCAAATCTGTGTTCGTAACGGCAAAAAATGTCATAGATCAACTAAAGTATAGATATGACAAAGAGTTATATAATGCACAAAGACCAGCAATAAGGAAGATTTTGGAGAAAGACGATGTCGCTTCTAAAACTTTAGTTCTTTGTGTTGCTGGAGTGTTTGTAGATGGCGTTAGTGTTTCAAGGTATGTATTAATTACATTTTTATTATTTTTAGCGACTGATACTTGCGACGAACCCGGGTTAACCCGGCGTCATTGAGGTTGGGTCAAAATGACCCGGCTGGTTTTGAATTTGGAATATTTTTGAAAGTGTGCGTACGACGCTGCCCTTCTGTGCAGTAGCTGGAGCCAATAGTGTGTTCTAAACGTTTCTGACGAGAAATCAATGTGGCACCCACCGAGCTGGAAGCTACACGTATTTAATTTTCAAAAAGGTAATTTTGACCCATCCTCACAATTGACGTTACCATTTTGTGCCATTACCAAGTAATCAATTTTTATCATTGTTTATTGATTTTTGGTGTGTATGTTAACGGTTTTTTTCTTTTCGCTTTTCGATTTTTTTTCTACTCACTTTCATCGATTTATGAGAAAACAGATTCCTCTAAAATTTACATATTTTCAGTCTAAACGCCTACGCAATTTTTTTTTATATTGTCAATCATCAAATAAGCTTCTCTTCAGTCTTCCTACCCAGGGCAGAGCGAGAAGGACTGTCAGACTCGTACTGACTAAAATCCATGGTGTCCTTCAATAGCCCTTTACGTTCCGGGGTCACGGTAATTCGTAAGACCCGCGACCCCAGCAGATGTTGCCCTCTAAATGAGCCCCGACATTTGCTGTCACTCTTCGAGGCGCGCGTGGATCACAACGCGCCGTCGACCCGGGCATGGTGCATGGTCGGACAGCGAGTCGCCCATTACTCCCAGGCCGCATGCCCGCACCTACAGTGGCCGGGGCTCATCTAGCGACGTCTGTCGTCGCGGGCGCGTCAACCACTGCGGCTGGCGTGAAAGGCGGGCGCTGTCCTCTCCCTCACGCTTGTCGCCTCCTCCTTAGAGAGCATGACTGAGGATACCATTTTAGGAAGGATTTGTTGGTGAATTACCAGAAAAGTCTCGTACAAAATTACGCTACGTCCGCAAACAGTTTCAAATGTGCCCTGCTAAAAAAGACCGCAAAACAAAGCTCACATATCAAGCTGGCCCCAAATATATTTGGCCTGAACATCTCATACCTTTTTGTAGTCACTGCGTCTCTAACGATGAGTGTAATTAGTGTTTTTATTTTTTTTCTAAAAGACATAATCCTTCAGGTTAGAAAAATGCCATAAGTATACAAATATACTGATTACTATAATGACAATATCCGAAAAGCACAAGAGATCCCTGTTTAGTTACTTTTTTTATAAGTTTATGTAACATTTTATTAAACCTAATTAAATATTTCTGAATTATGTTTATCTTTATCATTTTCAACAAATAAATACTCTAATAATTGTATAACAACACAGTTTACGAATACACTCAATAACTAAGGAAATATTTCGATTTTATTATACGGGTAATATTGACCCACCTCAACGCCCATGTACCTATTTCCTACCACAATGACGCCGGGTTAAATTCTTAGGTTCGGTTTCATCCGAAACTGCATCATCATCATCAGCCTATTAATGTTCCCACTGCTGGGACACAGGCCTCCTCTCTGTGAGAGGGGGTGGGCCATAATCCACCACGCGGGCCCAGTGCGGATTGGTGGATGTCAGATGTTTTCGAATTTTTGGTTCTAGGACATGCCGGTTTCCTCACGATGTTTTCCTCTTCACCGTTTTGAGAGCAGTAGTGATGAAATAAATTACAGATGGGATTCGAGCCCACGACCTACAACTCGTAAGTCGGGACCGATACCACTGGGCCACCACTGCTCTTCGAAACTTAAGTAATAGCAATCCGGACTCAGGATTTGTGCTGGACTTATAGATATAAACTTGCCCCCTCTAAAATCATCTGCGTGCTTTTTCTCAACTATATCGTGGTCAGCTTCGAGTCGAACCAGATGCAGCTGAATATCAGTATTTTACATAGAGCTACTCTATAATCTAATAACTGGGTAATACGGTACCTCTTGGTAAAACTGAGTGTCAGACTTTAGAGCCTCTGACTGACAGTAACGACTGTCAAAGATCTACAAATGCCAGCCGGGATCAACGGCTTTATGTGCTTTCTGAGGCACGGAGGAAACTCGCTATGACAGATGGTCACCCATCCACAGACCAACCTCGGCCTATGCGGCTGTAATTATTTAGCCATAAGCTCCTCTTATTTTAATCCATTTTCAGTGCTTCAACCACAAACAATATAGAACTACTTCTAACAGACGGTTGGTACTGTATAAAAGCGACCATAGACAAGATGTTGGCCCAACTCGTGTGCCAAGATAAAATTGTCGTTGGATCCAAGATTGTCACCAATGGGGCTGAGTTGGTGAACTGTGATCAAGGCATCTCTCCTTGGGAGGTTAGTAAATATTTAGTTATAGTACCTTTTATAAAATTGTTTTCAGTTAAAACGATATCTGAAGAAGAAAGAGAGAAAAGGGTTTTATTACACACACAGGATGGAAGAAAAAGAAATACAAAGGAAAATCGAAATTACATTAAAAAACCGGCCAAGTGCGTGTCGGGCCACGCACAGTGTAGGGTTCCGTAGTTGCCCATCAAAATACTTATGCGAACTAACTAAACTGATTCGCTGAATTTAATTTTAAAAAGAAGAATTTTCAAAATCGGTCCAGGAGTCTTTGAGAAATCGGGGAAAATACATAAGAAAAAAGATTACAACGAATTTAGAACCTCCTCCTTTTTTTGAATTTAGTTAAAAATAGTTGACGATAAAAACCTACCTATCCCCAAAAAACATACCTACAAAAGCTGTAAAAATAAAGTTGACAAACTTACATTTGCAGTTGTCTCCGATACATTTTGTTTAAGAAAATATGATATCAAGTACATTTTATAAGTTGGTCGACTATTACCCGTAAAGTTTTAAAGCCTACTTAGTCATGATAATTTTCTTTTAAACTTCGTTATATGTACTACTATTGTGAATTTTTTCACACCCCCAAACATAACCGTTTAGCTGGTAGAGGGGGGGGGACACTCGAATCGAGCAAAATTTAGCACTTTAAAGCTTAATATTTCACTAAAGAATTTTTTTATCAAAAAATTGTTAATGGAAACTATCATTATTTTTTAAAGGCCTATTTAATGATACCCCACATTAAGGGGTACGCGAGAAAAAAAAATCCTCACTTTACGTGTAAGTACTGGAGGTACCCTAAAAAAAAATATTTTATGAGATTTTATTTTACCACTTTTTCGGCACAACAAATCCGTATATTTACACCAAATTACAGCTCTCTAGTACTGTGCGTCTCTGAGCTAAACTGCGGACAGACGGACGGACGGACATGGCGAAACTATAAGGGTTCCTTCCCCTATAGACTTCCAAAAGGACCGGTTGGAAGCGGCTTGCCTTGCATCCAGCGTGATCCTGTGGTCATCGTCGGTACGATCTGCCCACCTTGTGGTCTAATAAAATACTCTTGATTATACGTCATCATCATCAGCCGGAAGACGTCCACTGCTGAACATAGGCCTCCCCCTTAGACCGTCACGCCGAACGAAAATTCGCCACTTGCATCCATCGGTTGCCCGCGACTCTCACGATGTCGTCTTTCGGTCCGTGGTCGCCACTCTCTCAGTTCTACGAGTGATGTGGCCTGCCCACTGCCACTTCAACTTGCAAATTTTATGAGCTATGTCGGTGACTCTGGTTTTTCGCCGAATATCCATGTTCCGGATTTTAAGACACTGTGGGATTCTCGATGAGAAGATATCACGTAGCTTCCCAAACGCTGCCCATCCGAGTTGGATTCTTCGGGTTGGATATACAATCTTAATTAATTTCAGGATACTTCAGCAGTCCGCCTGAAAATCTTCGGTAACTCAACCCGCCGCGCCCGATGGGACGCGCGTCTCGGTTACCATGGCAACGGCGCCATGTTGACTCAGCTGTCATCTGTCAGATTGGATGGCGGGAAAGTGTCGAAGTTAAGAGTTTTTGTTACGAGGGTGTATCCTGCTTTGTATGTGGAGAAGTTTGAAGATGGGAGTACCGGTGAGTACATGTTACACATAAACAAATCTCATTCGCCACGAAATCTCAGAAACTACAAATGCTAGGAGCTTCAATATTGCATGGGACTTCTTTTTAGCACTTAGGTGCTGCATTACGGCGGGATTTTTCCAAAAAAATATCGTGATAAAATCATTAAATGAGGCCTCCTACCCCATCGTCAGGCTTCATCATCATCATCATATCAGTCATAAGACGTCCACTGCTGAACATAGGCCTCCCCTTTAGACTTCCAGTAGGACCGGTTGTAAGCGGCCTGCATCCAGCGTGATCCTGTGGTCTTCATAAGATCGTACGCCCACCTAGTGGGTGGACGTCCTACGCTGCGCTTGCCGGTGCGTGCGTCAGGCTTGTACTGTCTCAAATACACGGGATCCTTCAATATTGTAGTATCTAAAATCCATGGGATCCTTCCGTTCCTCTTCTTCCTTCGTTCTCGAATAGCCCCTTACGTTTCAGGGTCACGGTCCCGCGACCCTAGCAGTCTTTGGCCTGGCCCCGTCAGATTGCTGACAGTTCTTTGAGGCCCGCGTGGAACAGTACGCGCCGTCGACTTGGTCATGATCCATGATCGGACGGCGAGACAACCACTACTCGCCGTTCGCATGCCTGCGCCTACCATGGCCAGAAATAGCCGTGTGACGTCGGATACCGTGGCGGCTGGATCGTGTGGTGGACGCTGTCCTCTCCCTCCCTAAAGGGTTATATTTTTGGGTTAGTTTATATGACATTTCGCCACGTGGAAGAAGTCACGGGCAACACCTAGTTTTCTAATACAGTACCTCAAGTTAACACACACAGCCTACTCTGAACTCTAGTCCAACCACATAGGTATTATTTTTCAGTAACGCGATCTGAGCGTCTAGAACACCTCCATCAAATGAAGACCGAGGCTGAAAGACAGGCCATCATAGAGAAGATCTATGAAGAAGTGGAGAAAGAGTTCTCTGATGAAGTGAGTCATAGTTGATTTAGTTTTTTTTTAACCTACTTCACTTGACCTTCAAGAGTCGTTAGCGTCAGATAAACAAAAATAAACTCTAGCGAGTAGCCATTCAGTACGTTTTTACTTGCGCTGGTTTAGGCTATTATAAAAGTAGGTGTGTGATGCGGATGCCAGTTAAAATGTACTTTATAATCTCAAGCATAGATTTTACATTTGATTGATTGTTTTTGCGAAGTGACTCTTCTGTACGTATTACTATTCTGTAATTACACTCTAAATGTAGAAAAAAATCCATTTTGAGAATTAGCCTTTAGAGAATTGGTAGTTTTGAGAATTTGGCGTTTAGAGAATTTGCCATTTTGAGAACTTGTCCTTTTTCGACTAGGTTACCTACCTTCTTTCCAAATTCCCATACAGAAGTTTATCGACAATAGATTTTTCTTTTCACGTTTCTTTCACGTTTGCAGGAATCTCAAGATTCTGAAGGACTTTCAGAGTTGACAAACAAGAGAACATGTCTGGATAGCGGCTCGCAAATAGCTAAAGTTATGAAGAGAAGCAAGGACCCTGCTGAATTCAGAGTGAGTAATTTTAGTGCTAGGAATTTCTCCTGAAGAGCAGTGGTGGCCCAGTGGTATCGGTCCCGGCTTACGAATTTTAGGTCGTGGATTCCAACCCGGCCAGGCGCATTACTTTGTGTAATTTATTTCATCACCACTGCTCTCAAAACGGCGAAGAAAAACATCGTGAGGAAACCGGCATGTCCTAGAACCAAATATTCGAAGACATGTGACATCTACTCTATAGACCCGCACTGGGCCCGAGTAATGGATTATGGCCCAATCCCTCTCACAGAGAGGAGGCCTGTGTCCCAACAGTGGGAACATTATAGTGCGATTATAAAAAAATACGTATAATAACGTCTAACAGATCGATTCCACACATTGACAAACAACAGGGCAAAATTTACTCTGAGACAAAGTCGTCATTATTTCTACTTTTTGCCTTCATGAGCGCTGCAATCAATTCTGATACCCCCATCTAGTACTTCGCACCCAGCGAATAGTTGAATGCTCTAAGAAATGACCTAAAACCAGACCTGGCGCACTCCGCGGTGTAGCCACGTCAACGGGGCCCCGCGTGTGCTTGTAGTATGAAACTGCATAACACGCGGGCGCACCGTGGACGGGTTTCACAGTCGGTTGCCGCCCGCCGCCCGTTTCGCACGCTTTCCGTACATATTTTTACTTTATTCTCACGAGCAAAGATTTTACATTTGCTTGTTGTTGGGAAGTGACACTTCTGTACGTAGTACTTTTAAGTATTCTGTGCTAAAACACAGTTTCTTCCCTCCAGGCCGGATTAACTTCGTCCCAAATCGGACTCCTTGAGTCCCACACGATCAAACATCGCGAGCATCTTCTGCAAAACATCCAACAGAAGATACGACAGAAGATAGAGAAAGCAGGAGTGTCTGTCACTAGAAATGTGGTCACTCTATTGAAGATTAGAGTTGCAGGAGTAACAAATAGTGGAGAACTTACTAAAGGTAAGAGATCGAAGCTTAAGATAGAAAAAAACAATATTGAAAGAAAAAAGTTTTGTTGTTTTCCATTTTTAGTTCTAATATTCATCAGGCGAGATGGTGTCATACGCGAGCTTTATGAAAACTAAAAAAAAGAAGTGTTGTAATGAAGCCAGCATCGCCATCGACCACGTACACATGTACCATGGTGTTTATTAAATGGGGTCGCGGTTTAGGGGTAAGAGGAACAGAGTGGAAAGTTCCACGATACCCTGGAAAAGGAAGGTACCTTCTGACCAGGCGGGTGGTATCTGGTGGCCTTTTTGCCCGGCATTGACTGTCGGAATGATCTGTGTCTTCTAAATTCGCGGATAACTTTGCTTGCGCGATGTAGACATGCTAGTTCCTCCGTGGCTGCATAGATGACGCCAGGGTACTTTTTTTTGTTGATTATGTCCGCTACAGCCGGACTGTCTGAATAGGTGAACCGTGACCCTGGAACGTAAAAGACAATCGAAGGAGTACGGTGATTTTTTTGTCAGCAAGATCTCCTAAAAAACCTATTATTCTTTGCCCGAGTTGGGAGTCATAACCTACATAGATATACATACATATATGTATGTATGTATTTAAATTCCTTATGCAGCATATTTTGTTTATTTTTCCAGGCATGATGTCAGTTTGGAAGCCACCGGAAGCAGTGTTAGAAATAATCAAAGAAGGCGCTTGGATCGACGTTATGAATGTAGTTCCTACTGCTGTTAGGTAATAACCGTTCATCATCATCATCATCAGCGTATAATGTTCCCACTGCTGGAACACAGGCCTCCTCTCTGTGAGAGGGAGTGGGTCTCACACAACGAGGGCCCAGTGCGGGTTGGTAGATATCGTCTTGGTGCGAGTTGGTGATTGTTCGTCGTTACGTTGAGCTCCTTGATTATGAGTCGAGCTTCACGATAACTGACAAATGCTTGCACTGACTGGACAGGTCCACTCAAATCTGTGTGGTTATTTCTTCAAAAAACCATCTCAGACATTTGCCTACATGGTCCTAGTATGACATGACCAATAATAATGTCTGGACTTTAAAAGAGACAGTGACCTCTGAGTTTGTTTCGGCTGTGTCTTCTCAGAGTAGTCAGGTACGAAACACCGGCCTCATCTAGTTTGTAAAAAGACGACGTGTAAAAGTGTTGATAAAACCTACTTGCAAAAATAAATATCATTTCATGTCACATGTCTTCGATTTCTTTGGTTCTAGGACATGCCGGTTTCCTCACGATGTTTTGCGGTATCGAATCCCGATGGAACAAATATTGTATGATCTACAAACAGTAGTTCTGGGTCCGCGTGTTTGGCACATCCAAATGAAATGATATTTATTTTTGCAAGTAGTTTACTCTATACACTTTTACACGTCGTCTTTTTACAAACTAGATGAGGCCGGTGTTTCGTACCTGACTACTCTGAGAAGAAACAGCCGAAACAAACTCAGAGGTCACAGTCTCTTTTAAAGTCCAGTCATTAAATTGGTAGTCATATGAGGACCATGCGGGTGTCTGAGATGGTCTTTTGAAGAAAGAACCACACAGATTTGAGTGGACCTGTCCAGTCAGTGCAAGCATTTGTCAGTTGTCGTGTAGCTCGACTTATAACTCAAGGCGATCCCCGAAACAGGAGAAATTCCTGAATTTGTAAAAGAGAGATTCAATTTTATATACTTTTTAGTAAAGCAAGTTTCTCTTCTTTTTACAGGTACTCTGAAATCCAAATATCAGCCGGCCGACAATCAGTTTTCAGCGCCTCAAAGTACAAAGAACCAGAAACTATAAAACCGTACACAAAAGTACTAAAACGAATCTGTTTCACAATAAAAGATCTAACGAATAATCCATCGATGGCCACCGATTATAATGAAATCGATTCTGTAGGCTTCATATTCCTTACCGATCCAGAAAATCGAGATTTCGATTCGACTAAACAACCGTTTCAGAACGTCTTTTTAGCGGATGCCGATAAAAATATTATCTGTGTCAATTTCTGGGGAGGTCTTAAAAAGTTTGGTTATGAAAATGTTCTAGATACTGGCCAAATAGTCTATGGTGCGAATTTACAGAAACGCGCTGGCAACACTAGGAAAAGTATACCTCAGTTTAGGGTAACTGAGTATTCTTATTTCACGAAAATGCCTAAAAATGAAAATGCAAGATTATTAATTGATGATTTAAGTAAAAAGTTTTTAAGTTTGGACCGCAGGAAATTCATTGACGATTGTGTTGTTTTGAAAAATAATTATGCTGTGATAAAAAATAATACTGAAAATATTTCTCCATACAGATTTAATAATAGTGACTTTAATATGTCTAAAAATAAAGTATTCATAGATTCGCCTTTAGCAAGACCGAGTAAAATAGAAGATAATTTCAACCTTACTGGCTTAGATTTTGAGTCGACTTTCAAACAAATAGACTCGCAATTATCAGAGGAAGTGTTGCAAAGAAAGAGAAAAGTTAATGAAAAAATTGCCAGATTAAAAATGTATGGAGAACCACCTCCTTTATCAACTATACATATTATAAATAGGTCGAAAAACGCTTCAAATTCATATAAAAGTCCTTTGAATTCAAACAGCAACAATTCAAAACTTCTTCCTAAAAAATCTAAAAGCGAATGTGTAATGTCAAAATCTGACAGTTCTGTAAATGTTGCCAACGTAAAAGAATCTCCCGAAAAATGTGGAAATTCAAATGATTCTGATGTGGTATGCAGTCCGGTTCTAATGAATAGGACATTTGTTAAAAGTGTGAATCCTGTTAAAATTAATTTTGATGTGAAAGATAATAATGATAGTAATGTTGATCATTTTGCTGATGAGTTTGATGGTAGTCCACCTTTGAGTTTAGATTAGAAATTGTTACAATTTTGTATATTTTTGTATGTCGTTAGGGATAATCTGTCAAACTTTACCAATCGAAAATTAACCTATTCCATTATTTTAATAAGGTTGAAAATCTAAAAGTCTGTACATTCCAATAAGTTACTGCTTAGCTCGCTTTTAAAATCTTCCATGGTAGCAAAGCGTTTATAACTTACCTATATAGCTGTATTGACAGCTTCAGCCCACAGAGACTTATCTAAATTACTTGATAATAATATTTTTCTGGCCGCTTCAGTTATTATACTAAATAATAATTATGACACTGACAGCTCTTATCGCGTTGTAAAATACTTAGCCCGTTTAGTTTCAAAGACTAAAACCTTAATTAGCTACCCACTGGTTTCTAAAAGCCTCATCAATAACTACCCAAGTACCCTAAGTACCCTACTATAAAACAAAAAGGTAACCATAAAAGATATCTTAAATGTGTGTTGGATCTTAAAACTACACGTCACTATTACTTTACTTTTTAACCGACTTCAAAAAGAAGGATGTTACTATTTTTAGGAAGCCAGAAAAAATACGGTGTAAAAAAACGAGTGTTTCAACAGTTTAAGGCCGCTATCCCAGTGGCGTTCGAGTGTTGACGTCAACGTCGCGTTTGTTTGCCATAGTATTATGAGGCGCAACGTTGACGTAAACGCTCGTAAAAAGCCAGTGGGATAGCGGCCTTAAAACAGGCTGTCTGGCGACCTAATTTTTTAAAACAGTGAATACGCTTTTAGAAATCAGTGGTAAAAGTTCTACATACTTTGTTATTGCAAATCAAAGAGAAAGTCCTCTAGGGCCCCAAAGCACCCCAATGGCACAATTTTGTGCCACCAAACTCCGACCGATTTTAAACTGTAATTTTGGAAAAATAAGGAATGGTATTTAATACTTCAACTGTAAATCCCCTTTTTTCAATCAAGATATTCGAAATTATCACCAAAAATACTGAATTGCACACTAAATTTGCTCATCAAATAAATCAATTATACTATAATAACAAGTGTAATAAAAAAAATCTACCTAAGCAGGGTCGACGAAGCCCCGCTTCGCGGGGCTTCTATTTCTGTGTACAAGGTTTAAAGGAACCTAACCAAACCGAACTTCGGGGTGTCCCTGAAATTTTGCTAAAGCGAGTTTTAGATTTGGTGCACATTCAGTATATTTGGTATACAAAAAGAATTATTGATGCGCATTTAAATTTTATCCAAAAATAAGTCTTAAAATCGGTCAGGGTTTGGTGGAACAAAGTTGTGCCACGGGGCTCGAGAGGAGAGCGGGCATTGGGAAAATTGTCATACAAAATTGTTGATGCTGTGCGTCAGTAGCACTATCTAGCGTAGCGTAGCAACGCGACTAATAGACTGAGCAACTTTTCATCTAGTGGTAAAAAGTTTTGGGTCACAACTTTCTTCGTGATGTCCCGAGACATTTGTATAGTTTTGAGATACTTGTACACATAATTTAGCCATTAGAAGATGTGATTTAATAATTTTTAAGAAAAATCATCGAAAAATTAGCTTCCATACAACTTTTGTAATATTTTTTTAATTGTTGCTGATTTTGTTACTCATTATTATTGTTAAACAATAAGATTTTGAAATTGTGATAATATGTGTACAAATGAGTGCCATAACTGTTAATACGACGTATTAACAGTTATGGCACTCATTTGTACACATATCGTGTATTATCATTGTAAATATGTACATTGTTAAATAAAAGCTTTTTTACTAAAACTTATGATTGTGTTTATTTTATGTTTATTAATTTTTTCGTCATGAACATGTCAGACTTTTTTATCGTGGTTAAATCATCATTATGAGTCCTCCCACACATACTACTCCCACACATACTAAGAGAGGGGGTGGTGTGGCAATTTATCTTCGTTCTGATTTCCCTTTCAAAATTCTTGCTACTTCTTCCTCTAATGATTCGGCCGAATTTATTTTTCTTGAGCTTTGTGTAAAAGGAGCTAAAGTCGTTCTTGGAGTTGTGTACTGTCCCCCTTCTCTTGATTACTTCACTGAATTCGAATCAGTCCTAGAATCTTTGGGTTCCGAGTATGCACATCATATCATTATGGGTGATTTCAACACCAACCTCCTTGTCCATAACTCCCCTCGTTCCCGTAAACTCATAGATCTGGTCGAGTCAGCTTGTCTAAGTGTTTTGCCTCTACAACCTACTCATCACAATTCTGTTGGTGATGACACTTGGCTCGACCTGATGCTCACCTCTAATCCTTCCCTGGTATCCTCACATGGTCAACATGACGCTCCTGGTTTTTCCCATCACGACCTCATCTTCCTTTCTTATGTCCTTAAACCTCCCAAATCCAAACCGACGTTCCAGTACAGGCGTGGCTTTGCACGGATGAACACTGAAAAGTTTATTCAGGACGCATCCAATATCGACTGGACGTCCTTGGAGCAAGCCACTACGCTTGATGACAAAATTAATATTTTTAATGAGATTGTTATTAGGCTGTATGACACTCATGCTCCCGTCAGGAGAGTGAAATTGAAGCGCCCGCCTGCGCCCTGGATGGATGAAGATGTTCGGATTGCAATGCGACGAAGGGACCGCGCGTTTCGGAAGTTCAAAAAGGATCGGTCGGAGGAAAATTGGACTCTCTTCAAAACGGCTCGCAATCGTTGTAACCAGATGATACGCAACGCTAAACGCCGTCACGTTCTTAATAACATCACTAATGCTTCTTCTGCTGATATCTGGAAATTCCTCGGAACTCTTGGTATCGGTAGAACGCGACATTCGGACCTTCCAGTTAATTTAGGCTTGGATGATCTCAATCTCCATTTCTCCACTGTGCCCACTCTTGATAGTATAACTAAATCTCAAACAATTGATTACCTTGCTGGTCTGACGCGTCCGAATATTACCCCATTTGCTTTCACCCCAGTCGACCCGGGAGAGATCAAGAAGATTATCCTGTCTATTAAATCCAAAGCCGTGGGCTGTGATAATATCAGTCGCTACATGATTGTGGCGGCGCTAGATCAGCTCCTTCCTGCCATTTCCCATGTCATAAACTTCTCCCTTTACTCCGGTGAATTTCCGTCTCTTTGGCGGAAAGCCCGTGTTCGTCCGTTACCTAAAACTGCTAATCCCACTCTTCCCTGTCACTTCCGACCAATATCCATCCTTCCCTTTTTATCTAAAGTCCTTGAAGCCTGTGTCCATAAACAATTTTCCCATTTTATTCACCAAAACTCCCTCATCAGTCCCTTCCAATCCGGTTTCAGACCAGGCCACAGTACCACTACAGCTCTCCTCAAAGTGACTGACGATATAAGGCGGGGAATGGAAGACACACAAGTGTCCGTTCTAGTGTTGATAGACTTTTCCAATGCCTTCAATACCGTCAGTCATGAAGTCCTCTTATCCATCCTCTCCTATCGAATGGTCTCTTCCGAGGTTCTCGAATGGTTTACTTCCTATCTTCGAGGGCGTCAGCAATCAGTGTTTGCTGGAGACTCGTCTTCCAGCTGGTGTGATCTTGTAACTGGCGTCCCTCAAGGCGGAATTCTTTCTCCACTTTTATTTTCTATTTTTATAGACCTCCTAACTAACGAACTTCAGTGTTCGTATCATCTTTACGCCGATGACTTGCAGCTCTACTGTCAGGCAGGTGTTGACAACATATCTGATGCAATCGAAAAATTAAATCAGGACTTAGCTTGTTTAAAAAATTGGTCTGATCGTTTTGGGGTGGCTGTTAATCCAATTAAATGCCAAGCTATTATTGTAGGGAGCTCCCATAGCATTCGAAGGCTAAATGGTTCGGCATTGCCGCCGATTACTTTTGATGGAACGGTAATTCCATTTAGCCCTGTCGTCAAGAATTTGGGTGTGTATGTTGACACTTGCCTCGACTGGCGGAAGCAAGTTGCAGGTGTGAGTCAAAGGGTCACCGGAACGTTGCGGTCGCTTTATCGCCTGAAAAATATTCTCCCATCACACATAAAGAAAATGCTGGTTCAGTCCCTTATCTTCCCCATAATTGACTATGGTGATATGTGTTACTATGACCTGAATGCAGATCTCCTCAATAAACTTGACCGTCTTCTGAATAACTGCATTCGATTCGTGTTTAATCTTCGTAAGTATGATCATGTGTCTGAATATCGATCTACTTTAAAATGGCTACCCATTCGTCAGCGCAGAGCGTTGAGGGCGCTGACAACCTTATTTTCTCTTCTAAATAATCCTACTTCTCCTTCATACCTATCTTCTAGTTTTCAATATTTATGCTCTGCGCACAGTAAAATTCTTCGTTCCTCCAACAATCGTCTTCTACGATGTCCCTCTCATCGTTCTGGTTTCCTAAAATCATCTTTCCTTGTCCAAGCGGTCTTCCTTTGGAACGAGCTCCCTCAGAACATCAGGACGGTCACCAGTCGGTTCACTTTTAAGTTAAAAGTTCGTGAGCATGTGCACAAGATGTTGGCAGACTCGGCACAAAATTAATTTGTTATTAGAAATCCCCATCTTCATGTATATATATATATATTAATTTCTATTTTACATTTTATATTTGTATGTATCTTGCTTGTATGTATGTATTTGTGTATTTATCTTTATTACCTTGATATCTTTTTCATTTTGCGTATTGTTGCACCTTCTATGTTTGTTTCTCTGCATCACCTGAAGGTAGACTGGGAGAGAATGCCCTTGGCATTAAGTCCGCCTGTGTACTGTCTTGTTACATGTGCATAAAGTTAAATAAATAAATAAATAAATAAATAAATAAATACTGTCAGACTTGTACAGACTGAAATCCACGCTGATACTTCCATAGCCCTTTAAGTTGCAGGGTCACGGTGAGACAGTCTCAGACTTGACAGGCAGGTCTGCAAAGCCAGAACTTTTAGAATTTTCGCCAAATCGTCCTCATCACAAGTGAATGTATGAAAAAGGCATGCACATAATATACAATCTTCATTACACTATTTAATCTTCATAAATTACAAATTACGTTTCAAATACAAATCAGCGACTAGCAGATAATGCTTTGGTGTTATTAATTCCGTTCATGTATTTTACTTTGTTTTGTGAATTTATTTAGATAATATAAAATATTATACTTATAAATGAAATGTTCTGCGTCTCAATTCAGAACATTGCAAAATGGGTACTCCACTTTTAGAATGTAATCGGGTAAAATCGTGACAAAATAAACTGGAAACTCAGTAGACTCCCTCGTTCCATTTTAATTTATAAACAGGCAACCCCTGCTGTCACTAATGTCACTTCAAGGTGACCTTCAAAGCGAGCAAGTTTGACGTTTTGTAACCTACAAAAATTATTTTCATTTGAATTCCCTACCCGCGCAGACATGCAGTATGCGGTAATTTCGTCGTAAATAACTTCGTCGAACAAGGAATTGTGAAAAAGTATCATAAAAACAAGTTTTCAGTGTGATTTTAAGTGATAAAAGTGGTTATATCGAGTTCCGGCGTATCGCATCAACTTTTTTTTAATCCGTAAGTATTTATTACTTTTTATTTTCTTAGACACGTCGTTTCATACAGCCGATCGGCGTGGTTAAAAATAGTTTCTTTTCGAACTACTACTTTAGTCGTAAACACGTAGTATGAATTAATTGAACATTTAATTTTAAATTCGTCGTTAATTATTTATTCAGTGGAGAATTTACGTCGCAAACTTGAATTGGAATTCGATACCAGAGATCAATTTTGGCTGTAGATAAGGCAGTAAGGTTCCACAGAATAGCAACAGTGCTGCATTCGAATTTTCAAATATTAAAAAAAAATGTTGTTTACTTTTTTTTAAAATAGGGAATCAAGTAAATAATCAAATCAGCATCTGATTTAATGGAAATAGATACATAATTAAATCGAGACATCCAAGCCAGGGTGCTATAAAAAAATCCTCTGGGCAGATTAAAAGGCTAATTAGAGCACTCGGCATGTGCTCCTGCATTTCACCATTGACTTTTGCATTACAGGAGAATTCTCCGTTCATTACTAAAAAAAAGCAAACTTTGAGAATTGTCTCATTAGTTTAGTTCAAACTTTTAGACAGACTTACTATCAATGTTGAATGTGTCACTTACACAATCATTTTCTTTTATTAAATGAATATTGTTTTTTTTCCATTTTACAACTATCATTACAGGATGACAACCTAATGTGATAGTGTACACATACATGAGTTAACTACTCTTACTAACTACATGTTAACCAGTTAAAGTGTTAACCAGTACCTAAGCCTGTGGTACAAAGATCTGATGATTTAGATTAAAACTAGGAGTTCTCTGTGGTTTCACCCTTGCTGCTTTTTAATGATTGTAGCATGATGTTAGATACATCCTATAGCCTTCCTTGATTAAAGGAACTATCTGACACAAAACTCATTTGTCTATTTGGATCGGTAGTTTCTGAGATTTAACCAAACCACTCTTCAGCTATAAACTATCTATAAAAGTAAAAATATAGGCTACACAGCTGACAACCCATAGTTCTTTCCAAAATATATATAAGTACCTTATTATAAAAATAAAATATCTTTATAAAAATAAATGTTCCCACAATACATAACTTTAGTCAATAAATTCATAAATTGTTTCCTGGTCATGAAACTACTGAATAAATAAAATAATTTCCTTCTAAATAAAAATCACTTCTAGCCTTTTCCCAACTACCTATATTGTGTTCGGCTTCCAGTCTGGATATCAGTATTTTACGTGGAGCGACTGACTATCAGACTTCCAAAACCCAGTTACGCCCAAAATTAATATTCAATGTTTTTGATGGCTGCTTCTGATTGGACATTCTAAAGAATCAAATTCGGTTGTTGATTGATTATAGACAAAGTAAAACGTAAAACCAAGATAGACTCTTATTTTCCAGTGTTACTGTTCACCTCTTGTCTCTTGCCACATCGCTCGTAGAACTGACAACCGATAGGGAAGAAAAGTTCTTGAGTGGTGACCACTGATCGGAAGATGCAGCGTAGGCAAGCCTCCCACTAGGTGGACCGACGACATCGTGAGGGTCGCAGGCAACCGTGCGATGCTAGTGACGAATTATCGTTCGGCGTGGCCGTCTAAGGGGGAGGCCTGGAGGATGATGTCTTGTTGGTGAGACTGGTTGTCAAAGTATCAGGGGTCTGATTGCTAAATCCTCAGTTACTGGGTACCTATTTTCCTGTTACTGTATAGAAATGGTACATGGAATTCTCAATGGGTTTTTGTATGAGGCAAGAGGAAGCAGAAAAGACATAAAAACATCCATTAAATTTAATTCAATTAATTCACCTATAGTTATTTATTGGGCAATTATCTATGTGTGGTGTTGTGATTGTAGTAAGGAATTAATTATAAATAATAATTAATAAATTGGTTCAGTATATTAGTTCATAGATGAGTAACAATTCATAAGAAAATGTGAACATGATAAATCATACTGATTATATTTTGCAAAATATTATTTGTACTGAATGAAATGAATCATATTAAGTGATTATTTTACTAAGAAAGAAGTTTTTAATGAAAAACCAAGAATTATGATACTTACTTAAAAAAGATATAGTGAAAACAGGGTTTGACCGAAATAACATTATTTTATAGTAAACAAATATAATATACGCCCTATGGCCATGTAGCAGGGCATCTGAAGGCGTCTAGGTCCCAGAAATGTTTTAAGAGCTTACCGCGGCCCTGAACGTAAAAGAAGTTTGAAGGAACAGTGTTGTTTTCACTCTCAGTCAACTCTGACACTCTAATTAGACTCCCAAAAAAAGAAGAGAGATCAAATGCCCTCTATTTTTTAATAACGTGGTCTGCTGATTTTCGCACAAAGATAATACAATCACGATCACAGATTTCATTGAACCTAACATTGAAGTATGTAAATTGCGATAAAACTTACATAATTAACTGATATCAGTCTAATAATGGCTACTAATATGATGTGTTCACAATATATCTTCGCTTTTTTAGTTATAAGTTGAAAGTAGCTCGATTGATTCTTACCAATTTTATGAGGTAGACTAACTTTTGACTGCAGCAAAAGCAAGTGGCCATGGGACAATTAATAACCCATGGGATAATAGTTATCCCACAGGGTAATCGTTACCCAACGCGATAATAATTATCCCATTTGATAATACTCATCCCATGGGATAATAACATCTACGGGATAAAAGTTATCCCACTGGATAATAGTTATCCCAGGGTATAATAACGCCCCCGAAACACTAGCGTGATGTATCAAATCAGAAACTAAATGAATTAATTACCAATTTTTCCTCATCTAAAAATAAAACCTAAAGAATTAAAAATAAAATATTGACCTACTGTTGCCATCCGTCTTATAATCTCTCTTTTATCTCTAACTCTGCTAACCCCGTAGAGGGAAGACCTTGAAGATATCGCTAACAATAACAAACACATGTCAACATGTGTTTGACGTTTGTGAGGTTAGCTTGTGTGAGTGGAGCAGAGATGCTGAACATTTGGAAGTAACTAGGCGCTATACGCTATTTATAACCGACTTCAAAAAAAAAGTAGGTTCTCAGTTCGACTTGTATGTATGTTTGTCCGCGATTATCTCGCGTTTGGCTGAATGAATTTGGATGCGGTTTTCAGGAAAGTGTTCATAACATTCTGGAGAAGTTTTAGTTTATAATAATATTGGATATCCCGTGACGTTACCCGCATAGATGCATTTTTGCATTTTGATAACAGGATTGTTTTAATCTCACAAACTAATACATAAGAGGCGACGTGGACGTGTTAACCTCTGAGCCCATGTGTTTACACACACTCAAAACCTGATCTTACTATATTGTTTACATAATAAACATGTAAATCAAAGATGTGTGCGTGCAAAAGCGCGTGGAATATTTTAATCGCTGTATGATGGAATAATGGCATTGTGGTAGGCAAATTATATTTTTGTAATATACTCTGATAACGCCAGATGATTTGGGAGTGAAAGATAATTTTACTTTACTTTAACTTCTTTATTTTCTCCCACAAACTAGAAATTGTAATACAAAATCTTATAGTTAGGCATCAAAACTTTTGTGGGAGTCAGGAATCCAAACTAGGATACCCTGTGCTATGGACTCCTGGCCCCCCCACTCAATTCAATCAATTCAATTATCGTCACGCCCAAATGTTTAAGTACAGGCTGGTGTCAGGTGTCATACCTAAAGATGGGATTGCATTCGGTGTGCGACACGAATGTTCGCTCAGCCCATACCATTGTGCTTAGTGCGAGTTTTTTTACGTTGACGCGATAGTAACGTTTAACCGCGTTTGGCGCTCCTATTGGCCCGCTGCAAGGTCGTGAGAACTCTCAACCAATGAAAGCGCCGAACGCGGTTAAACGTTACTATCGCGTTAACGTAAAAAAACTCGCACTAAGCACACTGGAGTTGCCATTACGATACTCGATCACCGCGTTTGGCGCTCTCATTGGCCCGCTGCAACGTTGTTACATGTACTCTCAATCAATGAGAGCGCCAAACGCGGTCGATGCGTATGATCGAGTATCGTTATGACAACTTATGGTAGAGGCTCGATGGACTCACTGAAGCAAACACAAAAAATTGTGTACAATCGACCAAGTGGAATTATGACCCACCATAAGCTCATTTTCCTACAGACATTCAAATACAATTAGGTCCACATTCGCATGGTACCAACTTTGATCTTTGTCAGTTTGACAGATTCAAACGATTTATTGTCAAAATGGGTCATGATTCCACTGTGTCGATTGTACATTGAAGATGTATCCGAACATCTTCGATTCCGATAGTACTGAGACAAAAATTCTGGAATCTAGGAAACCTATAAGAAAGAAGTCCATGATCTTAAAACAACGTTTAATCGACAGCGGAACTATATTGTGCGTGGTTCGATAGTCGATACGCATTTGGCCAGTTTTTTTTGTACCTTTATTTTTTGCATGCTGGATGAGTATGAATGTTGATGGATGGAGAGGAAAAGGAAGGCCAAAGAAAAGATGGATGGTCTAAGGAATGATATGAAAGAAAAAGGAGTAAATGATACTGTGACGTCTGATAGGGGAGAACGGAAGAAAAAAACGTATTGCGCTGACCACAAGTAAAATGTGACAAGGGCAGGAAGATGATGATGAATGTTTGCAAGCGATGCGACTGGTGAAGCCTGGACTTCACGGGCCAGTTCACGACTTTGCCGCTGTGAGCGGAGACTTAGGGTGTTTTTAATGTCGTGCGGATTTTATCACGCACGCGGGATGGCCCCGCATGCGGAACACCCGCAAGTTTCATTCCTGGAATACGCAAGCGGGACGCGGGATGTGATCCGCGCAACTTCGCAACCCTGCATGCAGGGCAATCCTGCGTGCGTGAAATCCGCATGATATTAAAAACACCCTTAGTGCGGGGCAGCGAGCAGTAAGAACCAATAATATAGGTATACAAAATGTTTGACACAGTTCGACTTTGGTCTTGTTAGACCAAAGTCGTGAACGGGTCACGGACGGACGCCTTTAGCATTTTCCGCGGATGAGAACCCTGCTTATTCATGAGCTGAGGCCTTAACGGAACCAGTTCAGGTTGTGGGAAAGAGACAGATCTATACAAGTCGTCTAGCGCCATCTCTTTCCCACAGCCTAAAGACACACAGCACCAGACACTAATCGTCAGTTCACTACGAACTAGTTTATCTACCACATTGGCCGTAATCTTGAACTTCCCATGTTGTTGGTGTAAGTATAAAGTGATAAGATTACATATTGTCTACTAATTATAATGTATAGCTGTTGTTTTTTATGTAATATCTTTAAGGATACTGCCTGTTTTGAAAACGAATGGACAGTTCCGGATTTCCACGTCTTCTTCTTCTTCCTGTCCTTATCCCATTCTACTTGGGGTCGGCGCAACACGTGTTCTTTTTCCATTCTCTCCTGTCAGACGTCACAGTATCATTTACTCCTTTTTCTTTCATATCATTCCTTAAACAATCCATCCATCTTTTCTTTGGCCTTCCTCTTCCTCTCCATCCATCAACATTGGAGAGGAAGAGGAAGGCCAAAGAATTCCGGATTTCCACGTAATGTTTCTTAAATTAACATCGATATTACTTTTTCCCGAAATCATCTTTTCCTCATTACTGAGGGTCGTGATTCCCCCAACGTGAAGTCACTAATGTAGCTGAATTTTTCTTTCGTCAAAAATCATATTTATAAGAATTTCCAGTTTTGCAACGTCTCAGCCCATTCTCAAGACTGTTTTTAACGTCCCCCACTAAGTTGGAACGATTAACATTTATCATAATATTCCTCAAACACATGATAAAATCTTTGACTTTATCATTCCAGCAATACAATTTTATCACACGCTTTATCATTAACCTATCATCAAAATTGCACTGATAGAATCAAAGCCAACGAATTAGCAAGTTGAAATGGTAGTGGGCAGGCCATATAGCACGCAGAACTGATGGCCGATGGGGCCGTAAGGTTCTTGAATGGAGACCCCGCGCCGGCACAGCGCAGCGTAGGACGTCCACCCACTAGGTGGGCAGACGATCTTATGAAGGCAACAGGATCACGCTGGATGCAAGCCATGACAACCGGTCCTACTGGAAGTCTAAAGGGGAGGCCTATGTTCAGCAGTGGACATCTTACGACTGATATGATGATGAAGATAGAATCAAACGCCCTAGCTAGTTCTGATGTTATCCTGATGCACCCCCTACACACGCACACTCTTCCCGACGCAGTTGCCACGGTGTGCATTTCGACTCATGTCCGGGTTCTGTACTCTGAATTCCTGGGTTTTTACGCCTTTTGTCCTGAGTTCCAAATTTTAAAAATGGCAACCCTATTTTTGTGAAACAAAAAGTTAGCCTAAAACCCTTTTGAGAAAATTAAGCGGACGAAGGTGTATGTTTGGTACAATAGAAAGTTTATGAAGAAAGAGTACGATTTTTTATTAATTAAGGTCGTTTTTTGACCACCAGGCTACTATGCCAATACATTTATAGTCTCGCAAATTATTTCCACACGTTATCAATATAATTTATGTACTCTGTTATCAGTACCTACTATTCATTGAAGTCTCGTTTACTACAACTTCTGTCACACAAATATGTTATCTACGTAATTTATCTTGTTGTTACTATCAGCTTGTGAATAAATCTGGAGTATTTTAAAATTATTTTGTGACTGTTTAAAAAAGTCTGATGTCAAAGAAACCACAATATTCCTAAACCACTGCAACTCCTGAAAGCCAGAATCAACAGTAGCAACCACCAGAAAAGCACCGAGACAATGAAGCTCGACGTGTCTCGGAGAATGAATTTACCTGTCTTGGATCCTGCAACGAAATTAATCAGAAAAGAATAGTGGAGGAGTAGGAAAAATATTTTTCCACTTCCTTCCATGCAAGCAGGAGACAGAACAAAACAAGGCTAATAGGCACAAAGGGACATTACAACTGGGAGAAGCACAGTTGCCTAGCACCACGGGTAAAAATGACTACTAATATAAATTGGTGCTTTGGCCTGGTGTCAAGTAGCTTGTCTGGGTCAGTTGACTGTCTATAGCAGGTTACCATAACACTGGATCTGTAAACTGGAAGAGTGACAGTCTCTTCTGCTTATCCAGAGTGGGGGGACTCATTTGATTAATGAAATGATATTTATTTTTGCAATTCGGTTATCACAAACACTTTTACACGTCGTCTTTTTACAAACTAGATGAGGCCGGTGTTTCGTACCTGACTACTCTGAGAAGAAACATCCGAAACAGACTCAGAGGTCACAGTCTCTTTTAAAGTCCAGACATTATATTGGTCATGTCATACGAGGACCATGGCACGTCGGTTAGTGTCTGAGATGGTCTTTTGAAGAAAGAACCACACAGATTTGAGTGGACCTGTCCAGTCAGTGCAAGCATTTGTCGGTTATCGTGAGTTCGATTCATAACTCAAGGAGCTATGAGTCGAGCTACACGATAAAATTCACTAAAGACAGTCTGCTGTTTCAACGCTGCGTCAGCGCTGAATGGGAGAATAGTTATGCCGTTTAGTCGTTCTGACGTCGTCTTTCTTCTTCTTCATCAGCCTATTAATGTTCCCACTGCTGGGACATAGGCCTTTTCTCTGTGAGAGGGAGTGGGCCATAATCCACCACGCGAGCCCAGTGCGGATTGGTGGATGTCACATGTCTTCGAATTTTTGGTTCTAGGATATGCCGGTTTCCTCACGATGTTTTCCTTCACTGTTTTGAGAGCAGTGGTGATGAAATAAATTACACAAAGTAATGCGCCTGCCGATCTGATCATGTTCGCAGGGCAGACATGGCCAGAAATTGCCCAAAATAGAGAGGTTTGGAAGAAGAAAGGGGAGGCCTTTGCCCAGCAGTGGGACACCGAATAGGCTACAAAAAAAAAATGCGCCTGCCTGGATTCGAACCCACCACCTAAAACTCGTAAGTCGGGGCTGATACCACTGGGCCACCACTGCTCGTTCTGACGTGATCCTACAATCATCTATTAATCCAAACTTTCTCATTTATTAAAGTTAAGATTTTCTCTCGCAATATATTCTTCCTGCGTGCCATTCATCACAGTTACGTGATACTTATGCAAGTGCAGATAGCACGTGTTTGGCTGGCAGCCAACTGTCTTTGAACGGACTTCATTGTGACCGTCGCAGGTCTACGTAGGTGTGATGATCACCAGATTACAAAGAAGGTCCAGTTCTTAATGTCATATAAAAAATCCAGCTTGTTTTGACAAACCTTCAATGTTATTTAAAGACCAGGCAACGACATCCCATACTCCGCGTTACGCGGAAAAAATAAACATCACTACTCACACACCCGGTCTTATCCCCAAAGGCGCCCGGTCTTTGGGGATAAGACCAGAGAGTATAGGATATTGGGTTTGTGCCTCACTAAAATCATCCCAGTGATCACCATTAGTACATGGAGGAGGGAACCGGTGCCTCGTAAAAGACCAAACTCCCGCACGCAAAATACGCGTACGCGCATATGACGTGGAGTTGCGGATACCAGCCCGTTATACAATACATTACAAGACCAAACTCCAGAACCCCCCTGTTCAATACCTGTTAGGGTACATCTTCGAGAAGACTGTAGATGTCCTCGCGGCCTCACTGTGTACGGAAGCGCGTGATTACAGTGCTACTGTCTTCTCAGAGATCACTTAGTGAGAGGACAGAGTCCCCACTCTGAACGCCTGCGACCTCAAAGGCCCGTCTGACTAAAACATAATGCAGACGGAGTTTCGGCGTGTTCAGCGCCACAGCGGGTGTCTCCCGGACGTCTTCTCCGGTCGATCGACTCTCCCATGATCACGCTCGACGGCCTTCTTCTTGAGCATTACTGTTGCCCAGCAGGCATTTCTGCAGACTTGCCCACGGGCATATTTGAGAAGTGAATTTCCCGCTTTAGCTGCATCCAGTTGCCAGTTACAGTGGCCGGCACGTAAGTTGGCAAGTTAGATGCGTAGAAGTCATTTTGTAGATCTCTTTGGTGGTCATGCGGGTCGCGGGGTATGAGGCAGTGCCGATCCGAGCACGCGATTGGTGCGTCACTCGTCTTTGCCCCTCGCACCCAGTATGCGCGCTCTCGCTTACACTTGTGTGCCGCTAAATGCGATGCGCAAACTAACCCCCACTACACCATAATCTTGCAAACTTGCGTGTCGGGTGTTGTAAGTAGTGATGGGCGGAGGATAAATACTCGGAAGATAAATACTCGAGTATTTATCCGAAACGGATAAATACTCTTTTTTTATCGTTTTTATCGGATATTTACTCAAAATGATGGATATTTATATTTTTTGCGAATAAAATGGTTATTTTTACAAATTCAATGACAAGTATTGTTACTTGGGCTCTCCAAAAATGATATTATTGTATTATTAGGTCTCAGAAGTCTCTCCAGTGAAGGAGAAGCAATTTGTTTCTCACTGTGGCCTAACTCTGCCTCATTTTATATGCAATTTATCTTGTTTCCGTATCTTGGATCTGTAGATATCCTGTTTGGGTTCTGCCAAACGTGCTCGTCAGTCAGTCAGTCAAATCACTCACATGATTTGACTGACTGACGAGGCCCCCATAGTGGGCCAAACGCCTGGCGGGGTCGCGAGACTGTCTAAACAGGTAACAGTGACCTTGAAACGTAAATGGCTATTGCAGAAACACCGTGAATTTTAGTCAGTACAAGTCTGGACGACTCATTTGACAGTTTATCCTCGTTAAAAAAAAGGGCTTTGGCTGAGGAAGCAATCGCTCGGGGTGAAGACATCTTGGCAGTGTCTCTCGTCATGACGAACGTCTTCCAGACTTTGCCCTAGAGTTAAATTAAGGAAGCGCTCCGCTATTATGAAGTTTCGAATTCAAACCATCTACGGCGCACCGTCGCATTTGGTACCTGGCACACTGTTTCTGCTTGACCGAGCACTACGTGGTACAATCCTCCATGGTATCGACGTTGTCTGCTACGCCGATGACATGTTTGACTGTAAAATAAATATATTTTCTCTCTTCTTAACGAAGTTGGGAGGACGTACCGTGACTAGTCACTACTGATAACTGCCTGCAGGGCAGGGGTTGAATAGGTCCTGCCACAGACACGGCAATTAGGCTTTGAGATGACGTCAACAAGGCCAAAGCCCTATGTTAGGTAGGGTTGAAAACAAGTTTAGTTGACATGTTTTTTAATAAGGTAAACCGTTTAATATGAAAAAATAGATCAAATCTCGGAGTAAGACCCGGTGTCGAATACGGTTAGACTCAGTAAGACTTGTTTAGACTCAGTCATACTCGGTCAGACTTAGTAAGACTCGGTAAGATTCGGTAAGACTCGGTTAGACTCAGTCAGATTCAGAATCAGATACGGTCAGCCTTGGTAGGACTCAGTCAGACTCGGAATCATACTCACTAAGACTCCGTAAGACTCGATAAGACACGGTCGGACTTGGTAAGACTCGGTCACTCGGTCAGACTCGGTAAGACTCAGTAATAATCGGTCAGACTTAGTCAGGATCGGAGTCAGACTTGGTAAAACTCGGTCAGACTCGGAATCATACTCGTTAAGACTCCGTAAGACTCGGTCAGACTCAGTAAAAATCGGTCAGAGTCAGTCAGACTCGTTTAGACTCGAAATCATACTTGCTACGACTCCGTCAGACTCGGTAAGACTCGGTCAGACTTGTTCGAACTCGGAGTCATGCTCGTTAAGACTCCGTAAGACTGGGTCTGACTCAGTAAGACGGTCAGAGTCAGTCATCTCGACTCGTTCAGACTCGAAATCATACTCGCTAAGACTCAGTAAGAATCAGTCGGACTCAGTCACACTCGGTCAGACTCGAAATCATACTCGCTAAGACTCCGTAAGACTCGGTAAGACTTTATAAGACTCGGTCAAACTTGTTCGAACTCGAAGTCATGCTCGTTAAGGCTCCGTAAGACTCGGTAAGACTCAGTCATACTCTGTATTAGGTTCGGTCAGACTCAGACTCGGAGTCAGACTCCATCAGAATCGGAGTCAGTCTGACGGGTACACTCAGTTAGACTCGGTTAGATTTGATCAGACAAATGTGCGGTCGCTTGTCCACGTCAGTCCTACTTCATAATTAATTAGAAACTGAAAATTATGTTTTATTTAAGTTTTCATTGAAAAATTGAAAAAAAGAAAACAACGAATTATGAAAAAACGTGAATATTTCCTCCTTTTTTCAACGCATAAAGTAATTGCAATTATTAAAGTGATTAAAAAAGTACGTTAAAAATCTATATTTACAGATTTTCATGTATTTCAATCATTTTTCTTGTAAAACAACAAAAATTACGATGAACAATGTAACTTACACTATAAGTAGTATTTATCCACTGTTTTGGATAAAAACTCGAGTAAAAATGGATATTTATTGAGTATTTATCCATTTTGAGTATTTATCCGGATAGAAACCCATCACTAGTTGTAAGCGTTACAGCCAATGATATTATAAATAAGAAGAGGTAGATATCGCACTAGCACGCACAAAATGTTGAGGAGAATGTAACACAATTGTTGCACCCTTGATTTAGTCGGATTACAACAGCGAGCGAGGTTACGTGAGTGCGCGGCGTAACAAAAACGCCAAGTTGTGTCTTCAGAAAGTGCAAAAACTATGGTGCCAAGAAAAATAAGAGTTGTGGAGTGACATACCATAAGCAAGTCTATTAAAAATATATCAATTTTGTATTTTTTTTACGAGTTATTCCTCATTTTCAAATAAATTTCGTATTATTGACGTAATGGTTCGAAAAGGATAGATAATAGGATGGCAATCTGCTGCGTGACAGAGACAAATAGCATCCGTCATGTCACTCTATGATACTCTAGTGTAGTGTGGACTGTACTTCAAGTGCAACACACTAAAACTAGCTATCTCTTTCTATCTTATACGTTCCGTATTATCTATCGCTGTCGTAGTTTTAAATTACTGTATACATCTAAGTTAGTACGTATAATAACAACGCAACGAAATCTGAACGCCATTTAGTATGAACATGGCGTATCTTTCTTTATAATATCATTGGTTACAGCATGTTTGGCGCAGTGGCTGTGGCTGAGCAATTGGACAAGGAACAAATATTTGTATTATCTGCAAGTAGTTGTTCCGGGTCTGGGTGTTTGTGTATGTGAGTTTCTATGTTTGTAAATGTACCCAGAATACAGGAGAAATTACTAGTGTGGGGCAAAGATTAAAAAAAAGTGTAATTGTATGCAGGTGGTGATGATGATAATTATGTGATGTAGCGGAGATGTTAAGATGGGTGTGCGGAGTAACAAGAATAGATAAAGTAAGGAATGAGTTTATAAGGGGCAGTTTGAAAGTGGCGCCTGTTACAGAAAAAATGAAAGGGAATCATCTATCTTGGTATGGACATGTGACGAGGAGGGATTACAATCATGTGACTAAGAGAGTGATGAGTATGAATGTTGATGGATGGAGAGGAAGAGGAAGGCCAAAGAAGAGATGGATGGATTGTCTTAGGAATGATATGAAAGAAAAAGGAGTAGATGATACTATGACGTGTGATAGGGGAGAATGGAAAAAAAGACGTGTTGCGCCAACCACAAGTAAAATGGGATAAGGGCTGGAAGATGATGATGATGATGATGATGATATGTGATCTGTGTATTTGTACTTCTGCATAAATACTTGTAACATGACGCGGGGGCACGTCCGTCTACGTCACACGTTCAGTTCTCTGCCAAGAGCAATGTTTGTTGTTTGTATCTTTAGTCTTCCGGACATAAATAAACAGAGATTTTTCGTTTAGGACTGCGCAGATCATTGAGTTCCAGTGGGTTTGAAGGTCGGTTAGCCTAGTCTACCGAGAACTAGCATGACCAAAGGTTACCGTTGCCTATTTAGACAGTCTCACGACACCGGCAGGCTTTGGCCCTCTATGGGCTTAGTTGAATAGGCTAGTTGCCCAAAAAAATGTAATTAGTCCGTCTTTTAGATTATTCAAAAATAAGGGACACGTATTTTTTTATTTGTAAATTAGACCAAAAATGACAAAGATATAGCCTATTAAAGTTACGTGAGACGTCACGATGCGTGGCATTTTTCGCGCAGGGTGACGTCACAGGTAACTTAAATAGGCTATTATCTTTGTTATTTTTTGTTTAATCGAAAAAAGAAAAAATACGTGTCCAAATTTTTTTTTAAATCTAATATGCGGACTAAATAGAATGTAATTATTTTGACCCTGGAAACTACCCTATTGCACGTAGCTCTCCAGCCATATGCACATTTCATCGTTGAGCTCCTGTTATGAGTTGAGCTACACGATAACTGACAAATGCTTGCACTGACTGGACAGGTCCACTCAAATCTGTGTGGTTCTTTCTATAAAAGCCCACCTCAGACACCTGCGTGGTTCTCATATAACTTGATCAATATAAAATTGTCTGGACTTTAAAAGAGACTGTGACCTCTGAGTTTATTTCGGATGTTTCTTTTGTGAGTAGTCAGGTACGAAACACCGGCTTCATCTATAGTTGGTGCCAGTTAAGATGGCAATAGCGGACATTGACCCCTACCTAATAAGTCCTCGTATAATGACATAAGCTCAGATTTAGCATTTTTATAAAATACCGAATAAATTAGTAAGTATGTTGTAAGGATAGAAGTATCTAAGTATTCATAAAATATCAAAATGGTATAAATATTTCACCTATACCTAAGATTTTATATTATTTTTATATTTAAAACTCACAAGTAAACACTATCATTTCACAGAAAAATGCTAATTCTGATCTTATGTCATCATCCGAGGACTTTTTAGGTAAAGGTCAATGACCGCTATTGCCATCTTAACTGGCAACAACTATAGTGTAAAAATAGGGCCTTTTTGACGTGTAAAAGTGTTTGCCGAAACCAATTTGCTGAATAAATATCATTTATCATCTTCCTGCCCATAATTAATCCATTTTAATTGCGGTCAGCGCAATATATTTTGTTTGAATAGTGACAGACCGAGAGTACAAAATCCAACGATCTACAAAAAAAAAGTCCGTCTTTCGGCAGTTCAAAACAAACATAAGTCATTAAAATATTCGACAAAAACATGTTCTCAATACCCAATTACTATTCAAAGAATCGTATTTTAAATGGCGTCTAGTTATGTCAACTATTTTACGCATACATTTGTAAACTAAATCGTACAGCTTGGCAAAATAGAGTAGAATTCCGGCAGTCGCCACTGTGCTCTCGCTGCCAGCACTTTGAATATTTTTTTTTTCACTTATTACGTTAGTTTAATGGCACAATAATAAATTTAACAAACCTGCGTTCTTTGTTAACATCAAATATCAAAGATTTTAAAACGTCGTCAGCAAACAAAAAGATTAGTTCCGTTTCAAGACGTTCTGGCCAAGCTGTACGTTTTTGAGACAGAAAAAAAAGAAATCTATTACCCGACTGGATAAAAAGCGAACTTAGGGGATGAAAACAAGATAAAAATTTGAGGAGTCGGAGGAGGTCAAGCAAAGTTATAGGTTGTAAAAAAAGAGTTGTTTTATTAACGTGAAAGAATCATCACCCCACTCATGGCAGGGCAGGGCAGGAGCGGAGAGACTGTCAGACTTGTTCTGTCATTCACGGTGTGTTGTATTTTGTGTGCCGTCCTTCGAGGCGGCTGGGTCGTGAGGTGGACGCTGTCCTCTCCCTCACGCGTGTCGCCTCCTGTTTCGCTAGCATGACTGCTTTGATGGATAGCATCATGCCGAACCACAAATTTGACATCTATCAACCCTCACTGAGCGCGTAGGTATGCCCTCTTTTACCGAGGAAGGTTGTGTCCCAGCAGTGTGCCTACCTGTCAACCTATTCGTAATGTATTTAAAGTTAGCTGATTACAAAACACGTCACCAACAACTAAATTACTATTTTAATTAGAAAAACGTGGTTAGTAGGTACGTACCGTACATTGTCGTATAATTGAGTTTTATGACGAACTGTAGATATTTCTTACATCATTGTTCGTACGTTACGTAACTGTATTAACGCATTGAAAAGTGTAGTTTATTTTTTGCTTCATCATTAGCCTATTTCTCCCTAATTTCGGGATCTTTATAGGCTAAGGGTCGTAGCACACATCAAAATGGAAAGGTATCGTCACCGTATCAACTCGAGCCGTTCAGTATTACTGATTTGTATGAAACTCCTTACTGCAACGCACACTAATCGGAATCGTAACGTAATCGCGTCGCCTCGTAGTCCAGTCATTAAAGCCAAAACCCGAAAATAATTAGTAACTTGCTGAAATTTTAGGGGGTTCTTAAGGAAGGTAAAATAACATACCGGGTGATTTTGCAGCGTTCTGGGGTGTACGGAAAGGGTTGAAAAGGGGTGAAAAGGTGTTTTTTGCTAATAACTGTGCTAAAAAAATTAGTAACACGCTGCAAATTTGGAATAAGGTTGTTCTTACGGTTTTGTAACGTATATTAAATTTGCAGCGTTTTGCAACATACGGAACATTGTTTTTTTTAAAAAACAGTGCAATTAGTTAAAAACAGGGGTAAGAAAATTAGTAACACGCTGCAAATTTGGAATTAGGTTGTTCTTACCGGTTTGTAACGTGTATCAAATTTGCAGCGTTTTGCAACATACGGAACATTGTCTATTATTTAAAAAAATGAAATTATTTAATCACACGGGTGAAAAAAATTTGTAACTCGCTGTAAATTCGTAATTAAGTTGTTTTTACCGTTTCGTAACGTATATCGCACTGTTTTTTTAATAATAAACAATGTTCAATTTGTTGTAAAACGCTGCAAATTTGATATACCTTACGAAACGGTAAAAACAACTTATTTACAGCGAGTTACAATTTTTTTTCACCGGTGTGCTTAAATAATTTCATTTTTTTTAATAATAGACAATGTTCCGTATGTTGCAAAACGCTGCAAATTTGATACACGTTACAAACCGGTAAGAACAACCTAATTCCAAATTTGCAGCGTGTTACTAATTTTCTTACCCCTGTTTTTAACTAATTGCACTCTTTTGAAAAAAAACAATATTCCGTATGTTGCAAAACGCTGCAAATTTAATACACGTTACAAAACCGTAAGAACAACCTTATTCCAAATTTGCAGCGTGTTACTAATTTTTTTGGCAATGTTATTAGCAAAAACACTTTTCACCCCTTTTCAACCCTTTCCGTACTCCCCAGAACGCTGCAAAATCACCCGGTATGTTATTTTACCTTCCTTAAGAACCCCTTAAAATTTCAGCGTGTTACTAATTATTTTCGGGTTTAGGCTTTAATGACTGGACTATCGGACAAGCTCACGGTCGGCTTTCCGTACTCTCGCTTACGGCTCTCCGTAGGCGGTCTGTGTTGCCGCACGTGCTGTACGATTCACAGAGAGGCGACCGTGAAATTAGCCTTTGCGAACGTTCGCGCATGTACAGGTACACTGATAAAAAAAGTGTTATTCATTTTATTTTAAACCAAAATACGAATAACAAACCGCTGTCAACCAGCAATCGGCGAGCCGTAGGGCGCGGCGCGCGTCGCCTAGCTGTAGCCGAGTCGACGAGTCGGGCTTCTGATCCGCTTACGTTACGGGTTACGTAGAGTGGACGACTGTTTGACGTCGAGGAGAAAGGCGAGGCGGTGACGATTCCTTTTGATATGTGTGCTACGACCCTAATGATGAAGCACAGGCATACTGCTGGGTCACAACTCCTCTCTATGAGAGATGGTTGGGTCTGTAATCCACTACGCTGGCTCAGTGTGGGTTGGTAAATGTCACATGTCTTGGAATAATTGGTTCTAGGACACGCCAGTTTCCTCCAGTACCATTTCTTTCTTTAGTTACTTATCGCACTGCATCCGAGACGCTAACGAACAGGCGGCGCGACGTAAACTTTATGTCATTCAAATGTTTTTTTAATTGTAAATACAACTAAGTTAATAATTCTTTTCATATTATAGTTCGATGTAGGATATAGAGTTCGAGGCATGAGCTAATGTTTTTTCGGATCAACAATTCTACACAAGTGTGAAAAAACTCTTAATAATAAGTGAGAATTTCACAAAATCACTCCAAAAATATCCAATACGTTCCAATTTTCCAAAGCAAACCAAACCTTATTCTCTTCTCCACAGACCACAACTGCACTTCCAGCATTTACTGCACCATACATTTGCCAAGCCAAACTAAATCTTACTACCTTCTTAATAAGTTACAATGTCACGTGTCCACAATATGACACTAAAGATTTACTTAGCTATCAAAATTTCCTTTTTACATACACGTGCCAAACTAAATTAACCCCTATGCTCTTCTCCACAGATCACAATGTCGCGCGACAGATCATCGAGGCGGTTTTACCGGGCAGAGTCCACACATGATTTGCTCTCGTATATGGACAAGGGTCAGGCAGCCAGTGATGAGAACCGATGGACGTTTGAAACTGCTTGGGAAGTCGCTAATAAAGGTAAAAATCTATACTTTTTGCCACCGTTGATACATAGCCAGGAGTAGGTACATTTATTTGGGGTCAATAATCTAATCTCAAAACCCACGTTTTTACATTTTCTAAAAATAAGAAAATAACCCTACGGGGCTGAGAGAGGGTCCACTCAAAACGTGGGGGCGTATATTATTCGAGGGATTATTTATGGGAATATCTGGTTGACCGAGCTTCGCTCGGTTTTTAAAATGTCTATATCTTGGGAACCGAGCTTTTCTCGAACCAGGGACCTTGATAAATCGATTCCTTGAGCCTAAAAACCCCTAATCTGTAACTTTCATGGAAATTCTTGGAGCCGTTTCCGAGATCCTGATTATAATTATACTATAAATATACAAGAACTGCTCGTTTAAAGATATTAGATATATTTACATGACGTGTATTGATCTTGAGTGTAACCTGCAAATATACGCCCCCACGTTTAGAGTGGCCCCTCTCTCTTATGATTTCTATGACGTGATACAAGTACCTACATAAAATCAGTCTACCTATTCCGGTCTATTTTATAAACATAATATAGTCCATAGCCTTGTCCGTGGTCAAACCATCAAATGAGTAACTGCCTAAGTTCCACGGTGATCTTTCAATAGCCCTTTACGTTCTTAGGGTCACGGTTATCTGATGAGACAGTTCCTCGACACCGGCAGGATAGCCTATGCCCTTCAATTCTAATCAATATTTCCTGAAATTCGTACGTTCAACCATACGTACAATCAAAAAAAGGTTTACAATATTACTAGCTGTTGCTTGTAAAGGGTAACTCGCTGTCCGACCATGGATCATTGTTTTGACATTGTTTTCCACGCGCCCCTCAAAGAGCGTAAGCATGATGACGGGTACCCCCTCTAGAGGGCTAAAGCCTGCCAGGGCCGTGGGACTGTCTCACTTATTTGATTACCGTGACCCCGGAACATAAAGGGCTATTGAAGGACACCGTGGATTTTAGTCAGTACAAGTCTGACAGTCCCTCCTATACCGCCCTGGGTGTGAGGACTCATAATTATGATGATATTGCCAAAACAAAAAATATAACTAGCTGTACCGTGGCGTTTCATACCCTGCTGCTCAACTCCTATAGGTCATAGCGTGATGTTATATAGCCTATAGCCTTCCTCGATAAATGGACTATCCACCACAGAAATATTTTTTTCAATTCGGACCAGTATTTCCTGAGATTAGCGCTTTGAACCAAACAAACTCTTCAGCTTTATAATATTGGTATAGATTTTTTTGGAGTTCTTGTTCTACAATCATCAAATGAGTCCTCCCATCTGTGTGGACTGTCAGACTCGTACTGACTAAAATCCACGGTGTCCTTCAATAATCCTTTATGTTCCGGGGTCACAGTAATTAGATAAGTCCCGCGACCGGGGTCGCACGCTTTGGCCCTCTAGAGGAAGGCCACGTCATAACAATAAATTGGTATAGATGACTAAAATCCACGGTGTCCTTCAGTAGCCCTTTATTTTCCGGGGTCACGGTAAGGAAATAATCCCACGACCCCGGCAAACTATGGCCCTCTGAGAGGGGGCCCCGTCAGTATGCTGACGCTCTTTGAGGCGCGCGTGGGACACAACGCGCCGTCGACCCGGGCATGGTCCATGGTCGGGCAGCGAGTTGCTCTTTACAAATTGGTATAGATAGGCTCAACGTATAATTTCAACCAATTTTGTAACTAAAATTTCGTCCTGAAATTCTCTTACATTTAGCACAAATGCCGTCAGTACTTGTAACCCAATAGTCTATTGTCTTTGCCCAGCCAGTGTTAAGTCCTAAGTCCTTGCAAAATACTTGTATTACAAGTTCCTTGCTTTTTGTCTTAGGATTACTAAGATGGCTCCTAACTTGAAGTGGGCCATGGCTAGCAAGTGAGATAAACCGCTTTATTTTATATACAGGGTACCCCGGGTATGTGTGTATCAAACTGAACACAGAAATTATAGACGTCATCATCATCATCAGCCTATGATGTTCCCACTGCTGGGACACAGGCATCCTCTCTGTGAGAGGGAGTGGGCTATAATCCACCACGCGGGCCCAGTGCGGATTGGTGTATGTCACATGTCTTCGAATTTTTGGTTCTAGGACATGCCGGTTTCCTTACGATGTTTTCCTTCACCGTTTTGAGAGCACTGGTGATAAAATAAATTACACAAAGTAATGCGCCTGGCGGGGTTCGTACCCACGACCTACAACTCGTAAGTCGGGGCCGATACCACTGGGCCACCACTGCTCTGCACTATTAAAGACGTGATGTCAGGTTATTATAATTATCATCTTACGAGTATATTAAATCTCTTGTATTAAATTCCAGTTGGAGGAATCTACACTGTGATCAGATCTAAGGCTTATGTCTCCACTGAGGAAATGGGAGAGCACTACTGCTTGCTAGGTAAGACATTTTTAGAAAACTTTTCTCCACCCTAGGGAATTCCTCCTGTATCGTGGGTGCGTTTACAAACATATAAACACGCATACAGAAACGCCCAACACCGGAACAACACTTGTAGATCATACTAATATTTGCTCCGTGCGGGATGCGGACCCGCGACACGCACCGCAGGGTCCGTAAGATTCACATCAAACGGCTCGCATCGCGCCGGGCCGGACGGCATTTTACAATGCGGTAAAGAACATTGAAATCTATCAACAGTAAAGTTCACATTTGCTTGCAACTTACGTATAGTTAACTCCGTCGGCATCCCGCGACGCGTCGAGACGTGTCGCAGAATGCGTTCGGCTGTCGCGACGGCCGACCAGCCCCAACCAGCTCCAAACTCGTCGAACTCGCACCTTTTTGCCATAAATTATCAACCCAAATTTTTCGTTTAGAGTGCGTACGAATTCCAGCAGACGCTGTTGGCTGCCGCGGCACGCATACGGCTGTCACGGCAGCGGAACGCATGCCGCAGTAGTGAATGGCTCCGACGGACGCGTTCGGCTGCCGCGGCATCCGCACACCTCCGTTTCGATGCCGCGCGATGCGAGCCGTTTGGTGTGAATCTTATCCAGCAGTCCAATCGCGCAGCCACTGTGCTAATAGTGCCGTCAACTAAAATAATAAATAATTTTTCATTACTCATAATCTGAAAGTAGGTCATTACATGTATGATTAGCCGTTTGAAAATTATCCATTGCAGGCCTAGGGAGAAGCGCTTTCAACTGACTCTGATAATTTTATTTTTATTTGATTAGTTGACTGTTTTTGAATTTTTAGTGTTAATTTACTGTTACTAACTTAATATGTATTGTTTTTAGCTGTTGTGAATGAATTAATGTATGTTTTTTTTTACTATTATTAATGTAATTCAGACACAATGAAAATTGTTATATGAATGAATGAATAAATAAACAGCTGCCAAACTTAAAAAAAAGCTGCTTCTATTTTTAACTGACTTCAAAAAAAGGAAGAGGTTGTCAATTCGACTGCATTTTTTTATATGTTTGTTACCCCATAACCAGCGATTGGGTGAACCGATTTTCATGATTCTTTTTTTATTTGAAAGCCGCTTCCCGTGTGGTCCCATTGTCACCATTTCAGGATCTGATTATTGTATATTGGCAGATAGCACATTATTTTTCCTGTCAACACTTTTGCAATATATCTTAACATTTTTTTTTGCTATGCCCTCTAGGACCTTTCAAAGAACAATGCGCCCGTACTGAGGTCGAGGAGGCCGACTTCCCTCCGAACTCGCCCCTCACTACTGCTGTTAATGCCATGAGAAGCCAGGGTTACAAGGTAAGGCACGCTTCAATTTCAATTTATATACATATAGGCTCATTCAAGCAAAAAAGGCAAGCCGCATTTTATGGTGTTGAAATCATCATACAAGAGTCCTCTCGCTGAAAGGACTGTTAGATTTTACAGACTAAAAATCCTCTCTTTTCCTACGATTGCTCTTTGCGTTCAAGGGTCACGGTTTTCTTTACAGACGGTCCCGCACTTCTTGGTGAAATAATCAAATCAGTCCTCCCACCCAGGGCAGGACGGGAGGGACTGACAGAATGTACTGATTAATTCCACAGTGTCCTTCAATAGTAGTTTACGTTCCGGAACCCCGGTTACTTGTCCGGTTAATCATGTTTAGGGACCACTGGATAACATTCACATATACATTTTTCGAACGGTTTTTTTTTTAATTTAACGAAAGTGTCGCGTTTGATGACTATCTCATCTCATGGTAAGCTATCGCGGCTCCAGAACGTAAAGGGCTACTGAAGGACACTGTGGATTTTAGTCAGTATTCGTGGAACTTTCAACGTATTGATAAATGGTTTAAACAATATTATTCTTGATATTTATTTTGTACTAATTAATTATCCGAAAGGAAACCTTAGCTTTACATAAAATTTATTTTTAAAGTGTGAAAATTTTAGTTTAGTTATGAGATCGGTCCATGATGCAGATGTAAATAAAAACATAAAGTTCGAGTGCTAGAATGACGGAGTGTTTTGTCAACTATGGCGTATTTCCTATTTTTTTTTAAGTTTTACCTTACTTTATATTAGAAAGAGGTAAAGTTTGTTCCACCAGTAGACAGCTACATAATTCTTCAGGGCGATAAGCTAATGGCGGGGCCCCTAATTAATAATAATACTATACCACAACTATTACACAACGCCTTCTAGTCCCAAGCTAAGCAGAGCTTGTGTTATGGGCACTAGACAACTGATAAACGTAATTATATATTTCTAAATTAATACATATTATAGATAAATTACACCCAGACATAGAACACAAAAAAGATCGTGCTCATCACACAAACATTTGTTCTGGGTGGGAATCGAACCCACGACCTCCAGCATAGCAGTCAGGGTCACTAACCACTAGACCAACAGGCCAGTCATTAGAGGGGCAAAGCCTGCCGGGGTCGCGAGTTTTATCCAATTACGGTGACCATGGAAGTAAAGGGCTATTGAAGGACACCGTGGATTTTAGTCAGTACGAGTCTGACAGTCCCTCCTGCCGGGCTTGTTCCAGTGAGTGAAATTGACAGAGCTATTTAAGTCGTCTAGCGCCATCTCATTCACTCACTGGAACAAGCCTGGTTTTAAGACGTTGTAATACCCCCCGGGCGAACTCATTTGACGATTTTACCTCAGAAAAAAGGGCGATAAGCTATCTATCTAGGCCATATTTTCAAATTCCACTAATCTAAGGCAGATCTAAAATAAATAATAATAAACCCATATTTTTCCAGGTCCACACCGGTACTTGGCTGGTAGACGGTAACCCACAGATCATACTATTCGACATCGGTTCAGGCGCCTGGCAGCTGGACGCTTACAAACAAGAGTTGTGGAGCACCTGCGGAATAGGCATCCCGCACCTCGACGTCGAGGCCAACGACGCTGTTATACTTGGATTTATGGTGGCGTGTTTTATTGGAGAGGTTGGTATTATGATCCCAGAATTTGCACCACACAGTATTCTTGCCACTCAGAAATGATGTCACTCAGCAATTTTGCCACTCAGCAGTGATGCCGCTCAGCAATGATGCTGCTCAGTAATGTTGCCACTCACTAATCTTGCCACCCGAGACAGTTTACACCTAGAAGTTTCCATCCATCAATGTTGGCGCCCAGAAAGTTAACACTTGATATTCTTGACACCTAGAAAAGTTGCCACCGGGTCTATTGCGCCTTAGTTTGATTCCATTTGGTTTTGTTACCAGCTACAATAATTTACACCTAGCAATATTCATACCCAGAATTAAAAAATACTTTTCTGTAATATTTTGTTGTTAAATATTATTTAGCTGACCGGACAAACTTCGTACCGCCTCAAAATCACTTTTTAAACCTTCCCTGGACTTCCTAAAATAATTCAAATTCAAAAATTATCTCAATCGGTTCAGCCGTTTTCGAGTTTTAGCGAGGCTAACAAATAACAGTTGATTTTTATACAAAGTGTAACGCAAAAAAAAAAATGGTTTTTCATACTGATGTGCGACCAATTTCACATTTTGTATGAAAAACTAATTTTGTCTTTGTTTGACTGTCCAAAAGTCTTAGAACAAAAAATTGTTCAGTAACATGGGCTGAGTTCCCCCACGAGACGTTTTGCGCTATTAACGTTACACTTTGTAATAAGAAGAACAATAATAAGAAATGAAATGCAAGAATTGTTGTACTATTACTATGTAACTGATTACTGTACTTTCTTAAAAAAAGTATAGATATCCCGACACTTACACTCTTCCCCAAAATATTTTTGGAACCTTACCTTGTCTAATCCATTCTGTTTTAATTGTTACAGTTTCGCAAAGCAGCTGAAAGTTATAGTGATACCCCGCCGCGTGTTGTCGCACATTTCCACGAGTGGCAAGCTGGAATTGGTCTTATAATGCTCAGGTAATATATATCGTTATACATTGAGGGTTTTGGGACTTATTAAGTTGACAAAAAATGTTGAAAAATTCAGTCTGTATATATATTTTTATTATTTTCTAGGACCCGCCACGTAGACGTCGCGACAGTTTTCACGACGCACGCCACCCTCCTCGGTAGATACTTGTGTGCTGGCAACACTGACTTCTACAACAATTTGGATAAGGTAACACTATAATCTATACTAATTTCCTAAAGGGGGAATTTTTGTTAATTTGGATTTTCGTTATATTGTATTCGTTTTTGGGTGGAGAAGGGACTCATACTGCCGAAATTCAGTCACCCATTACTCGTCGCTTGTAGATAATTGCCTTATTACTACCTGATTAAGGCCGTATACAGAAAGAAAGCTGTAAAATAAGCGCTTACCGGCGCTTGTCCGTTCTACACAAAAGAAGCAGGTTTGTTTATTAATTTTAAATGGCAGCGCCCAGCGCTGACCAGCGCGTTTTGAAGCTTGTCGGTACCGGTCAGCGCTTATCGGCGCGCGTTCATATATTTTCCTGCGCGGGTTACCAGCGCTGTCAAGCGCTGAAAAGCGCTTATAAGTTTCCAGCTTTTTCCAGCTTTCTTTCTGTATACGGCCTAAGCCTGAATGTCACTTGTATGCCATGACATCATTCATCATAAAAATTTCAGATTTTTTTTGTAATTTTTGAAAACAAATTTTAAAAATATTTCTTTCAGTTCTCAGTAGACGAGGAGGCAGGCAAGCGACAGATCTACCACCGCTACTGCATGGAGCGAGCGGCCGCGCATATGACGCATATATTTACTACCGTGTCTGATATTACTGGTGAGTTACCTAAGAGCCTGGCCACATCTTCACGTCACGACGTCGTCAACGTGGAACGGTGCGGTAAGGGAGGGAGGTGCTGTGGGAAAGAGATGACGCTATACAACTTGTATAGCTCTGTCTCTTTCCCACAGCCTAAACTAGATCGCGTTAAGTGCCAGAATCAACAGTGGCAACCACCAGAAAAGCGCCGAGACAATGAAGCTCGACGTGTCCCGGAGAATGAATTTACCTGTCTTGGATCCTGCAACGAAATTAATCAGAAAAGAATAGTGGAGGAGTAGGAAAAAATATGTTTCCACTTCCCTCCATGCAAGCAGGAGACAGAACAAAACAAGGCCAATAGGCACAAAGGGGCATTACAACTGGGAGAAGCCTAGAAGAATATTAATGGGTCCTAAATTGTGAGCTGCTATATTTAATTAATACCGGGGATAGTAAAAATACCAGTTTTTTTAGAAAAGTTCCTTTTTGAGTATATGTTAATAATTTTTGTTAAGTAATATTCTTAGTGAGTATTCAGTTGTGACCTAAGTTAATATCTTCCTCTCTCCTCAGGGTACGAAGCGGAGCACCTCCTCAAACGCAAGGCAGACATCATCACCCCCAACGGTCTGAATGTGAAGAAGTTCTCAGCGCTGCACGAGTTCCAGAATCTTCACGCGCTCGCCAAAGACAAGATCAATGAGTTTGCTAGAGGACACTTTTATGGGTGAGCATACAAAAAGGTTAAAATATTATATAGAAAAGTGTTAGTTAAAAAAAAAAGAAAAAAATAGAAAAGAGCACTTGGAAGCGTATGGGGGAGGCCTTTGCACAGCAGTGGGACATAAATGGCTAATGAAAAAGAAAAGAGTTTGTTTGGTTGAACGCGCTTATCTCAGGAAAAAAAGTTGAAAAAAGTATCAATTCAAACCGTTGGGTTTGAATTTTTTACTTTTGTAATTTATCATTTTACGAAACAAAAGTATGTACGCCAGCAGGTCAACCTAGCCGAATCTGACAGATTTTACCAGTCAAATATTAACCTTCTACTTTTGTGATAAGGTTGAAATTCTATTAAAGAAATCTTAAGAATTTTGGTAGCTTGATGCGCTGGCGACTGTACATTTATTGCGATAAAATTCGTAACATGGAATATTGCTTAAGGAATACAGTAGATAATTGACTGCAAAAAAATGCCTACTTTTACGTTTATTTAGTGACAAACGGCTGGCGCAGTGGTTGAGTGATCGACTGCTGCGCTGCGCATCGCAGGTTCGATTCCCACACGTAAAAAATATTTGTATGATCTACAAGTAGTTGTTCCGGGTCTGAGCGTTTGTGTTTGTGGGTTTCTATGTTTGTAAACGCATCCATGATACAGGAGATATTACTAGTGTAGGGCAAAGTCTTAAAAAAAAACCAAGCCTGCAAACAATAATAATAATCATTATCATCAGCCCATAATGTTCCCACTGCTGGGACACAGGCCTCCTCTCTGTGAGAGGGAGTGGGCCATCCACAACGTGGCCCCAGTGCAGGTTGGTAGATGTCACATGTCTTCGAATGTTTGGTTCTAGAACATGCCGGTTTCCTCACGATGTTTTCCTTCACCGTTTTGAGAGCAGTGGTGATGAAATAAATTACACAAAGTAATACGCCTGGCTGGCTTCGACCTCACGACCTAAAACTCGTAAATCGGGGCCGATACCACTGGGCCACCACTGCTCAAATCATAAATAGTCTAAATTATTTTTTTATTTGTCAACAGCCACTTCAACTTTAATCTGGACAAGACGCTGTACTTCTTCATCGCTGGTCGATACGAGTTCGGTAACAAGGGAGCTGACATATTCATTGAAGCACTGGCGAGATTGAACCATTACTTGAAGGTAAAACCAAAGTTAGTTTGTTTCATTAAGGTGATTGCTTCAATGTAGCCCGCGAAATTCAATTTTTTTTACGTTTTTTGCAATTTGCAGGCCAGTGACATTTTGTATCTTTATCAAAATATGAATTGCGGTAGTAACAAGTATAATTTTAAATATAAAAATTATCAAAAAATTTGCTCCATCAGCTCTCACATAGAAAAGGTGCATCGTAGTTAGATTTCGGAGAATTGAATTTCGCGGGCTGGTTGGAGCATTCCCCTTTAGCGTTTTAATCTCAGGAATTACAGGATCGATTTAAAAAAAAAATTGTGTTGGATAGTCTATTCATTGAAGAAAGCTATAGTATAGGGTATACAGGTTGAATTTTTCAACTGAGCGTAGATGGCTAAAAACGAAACTATAGGGAATATCAAAAACGTTGAAAGCAGTCTGGAGGCCGACTTTGACGAAAACTAAAACTGCATCATTGGATCACCGCTGTTTTTGGAAAAAAATCACACACTGTATTATTTACACCATTCGATAGTGTCTAATAAGGATCAAATTCTGGGAAGTACTTAATAATAATATACCGCAAACTTATGAAAAATAGCTGATTATATTCAATCAATATACAGGGTGGAATTTTGTAATGCCACCTGGAGGGAAAGTACTCTTAATACTGCAGATAGAAAATTTTACTCAAAGGAAATATTCCTTTATTTTTTAATAGAAAGCAAACTGCATTAAAAAGATTTTTAAAAATTCTCTTCGCCCACACCCGGGAATCGAACCATTTTTTGTAAATAATTAAATTAATTTAAGATTTCTTGGTTTTCCTTTTATTTAATTTATCATGTTTGTTAGAGAGATTTCATCCTTATAATTGACCCTAACGATCGATGCAATAAAAGTACAGGGTATAATTTTTTTAGATTTTAGCCGGTTCGATTCCCGGGTGGAGAAGAGAATTTTCGAAAATCTTTGAATGCAGTTTGCTTTCTATTCAAAAATAAAGGAATGTTTCCTTTGAGTAAAATTTTCTATCTGCAGTATTAAGAGTACTTTCCCTCCAGGTGGCATTACAAAATTCCACCCTGTATACTGGCCTCTTGGTCTAGTGGTTAGTGACCCTGACTGCTATGCCGGGGGTCGCGGGTTCGATTCCCACCCAGGACAAACGTTTGTGTGATAAGCACGATCATTTGTTCTGTGTCTGGGTGTCATTTATCTATAATATACATGTATTTAGAAATATATAAGTATGTTTATCAGTTGTCTAGTACCCATAACACAAGCTCTCCTTAGCTTGGGACTAGATGGCGTTGTGTGATAGTTGTGGAATATATAATTCTTTATCTTCCCAGTCATCGGGATCAGACATGACAGTGGTAGCATTCATGATCTTCCCGGCGAAGACCAACAACTTCAACGTGGAGAGTCTCCGTGGCCACGCCGTCACGAAGGCACTGAGGGACACCATCAATGATATACAGCAGAAAATTGGGAAACGGATGTACGACATCTGTCTCAGGTAAGAGTTCAATGTAAAATGCTACTAAATAACTAAACTATCCTTATACACCGTGACTTTTTAGTCGTCTTACAAAAGTGGTCCACTTAATGTATCCGACCTAAAATACATCTAGGCGATTTTTTTTTATCGTAATAATAATTTTTATTTTTCATAAATAGGTACATTAGAAATATGAAATACCGTGTTAAAATGTTTACGTATCAAGCTGTAGAGTATACCTACCCAGCGTAATAGTCGGGCAGATCATTCCATTCCAATATTCTATGAGACAAGAGCGTTTCTAACTACGCCTTGCGTCATAATAACAAATTAAAATGTTATTATTTCCAAATATCATAAATGCCTATTTTTTATTATAAACGTGTTCTAGTCATTGAATACATGTACTGGGCTGCTTTTGTAAGACGACGAAATAGTCACGGTGTAGAAAAATCTACTTGCCTATTTGCTCTGTGTGTCTTCTAGTTTTCCACAAAGTTCACCTTTCTTTCAAAAGATTTTTATTAAACAAATAATCTTTCTCTGTATGTTAACTATTCACCAATTTTCCGTTCTTCGTTTGTTATTCATTTCTCCCCCAAAAATGCGTTAAAATTAGTTTTGAAATAAGGAAGTACATAGTAGGTATAGGCTCATATAGGTAGGTCTGTTATTTTTAACTTTTTTTTTTGTTTCCGTATAGGGCTAGATAATGATAAAATAATTATCCCGTCAAGGGGAGTAATCGCCATACTATTGATTTATTTATTAAGGCTCAATCAGTTTCTGTGCACAAAGTGTGGGTTTAAATTACAAAACTATTAGAACCTGCACAGTCGCCAATTATAGGCCAACCAGCCTTCACACAAAACAAGTAATAATCACACAAAAACAAACAACAATAAAAAACTACATAAACTTATTCAGAAATCAGCAACTAAAACCAAGAGAGATGACTTAAATGTTAGGTACATTAAAATAAAAACAATAGACAAATATAAACTACATACGTTAGTATGGAAAAATAACCAGCAAGCGAACCCTTAAATACCAATTTTGTCTTATAAGATATTTTCTATAACAGCGGCCACCTCCCCGACGCGTCAGACCTCATGCACAAAGAGGAGACAGTGCGACTCAAGAGGTGTATCTACAGCTTGCAACGAGATGGACTGCCGCCCATCACCACACATAATGTTGTAAGTAGACATTTTTATTTCATCACTAGCTGTTGCCAGCGGTTTCACCCGCTACAACTCGAAAATTATCCCACGGGAACATAAAATCGGGATAAAAACTATCCTATGTGTTAATCCAGGTTATAAACTATCTGTGTACCAAATTTTAGTCAAATCCGTTCAGTGGTTTTTGCGTGAAAGAGTAACAAACATCCATACATCCATACTTACAAACTTTCGCCTTTATAATAGTAGTAGGATCTGGTCACAACTTCATCATATCAAATTATGGAATCAGGCGTTACTTTGCGGAAATCCATGACGCATTTAATGTTATGAAAAATATTTAGTTTTAATTCCGCGACAAAAATCCAGGCTTGTTGCAGGATGCAATCCCACCCTATGCATATGCACGTGCAGCATAGGAATCATGCATATGCACACATGCAACAAACGGAAAAACATGCCATGCAATCAAATTTCCGTTTGTTGCATGTGTGCATATGCATGTTTCCTTTGCATTTTCAACTTAATTTTTATTTATTTCATCATCTTGTCACAACTTCATCATATCAGCCATAAGATGTCCACTGCTGAACGGGTTTGACGCAGATTGTGCACTTTTTTTTTTTTATCGTGGTAAAATCATCAAATGAGTCTTTCCACCCCGGGCAGGGCGGGAGGGACTGTCAGACTCGTACTGACTAAAATACACGGTGTCCTTCAATAGCCCTTTATGTTCCGGGGTCACGGTGATGGAATAAGTCCCGCGACCCCGGCAGGCTTTGGCCCTCTAGAGGGAGCCCCGTCATCATGCTGACGCTCTTTGAGGCGCACGTGGGACACAACGCGCTGTTGACCCGGGCATTGTCCATGGTCTTACAGCGAGTTGCCCTTTACTCGCCGCCCGCATGCCCGCGTACTTGTAGATAGATCATAGAAATATTTATTCAGTGCGGGAATCAAACCCGCGACACAGCGCAGCAATCCAATCACTCAGCCGTGCCCTCATTTGTGGAGCGAAACGAAATGGGTGACGAAACGCAGCGTAGGCCTCCCACTAAGTGGACCGACGACATCGTGAGGGTCGCGGGCAACCGATGGATGCAAGTGGAGGATTGTGTGAGCGTGGTGGTCTAAGGGGGAGGCCTATGTTCAGCAGTGGACGTCTTCCGGCTGATGATGATGATGAAATGGGAAGCGGTCGCGTCCTTCTGCGAAGCAGTCATGTCCGCTTCTAACAGCTAGCATGAACATAAATAAACATTTCTTCAATTTGTTCAGGTGGATGACTGGAGCGATCCTGTATTGAACTCTATCAGAAGATGTGAATTATTTAATACAGTTAACGATAAAGTTAAGGTGAGTCCTGAATTTTCAACTAATTGCTTTTATAATAGTACTTATTTGACGGTGAGGAGCCGAGTAGCTAATAACACTACTTAGTTAAAATAATTAAAAATAAAACAATAGCCACTCTGCCTTTTGATCAAACAACTGACTCTAATTCCTTTAAAAAGTTTAAATATTGTTTTTGAACACTTGTTGCATCTTTTGAACTGTCTCTCATCCAAATCTTATTTTCGTTATACGTATCAAGGGTATTTTAGTCAAACATTTTTATGAGTTCGAAAAAAAAAATATCAAAAAACCTTTGACCTGTTTTTTCTTTTGTAACGTAAACGAAGATACGACGGAACTTTTATTGGCGGGTAGCTGATGTAATAAGGAGTTACTAAGGCTACTTTTATTATAGAAAATTCCATTGTTTTAAAAAATAACATTGTTGAGTGCCAACATCCGAACACGCGAAGAAAGTCGCGGGCACAGCTACCTAACAATCATACATCATGAAAGAAAGATAATTTATTTGTTAAACATGCGTTTACATATACACATGCAAGGTATTAAATACTATCTTGTGAGCGTCCATGCTTTGCCAATAATATCGGCGTACTTTTGTTTGTTTAAAAATTACATTTCATTGCGTATAATCATTTGAAAAAAATTTTAATTACAAAATACATAAGAAATAAATAATAATTGATGTCAAGATATTATTGTATCATATGTGTTCCAGGTCATATTCCACCCAGAGTTCCTGACGTCCACCAACCCACTATTTGGTCTGGACTACGAGGAGTTCGTCCGTGGCTGTCATCTTGGAGTGTTCCCCTCGTACTATGAGCCGTGGGGATACACACCAGCGGAGTGCACCGTCATGGGGATACCTAGCATCACCACTAATCTTTCAGGTAAATAATGTACAGACGCCAGCAGGTCAACCTACCCGAATTTGTCAAATTGTACCATTCGAAAGTTAACCTTCCACTATTGTGATAAGGTTGAAAATCTATTAATGATATTTGACAGATTGTGGTAGGTTGATGTGCTGGCGTCTGTACAATCGACGAAGTGGAATCACGACCCATTCTTAACCGACTTAAAAAAAGTAGGTTCTCAGTTCGACACACAGTTCGATTATCTCGCGTTTGACTGAACGGATTTTGATGCGGTTTTCAAGAAAGTGTTTATTACATTCTGGAGAAGTTTTAGTAAGAAAGAAAGAAAAAACGTTTATTGGCACACGCCACAAGTGTAGTAGTATATAACACTAATAGAAATCCCGTGGCGTTGCCCGCGTGGATCCGTTTTGCTTACTTGGATCATAGATTTTCAGGGATGATTGCATGTTTGTCCGCGATTATCTCGCGTTTGGCTAAACCGATTTTAATGCAGTTTTCAGAAAAGTGTTTTTACATTCTGGGGAAAGTTTTAGTATTTAACAATAATCTTATCTTAGGATATCTTGTGATGTTGCTCGCATAGATCCGTTTTTGTTACTTATTACTTACTAGGATTGTAGATTTTCAGACTTTTGTTGAATATCGCAACTAAAAAGGGAAAAAAAAACAACTCTGAAAAAAAAAAACGGAACCGATTTCAAAACCTAACACAAAAAACAACTTTTCTTTCGGAAGTTGGTGGCCATATTTATGTCAATGAAAAAAAAAAACAAAGGCTTCAGAAAGAATACTTATTACGTAGGTTTTTTTTTTGTGGTTACTTTTGAAGTCGGTTACTTTTTTTATTATGGAAATAAATAGCTGGTATTTTTCTTACATTGAAGCAGCAGGGTACACGAAAAAGCCAAATTTAATTTTCCTGCTTCTAAAATACAAATTTTTGTTCCAGGCTTCGGTTGTTTCATGCAGGAGCATATAGCCGACCCGATGTCATACGGTATCTACGTGGTGGACAGACGGTATATCTCACTGGAGGGATCCGTGCAGCAACTCGCTCAGTACATGTTTGATTTTACCAAGTAAGTCATCACAACTTGCCTATCATCATCATCATCATCATCATCAGCCGGAAGATGTTCACTGCTGAACATAGGCGTCCCACTTAGACCGTCAGTCACGCTCACACAATTGTTGCGGGACATACGTATACCGCGACCCCGGCACACAAAGGGCTACCGAAGGACGCCGTGGATTTTAGTCAGTACAAGTCTGACAGTCCCTCCCGCCCTGCCCGGGGTTGGAAGAAACATTTGATGATTTTGCCACGTAAAAAAAAAAAAAAAAACGCTCACACAATCCTCCACTGTCATCGCACGGTGTCCCGCGTCCCTCTCTCTGTGTGTGTCCACCTAGTGGGAGGCCTACGCTGTGTTTTCCGGTCCGTGGTCGCCATGAGAGAACTTTTCTTCCCCATCGGCTGTCAGTTCTACGAGCGATGTGGCCTGCCCATTGCCACTTCAACTTGCAAATTTTATGAGCTATGTCGGTGACTCTGGTTCTTCGCTGAATATCCATGTTCCGGATTTTATCCCGCAAAGAAACTCCGAGCATAGCTCTTTCCATTGCTCGTTGAGTGACTCTTAGTCTCTCTAAAAGGCCACCAGTCAAAGAACTTGCCTAGGACGGCGAACTATATGTTACTCACCGTCTTATAAGGATTAGGCTCTACTTATGAGACTTGTATTCAAGGTGATTTTGCAACTGGACGTGGCTTCCCAGAATTTGATCTAGCAACATTATCGAATGCTGTACTAAAATACTACGTAATAATACAGGGTGTGATTTCCACAGACAGTGGTTTCGATTTCTACGACTGGAACAAGAAAATAATTATATGGCCTGCCCATTGCCTCTTCAGCTTGCTAATCCGGTGGGCTTTAGTTCGTCTACAGATCTCCTCATTTCGGATTCGATCACGTAGAGAAACACCTAGCATAGCCCTCTCCAATTCTCCATAGCTAGTTGAGCGACTTTGAGCTTTGAGATGAGGCCGATAGTGAAAGACCACGTTTCGGTGCCGTAACTCATCACTGGTAACACACATTGGTTGAAGACTTTCGTCTTGAGGCACTGAGGTATGTCGGACGAAAAGACATTGTGTAGTTTCCCGAACGCTGCCCAACCGAGTTGGATTCGGCGGTTGACCATAACCAACGACGATATAATACTAGACCCCTAATAACAGGCGACCGATGTCTGTCAACACATTAGGCAAAAAAGTCTTATATCCGTCTCATTTCGACCAATCCTGTGAGCCGTAAACATACGTTGAGACAGAACAGACCTTGAGTTAGCCAATCACAACGCAGTACCCCGTCCCCCTCGCTTACGTAGTACCTCAGCGAGTTGACAGAATAGTTTCTGTTCCTTAGATCGTGCATGCGGAGTCTAGTATTATATCGTCGTTGGCCATAACTGTATATCGTTATTGTTTTTTTTTTTATTTTCACAGGCTAACACGGCGGCAACGTATCATTCAGAGAAACAGAACTGAAAGACTGTCAGATCTACTAGACTGGAGAAATTTGGGCATTGTAAGTATACAGGGTGTTTTGTAATTGAGTGCATTTTTTTAAATGGGTGATATTAGACCTCATTTCGAGAGAGCAGTGGTGGCCCAGTGGTATAGGTCCTGACTGTTGTAGGTCATGGGTTCGAACCCCGCCAGGCGCATTACTTCGTGTAATTTATTTCATCACCACTGCTCTCAAAAAGGTGAAGGAAAACATCGTGAGGAAACCGGCATGTCCTAGAACCAAACATTCGAAGACATGTGACATCTACCAATCCGTACTGGGCCGGCGCGATGGATGCCACTCCCTCTCACAGAGAGGAGGCCTGTATCCCAGCAGTGGGAACATTATAGGCTGATAATGATGAGACCTTATTTGTAACAATTATAACCCCGACTATATGGGCTCCAAACTGACTAGTTTTGGAGAACTTTTTTAAGACAAAACATCATAAAAAAAATCTTGGCTTTGATATAATAATAATGACCACTAATATTTGTATATGCTGCAAGTAGTTGTTCCGGGCCTGGGTGTTTTTTTGCTTTGTGCCTTTTGTAATAGTTCCTTATCCGCCAGTTTGATTTTTTTTTCAAAACGGCGTACACGAATGAAAAATTGATAAATTGATAAATCGATAGATCACATCAATACAAACATAAAATGTAAGCGGTAAAATCTCGTAAAACGTCGGTAAAATATAAAATTAGCGACACGTTTTTTTTTAATAATTATTATTTCTACAATAAAAGTATAAGTTTTTCACCCATTTCAAATGCTTTTAAATAGGATGATTTCGTTTAACGCAATTTCAATTAGTTTTATTGCGGAAGTATCCATTTTGATCAGTAAACATCAAAATATAAAAATTTAAGAAAAAAAAAATCACTACTTGTACATGTTTGACAGCTCATAACTCGGAAACGTGACGTTTTACGAGGTTTTGCCGCTAACATTTTATGTTTGTATTGATGTGATCTATCGATTTATCAATGTTTCATTCTTGAACGCCGTTTTGAAAAAAAAAACAAAATGGCGGAAGGCACCTGGTACGGCCCATACAAAACAAAATCTTTCTGTGTTTGTAAACGCACCCAAGATACAAGAGAAATTCATAGAATGGGGCCAACATGATTAAAAACAAAAATATGTTAAATATCATCATCATCAGCCTATAATGTTCCCACTGCTGAGACACAGGCCTCCTCTCAGTGAGAGGGAGTGGGCCATAATCCACCACGCGGGCCCAGTGCGGGTTGGCAGACGTCACATGTCTTCGAATTTTTGGTTCTAGGACATGCTGGTTTTCTCACGATGTTTTCCTTCAACGTTTTGGGAGCAGTGGTGATGAAATAAATTACACAAAGTAATGCGCCTGACGGGGTTCGAACCCACGACCTACAACTCGTAAGTCGGGACCGATACCACTGGGCCACCACTGCTCTATGTTAAATATACCTAAACTAATCCATATTTTACCTTCACAGTACTATCGCCAAGCGCGCGCCGAAGCTTTGAAAATAGTGTACCCTGACTACGTAGACCACATGGACCAGGAGTTAGGCAAGAGATTCAACTACCCACGACCTATCTCTGAACCACCAAGTCCCACACATTCTAGTAAGTATTATTATTATTAAAGAAAACCTACTCGTATAAACCTAGTTTTTTACTGTGTCAGAATCATTTTAAAAAATCATTGTGATAGGATAACATTTAACCAGAAACACATTATTTAACACGCCACGCGACGCAACGTGTCAACACCCGAGTTGCAGTGAGCGCGTGTCGTCGCGTCGCGTGTTCATAGTGTGATTCTGGTCATGGAAAACAATACATTTTTGACTCAACACGCATCACGTTTCGTCGGGTGGCGTCGGGTGTTAATAATGTGTTTCCGGCTTTAGGGTTGTACCTCATCTGGCAGCACGGAATCGCCTTTTTCCGTCGCTCTTTCTCTTTCTGTCGCTTAGAACTGCCGACTTGCTAGACCGAGACAGAAAGCATAATGCGATAGCACGCGGCGGAATCCTCGAGGCGGCCGCGTGCTATCGCATTGTCTCGGTCTAGCAAATGGCAGTTCTAAGCGACAGAAAGAGAAAGGGCGACGGAAAAAGGCGATTCCGTGCTGCCAGATTAGGTCCAACCCTTAGGGGTAGGAAAACGTTTTCTCTTTTAGTATGGACGAGCGCTCGGTAGACGATCCTCTTAAGTAGTTTAATTTAAGGGTATAATTTACTGTTGTAACAAATAAATGTGTTAAAAACAGTACGCCGCGACCGAACGTCTTGCGAAAAAGAAACAAAAGACGAACAAAGTCAAACGTCAGACGAACAGACAGAAATACAAAAGAAAAACTTAATTAACTTACAAAAATCTCTGGAAATTCTCGACATTACTGATGATGGAGACGATCCAAGTTTGGAAGTCAGTTTTGAAAAGCCGAACTTTACCGAATCGGAGCACGAACATTACCGAACGCCGAACGAGAATTTTCTGGAACCCTTGAATGAGGCTGTTGCTGAGCAAATTGATCAGCTGATTGCGAAGTTGCAGGATTGTGCTGATGCTGAAAATTAGGTTAGGTTTTTGGATATCGAGGTCTTTTGGTAGATTTTTTTTTGAGATTCAGGTGTTGCCATTTTAAAAAATAACCGTTTTTGGAGTAGGGTCATCGACGCACAAATTCTTATTATAAAGTAATGAGTGATGATTTTTTATTACCTACATTTTGACCAAAATACTATGGGTTTTTTTCTTTTTTTAGTATGAAACTTCTCTTTCAATAATCGTGCATTTTTCTCTCCCTTGGGAGGTTTTTGATAAATGTATGGAACTCAGATGGAACTGTAACAGACTAATAAGACAGGACACACCGCTAGCGTAACGTAGACGTGCACGTAGACGTCCAGGGGTGGTATTACAACGTCTTATAACCAGGCTTGTTCCAGTGAGTGAACGAGATGACGCTAGACGACTTGTATAGCTCTGTCACTTTCACTCGCCGGAACAAGCCTGGTTATAAGACGTTGTAATACCCCCCTGCGGTGTGTCCTGTCTTATACAGTTCCATATATTACAAATCAGTAGTACGCGCACGTTTACGCTTACGTCTACGCATTTGGTCTGCTCCAGCCTTAAGACTGTTATTGTGTAGGAGTTTGAATTGAATATATTTAGAAACTTACCCAAAATACAAAAGCATTCCTAGTGTGGATCAACTTTTTAAAGTAATAATTTGTGCGTCTATTTTTAACATAACTGCTAAAACCGATACCTTTTTCGTGAATAATTTTGCACCTATACGTCATCTGTCAATAACTATTTCGCGCTATTCCTTTGTAATAAAGACAAACAAATGCAGTCTTTATTTCAAGGGAATAACGTTTAAAATGGTATAAACGCTGTTGACAGATGGCGTGGTGGTGGTTGCCAGCCTAAATATAACGATGAATCCGGGGAAAATGGAAACTATGGCAGCCCTGAATCTCGGTTTATCACGATCGGGGTTTTGGTCACGATTCGCCGGGACTTTAGAAAGGTTTTTCACATAAAAATAGGTTTTTTGTAGTTTGAGGTTAAAAAAAAACGTTTCTTGGTAGATTTTGAGTTTTATTGTACTGGCAATATCGAATTCGGCACGTGTTTTTTTTAGCTCTGGCAATACGGGAAGATACGGCACAAGTTTTTTTCTTTGATTTATCAATAGTTATGGATTCGGCACGTTTTTTATACACTTGGATTTATTGATTTTATTTTCTGCACAGATTTAAAAACACTTTTATCTTATAATTAATTTTGAGTGTTGTACATCTTATTTGTAACTTTTTTGTTTGTTAAAAAATAATTTAATTATGAACCTTTCAAATAATTTCTTCAGAATCTACTCGTCCAATAATCTTCCCTAATTATTGTTGAGTAACAAACTTGGATTCAAAACCTAGAAATTAACATAATTTTCAAATAATAAAAAAAAAACTTTCATATTTGATCAAATAAATGTCAATACAAATAAAATACTGGGGTGGGGTGATTGTTTTTACTTGGTAAAATCATCCAATGAGTCCTCCCACCCAGGGCAGGGCGGGAGGGACTGTCAGACTTGTACTGACTAAAATCCACGGTGTCTTTCAATATAGCCCTTTACGTTCCGGGGCCACGGTTACCAGAAACGACGGTCCCGCGACCCCGGACCGGTTACGGCGACTCGGCTTATATTACTAAAAAAATAAGGCCGTGCGCTGCGTTAGGCGCGGGCGCCCGTCGGTGTTCTGTTTCATGTAATCTCATCGACGGGCAACCCGCTGATCTATGAAGATTAATCATCAGGCCCTATAGCCAAACGGCAAGCGACAATCGCTAACGTTTAGCAGTCGCTAATACATTTTCGACTTTATACCCCATTACATAAAGTTGAAAATCTATGAAAGATTACAGATCCTTTTCGTTTGTTTCGTTCGCTATCGCTCCGCAGTCTCTACTAGATTTTCAACTTTATGCGATGGGATGTAACGTTGAAAATATATTACCGACTACTGAACGTTAGCGATTGTCGCTTGCCGTTTGGCTACAGGCTCAGGTCATTACTTTGTTCACCTGCCGCAATAATAGGGTAGTTTCCAGGGTCAAAATAATTACATTCTATTTAGTCCGTATTTTAGATTATAAAAAAATATTGGTCACGTATTTTTTTCTTTTTTCGTTTAAACTAAAAATAACAAAGATAATAGCCTATTTAAGTTACCTGTGACGTCACTCTGCGCGAAAAATGCCACGCATCGTGACGTCACAAGTAACTTTAATAGGCTATATCTTTGTCATTTTTGGTCTAATTTACAAATAAAAAAATACGTGTCCCTTATTTTTGAATAATCTAAAAGATGGACTAATTACATTTTTTAGGGAAACTAGCCTATTAAATACACAGTCTCAACTGAAAATCCCCTACTCCCTCAATACTAAGACCAGCAAAACTAACCCTGCTTCCCTTTCCAGGAGGTACAACCCCGGCCGCGTCAGTCCACGGTTCTGATGATGAAGACGAAGTGGATGAGGAGCAGGAACTGGCTGAACTGAAGATCAGTGACAAATAGGTTTAATTCTGTACTTCTTTTAGTAGGTGTGTTGGTGAAACTAGAATTTTTAAAACGGACATCTCTTTTTTTAACGTGGTAAAATCATCAAATGAGTCCTGATACCAAAAGAAATTAAACCTTAAACGGATGAGTTAAAGTCGGATTCAGAACGGACATAAAAACACATTAAATTTTACGACCACGACTGGAATCAACAATGTTACCGGACTAAATCAAGTAGCCTTGCGACAGTATGAACTGTGCGTTTAGTAAAAGTCTTTTCAATTAAAGTGCTTTTTATACCCTGCTGATTGTTTCAACAATTTAAAAATATATGTTTTACGGCGATTTCTTGACGAAATATCAGTATTTATAATACAGTGATAGTTATTATTGGTAATATTAGTGCTTACCGAAAAAAAAGTGCAAAAATCACGAGCACAGTATGTTTACGTTCCGACCGTTGGAACAGTACTAAACTAAAAGATAGACCAATCTCTGATTTGGTCATTCTTTTGGTTAGAAAGTTTTTTGTCGCTGATTGTACCTATATGTAGTTCTTCATCAAACCAAGGCAGTGAGATAAATATAGTACAATAAACAATAAAAATTAACTAAATACCAACTTATTAACTCTAAAAATACAAAAATAAATTAATGATCGAGTGTGTAGTTATATTATCTGTGGTGTAGTGTATGTCGAGTTAATTATACAGTAAATGACATCATGCGATGGTAGCGCCATCTGAGACGAGCTTTGCGTGAAACCTATTGTACTAAATTGTGATATGACGTCATGCCAAGTTTGAAAGTGTTGTATTCCCATCAATTTTGTTTGTCGTACACAAAGAAAATATGTCTATGTGCGAAGTGGGTGGTGGGGAACGGCAAATCGATCGTAGCGCACGACGTGGCAGAAATGTGAATTAATTCTGGGCTGTCATGTGTCAATTTGCTTTATTTTCATAACTTTCTTTATAATTTTAAGTAAAAACGTAAAAATTTGCGATATGGGTCATAGTACATGCTGTGCTAATACTAATTTTTTCCCCTTTTTGCTCAGTTTGAGGTTGGAAATGTATTTTATGCTTAAGGTGATTGCTTCGATGTAGCCCGCGAAATTCAAATTTTTTTACGTTTTTTGCAATTTGCAGGCCAGTGACATGTTGTAACTTTATAAATATTTGTGTTGCGCAAATAACAAGTATAATTTTAAATATAAAAATTGTCAAAAAATTCGCTCCATCAGCTCTCACATAGAAAAGGTGCATCGTAGTTAGATTTCGGAGATTTTAACATGATGCACCTTTTCTATGTGAGAGCTGATGGAGCGAGTTTTTTGATATTTTTTATATTTAAAATTATACTTGTTATTTGCGCAACACAAATATTTATAAAGTTACAACATGTCACTGGCCTGCAAATTGCAAAAAACGTAAAAAAATTTGAATTTCGCGGGCTGGTTGGAGCATCCCCCTTAACCGATTCAAATCCCGTGCGTATTATAATATCCATATTTTTCACGAGGAAGAAAATCGCTAGGTATAATATACACACTCACTTTTTACACTATTTTTTTCAATTTCGTTGAAAAACTAGTCGAAAATTAATAACACAAAGATATCTTATCATCTAGTTGACATGATTTGACAGATGACAAGTCCTGAATAGTTGCGGCCACTAGGGGCGCTGTCATCGCGCACACAACGAATTGTATTTAGACATATAGCCAACTTCTGCTAATGAGCATTCTCTAATTAAAAAATGTTCATAATTTATTCTAGTTTCACCAAACACTATTATATTTAAGGCAATAATAAATAATTATTAATTTTATTATGATCAGTGTTTCCACGGGTCAAAAACGACATTATATATACATAAGAATGGAATTTATATTTACTTAATACAAGGTCAGATGAAAATAGCTAGCAAAACTTCTTAGACATGACGGATAGTATTGAAAAATGTCATTAAGGCCCGGTATCCACTGAAGCGGAAGGAGAGAGAGAGAGAGAACCAATCAGTACCCTTAGCACGAATTTTTAGTATTTGAGACGTAAAGTAAACTGGAACTTTGACAATATCAAATTGACAATTTTCAAGGAAAAAATTAGTTCCTTCTTCGCGCACCAGAGGCACTGTTCCATTTATTCATACAAGAAACGTTGTAAATACTGGAAAGTAAAAGAGTGAAAATTCGTGCTAAGGGTACTGATGTCCACATCTCTTCTCCGCTTAGCTTCAGTTGACATCTGATTGGTTATTCAAACACATCTCTCCGCTTTTGTGGATAACGGGACGAACCGTAAAAAAGCTATATTTTTTTTAGTAAGTACATGAAGGACTTCACCTTATAAGGATGCAGCTGGATATAAGATTTTAGGGTGCGTTCACATCTGGCGAATGCGCTGCAAATGCGCAGCTGCGCGCGCGAAATCACGGCAATGGTTTGGTGAGCCAAAAGGCGCGTGCTTTTTCCTTCATGCTGCAAAATCCTACTAATATTATAAATGCGAAAGTTTGTGAGGATGTACGTGTTTATGTAGGTATGTTTGTTACTCTTTGACGCAAAAACCACTGAACGGATTTGGCTAAAATATGGTACACAGACAGTTTATAACCTGGATTAACACATAGGATTATCCTGATTTTATATTCCCATGGGATAATTTTCGAGTTATGCGGGCGGGTGAAGCCGCTTATTTTCGTTGTTCGTCCATTTGCTGTGAATCCTAAAAACATAACACTCCTTTTTGGGCAGTCGAGTAAAAAGGTTTTTTTTATTATTTTTCGGTGTCGTAAGAAGTTTTGCTAGTTATTCTTGGCCCTGTATATTTCTACAAATGTTAAAAAATATTTTAGAAATCATTTTTTTCTATGAAATTTTATTTATTAGTATGGGTACGGTTTAATGTATGAAAAATCTTTTTTCAATTGTGTTTTTAATTTTTTATTGATGGTTGAAAAAAATGACTGAAAAATGTGTCATTATTATTATGAATTGGATTATAATTTAATAACAGGTGTAAAAAGATTCATGGCGAAGCTGAAACTCTTCCTTCACTTTTTCAGGTTTTTTTTGCATGTCGTATTACTTTGTGTAATTTTTAATTCATCAGAAGGAAAACATCGTGAGGAAACCGGCATGTCCTAGAACCAAAAATTCGAAGACATGTGACATCCACTAATCCGCACTGGGCTCACGTGGTGGATGGCCCACTCCCTCTCACAGAGAGGAAGTCTGTGTCCCAGCAGTGGGGACATTATACTCACGACTGTGCGATTTATAATTTCTACTAATTAAAAATGAAAATCGTCTTTGCTACTACGATATAATGATGAAATTCGACTGACTTACGTCGTCGTGGCGAGCGTGTTTTGTTTATAATCTACCCGTAGAAAACTGCACGTTTCATGTCATATGTCGTAGTGGTAACGATCATTTTCACTTGTAGCTGAAATCGGTCGATTTGCGTCGCATAGGATCATCAGCAAGATGAGCTTTGCGTTCTAGGGCTGCTGTAACCCTATTGAACAATTCCCCAACCCCATCAGTTATTTTGACAGGTTTCGTCCTCATCGGACGGCGAGTTACCCATTGCTTTTCGTCCGCAAGACCTGGATTATTTAGTTCGGTATTTAAAAAAATCGGTGGCCTGCGAATTCTTTTTACACTTCGTACACTTATTAAAAAAAATACTTTATTAAATCAATTCTTCCATTTTATATGTTCCTGTAAAGTCTTTCTAATTATAGTTTATTTTACCCTATAGTGCCTCACATAGTAATGTATTTAATAATATTTTATTTTACTTACTTAATAAATGTTTACTATCCTAAAAATACTGAAATTTTTGAATAGTAAACATTAATTTATTGATTCCAAAAATTCTTGCCCTTTTTATATATTTTTTTCTAGCCCTATTTTTTGTTTTTTGAAGTTAATCAACTTGATAACGTATTAAGGTCGGCTTCCAGTGTCAATAAATGCAGCTGAATATCAGTATTTTACATGGAGCGACTGACTATCTGACCACCAACGTTTGATAAAGCGACTAAAAATGTAACTTTATATACTACACGTCACGTTACATCGTGTAGCATCGCGTAGCGTCACGTCACGTAGCGTCTCGTCACGTAGCGTCTCGTGTCGCGTCGCTGGTTGTCAGACTTATTTTTTTTTTACATTTTCTGTTCTTAAAAAATAAAAAAAAATGTCTCGAAAACAGTTCTGTTATTTGTACTCGTCTCTATTTTTTGAAATAGTATTTCTTATAATGGAATATTTATAGTTTTGAAAGTATTTAAGTATATGAAAAAATATTATATTTAAATTGATCGTCTTAAGCAATAAAATCGATTTTCTATTTTAATATAGTTATTATTTACTCGGTTAAGGAATAATTATGTATGTTTTACATAATATTTAAAGAAATGAAATAATATTAACTTGCATGCAATAATTTTTTATTAAGGCGCTTCCACACTGGTTGCATGTGTCTGTAATGAAACAGCTCAGAAGCTCACATTACATTACATACTGAGGAGAACCGATCATTACAATGCGTAATATGTAAAGTTCGGCACTGAGTGTTGTTACGGGCCGGAATGTACTAATAACGAGCTGATTGTTGACTGTTACGAGCGTTAGGTCTCCCCTTACTGACTGCACAAATGCTCGCCGTGTAATACGTTACATTACACTACGTAACGCCGGGCAGTACCCGTCTTTATGATACAATTGGACTGTAAAGGCGCTCCCTCGCCGCGAGCATTCACCTGCAGGCGTAGCATGGCGTCGTAGAAAGGGGTTTTGTCGACGCAAGAATAGACAAATTGACAGAACGTAGAAGTATTTTTAGCGTTCTAAGCATGTTTATGCACAAAATATGGACAATAAACATTCTTTTCTTCAATAGTGTACGAATGGTGTCATATTTGTGCAAAAAGCAGTCGATTTGTGTAGAAATAACGATGAAATAACTTTGTCTTTTCTTGGTAGAATAGAGATAGAATCGCCATGCTACGCGTGCTGTAATGTAACATAAGAGTGCGCAATTTGATGCTCTATTGTCTTCGAATGTTCAAATCTGTGATGTTACATTACAAGTGAATGCTTGCGGTGGAGAGCGCCCTAATGTCATAATGTCTGTTGTTGCATTGGCTGAGCTGCTTCTCTGCGTATCGTGGGTTCGATTATCGCACGGAACAAAAAATTGAATGATCTACAAGCTATGTTATTGTTGATTATCCGGTGAGGGAGCGCCTTTTAAATAAATACCTTTTCGCATGTGCACGTAAATGTAATGTCTCGATAATATTGCAAGATTTTTATATTATTTTTAAAATAGAAACTTACTTTATGTATTTTTTTATTTATAAATAAGAATGGATATCCTAATTGTTTTCTGACATACCATATTTTAACAGCAAAGAAAAAATCAATTTGAAAAAAATGTAAAAATAAAACAGAACAAAATGGAATGTCTCGTGATCGCAGGCGATACTCCTGAGCAGAAGATCTTGGATTTGATTCCCGGATCAGGCAAAGTGTTATTTGTTGTATTTTCATTAAAACAAACTTGGTACTTTGTACATCATCAACTTGTCTTATAATAAATGTACTTTGCCTTACTCTACTGTGGTATTATAACCGTGATTATAAGAAAAAAGCAAGTAAAAAAGTGTCGTAACTCTTAAAAGTATGATATAAAAATATGGTATGTAAGAAAAACAATAGCATAGTTAATATATTTTTTATAATAATTATAATTAAGTTATAATTTAATTCTTTCGCTACTGCCATCTATCGATTTAAATGTAAACGCTATGTCAGTTATAGTTTGGTAACTAAAATTATTTACATTCAAAATGTAATAAAAGAAAATTCAACATTAAGGCTAAAGTAAATCATTAGGAATATTCCCTTGTAATGTAAAGGTGCTCCCACACCAAGACCATTCGCATGTAATGTAACGTTACAGATTCGAACATTATAGGTAAAAGCTAACTCACTGCGATCGAATATTTGTTCCATACACGCGAATACAACCGACAAGTGAGCAAGATGCTACCTTCTCGGTAGCATTCGCGTGTAATGCGGTGAGGGAGCGCCCTTACGTTACACGCGAATGGGAGCGCCTTAATTTTCAAATTTGAAATCTTGTATTGTAAAATTACAAAATATAATGAATTGTTATTTAAAATGTTTATAAACTACCTGACACTGCGTTGAAACGATTTTAGTCTTATAATAAGTCTGAAGCGATATATTTCCATCTCTTTTGTGCCATAAGATCATTACTTTGTTATTTAGTCATAATAAAAAATGTTTTAAAAATATTTTCTGTGTTTTGTTTCATCACCCTTGTACGAGTAAAAAAGCTGAATAGTCAGTTGAAAGAGATATACAAACTTTCATCCCCTATTTTATACCCTTGGGGGTAGAATTGATCAAAATCCTTTCTTAGCGCATGCCTACGTCATAAAATCTACCTGCATGCTTTTCAGCCCGATCCGTACGGTGGTTTGGGCTGTGCGTTGATAGATCACTATGTCAGTCAGACACTTTTGAGTTATATTACTCGTATGTTTAGGTATTATGTGCTAAAGGGACATTTAAAGGGAATATTAATAAATTCAATAAATCATTTTAATCTTATTTATTTCTTAACTTTAAATTAACTATTTACAAATATAGATACCTAACTTCATGGCATAATAATATACCTTGATTACAGCGTTCTTAAATTATTACTCTGTAATATCACACAAACACATACCCTAATTCCTAACTAATTTCTGACTGAAAAAAACTAATCAATCTGTGAGTAACATTCAAACACTTGACTCTTTTTATCTTTTGTTACGTAAACCAAAATTGACTCGAATTTTGATGCTTCGTAAACATGCATTAATTCAGCAAAAAAAAAAAAAAACATTAATTATTTTTCAAAACTTAATGCCGGACTAATCAAATTTACAATTTATTAATGCTGCAAACATGCCTTTTCAATTCAGCATTGCAGTTTCAGTCAGTATTCCCTTAATCTGTATTAATTAGCTGCTATGTTCAGCTGATTTCTCTCCCGAGGCGTCATTATGTTCTTTTGACTTCTCTCCCGAGGCGTCATTATGTTCTTTTGATTTCTCTCCCGAGGCGTCATCATGTTCATTTGATTTCTCTCTCGAGGCGTCATTATGTTCATTTGATTTCTCTCCCGAGGCGTCATTATGTTCTTTTGATTGCTCTCCCGAGGCGTCATTATGTTCATTTGATTTCTCTCCCGAGGCGTCATTATGTTCATTTGATTTCTCTCCCGAGGCGTCATTATGTTCTTTTGATTGCTCTCCCGAGGCGTCATTATGTTCTTTTGATTTCTCTCCGGAGGCGTCATTATGTTCATTTGATTTCTCTCCCGAGGCGTCATTATGTTCTTTTGATTGCTCTCCCGAGGCGTCATTATGTTCATTTGATTTCTCTCCCGAGGCGTCATTATGTTCTTTTGATTTCTCTCCCGAGGCGTCATTATGTTCTTTTGATTTCTCTCCCGAGGCGTCATTGTGTTCATTTGATTTCTCTCCCGAGGCGTCATTGTGTTCATTTGATTTCTCTCCCGAGGCGTCATTGTGTTCATTTAATTTCTCTCCCGAGGCGTCATTATGTTCTTTTGATTGCTCTCCCGAGGCGTCATTGTGTTCATTTGATTTCTCTCCCGAGGCGTCATTATGTTCTTTTGATTTCTCTCCCGAGGCGTCATTGTGTTCATTTGATTTCTCTCCCGAGGCGTCATTGTGTTCATTTGATTTCTCTCCCGAGGCGTCATTGTGTTCATTTAATTTCTCTCCCGAGGCGTCATTATGTTCTTTTGATTGCTCTCCCGAGGCGTCATTATGTTCTTTTGATTTCTCTCCGGAGGCGTCATTATGTTCATTTGATTTCTCTCCCGAGGCGTCATTATGTTCTTTTGATTGCTCTCCCGAGGCGTCATTATGTTCTTTTGATTGCTCTCCCGAGGCGTCATTATGTTCTTTTGATTTCTCTCCGGAGGCGTCATTATGTTCTTTCGACTTCTCTCCCGAGGCGTCATTATGTTCTTTTGATTTCTCTCCGGAGGCGTCATTATGTTCTTTTGATTTCTCTCCCGAGGCGTCATTGTGTTCATTTGATTTCTCTCCCGAGGCGTCATTGTGTTCATTTGATTTCTCTCCCGAGGCGTCATTGTGTTCATTTAATTTCTCTCCCGAGGCGTCATTATGTTCTTTTGATTGCTCTCCCGAGGCGTCATTATGTTCTTTTGATTTCTCTCCCGAGGCGTCATTATGTTCTTTTGATTTCTCTCCCGAGGCGTCATTATGTTCTTTTGATTTCTCTCCCGAGGCGTCATTGTGTTCATTTGATTTCTCTCCCGAGGCGTCATTGTGTTCATTTGATTTCTCTCCCGAGGCGTCATTGTGTTCATTTAATTTCTCTCCCGAGGCGTCATTATGTTCTTTTGATTGCTCTCCCGAGGCGTCATTATGTTCTTTTGATTGCTCTCCCGAGGCGTCATTATGTTCTTTTGATTTCTCTCCGGAGGCGTCATTATGTTCTTTTGATTTCTCTCCGGAGGCGTCATTATGTTCATTTGATTTCTCTCCCGAGGCGTCATTATGTTCTTTTGATTTCTCTCCGGAGGCGTCATTATGTTCTTTCGACTTCTCTCCCGAGGCGTCATTATGTTCTTTTGATTTCTCTCCGGAGGCGTCATTATGTTCTTTCGACTTCTCTCCCGAGGTGTCATTATGTTCATTTGATTTCTCTCCCGAGGCGTCATTGTGTTCATTTGATTTCTCTCCCGAGGCGTCATTGTGTTCATTTGATTTCTCTCCCGAGGCGTCATTATGTTCTTTTGATTTCTCTCTCGAGGCGTCATGTTCATTTGATTTCTCTCCCGAGGCGTCATTATGTTCCTTTGATTTATTTTCACCTGAATTATCTTTCGGCTCTCCAGAAATGTTGACATCTCCTGAACTGTCTTTGTGTTCACCAGATATATTAGGCTCTCTCAAATTGTTGGAACCGGAATGGTTATCGGGTTCTCCGGAGTGGTTATCAGTTTCACCAGAGTGGTTTTCGGGCTCGCCAGTGAGTTCTCCAGAGTGGTTGTCGGGCTCGCCATTTGGTTCTCCGGAGTGGTTGTCGGGCTCGCCATTTGGTTCTCCGGAGTGGTTGTCGGGCTCGCCATTTGGTTCTCCGGAGTGGTTGTCGGGCTCGCCAGTGGGTTCATCAGAGTGGTTGTCGGGCTTGCCAGTGGGTTCACCAGAGTGGTTGTCGGGCTCGCCAGTGGGTTCACCAGAGTGGTTGTCGGGCTCGCCAGTGGGTTCATCAGAGTGGTTGTCGGGCTTGCCAGTAGGTTCACCAGAGTGGTTGTCGGGCTCGCCATTTGGTTCTCCGGAGTGGTTGTCGGGCTCGCCAGTGGGTTCACCAGAGTGGTTGTCGGGCTCGCCAGTGGGTTCACCAGAATGGTTGTCGGGCTCGCCAGTGGGTTCACCAGAGTGGTTGTCGGGCTCGCTATTTGGTTCTCCGGAGTGGTTGTCGGGCTCGCCAGTGGGTTCACCAGAGTGGTTGTTGGGCTCGCCAGTGGGTTCACCAGAGTGGTTGTCGGGCTCACCAGTTGGTTCTCCGGAATGGTTGTCGGGCTCGCCAGTGGGTTCACCAGAGTGGTTGTCGGGCTCACCAGTTGGTTCTCCGGAATGGTTGTCGGGCTCGCCAGTGGGTTCACCAGAGTGGTTGTCGGGCTCACCAGTTGGTTCTCCGGAATGGTTGTCGGGCTCGCCAGTGGGTTCACCAGAGTGGTTCTCGGGCTCGCCATTTGGTTCTCCGGAGTGGTTGTCGGGCTCTCCAGTGGGTTCACCAGAGTGGTTGTTGGGCTCGTAAGCGGGTTCACCAGAGTGGTTGTCGGGCTCGTCATTTGGTTCTCCGGAGTGGTTGTCGGGCTCTCCAGTGGATTCTCCAGAGTGGTGATCAGGTTCACCGGAGTGGTTGTCGGGCTCGCCAGTGAGTTCTCCAGAGTGGTTGTCGGGCTCACCAGTTGGTTCTCCGGAATGGTTGTCGGGCTCGACATTTGGTTCTCCGGAGTGGTTGTCGGGCTCGCCATTTGGTTCTCCGGAGTGGTTGTCGGGCTCGCCATTTGGTTCTCCGGAGTGGTTGTCAGGCTCTCCAGTTGGTTCTCCGGAGTGGTTGTCAGGTTCACCAGAGTGGTTGTCGGGCTCGCCATTTGGTTCTCCGGAGTGGTTGTCGGGCTCGCCAGTGGGTTCACCAGAGTGGTTGTCGGGCTCGCCAGTGGGTTCTCCAGAGTGGTTGTCGGGCTCGCCAGTGGGTTCTCCAGAGTGGTTGTCGGGCTCACCAGTTGGTTCTCCGGAATGGTTGTCGGGCTCGCCAGTGGGTTCACCAGAGTGGTTGTCGGGCTCGCCAGTGGGTTCACCAGAGTGGTTGTCGGGCTCGCCAGTGGGTTCTCCAGAGTGGTTGTCGGGCTCACCAGTTGGTTCTCCGGAATGGTTGTCGGGCTCGACATTTGGTTCTCCGGAGTGGTTGTCGGGCTCGCCAGTGGGTTCACCAGAGTGGTTGTCGGGCTCGCCAGTGGGTTCACCAGAGTGGTTGTCGGGCTCGCCAGTGGGTTCTCCAGAGTGGTTGTCGGGCTCACCAGTTGGTTCTCCGGAATGGTTGTCGGGCTCGCCAGTGGGTTCACCAGAGTGGTTGTCGGGCTCGCCAGTGGGTTCACCAGAGTGGTTGTCGGGCTCGCCAGTGGGTTCTCCAGAGTGTTTGTCGGGCTCACCAGTTGGTTCTCCGGAATGGTTGTCGGGCTCGACATTTGGTTCTCCGGAGTGGTTGTCGGGCTCGCCAGTTGGTTCACCAGAGTGGTTGTCGGGCTCGCCAGTGGGTTCACCAGAGTGGTTGTCGGGCTCGCCAGTGGGTTCACCAGAGTGGTTGTCGGGCTCGCCAGTGGGTTCTCCAGAGTGGTTGTCGGGCGCGCCAGTGGGTTCACCAGAGTGGTTGTCGGGCTCGCCAGTGGGTTCTCCAGAGTGGTTGTCGGGCTCACCAGTTGGTTCTCCGGAATGGTTGTCGGGCTCGACATTTGGTTCTCCGGAGTGGTTGTCGGGCTCACCAGTTGGTTCTCCGGAGTGGTTGTCGGGCTCACCAGTTGGTTCTCCAGAGTGGTTGTCGGGCTCGCCAGTTGGTTCTCCAGGGTGGTTTTCAGGCTCGCTCGTGGGCTCCCCAGTGGGCTCAGTAGTGGCTTTTCCAGTGGTACCGATTTTATCATTGAAATCCGTCAAAGTCACACCTTCATCTCCTGAATTACTAGGTTCGGTGTGGTCATCAAATGTAGGCGTTGTATCTGTGTATCCATAACCGGAATCATCCGTGTTATCATCTGCACCTATTCCTTCCATTGTTGGACCTGTGATATCATTTCCATTATGACTGGGCTTAGGATTCGGTCCAAATGTAAAGATGTTAGTACTATTGTTCCCGTTGACAAGGTTCTTGATATTTTTCAAAATGTCATCTATATTTTGGTTGGCATAAAATATGTAGACATTTGTTACTTTGTCATTACCTACTGTGTTGCCAAATACTGTGTCAGCTTTTACGTGTACTGGTGGTTCTGTTTTTGGCTTTTCAGTAGAACTTGTCCCTTTGTGTTCTGGTTCCTCAGTAGTAGTATCAATTTCGTCACGTTTTGGTCCGTCAGTTGGTTTATTTTCTCCGTTTGTTGGTCTACTGATATCGTTTTCTTCAGGTGTGTTCACATTCTTTTCGCCGCTACTAGGACCTTTGGCTCCCTGTTCTTGATTTCCAGGTTTTAAATCAACAATGTCCGGTGTGTTTTGATTGTTATTTTCTTTTGGATCTTTGAAACTATTTACAGCTGGTTCTTTATTAATTGGGTGTTCTTCAAAATACTTGCTTACGTGTGCTGCTACTTCGTCTTTGATGAATTTTTTGGTGCGCTGAAATAGATAATACTAGTTTAGATGATAGCGCAAATTATTAACAAGTAAAAAATTTAGGACAAAATTGAGAGAAGTTGTTCTATGGCTACCTGACATGATAAGGACTAGATTTTAAAGTTTATATTTAAATATTCTTACCTCTGATAATGATGCGATGTACTTAGTACCCAAATCGCCCATGAAGGCCCAGAATTTCTCCTGAAAAATGTAATGTGCATATTAGATTTGTATTTTGAACAAGCAATCAATAAATCAATCAAATCGTTTATTTCAACTAGGCCAATATCAGGCATGAATTGTCAAAAGACATAAAATAAAACAATTACAAAAATAGTTATGCTACAGTCCCAGTCACAACATATTAAAACTGTGAAAGTACCGTAGGTGCTCATTCAAAAGCGTAGATTTCTATGGAGAAGAATGAGCAAGAAACTCCATGGACACTCTTTTTCAATCGCCAACGTTTAATAAATACAGACTCTCACAAGGAATTCCATTCTTCAGCTGTGCGCACAAAGTGGTGACTTATAGACTAAGTCGAGGATCCGTAGTACACATAGATCCTGTTCTTCGTACAGACACCAGCATAAGAACCTATTTCAATCGGTTAACTTCTTTGATAGATTTTTAACCTTATCATAAGAGAGGAAGATTAACTTTCCTCTACTGTGATAGGTAAAATTATCCAGATTGGGGTTGGTTGATCTGGCGTCTGCACCTTCAAAAGCATAAAATTTTACTTACGTTGTTTATTAAATCCAGCATATAATCTATCTTGTTCTTTTCGCCTTCTGTGTAGCCCTGAAAAAAATGTGTATGTTAAAAATAAATAAAAGTTATCAATCTGCCAGTTTTCTGAATTTGCATCAGAATTTACTATTATTTCATGAATTGCGAATTCAACATATTTTAGGTAAGAAAAATTCGAACCGCGTGTAGGATTAAACCTTCAGACACTGTACTTCCAATGCTTCTATCAACCGAGCTATCGAAATTCTTATCTATAGGAGTCGAAGTTTTCATAACTTCACCGTCACGGCCGGGTTTTTTTCATCGATTCTTCTTTCCACAATAAACCGAACTTCATGTATGTAGTTTGTAAAAAAATAAAAAATTACCTTATTACTCTCAACAGGAGTTTTCGGCTCTTTGTGTTTCTCAACTGGTGTCTCTGTAACTTCTTCTGGAGCTTTCGTGTGGTCTTCCACAGGTTCTTTAGTAACTTCTCCACTGCCATGAGGTTTCCCAGCTTCGTTAGAAGTATTGTGTTCTCCAGATTCAGTAGGCTGGTCTGGTCTTTCTGTTTCATCAGTAGGTTCATGTTCATCACTTCCGTTACCTAGGTTTTCTGTCTCACCACTAGGTTCATAGTTGTCACTTCCCTGTACCGGTCTTTCAGTTTCACCACTAGGTTCATGGTCATCACTTCCGTGACCCGGTCTCTCTATTTCACTAGTAGGTTCATGATCATCACTTCCCTCACCTGGCGTTTCTATTTCAACACTAGGTTCATGGTCATCACTTCCGTGACCCGGTCTTTCTGTTTCACCACTAGGTTCATGGTCATCACTTCCGTGACCCGGTCTTTCTGTTTCACCACTAGGTTCATGGTCATCACTTCCGTGACCCGGTCTTTCTGTTTCACCACTAGGTTCGTGGTCACCATTTCCCTTACCCGGTCTTTCTGTTTCAACACTAGGTTCATGGTTGCCATTACCCTGACCTGGTCTTTCTGTTTCACCACTAGGTTCATGTTCATCACTTCCCTTACCCGGTCTTTCTGTTCCACCACTAGGTTCTTGGTCATCACTTCCTTGACCCGGTCTTTCTGTTTCACCACTTGGTTCATGGTTGCCATTACCCTGACCTGGTCTTTCTGTTTTTTCACCACTAGATTCATGGTCATCACTTCCGCGACCCGGTCTTTCTGTTTCATCAGTAGGTTCATGGTTGTCACCTCCCTGACCTGGTCTTTCTATTTCACCACTAGGTTCATGGTCATCATTTCCGTGACCCGGTCTTTCCGTTTCACCACTAGGTTCATGGTCATCATTTCCCTGACCCGGTCTCTCTGTTTCACTAGAAGGTTCATGGACATCACTTCCCTGACCTGGTCTTTCTGTCTCACCACTAGGTTCATGGTTGTCACTTCCCTGACCCGGTCTCTCTGTTTCACTAATAGGTTCGCGGTCATCACTTCCCTGACCCGGTCTTTCTGTTTCAACACTAGGTTCATGGTCATCATTTCCCTGACCTGGTCTTTCTGTTTCACCACTAGGTTCATAGTCATCACTTCCCTGATCTGGTCTTTCTGTTACACTATTAGGTTCATGGTTATTACTTCCCTGACCCGGTCTGTCTGTTTCACCACTAGGTTCATGGTTGTCATTACCCTGACCATCAGGTGTTAAGGTGGTAGTTTTTTCATTTGGATTCTCAGTGTCTTTGAAAGAGCCAATCTTCGGTGTACTGTGATCAGAGGTTTCGGGTTTTTCAGTAGCCTTAGATTTTTCGGTCACATGCGGATTTTCTGTTACATAATTACTTTTGTCGTCACCCGAAACTGATGGCACATTGTTAATGATAATTTTATTTTTGATTATATTAGTGAACAGACCTTCTAAGATATTCACCATATTAGGATTTTTTGGATCACCATTCTCAATTTCAATACCAGGTTTATGTATTTCAGTACCACCAGTGACGTCACTCAATATGTGGTCCAACATGCTGGGCAAATCAATAGCCGAATCTTTATCTGGCTTTGGTAATACGATAGTAGCGTTTCCTTTCACAAATATATCGTGTAAACCAGAAAGTATTTGGTGGAATTTATTAATAATATCATTATTTGCTATTTCATTTCCAGTTGTTTTGTCTTCATCATCGTTATTGCCGTTATTTTCTTCAGAGTGGCTTTCATTTGAACCTGAGTTCTCTTCAGATCCACTGTGAATTTGACTGGAACCACTATCAGGGTCGAAAAAGCCACCATCGTTACTCCAATTAAATTCACCACTATTCTCTTCTGATCCACTATTACTAGGTTCAAAATAATTATCAATATCTTCCAATCCATCGATAAGTTCAAGTGTACTCGAAATGTCAGCTCCTGAACCGCTGACATCTCCACTATCTCCTGGACTGGAATTACTGCCATTTCCATCAGAACTGTTCTCATTAGATCCACTGGAAATTTCTCCTTCACCAGACTGATTCTGACTTTCATTATCATCAGTCAGATATTCTAAAAGTGTTGTTTCCGCACCAGAGTCATTCGTGCCAGAATTTGATTCGATAGAGCCGGAATTTGATTCGTTCGAGCCAGAATTTGATTGTTTGGAGCCGGAATTTGATTCGTTGGAGTCAGAATTTGATTGTTTGGAGCCAAAATTTGATTCGTTGGAGCCAGAATTTGATTGTTTGGAGCCGGAATCTGATTGGTTAGAGTCAGGCGTTGATTCATTACTGAATAATGAAGTGAGTTCATCACTGTTACTGCCACTATCACTGTGGGACTGAAAGAGAATTAAAATGTATGGTTACTTACTTAAAATATCATCAAAAGTGGGTAGAGATCTTAGAATTGATAATTTTAGTGATGTGTTAGTCATTAAATGGTGGTATTTCGTGAGAAGTCTTTAGACTCACGGCGAGAAGTATCCCTGAGACTTCAAATAAAGGAGAGGTACGTGGAAAAACCTATCACATTCATGCTTCGCTGGTATTATCGGTAAATTACATTAGATTTATATTTATTTAGTGTTCAGGGTTAAGGAACCTAACTAACTGAAACTCGGGCTGCCCCTGATGTCGGATTTAGTTACTAGTATTATAATGTCAGACCATGTCTTTGTCGACGAATCGTTCTTCGGTGAAAGTTTTTGTCGTCGAATCGCCTATGAATGAATCGTTGTGTCGGCGAATCGGTCAGTGGAGAAACGTTCGTCGGAGTTATGTTTCAGAGTGTTGTTTTTATTGTGTACCGGTTTCCCAAATAAAAGTTTTTTTTTCTTTCTCTGCCCTGTTGTAAGTCACCACTCATAATGGCAAGAGGCGACCGTTATGGTTAATGTAGTAGTTTTTATATTTACCATATCAGTTTCGTCTTCAATGCTGTCTTCATTGCCAACGTGGTAGTAAATATGAGGTATGTTCAAGTTCTGAAATAAAAAAATAACAACATGTTAATTCTAAATTCTAAAGGAATGATAATACTTTTCGAATACTCTATGAAGCCACGGGCACCAGATAAAGTTAATGTTTTGTTTTAAAGTCAACGACCTCAGTTTGTTTTGTTGTTATTTTAAAAAAGTTGCTGTCGGGAACTAGGGGTCGCTGGTGGAAGAATTTCAGGAAAATACTCGAACAAGAATATACTAAATTAATTTCGGTGTTAATTACACGAGTTAAGTACAGCAAGTGAATCAAAATTGTCGAATCATACATGAACACAATTTAATAACTAATGCTAATAATAGCGATATTGGCAATCGCATTTGCTGCTATGGTGAAACCATCAGGCGCACCAATAGTTGCATTTAATAGCCTAAAAACGCAAAAAAGTACCCAAATCGTTAAAAAATAAATACTCCGTTTCAAAAACATAAACCTATGCTTTCGGGGGAGTTTGTGTATGTGAGTAAGGGTGCTTGTACCTACACGGCGATTGTAACCCGCGCAAGTGCCTCAACATGCTGAAGCTACATGCGCCGTGTACACGCACCCCGTGGGTAGCTTGTTTCTATCACTTAGAACTGCCATTTGCCAGACCGAGACAGAAAGCATAATGCGATAGCACGCGGCGGAATCCTCGAGGCGGCCGCGTGCTATTGCATTGTCTCGGTCTAGCAAATGGCAGTTCTAAGCGACAGAAAGAGAAAGGGCGACGGAAAAAGGCGATTTCGTGCTGCCAGATGTGGTTCAACCCTTACTTGCGCGGGGTGCTTGTCTATGTTTGAAAACACACCCAAGATAAAGGAAAAAATCCTAGAGTGGTTAAAAGATTATAGGAAGGTACTTACATTCCAAACAGTGCCGTCATTCCCATGTAGCTCCACGCCATAAGTTTCTTCATTATCTGGCACTTTGTCCTTGAAAGAAGTTAACTTAGTGGTGTCTGCAGCCTGCAAGAGGATAGTTCCATTGTTTTCATCACCATCATTCCTTTAATCTTCCTCTTCCTCTCCATCCATCAACATTCATAACCATCACTCTCTTACGCCTCGAATTTAAGAGGATCGTCTACCGAACGCTCGTCCATACTAAAAGAGAAAACGTTTTCCTACCCCTAAATGTTATCCTATCTTAATGATTTTTTAGAATGCTTCCTACACAGTAAAAAACTAGGTTTACAGGTTTTCTTTTTTTTCAAAATTATAATAGTTTGAAAGTTACAGGCGCTAAAGAGTTACTTTTGAAAAAAAGAAAACCTATAAACCTAGTTTTTTACTGGGTCAGAAGCATTCTAATAAAATCATTGAGATAGGATAACATTTAGGGGTAGGAAAACGTTTTCTCCTTTAGTATGGACGAGCGCTCGGTAGACGATCCTCTTAATATTAAATCACAATCTTTTGAATGATTAATAGTCGGTGGCAAAATAGATAACGAAAAGTTAATTTGTTGGTTATTTTACCCTTTTTTAGGGTTCCGTAGTCAACAAGGAACCCTTATAGTTTCGCCATGTCCGTCCGTCCGTCTGTCCGCAGTTTAGCTCAGAGACGCACAGTACTAGAGAGCTGTAATTTGGTGTAAATATACGAATTTGTTGTGCCGAAAAAGTAGTAAAATAAAATCTCGTAAAATATTTTTTTTTAGGGTACCTCCAGTACTTACACGTAATGTGGAATTTTTTTTTTCCCGCGTACCCCTTAGTGTGGGGTATCATTAAATAGGCCTTTAAAAAATAATGATAGTTTCCATTAACAATTTTTTGATAAAAAAATTCGTTTGTGAAATATTAAGCTTAAAAGTGCTAAATTTTGCTCGATTCGAGTGTCCCCCCCTCTACCAGCTAAACGGTTATGTTTGGGGATATGAAAAAATTCACAATAGTAGTATATATAACGAAGTTTAAAAGAAAATTGTCATGACTAAGTAGGCTTTACAACTTTACGAGTAATAGTCGACCAACTTATAAAATGTACTTGGATATTATATTTTCTTAAACAAAATGTATCGGAGACAACTGCAAATGTAAGTTTGTCAACTTTATTTTTACAGCTTTTATAGGTATGTTTTTTGGGGATAGGTAGGTTTTTATCGTCAACTATTTTTAACTAAATTCAAAAAAAGGAGGAGGTTCTAAATTCGTCGTAATCTTTTTTCTTATGTATTTTCCCCGATTTCTCAAAGACTCCTGGACCGATTTTGCAAATTCTTCTTTTTAAAATTAAATTCAGCGAATCAGTTTAGTTAGTTCGCATAAGTATTTTGATGGGCAACTACGGAACCCTACACTGTGCGTGCGTGGCCCGACACGCTCTTGGCCGGTTTTTGTGGTTAGTTTTGAAAGTAGTTTTTTTTTGAAAAAAGTTTTTTACTTTACTCTTTTTAGTTTAAATATTCAACCCAAATTCTTGTCATTGTACTAGAAGATTGAAATCCGTAGCACTGGTATTTACATCGCTCATGTACACAATAGTAAAATTCCCTATCTCTAAAACTTACAGAAATGATCGCTTCACTGTCAGGTTTTGCAGTTTCAGATGCCAGTTTCTTCTGTTTTCGACGACGCCTTTGACTCGACTTTGAGTTGTTTTTCTGTAAGTAAAAAAAAATTATAGTTGATCAAAAAATTGCCCCTATTTTTTCTTTTGTTACGTAAAACCAAAATTGACGAAGAAACAATAACGCTTCTAAAAATCAAAAAACGTCACTCAATCTAGGTATAATTTAACAAACGTTATGGCGTCTCAAGCCGACTCCCGAATTTCTTTGTCGATATTGATTGATTTAAAAAATACTTGTACATTAGTTTTTCAATACTTTCAGTGATGGACAAAGCATTTTCATTATTTTGTTTTAAACTCAGATCAAAGAAATAGGCAGATAGAATGCTCAGAACACGCGAGTGTGTCCACCAAATTTAATACAAAATCAAATCGAATTACATTCCATAATGTTTTCTTTGTTTTTGAGAACAACTTTTACGATGGTTAAAGACACGAGACGGCATATTTTGGCAAACAACAACAACGACGCGCAGCTTGGTACGACGCGTAGCTTGATACTGTCGCGACTTTGTATTAGATTTTGATTTTGTATTAACTTTGGTGGACACACTCGCGTGTTCTGAGCGCTCTATCTGCCTATTACTTTGATCTGAGGTTTTAAAGTAATAAAATAATGTAGATACCCCACGATGAGACCGCCTTTTCACCCGTTTCACTTCTCCTTGAGGTTTCTGCAAGCAAAAATATAACAGATTTTCAAATGGTCTTTTAGTAGTCTACATTACAATCCCGTTTATCCGGATCAAATAAAACCAGTGGTATTCCATAATGGAAAATCCGGATAACCGATTTAGAAGCAATTCAAACATTTTATTTTTTTATTATGTTACGGCTTTATTTAGATAATACGATAGGTATAAAAAAACAAGCTATAACGATAGATTAATTAATTGACATAATAATTATCTCTGTGATTTAAAATTTTGGTTGGAAATAATTTATTAAGTATTGATCTTTGACGTAGTGAATCACATCTTTTCATTCATCATCAGCCTATAATGTTCCCACTGCTGGGGCACAGGCCTCCTCTCTGTGAGAGGAAGTGGGCCATAATCCACCACGCGGGCCCAGTGCGGATTGGTAGATGTCACATGTCTTCGAATTTTTGGTTCTAGAACATGCCGGTTTCCTCACGATGTTTTCCTTCACCGTTTTGAGAGCAGTGGTGATGAACTAGATTACACAAACAAAAAATTGAAAGGTCTTTTCATTGCGCTCAAGTAATTAGAGCCGAGAAGAATGAGTACGGATAATCGGGATTCTGCTGTAGTTATAAGGCCCAACGCACACCGCTGGAAGCGCAGCGGAACGCTCTTTAAGATAACAATTTAATATAAACCTTAACTACCTTGACATACGGTCAATATAATAATAAATTCGGACACGGTGCTCGGAACGCCCTCAAGCTACCACAAGAGAATGCGCTCGAACGTACAGTTTGGCAAAAAACTGTAGAAGACCGGAAGTCGCCCCTGTCTTCTCGCTATCAGCACTTTGAATGATTTTATTTTTTTCACTTATTACGTTAGTTTTAAGGCACAATAATAAATCTTACAAACCTGCGTTCTTTGTTTACATCAAATATCAAAGATTTTAAAACGTTGTCAGAAACAAAAAGATTAGTTCCGTTTCAATCCGTTCTGGCCAAGCTGTATACATATGTATAGAGGAAAATAAGTTTTACATTCAATTTTTCTTAAAATGCGCTCCGTCGTACTTGAGATACAGCCTGTTGACAGTCAGAAAAAAAGAAAAAAAGGCTTGCTTTTTTTTTTTCGTGGTAAAATCATCAAAATAAGTCCTCCCACCCACGGCAGGCCGGGAGGCACTGTCAGACTTGTACTGGCTTAAATCCACGGTGTCCTTCAATAGCCCTTTACGTTGCTAGGTCACGGTAATAGGGTAGTTTCCAGGGTCAAAATAATTACATTTTATTTAGTCCGTATTTATTATTAAAAAAAAATTGGACACGTATTTTTTCTTTTTTCGATTAAACAAAAAATAACAAAGATATTAAGTTACTTGTGACGTCACTCTGCGCGAAAAATGCCACGCATCGTGACGTCACACGTAACTTTAATAGGCTATTATCTTTGTCATTTTTGGTCTAATTTACAAATAAAAAAATACGTGTCCCTTAGTTTTGAATAATCTAAAAGACGGACTAATTTCATTTTTTAGGTAACTAGCCTATTCGATAAGTACCGCAACCCCGTCCCGTTTTACCCTTTGTATAAATTAAGATTACTTACCTCATCTGTATCCGAGACTTCCCTTTTACTTCTCTTTGCGGGTTCATTTTCCAAGCCATCGGTTGTACTTTCTGAATCATTCTAAAACATCAAAACGATTTTTATTTAATTTGTAAACAATATAGCAGGATATAACTAGTTACGGAAGATGTTTTACCTACATTCTCGAAAACAGTAAACCCACCAAAAACATTTCATGTAAAATGTTGCTAATTCGAGCGCATAAGGTTTGCCCTACCAAAAAGATATCAGATCTCATGTGGAACCAAGCTTCTGAATCTACGCGGCCTAACTCTACCGACCCTAACTTCACAAATTCTACACATCAGTAAAAGCTTCACCGTTTCGCTACCGTCATGGAGGTAATATTTAGTTTCTGAAGTAAGTAATGAAACAGCCTACCAGTGTATCAGTGACGAAATCCGTGTATTTTAGATATCAATGAAATCTAAAGTATTATAGCTATTCTATTAATACTTTGTATGCCTAATAAGTCTTTTATTGGCATCATATCCTGCGAATATGAACTACCTGGTACATCGGAAACCAACTCTATGATTGTTTAAAAAAAACGACGAAACACTTCGAGAAAAGGTAGGTAGTGTCCTTGCGCTTCGCTTGGCTCGTCTTGGCGGGGGCACGGCCCAGATATTTGTTTCTTTAAGCATAATTAAAATTAGAAGAGCAGATCGAAGTGAAATGGGAAGCAGTCACATCCTTCTGCAAAGCGATTACCGCTTCGCAGAAGGAGTTGACTGCTTCCTACCAAGGAGACGGAATGGGTGCAACCCGTGCAACACAGCCGCCTTTTTATTTTTAGCTTGGTAATAAAAATCATCAAATGAGTCCTAACCCAGGGCAGGCCAGGAGAGACTGTAAGACTCGCACTGACTAAAATCCACGGTGTCCTTCAATAGCCCTTTACGTTCCGGGATCACGGTAATTCGTTAGTCGCGCAACCCCGGCAAGGCTTGGCCCTCTATAGAAGGTTGAGGCGCGCGTGGAACACAGCCCAAGGCGTAGAACATCGCAAGCGAATTACGAAAAAATAATTATCTCCATTTATAATTGAACTCTGTAATACGAGTACATACCTTATCTGAAGCGTCATTTGGCGAATCAGTGGTGTTTTCAACTGAATCCTGAAATAGGTAATAATTAGGTTAAAAACAATCTAGGGTTACAGTCTAAGGGCCTATTCACACCACGTTTTTGAACGCGCCGTCGCCGACGCGCGTTTCTGAAAGCCCCTTCGTACACTAGGCGACGGCGAAGCAAGTCTCCGATACCTTACGATTTTGGTATTCATTGACGCGTGCTTGTGTTCGAACCTCTATGGGTGTGTATTGCGATAGCCGCTTGGATACCGAAGTCGCAAGGTATCGGAAACTTGAGTCGCCTTGTGTACGAAGGGCCAAATACGTGTCTTTATCATCATCATCATCATCAAACGCGTGTCGACGGCGCGGCGCGACTTTATCGATGCAAACGCGCCGGAGCCGCGCGTTTGTAATTAATTTATACACGTGTGCAAAAGTCCACAGGCTGCGTCTGACTTGCGTGAGTATCGCGGCAAACGCTCGTTGACGACGCGTTTAAAAAACGTGGTGTGTCTAGGCTCTAACCAGTAACAGAACCGTCTACCAAGATTAAACTGTCACTTTTTTTTTGACACTTTAAAACAATAATAATTTATTTTATACAATACATAAACTAAACTATAAATAAAAACTAACTAGTATGTACAAATAATAATAATAGAAATATTCAAAGGGCGTCAAAGAATTCATCCACATCGCTATCAACGGGAACGGTGCCCAGAACGCTGGCAGCATTGCCACGTTCACGTGTCAATGCTGATTCGTTGGCCTAGGAATAAGCCAGCCCTCTGATCACTGTCACTCGAGTGAAGCATCAGATATGGGAATAGACAAAGAGATTTAAAAGAACCTATACAGCGGGCATTGGGAAAATTGTCATAGAAAATTGTTGCTGCCGTGCGTCAGTAGCACTATCTAGCGTTGCATAGCAACGCGACTACTAGACTGAGGGACTTTTTACCTATTGGTAATAAAATTTGGATTACAAATTTTTTCGTGATGTCCCGTCTATTGCTCGTATATACAACATTATTTTTTGTTTATGCGAAACCCGATACACCTGTCCGATATTTTTGTGTAAAGAATCTATGCACAAAATTTTAAAACCGTATCATGACAAATCACAAAGTTATAAGCTTGTATATTACCTGATTTTTCGTTCAAGAACATGATAATTTCGCGGTACACCCGCGTAAACCGTGTCTCCTGTGTTATACACTCGTGATAATAGTTTGCCAATAGGTAATATACAATACAATACAATCGCCATACGGTTAGGCCGTATGGCGATTGTATTGTATTTATGTGGTAATATATATATATATATATATTTTAGTATAACATGGTGTAAAAATTATTGGAATCGAATCAGTTACTTATTCTGAACAAACTATATTCAGGTTTCGCATATACTAAAAATAATGTTGTATAGTTTAATATCTTTGGGAATAGATGATGAATATGACTTACCTCAGGAGAGATGCCGTCGCTACTATCCTGGTCGTCTATTCCAGTTGTCTTTGAATCTGGTACTGGTTCTTCAAACTGAAAAATAAATAAAATACAATCATTATAGAAATACACAGATAACTACATTCCGCATATAAAGTCCGTGTCACGAGTGAAGTCGAAGATGCCTTAGGGCCTATTCACACCACGATTTTTAAACGCGCCGTCGCGCGTCGCTGCGCGTTTTTATCAGTCAGAGCAATTTGATGTCGTCTTTAACACGTCAAACGCGCGTTTGCATCGCCTCTGTATCGCTATGCACTACACACTATGCACGTGTGCAAGGTCTACGGTATCGCTGCTAACGCGCGTCAACGGCCGCGTTTAAAAAACGTGGTGTGTATAGGCCTTTAGAGCGGTGTTGGCCGTCCGGTCACGAGATGAGCGTGTGACATAAATACCGTCTTGGGTGAAACCTGGTTGGGTTAGCTCTGGAGTGCTAGGAGGTCACGGAACTTAGGATAATTATTTGGCGCACCCATATTTTTGTTGTTAAATAGAGGTTTGAAAGGAAAATAAAGGAGGCCTTTGCCTAACAGCAAGATTAGTTTTTCATTAATTTCCGTTTGTTTTCTGTGCACTGTTGTTAAATGCTCAATAATTAATTATACATCTTTTTCTCTACCTTCAATGGACAACTGCACTCCTCACAGTTTTACGTTACACAGTGTTACGTTACAGTTTTTATGCAGAGCTTTTTTTTATAAATTAAAGTACCAGTTTACGTTGTTTACACAAACTGGAAAAGTCATGAATTTTTAAAGAGCTTCTTGAGTGCAAATAAAACTCTTTAAACTTCATTACTAAAAAATGGTTCTTTAAGAAATGAAATATAGATTTTGAAAGTGAATGAAGATGAAGAATAACATGAATTCTTACATTTTCACCTTCTCCTGGGGGATATGGAAAAGCTTGCCCATTGGTGAATATCCGCTGAGGCTCACCGGATGCTTCACCAAACGATACCTTTAAAATTTTAGGATATTTTGTATACAGGGTGTAAAGGACAGCCCTCCGCATACATTCAGGACTTGCTCAGTAGGTGAAACTGAACAATGTTATAGATTTTTTTTTTAGGATATGAAAACAAAATCAGCCTCTCCATAAAAAACTGCCCAATCAAGTTTGTAATTTTCTATGGTGAGGCTGTTTTTTTTTCATTACCTGAAAAAAAAAATGTGTAAGATTGTTCAGTTTCGTCTACTGGGCTGCGTTTAAATCCTTTATCCAGTTTAAATTTATACTGACTAAATGTTGACATTTAGTCAGTATAAATTTAAACATAATATATATAAATTTAATCATATAATTTAAACATCCCGTTTAAGTACACCGAGAGGTGAAAAATGATACCAATTAAAATTTAATCTGCCCCGTTTACGTTCGTCCGCTTGTCTATGTTTTTACTGAAAGGAATACATTTTTGCGACTTTTTTACCACGCACAATTTTATCCTGCTGTCAGATTGACATTAAGTTTTGTTGTTTTGCTCGATTCTTGTCGTAAAAACGAATATTATTTTTATTTTAGATAGTGAAGATTATTTTTGGATTATGGATTTATAATACACCGGCAAATTGATTATTTGTTCAATAAAATAATTCCGTTCAGCGAACCCTCGCTAGTTTAATTTTTTTCCGGCGAAACATCGCTGGAGGATTTAAACGCACCCCAGAGCAAGCCCTGAAAGTTTGCCGCGGGCTTTCCCTTACACCCTGTATAAAAGAGTTTTCACCAACTAATTATGATTTTGTTGCTTCGAAGAAACACTGTCTTGACTTTTATTAGGTTTTTAGGGTTCCGTAGTCAACAAGGAACCCTTATAGTTTCGCCATGTCCGTCCGTCCGTCCGTCCGTCCGTCCGTCCGTCCGTCCGTCTGTCCGCAGTTTAGCTCAGAGACGCACAGTGCTAGAGAGCTGTAATTTGGTGTAAATGTGCGGATTTGTAGTGCCGAAAAAGTGGTAAAATAAAATCTCGTAAAATATTTTTTTTTTAGGGTACCTCCTGAACTTACACGTAAAGTGAGGATTTTTTTTTCTCGCGTACCCCTTAGTGTGGGGTATCATTAAATAGGCCTTTAAAAAATAATGATAGTTTCCATTAACAGTTTTTTGATAAAAAAATTTGTTTGTGAAATATTAAGCTTTAAAGTGCTAAATTTTGCTCGATTCGAGTGTCCCCCCCCTCTACCAGCTAAACGGTTATGTTAGAGGGTGTGAAAAAATTCACAATAGTAGTATATATAACGAAGTTTAAAAGAAAATTGTCATGACTAAGTAGGCTTTACAACTTTACGAGTAATAGTCGACCAACTTATAAAATGTACTTGGAAAATAGGTTTTCTTAAACAAAATGTATCGGAGAATATGTACTTCAACTGCAAATGTAAGTTTGTCAACATTATTTTTACAGCTTTAATATGTATGTTTTTTGGGGATAGGTAGGTTTTTATCTTCAACTATTTTTAACTAACTTCTTAAAAAGGTGGTGGTGGAGGTTCTGAATTCATCGTAATCTTTTTTTCTTATGTATTTTCCCTGATTTCTCAAAGACTCCTGGACCGATTGTGAAAATTTTTCTTTTTAATATTAAATTCAGCGAATCTGTTTAGTTAGTTCGCATATTTTGATGGGCAACTACGGAACCCTACACTGTGCGTGGCCCGACACGCACTTGGCCGGTTTTTTATTTTTAGTGTGTTTGAATTTGTGTTTCCTAGTTTTATAGCCGATGTTTTTCAGATAAAAACAAAAAATAAACTATAAGACCATTCGTACATAAGGCGACGCGAGTCTCCAAACCCTACGACAGGGGGTCACCACTTAGGGTGCTTGTACACGGCGCATGTAACCCACGCAAGTCAAGGTGCGGGTTACCCGCGCGAGTAACATGCGCAAGCTACTTGATCAAGCTATCCGCTTAGTGCTTTTACACGGCGCATGTAGCTTGAACATGTTGAGGCACTTGTGCGGGTTACATGCGCCGTGTACAAGCACCTTAATGTTGTATATCACGGCTTCTATTAACACCCCACGAAACGTGATGCGTGTTGGGTCAAATCAAATGTATTGTTTTCTATGACCAGACCACAAACACCCGACGCGACGACACTCGCTCATTGCAAATCGGGTGTTGACACGTTGCGTCGCGTGGCGTGTTATATAATGTGTTTCCGGCTTTATCTTTACAACTTACGTCATCACTAGAATCCTCAGTTTTTCCCAAAGGTTTTTCAATAATATGATAGTAGATGATCTCTCGTAAGGATTTCTTTATGTTTGGACTTGAAATCTTTAGAGACTTCCCATCCTCATCTTCCTGTACTTTGTAGACTAGTTCTGATGGGGTTTTGAACTGGAAAGAAACAGAAATACGGTTGTTAGGTAGGTAATAATACTGTAATATTAAAATATAATAATATCTGTTTGACCATCCTCGCTCGATTTTTAAAATGTTCAAAATCTATCTCTGTTTAAAATCTTGGAAACCGAGCTTTTCTCGAACCTGGGACCTTGATAAATCGATTCCTTGAGCCGAAAAACCCCTAATCTGTAACTTTCATGAAAATCCTTGGAGCCGTTTCTGAGATCCTGATTATATATAAATAAATATACAAGAATTGCTCGTTTAAAGATATTAGATTAGATAATATAATATTACGCAACTATCACGCAACGCCATCCAGTCCCAAGCTAAGCAGAGCTTGTGTTATGGGTACTAGACAACTGATAAACGTACTTATATATTTCTAAATAAATACATATTATAGATAAATTACACCCATACACAGAACAGTAATGATCGTGCTCATCACACAAACATTTGTCCTGGGTGGGAATCGAAACCACGACCCCCGGCATAGCAGTCAGGTTTACTAACCACTAGACCAACAGGCCTGAAACCCTGTCAAGGTGTTGTAACAATGAGGAGCTCGTGGCTAAATAATTACTGCCACACAGACCGATCTTCCGTGTTAAGCCGCGCTTACTGTGGTTGGTCTGTGGATGGGTGACCATCTGTCATAGCGAGTTTCCTCTGTGCTTCGGAAAGCGCGTAAAGCCTTTGGTCCCGGCTGTCATTTGTAGATCTTTGACAGTCGTTACTGTTAGTCAGGTCTAAGGTCTGACAACCAGTCTTACTATGGGCTATGGGGTATCGTATTACCCAGTTACTGTGTTGTGGAGGTCAGATAGGCAGTCGCTCCATATAAAATACTGATATTCAGCTGCATCTGGTTCGACTGGAAGCCATTATAGTTATAGCCACATTATAATTGGGAAAGGCAGGCTGTATTGTTATTTTTTCTATGTTTTTAGTTATTCAAAAGTGCCTTTAACTGGCCTACTGGAGATTCTACACATATACATAATTTTACGAAAGATAAACGAATAGTTATTTCGTTGCGTCATACTTACTTCAATTTTTGATAGAGAATGTCCGGAACTCCAATGCACCCCCAGCCAAAGCACTGATATACTTAACTGTAAAAGAAAAACATTTTAAAGTATTTTAAAGCTCAAAGTAGCTCAACGAGCTATGGTGAGGGCTATGCTCGGTGTTTCTCGAATCGAATCCGAAATGAGGAGATCCATAGACGAACTAAAGTCACCGATATAGCCCACCGGATTAGCAAGCTGAAGTGTCAATGGGCAGGCCATATTGCTTGCAGAGCAGATGGCCGATGGGGTCGAAAAGTGCTAGAGTGGAGACCACGGACTAGCAAGCGCAGCGTAGGACGTCCACCAGCAAGGTGGACAGACGACCTTATAAAGGTCGCCGGAAGACGCTGGATGCAGGTCGCTTCCAACCGGTATATGTGGAGATCAAAAGGGGAGGCCTATGTTCAGCAGTGGACGTCCTACGACTGAGATGATGATGATGACTGTACACGAAGTGACGGCGTCGTGTTACGCTGCGTGGTGTCGTATAGCCGGCCTCGAAAACGCCGATACAGCACACCTTTTGCACATAATTATGGTAAAATCATCAAATGAGTCCCCCCCACCCCCCACCGTCAGACTTTGTCCTTCAATAGCCCTTTACGTTCCGGGGTCACGGTTGCTCGTTAGGCCTGCCACACCAGGCAGGCTTTGACCCTCTAAGGGGGTGCCATCATTTTGTTGACAGCTTTTTGAGGCGCTCGTGGTACACCACGTGCCCTCATCCCTCTATTACTTAGACAATTAATGTCTAATCTATCTAGATAAGGTATTGTAGTGTAATATGTAATATACGCTCATCGAGTACAGTCCGACTCGTGAATAAAATAGTAGATATTATAGCCTTTGTAAATACGCGACCCTGACATAGTTCATGATCAGACAGCGAGTCGCCCGTTACTCGCCGTACTAATGCCCCCCCCCCTCGCTGTGGGTGGACCGGAAGTGTCAGTTAACAATTAATTTAGTTTTTTCTGAAGCACGTTCATACTATTTACCATCAATTTCCAATCTCTGGGAGGTATTACGTCTTAAAAAAACAGGCTTGAAACTTTTAGTGAGTGAACGAGACTCACCGGAATAAGCCCAGAAAAACCTGGCTTATTCCGGCGAGTGAAAGTGACAGAGTTATACAAGTTGTCTAGCGCCATCTCGTTCACTCACTAAAAGTTTCAAGCCTGTTTTTAAGACTTTGTAATACCTGGGTTGCTATTCGGAAATCCCCAATGAAGAGACAGAATCACTCTTTCATATTCGGTAATCGAACCTAGACTCTCACGCTCAGCAGTCGTGCTTACGACCACAAGACTAACTGTACAGCAACTTTGAGTTCAATTAGCATGCCATTAATAACATATTACGTAGATATTTTTAAATGCTTTTTCCATTAGATATTATTTACTTGCAAATTCATTTTTAATAAGAAAACACAGAAAGTGCGTTTTGATTTTTTGGTTAATTTATTATTTACTAGATGTTGCCAGCGGTTTCACCCGCTACAACTCGAAAATTATCCCACGAGAACATAAAATCGGGATAAAAACTATCCTATGTGTTAATCCAGGTTATAAACTATCTGTGTACTAACTTTCGCCTTTATAATAGTAGTAGGATTTGCTGGGCCCTACATATCTTTGATACCCACTCGTTGAAATCACCAGTCGCCTAATAGTCTGACAACCAGTTTTCCCCCCAGGGGTACGAGTATCGTGTTCCGTCCCAGTAACTGGGTTATGGGAGTCAGTAAAAGAGACACCTGATATCGATGATTTGTGTGTGGAATAATATTACTATCAATAAATAATTTACTATCACATTTGGAAATAGATTTTTTCAACAGCAACAACTAGCACACGTAATTAGATACATCATAAGTAAGGACTGTTTTATACGTCTCTCGCGCCTTACATTGGTCGAGGCTGCGGGGCAAGATGGAGTGCCTCCCCCTAGCCCCAGTGGTAGACGTGCACGGCGTCGGACGTAAGCAAACGATTTCCGGCCACCGTAGGCGCAAGCATGCGGGCGGCGAGTAATGGGCGACTCGCTGTCCAACCATGGACCAGTCCCGGGTCGACAATTATAGTCAGTACAAGTCTGACAGTCCCCCCTCCCTACCCTGGGTGTGAGGACTCATTTGATGATTTTATCACGCTTATGGCATCTAATAGTCAAAAATCAGGTGGGAACAAGTCTTCCCAAGGTTGGCCTGTACCTGGGTTGTGGAGGTTAGCTAGGAATTCACTCTTTACTGATGATGTGGATAACTGGCTTAAAATTAGCGACCCTTGCTAGTGACGCGAAACCGCACGATTTTGTCATAAATGTCTCAGTGGTTACGATGATTAATTTCACTTGTAGAATAACGTAAAAATAATATAAAATCAAAATCTTACCAATAAATACTTCATGGTGACACCTCACAGAACTTAATGGCGTCATTTCTTTCTCATCAATCAGTTATATAGTTGGTAATTAATAGTTATTTTATCTTATCTTTACTTTCCCGTTTTTTTGAGGTTTGATTGACAGTTAGAGTAAAGGTGTGCGTCCACAGGTCGGCATCGCACGTAGCGGACGTATCGAACGTTTCGGATTTTAGTTTGCCTTGTATTAAAACTCATACAACTGCGTCCACTGATCCGCATCGTACGGATGGCTCATCGGCAACGCCTTAATGCGATGCGTACCGATGACGTCATACGGAATGCCGATCAGTGGAAGCGATGAAGGTGGCATCGGCAATCCGATTGCTGATACTCGCGTCGGCAATCCGATCGCTGCCGACATAGAAATCCGTTTGATGCGATGCGTCCGATACGTACGATGCGGACTTGTGGACGCTTACCATAACTGTCTTAGTTAGAAATACATTGACGATCAGTCATGACGGCGGACGGCAAGTAATGGGTGACCCGCCGTCCTATCATGGATCATTCCCAGGTCAACAGCGTGTCATGTTCCACGCGCGCCTCAATGAGCAATCTGACGGGGCTGCAATAGAGGGCCTGCCAGGGTCACGTTACTGTCCAAAAAAGTAACCGTGACTCTGGAACGTAAAGGGCTATTGAAGGAACACGATTTTACTTTGGGTAGTTCCGCGACCCCGGCAGACATTTCCCTATTTAGATAAGGAGTATTTTTAGCTTGATCTATTATTAGTGTTTTACCTTCCACTTAATGAGCAAAGTAATTAATGTTAAACATAATAATAGGTTTCTAAGTACAGATAGTCATTCATCATTACATTTTGTAGTTTTTTTTAAACCTGTTTTTTTTAATGACTCTTAAGAAATATTTTATGCGAATAATATTATGTTATGAGATTCTTTAAGATTTGAAGGAATTAGTAGAATTTGAAAGAATAATTTTATAGTTTGTGTGTGTTGCCAGTGATGATTTATGGCTCATTGACTGCTGGCCTTTTAGAGAGACTAAGAGTCACTCAACGAGCAATGGAATGAGCTCGGAGTTTCTTTGAATTTTTGGATAAAATCCGGAACAAGGATAGTCACCGACATAGCTCATAAAACAAGTTGAAGTGGCAATGGGCAGGCCACATCGCTCGTAGAACTGACAACCGATGGGGAAGAAAAGTTCTCGAGTGGCGACCACGGACCGGAAGACGCAGCGTAGGCAGGCCTCCCTCCGACTAGGTGGACCACAGAGAGAGAGTCGCGGGCAACCCTGAGTTTTATGTAGTGGGTTGTCGTTCGGCGTGGCGGTGTAAGTGGGAGGCCTATGTTCAGCAGTGGTCGATGATAGATTCCTTATGGCATGAGGAATAAGGTGCAAAGCTGCTTGAAAGGTTCTGATGACTTTATTGAGGCCAATCCGTAAGCGTAGTTCGTATTTTTAGTGTAGACCATTCGAACACAGTGTATGGACGCCTACAGTGTCAGCAAACTGACAGGCTTAAGTCAATGTCTTAAGGTGAGGGTGAACCTGGAACGCAAAGGACGACTGAAGAAACAGGGTAGATTTTTAGTCAAAAAGAGTTACAATACAAAGAATAAAAAACAGTCCCTAAAAATGAAAATTCCTTTATTTAATCAAAAAATATACAAATAGATAAATAAACAATAAATTAAGCTTAAAGAAGTCTACGTCACAGTATTATTTCTAACCAAATTATTATCCCTGTTCTTTTTATATTCCCCCATATTAATAACTTTATACTCATTTTCTAAATCATCGATGAAAAATCGACTCTGATTATTGGCTTCTTGAATTTTCTGAAACTGACTTTCTCTATCAGAATTTTGTACATCTCTTTGGCTTATTAAATTTTTTATATGTCCTTGATATACTACGCTAGCAACCTGAGTTTTGCTCTTAACGGGCAAAGAAGTGGGTGGTTGGTAAGAATATGTAAATGGTATAGAAATATGAGAATCATTTTTCCTTATAACCATATTTTGGGTTAACGGAACTTCCTGATTCTTCCAATCAGGCGCGTTAGTGTTTTCTTCTTTCACAATTTCTGGTTTAGAACTAACTGTTGGAGGCGATTCAATCCGCTCTGTCAATTTCTGTAAAAACATTTGTAAAATTTCCGTGTTTCTGTCAATTTTCTTCAGTATTTGATCTGTTAGATTTCCATTTCTTTCTATTGTACTTATAATGTTGTTGTTTCTAACTTTTTCTTGGAAATTTAATAGTTGCGTCGTATGTGTTGGTTGTGTTGTACTTGTTGCTAAATTTTGTAGTTTATTATTGACTGTTGTTGATTTTACTTCTTTGGCTGTCTCTGTAGTTGTTTTTGGAACATCAATTTTAGCTGCTGCTAGTTTTAGACGTCTTGATGTTAGGTTTAAAGCATAGTTATATATATCAGTATTATTATCACCGCTCAACATGGCTTCTAAATTCATTTTCTCTTCATGTAATCTTTGAAGTTGCTCGTTTATATGTCTCGCGTGTTGCTTTAGTAAAAGCTGCATTTTCTCTTGTTGGTCGTGAATCTTCTTTGACATTAATGTTTCTTCTTTCATTGAGTACGGCTTATTTTCCTTTAACTCTTCAGAGGATTTATTAAGTTTGACTACTTTTGATATCTCAGACACGTTTACTAATGAAGAGTACAAAAGTCCGTTCTTATTGAAACTTTTATTAATACTAGTATGTATTTCTTTAAATCCCGAGTTAATATCTGTGTGGTTTTTCGGAATGATTTTCACAGTAACTTTGTAATTTGGCTTGTTGACAGGAGATCCTATTAGAGCGTTTAACATTTCTTGCTCTTTGAATTCTTTTCGTCCATCAGTCTCATTTACTTGTGGAGTCATAAACTGTTCTAAATCAATCTTTTCATCTTCATTTTCGACTTCGGTATTCTTTTTATCTAAACCTGGTAATTTACCAAAGAGAAGAGCGTTATTTGGGATAAAATCTTCCCGGGATCTTGATACCTCTTCCATGAATATGTGAGGGTATTTCGACATTAGTGAATTATGTCTTGATCTTTTATCAAATATCTTTTTAATGTAAGTATTTTCATTGTTTGCATATTTACTAAAGTATTCCGCTTCTTCCTGTTTTTCACGGTCGTCTGAAGTTTCAGCTTCTTTAAGTATAGCTCTGTCAGCGAATATATTTTCATCAGACACAACGTAAACGTTTTCATCAGAATGTGGAATATCCGTGGCTACGATTCTAATTTTATTAATCTGTCTTTTATTCCTTTTTGTATTCAAGAATATTGTCTTTGACATAGCATTTGTGTTAAGAAACCTGTTGATTTTGAGTCTAGAATTACAGTTACTTATTTGTTTTACTTTACTTTTAGTCGCTCTTTTCTTGCGATCGAACAGGTTTGCTAAGCTTAATATTTCAGACGGCTTCAAGTTTTTCTCAAATATTTTGTCATCCAAAACTAGAGGCTTAGGAGAATTTTTTTTGTTCTTTTCTGAATGATGTCTATGTTTTTCTTCCTTTTTTGTCTTATAAATGTCACGATAGTCTTTGTAAGGCATAAAATCATTACTGAAAATAACTTTGTATTCGTTGGAATGATAGTCTTTCTTTTTGTTAATAGACCGACGCTCTATTTTATGTTCATTGCTAACAGGCTCCAGTACATCTTCTGCTTCTGGCATGGATTCCGTTGTGGTTGTAGGCTCAGGAACATCAGTGCTTGGATCGTAAGCCTGATGATAAGTTTTGATAACATTTTCTAGACCAGAAAATAGTCTCATCGATTCTTTATCTGGAGGTTCATCAACATACTGATTAAAGCCAACAGAAAACCCAGACCCATCTATATCTTTGATAACGAATTTCATCTTTCCCACATCGTAATAAGAATTTGTTTTTATAGTTTCTTCACTCAATTCCGTATTCAGTGGTAGCTGTAGTCTCTGTGGTATTCCATTCATTTCTAGTATTTTAGTATAGTCAACATCAACTTCACTCATTTCTGCTGAGTTGATTGCTTTAGTATTGGCTAAGAATCCAGGACCTAAGTTTGCTTTTCTCCATTCTTCTCCTGATCTTGTACCAATAGCTGGTGAGCTTAAATCGTGAAGAGGAACAGTCTTACTTATAGGATGTAGTTGTCTTTGTACAATGTTGGCTATTGGTAGATTGTATTTGCTTACAAAAACATGATTGGTGTGTTCCAAAGGATTTTGTATACGTTTCCTAAAATGTAAACTCTTCCTTCTCGACTTAGTGTTATTTTTCTTTGTGCTAATTAGTTTTCCTGGCATATCTGAATGTATAGCTTTCTGTATCTTTTCAACTAAGTTCTTAATCAGTTTCTTTTTCTTTTCTCCTTTCATACCTTTGCTGTCAAAATGCGTTTCGATTTCAACGTAAAGTTCGTCCTCCTCCGTGTTCTTTTTCAAGTTTTTCTTTGATTCTACGGAGTCATCGTTTTCATATTTGATTCTGACGTGGCGTTTTAAACGTTTAGTTTGAAAATGTCTGTTAATTTCGTTACTAGTACTTTCTTTGGTGTCGTGAGGAAAGTGTTTGAAGTACTCTTCAACGAATTTGCTCATGTACGTCTTTGGTATCATGTTGAAGTAGTCTGTTGTAGTTGTTTCTACGGTTCTTTGTGGTTTAAAAGGGACTGGTATTTTGTTCTTCAGTGGTGGTTGTATCGCATTTGCGTCTGGATTTGTGAATTTTATAACTTTACCATTGTATACAACTTCTACGTCACCTTGTATGTTTTCGTTTGAAGATCTAGAAAAAAAAGAATAAAACAAAAATAAAAAAAAAACAAATATTTTAAAAGAGTAACCATGGAGTTTCTTGCCGATTCTTCTCCATGGAAACGACCAACCCGAACCGTGCCCATTTTTTTTTCTGGGCGTTTTATAAATGCCCGTAGAGGCCCATTTAAAATAAAATATTTTGTTTTGAAAGCAGTGTTCGGGACTTAATTTAAGTCTGTGGAAATTTACTTTTCGAAAAGTTCTACCACAAAATAAAAATTGTGAGTAATCGTAAAAGTGTTGTGTGGTTGCACATTTGCTTCATCAATATCATTATGATCACGATCAGGCGGAAAACGTCCATTGCTGAACATAAGCCTCCCCATTAGAACGACAAATTGCGTTACTATTAGTGGGAAATTATTAACTTACTTTGTATCATTTTCTTTGAGATTATTGTTGTCTCCAGATGTTATATCTATTACAGTTTTGATCATAACATTTTGAGGAGCTGAAAAAAGAAGATTAAAAGTCAAATTAGCTTGCGAACATGATTTGGCTCAACCTAGAAGTTGGACATGATTATTTTTCTGAAATACCTTTAACAGGTTTCACAGTTGTACTTTGTGCGACTTGACTCTGCAGCTCATTGTAGTTTAGCATTTCATCAATAAATTTTTCCATTGATTTTGGTAACGCTTGTGTTTCTCCCTCCTTTTCAGATTCATTTGGTTTCAGTTTGGAACCTTCTGTAACAGTTTAATTGATTGGTTTAATCGAATTCATGATTGTAAATCTTATCATCAAGTTACTAGATTGTGGAGGTAAGATAGACAAATTATTTGTGGAATCGAATCAGTAGTTTCGATTACTCTAATTATAATTATGAATATCGATATAGGTACTTAAATGACAAGGCCCATCTCTGCCACAGTGATGCCTAGAATGCAGATCCTTATCATACAATAGTTTTATAAAGGATACTTTTAAAATATTTATATTCAATGTCAGTTTATTTTGCATGGAGCAACTGCTTATCTGACCTCCACAATACTGTAACTAGCTAACTCTATACAACTTTGTAAGACAGGTTGTCAAAATGTTGTTCTTCTGACTAAAAGTAACGATCATCAAAGAACTATAATTTTATTAACAGTCCGGACTAACGGCTTTACGTGCTTTTCGAGCCACTGAGGAAACTCGATGAGATAGATGATTGCCCTTCTACAAATCAACCTTGGCAAAAGCACTTTAAACTTTTAGATCAACCTGTGCGGCTGCTATAATTTAGCCACGAGCTACTCTATAAAAATGAATTCAAAAATACCTTTTCTCTCATGAAAATTGTTAAAATTAGGCATCAAAGAGAACATCTTCTTGTAAACATCGTTCATGTCCATATGTCTTTCTATGCCTTGTAACAGAACATTATGCATGCTCACATGCAACATTTTATCTTTCATCTCATCACCAGTCACCTTCGCAGCATCAACTACTTTATTATTTTCATCTCTTTCTTCCTTTACTTTGTTCTTCTCCGTAGATTTCATGTCATTCGATTCTTCAGCTTCTAGCTCTTCTAATAGTGTTGATAATCGATTGGCTAGTATGTTTTTTACTTTAGGATTCTTTACGTGGAATAGGAAGCTTTGGGTTTCTGCAAGAGATTTTTAAATGATGATAAAATCTATACCTACACTTTTATTTGTATGTTTGAGATGAGTAAACTCAAAAACTACTGGGCCGAATTCAAAATTTATTTTAACTAGTGGGTAGCTGCATTGTTAAACACTTTGAACACCATCTACTGACTGTTGACTGGCCTGTTGGCCTAGTGGTTAGTGACCCTGACTGCTATGCCGGGGGTCGTGGGTTCGATTCCCACCCAGGACAAATGTTTGTGTGATGAGCACGGTCATTTGTTCTGTGTCTGGGTGTAATTTGTCTATAATATGTATGTATTAAGAAATTTATAAGTACATAATTATGTTTATCAGCTGTTGTCTAGTACCCATAACACAAGCTCTGCTTAGCTTGGGACTAGATGGCGTTGTGTGATAGTTGTGGAATATTATTATAATATTATCTTACCTATAGATCTTTTAGTTCTGTAAGAGTCATCGCTATCACCGTAGTTAACGTCGTCATTATATGCAGCTTCAGTTGTGAATTCCTTACGAATGTGATTTTCATTAAGGTGTTCTGAAAAATAAATAGTCTTTGAAGAGGATTTTTGTAAAAACACGGTTATTATGTTATCACATCATCATTTCAGCCTATTGCATTCTTCTGCTGGACATAGGCCTTTCCCAGGGAGCGCCACGGCGCTAGATCTCCAGCTTTTTTCATCCGGCCACTGTCAGCCACCTTCTTCAGGTCATCGGTCCATCTTGCCGGGGGGCATCCCACCTTACGCTTACCCGCTTACCTTGAGAACCTTCCTACTCAACCTATCGTCGGTTCTGCGGCAGACATTACCAGCCGATTGCTACTTCAGCTTGCTACAGATTTGATCAATATCTGTAACTTTGGTCGTATGCCGTAAGACCTCATTCCGGATTTTATGCCTTAGTGAGACCCCAAGCATAGAGCTTTCCATAGCACGCTGCGTGACATGAAGTTGGTGGGCCAGCTTGACAGACATGTTCCACGTTTCGGCTACGTATGTTATCACAAATGAACGTTATTTTTAATTTTCTCGGGAACAGTACTTTTTTCGCGATGAAAGTTACACAGTGTCCAATAGGTAATTCATAGTGAACGCGAGCGCGAGGCCAAGCGGTTCAATTAAAACCGCACGTGCGTGCGATGTGGTCAAATGATTTGTTTCCTGATTTGTTTGTTGAACTCTCACAGTGTTGGCTTGTTTTTTTGGCGTTCGAAGCAGCGAGATCGCGCGCACTCATTATAGAGTCACACCACATCGTACCGCATCGATATGAATCGCGCCGCTTCGCTACGCGATCGTGTTGGCAATGAATCGCTTACCGCTTATCTAAGACACAGCGTTAGGTCTACAATTATCTGTGGTGCTATGACAGGAAACCTCCACGTGCGCCCGTGGACTGGAGTTCCCTCTCGGATACGTCCGGGGGAAGACCAGTTTTTCGGGCCGGTGCACCCTGGGATGCGGGCAAAAACTCTTCCTTAGGCACTGTGTGCCTAAGTGGTCTCTTTGCCCGTATGCGAATAGCCTGGCGCGTCGTGTTTCGCGCCAAATGCCTGCTGGGGTCGCGGGTTTTTTCTTAACCCAGGTTACCGTGGCCCCGGAACGTAGGAAGGAACACGGGTGGATTTTAGTCAGTAAGAGTCTGACAGTCCCTTCCGCCCCACCCAGGGCGAGAGGACTCATTTGATGATTTTACTACCTAAAAAAAAAAAAAAAAAATAGGTCTACAATTATCTTCCATCATCGTTTCATCCGACATAGCTCAATTTGCAAGTTGAAGTGTGAATGGGCAGGCTACATAGCTCGTAGAATTGAAAACCGATGGGGAAGAAAAGTTCTCGAGTGGCGACCACGGACCGGAAAACGCAGCGTAGACAGGCCTCCTGCTAGGCGGACCGACGACATCGTGAGGGTCGCGGGCAGCCGATGGATGCAAGTGTCGAATTGTCGTTCGGCGTGGCGGTCTAAGGAGGAGGCCTATGTTCAGCAGTGGACGTCTTCCGGCTGATGATGATGATGATCGTGTCAAACGCTTACCTTTCTTACTGACGAGCAGACTATCAATATCTATAAAGACACTGGTCAATATGACAGTGAATGTGAACGCTATAGCCAGGAGCGTGATGCAAAACACCCTGTAGAACATCGCGTCGTAGTCGCATCGTGTCATAGAGGGTGTTGCTTTTTGTGTTTCTGGAAAATAATGAAGTAATTGGTATGTTTTAAAGACTTTTTCACAAATTAGGAGTTTCTCCTGTAGGTACCGTGGATGCGTTTACAAACATCGAAACTCATCATCATATAACTAGCCTTATTCCAACTATATTGAGGTTGGCTTTCGATCGCACTTAAATCAGTATTTTATATGGAGCGACTGCCTTTCGGACCTCCACAACCCAGCCACTGGGTAATACGATACCCCATGGTAAGACTGGTTGTCAGACTTATTACAGCTTCTGACTAACAATAACGACTGTCAAAGATCTACAAATGACAGCCGGGACCAACAGCTTTACGTACTTTCCGAGGCACGGAGGAAACTCGCTATGACAGATGGTCACTCCACATAACAATCTCGGCAAGCATGGCTTAACCCGAAAGATCGGCCTGTGCGGCTGTAATTATTTAGCATCGAAACTCATAATACACAAATATAGCCCAGATCTGGAACAACTACCTGCTGATTATAATACAAATATTTCTTTCGTGCGGGAAAGACAAAAATATGCTTAAGGGGGCATAGATAATATATGACGAGGCCCCTCTACAGAGTACCAAAGCCTGCCGGGGTCGCGGGACTAACGAATTACCGTGACCCCGGAAAATAAAGGGTTACTGAAAGACACCGTGGATTTTAGTCAGTACGAGTCTGACAGTCCCTCCCGCCTTGCCTTGGGAGGACTCATTTGATGATTTTACCACGCTAAAAAAAACCGGCCAAGTGCGTGTCGGGCCACACACAGTGTAGGGTTCCGTAGTTGCCCATCAAAATACTTATGCGAACTAACTAAACTGATTCGCTGAATTTAATTTTAAAAAGAAGAATTTTCAAAATCGGTCCAGGAGTCTGAGAAATCGGGGATAATACATAAAAAAAAGATTACGACGAATTTAGAACCTCCTCCTTTTTTTGAAGTTAGTTTAAAATAGTTGACGATTAAAACCTACCTATCCCCAAAAGACATACCTATAAAAGCTGTAAAAATAAAGTTGACAAACTTACCTTTGCAGTTGTCTCCGATACATTTTGTTTAAGAAAATATGATATCCAAGTAAATTTTATAAGTTAGTCGACTATTACTCGTAAAGTTGTAAAGCCTACTTAGTCATGATAATTTTCTTTTAAATTTCGTTATATATACTACTATTGTGAATTTTTTCACACCCCCAAACATAACCGTTTAGCTGGTAGAGGGGGGGGGGGGGACACTCGAGTCGAGCAAAATTTAGCACTTTAAAGCTTAATATTTCACAAACGAATTTTTTCATCAAAAAATTGTTAATGGAAACTCACATTATTTTTTAAAGACCTATTTAATGATACCCCACACTAAGGGGTACGCGAGAAAAAAAAAATCGACACTTTACGTGTAAGTACTGGAGGTACCCTAAAAAAAATATTTTACGAGATTTTATTTTACCACTTTTTCGGCACAACAAATCCGTATATTTACACCTAATTACAGCTCTCTAGTACTGTGCGTCTCTGAGCTAAACTGCGGACAGACGGACGGACGGACGGATATAGCGAAACTATAAGGGTTCCTGGTCGACTACGGAACCCTAAAAAATGGGGTACAATAGAAACCTTCCAGGGTCGCGAAAATGGGCAGTCCCTTTAGATTGCTGACAGCTGTTTGAAGCGCAAGTGTAATCGACTCGTTGTCGACCCGGGCATGGTCACAGATTACCAGATACTGCACTCCATGTACTTACACGCGCTAACTACCTACCGGCCGCCGGTTCGTAGAAAGACCTTAGCGCAGCGGGTTGTCAATAGCCGCGCGACGCGCACGTACGCATATTTCGGTCGAATTGATGTTAGTTTTGAAATACTAAGATATGGTTGAAGAGATAAAAACTTTTTTTTACGGTTTTCCTCGTGGAGGTTTTTTTTTGTTATGAAAAAATGTACTTACGCGAAAAGGTAATGAATGTTGAAATGTAATGTAACGACAACATTAATTATTTATTACTATCGTTTATTATAAAGTTGTAGGTAGGTACATTTTTCATCGACGATCTTACGTTTCGATTATTTTTAACATACCCACGACACAGGAGAATTTTCTGGTGAGAGACATATTAAAAAAAAACATTTTATTTCTTTTTACAAGTGTATATATTTTTTTTTTAATTTTCACTTGTTCCGTTGGCGGTCTGTAATAAAATCATGATAAGTTGATAATTATATTTGACTTACTTCCCGGCTTCCGATTGAGCAGATGAACTCGTAATAATAGGTACAGCCGTGTTTCACTAACTCTCGCTATTTCGAATTATCGAATGTTTAATATCAAAAGGAAAAAAAATAAGATAAAAAAAACTGTTATTAAGTGTTGATAAACAAACAAATTCGTACAAAAGTAAGTGTACTGTGTCAAAAAAAACCCTAGGTACTAACATCATTGTTGACAGAGGCAGCCCTCGTATTTAGAATATCCACGCGGCGGCGCGCATCTTCAAAGCAAAATTTACTTTACGTTTGTATGGTTAAGGCACATTTTCGTTCGCAGCGTCTATCGACTTGAAAGTGTAATGATAAATGATAAATGATATTTATTTTGCAAGTTGGTTATAAAAAACACTTTTACACGTCATCAATATTTTTAAAGCTAGATGGGGCCGGTGTTTCGTACCTGACTACTCTGAGAAGAAACAGCCGAAACAAACTCAGAGGTCACAGTCTCTTTTAAAGTCCAGACATTGTTTTGTTCAGGTCATACGAGGACCATGCGGGTGTCTGAGATGGTCTTTTGAGGAAAGAGCAACACAGATTTGAGTGGACCTGTCCAGTCAGTGCAAGCATTTGTCGGTAATCGTGTAGCTCGACTCAGAACACAAGGAGCTCAACGACACGACGAACAATACCAAAGAAAGGACATTTGGGTAGGCCGCTTAAAGTACTCAAATTGTCAGACAGTAAAATTATTATAAATCAAAAGCAAAACTTCCCCACATTCGTCCTCGCATTCACAATGATAAAAAGTACACAAATAAAAATTAAATAAAAAAATTGGAAACATGTCAATTTGTAAAAAATAAATAATGAAAATAGAATACAATTACAGAGTAATTAATGTCAAATGGTAAAGTGTAAAAAACAACAAAAAATTAAAGTCACAAAGTAACCCAAGTCAAATTGTATAAACATAAAAATAAATGTCAGATTGTATAAAAAGAAAGGAATAAATAACAAAAAACAGACAAAGCGGTAAAAATATGAAAAACTATACTAATAAAAATAATAATAAAAAAAAAAAAACAAAAATATATGGAAAAAAAAAAAAAAATTAAATGTAGATACTATACAACAAAACATTCAGTGAGTAAATTCAATTGGAGCAGCTTAATCCCAAGCCTTTTTGTCTTCAAGATAGTGGTTTACATGATAATAGGCTTTCTGAATCAATTTCCGTTTTATAAACAATTTGAATTTATTTATGCTTAGTGCTTGAATGGGACTAGGAATCTTATTATAAAAACGTATGCATTGACATCGAAATGTGCCCCCTATTTTTTTGAGCCGGGTAGCTGGAACCTTGAATTTGTCCTTATTCCTCGTATTTACATTGTGGAAATCACTATATTTTTTAAAAAGATTAATATGTTTATGTGCGTATAAGAGGTTTTCATAGGTATACTGAGCTGGCACAGTCATTATATTAATCTCTTTAAACTTTTCTCTGAGGGAGTATCTGGGACTTAATTTATAGATGGACCGAATAGCCCTTTTTTGCAAAATGAAAATTGTTTGAATTTCCGCGGCACTGCCCCATAACAGTATACCGTAAGACATAACACTGTGGAAATAACCAAAGTAAACTAAACGGGCTGTCTCTATGTCAGTTAATTCACGAATTTTTCTAACGGCGAATGCCGCAGAGCTGAGCTTTTTGGACAATTTATCTATATGGGGGCCCCACTGAAGTTTAGCATCCAAAGTTATGCCTAAGAATACCGTGGTATCTTCCGGTCTCAATTCCTGATCCTTGATTTGTACACGGGTTTCCACTTGTTTAACATGTGGTAACGTGAATTTAATGCATTTCGTTTTTTTTTCATTTAGTAGAAGATTATTACAGTTAAACCAATTTACTACTTTTGCAAGGGATCTATTTACTTCATCATTAACTAGCTGTTGGCGTTTAAGTTTAAATAAAAGAGAGGTGTCGTCTGCAAACAGCACTATATCTTGATTATCCTTTATGAGGCTCGGTAAATCATTTATATAAATAAGAAACAAAAAGGGCCAAGAATTGAACCCTGGGGTACCCCCATTTTTATTACAGATCCGAGAGATCTTTTACCGTTGACATCCACTCTCTGGATCCTTTCACTCAAATATGAAGTAAGAAGATCCAGAGAGGCGTTCCGGATTCCGTAGTGGCGGAGTTTCCTGATTAATGTTTCATGAAGAACGCAATCAAATGCCTTGGACAAATCACAAAAAATGCCCAAAGCATCACATTTGTCCTCCCATGAATTATAAATATGTCCTAACAGTTCAACACCAGCATCGGTAGTTGAACGACCCCTTGTAAATCCGAACTGTTTATTATGCAGTAAGTTATGTTTATTGAAAAATGTTTGCAATTGATTTAATATAAGTTTTTCAAAGATTTTACTAAAGGTTGGTAGTACAGAAATGGGTCTATAGTTAGTGGGGTCTGATGTACTACCCGATTTAAACAATGGTATTATTTTACTATATTTCATTAGATCAGGGAACTCTCCACGATCAATACAATCATTAAAAATTAAGGCTAAAGATGGTGCTACAATATTTATAATGGACTTAGTAACGTCCACTGAATGACCCCACAGATCGGTGGTCTTCTTAACATTTAACGTATGAAAAGTTTTAACTATATCTTGACTAGTTACATATTGAAAATTAAATTCGGAATCACAAAGAGGAACGTTTTCTTTTAGCAAAGACTCAGCAGCAGCAGGTGACGAGTTTAGTGACTTAGTAGTAGACACAGGAATGTCAGCAAAGAAACTCTCAAAGGCTGTGGCAACTTTATCATCTGACTTTAAAATAGTATCTCCAATAGCAAGGCTGTATTCACTATCTCTGTTGCAAGTCTTTCCCGTTTCACTATTAATAATGTTCCATGTCGTTTTAATTACATTGGTACTATTTTTAATTTTTAAACTCAAGTAATTTGACTTTGCCATACTACAAACCTTTTTAAATAATTTGGAATAATTTTTAACATAGAGATTAAATTCTTCAGTTTTAATATAAGTACGCTCATCATATAGCTCATACAGTCTCTTTCTACTCTTATGAATACCAAGTGTAGCCCAGTCATTGAAAGAAGCATTACTTTTAACAGAGATTGTCTTGGGCACAAATGTAGTGTCAAAAAGTTTACAATATGTATTAAAAAAAGTCATTATAGTTTTGGTTGGGATCATTATTGCTTGACAAAATTGGTAATTTACATAAAAGTTTATTTTTAAAGCTTTCTAAACGACTTTTGGTTTTAGGGTTAACAATTATATCTTTTTTAGTAACTTTTTTGTTTACATTTGAAATTGTGACAAGTTGCCCGCAGTGATCCGAATCTAACAGGTTTATAATTGCCTTGTGAGTTGGTACAACATCGGTATATATGTTATCTAAGCAAGTGGCACTGGTGGGGGTTATCCTAGTTGGCTCCAAAAATATGTTTTCAAGATTGTATGACCGGAACAGGCTAATAATTTTAGTAGTTGACCCAGAATTTTCTAGTAAATTAATATTAAAGTCCCCACATACAATAACTGACTTTTTAGAATTACAAATTTTATGCAACACTTCATCCATAACCTTCTCAAAACAGTCATACAACCCTGAAGGGGGTCTATACACACTTAATATGACAAACTGCTCCAATTCTATACAGGCTATTTCAATCGTCCGCTCAACAGACAGGCTTACAATATCTTTGCGGTCTTTAAATTTGAGATTATTGTTTACTAAGATTAATGCGCCGCCATGTATAGCATTCACTCTGCTGAATGCGCTACCAACCTGGTGATTGCTAAAGTTAAAAATGTACTGATGACTTTTGAGCCAATGCTCCGTTATGCAAAGGATATCTATACTATTATAATTCAGGAAAAGTTCTACTTCTAATTCTTTATTTAAAAGTCCTTGAATATTTTGATGCACCAGGTTGATACTGTTAAGATTTTTACAACTTTGGTCTGATTTATTATCCGGCTTCCTTAAATAATTGCAAGAGGTTGCCTCTATTGTCTCAATCTCTAATTTAAATGACTATCAGATCCAGCAACTGTAATCAAATTATTTAAAGAAGTACTGAATCTAGAATTGCATTGCTCAATAGAATCAAATTGTTTAGCTATGTTCTTGGCTGTAATAGAAAAATAATAAGATGTAGGCTATTAAAGCGGTAGGTATTGAACATTTTGTATGGAGTGCGTTATATGTAATATGTGGCATGGTACCTATTTGAACGGCGAGGCTACCCATTGCTCGCCGTCCGCATGCCCGCGATTCTTTAGTACTTATAAGTTATTAAAAGTAAAGTAAGTAGCGTGAGAATGATCTTAGGGTGCCTTTCACAAACTGAAATTACTTTACTCGGAACATTGTGTGCGATTCCAACGAATTAATGCACATAACAGAGAAATACGGACAATACCATTGTGCGATATGCATCAAAAACAGAAATGGAAAGATATCTGCCTGATAGAGGAAGGATGAAGGAATAGGGTCTCATAGTCCTTTCTACTCCACTCAGGCCTTTTATTTTATCGTGGTAACATCATCAATTGAGTCCTCCCACCCAGGGCAATGCGGGAGAGACTTTCAGACTCGTACTGACTAAAATTCACAGTGTCCTTCAGTAGCCCTTTGTGTACCGGAGTCACAGTATACGTGTGTTCCGCGACCCCGACAGGCTTTGGCCTTCTAAAGGGGCGCCCGTCAATATGCTGACGCTCTTTGAGGCGCGCGTGGAACGACTGTCGACCCGTGCATGGTCCATAGTCGAACGGCGAGTCGCCCACTACTCGCCGCCCGCATGCCCAACTCCTCTCAGGGCTGGAGAAAATCTATTAGGTTCATCAACGAGTCTTTATACGGTAAGGCAAAAATCAATCCTGTACTTAAAAAAATAGAACTTATTTTTCAACTTACATGGAAATCGTGCGCCACGTCCAATGGTTTGGATTGAAGTGTGGAAAGTTTGGTAAACAATAGTTTTATCGATCTTCACTTTTTTTTTCCATCTTTTGTCTCTTTTTCTTGGTTTCATCGTAAAAGGAAGAATTTTTGAGGCGATAACATTGTGTCTTAGATCTTGTATCAATCCACTCCAAATGATTGTGGAGTGGCATTGTATGAGGAATGAAACGAGAAAAATACCATTAAGTAGTTGAAAAACAAACAAAAAAAAAAACTGACTTTTTCCTTTCACCATCATCATCATCAGCCGGAAGATGTCCACTGCTGAACATAGGCCTCCCCCTTTAGACCGTCACGCCGAACGACAATTCGCCACTTGCATCCATCGGCTGCCCGCGACCCTCACGATGTCGTCGGTCCACCTATTGGGAGGCCTGCCGACGCTGCGTGTGTTTTCCTTTACTTACTTATAGTTACAGCTGCACAGGTCGATCTTGTGGGTTAAGCCGCGCTTGCCGAGGTTGGTCTTTGAATGGGTGACCATTTGTCATAGCGAGTTTCCTCCGTGCCTCGGAAAGCACGTAAAGCCGTTGGTCCCGGCTGTCATTTGTAGATCTTTGACAGTAGTTACTAATAGTAAGAAGCTCTAAAAGTCTGACAAATAGTCTACCATGGGGTATTGTATTACCCAGTTACAGGGTTTTGGAGGTCCGATAGTCAGTCGCTCCATGTAAAATACTGATATTCAGCTGCATCCGGTTCGACTGGAAGCCGACCACAACATAGTTGGGAAAAGGCAGGCAGATGATGGTCTGTTTACTATTGCTGTGGGTGTAGAAACAATCCATTGGTGATTCTGATTGCCCGGAAATAGTAGCTCAGCTTGTGAGACTGTTTATTCCTTCTGTGCCCAAAAACGACCTTAGGCCGAGGGTTCACTGTCTATTAGATGTTCCCCCTGCACGAACAGTCTCACACGCGAACTCTCCCCTAGTTCGCGCACTTTCTATGCTAAATGCTATGCTGACATCAACACCTGAGTTGGATTTTTTTGCGTCAAGATGGATGGAAGTATGTCGTGGATGTTTGAGCTTTTGTGAGAAGATGGATGTAACTAAGTATTTTACTATTATTAGTATTTTATTTTCTCTCTATGTTTTCTGACGATAATTTACTATTTTATTATACAATTTTTTTGACTTGATTTGTAATATTGTACTCGTATTTTAATCAAAATATACAACATGTAACGTAATTAACGCACACCCTCAGACACCCCAATTAGAATATTATATTAAAATCACAATACATATATTGAATTTTTAATTTAACATGTAAATGCATTGTTATTTAACTAAATTAGTTATTTTGCAGTAAGGTTTTTTTTCTTTTTTTTTGGATTGAATGACGGAATTTGTATTAAAACAAATAAAATTGCACTTTTAAGTCTTGTTGCCTTGATTTACGGTCTATCTTAGTTTGTTTTGACTGTACAAAGGTCTAGGGGGAATTTCCGTAATTTTAATTATTTTTGAAAAAAAAAAATTACCCATATTAAAAATGATAGAAATCGATTCAGTAAACGATTCTGAACAAACTAATTTCGTTGCGTGAATTATGTTACATGTTGTATAAATCCCTTTTTTAATATTCGACGTTTAAAAGCGCCTCTTTGATGGCCTGATTGAAATAAATGACTTGAGTTTGATTTTGTGAGACCTTGTTTAAAGTCGTATGTCATGATTCTAGGTCAATAGTACTTTATGGGACTATCTTTACTCATAGCGCGATGCGAAGCGATGCGATACGTGCGATATATCGAGACAATTATCGATTAAAGTCACACGTATTTACTAATGGAGTGATGCGATGCAATACATTTGACTGGCCTGTTGGTCTAGTAGTTACTGACCCTGACAGCTATGCCAGAGGTCGTGGGTTCGATTCCCACCCAGGACAAATGTTTGTGTGATGAGCACGATCATTTGTTCTGTGTCTGGGTGTAATTTATCTATAGTAAGTATGTATGTATTTAGAAATATATAAGTATGTTTATAAGTTGTCTAGTACCCATAACACAAGCTCTGCTTAGCTTGGGACTAGATGGCGTTGTGTGATAGTTGTGGAATATTATTATTATAATACTGTGCTCTTCAAAAGTCCACCATACTACTACGACATAAAGGCGCTGCAAACCAAAGACAAAAGATATCGCATGTGACGAGTAGTCAATCCATGATGTCCTTAAATAGCCTTTATGTTTCGGGGTCACGGTATCAAAAAATCAAAAGTCATTTATCAGCACTTTTTGAAGGTCAAATTTTACTTAAGACAGCCCCCCAAAGCGCCCCCCCCCTTCGACACTTCCTAGTGTTTTGGCTGGGAAGAAGAAATGGCGGAACAAACTCCCCAGCAACACATCTGTCTGTACGGTTAGAAGAACCAAGATTTATACAATTTAATAGAACGGAAAGGTATTCGTCAGTCCCGCGATTCAAACGTCGCTTTAAATAAGAGTAAGACAATGTATAAATCTTTCAAAGTTCTTTCATTTTGTTTATTCTCCCGTAGACAAACACGTTTCTACGGTTGCAAAAGAACGGCAGTAGGTGAATAGGTACCTAATATTTCAAATGTCATAGGAATCTATTAATCATTGGCTCAGCTTTTTATGACTTTTTTGGGGTCAGTACCCTTAGCACGAGTTTTCAGTATTTGAGACGTAAAGTAAACTGGAACTTTGACAATTTTCAAAGATTCGTGCTAAGGGTAAAGTACCCTTATCACGAGTTTTCACTCTTTTACTTTACAGCGTCTTTCCAGTATTTACAGTGTTTTTTGTATGGAAAAATGGAACAGCGCCTTTGGTGTGCGAAGAAGGAACAATTTTTTTCCTTGTTTTTCAATTTGAAAATGTCAAAGTTCCAGTTTACTTTACGCCAGAATAACTGAAAATTCATGATCAAAATTCCCGTCTCACGTGGCTAGTGCAAGTTGGTAGAATATGTCACATGTCTTCGATATTTTTTTTTAGAAAATGTCAGATTCCTGACGATGTTTTCTTTCATTGTTTGGGGAGCAGTGGTGATGAGATAAATGACTAACTAATCCTCCTGCTAGAAGGCTGGCTTCAATGAAATTCAGATATTTATTATTTGACTGTCATTTTGAATCCTGTTCTAACCTACCGTGGAAACAGGAAAATGGAATTGAAACAACAAAACATCTATTATGCATAACATTTATTTATTAAAATCTTTTTGATTAGTAGAAATACAATTCATCATCATCATCATCATCATCATCAGCCGGAGGACGTCCACTGCTGAACATAGGCCTCCCCCATAGACCGCCACGCCGAACGAAATACAATTAGTTATACAATATAATATGTATTACGATCTGTTCAGTTATTTTTGTATAAAATTATTTTTTTCCAAAAGTTTGAAAAATTCTGGGTTCTCGAATTATGTAGGGCACAGCTTATAAAATTAGAGTTTTTGAAAAAATCTTATCTAAAACCTACATTTATAATTTACACAAATTATTTATTCATCATATGTTATCACATATTATTCTGTGTCATTTTAAGAGGTATTCAATTTTGAAAACTTTTCTTGTCCAATATGAAATACCTCGCTTATACCTAAATACATAAAAACATCAAACAGCTATTTACATTTTATAAGATAAATTTCTAAATGCCCAAGAGTGGCTGTCATGTTCTGAGCTGTAAAGACCAGCTCAGGTCATAAGACCACCTTTTATATCACACGTAATTTGGGATAGGTGATTGGGATGCTTGGTAGAATATTTTTTTTGTAAATTTATAGTTGCATTTGGTTTATTTTCCCAGAAAAATAAGCTTACTAAAGGAGTCTTTAGCTCATTTTTTTCTAACATTTTCTTAAAGTACTTATCGTGAATTTTGAAATCCAGTTTGCTTGGTATTAATTTCATTTTAAAATGATTAATTTGCATTGTGGCAATGTGGTTTTTTCAAAAGGGACATTGGCTAGAAAATTTCAACTTTACCTTCAATAATTCATATCTTAAATATTAAGTACAAAAATTATAAATAATTTGAGAATTCATTACACTACAATTAATATTTTTACGTCTTAAATACGGATTATTTTCATCCCAATGACATCTTAATTTTCTCGTTCAGTCTGAAACAAGAAGAAAAAAAAAGATTATAAAATGTACAGTATTTTATAAGTTATTTAATTTTGTGGAACAGTAATTCATTATCATCACACCAGTTAGTTATCTTTACAAAACAACAGAAACAGAAAAACAGCGTGTTTAAGAAATAAAACTTCGAAAACCTACGACATTTACAAACCCACAATGGAACCACGTGGTGGATTACAGCCCACTCCCTTTCACAGAGAGGAGGCCTGTGTCCCAGCAGTGGGAATATTATAGGCTGAATACGTTTATAACACCCAAACACATAACAGACACAACATAGAACAAAAAACATAAAAAAGCTATGTACTATAGTTGGTGCCAGTTAAGATGGCAATAGCGGTCTCTTCTCTTTTAAAGTCCAGACATTGTTTTGCTCATGTCATACGAGGACCATGCGGGTGTCTGAGATGGTATTTTGAGGAAAGAGCCACACAGATTTGAGAACCTCCTCCTTTTTTCGAAGACAGTTTTAAAAGTATACTTACTTTCTTACAATAGCACGTCTTTGAGCTTGCAGGTCAAACGTCATGGGATCCATGTCTATTCTGGAGTTACTGTCGATTCCTGGCATGAAATCGTCCATATCCTGACTGTCACTGTCTACTGTGGAAAGATATCATTAAGCTAGGAAGCTCAGTAGCTACACGTTTCAGTGATATCGACCCCGACTTACGAGTTGTAGGTCGTTGGTGCCTACCCAGCCAGGCACATTACTTTGTACAATTTATTTCATCACCACTGCTCTCAAAACGGTGAAGGAAAAGGTTTTTATAGCGTGGTAAAATCATCCAGTGACAGTCTCTCCCACCCCGGGCTGGGTGGGAGAGACTGCCAGACTTGTACTGACTAAAATGCACGGTGTCCTTCAATAGCCCTATATGTTCAAGGGTCACGGTAATGAGATAAGTCCCGCGACCCCTGGCAGGCTTTGGACCTCTAGAGGGCCCCGTCGTCATGCTGACACTGTTTGAGGCGTGTGTGGAACACAACGCGCCGTCGACCCGGGCATGGTCCGTGGTTGGACAGCGAGTCGCCCTTTACTAGCCGCATGCCCGTGAAACTGGCATGTCCTAGAAAATTAGAAGACATGCGACGTTTACCAACCTGCACTGGGACTACTTGTCCGACTATGGCCCACTCCCTCTCACAGAGAGGAGGCCTGTGTCCCAACAGTGGGAACATTTATAGGCTGATGATGATACCTTTTTTAATAAGGCGAGCCTTTTGCCCAGTTCCTGAAACTAAGAACTTTGCCACGATGGATGCTTTCCACGTCCTCCGGTCCGGTCAACTCGAACACTGTGCGCCTACGCTTAGCATTACCAACTGTACCTCTATTCTTTGGTAGAACAGTCAATTTTATCTGTCTATTCTTTGATAGAATAGACAAAGTTATTTGTCTATTCTTAGGTAGACTAGACAAAGTTATTGGCAGGCGCGGCTCGTGGACGACATGGGAATAGATTTTTCTTTACTAGAAGTAAAGAAAAATCTATTCCCATGTCGTCGTGTTTTGGACGATACAAATCTTTCTACGTTCTGTCATATTGTCTATTCTTCCGTAGACAAACCTTGTTTCTACGGTGTCATTGCTATTGGTTTTGGTTAGGGTACTAGTGTTAGTTACAATATTTTGTTAGACACTGTTTCTACAGCGATAAGACATAATTATATTGACAAAAAATATTGACAGAATGGTTTTAAAAATTGTATTATCTTACGTATGTCACTGGCATGAAAGCTTCCTTCGAAGTAAACATTTCCTTCAGTATCAGGCTTTAGATCTGAAAAATTAATGAAATAGAATGATAAAATTTTTATAGAAACACCCAAAGGAAAAAAAAAAATATGGGGCGAATAACTATTTTAACGGGAAAGTGTTTTAGTTGTTTAATCCAAAGCAGAGTGGTTGATTCTAGAGTATAATCTCGAGCGTAGCAAGGGATTCTTAAGTTAAATCCTGAGCGCAGCGAGAAACCTTTTTTAATCCAAAGCAGAGTGGTTGATTCTAGAGTACAATCTCGAGCGTAGCAAGGTATTCTTAAGTAAAATCCTGAGCGCAGCGAGAAATCTCAATAAGAACCTACCAGTATTTAGTATGTTGATTTTTTTCTTACCAAATTCTTGTAAATTCGATTCAAGCACGTCATTATCTGAAAGCAGAATAAACTTTCATTTGGAGGATTATGAAATAAAACAGAACTGACAAGTGACAAACAGAGATTTCCTACTTATCTTTTTGGACAAGACATTTTGTTTTTGTATTCTTTTACATTTCCAATAGTTTTTGAGAGTTGGTGCCTACCTTAGGCGGTGGGAAAGAGATGGCGCTAGACGACTTGATAGCTCCGTCTCTTTCCCACAGCCTAAACTGGATCGTGAGCTCGCGATAAGGCTGTGATATTAAAATTTCGTTTTAGCGATTTCATAATTATTTGATTTTTTTTTGTGTAGAAAGAAAAAAAAGATTTGAGCTAGCAGGACATGACTGCGATGGCTTAGTTGATAAAGCATAGTTGGTGCAGCGGCTGAGTGATTGGACTGTTGCGCTGCGTGTCGCGAGTTCGATTCCCGCATCGAGCAAATATTTCTATGATCTGCAAGTAGTTGTTCCGGGTCTGGGTGTTTGTGTATGTGTGTTTACATGTTTGTAAACGACACAGTAGAAATTCCTAGAGCAGCGCAATATTACAAAAAAAAAGCGTCCTGTGTGCTAAATCTGAAGGTCGCAGGTTCAAATCCACTGTCCAATTTATCTTTTCTTAATTTTTTGGAGTGTCTGTACTGTGTCCAGCAGGCGTAGCATGGCGCCGTAGAAAGGAGTTTTGTCGACGGAAGAATAGACAAAATGACAGAACGTAGAAATGTTTTTTGCGTTTTAAGCATGGTAATGTAAAAAATATGGAAAATAAACGTTCTTTTCTTCAACGTACGAATGGTGTCATATTTGTGCTAAAAACAGTTGATTTGTATAGAAGTAACAATGAATTAACTGTGTCCTTTCTTGGTAGAATAGAGATAGAATCGCCATGCTCGCGTGCTGTGTCCTAGACTGTCAGGAATAAGTTTACCAATGATGATGAAGGAATCATAACAGTACCTGGAAAGAACAGGGCAGCATCAGATATAGAAGTCGCCATTTCCGTTTGTGCTTCCTGAGTAACTGTGCTCGGGCTCTCAGAAGTTGATGACAACTGTGGTTGCGTACTTGGAGTATCTAGAAATTAATGATTTTCTTTTAATTTATACATCTATTATCTGACCCCGAGAACTTTGTACTGCCACAGAATCGATACTACTACACCAAAGAGGGATTTTCTTTTTATGTTTTCCCTAGTCAATGGATAGATGGCGCTGAACTTGATATGTTACTGCAATGAGCGGAAAGTCACGTCATTTTTTTATTTTTTTCACTTGGATGTAATTTTGAGATCGTATAACAAAAAGTACATTGTCAGTCACATCACATCACACAAATGGCATTTTGAAAATAAATAACAACAAGGAAAAAGAAAAAAAAATTAATTTACCAGTCTTTTTAATTTACGAGTTTTCCACGTCAGAAAGAAAATGTCCCAAGAGAAAAAGAAGAGAAGTCCTTGCCTCGTGGATTTGTGCAAAAATGAAGGCATACATCTTTTTCCTAGAGTAACGCCGTCAGTTCAACGCCATTTATAGAGTTCTTGGAAACTACTTTTTTTTTTAAACTCCAAAAAGAAAACTTCTCATTGTTACAAAAATGTGATAGATTAAGAACCGCTTGACTGATTTTGTGTTACAAACACATAAACTAAATAGTCCGAACAAAGTTTAAGCATTTGGTTTGCATAGGTGAGCCCGTTCTTGAGTTAAAAAATTACAACGAAAAGTGGCAATGATTTTTATATCATATGGATTCTATACATATAAATAAAATTGGAGTGTCCGTTTGTAACATTGAAATAACATATTCTATAATTTTTGTAATGTCTGAAATATCTGGGCCGATTTTAACGAGATTTTCTATTAGCAGGTAGCTGATGTAGTGATAGTCCAGGCCGCAGAAGGAATTTCGTTTGCAAAATATGAGGACCGCAATCTGTTTTATGAAGTATGCAAATGGGTTCTTGGACTATTTAAAAATGCATGTTGCCAGTGTCTGGAGTGGTCCAGAAATTTGTAAAAGACTACCGCACTACACGTAGTAAAATCCTTCCCTTAAAACTTAATCACCCCTTTTCACCAATTTAGGGGGCGATTTTTGAAAAACCCAAAAACACGTGTTTGATTATTTTTGATCTAGTTTCTATATACCGGGTTTCAAATTCATCGGTTAGCAAGTTATGATTTTCCCATACAAACTTTAACATCGTCTAGAGTATCATTGGAGGGTAGTTTTAAAAAACTAATAATGCCCATTGTCACCCCCTTAAAGCTGAAATCCTTTCTTGGTGCTCACCTACATGATAAATTGCAACTGCCATCCAAAATTCAGGTTATACGTAATGCGCTTCAAAATCTTTCCCTTTAAACTTGAATACCCCTTTTCACTAACTTTGGGAGTGATTTTCGAAAAATCCAAAAACACGTGTTTGATCATTTTTGTTTTCGTCTATAAATACTGATTTTCAAAGTAATCGGATCACGCGTTATGATTTTTTCATACAAACTTTAACATCGACTAGATCACTAATGGAGGGTAGTTTTAAAAAACTAATAGTGCTAATCTTTTTTAGGGTTCCGTAGTCAACAAGGAACCCTTATAGTTTCGCCATGTCCGTCCGTCCGTCCGTCCGTCCGTCCGTCCGTCCGTCTGTCCGCAGTTTAGCTCAGAGACGCACAGTACTAGAGAGCTGTAATTTGGTGTAAATATACGGATTTGTTGTGCCAAAGAAGTGGTAAAATAAAATCTCGTAAAATATTTTTTTTTAGGGTACCTCCCGTACTTACACGTAAAGTGAGGATTTTTTTTTCTCGCGTACCCCTTAGTGTGGGGTATCATTAAATAGGTCTTTAAAAAATAATGATAGTTTCCATTAACAATTTTTTGATAAAAAAATTCGTTTGTGAAATATTAAGCTTTAAAGTGCTAAATTTTGCTCGATTCGAGTGTCCCCCCCCCCTCTACCAGCTAAACGGTTATGTTTGGGGATGTGAAAAAATTCATAATAGTAGTATATATAACGAATTTTAAAAGAAAATTATCATGACTAAGTAGGCTTTACAACTTTACGAGTAATAGTCGACCAACTTATAAAATGTACTTGATTAAATTTTTTCTTAAACAAAATGTATCGGAAAAAAAATAAATCAACTGCAAATGTAAGTTTGTCAACTTTATTTTTACAGCTTTAATAGGTATGTTTTTACGGTATGTTTTTTGGGGATAGGTAGGTTTTAATCGTCAACTATTTAACTAACTTCAAAAAAGGAGGAGGTTTTAAATTCGTCCTAATCCTTTTTCTTATGTATTTTACCTGATTTCTCAAAGATTCCTGGACCGATTTTGTAAATTCTTTTTTTTTAAATTATATTCAGCGAATCAGTTTAGTTAGTATGCATAAGTATTTTGATGGGCAACTACGGAACCCTACACTGTGCGTGGCCCGACACGCACTTGGCCGGTTTTTTATTTACTCGTGTTCGTATTCATGACTAGTTTCAAATGTATAAACCCAAGGAATAGAATTTTTCATACAGTAGTTTTCACCCCTTTTCATCCCTTTAGAGGACGATTTTCACAAAATCCCTTCTTTTAGACCCCCTAAATGGTAGACTGCAACTATTGTCCAAAATCCATGTTTCTACGTTTAGCAATTTCGGCTGTAGGCGAGTCTTACGACCATACCCTGTTCTTTTAAATATATAGATAATTATGTATTCATATGTTTTTCAACTATATTTTCCAATCATTTTATCAAGGTCTCGTCATAATAAAGTATAATCAGTAAGTAAAGCCATATCATATATTCAGATCAAAACCCACAAATATCAACGTTATAATGATCTGAGACCACAGTGCGGATTTTTTTTTTTTGGACCACGAGAATTGCTGGCAACATCAAAAATATATATCTTGACAATCCTAAAAATATATTACAAAACTCAAAACTCGGTCCTCATATTTTGCATACGGATGTCTTCTTGCGGCCTGGTCGTCGTTTGTAACAACACACTTCCGCTGTTCACGAAAAGAAAAATGTTAAAATATTAAAAATAATGTTTTACTTACCAGTTACTGTACTTAAAGCAGGCACAGTGCTAACCAATGATGTTGTTTCTTCCATTTTAACAGTATTCAGTTCAGTAATCGGTTCCGTATGCCGTTCGGTAATCGGTTCGGTATTGATTTCAATAGACAACGCTTTTACTTTAGAGTGTTTTTTTACTTTCTTGGGAACCCATTCTTTTATTGTGGTCTTTGGCACGTCTAAAATTGGTCGAACAGTTTCATCGGTAATGTGTGCCGTATGGTCCTTGTCTGAAATGAAGAATAGGGATTTATACACTTATAGTCAACGACGATATAATACTAGACTCGTTATAACAGGCGACCGATGTCTGTCAACACATTAGGCAAAAAAGTCTTATATTCGTCTCATTTTGACCAATCCTGTGAGCTGTAAACATACGTTGACACAGAACAGATCTTGAGTTAGCCAATCACAACGCAGTACCCCGTCCCCCTCGCTTACGTAGTACCTCAGCGAGTTGACAGAATAATTTTTGTTCCTTAAAATCGTGCATGCGGAGTCTAGTATTATATTGTCCGTCGTTGCTTATAGTATTTTCCAATAGCTCAAGGGTAGTAATATGAACCACACTGGTCGATCTTTGAACTTAGCTATAGTCTATTTAGTTAAAAAAAAATGATATTTCGCAATTTATGTAGATTAATTAGATCCGTATTTTATAAACTATCCTTTTGTTGCTTGTCAATAGCTTTAAAGCTTCTGACTAACAGTAACGACTGAAAAAGATCTAGAAATGACAGCCGGGACCAATGGCTTTACGTGTTTCCCGAGGTATGATGGAAACTCGCTATGACAGATGTTCACCCATCAACAGACCAACCTCGGCAAGTGTGGCTTAACCCAGAAGATCGGCCTGTCTGTATAGTAATTATTTAGCCACGAGCTCCTCAACAAAAGCAAATGACTTACCAAGAACTCTAAGTCTCCTCAAAGCCTTCTCAACACACCATTGCAACGTCTGCGCCGTAGTATTTTCACGAATTTCATTGCAGAAATTCGTCGCCATAGCTAAAAAAGGATCGTACTTTATCTTTACTTCTCCTTCATCTTTTTCTTTGGGTATTTCATCAACTATACGTATGTTATTGACTACTTCTTTCTTAATAGGTTTAGCGTCTGTAGCGTTTATAATTGTGGCTACACCTCCTTTGCCACGCTCCCGCCTTCTTCCTCTGTGTCTAGAATGATGGTTGATCCATCTTCTTTCTCTGTTCTTAGTTACAAACGCTTCTGAATCATTATCCTCTAAAACAGGAAGTAAAATAGTAGTTTCTAGTTCATTCCGTTTGCTTTTCACATTTCTAGGCGGACCAGGATTGGGAACAATGCCCATTAAACTTGTAAGAACGTTGTTCTTCATAATGTTATCAATAAAAGTGTTGTTGAAGTAATATTTGTAAACTAAATCATCTATAGTTTGGTCATCTTTTTCTTTAATAATCATATCGTCTTGATTTTCTATTTTGTTAGACGTTGGGATGGAAAATAGGTTGATTTTTACAGATTCAGTTGACGGAGTTGTCGTAGTAAATTGTGGATTTTGTGGTATTGATTTGGCATGCTGGGTGTTCTTTATCAAATTGGAACTTAATTTCGGTATCGGGTTTCTGGCTTCGAGGTACAATTGTTTAGCCTTTTTCAGTATTCTAGCAAAATTGTTCTGTCTGTGTGATATTTCGCTTTGAGTTTTTGCTATTGCGTTTTGCTTTATATTTATCTTCTCGTTCTGTGCTAGCATCAGTTTCTGTATGTTATAGAACTGACGCTGCTGTTGTAAAAACTTCTTCTGCTGTGTTTCGAACTCTTTGAAGTTATTCGTCATTTCTTTTTCTTTGTTCTGGAAATATTCCTGCTTAGCCGCCAGTTTTAGCTCGAAACTTTTTATTTTCTCATGTAATTTTAACAAGTATAAATATTTGACGTCAAAATCTTGGAATTTGTTAGTCATCGCGCCTGAGTTTTTGATAAATTGATCGTTAACATCAGTTATTCTTTCATGAATACTTTTTATTTCATGATGCTGTTTGATTATCTTCTTGAAAGTCTTAGTTAACATTGAAATGACTTTAATTAGTCCTCTTTCAGTAACTGCTTTACTCTTTTTTGGTTCTTTAGGTACAACTTTATAAACATTTACGTTAGGAATTGGCGCGTTTTGATGCCAAACCGTATTCTCTTTATCAAATATGTTTCTATTGATGATTTTATTTCTATTACCTTCATTATATTCTTGGCTCCTATTCATATCTTCGGAGATTTCAATTTTTTTGATGACTTCACTTTCGAAATCGTATTTTTTGCTTCTCGTTGGCGATGTACGTATAGGGATGATACGCAATAGAGTGTTGTTCTCTTTGTCCTCAGTTTCTGCTGACTGTTGAACAATATCATTGACTCTAGTTAAATTATTGATTTCATTTTCAAAGGCTTGTGTATCATTATGAGTTATTGCTTCTCTTTTATTATTGTTTAGTAAGATGGCGACCTCATAAGGATAGTCATTGATTGCTGATGTATTTTTTTCATCACTATCATCTTTCTTAACGCCTTTACTTGGTTCTTCCTTTTCTTGTTCTAAGGTTTTGCATTCTTTTCCAACGCAGTTCTTTAGATTTTTCCCGAGTCTTTGAGCGTGTATGTCTGTAATAAAATTGTTTATTTAGAAACTTAAACCGGATATCTACTATGCTTGTTACTTGTTTTGATTTTGTAATTTTGGGATAATATTAATGTGTGGAATATAACAACACTTTAGAGGTCGTTTGTAAAATCTCGACTTAGTGAGCATCTTCGTCATAAAAATAACATCAACTCAAAATTTGAGATTTGCAGTAACGAAGTTTCATACAAATTATCAACCCCAAAACCCAACCCCTTAGGGGTCAAATTTCGCAAAATCCCTTCTTAAGTAGCACCTGCGTCCCGAAAGAATCTCTTTGCATTTGTAACTCCTAGTACTTGTGGTAACGAAGATTCATACAAATATTTAACCTCATGATCAACCCCTTAGGGCTCTTATTTCGCAACTTCTATCTTAGTGAGCATCTACGTCTTAAAAAGAAATCCCCATGCAAAATTTTTAACTTATAGTTTCTCAAGTTTCATGATCTATGACTGAGTGACCTTTCACTTTTATGATAAGTAGGTATGTGATAGTAAAAAGTGGGATTCAAAAGTGGGATCCAACGGGAATAAATCTTTAAAATAATAAAATATATGATATAATATTTCACAACTATCACACAACGCCATCTAGTCCCAAGCTAAGCAGAGCTTGTGTTATGGGTACTAGACAACTGATAAACATACTTATATATTTCTAAATACATACATATTATAGATATATTACACCCAGACACAGAACAAAAATGATCGTGCTCATCACACAAACATTTGTCCTGGGTGGGAATCGAACCCACGACCTCCGGCATAGCAGTCAGGGTTACTAACCACGAGACCAACAGGTCAGTCAAAAGTGATAATTATGCGATAGTAAAAAGTGGAATTCAAAAGTGGGATCCAACGGGAATGGATTTATACAAAAATTAAAAAATGTACTTACCTCGTATAGCCCTCCTCGCCCTCTTAATATAATTCGAAAAAGATGGGGCATCTTCCCTATAATTAGTAGAAAACGGATCAAAAGTGTTCTGCAACAAATTATCGACATCCAAAGAATTCTCGCGAAAAATAAAATCCCCAATTCTAGTCTTATCAAACATGTTCTGTGTCAACTTATTTCGAACCCAAACACCTTTATTTAAGACATTATTTCGTTCTTTCGGTTTCTCATAGCTCACTTCTGCTTTTAAAATACCTGAGCGAACTGCTCTTGTTAGCACGATTACTGCTAATATTTTGGTCCACATAGTCAGGCCATAGTTTGCCAGTAACTGGCTGGTTATTGATAAGAATTTCACTTATGTGTACTCGGTGAAAATTGAGCCGTGTTGTTTGTAAGTTTTTGTCGGTATAGTGTTGTGACTTGCGTGGGTTGTTTATCGATGTTTTTTGGTTTATGAGTTTCAGAGTGTATGTTATAATTTACAAACTATAATTTTTTTTTTTGACAGGCTTGTTGGTCTAGTGGTTAGTGACCCTGACTGCCATGCCGGAGGTCGTGGGTTGATTCCCACCCAGGACAAATGTTTGTGTGATGAGCACGATCATTTATTCTGTGTCTGGGTGTAATTTATCTATAATATGTATGTATTTAGAAATATATAAGTATGTTTATCAGTTGTCTAGTACCCATAACACAAGCTCTGCTTAGCTTGGGACTAGATCAGATTGTGTGATAGTTATGGAATATAATTATTAAAAAAAAAGTAACTTGGAGTAGGTACTTGTAGTACCTACTCCAAGTAGCAAGTTTCCTCCGTGCTTCGGAAAACACGTAAAGCCCTTGGTCCAGGCTGCCATTTGTAGATCTTTGAAAGTCGTTAATCACAGTCAGAAGCTCGAAAGTCACAACCAGTCTTACCATGGGGTATCGTATTACCCAGTTACTGGGTTGTGGAGGTCCGATAGGCAGTCGCGCCATGTAAAATACTGATATCCAGTTGCGACTGAAAGCCAACCCCAATATAGTTGGAAAAAGGCTAAGTAGATGATGAATTTTTATTTAATAGATACTAGTGGCCCGTCTCGGCTTCGCACGGGTGGGCATACTGATTTTCGTCCTCTATAACCTGGTCTTGTTGGTTACAAACACAACAAAAGAAGAATTATCCGAATCAGTCCAGCCGTTTGCAAGTTATGGGCTTAGCAACACATTTAGCGATCTATTTTGATATTATAGATAGATATAGAAGAAAGATCGTATATTATAACGTCGATTATCCGAACTTCGGTTAACCGAACGACCGCTTATCCGAATTGCTAGGCTAAGCATCACTGCCTGAATCATTGCCTCAAGGTTGCATGCTTGTCGGTCTTCTTATAGACTTTACTTCGGCTCCCTTCTACCATCAGACTTCTAGACGTATTTAGTTGCCATTCCACCACTTCGCACTATGCGCTTACAATCTTCCTTTATAATGTGCACAGCAAAGTAGTGGAACTCACTTCCTACATCGTAAAAAAGTTATAATGAACAGGTTTCTTCTGGGTAAGCTCGCCTCATTGTAGGCTTTTTCTCTGTCACCTTTAACCTGGACTAGATTCAAGAGCAAACCCATCTCAAACAAAAAATATATAGGTGGTTCGATTATCCGTAAAAACCGGTTTTCTGAACACCCATGTCCCCCAATTAGTTCGGATAATCGACGCTCTACTGTTTATTCTTTATTTCTTTCATTTACTAAAAAAAATCTCACGACATTTTCCAATCTATCGACAACATGTCCCCTCCCTATTTCTCAAAACCACAATATTTACGTTGACCGTCGTATCGGGGTCGGACATTCATTATAGTTCACATTTTTTATTAATTCCTTTGTAAACAACGTCTTTTGTTTACAATTTTTACAGTTTAACCTTATTTGTTGAGATAAAAGTTGATAAGCATAGTTGATTGTCCTGGTTTCGCCTGTAGATACGCTTATAAGGTTGTAGTTGCCATTGACTGTTGATAGCTTCGATGCTCCAATGCTCCAAAATGCTGAGTTTGGGCAGCTTACCGTCCGATCACGGACCAGCTGTATAGCTGGTCCTCCTGAAAGTTTCTTAAGCGAAAGAAGAAACGCCTGGGTGTCACCACTGCGAGAAATGCCTGGAAGACACAGTGATGCATACGGTGGTGTAGGACTTGGGCAGAGCACCGCTATGTCCTCACGACGGTGATAGACGGCGATATCTCGCCCGGCACTGGTCCTGGCCATGCTGCGAGGCGAGACGTAGTGGGAAGCGGTCGCCTCCTTCTGCGAAGGAGGAGGCGGCTGAACTCTCGATCAAGCTGCCGTAGAAGATGGCCACGGTATCGGATTTCCGGTCACCGTAGGCGCGGGCATGCGGACGTCGAGTAAAGAGTGACTTGCTGTCTGATTATGGAACAAGACCAGGTAGATAGATAGATAGATAGAATACACTTTATTGTACACCAAAATTGTTACAAAAAATGGTTTTACAGTATTTCAAATTCTATGGTTACAGAGGCGGTCTTATCGATAACAGGGATATCTTCCAGACAACCTTTTACGGTACGACGATGCGTCGTGTTCCGGCTCGCCTCAATGAGCTGTCAGTAATCTGACAAGGCTTTTCTTAGAGGACCGAAGCCTGCCGGGGTTCGGGACTGTCTAAACCGGGTAACCGTGACCCTGGAACGTAAAGGACACCGTGGATTACATGTCAGTATAAGTCTGACAGTGTCTTCCGCCCCACCCAGGGAGGGAGGACTCAATAATTAAAACTTTTGGAAAAAAAAGATTTTTCATACTGATGGGCTCGAGCAATTTGTCATTTTGTATGAAAAATCATTTTTTCTTTATTTTTTTTTTCCAAAAGTTTTAGAACAAACATTGTTCAGTAACATGGGCTGAGTTACCCCACGAGAGGTTTTGCGCTATTAACGTTACACGTTGTATACAGGGTGTAAGCCCTCCACAAACTTTCAGGGCTTGCTCAGTAGAGGAACATTCTTCCACAAAATTTTATTTCAAGAAATGAAAAATATTAATCGGCCTCTCCATACAAACTGTCCAATCAAGTTTATAATTTTATATGGTGAGGTAGTTTTTGTCTCATTTCCTGAAAAAAAAATGTGGAATGTTGTTCAGTTTCGTCTACTGACCAAGCCCTGAAAAGTTGTGGAGGGCTGTCCATTACACCCTGTATAATGTATGTTATTGCGTAAAAGAAGACTTTAGACCAACAGGTCTAAAGTCTTTTTTTAAAATCGTTATATAGAATAACGTCGTTGTAGAGAAGTATTCGTTCGATGATGTTACCACGATTATTTTTTTAGCATGGTAAAATCATCAAATGAGTCCTCCCACCCCGGGCAGAGCAGGAGGGACTGTCAGACTTGTACTGACTAAAATCCACGATGTCCTTCAATAGCCCTTTATGTTTCGGGGTCATGGTAAGGAAATAATCCCGCGACCCCGGCAGGCTTTGGCCCTCTGAGGGGGTAAGATGTTACCACGATAAGAAAAAAAACATTTCGGTTGTGTTATTTTCTTTTGTGAAACGGAGCCCTAGAAATAGCGAAGTAAATAAAAGATCCCATAATGTTATTTTCACAGATTTTATTTAAAACATTGTGACACATAATTTACGTAAAAAAACAGATTTACACTCGATTCATAGAAAACAATAGTATTGTCAGATCTTCAGTCAAGGAATAGTTTGGGCTGATGATGATGATGATGATGATGATTTTCAAAATCTTGTTTCTTCCTTCACCACTTTTTCCTTCTTCCTGTAAACAAAAAATAATAGTTAGCGCCTATTTTTTTATTACCGACTTTAAAAAAAAGGAGGTTATCAATTCAACCCGTATGTATGTAATATTTCCAGAACTGCCCAGTTTTCGCATAATTATGTCGGTATATATCAGCGTCTGAACAAATGTGCCTTTTATAAGTGTATGTACTCCCCGCATAACGTCGTTTCAGTTCGGCAGACTTCGGCACGGTGTTTGTGTATGTGCGACTAGACGTTTGCGTGTAGACTAGTTTCATGATGTTTCATTTGATTTATGTGGCTGAACATTCATAGCCTAATTAGTAGAGTAATAAATATGTAATATCTGGTTGACCGAGCTTCGCCCGGTTTTTAAAATGTCTATATTTTGGGAACCGAGCTTTTCTCGAACCTGGGACTTGATAAATCGATTCCTTGAGCCGAAAAACCCCTAATCTGTAACTTTCATGAAAATCCTTGGAACCGTTTCCGAGATTCAGATTATATGTATATAAATAAATATAAAAGAGTTGCTCGTTTAAATATATTAGATTAGATTAAAAGGCTCAGGCGCAAAATGTCCCTTTCGCACAATGTCCACAGGTAGCAAAATGTCCCTTTCGCAGAATGTCCCTTTCGCAAAATGTACCTTTCGCGGAATGAACCATTTCTCAAAATGTTCCTTTCGCAAAATGTCCCTTTCGCAGAATGTACCCTTTTTCAAACATTCATAGAATTTTCGCATCAGAAAAAAAGCTAGTCAAGTGCCAGGAGGTGTAGAAAACAAAAACCGTTTTCCATACTATTTTTAATGCAATTTGTATGAACGTTAAATTTTTTTTATTTTTATTTGAGACAGTCAGTTACCTACCATTTTCCTAATTAAATATCACAACAGTACCGGTTTTTATGCTCTACACCTCCTAGCTCATGACCAGTTTTTTCTCTGATGCGAAAATTCTATTAATGTTTGAAAAAGGGTACATTTTGCGAAAGGGACATTTTGCGCCTGAGCCGATTAAAGGCTCAGGCGCAAAATGTCCCTTTCGCAAAATGTCCATTTCGCAAAATGTACCTTTCGCGGAATGTCCCATTTCTCAAAATGTTCCTTTCGCAAATTGCATAAGTTGATAAAAAATTTCTACGTAATAGCTTAAACGCGGCAGTCCCCGAGTGCCACACGAAGTTTTCGAATTTGGTTAAAAATGATTCACCTTACCTATTACAACACGGGAAATCCCAGAATTTCTGGTCTAGTCCATATTCTTCGCCATCTTGGATTGTCTGTGGCATCTCCTTGCCCATAGACTCAGGTAAAAATAGGCATAGACAACCTCCAAATATGCCTAGAGCACCGAGAATTAGAAGCGGGATCTCTCTTGCTATTGTTGCCTGTAAAGGAGAAAATAATATCACTTTCATTGCGAGTACTACTAAAATTATACATAATACGAGTACTTACTACAAACTAATATACTACCTATTAATAAATCAAGTCAATTCAACAATTATATTTGTTGACTATCAGCATTTGTATGACAAAATCTGAAAGACATCTGAAAACTTTCGGTACAATTTTCTATATTTATAATTATTTAAATAATATAACTCTAGAAAACTTATCATAACAAATAACAATAAATAACGATGTTCATAATCAAACAAAAATTTCATAATTATGCATACTTAATATCTTGGGTAAGTGTGAGTTGTGTGAGGTACTGGATGGCGATGTTATTACAAGCAGCAACTGACTATAACCTTACTACTGTCATCACTAACTACCATTCCTATCATCACTGACTATCATTCATATCGTCACTGGCTATCATAACTACCGTCACTGATTATCGTACCGTTAATAATTATCAGTGACTATCACTGCTATCATCACTGGGTATGACTACCATCATCAATCACTAATACTCATATATCACCCTGATTATTTATCACAACTTATCATCACTGACTATCATTACTACCATCACTGATCGTCACAACTATCGTCACTGACTATAACTTACCATATAAACGATGTAAGGCGTGAGTATAGTGGCGACATAGCCGCTGATATGTATGAGAGCTATGCCTTGCGCCCTGACTACGGTCGGGAGTAGTTCAGCTGCGTACTGCATACCGATGTTGTAGGATATGTTGACGGCAAAGCGGCCGACTATGGCTAGAGAGGCTGAGGCGATTCCTGTGGGAAGAAAATAAGGAATACCTATAGATAAAAATATTAATAATATTCCACCTATCACACAACGCCATCTAGTCCCAAGCTAAGCCACAGAATATATAATAGTACCTAAAGGGCTAAGCAGAGCTTGTCTTATGGGTACTAGACAACTGATTAACATACTTATAAATGCATAAATATTATAGATAAATTACACCCAGACACAGAACAAAATAATGATCGTGCTCATCACACAAACAAACGTCCTGGGTGGGAATCCCATGACCTCCGCTATAGCAGTCAGGGTCAACACTAGACCAATAGGCCAGTCGATGAAATAAATTTTCCATATTTCCAGTTTTTAGAAAGTGTAAAATGTCATAAAAGTGTTGAAGCTTACCAATTGGTGCAGCGGTTGCTAGTAGACTGAATACGCCACTGAGGACCATGGTTAAGAATGCAAGCCAGCGTCGACCGAGACTGGGAACAAAATATGTATAAATATAAAATGAATATTATTTTATGATTTTTGGAACGCGCGTTGTGAAAGGGGGCTAGACGGAAAAAAAATCTTACGAAAAGTTGTCACGACACTTTTTGGAAAGAAGTTCCTTATCGCGCGTTGCGAAAGGGTGCTAGAGCTCAAAGAGTAGAGTGGAGTGGAGCGGAGCGGAGTGGAGTGGAGTGGAGTCGCGACGATTATTTTTGTTTTTTTTCGTGTTACTTATATCATACAAGATGAAGAAAAGGATGGCCCTGCAGTTGGCCCTAAACCAAGCAAATATTTATTTAACAACTCTTGCAAATGGAAGTCAGCCAATCTCGTGCCATCCCTTTTCTCTTAATTTTAATAATCGACGTTCGAAAGTGCCTCTTTGATGGTCTAATTGAAATAAATGATTTGACTTTGACTTTAATGAAAAAAAATTCATTGACGTGAAGCTTGTAGGTACATTAAATTTCTACTGAGAATTTTGAAAACTTTAAAATAAAGATATGAAAATTAGTGTCCGACCGAAACTGGTTTTCCAGCCGAAACCGAAACCGAAACCGAACTTTCGGCCTTGCTCTCAGTTTCGGCCGAAACCGAAACCGAAACCGAAACTTTTTAACACATTTAAAATTTCGATTGTTTTCTAATTTTTTTTTAAACATTTTTTAACACATAAGAAAAAGTCTATATACAGGATGACTGAAGACCGATTTTGACGAAAACTAAAACTGCATCATTAGATTTAAAAAAAAATCAAAAATCCTGGGAAGTATTCGAAACCGCAGATTTTGGAAAAAAAACCACAGCCTGTATTATTACACCATTCGATAGTGTTGCTAATAAGGATCAAATTCTGGAAAGTAATGATAATACGGAAAACTTATGGACATTTCTTTTTTCGTGGTAAAATCATCAAATGAGTTCTCCCACACTGGGCAGAGCGGGAGAGACTGTCACGACTCGTACTGACTAAAATCCACGATGTCCTTCAATAGCCCTTTACGTTCCGGGGTCACGGTAACTCGTTAGTCCCGCGACCCCGGCAGGCTTTGACCCCCAGGAGTGGCCCCGTTATAATGCTGACACTCTTTGAGGCTCGCGTGGAACACAACGTGCCGTAAAAAAAAACTTATGGTCATAGCTGATTTTTAAGAAATTGTAATTTTGCTATGTTCTTTAACTTCTACTGAGCCAAATTATAAAAAATCATCGTTTTCAATTTTTCACTGGATTTGTAGTCTCAACAATCACTCTATTCAGAAATACGAAATTACTGAGTTAAAAAAATAGCATTATTTCAAAGAAGAAACCGTTAATTTATGTTTCAAATACAGTCACTGCCTTGACCTCGCACGAAAATGCACGAACACTTCAGTTTCGGCAGGGCCGAAAGTTTCGGCTATATTTTGGCCGAAACCGAAACTAAGGCCGAAACTAGATTTTTTGGCCGAAACCGGCCGAAACCGGCCGAAACCGAAACCGAAACCGAAATTTCGGTCGGTCACTAATGAAAATGTGTCATTTTAAAGAAAAATAACTAAAATTAGCAAAATTGGAGCGTCCGTCTACCTTTGTCAATCAACAGACAAAGAGGCTATAACAGGAAACAGGACGCAAGTTACAGGAAGCCCCAGAACACAAATGTCACAAGCTAAAACCAGGATACAGGTAACAGGATAAAATGGGATACAGGTAACAGGCTACAACAGGATACCGGTAACAGGCTCAAAAACAGGTCTAGGTTATATAAAATAGGTAAAGGTTACAGGCTAAAATAAGATATATACAGGCTAAACAGGCAGAGGTTACAGGTTAAATCAGGATACTAACACATTAAAAATTGATAAAAGAAATACTCACACATCCAAAATCAAAATCAGCAGAACATCAGCGGGGAACTCAGTGAAGGTAGCGACAGTAAATGTCTTGAACATGTCCAGCCCCAACGAGCCGACGTTCCTGACGTGTCCGTCGAACACCATGGCTATGGACATCCAGATGACCACAAGCAGGATGCTGTGTCGGCGCAGGCGAGGAGTTCGAAGAAGGTCTAGGACGCTGTAGTTCTTAAATTCTTGTTCTCTACGGTGTATTTCTGTGGCTGTTTCCTGTGGGTGATATGGTTTTGTTAGTATGTGGGTCAGGTGGCCAGTTTAGGCTGTGGGAAAGAGATGGCGCTAGACGACTTGTATAGCTCTGTCTCTTTCCCACAGCCTAAACTGGATAGTTTTAAGAGCTCGTGGTAAGGCCCTAAGTCTGGATGTGGGTCTGGATGTTTGTATATATGTGTTTCTATGTTTGTAAACGCATCCACGACACACGAGAAATTCCTGGTGTTGGGGTAACGTTAAAAAAAAGTATAGTCGTCATCATCAGTTGGAAGACGTCCACTGCTGAACATAGGTCTCCACCATTATAAAGTCACACTTAATAACAATTTGCCCCTTGCATCCATCGATTGCCCGCGACTTTTACGATGTTGTCGGTCCACCTAGTGGGAGATCTACGCTGCGTCTTCTGGTCAAATGGAACTCTCAACTTAAAAGCTCTTTCTATGAAAATATGATCCATGAAAAAGGCAAATTATGAAATTAATTATTACTTACTCTAAATTCTTCAATGACTGCATCAGGAATCTTCATTTTGTTAATTCGTTCACATTTGTGCAAAATGTTGATCGCTTCGTCTATACGCCCTTGTGCTATTAGCCATCTGAAAATAAAACAAGATTGTTTTTTGAGTAATCATACTAAAAAAAACTGGCCTTTATAGCGTGTTGGACCAAACACAATGAAAGAACCAATGATAAAACAAATTTATCATAAAAACAAACTGAATATTGTAGTTGGAAAATGAGTAATCCCAAAAAAAGAAAAGCAGGTACGTTGACTTTTGCCTTTAAATTCAAACCACCATAATTGAAAAACTACTCGATCGATTTTTACCAAACTTTGTCCACAAATAGCTGTAACTATCCTCCAAATGCACACGGCATCATCTTCACCCCTGAAGACAAAAGAACCGAGCAGGACACTAAGTATCACTCACCTTGCACTTTCCGGCACCACAAAAGGAGTTAGAACAGCTAAAGACAGGGGTACGCTGATGATGAGGGTGTATATCTTCCAGTCAGCCACCCATAACGCTATCCACGGTAGAAGACAGGCAGCGAAGGTGAAGTAGACAGCTATCGACATATTGGCGACGAATGTACGCCATTTTAGGCCGACGTATTCGAGAACTGTAAGTAAGGGTGAAAGGTTAGTGGCGAAATAAAAAACATTTCTGGGGGAGTGATACAACGTATTAAAACCGCCGACTTCTCCTTCACTTGCTTCTTCCTTACTCGGGTGTTGTATCGGTCCCGACTTAAGAGTTGTCGGTCGTGGGTTCTAACCCCACCATTTTATCACCACTAAGGGGCTAACATGAGCTCTTCACGCGATTCAGTTTAGGTTGTGGGAAAGAGATGGCGCTAGACGACTTGTATAGCTCTGTCTCTTGCCCGCAGTCTAAACTGGATCGCGTTAAACCTCGTGGTAAGGCCCCTGCTCTCTAAATGGTGAAGAAAAACATCGTGAGGTAACCGGCATGTCCTAGAAGCAAAAATTCGAAGACATGTGACATCTGCCAACCCGCACTGGGTCCGCGTGGTGGATTATGGCCATCTCACAAGAGAGGAGGCCTGTGTCCCAGCAGTGGGAACATTATAGGCTGATGATGATGAAAGAAGAACAGAACAGCTGAAAGTGGAGTAGAATACGAACTTACCAACAATATACATGATGATAAAACAGTTGTCATAGGCCAGTCCGACGATGAAACGACAGACGCAGAACGACCAGAATGCGTTCGTGAACACAGAGCCGAGTCCTCCCACGAAACCAGCTAAATTCGCACCTGGAAGAAGATAACAAATAAAGATATTCTATTCTATACCTAACACAGTAAATGGTTAGGTCATGCTTGCCTCAGTTAGCACAGGAGATTTTTTTTTTTAATAAAAGGTTTGCGACTGCGAAGTCTGCCGCGACGTCTTCTGGCTGTGACGTAACAGTCAGAAGACGTTACTGTTTATACTTGTTTACTGGTGAACGATTTTTCAAAATCGGTTCATCAATTTCGTGTTACCTTGGCAACACGACTACTTTGACATTGTCTTTGATTTCGACTTGCACTTTGAGTTTCACTACAACTTTGACTTTGACTTTGTCTTCAACTTCAACTTTGATTTAAGTTTCGAATTCGACTACGATTTTGACTTCGAATTCGATTTCGATTTTGAGTTTAGCTTCGGAAAAATAGAAATACCCGTACTTTTAAGACACAAAGGAGTTATCGAAGGAGTTCTAGTTGAAAAGGAAGAAAAACACTTACCAATCAAAGCGGGAATCCTTCCATATTTATCAGCTACAAATCCGAATATAAATCCTCCAGCGATACCGCCGCAGAAGAACACGGCCTGAGCTGTTGCTGGGTAGTTGTCTCGCTCGCACACCCAGCCTTGCTGTAAGGATAGAAAGAGACGGTTATAGAGTTTCCTTTCGGGAAGCACGTAAAACCTTTGGCCTCGGCTGTCATTTGTAGATCTTTGACAGTCGTTACTATTAGTCAGAAGCTCTCAAAACCAGTCTTACCATAGGGTATTACCCAGGTACTGGGTTGTGGAGGTCCGATAGGCAGTCGCTCAATGTAAAATACTGATATTCAGCAGCATCTGGTTTGACTGGAAGCCGACCAGAAAATAGTTGGGTAAAGGTTTGGTAGATGACAATGATTATTTATTTAGTTACCTGTGAAGCAATACTTTCGTAGGGCACATCAGTGTAGTTAAACTCCCATCTCTCCACGCACTTCTTGACACTCCACTCAGGGTTTGGTTCCAGGGTTCCGTTCAGCATCACGGAGGTCCAGTTGACATCGTACACTGAGCATTTATCGTACTTGTTGTTCACCAAGGGGATTGAGAGGTGACGCCTGTGGAGAGGATAATAATTTCTCCACAGCCAAAGACATTAAACTATATACGAGCAATACACGGGACATGACGAAGAAAATTGTGATCCAAAACTTTTTACCAATAGGTGAAAAGTCGCTCAGTCTAGTAGTCGCGTTGCTATGCACCGCTAGATAGTGCTACTGACGCACGGCATCAACAATTTTGTATGACAATTTTCCCAATGCCCGCTCTATAGGTTCTTTCAAATCTCCTTGCCCACAGCTATAACCTTGTGGTCTTCAAGTCAAGAGTGAACAGGTTACTTCTAGACAAGCGTGCTTCATCGTCGACCACATCTTCGCTTACTATCAGGCGAGATAGTGGTCAAACGCGAACCTATCTTCATATACAACGTAGCGCAAAACCTCTCGTGGGGTAACTCAGCCCATGTTACTGAACAATGTTTCGAAGAATTTTGGAAATTCGCAAATTAAAAAAAGGTTTTTCATACTGATGGGCCTGATCAATTTCTCATTTTGAATGAAAAAGCAAATTATTTTACCAGAAGGCTTTGGCAGATTATAGACAGTTCTTTGAAGCGCACGTGAAATAAGACGCGCTGTCGACCCGAGCATGGACCATGCTCGGACGGCAAGTCATTACTCGACGTTCGATATTGTCAAATAGTCGATATTCTGACAACCAATCTTAAAACGGTTTTCGAGTTCGGGTCGACGGCGCGTTGTGTCCCCCACGCGCTTCAAAGAGCGTCAGCATAATGACGGTGCCCCCCTCTCAGAGGGCCAAAGCCTGCCGGGGTCGCGGGATTATTTCCTTAACGTACCCCGGAACATAAAAGGCTACTAAAAAATAAAATCTACGGTGTCCTTCACCGTAGATTTTATTTTTTATTTTCATTTGATGATTTTGCCACGTAAAAAAAAAATAAGCCTAGTTCTAATTAGTGCTGAATTGAAACTAGATATTTTACATAACCTTCGAAATTAATGAAGTAGATAGTTTTAATGAAACATGAAAAGGGTAGAGTGCTCTGGGCCAGTTTTCAGTAACAATCAGTATCTGTGAACCTAAAATAATAGACATTTAATTGAGTTTCCCACTGTTGTTATTGTACTACAGAGTTTTAATAGGGACGGCAACTGGGAAACTAATGGCGCTAGTATAGGTAGAACCAAGGAGGTTCAAATCTTATAGGTACTTCAAAATAGTACTACCTCATTGGTCGGATTAGGACTAAGCAATGGTGGCGCCAGCCTTGTGCTCAGGGTGGGGCAAAATTCTAGATATGAGCTCAGGGTGGGGCAAGATTTTTTTTTGTCTTCTGACGATTGTCGAGTGTGAGTTTTCTTACGGATATTAGGGTGCTTGTACACGGCGCATATAACCCGCTCAGATATCGGCTCTAGGTATTGTATTAGGTAAGTACCTAGATAATTTAATTTTGGTTAAAAGACACCTAACAAGTCGGTGTCAGGGTGGGGCAAGCACCCCACCCTGCCCCACCATGGCTACGCCCATGGGCGCCATCTATAATTAGCTTTGACCGACCTTCTCCATTTATATATTCAGCAGTAGAATAACTTTATCAGAAACATGGTCAAATTCACTTATCATCTTACATACATATATCAGGATTTTAGAAAGCAGTGGTAAGATGAGAAAAGCGTTGCTTAAGGTGGCAGTTGCATTGCATTATGTAAACCGCTTAGAAAATTAAGGCTGTATAGTTCTTAGAAGTCGATATCGGTATGGCATTACATCTAAGAAACATAATTTAATCTATACACTTATTTTGTAGAGACACGACATTTGCAGCTCGTCCCCACAGCAAAATATCATATGACATGTTGTGGAAGTATCCAAATTAGTTTATTAATGTTTATGGTTAGTTTCAGTTGGACGATAGGATAGTTTTGAACCCGTCATGTGGTCCTATTGTTAGTAAATTAAAGATTGTCAATTTATATACAACTGGCTTCTGCGTGCGACTTTGTGTTGAAGTTTCGTCCGTCTCGCTCGACCGCATCACAATTTTTGCCAACTCGCTAGACAAATTTGTGTAGCTCGGCTGATATACAGTCATGTTAAAAATATAACTTTAAAGCTTTACAACTTTTAAGAATAATGTAGCTTACTACCAAACAAAAAACCGGCCAAGTGCGAGTTGGACCCGCCCATGAAGTTTCAATTCTAAGTATGGGGGCAACCCCCAAATTTGTTTTATTTTTATTTTTGTGTGAAATTCCTAATGCGGTTCACTCAATACATCTACCTACCAAAACATGACGAATCTATAAGGGTTCCGTTTTTTGCCATTTGGCTACGGAACCCTAAAAATGGGATTTTTAATCCCAGAGATTACACTAAAACTATAAGGAAAAACTCACCTTTCCTCCACACTCAAATTCCCCAACTCCGGAACATAACACCAATGCTCCTCAGGAACTACTGTCATGAAAATCTGTCCGAAATAGACGAAGGCGAAGAAGAAAGAGTAGGGTATCATCAGCAGGAACAGGATCCGTTGGTACCAGCCGAAGTCGCCGAGGTATGGGAGAAGGTCGTCCAGGTCTTTGAGCTGATGTTTCTCTTCGGGAACGGCTGCTTCTACGCCGTTGGCTGTGAAAGAATTTGTGGGGTTAGAAATCTAAATTTTATACACTAGGCGTTATTTTTTTTTTATTGGGAAAAGCCCACCACAAAAAAAACTAATTGATGAACTATTTTTCAGTCAAATAGCCAATTATGATTACATTTCGGCAGAACATCTTGTGGAGATCCGGTTGGAAAGACCAAAAATAGAATTTATATAAACCGGCTATTTGAAATACCCAAGTCAAAGAATATGCTATAAATGCTAGATCTCGATATAAGAGGGTTCTTAAAGTAATTAGCCAGTAATGATTCGATTTGTGAAGAATATGTTGTCGAGATCCAGCTCGAAGGACCGTGAATAGAATCTATTTATAAGAAATATCCAAGTCAAAGAATATGCCTTGTAGTTTGCGATTTTCGGCGGTTTTTAATTGAATTAGCCATTTATGATTAGATTACTGCAGAATATCTTGTGGACATCCGGTTCGAAGGACCATAAATAGAATTTATTTAAAACGTGCTATTTGAAATGTCCAGTCAAAGAATATGCTATAAATGCTAGATCTCGATTTAAGAGGGTATAATTTTTCGTTTTTAGCAGAAAATCTTGTCGAGATCCAGCTCGAAGGACCATGAATAGAATCTATTTACAAAAGAAATGCAAATCAAAGAATATGAATTTAAATGCTTGTAGATCTCGATGAAAGATTCTTAAAGATAATTTATAGGAGCAGTGGTATCGGTCCCGACGTACGAGTTGTAATTCACCACTGCTCTCAAAACGGTGAAGGAAAACATCGCGGGAAAACCGACATGTCCTAGAACCAAAAATTCGAAGACATGTGACATCCCCCAATCCGCACTGGGCCTGCGTTGTGGATTATAAACCCACTCCCTCTCACAGAGAGGAGGCCTGTGTCCCAGCAGTGGGAACATCATAGGCTGATGATTATAATTAAAGATGGCTGGCAGTACTGTAAAGGTTTTACTCTGAGGTCTAACGTCTAACCTCAGATAGTTTTGTAAGCGCTGGCAGCATCCAGCCGCTCAATGGTTTTTGAATATTAAAAAATAAGGAGTAGAACTGTCTAGCACATTCTAGAAGGAACAAAAGATGTAAAAGTGCGCGTGTCAAAAATATAATATTTAATTCGCTATTAAAGTATTTTATTTATAACCGGTCCTCACAGTACTCACCTCCAGTCTTCATTTCCACAATGTCAGTCCTAGCAGGGTCCATGTCAGGGGCCCCCACTGTGAACACGCTCTTTTCATGTGATTCCATTCTCGAACAAGGTTTTAGCCTTAAAAGACACTTTTCTCGACGTGGTCTCTAACTTCTAAGACTTCAACTTGAGAGCGGTGGGCTGGGGACAAAGAGAATATATTTTAATATGCTTAATAATCTGAGAACTGCCTGCCTAGCTGCCTACCCTTTTCCCAACTATATTGTGGTCGGCTTCCAGTCGAACCAGATGCAGCTTAATATCAGTATTTTACATGGAGCGGCTGTCTATCGGATCTCCACAACCAGTAACTGGGTAATACGATAGCCCATAGTAAGACTGGTTGTCAGACTTTAGAGCTTCTGACTAACAGTAACGACTGTCAAAGATCTACAAATGACAGCCGGGACCAACGGCTTTACGTGCTCTCGGAGGCACGGAGGAAACTCGCTATGATAGATGGTCACCCATCCACAGACCAACCTCGGCAAGCGCGGCTTAACCTGGAAGATCGGCCTATACGGCAGTATTTATTTAGCCACGAGCTCCTCTCGACGAGCAACGTTTCGGGCAACAGCTAGTATAATTATTCATATTTATCTACGAAATATCTTATGTATGTTAGCTTTCAAAATCGGTCTAGAGCTACGTTGCAAGAGACAGACATGTCAAGCTTAAAACTGTTTTAAAGTCGGGAGTTAAAAGAAGGAAAAATGATTTAATAACTTACATGATTATTTATTCAGTTGCCAAAAAAACAAAGTTTAATTACTAAAACGTAATTATTAAAATTATCTAAATAGGAATTTCAAACCAATCGAATGAAACTTTGAGATCTAAATGATATCAAACTTCTAAATGTATAGGTTTATATTCAAAAAAAGTGTTACATATCTTATATAGGCTTAGTTCAGCGATTATAAGTGTCTAATTTATTATTTGTTTTACATTTAAACGATATTTCTGTCTTTTGTTGGGAAGCAGAATTCTTTAAAAAAAATTTAGGGATCCGTGAGAAAAATAACTGCCCAAAATCGTGTTTTATAGATAAATATCTGGTTGACCGAGCTTCGCTCGGTTTTTAAAGTGTCTATATCTTGGGAACCGAGCTTTTCTCGAACTCGGGACCTGATAAATCGATTCCTTAAGCCGAAAAACCCCTAATCTGTAACTTTCATGAAAATCCATGGAGCCGTTTCCGAGATAAGTAAATAAACTTACAAGAATTGCTCGTTTAAAGATAATATCATAAAAGTACCACTCCGACCGCAACTTCGTACGTGAATTTCAAACTTATCGCTGTGAATATTTCTCTATCGAATACTTGGGTTGCGAACTATTTTAGAAAGACACCGTGGTTCTGCAACGCAACTACAACTGAAAAAATAGGTTGTTTTTTGAGCAAATCAAGTTTCTTCACTCCATCTAGTGCGGAATGAAACATTTGAGGATTTTCGAAAGAAAAAATTATAGGTAAAAAAACAAAAAAGTTTATGGAAATGTGTTCTATTACCGAAACAGAACCACAGGAAAAAATATCCACACCGAGCACTACTTTTTAATGTTTTTATTGTGGTAAAAATCATCAAATGAGTCCTCTCACCCAGGGCAGCGCGGGATGGGCCTGTCATACTCGTACTGACTAAACTCCACGGTGTCCTTCAATAGCCCATTACGTTCCAGAGTCACGATAATTCGGTAAGTCCCGTTACCCGGGGCCCCGTCATTATGCTGACACTCATTGAGGCGCGCGTGGAACACAACGCGCCGTCGACCCGGGCATGGTCCATGGTCGAACAGCGAGTCGTCCATTATTCGCCGCCCGCATGGCCCACAAAGCAAAACAAAAAAAAATCCTGTATGTATGTAGGTACGGAACCAAAATTACTTACACACATTAAAAATGCTACTTCATCATTTAAATAGAACAAATACTACTCTTGCGTTAATATCTTAATACCAGTTAACATTCTTATCAGTGCTATAACCAGTTATCACCAGTTGACGTACATAGTTCAGCAAATATCGTAAATTGTCTAGTCAAACATACTTGAAATTACACTTCTTACATAATTACATAAGTACTCCCAAAGACATTAAACTATACGAGCAATAGACGGGACATCACGAAGAGATTTGTGATACAAAACTTTTTAATAATAGGTAAAAAATCCCTCAGTCTAGTAGTCGTGTTGCTAAGCAACGCTAGATAGTGCTACTGACGCAAGGCATCAACAATTTTGTATGACAATTTACCCAATGCCCGCTCTATAGGTTCTTTTAAATCTCTTTGCATACTCCCTAGCCTTTTCCCAACTATATTGGGGTCGGCTTCCAGTCGAACCAGATGCAGCTGAATATCAGTATTTTACTTGGAGCGACTGCCTATCGGACCTCCACAACCCAGTAACTGGGTAATACGATAACCCATAGTAAGACTGCGGTTGTCAGACTTTAGAGCTTCCAACTAATAGTAACGACTGTCAAAGATCTACAAATGACAGCCGGGACCAACGGATTTAGGTGCGTGTTTTCCGAGGCACGGAGGAAACTTGCTATGATAGTTGGTGACCACAGACCAACCTCGGCAAGCGCGGCTTAACCCGGAAAATCAGCCTGTGCGGCTGTAATTATTAAGCCACGAGCTTCTCAATATACTATATCTATATGTGTATATAGAAAAATCAATGCCACTTTTCGTTGTAATTTTATAATTCAAGAACGGGCTCACCTATCCAAACCAAAAATGTTTGGCTTTGTTTGGACTATTTAGTAGACGGTTTACGTGAATTTTGCTAAAAATTGGTCGAGCGGTTCTTCATTTAGGTATCACATTTTTTCTAACAAATGAATTCAATAAACGGCAGATTATTTTGTTATGGTAGCGTCCACAGGTCCGCATCGTACGTATCGGACGCATCGCATCAAAAGGATTTCTGTGTCGGCAGCGATCGGATTGCCAACGCGAGTATCAGCAGTCGGATTGCCGATGCCACCTTCATCGCTTCCACTGATCGGCATTCCGTATGACGTCATCGGTACGCATCGCATTAAGGCATTGCTGATGAGCCGTCCGTACGATGCGGATCAGTGGACGCAGTTGTATGAGTTTTCATACTAGGCAAACTAAAATCCGTTACGTGCGATACGTCCGATACGTGCGATGCCGACCTGTGGACGCAGACCTTTAATGGGGATTTTGCTGTCAAAGTAGCGAAGCACGTATCGGGCCGCTCGTATTATTTAAAATTGGTGACGCAAATATTCTTACAGTACTATGTCAAGCTTGAATAGGTATTCAATTGTTTTCATTTGATAGTCAATTGATCACGTGTAGTAGTTCCGATTTATCATGATATGTTTGAATTTATCAATCTGTGTTTTCCTACTTCCTTACAGCTGTCTTTTTACGTGGTAACATCATCAGCAGCAGTGGTGGCCCAGTGGTTTCGGTCCCGACTTACGAGCTGTACTTGTAGGTCGTGGGTTCGAACCCCGCCAGGCGCATTACTTTGTGTAATTTATTTGATGACCACTGCTCTGAAAACGGTGAAGGAAAACATCGTGAAGAAACCGGCATGTCCTAGAACCAAAAATTCGAAGACATGTGACATTCACCAATCCGCACTGGGCCCGCGTGGTGGATTATGGCCCACTCCCTCTCACAGAGAGGAGGCCTGTGTCCCAGTAGTTGGAACATTAATAGGCTGATGATGATGAAAATCATCAAATGAGTCCTCTCGCAAGACAGGAGGGACTGATAGACCTGTTCTGGCTAATATCCACGTGTCCATCAATAGCCCTTTACGTTCCGGGGTTCCCTTTACGTTTAGGTTACCTGATGAGTCCCGCGAACCCGGCAAACTTGGACCATCTAAGGGGGTGTCATTTTGCTGACAGCTCTTGACGGCTATGGTTCATGGTCATGGTACGAAATCGTCCAAAAGTCGTTTAGACATAAAACAAATACTAAAAAATATAAATAAATACCTACACTTTGACTTGAGAACCCGGTTTCCTTTTTCGACGATATATTACAAAATGGCTGCTCAAGTTTCAATTTAGAACACAATTTAAATCACTATTACTTCAAAATTCGATTCACGAATTTTTCTTCTTTGCTGTTTATAAAGGTGTCTCCAGACAGACAAACAACGCGACGATTTCTTACCACCTGCGTAAGGTCAACTGAACGAAACGTGCGTATCACGTTTCCAGACGAATTGTATTGCGTACGCATGCGTGGAATGTTTAAATTTAGAACGCGCTATTTTTGATGGGTTCGTTAGCAACAGATGATTGACCTTGACCTTGGAACGTCAGATTGATTCGTACGTCGCGTCGTTTGGAATTATTGTTGTTTCAGTTTTATACTGTTTGAAAACACCTTTTTCTGAACGTTTACTAGTGAGTCAGAAAACGTCGGATTTTGGTTTCAGTAAATTTAATATGATTCAATACGGAATGTTTAGCTCATAATAATAATTATGTACAGAAAAGTTCACCTATTTAAAAAGTATGACTTCGATTTTTTTAAGAAAACCAAATTATTATTGGCAAAAAAATCTTTTAAAAGAGCGTGTGGCCACAGTTTACGTTTGTCTATTTTTTGATGTTTATAATTTGAGAGTGTTGTCCATGAAAATGAGTGAAATAAGCCAATTTTTTTTAATGTCATTCGCTTCTGTTTCTTTTATGGATCATTTAATTTTCAATACATCGGAAGAAAAAATCAAACATCAAAATGGCGATTAAAGACCATGTCTGGGTTGGCTGGCGCGTCGTTTTTCAAGAGTAGAATTATCAGCAATCTGCCGAGGGCACATAGGGATCCAAGCGTCTGCTAGAGTTGTGGGACTGGCTAAAATAAATCCGCGACTATGGAACTTAAAGGGCAAGTGAAGGAACACGGTTGACTTAAGTCATGCGACCATGCGGTTAAACCTAGGTGTATCCTACTTATCTTCGGTTAGAACTAGGTTTAGCCGATTAGAACTAGGTCTAACCTGCGGGGCTTGCTGACCACAATTCGGACAATTTAGGTTTTTTTTTTTTAAGCGTGGTAAAATCATCAAATGGTTCCTCCAACCCCGGGCAGGGCGGGAGGGACTGTCAGACTGACTAAAATCCGCGGTGTCCTTCAATAACCTGTTATGTTCCGGAGTCACGGTAAGGGAATAATCCCGCGACCCCGGCGGATAATTTAGGTTAGAGAAACTCTTAGGTATACTCGTACATTATTACCCGTCCACGTCTTACGTCTTTTCGATGTGGCCCGCGCCCCGTCTCTTCTATGTGTTTTAACGTCGCGACTCACGCACGACCATGTCTCCGCCCCGTCTGCGTCTTACGTCTTTTCGGGTGCGGGGCAGTGGTCCAACTGCTCTGTCCAACTAGTTGGACCATGACCCTTCACTAGGGGCAGTTGTCCAACTTTTAAAATAGTTGGACCACGGCACCTGTTGAGAGTTCCGTGGTCCAATTAATTAAAAAAAAAAATTTGCCCACCCTAAAAAAAAATTTGTCCAACTATTTTAAAAGTTGGACAACTGCCCCTAGTGAAGGGTCATGGTCCAACTAGTTGGACAGAGCAGTTGGACCACTGCCCCGCACCCGTCTTTTCTATGGCCCGCGCCTTAAAATTCCTATTAACTTAATGAATAAATCACCATGTTTTGTACTTTTGTCAAATAGTTAATGAAGCAGGGCGGATCGTCTATTTTATGAGGTAAGGTGGGGTCTCATAATCTCTTGGGTGCGTCCGTTCCTTCGTAGAATTATATCGATTAGTTTTATTTAGGCGTGATCTTTTACGAGGTCAAGGAAGATCTTATTTAGTGACAAGAAGAGAACCACTTTTCAATTTCTTTTACTACATTTTATACATCGCCATGCCTAGGAAGTAAGCACGCTAGAAATCTTTCTATCTATTTTTCTGTGGCAAAAACTGTCTACGGTGTCATGCTATGCGTGCTGGCAGTTTTTAGAACTACAAAAATAGTTTTTACTAAGGTATAGCCAGGGCCCCCGCAAGGGCTACTGGTGCCTGTGTGCAAAAAAGGATGAATTATCTTTTTTTTATGGTAGGCAGGTCAGTGGTGTATTCTATTTTAAAATTCAGAGCCCCTGGGCTGTAAAGCTTGCAGCCTCGGAACTTAAACACAAAAGAATTGCCATACCATCTTAGAAAAGATAAACTTATTTTTTTTTTAATTTTGTAGAATACAGCAAGTATAACTAATATATAAAAAGCATTTGTTATTGAAAAATTAGCTATCAAAAGAGAGGTCAAGAAAAGCGAATGTCAACCTTATTTGAAGAGCGAGCGAAGCGAGCGCGAAATTTTTTCGGTTTTTGGAATAGGAAAAGGTAATTCTTCATAGAAGAGCGAAAGCAGCTCTAAAAGTAAAACGTTTCCGGACTTCAAGTTTTAATCTGAAAATCAGATCATGTATTTGAAGTCTTTAGTATTTAAACCTAATCTAAATATATAAAACTCAAAGGTGACTGACTGACATAGTGATCTATCAACGCACAGCCCAAGCTACTGGACGGATCGGGCTGAAATTTGGCATGTGGGTAGATGTTATAACGTAGGCATCCGCTAAGAAAGGATTTTGATAAATTCGACCCCTAAGGGGATGAAATAGGGGATGAAAGTTTGTATGAAACTTCGTCAATTTTAAACCGATCGGGCTGAAACTTTGCATGCATAAAGCTACTATGACGTAGGCATTCCTTAAGAAAGAATTTTGATAAATTCCACCCCTAAGGGGATGAAATAGGGGATGAAAGTTTGTATGAAACTTCGTCAATTTTAAACCGATCGGGCTGAAACTTTGCATGCATAAAGCTACTATGACGTAGGCATCCCTTAAGAAAGGATTTTGATAAATTCCACCCCTAAAGGGATGAAATAGGGGATGAAAGTTTGTATGAAACTTCGTCAATTTTAAACCGATCGGGCTGAAACTTTGCATGCATAAAGCTACTATGACGTAGGCATCCTTTAAGAAAGGATTTTGATAAATTCCACCCCTAAGGAGATAAAAGAGGGGATGAAAGTTTATAAGTCTTCTTTGATTTTCGACTGATTGACCTGAAATCAAAGATTGGAAGACGTCCGCTTAAATAGGATTTTGATGAATTCAACCCCCATGGCGATATAATAAGGGATGATGGAGGATGTAAATGTATTAGTTAGAACCTATCAGTACCTAATGGAACGAATCAATTAAGACGAATGTTAAACCGCACTGCAATAAAATCATAACATTGCAATAAAATAGTTCATTGATTGTCGATAGATGGTGCTTTCACTGGACGGATCGGGCTGAAATTTGGCATGCAGGTAGATGTTATATGACGTAGGCATCCGCTAAGAAAGGATTTTGATCCATTCTACCCCCAAGGGGATAAAATAGGGGATGGAAGTTTGTATGACACTTTGTCAATTTAAAAGAAAATACATTGTTAAGTTCCGACATCCACGCGAACGAAGTCGCGGGCACAGCTAGTCCTATTATATACAACTCCTATTTCAAAATTATTTTTGATATCTATTTTTAATTTTTTTTTGGACCCTTGGCTTTGGCGTCTTTAGAGGATGGCGCCCGTGTGCATTGCACACTTTGCACATATGGATGCGGGGGCCCTGGGTGCCTATTTCCAAAACCTATACCATTTCAGTCACGAGTCAGACTATAATCGATGAGCTTTTGTTTGTGCATATTTCTCAACAAAACCTAAAAAACCTAAAAAGATTTTGTCCGTGCATTTTCTTTGAAAATATCAAAACAAAAGCTAATCTATTTGAGTCACGTTTTTTTACTGAGATAGATTAGGTATTGTTGAGAAATATGCACAAACAAAAGCTCACCGATTAGAGTCCGACTCGTGACTGAAATAGTATAGCCTTTGGAAATACGCGCCCTGGGTATAGTGGTGAGAATGGAGAATCCCATACGAAGTATGTACCTAAGTGTATATTTGATTAATTTATAGGTCGTTAGGTATCTAAGCAAAAACATAGCCATAAATGCTGGAAGATTTATTATCAGATTAAAATTATAATGCTAAAATAATAAGTCTGTGAGATGTCTTTCAACTCTTATCTTTATGATGGTAAAATAAACAGCATTCTGCTTGAAGCTAGTAGGTATATAAAAAGTTGCCTGCTATATTTTATTCTATTCACCTGCGTAATACTATAACTATATGGAAGAAATAGTGGCTAAATAATTACAGCCGGCGCACAGGCCGATCTTTCGGTTTAAGCCGCGCTTGCCGATGTTGGTCTGTGGATGAGCGACCATCTGTCATAGCGAGTTTCCTCCGTGCCTCGGAAAGCACGTAAAGCCGTTGGTCCCGGCTGTCATTTGTAGATCTTTGACAGTTGTTACTATTAGTCAGAAGCTCTAAAAGTCTGACATTGGGCGTTTTTCCATTAGACGGCACGGCACCGGCATGGCCGTGCACCGACACCGGCTCCGGGGCTTCGTTTTTCCACTGCACCGGTTCCTAACCGGCCCGGCAACGGCACGGCACCGGCATGGCCCTGCACCGGCACCGGCGCCGGGGTATCGTTTTTCCACTGCGCCGGTTCCTACACCGGCGCCGGTTCCTCAGCATGGTTTTATTTCTTACTAGCTGTGCCCGCGACTTCGTTCGCGCGGATGTCGGAATTTAACAATGTATTTTTTAGTGCGAAGCGCCTAATTCTCGCCACGTTTTTCAATATATTTGAATAACAATTCAAGAATATTTGATGTGTTTGATCGCCGTCTGTTGTTCAAAGGCAGTACCATTCAATTGCTACTGGATTAGAGTAATGAATGAAAAATGAATTAATGAAATAAAAAAATATTATGTTGATATAAATTATAAATAAAAATGTTATGTTTCATTTATGTAATTCATTGAATGACACACAAGAACATATATTTCTTCTAAAAAACAAAATAACATGATCATTAGACTTTCAAAAGTAAAGAGGCTAAATTAACCTTATTACGAGCCACAAACCGAGTCTCACGCCCTCCGCCCCGCGTCCTCCTACACGCCTGCGCACTCACACACGCACACGGCTACAATTCATACACACATTATGCACATTTGCCGGCCGGCACCGACTGGGAAGCTTGCTACCCCGGCGACGGCGACGGCGCCGGCAGGACTCAACGCCGGGCCGACGCCGGCGCCGGTAAGTGGAAAAGCGAGCCATACATTTTCATATATTCTTGCTTCCCCGGCACCGGCGCCGGTGCCGGCGCCGGCTAATTGCAAAACGCCAGGCCAGCACCGACTAGGAAGCTTATTACCCCGGCGCCGGCGACGGCTCCGGCAGGACTCATCGCCGGGCCGGCGCCGGGCCGGCGCCGGCGCCGGTAAGTGGAAAAGCGAGCCATACATTTTCATATATTCTTGCTTGGCGACGGCGCCGGCGCCGTGCCGGTGCCGGTGCCGGGCCGGCTAATGGAAAAACGGCCATTCAGTCTTGCCCTGGGGTATCGTTTAGTCAGTTACTGTGTTGTGAAGGTCCGATAGTCAGTCGCTTCATGTAAAATTCCGATATTCAGGAAAATTATGAGTCGTACGTACTCTAAATTACTAAACAGTTACATTGAAGTCACAGGCAGAACAAACAAATTATGACTTAATAATATGTCTATATTTGACGTGCCAACTCTAATGCGAATGGAAACAGCAAACAAAGTTATTTGAACAAGTCGTCAATGGACTATTATATTATGTCTGTATTGTCACCTATTTGTTGTTTATATATTTACGGTAATTTCCTGTTGAAGGACAAAGGGTTCTTTAGATCATTATTACTAGTTTGTACCTTGAGGTATCGCTTGCGTGGAGGTCTTGAATTATTCCGTGGTTTCACCCACTTGGCACATAATGGTTGTAGCGTATGTTATATATGCCGTGAGACACACAAAAATTATTATTTTATTTTTTTCTTGTGTTAGATATAGGTTTCTTCTTTTTTATTTTTCTGTGTTTATTTTTATTTTAAATGTGTGTGTCCATCGTGGTCCCTTTGCGCAAAATAAATGTTTTTCTTTCTTTTCTTCTTTCTATGTTATGATAGGTCAAAATTGACTATCCAACACAAAATTATGACTAACTGGTTGACTGACTCATCAATCAACGCACAGCTGAAACCGCTGGAACTTGAAGCATAACGTTCCAGTATTATTTGCCTGCCTTTTCCCAACTATATTGTGGTCGGCTTCCAGTCGAACCAGGTGCAGCTGAATATCAGTATTTTACATGGAGCGACTGACTATCAGACCTCCATAACTCAGTAACTGTATAATACGATACCCCATGGTAAGTCTGGTTGTCAGACTTTTAAAGCTTCTGTGTCACAGTAATGACATCAAATATCTACGAAACAAATTCATTTACGTGCTTTCCGAGACACGGAGGGAACTCGCTGTGACAGAATGGTCACCCATCCACAGACCAACCTCGGCAAGCGCAAAGATTTAACGGGGGCACGGGGCTCCCATAACAAACCTGTTTTTTGTGTGCCGTTTATAGATAAATAATGGCATGCTACCTAACTCTTCGCGCGCCAGTCCGACTCGCGCTTTGCCGGTTTGTTTTATTCGTCATCAACATCAGCCTAAAATGTTACCACTGCTTGAACACAGGCCTCCTCTCTGTGGCAGGGAGGGGGCCATAATCCACCACGCGGGCCCAGTGCGGATTGGTAGATTTCACATGTCTTCGAATTTTTGGTTCTAGGACATGCCGGTTTCCTCACGATGTTTTCCTTCACCGTTTTGAGAGCAATCGTTATGAAATAATTAACACAAAGTAAAGCGCCTGGCGGGGTTCGATCGAACCCCGACCTATAATAAGTCGAAATTCGGTATTACGGAGAATCATTTCAAGACCAGTGTTAGTTGGCTTAAATTAAAATTATTGATGATAACCTATAACCCATTAGATTTATTGTATCGGGACGTCTGTTCATGAAGTTTTTTCGTGTTCTTTACATCGAAGATCGTGGTAAATCTTATAGGCGTACAGATTGAGCCGCGATTGCCGAGATTAGTCTATGGATGGGTGATCAATTGACTATCTATCATGGTTAGTTTCTTCCATCATCAGTAGAAAGATAAACATCTGTTCAACGCTCGTCTAAAAAAACTGTCAACGTCAAAATAACATTTCACGTTTCTTCACGAATCTTTTGTAAAAAAAGTGCTGCTCTAAGAGCGTATATTCCGAAAGTTGGCAACGTCGCAAATGGTTGTCAAATATTAACGAGTTTTAATTAATTTAGCATTGTTACTGTATGAAAATTAGAAATATGGCTCTGTAGTGCACTAAAAAATTGATAAGGGAATGCAATAATTAATATCGTAACACCAAATATATATAATTTTAGATGTAAAAAAAGCATTTGGAAGCTTTCCAAATGGCTTTTAAACACCTGAAACGGGTACAAAATGAAATTCAGTGTTTTAATCCCATATAATTATTTTAGTACACTACAGAGCGATATTTCTTGTTTTCATACAGAAAATTCGCCAAATTAACTAAAACTTGTGTATACTTGACAGCTTTTTGCGACGTTGCCAACCCTCAGAATAATGCGGCCTTAAGACTAAGGGCTGATTTTTCAATTTTCAGATAAAATTTATCTGAGGAATTAAATTAAAACAACGGTTTGACATATTTTCCATGGATTTATAAGCTGTCAAACCGCCATTATTATTCCTCAAAAAAAAGTTATCTGACTATTGAAAAATCAGCCCTTAGTCAGGCAATTTTTTCTCTCCGTAAGAACTACCTCGTAGTTCAAGGAATATAATAAAAAAGAATTATCCGAATCGGTCTAGCCGTTTTCAGGATTTTTTATTTTTATGTTATAATGACCTCAGTGTTATCATTACGCCATGCCAGAAACAATACAAAAAAAAAAAAAACTCAGTGATAGCAAACCTAAAAAAAAAAAAAATGACTCACCAACTTTTTTTCCGTTGTTCCCGCCAAAGACGCTATGGCACAGATTAAAAATATAACACGGAAATAATCAAGATGGCGCGTGGAAACGTGCAAAGGCGATGGCGCGAACTGCCTGAATGAAACTATTTCGAGAACGTTTAGCGATAAATTAATTGTTTCTGACTAGTCAGCTAGTTTGTATAAGTAAATATAGGATTTTACTAGTTATGTGTATGGTTGTTGTTAATTATTGCGTTTTTCAGGGTTCCGTACCCAAATGGCAAAAAACGGAACCTTTATAGATTCGTCATGTCTGTCTGTCCGTCCGTACGTCACAGCCAATTTATTTCGAAAGTTTAATAGCTATCCTGTTGAAACTTAGTAGGTATTGAGTAAACCGCATAAGGATTTTCACACAAAAAAAAAAACAAGTTAGAACTGAAAACAAAAAAAAAAAAAACACCAAACCCATACGTGTGAGGCATATTATTATGTAAAGGTATTTAAAAATGATATCGAGGTTACTAATACATATATTTTTTTTCTAAACTGAACGGTTTGCGAGAGAAACTCTTCCAAAGTGGTAAAATGTGTGCCCCCCCTGTAACTTCTAAAATAAGAGAATGATAAAACTAAAAAATATATATGATGTACATTACCATGCAAAACTTCAGTTGAAAATTGGTTTGAACGAGATCCCAATGACTCGATTTTTTTTTAATACGTCATAAATCGTAAACCGCAATTTACCATTCAGAGTTACTGTTAACCAACTACAAGAACTTTTATCTACTTATTTGCTGCTACGGAAACCTTTATGGGCGAGTCCGACTCGCACTTGGCCGGTTTTTAAAACAAGTGTTCAACAGGGTGTTAAACTTTTTTGTAATAAAACGCTACTCTTCTGGGTAGCTTGATAAAACCCTGATCATAATGTTGATGTCATATTATTATAATCACATCCGAAAAAATGAAAAAATTTTGAAAAAAAAAAAGGAACCGACTTCAAAACCAAACACAAAAATACTAAAAAATAATTTTTCTTTCGGAAGTCGGTGGCTTTGATTTTTTCAATTTAAATGACATGGCCACCGACTTCCGATTTTTGAAGTCGGCGGACATACATACATACAGGTCGAAATGAGAACCTACTTTTTTTTGAAGTCGGTTTAAAATACTTCTTTGATGATTCTATGCATTGATATCAATTGAACTGTTTGGTAATTTAAATTAGTTCCTTGTTGAGTCACAAACTGTTCCAATGGGGTCGCGGGGCTTGGGGAACCGTGACCCTGGAACGTGAAGGGCTATTGAACGATCATTGTGGATTTTAGTCAGTACGAGACTTACAATCTTCTCGGGTAATACGAACCGTATTGGGTAATACAATACCCACTGCACAGTACAAAACCCGCTAAGTAATAAGTACAAAACCCACTCGGTATTATGACACTTAGGGCGACTTTCACCAAAAGTTAAACATGTTTAAAATTTTATTAAATGTCATAATTCTATTGAATTTTGACACTAAATAAAATTTTATGTAAGGTAGGTAAATAAGTAGGTATGTGGTTGACCGAGCTTCGCTCGGTTTTTGAAATGTCTATATCTTGGGAACCGAGCCTTTCTCGAACCTGGGACCTTGATAAATCGATTCCTTGAGCCGAAAAACCCCTAATCTGTAACTTTCATGAAAATCCTTGGAGCCGTTTCCGAGATCCTGATTATACTTATACATATAAATAAATATACAAGAATTGCTCGTTTAAAGATATTAGATACGGTACCCTCAGGGTAATACGAGCCCCATTGGGTAATACGAGACCCATTGGGTTATACGAAATCTACGGGAAAATACAAAAAAGAAGCTCTACAATTGCTCGTATACAGTTTAATGTTTCTCTACAATTATAGTGCATGAAAACAAAATGTCAGAAAAACTATGTCAATCCACAGATTCTTAATTATTTTGACCTCTACACTTGATCATAAGATACTAAATATATCTCATAGATAAACCAGAGTCATGCAATGTCTGTTGCACGCTATTTCATGGTTGCTAAGGGATACACAAATCAAGAAACTTTAATAGAATAAGTAGCTTAGTATCAGTGACTTGGACCTTATGAACTTCATAACCTGGTAACTGGGTAATACAATACCCATTGCACAATACAAAACCCTGTAGGTAATAAGTACAAAACCCACTCGGTATTATGACACTTAATGGGTAATACGGTACCTTCCGGGTAATACGAACCCTATTGGGTAATAAAATACCCACTGGACATGGACAGTACAAAACCCGCTAGGCAATACAAAACACACTTGGTATTATGCCACTTAGGGCGACTTTCACCAAAAGTTAAACATGTTTAAAATTTTATTTAGTGTCAATTATGTGTCAAATTCTATTGAATTTTCAAAATTCTATATGGGTAATTCGTTACCCTCCGGTTAATACGAACCCCATTGGGTAATACAATACAAGACCCACTGGTTAAGCTACGAAAACAAAAAAAAGAAGCTCTACAATGAATTTTTTATTTACATACATTAATTACACATATATATACAACTATAACAAAATTATTATATAAAAAATACCTATATATACATACTATATATAAAAACTTAAATTAAGAGTAAAATATTTACAGAAATAACTAAACAAAAACTAAAATTTAAAGGGCGTCAAAAAATTCATCCACATCGCTGTCAATGGGGAAAGTGCCCAGAACGCTGGCAGCATTACCCCGTTGGATGGCAATGCTGATCCTTTGCCCAAGAAATATGCCAGCCCTCTGGTCACGCGAGGCGTCGACTATACGCTTGGCGATGTCTTTGAAAACTCGATGAGCACTCGGACCCCATGGCCCTAGTGTTTCAACCCCAAACGGCTCAAATACATAGCTAGTAGTCAAGCCATTGTATTTGCGCCGTTTGAGGTTTTCGGCACTTGCAGCAGCCGCACCAGCACAGCATGCAGTACCAGGAAGATGGGATGTCGCAAGGGTGTCGACTAGTGATGTGCCTGATGGCAATATTCCCACTGCCGGCAATATTCCCAATATTGCCACTGCCGGTAAAATACCAAAATTGCCGGCAACTTTGGCAATATTGCCAATGTTGCCAGTCAAATAACACCAGTATATTTTATTATTTACTGCAGGTACAGTTTATATAACTGTAGATAATGCGTTGCGGCATCAAGTCCGCCTTATAAAACTACTAAGTTGTTACTCTAAACGGTGATTTACTAATTATGTAAGAATTACCGAAACAAGTGTATTAAAATAATGTTATTTTTGTTGATTATTTGTAGTTTTGATATAGATTTAGACTTTTTTATTTCCATATTGTATAGGTTCTTATTCTCGTTGTTTTTGTTATGTGATTTTACATGAAAAACTAGTAGCCCACTCAACGAACAGTTATAGAGGGAAATTGTTAAAACACGATTTTGGACTACGTTACTTTGTTTGAGCTAGTTAGGAGGTGAATATAATTATCAAAAGTCGCCGCCACTAGCCCTTGAGCTGTGGGGTAGGGGGGTTTAAAGGTTCCATTTTTTGGTTTTTCGCTTACATCTTGGACTTGGACCGGAGGGCTTTTGATATGTACACCTCTAACTAGTCCAAACAAAAACCAAAGTTACGTAGTAAAAAATGAGTTCCTAGAATTACCCTCTATGCTTTGAGCATTCCTTGACTAGATTAAACTTCAAAATAAAAGAAATTATTCGAATTTATGCCTTTTTGTTCAATATTTATTAAATATACAATGATCGTCATCGTCTTATCTTAAAATGTATGTGTATTTTCTTAGATTGACTGACGTGTGCGGCAACAATGGGCAATATTGCCGGTAAAATACCGGGAATATTGCCAAAAATTGCCGGCAATTTTGGCAATTTTTCCCAAAACAATGTTTTTTTTGTATATAATGTAGGTCATGGTCCGTAAATGCTAATTTTAAGTGTGTTAAATAGTTTTCCTACTCACTTTGACTTAAAATTAAGCAATATTCCCAAATATTTCCACTCGCGGCAATATTGCCGGCAATATTTCCACCTATATTCCCACCTTGGGCAATATTCCCGGCAACGGCACATCTCTAGTGTCGACACAGGTTGCATCCCACACCAAAGGTCTACCCAACTTCCATGGCATTATAGTCATCCCATCTGGTCTCTTCCCATAGGAAGAGACGAGATGGGATACAATAATCCCATACAATTGCTCGTATAAAGTTTAATGTTTCTCTACAATTATAGTGCATGAAAAAAAAATGTCAGAAAAACTATGTCAATCCGCAGATTCTTATTTATTTTGACCTCTTCACTTGATCATATAAGATACTAAATATATCTCATAGATAAACCAGAGTCATGCAATGTTTGTTGCACGCTATTTCATGGTTGCTAAGGGACGGAATCATGGACAAGTGTCTTAATTAATGTTGTTGTTCCATTGATTCGCGTGTTATATAGAGTAAGACTTGATCGTGTGCGCAGATAGGTCTGTATGTTTGTTTATGCTCCTGGGACATGTGTAATTAGGTATAATAATAATAATAATATCCCACAACTATCACACAACGGCATCTAGTTCCAAGCTAAGCAGAGCTTGTGTTATGGGTACAGACAACTGATAAACATACTTATATATTTGTAAATACATAAATATTATAGATAAATTACACACAGACAGAGAACCAATGATCGTGGTCATCACACAAACATTTGTCCTGGGTGGGAATCGAACCCACGACCTCCGGCATAGCAGTCAGGGTCACTAACCACTAGACCAACAGGCCAGTCAAAATGGAACAAAAACACAAAACGATGTCGACCCGGGCATCGTCCATGGTTGGACAGCGAGTCGCCCATTACTCGCCGCCTGCATGCCCGCGCCTATCGGCGATCGGTGGTCGGAGATCGTCTGCCGCCATTACTAGGCTGCATTTCTTTATTTTTTCACTTAAAAAAATTACATGAACTATGTCGTTATAAATTAAAGCAAAGATAAATAATTGAAAGTCAGTGCTTAGCGAAGTTCTAAGCATCAATTTTGTATTAATAGTACTTTATTAGTATTATACTTTTTTTTCCAATCGAGTTGTTTATTTCAACTAGGCCAATAACAGGCACTTTTGAAATGTCGTCAAAAGACATAAAATAAAACTAGTACAAAAATAGTTATGGTGCTACAGTCTCATTCACAAAACATAAAAACTGTGAAAGTACCGTAGGTGCTCATTCCAAAGCATAGATCTCTATGGAGAAGAATGAGCAAGAAACTCCATGGACACTCTTTCTCTTACTTTCGATGAAAGCCAACACGCCAACCTAATACTGCGTCAATACTTTGCTTAGCCATACATAACTATGGCTTAGCCAGTACTAAGTCAAGTAATGTCCGTAGAAACTTTCATTTGTCCCGAATCTTATACTTGGCTTAGCTAATCCAAAGTATATCTCGGCCTAAGTCTTAAGTCACTATTTTCATGAACATAGAGTACAGATTGCTTTGTTTTAAAAATCGGAGTTTCATTGCTTCTGAACGACAGTATTCTGCCTACACTTGTATCAATTCCCAGCTGTCAATAATGAACAGTTTCTTAATAATCTATGTTTATTTGAACGCACAGTATTAGTTTCAATCAGGCGCTATTAACGGAGTCATAACAACGCGCGACTTCAAAGGACTGCATGATGACGTTGTGAATCACCATCATCATCATCATCAGCCTATAAATGTTCCCACTGCTGGGACATAGGCCTATTCTCTGTGAGAGGGAGTGGGGCATATACCACCACGCGGGCCCAGTGCGGATTGGCAGATGCTACATGTCTTCAAATTTTTGGTTCTAGGTTGCCCGTTTCCTTACGATGTTTTCCTTCACCGTTTTGAGATCAGTGATTAAACTTGACACACGTCACACCGAGAGTCCCGAGTTGTTTCAAATCAGTTTTTTTATCATTTTTATCCAAATATCCAAAACTTTTTCCAAATATCCAAAACTTTTTACGAATAGGTAAAAAGTCGCTCAGTTTAATAGTCGCGTTGCTATGCAACGCTAAGATAGTGCTACTCACAGAGTACTTTTACTAATAGGGCAGTGCTACTGACGCACGGCATCAACAATTTTTTATGACAATTTTAATTCCCAATGCCCGCTCTACAGGTTCTTTTGAATCTCTTTGGTAAATGAATATAATATACTTCTTCCTAACCTTTAAGGAGATGAATAAATAATACGCATTTGAATTATTGTTTTATTATTAGGTGTCGAAATGAGAAATAAATCGGTGACAAGTTGACAACCAAATTGTTTGTTATTGGTTGCCATGGTAACTGAGTAATGCTCAAAGCTAGTCTCTGATTTATTAATGAGCAAACCGTGGGCTGGGAGGAATTTCCCATATTTGACGAGATATTATTTTTAGCGGAAAACGTTAAATGATATTGAAAAAAAGTTCCATAGTGACAAACGAGATATAATAGTGTAGAAAATCATCATCATCATCATCAGCCTATAATGTTTGTACTGCTGGGACACAGGTCTCCTCTCTGTCTCTGTGTGTCTGTGTGTCTCAGAGGAACTGGTATGTAATCCACCACTCGGGCCCAGTGCGGGTTGGCAGAGTCACATGTCTTAGAATTTTTGTTTCTAGGACATGCCGGTTTTCTCACGATGTTTTGAGAGTAGTGGTGATGAAATGAATTACACAAAGTAATGCGTCTTGCGGGGTTTGAACCCACGACCTACATTTCGTAATTCGGGACCAATACCACTAGGCCACCACTGCTCTCTGTGTAGAAAATGCGACTCCACGAGTCATACGCTTATTTGTGCTTATAATCCTCCAAGCATAAAACAATTTGCAGCGAGTAAAGGGCTCCTCGCTATCCGATCATGGATCACGCCCGGGTCTACGACGCGTTGTATTCCACGTGCTACTCAAAGGGCTGTCAGCCAGCATAGTGACGGGGCACCCTTAGAGAGCCAAAGCCTGCCAGGGCCGCGGGACTAGCGAGCTACCGTGACTCCGTATCCGCACCGTACATTTTAGTCAGTACAAGTCTGACAGCCCCTCCTGCCTTGCTCTGGGTGGGAGAACTCTTTTGATCATATTACCACGATAAAAAAAAGTTCCATAGTGACAAATGAATGACGCAATTACCACATATAGTGTGGAAAATGCGACTCCAGTCATACGCTTGGCTGAGCTAATAATCCTCCAAGCATAAAACAATTTCATAACAGACGCTTCTTATAAAAAACATCCGCGCATCGCATGCACTAAATGATATCACTCATTGAGATCGTAATTAGTTTTACTGATAACGGCATAGCAACTGACTCGAGTTGTTTTGACTGAGTTTAGAAGTCTAGTTTAGAAATCGTGACGTCACAACGTCAATTGTACGCGCACTAAGGAGTGGAATTCCCTGCAGATCTGTATTTCCCGACAGCTATAACCTTGGGGTCTTCAAGTCAACAGTGAACAGGTTACTTCTAGACAAGCGTGCTTCACTGCCGACCACATCTTTTTTTTTTTTCTTCGCTTGCCATCGGGCGAGATAGTGGTCAAACGCGAAAATATAATTAACTAGCTGTTACCAGCGGCTTCACCCGCTACAACTTGAAAATTATCCCACGGGAACATAAAATCGGGATAAAAACTATCCTATGTGTTAATCTAGGTTATAAACTATCTGTATATCCAAATTTTAGCCAAATCCGTTAAGTTTTTTTTGCCTGAAAGAGTAACAAACATCCATACATCCATACTTACAAACTTTCGCCTTTATAATAGTAGTAGGATAGTACATTACTGCCGCGGTCTATAATGACTACTTTGCTGGTCGCGCTGATGATGGCCGACAGCGCAGCGTAGCGCAGCTTCAGGCCGGCAATATTTTGCCGGCCTGTTAGAGCAACCAGCAAAACTTTGCCGGCCGCTCCTTGAAACAGAACGGCAAGGTTGACTTTGCTCAAACAAGGTTGTCAAAATAATGACCACATTACATGCATTTTTGAGTACTTAGAAAAAAAAGGTCTGCCTTTTTTTTTTTTCTTTTGAAAGGCATGACAGCCGTTTTTTGATCAAGTGAGACGGCAATTCAACAAGTCGTCTTTGGCCTCTTTTTCCCTCATCCTTCATCTTGTGTAGTAAGCGTCCAGAATCCATTTTCGTAATTTCTGGACCATCGTAGTTTCCTTTAAGTTTTGATAAAATAAAATAACACACAATAAGCTTGAATATTGTTTATTTTAAATGTATTGTCCGTTTTTTATCACAGATTCTTTCACTATTTTACATTTTTTTTTGCACCGTTAAGAAATGGCAGCAGCGTACAAAATGACAAAATACTGGTAATTGTCACAAACAATATTTTTTTTATTTATAAATAATAATTAAAAATATATAGGTATATACTGTTTTCTTCGTTCACTGGTATATACTGATTGTATTTAAGTCACTTTGTTTTTTTTATGTAAAACATTTGACATTTTATATGTTTGAAAATGTAATAAGAATTATAGAAAAATAGGAACTTTAGATTTTTTGTTTGTTTACTGCTGTTATTATTTTTAGAAAAAAAAAACAATAAAACAGATTTTAAGAGAGATTCTGATATTTAAATATTTCTGAGTATTTATAATTTACGCATTATTTTTAATGATTCTAAAGTGACTTGAAAATCAATCAACAAAAAACAACATAAACGAAAAAAAGACATACATATTTTGAAACTTAAAAATTATTTACACTTAATTTACAGTAAAACTTAAGCTTTAAATAACTTACTTTTACTATAAGAAATAGATTTAAGCCTATAGGGACATCTTAGCTATAAAGTTAGTCTGAATAAAATATAAATAGAAGAATGATTTCTTAAAAAAAAAAGTATTCGAGTAAAATCGCACAGATCTGTATTTTTTTTTGAAGATTCCTTATAATTCAAATGAATACTTGTTTGCAATCGGACTTCTCTTTCCACCAAGTGATACCTTTACGTAATAGAATAAGATAGAGAAATTGAAAAATTCTAATCTGTGTATGTAAATGTGATTTAGTAATTAATCGGTGAAATATTTTTTTTTGTTACTGGCCGTAAATAAATATAAAAAGGCTGTTACAGTCTTTTCACATTTATTTTACCCTTTTGACAGTTGCTGTCAGACAGCAACTTTTCTTTCTTGGCAAGAAGTAAAAAAAAATGCAGTAAAAATGATTTGTTTTGAATTTAAATAAACATTTTCTAGTCTATAAATTATTTCAGACCAATTTTGAACTCTAAGAATTACCCCAAAACACGACAAATATGTACTTAACATATATTTAACATTGGTAACTATCACATTTTAAATTAATTAGGCAAGAATTATGTACAAAAATAATTATTAAAATTAATTTATAATTTATGTAAATCTTTCCCCTGGATGTCAGGGAAAATACATAGAAGCCAGAAAAAATAATCACAAATTACTTTTATGTAAAAAAGAGAGCGTTTTTTATAACAGCCGAAGAATAATAGATTTTTTAAGTAAAAAAAATACAATTTTAGTCTAATTTGTCAGAATTTTTTAAATAAAAACTAAACAAAATACAGATCTTTTGACAAAATTGCAAATAAAAAATATAATACACATTCTTTGTACTACGCATTAATATACAAATAAATAGCTTTTTAAATAATCACAATATTTTGTATTGAGCAACAAAAAAGGGAAAAATCTGATCATATTTCTAGAAAGTTTATAAGACACGTCCTAATAAATGCCAAACTATTCGTTTTCCTATTTATGTTCATAATCGTGCACAACAATCTTTTGACAGTTGGCTTGAATAGGCATTTACACCGCCATTTGGTTTTCCGGCAGCCATTTTGCTTATACAACGCCGTCCTGTCAATGTCATTCTTAAGTCAAAAGATCTTTGTAGCACTTAAACGATTCTTTTCATTCCTAGGGCAAATCACAAATGCTTTTCCATTTCCCTTCTTTACTGTTCTTATTTTTATCTTTCCATACCTTTTATCTTTAAAAGAACAAGTATAAATGTCAACGTTGGCACTTTTATTCTAAAGCCTCCTCTTCACAATCGGCCATGATGGCCGTGTTTGCCGAACAGAAGGAGACGGCGCTATACTAAGAATCGAGATAGAATTATTTGCATCTTGCTTTCTGGTATAGCGCCGTTTCCTTCTGTTCGGCAAACGCGGCCATCATGGCCGATTCTGAAGAGGAGGCTAAAGATTTAGACCGTTCGATTCGATTTTCCTTACTTAATTAATGATCTAAATCTTTTCACAGAGCTTTTCCTGATGATAGAGCGAGACAACACCTCTCTCCCTTTCACTTTACAAATCAAATATCCTGTCCCTGTCTATAAGTGTCATCAAATCGGTATTTCTTTAGCCTCTTCAATGAATCTTTCGTCAAATCTCACATCGACTTTAATGAATTTGTCTTCAGTCTAAGACCAATCATGGTTGTCAATATGAAATTAGACACTAGCCGTACAATATCCAGTTTACCGTCAAGTTTTTAGCTATTTTCTATAAAAACAGCGTTGTGACAGCGCTGACGCCACACTGGGACAATAGATTGCTTTTAGGATTGATTTATACTAGCGCAGAGTCGAAGCGCATCGAAGCGTCTTTCCAAAACTGAAATTAACAATTTCAATCTTAACTACACAGCGTAACGCACACATTTCTTCTGAAATTTAAATAGTCGCGCGCATTTTTAGGAATATGCGCGTCTACGCGTAAACAACGCTGATCATGAATTGTGTGGCTTCGCTTTAGTTGTAAAGAATTTGACGCTTATATGCGCTTCAGCTCTGCGCTAGTATAAATTGACCCTAAGCGAAATTTCTACTACAAGTGAAAATCACCTTTTCTACTACGACATAAGACACAAAACGTGCTGTTATCCACGGATAGATGAAAAACAAAACACTCTCGCCACGACGACGTAAGCATTCGAATTGCATCATTATATCGTAGTTATAAGGACGATTTTCATTTTTAATTATTGCATCCATGTTGCTTCCAGCGCGTTGCAACTTTGACGGTTACTGGATCGTGTATGGCTAGCATTAGATTAATTGAGTTATGTCCGTTTTCACTAAGACCAAAATACGCCATTCTTTCGCAGTTATTAAGCAATGGAATATTTTATCAATAACAATGGTAAGACACTCGTACGTATTTTGGGAAAGAACTGTACCTACCCTTAGCACGAATTTTCACTCTTTTACTTTCCAGTATTTACAGCGTGTTTTGTACGAAAAAATGGAACAGCGCCTCTGGTGTGCGAAGAAGGAACTAATTTTTTCCTTGAAAATTGTCAATTTGAAATTGTCAAAGTTCCAGTTTACTTTACGTCTCAATTACTGAAAATTCGTGCTAAGGGTACTGTTCCTGTCACTGTCATTCAACTATAAAACTGCAATTGAAAGACAGAGATGGAAACTTGTCTGAGATTCTAGTAATATTTATAGATCCCGGCTTGAGGTAAATCTGATGATTTATCTAGCTTCAAATTACTATCTCTATAGATAAAGAAATAACTTTTAGTCCATAGCTAGATTTGAAAGCGTCATTAGTCTATAGATAGACAGCCTTATAAGACAAAGAAATAAAGAATATCTATTTTTTCCTTAGATAACTGCTAAAGTTTGGCATAACCATAACAGAAAAAAATTTGGCGTCAGCAAAAACGGTCATAAGCATTCCCTCGAAAAACCGATAGGACTCCATTTTGAGATCATACGAAATCATTTCCAAACCCAGTCTTGGCACAGGGTTCTCAAACCCAAATTTTGTACAACTTTTTTGGCTATAAGCTACTCTATATCTTTGCTGTTCAGACGACATTCCTATCCTTACTGATGTCTCGTCGTCTAGCTGAAGCTCTAGTTGAGGCTCTAATGGAGGCTCTGATTGAAGCCCTGGATCCTATAGCACTTGGAACAGCTCTGACGAACTGCTGAGGTTCGCTAGTGGTGGCCACTGATGATGCTCTTTTGGTGTATCTACCGGGATGGGCCGGATCTTCTTCTTGATCGGGCTTTTTCCTGGAAAGAGATGCGTGGAGTTGGATTAGAAGTAAGATAAGAAAGAGAAGTAATAAAATTAGAATCTATTTGGTGTTAAAATCATGAAATGAGACCTACTGCTCCGGGAAAGTTGGTCTCGGCATCGGAAGCCAAGAAAAGAATAGTGGAGGAGTAGAAAAAAAAATGTTTATATTTGTTTGTCAGTAGCTTTTTAGTCCGACAACCAGTCTTACTGAAGTATCGTGTCACCCAGTTCTAGAGTTCTGGAGGTCAGTTAAGCAGTCACTCTTGACTGTTCATCAGTCAACTTCATCGGAAACTCACCCTCTTTGGTAGGGATGTCACTGTTAAAGAAGTTGAGTTTTTTCTGAAGGTTACTGTACAATTGATAGTGATATTCAGTTGCATCTGGTTCGACTGGAAGCCCACCCCAACATAATTGGGAAAAGGCTGGCAGATGATCATGATAATGGTCTACTTTAGTCTTCAGTATACAGACGGTAGTCGTGTTATTTTATTGTGATTTCATACAAAGTCATATGGGATGTAATCCATAGAACAACTACGGTGGAACTAGTGAGACGAGTTCGATTAAGTTTTGTTTCATTTGTTACATTATCAAAGTCCATGGAACTACTGAGAAAAAAAATCTCATTAGTTCCATGGAACTAATTGATGGTGGAACTAGTGAGAATGATCCAATATAACTGGGTAAATGTGGCAATAGGCCTAAAAAAAATGTAATTAGTCCGTCTTTTAGATTATTCAAAAATAAGAGACACGTATTTTTTTATTTGTAAATTAGACCAAAAATAACAAAGATATAGCCTATTAAAGTTACGTGTGACGTCACGATGCGTGGCATTTTTCGCTCAGAGTGACGTCACAGGTAACTTAAATAGGCTATTATCTTTGTTCTTTTTTGTTTAATCGAAAAAAGAAAAAATACGTGTCCAATATTTTTTTTGTAATCTAAAATACGGACTAAATAGAATGTAATTATTTTGACCCTGGAAACTACCCTATACTATAGGTCACCCTTCTAGTATCACAGGTGTGATGATATAGATCCTTACCTAGGGAAGCAAGGATTATCCCAGAACCGCTGGTCCATCCCGAAGTTCTCTCCATCCTGAAGAGTCTGAGGCATCTCCGTGTCCATGGTCTCTGGCAGGAACAGGCACAGTAGACCACCAGCTATTCCAAGTACGCCCAGGATTAGGAGGGGCAGGTCTTGGGATACATTAGCCTGGAAAATGATGGTCATAAACCAGTTAGTATGATACTCATTACTTCCTTAAGTTAGGCTGAGCGCAGACTTGAGTCACAACTGTTTTAAGACAGTCTTGTCTCACATAGACAAGTCTGTCTTAAAACATAAACAAAACTGTTTTGTCTACAACACGCCGCGCACCTGAAACAAAACTGTTCAGTGTCAGACTTGTCGCTGTGCAGTTCTTGTGTCTATTAGACAATATCGTCTATGAATCGTTTTGTTTTAAGTGTGCGCATCTTCATGGTTTTTGTAAAGCAATAGTCTGTCTAAGGCTGCTTTTCCACCAGAGATGCGCTATGCTACGTTGCTAAGGATGCGTTTGATATCCACCAATCATATTCATTTGTTTTCATAACGCACACACACATAATGAGTATGATTGGTGGATAACAAACGCATCCTTATAGTAGGCATACACCATCCTGCCTATCGATATTTGCAATTGTTTTTTATTTGACGCTTGCAATTGTTTCAAATCGGCAGTTCGTCCATATACACCATACACCATCCTGCCTATCGATACGATAGATTTGTCACAACTTCAAATCTGCACCAGTGATGCCAACTCAGCAACTAGATCTGGCTATTATTCGGTGACGACAGCTACAATTTCTAGCACCTTTTCATTTCATCATGAGACTATCGAATTAGATTAAAAAAAGTGGTGCAAGCGATTTTCGACCTTATCGACATTAAAAATTTAGTTTGTTTTTCTCACATTCTTATTCGTTAACATTGCTCCTTCATTAAAATCCGGTGTTTGCATCGTTGTCAATAAGGTCGAAAATCGCTTGAAGGTCGGAAAACATTTGCTTAAGGATTGCAAGTTAAAAAAAGTGGTGCAAGCGATTTTCGACCTTATCGACATTTAAAATTTAGTTTGTTTTTCTCACATTCTCATTCGTTAACATTGCTCCTTCATTTTAAAATCAGGTGTTTGCATAAATGTCAATAAGGTCGAAAATAGCATGAACCTTTTTTTAACTTGCTTTCGAGGTCCCTTGACACCTCTCAAGTTTTCAATCGTATTTTGGTTTAAAATAAAATGAATAACTCTTTTTTTTACGAGTGTACATGCGATCCACGTGTGTGCGAAAAGCCTCAGTTTTCCTGGTATGGCCACGTTCACATGGCGATTATTTTCCCGTATACTGTATACAAGATTTTATCGAATAGAGCAGTAATAACAGTTCACAAATGAAAACTTAAAAATAGTTTAAACGGCGTTCATACGGGAAAATCCCGTGTTTGAGAAATATAATATTTTACCGTGTACCGTGCAAAGTTGTCCTAAAACTGGTCAACTCTATTCGATAAAATCTCGTGTACGGTATACGGGAAAATAATCGCCGTGTGAACGTGGCCTAACCGTCCCTGTAGAAAAGTACCTAGCTAAAAAGTTTAGCCACAAGTTACACTTTTTAGCTTTTTTTCTAGCACCTTTATAAAATTGGCTAACTATCTATGAAGTTGCTAAGATGGCATCACTGCTGCCGATTTGACATTGTGTCAAAAACGATTTGATGACCTATCAAAATTGGCATGTCATGCCATCAAATTCGCATTCCACCCCCATACACGTTCAATTCTATTTGAGCAAATTGGCAGTTTTATGCCGAATTGACAAATAGGCAGTATGGTGTATGGCTACCATTAGCAACGTAGCATAGCGCATCTCTGGTGAAAAAGCAGCCTTAAAACTGTTTCATTTATTTACTTCAGGCTTCTGTCTAAGTCTGCGGTCAGCCTTACAGTTGAAGTAGCAGTGGGTAGGCCACTTAGCACACAGAACTAGTGGCCTATCATGAACTCTTACCACAATCAAATTTAGGCTGTAAGAAAGAGATGGCGCTAGACGACTTGTATAGTACTGTTTCTTTCCCACAGCCTACACTGGATCGCGTTAAGACCTCGTGGTAAGGCTCCTGATGGCTGATTGGGCAGTAAGGTTTTCGAATATAGACCATGCATAGCTAAGTGCATATGAAATCCACCTATAAGGTGGACAGACGATCTGTTGAAGATCACATAGGATCGCACTGGATGCAAGCCGCCTCTAACAGGTTCTATTGGAAATCTATGGGGCCTATATCCAGTAGTGGACGTCCTACGGCTGATATGATGATGATGAAGTAAGTCCACCATCCTGGGTAAGTCTTTAAACTGTGGCTTGAGGCACTGAGAGACAGGCAGCATCGTCCTCTTAAATTTCAAGCGTAGCCTGCCAAGCGTGGGGATTATGGAGACCAACTTCAAGAGGAGGCTTTTGTTCAGCAGTGGACGTCAGCTGATGATGATGGTGAAGTTTATCTTTCACTAGCAGTTCCCTGCAGTTTCACCCGCTGCTGCGGTTTGTTTTGGTCGTATCATGATAATTCTAATAGCCTTTTTAGCCTTTAGACAATGCAACCCAAAAAAAACTGAACTATAGTTCCTAAGATAACCGCTTTCAACCAATCAAACTATCAACAGCGGTTTTCGACTTAATGTATTTTCGAACTGGCGTACCACTCAAAATTTTATTTCAATAGCGTGCATCGCAATAACGTCATTCGGATCTTCATATCTCTCCCATGCTGCATAGACCCAACTAAGGACCTATAAGGAACAGGATCATACCCCCAAGTTTACCAAAATGTTACTTACCAAATATACAACAAAAGGAGCAACAATGGAAGCCACATAACCCATGATGTGTATCAGCGCGACACCTTGAGCTCTGACCACTGTGGGCAGCAGCTCAGCGGCGTACTGGAGGCCGATGTTGTAGGATATGTTGACGGCGAAGCGGCCGAGGATGGCGAGGGAGGCTGAGGGACCACCTGGAGAGAGATTAACACGTTGAGTTCGATACCAGGTCTAAACACCTTGTATACGACCAACGACGATTAATACTAGAATCCGCATACACGATCTAAGGAACAAAAATTATTCTGCCAACTCGCTGAGGTACTACGTAAGCGAGGGCGACGGGGTACTGCGTTGTGATTGGCTAACTCAAGGTCTGTTCTGTCTCAACGTATGTTTACGGCTCACAGGAATGGTCAAAATGAGACGAATATAAGACTTTTTTGCCTGATGTGTTGGCAGACATCGGTCGCCTGTTATTAGGAGTCTAGTATTTTATCGTCGTTGTATACGACTCTCTTTACAGTACGGCTAAGAAAAGTATAGACTTCCTTGTCGTGCAGGAAGTCATAACTTTAACTTTGGTTCGGTGTAGAAAAGATTATGAATATCTATCATCCAAAAAAAGAATATAAGTTCAATGTTACAGGGTCTAAAAACCTTGTACCGTCACAAAGGAAGTTTCATTACCAGGTGTATAGACCTTGTATGGAAATGGAGAGTATAGAAAAATCACTGTCATAGCGAACGTGCTAATGAATATAGTCAACAGATACAGAGCTAGAAAGGTCGTTTGACTCACGAACATATTTAAAAAACCGTTGCTCAAACACTAGGAATTTCTCCTGTATCGTGGGTGCATGTGTTTTTAAAAACATTTAAACTCACATACACAAACAGACGTAAATTTTAGGAGATCCTACTACGAAGTTAAAGTTATTTTACTTTGCTTCACCCGTGAACGGTGCAGTTTGGTGGAAAACGGAATTTATTTTTCCACTTTTTGAACCTTTGAAATCGTCAGATTTTTTTTTTTTTCAAATTCTCCCAACCGCTCCTTCCCTGTGTTTTGGGTGGGTTTACAAACTTTAAAACTCATACACAAACAACAGATCCGGAAGAACTGCTTATAGATCGTACGAATATTTATTTCGCGCAGCAGTCAATCGCTCAGCTAGATTAGCAAGAAAATAATTCAAGTTTCTGAACAAATAAAAAAATCATTAAAAAAAAAATGGTCTACATACCAACTGGCACAGCTGTAGCTAAAAGACTGAAGATGCCACTGATGACCATGGAACCACACGCCAGCCATCTACGACCCCACCTGAAAAAAAAATTAAGATTAAATAATTTAAGAAGTCATCATCGTCAATCTTAGACAGCTACGCAAAAAAATTACGAAATAAAACATCTTTAACAGAGTATGGTCACCCATCTATTATAGGCTGAATTCAGTAACCCGTGCACCTTATGCATAAATTGACCTGTGGATGCACTGCACTTGAAGACATAAGCCTCGTATTCATGGTAAACATTTGTTTAGCAACATGGTGGCATTAAACATGTTACCGAGTTGCTGTCAACATAATGCGGGCAACACTTGTGTTGCGGAGTTGATCACGGCATGTTGCAGAGTTGACGCGAGTGAAAACATCAGTTTTATCAAAAATGTTGACGTGTGTGGACGTATTTTTTTTTTTTTTAGTTTGGAGCAATGATAAAATAATGCACTACTTCCTCGAGCAACATTTTGTGTATGGACAACCCATATTGATTGCGTTACGGGAAATTATTAATTATATAGTTCTGGTCTGCGTCCAATGCTTGGGTAACGTTGGAACATCCCTATTTTGACAATTGGATACGGGTTTCCCTCTTACCAATGACAGCAGGAGCCAACGTCTCTACAGATAGTCAACCGTCTACGGACTGATCTTGGAAAAAGCTACTTTCTCTTGAAGACTTACCCGTACAGCTTTTACTTTTAAGTGTACACCTATCAACAAATTGACCTGTCATGCCCTCACCTTGAAGACAGTGACCTGTAGCAGTTCTTCCAAAATTACTAACCTGTCCAGAACTGCAGTCAAAAATGTATCAGCCGGCAGCTCAGTAGCTGAAGCAATGGTGAACGTGAGGAAGATATCCAGGCCCAAAGAGCCAACGTTCCTGACGTGGCCGTCGAAGACCAGGGATATGGCCATCCATATGATGATGAGGAGGATCGCGTTACGGCGCAGTCTTGGGGTCTTGAAGAGGTCCAAAACGGAGTAGGTTTTGCATTCCGCTTCAGACTCTTTAATGGTTTTTAGGGATGATTCCTGGAAGAATTGGAAACTTTTGTTAATGGGGATGGCAACTGGGGAACTAATGGCGCTAGTATAGCTTGTTCCGAGCATCGTCATTGGTTCAAATCAGTTCAAATCTTAAAGGTACTTCAAAATAGTACTACTTCATTGGTCGGTTTTGGACATGCTATGGTGGCGCCATCTACTTCGCCTTCCCCATTGTTGCACGTTTGCTTACTGTATAATAGGCACGGTGATGGAAAAAAAGAACTATAGCTTGGTAAATCAGAGTAGAAAACCGTAAGTCGCCACTGTGTTCTCGCTACCAGCACTTTGAATGTTTTTTTTTTACTTGTTACGTTAGTTTTATGGCACAATAATAAGATTTTAAATCTTTGTCAGCAAACATAAAGATTAGTTCCGTTTCAAGACGTTCTGGCCAAGCTATACTGTCGGATCGGCTTGATTCATTTCTTTTAGATAAAGGGTTCGTGAAAAATTGTACCAGCTTGAAATGTACCGACCCGATTCAAGATAGATGCCGAAGTTTGTCGATTGTTTCGAACTAAACAATGCTCGACTGTGGAACCTTAGGTAACCGTTTGCTAATTTAGCAGGTAGTAGGCGCTACCATGGCAGATCGATACGTACAATTCACTTTATTTATAAGGACTATAAGTTTGAAAATGCAATTACCGTAAAATCACTCAATACTTTCTCCGGGATCTTTGTCTTGTTGATCCTCTCAAATTTCTTCATAATTGTCAGGGCTTTGTCGATCTTGCCTTGAGACACCAACCATCTGAAAAGGCAATAAAAATAAGTCTTATTAGGCTAGTTGCCTAAAAAAATGTAATTAGTCCGTCTTTTAGATTATTCAAAAATAAGGGACACGTATTTTTTTATTTGTAAATTAGAACAAAAATGACAAAGATATAGCCTATTAAAGTTACGTGTGACGTCACGATGCGTGGCATTTTTCGCGCAGAGTGACGTCACAGGTAACTTAAATAGGCTATTTTCTCTGTTCTTTTTTGTTTAATCGAAAAAAGAAAAAATATGTGTCCAATATTTTTTTATAATCTAAAATACGGACTAAATAGAATGTAATTATTTTGACCCTGGAAACTACCCTATTGTTTTTTAATCGAAGAAAATTATTAAACGTTGGAGTGGTATCTAGGGTGACGGAACCGTTTGTAAAGGTAACAATGACCTTGGAACGCAAAAGGCAACAACCTCCTGCTCCTCCTTCGCACCGAAGCACCTCCTTCAACAAAGCAGCTAATAACTGCTTCGCTGAAAGAGGTGCTTCCCTTTCTGTTTCGTCTCGCAGCAATGCCGAACGTGAAAGGTTGCCACGAATTTAGAATGTTATATGAGGGTGGTTTTAATATGCGAGCCTTTCGCTTCCATTCTTCCATGTTCAATTGACGTTTTCTCAGCCTTAAAAACAGGATGTCAACTATTAGCCTGAACTGTCCCACTGCTGGGCAAAGGCCTCCCTCCATTCCTTCCAATGTTCGCGACATTGCGCCACCTCTTTCCAATTCTCATGGAAGACATCCAGCTCGTCCCGCCATCTCCTTCGCGGTCTACCGCGGCCCCGCGTCGCTCCTTCAGGGCACCAGTCATAAGCTATGCGTGCCCACATTTCGTTCGGAATGCTGCAGACATGTCCTGCCCAGTCCCATTTAAGTTGGACAGCCTTTTGAGCCACGTCAATGATTTGTGTTTTGGAGCGCAGTGTAGTGTTTCGAACGTGATCTGTTAATTTAACACCTAGGATACTGCGCTCCATTCCACGTTGGCAAACCTTGAGTTTGGACTTTTGGATTTTTGTCAAAGACCAAGTTTGTGTACCGTAGGTCATGTCAACTACTAGACAATATTTATAACGTAGGTCATTTTATAATTTTAATCTTACCTAGCGCTCTCAGGCACCAACCAAGGCGTCAGAATAGCCAACGCGAAAGGCAGACTGGTTCCCATGGCGAACATTCTCCAGTCATCAGCCCACAGCGCGATCCAGGGTAGGAGAGAGGCAGCCAGTGTGAAGAACAGGGCAATTGACATGTTGGCCACGAAGGTACGCCATTTTGGGCCAACGTATTCCAGTACTGCAAGGAGAAAAAGTTACGAATGAAATAAGTTTGTCAGATAGGGTGGTGAAAAGTAATGGACGCCATGAGATAATAATTCTCCACACTATCACACACCGCCATCTAGTCCCAAGCTAAGCAGAGCTTGTGTTATGGGTACTAGACAACTGATTAACATACTAATATATTTATAAATACACAATATTATAGATAAATTACACCCAGACACAGAACAAATGATCGTGCTCATCACACAAACATTTGTCCTGGGTGGGAATCAAACCCACGACCTCCGTCATGGCAGTCAGGGTCACAAACCACTAGATCAACAGGCCTGTCAAACGATATAAAAAAGATAAAACGCATAAAACCTTTACAATTTTTCTTAATGCCTTATTAATAATTTTGGAAGAAGATTTCTTGTTACAAGAATATTTTTTTACGTTATTTTGTTAGACTAACTATCAAAAGGAGGCTTTAAGATTTATAGCGCCTAAACTTTGACATGCAGCAATAAGTTTTCCTACGTTGTTTTATCTAATACTCATCTACACGAATATGATAAAGCTGTGTGGTACTTCCTGGCCGCGCCAGTCGTAATTTGAATCGGAGTTAATATGAATAAACGTTCATAAAGTGTTCATTATTGTTCTAAATATATGTATTCTGTAGAGTTTTTTTGGTTGAGCGCGCAAATCTCAGGAACTGCTGGTCCGAATTGAAAAAAATATTTTTGTGTTAGATAGTTCCATTTAACATGAAAGACTATACATCACGCTACGATCAAAAGGAGAAGGGCACAAAATAGTGTAACTAAGTTGAATAGTCATCATCATCATCAGGCCTCCCCCTTAGACCGCCACGCCGAACGACTTTCGCCACTTGCATCCATCGGCTGCCCGCGACCCTTACGATGTCGTCGGTCCACCTAGTGGGAGGCCTGTCTACGCTGCGTTTTCCGGTCCGTGGTCGCCACTCGAGAATTTTTCTTCCCCATCGGTTGTCAGTTCTACGAGCGATGTGGCCTGCCCATTGCCACTTCAACTTGCAAATATGAGCTATGTCGGTGACTCTGGTTCTTCGCCGAATATCCATGTTCCAGATTTTATCCCGCAAATAAACTCCGAGCATAGCTCTTTCCATTGCTCGTTGAGTGTCTCTCTAAAAGTTCAGCAGTCAAAGACCACGTTTCAGAGCCATATGTCATCACTGTTGTCTTCCATATATCATCAAGTTGAATAAGGCTAAATGAAAATATAACTATTTAAAATACAACATACCAAGAATATACATCATTGTAAAGCAGTTGTCGAAAGCCAGTCCAACGAAGAATCGGCAGAGCGCAAAAGTCAGGAAACTGTCACAGAACGACGTGCCCACACCAGCTATAAAGCCTAGGAGATTTGTACCTGGAAGTAAGATAAAAACCCATTAGTATTCATTATTTCCGGTATTTACAGTCCACAGCTTGACAGAGGCCTCTCCTAAGGAGCTTCAGAGCGCAGGAACGCCCATTTTTTATCAAAATACTGCCAGTTACCTTCTTCAGGTCATCGGTACATCTTACCAGGGGATTGTTGATTTTTTGGTTATGCCCGTCTAGTGGCAAATATGTTATTTTATATATGTCTTATCCGTGGATATTGCAGTTGACTGCAACTTTACCATGTAAATTATGTTAATATCAAAGACATTAAACTATATACGAGCAATAGACGGGACATCACGAAGAAATTTGTGATCCAAAACTTTTTACCAATAGGTAAAAAGTCCCTAAAAGTCTAGTAGTCGCATTGCTATGCAACGCTTAGAAAGCGCTACTGACGCACAGCATCAACAGATTTTGTATGACAATTTTGCCAATGCCCGCTCAATAGGTTCTTTTAAATCTCTTTGGTTAATATTAAGCTATATTATTATGTTGTAGTTGTTTATTATCCCTCAATAAATGAAATAAAATAGACGTCCCACATTATGCGTAACTACGCGCGGTCTCCATTCGGGTACCTTCATACACTACATTTCTTTGTCTGGGATAGGCATGACTGCCAATTTAGCATGCCACAGTTTGAACATATATTATCACTTTAGTCTTAAATAAATGTAGATAGATGGTTGAAAACGACGGTTGAAAACGTATATAATCTTGGTTCCTCTAACCGTACAGACAGATGTGTTGCTGGGGAGTTTGTTCTGTCACTACTTCGCCCCCGCTTTGGGGGACTGTATTATGTAAAAAGTTGCCATCCCTATTCATATATTTAAGCCCGTTGCCTGAATCAAAAACAAAATCACATCGAAATCGACAGTCATTTGTCTAAGCCATTTAGGCTATCCATGTAAAACCAAACTAAACCTTATAACTTACCAACTAAGGCAGGTATTCTTCCGTACTTATCAGCGATCCACCCAAAGACCAGACCACCGACTATGGCTCCGCAAAAGAATATGGCTTGCGCTGTTGCTGCTAAGTTGTCCTTCTCACATACCCAATCCAACTGGAAGAATAAGGACATTGATATTAGAAAAATACAATCACAATCAGACTTTAATATTTTTAAATATTAAACGCATTAACGCATGCGTAGCGAATTTCAAAGATTTTCTTAGGAAAGGAAAAATTCGATCCGCGGGCAGGATTCGAACCTGCGGCCTTCGGATTCAGTACATCCGACGCTCATTTCCAACCGAGCCACCGAGGATCTTACCTGCCGCGGCGAATTTTTCCTTCCATTTCTAACGTCTCATGGTAACGTTCAGCGCCATCTATTGTAGAGTATTAGAACTACTACAGCCGCGCGCCAGCAGCTCGCCGCGGCAGGTAAGATCCTCGGTGGCTTGGTTGGAAATGAGCGTCGTATGTACTGAATCCGAAGGCCGCAGACTATAATGTTCCCACTGCTGGGACACAGGCCTCCTCCCTGAGAGAAGGAGGTTGTAATCCAAAACACGAGAACTGCGCGTTGGTTGATGTCACATGTCTTCGAATTTTTGGTTTTAGTACATGCCTGTTTCTTCATGCTATTTTCGTTCACCTTTTTGAGAGTAGTGTTGATGACATAAATTATACAAAGTAATGCACCCGCGAACTACTATTTGTACACGAAGCATCGTCGATACTGATTAGAGCAATGATGCCCATCTTTTCCCACGGCGGCTGGATCGTGAGATGGAGAATATCCTCTCTCTCGTGTTTCGCCTCTTCACGAACACTACACGAACTCCTCGTTTTGTGAAGTCTGCTCCTTCTGCGGAGTTACCTTTTACTCGAATGCAATTTCAGAAGGAGCTGACTGTTTCCTATTCCCTCTCGCCTGCTCCCATTACTTTTTGATGCAATCCAACTAAGAAGAAGCATATGGTTTTCATCTGTCAACTGAAACTTCAAAAGTACGGTTACCAAAAGAATGACTGTAAACGAATTAATTTTCAATATTATATCAAATTCAACGTTTGGATGTTTGCTAACTCCGATATGAGCAGGTACGCTTATTTATTCGCTAGAGCGAAACGAAAAATCAAACGTTTATTACGATCTATCGCATTAATTTTCAATGACACAATAATAGCAAAAATAGTCACATAAAATGTGTGACATCATAATTTAAAAGAAGCTCTCCTTCTTAGTTGGATCGAACTATACCATTTAAGAGAAAATAATGTATCAATCAGTATAACTAACCTCGGATGCTATAGTATCATACGGCACATCGCTTTTGTTGTACTCCCAGCCATGCTGACAGGGTACCACGGCCCACTCATCATCAGGGGTGGTTCTACCCTCAGCCAGCGCCCTGCTGAAATCCGCGGAGTACATCTGACATCTGTCGTGGGAGTAGGGACCGTTTGATGGTGGGATTGCTAGAGCTCGTCTGGAAAGATGGAAAGAGGAATGTTAGGAAATGTAGACACAAAACATTTCTCGCCAACTGTTTAAAATTTGCATTGCCATTTAAAGGTTTAAGCGTCCACAAGTCGGCGTCGTACGTTTCTTTCGTCAATGAAAAAGAAGTTTTGTTCTTTTTTGTTAACTTATCGTGCCGATTTTTTGTATTATGCAATATTGTCCAACGTAACAAGTCGTGTCTGGTTCCAAATTACTGAACAGCAAGCTTCCTTAGTAAAAACTATAAAAGCTAGTTATAATCTCAGTTAGAACGCTGAACACGCGAGTGTGTCTACCAAAGCAAATAGGTACAAAATCAAAAACAAATATCAACTCGCGACCGTACCAAGCTATGCATCGTACAAAGCTACGTGTCGTTGTTGTTGTTTGCCAAAATATGCCATCTCGTGTCTTTAAACATTGTAAGTTGTTCTCAAAAAAAAACAATATGGAATATAATTCGATTTGCTTTGGTGGACACACTCGCGTGTTCTGAGCGCTCTGTCTGCCTATTTCTTTGATTTGAGGTTATAATACAATAGGTACTTCCGAATACTTTTTAGTTAAAGTCAGGTAATGAGTTAAAAGATAAAGATCACACTGGATGCAGGCCGCTTACAACCGGTCCAATGGGAAGTCTAAAGGGGAGGCCTATGTTCAGCAGTGGACGTCTTACGACTGATATGATGATGATGAATTAAGTTATCAATGGCACGTCAAATAATTATTTGTCATAACATTGAATGTCATGGATTTACGCAAAGTAACGGCTCTACATATAAATACAACGTGTAACGCCAAAAGCGCAAAACCTCTTGTGGGGTAACTCAACCCATGTTACTGAACAATTTTTTTTTCTAAGTCATTTGAAAATTCGCAAAAGAAAATGGATTTTTCATACAGATGTGCCCGACCAATTCCTCATTTTGGATGAAACCCAATTTTTTTTTGCCATCATATTATTTTTTTTAATTTTTTTTTCATGGGCTGACTTACCACTCAGCCCATATGTAACTGAACAAAAAACACGAGAGGTTTTGCGCTTTTGTCGTTACACGTTGTATAATTTAAACGGAAATAAATCGCCACCAATTTACTTGTTCACCAAAAAATGATCAAAATTGAACAATCAATTAAAAATTAAGGAAACAAACTTCCAATAGTTCAGTGGGTTTCTTGTTCGCTCCATTAGATTTGACCGTGAAAGAAATTCAATGACCTTTTGCTATTGTTTTAATGACCTTTAGTAAAGGTTACAGACTTGTGATTTCATGAATTTAGGTTATGTTTTGACTGGCTGGTTAGAAGTTTACGGATCGTTTGTGGTGATCAATCATTTACTTAACCGGTAGTTGTTTTTACGAATAGTTATTTAACTTTTTTAAATATTGCCTTACACTAGAAATAATAATAATAATATTGCACATCTATCACACAACGCCATCTAGTCCCAAGCTAAGCAGAGCTTTGTTATGGGTACTAGACAACTGATAAACATACTTTTATATTTCTAAATACATACATATTATAGATAAATTACACCCAGACACAGAACAAAATTAAATGATCGTGCTCATCACACAAAATTTTTGTCCTGAGTGAGAATCGAACCCACGAACTCCGGCATTGCAGTCAGGATCACTAACAACTAGACCAAGAGGCCAGTCAATAGTTTTTGGTTAAAATAGTTTTTTTTTGTGTCTTAAAGTCTTCAAATGTGTCCTAAAAGGGGTGGACTAGAAGGAAATGTCAGACTCGTGCTGATTAATAAGAAGCCCGTTCCTCTACAAATGCCGTTTGCCGTTCCAGGGCTGCGATATCCTGCTAAGGGATTCCCGGGACTGCGGCAGTCGTTTGGCCCTATAAACTGATGGGGTCCTTACCCATCAGTTCGCTGAGATTGCGATCCCTGACATCCTAAGGATGTCGTCTGTCTCCTCTTCTTTAAATTGACTTCGGCCTCCATTAGGATTACTGCTTCCTAGAAGGAGGTAACTGCATTATTCAACGTGTAACGCCAAAAGCGCAAAACCTCTTTTGGGGTAACTCAGCCCACGTTAGGTAGGTACTGAACAATTTTTCTTTTCAAAAGTCTTTGAACAAAAATTTTTCAGGTCTTTAGGGTACTAGACAACGTTACTGATAAACATACTTATATATGTATTTCTAAATGCCTAGATCATCTAAATGTAAGGTAAATTACACCCAGACACAGAACAAATGATCGTGCTCATCACACAAACATTTTTCCTGGGTGGAAATCGAACCCACGAACTCCAGCATAGCAGTCAGGGTCACTAACCACTAGACCAACAGGCCAGTCGAAAATTAATTGGCTGATGATGATGTCAGTTTAGAAACATAAAAAACTTGAGAGGTGTCAAGGGACACCCGGATTGAACGAAGTTACTGTACACTAAACCAAAATAATCGTCGCGACTCCACTCCACTCCGCTCCGCTCCGCTCCGCTCCGCTCCACTCCACTCCACTCTTTGAGCTCTAGCAACGCCTCCCTTTCGCAACGCGCGATAAGGAACTTCGTTCCAAAAAGTGTCGTGACAACTTTTCGTAAGATTTTTTTCCGTCTAGCCCCCTTTCACAACGCGCGATAACTACGTTCCAAAAGGAACTACGTTCCAATATATTTTATTGATCTTGACTAAACTGTATCTATCGACATGATATAATCAATCAGACTATCAATTAGATCTTATAGTTAACATAACCTTACTAAAATTAAGGCTAGTTGTTATAACATAGCCCGAAGCGACCAAATAGCAATTACAATTGATAAATGATTGATAATATTTGCAAATATATAGCCTTGTACAAGTAATCGACCTTTGCCTTGCCTTTCAGAGGGGGCAGGTTCGAGTCCAACCTGTGTCTTACATGGAGCGACCGTCTAACTGACCTCCACAACCCAGTAACTGAGTAACTCGATACATAATTAGTTATCAAACTTGGCTTCAGTTTACCCATTTTTAAATCGACTTCAAGTAAAGGAGGTACTCAATTTGACATTATTTGTTTTTTTTTTTAGTGTGAGGAGCTCGTGACTAAATAATTACAGCTGCACAGGCCGATCTTACGCTGCTTTCACATTTGGGCGACAGTCGCACGACAAACGCTGCTTATGCGCGGCTGTTCATATAAAATGTGAAGAAATGTGCTTCTGCCGCGCTACTGTCGCGCTGCTAACGCCCTAATGTGAAAGCGGCCTTAGGTTAGTCTGTCAAGGGATAACCATCTGTCTAGCGAGCTCTCCGTGCCTCGGAAAGCCCTTAGGTTTTCGTGGCATCGTCTTCCGAGTTGAAAAATTATTTAAAGAAATGGACCCAAATACGATATAGCTATTAGATGTTGATGATCACTTGCAACTGTCTTCCGTTTCCATCATCAGACCTTTGGTGACAGTGATGCCTAAGCTAGGTCTAATCTGGCTTGCCAAGGTAGGTCAGTGGAAGGTCTTAGATCTTTCACAGTCGTTAATCACAGTCACATGCTTGAAAGTCTAACATCCAGTCTTTGCAAGGATTATCGTATTACCCAGTTACTGGATTGTGGAGGTCCGATAGACAGTCGCTTCATGTAAAATATTGATATTCAGCTGCATCTGGTTTGACTGGAAGTAGATCTTAACATAGTTGATGAAAAGGCAGGTGATGACGATATTTAATAAAAAAACCGGCCAAGTGCGTGTCGGGCCACGCACAGTGTAGGGTTCCGTAGTTGCCGATCAAAATACTTATGCGAAATAACTAAACTGATTCGCCGAATTTAATTTTAAAAAGAAGAATTTACAAAATCGATCCAGGAGTCTTTGAGAAATCGGGGAAAATACATTAGAAGAAAAAATTACGACGAATTTAGAACCTCCTCCTTTTTTTGAAGTTAGTTAATAGTTGACGATAAAAACCTACCTATCCCCAAAAAACATACCGTAAAAACATACCTATTAAAGCTGTAAAAATAAAGTTGACAAACTTACATTTGCAGTTGAAGAGGATGTTCTTCGATACATTTTGTTTAGAAAACATATAACCCAAGTACATTTTATAAGTTGGTCGACTATTACTCGTAAAGTTGTAAAGCTTACTTAGTCATGATAATTTTCTTTTAAACTTCATTATATATACTACTATTGTGAATTTTGTCACACCCCCAAACATAACCGTTTAACTGGTAGAGGGGGGGGACACTCGAGTCGAGCAAAATTTAGCACTTTAAAGCTTAATATTTCACAAATGAATTTTTTTATCAAAAAATTGTTATTGAAAACTCACATTATTTTTTAAAGACCTATTTAATGATACCCCACACTAAGGGGTACGCGAGAAAAAAAAAATCCTCACTTTACGTGTAAGTACAGGAGGTACCCTAAAAAAAAAATATTTTACGAGATTTTATTTTACCACTTTTTCGGCACAACAAATCCGTATATTTACACCAAATTACAGCTCTCTAGTACTGTGCGTCTCTGAGCTAAACTGCGGACAGACGGACGGACGGACGGACGGACGGACGGACGGACGGACGGACGGACGGACGGACGGACGGACGGACATGGCGAAACTATAAGGGTTCCTTGTTGACTACGGAACCCTAAAAATCTGTTACAAACAAATACCGCGGTACCACAAAAACTTTTAAACGTCTGTTTAACATTTGTCTAAAAAAATGACAGATTATGACGTTGAAATAAGGTCCGTTATGCAGTCACACTTTTTTTAGACAAGTGTTTAAGTTTTTGTAGTAAAGTCTGATAGAATTTTACTGACCATAAATGATAAATGATATTTATTTTGCAAATAGGTTTTCACAAACACTTGTCCAAGTCAAAACAGTTTTTTTTTATAGCTGGATGAGGCCGGTGTTTCGTACCTGACTACTCTGAGAAGAAACATCCGAAACAAACTCAGCGGTCATCGTCTCTTTTAAAGTCCAGATAATAAATTGGTTAAGTCATGCGAGGACCCTGTAGGTTTGCGTCCGCGAGATGGTCTTTTGAAGAAAGAGCCATACAAATTTGAGTGAACCTGTCCAGTCAGTGCAAGCATTTGTCAGTTATCGTGAAGCTCGACTCATTACTACCCACTACTACATTTTCATCATCATCATCTCAGCCGTAGGACGTCCACTGCTGAACATAGGCCTCCCCTTTAGATCTCCACATATACCGGTTGGAAGCGACCTGCATCCAGCGTCTTCCGGCGACCTTTATAAGTTCGTCTGTCCACCTTGTTGGTGGACGTTTTACGCTGCGCTTGCTAGTCCGTGGTCTCTACTCTAGTACTTTTCGACCCTATCGGCCATCTGCTTTGTGAGCAATATGGCCTGCCCATTGCCACTTCAGCTTGCTAATACATTTACATTATAAGTTTAACGGAGAGTTCGTTATCAGATGGGTTGGGATATCGGAAATAACATTCAGAAAATCTTCGTTAACACTTTTAATTACTTGCTAACACACACTGAATACAAAATAGTCAAGGATGTCCGAGATATCGCTCGATTAAAAACTTAGGAACGCGAGAAGTTTAACATGGCGGAGCAACCAAGATGTCTACCCAGCTTGCCGGACCGATTCAAAGTGTTCACTTCACTAAACTGTCCGCCCATGTGGCCTACCCCACACAGGTTAGCCAACATCTGTCAACGTCACTACCTGTCAACGTTGAATAACTGATTTGACTTCCGAACCGACATTTGACTCGACTATTCGCTCGCTGTTTCCGTTGCTCCCCATGCTAACCATCTCCAAATTACGACTAATTTGACGCTCCTAAACAATCTGTCAATTCTAACTTAATAGTTACTCCAATTAGAGATAGATGGCGTTATTCTAAATTCACAATAATCAATAGAGATTCTAAATCGCGTTTATGTTTTGATTCCAGGCTTTCGATAATAGATGGCGTTATTCTAAAATAACAATAATGAATAGAGATTCCAAATTTCCAAATTCCAATTTTCTGTTGATTCCGCAGCATGATAATAGATGGCGTTATTCTAAAATATTGTGCTTCTGTGTTCATTCTCCGACACGGCCATTCTGACAATCACACGTCCTCGTGTGAGACACTCGTCCTCGTGTGAGACATCACATCCTTGTGTGAGAAATCTGGAATGAGAAAAAAATCTCGAACAGTAATCATTCTAACCGTTCGGCCATTCCTGACCCAAATGGAAAAGGTATTCTCATCAAATAATTACAGGGTCTAATAAAAATCAAAACAAACTATTTCTCTAAAAGCTGACATGTCGAACAACACCCATACTCATTCAAATAATAGGAAACTCATTAAAATATTTTGCAGCGCTCATACTCTGACCTCCATCCGGCCTTCACCATCACACATTATAACCTCCATCGGTCATAAGCATGAAATCAATCGACCTCCATCCGGTCTTCAAATCATTTCGAGCCTTTATCAAAATAATTTCAAAAAGGTTTGTTCAACATGCTACCTTATTTTTCCTATAACGTTACAGATTATAAGAAAACTCTTACTATGCTAGATAATTTAAATTTTAAATTGACTACTGCCAAACCAAAACAAAACAAACTAAAATGAAAGAATAAGGCACATAATAGACATTGGCACAAAATTAAGAAAGCATTATGACTCTACCAAACATATCCACAGCACTTAACCAGCACCATGCATCACTTCTTACCCACAGTCACTGAAGTACTTAACCAGTACTTAACATTGTAGCGCTTAACCAGCGTTACAAATAATATCACTTAACCAGTGATAATAATAACGCTTACCCAGCGATATTAACCCTCTAACGCTTAACCAGCGAAAGCACACATAACACCCTAAACCAGCGATTCAACAGCTAACTCTTAACTAGCGAAAGTCTACATCATTACACGCTTAACCAGCAATTTTACAGCTAACTCTTAACCAGCGAAAGCCCACATCATAACACGCTTAACCAGCGATTTAACAGCTAACGCTTAACCAGCGAAAGCCCACGTAATCCGCTTAACCAGCGATTACACTACTAACGCTTAACCAGCGATAGTCAACACAACTCGCTTAACCAGCGATTCAACAGCTAACGCTCAACCAGCGATTGAAAGCCAAAGTAATCCGCTTAACCAGCGATTACACAACTCTTACTTAACCAGCAATTACGTCACTACCGCTTAACCAGAGACAGCCAAGTAAAGTTTAAGTTCAAACACTATCCATCGAAAATCCTAGAGCAGCCAAGTACCTTTGCAGTTGTACCATTACAATGCAAGAAACTAATCATCAAAAAGCAGGAATCAAATTCATGGCCTATGGCTAACACTAGCCCCACCAACAAACTTCTGTTTGTTTCACACCGTTCATCATGAACGCACAATACACGACCTCCGCCAGTGCCACCCGCACACCGCGCATCCATGGACACCACCGGGATGTCAATCAGATAAGGACTACGGCTACGAAACAGCTACTGGTACGGTATGACCAGCCGAAATAAGATTCCACACTTATCATCAAACTCAAAATGGTACTTAACCCTCAGGCATTCTCTGCAATCGATCAAGTGCCCGCTACAACCAGGCAACACATGAAAACAAATCTCAATACTAGGTTTAAACTAGGGGTACAGACTTTAATAAAGAACACAAGGCACCAGAGTCGTAAACAAAATGAAAATTGCTCACCGGATAGGTTCCCAGTCGACGCGCTCAGGAGGCACAGGTCAACCCTCTCCTCATTAACAGGCTTCGACGCCCGGAGTCAGCGCCGCTCCTCTCTCCGCGCCGTGGCAGTGGAAGCAGGCGACCCCGGATGCATGAAACCACGCAGTTGTTGCCATTGCTGTGGTTGTGGTGCTTCAAAGTATCCTGTTTCACATCTTTGCGGTAGCAGTTTACGGATTTATGACCCGGCATTGCGGCAGGCAAAACACTTCAGAGGCTTCACAACACTATTCGCTTCGCTTCGCTTCGCTGCAACTCTTGTTGTAGCTAGCCACGTGTCTTGCAATAAAAAGTCGCTAATTTAAGCTAAAATGACTGGACTATCAATCCACTTTATCCCAGGAAACGACAAGGTAGGCAGCCAGGTAGAATCTCCTCCCTTCAAGGCGCGGCTTACAGCAACCATAAGCGGGGCACCCGCCATGTTGATCTTGGTCCGAAAGCACATCACTGTAGTCGTCCCCCAACCACGTGCATCCACATTTTGTTTCTCAGGATTGACATCCGGTAAACGAAGGCCTTGTGACAACGTGGTAGGTATTTTCACGGCTTGAATCAGTATCAGAAAAATTGCGGTTCCATTGTTCCAACAAACGCATCCATTTTTCGTCGTTAGCGTTTTTATTTCGAACACGTGGGTCGTTGTGGTCCAATCCCACTTCTGATAACGGAGAGTTCGTTATCAGATGGGTTGGGATATCGGAAATAACATTCAGAAAATCTTCGTTAACACTTTTAATTACTTGCTAACACACACTGAATACAAAATAGTCAAGGATGTCCGAGATATCGCTCGATTAAAAACTTAGGAACGCGAGAAGTTTAACATGGCGGAGCAACCAAGATGTCTACCCAGCTTGCCGGACCGATTCAAAGTGTTCACTTCACTAAACTGTCCGCCCATGTGGCCTACCCCACACAGGTTAGCCAACATCTGTCAACGTCACTACCTGTCAACGTTGAATAACTGATTTGACTTCCGAACCGACATTTGACTCGACTATTCGCTCGCTGTTTCCGTTGCTCCCCATGATAACCATCTCCAAATTACGACTAATTTGACGCTCCTAAACAATCTGTCAATTCTAACTTAATAGTTACTCCAATTAGAGATAGATGGCGTTATTCTAAATTCACAATAATCAATAGAGATTCTAAATCGCGTTTATGTTTTGATTCCAGGCTTTCGATAATAGATGGCGTTATTCTAAAATAACAATAATGAATAGAGATTCCAAATTTCCAAATTCCAATTTTCTGTTGATTCCGCAGCATGATAATAGATGGCGTTATTCTAAAATATTGTGCTTCTGTGTTCATTCTCCGACAAGTTAATATAATTAATTATCAATAGCAATAATCTAAATTACATTATGAGGCCTGAAGCAATTGTATGGCAATTACAATAATGATTGATTGATTCGCAAAGTGGACAACCTTCAAAACATACATTCTAACTCGTGATGAGACTGCCCTTGGTCTTCTTGGCGTCTTCATACCCTTTGATACGGCAAAAACTATGTTCATAAAGGTTTTTTTGCTATAAAAAAAGACTTATAATGCTATGTTTGGAAACATAATTGGACTTAACGCACGCTTTTATTTTAATGAGCGAGATATCTGGAAAATCTAATTATTCCGATTAAAATGAAATATTTGACGATAATTTATTGCTAGGTGGGCCAAAATTGACGACGATCCACTTTTATAATCCCGTGCCTCAAGTTTTGATATCTTTCACAAAGATCAATGATTCAACAAACACAGTGTTCATTATTTTACAAGACTCTAACTGACAGGCATGATGACGGGGCCCCCTCTAGAGGGCCAAAGCCTACCGGGGTCGCGGGACTTACCGTGACCCCGGATCATAAAGGTCTATTGAAGGACACCATGAATTTTTAGTCAGTACGAGTCTGACAGTCCCTCCCGCCCACCCCATTTGATGATTTTACCACGTTAAAAAAAAACTCAAACTGACGTGCTAATTGGATTTGATGTGTTCCTTCTATAGCCATTTACGGTCAAGGGCCACGGTTATCTGATGAGACCGACCTGCAGGCTTTGGCTCTTCTTTCAATTGATTCTCCGGGACACGTCGAGCTTCATTGTCTCGGCGCTTTTCTGGTGGTTGCCACTGTTGATTCTGGCGCACAGGAGTTGCAGTGGTTTGGGAATAGTGTGGTGGATCTGTCCCAATAAAAATCAAAAAAGGCTTTGCCCTTCTAAGGGGTCCCCGTCATATTGTTGACAGCTCTTTGAGTGACTAGAGACATGGAGACATGGTCCGTGATCGGACGGCGAAATCGGGTGCCGAAAATCGCCTCGCGACGTCCGATGCCGTAGGCGTCTCCCGCGGCGGAAATAATAGAACTCTATTTGATATGGCTTTAAAATATACGCCTGTGAGTCCAGTACGAATTGGTGGGCGCCTTCAGATCTTGCCTTTGGTTCGGCAATAACTATGTAGTTAGATATTTTTTTCGATATAAAGCCATAAAAAAGATTTATTACGCTTTGTTTCGAAGAAAAAGGCGTGTACGATACGCCTCTACAGGATCATGTCAAAATTGTTCGGATTAGTTGCAGCAACAAATCGTGACAGATAGATAGTTTAATTTCGAGGTTACGTCCGGATCCGCGTGTTCGTACTAGTTAGAACGAACTTTAAGTATTTCATGATTTATATAGCTGTTTGTTACTAAGCCTGATGACAGCATTATTATCATCACCCTTAAGTGACGGATCAACCCTAAGGCAAATAGGCAATTGCCTAGCGCAAGACTGAGGGGGGCACCAGAAGAAGCACCCAAAAAATCCGCCCTTAGGGCATCACGTCTCACTCTCAGACAACTTGATGCCCCAGGCAATTTATGGTGCGCCCCATGTCCAAGGCAAACTAGTTTCTTCCTTTATTTATTTTTAAGTATTCATTGGTGATGAGGAACGTCAACCCTATAGTGTTCCCACTGCTGGGATACAGGCCTCTTCTCTGTAAGAAGGAGTGAGCCATAATACACAACTCGAGCCCAGTGCGGGTTGTTAGATGTCACATGTTTTCAAATTTTTAATTCTAGGACATGCCGGTTTCCTCACGATGTTTTCCTTCACCGTTTTGAGAGCAGTGGTGAGATGAACTGAATTACACAAAATAATGCGTCTTGCTGTTCGAAGTCACAGCCTACAACTCGTAAGTCGGATTCATATCACTGGGCCATCAATATGGCAGCATTTAATATTTTCAAACTCCCAGATTGGGATTGTTTTAATTTTATGGCCCTCAATTATATTTACTTTGAGTTCAATAACCAAGAATGTCAACATAATGACCTCTTTAGAGGGCCAAAGCCTGCCGGGGTCGCAGGACTTACGAATACCCGACCCCAGAACGTAAAGGGTTATTGGAGGACAACGTGAATTTTAGTCAGTACATTTTATGACAGTCCCTTCAGTCATGCCCTGGGTGTGAGAACTTATTTGATGATTTAACAGGATAAAAAAGGTCTTTAAACACCTGACGGGGCCTTTAAAGGGACAAAGCCTACCGAGGTCCAGCGAGCTTCTGTAAACCCGCAACGTAAAGGTCTATTGAAGGACAACGTGGTTTTAAGTTAGTACGAGGTGACAGTCCATCCCGCCTGGGTTGCCCCATTTGACGCTATTACCACGTTAAAAAAACGTCTACAGACTTTCAACCTTGCCTGCCAAATCATAAAGCACACTTTGGCTAATTATCATATAGCCCGTGTCTACATACAAAAAACACAATTAAATGAACAAATTCCGCTCTTTTTGTCCCTCACCGCGAATAGAGACGTAACTAACAGGCGTGTAATCGTTCCGGTGGTTGTGCCACTTAAATACATTTACAACCTTCTGCGGGACGGACGTCCGCATGACTACGGATGCATTGTCTCTTTTTATAAGAAAGGGGGCATTGTGCTATTTATATATTTTAGTTAAATTCAATCAGGCTTTATTGTATTCCGAAATACTAGCTTTAGAATAAATAGTTCAAAAATAGTTTTCACAACCACTTTATATACCAGTCTGAAAATTATCTTACGGGTACTTAAGATCAGGATAAAAACTATCCTTTGTGTTAATCCAAGTTATAAACTATCTGTGTGCCAAATTTTAGCCAAATCCGTTCAGTGGTTTTTGCGTAAAAGAGTAACAAACATACACATACATACATACTCACAAACTTTCGCATTAATAGTATTAGTAGGATACTTTTAATACTTCTTTTTTTAACCTGGTAAAATCATCAAGTGACAGAACAGTACCCTTCTGGCCTGCCCTGGATGGGAGGACCCCACCCAGGGCAGGCTAGAAGGGACTTTCAGACTTGTACAGATTAAAATCCACGGTGTCCTTCAACAGCCCTTTACGTTTCCCAGTCACAATAGCTCGATAGTCCCGCAACACTTATACTTTTGCATTTATTCTAATTCGTTTTGGTTTCAATTGATTTTGGTTAATCAAGGCATCTAGAGTGTTATAGCTTTTAAACAAGAAGAAAAAAGCTATGCTTTTATAACATTATTTAAACGTTTTACTACGATAGTTTGATAGCGTTGCATTCATGAACTTGACCAAGGCATTCGACTTTGTTGATACTCGACGACTATTTTAATATTGCTTATTTACCAAAAACACGGAGTTAATATAGCATCAAGTTAGACCTCACATAGAATTAATAATACCCATAAGACAGTCCACAAAAAAAAATAGGTTTTCTATAAGAATCAAGGTCGGGGGTCCCCCAAAAAAGTATAATGAGTCCATTGTTATTTCATATCAAAATGATGCCCGAAAGATTTTTACGTTTTTTTTGCTTAGATCATTATCGAAACGGATATTTAACAAACTACATTGTATTCGCCAACCGACATGAAAAAACAACCATTGTAATAACCTTTTGAGGAAACATTTTTCTAGGAAGTATCAACTTAACGTATCGTTAAAAGATACCTGAATAAAAACTGACTTAAATACAGTCAACATCAATTATTTTTATGAATATGTAAGTAAGTATTCTTTCTGTACTAACATAATTGTTGTTTTGAAATAAAATACTTATCAATCTACTAATAGTTTAAATGTTAAAAGATATAATTATATTACCTGCGCTTTTCCTAGCTCAGGTTTTATTTTAAATAAAACCTTATGTAAGATTTCCTGTAAAAGTTACTGCACTTGCTGGTTTTATTTTAAACAGCTTGATTAAATGAGCAATAGATTTTTTAAATTAGAAAATGTGCAGATTACTAATTTTTAAACAGACTTCAAAAAGGAGGCCGTCCTCAATTCTGATTTTTCTATTTTTTTTATGTTTGTTCGCGCTTAACTCCATCGTTTACCAACCGACTTGAAAAAATAATATTTTGGTCGAAAGGGTATAGGTACTTCTGTCCCTTGAAAATTTTATCGGAATCTAAGAGTTTTGAAAAACAAAAAAAAAATCTATAAAATTACATAGGTATTCTATATTGTCACACCGATTACTCCGAGGTCCGATTTAAGTGATTTAGTTTGGTTTTGTAGTTTTTTGTTTTACTATAATTTTTAACTTATTGTGAACTTTACGAGTATCTATGAGTTTTGCTGAGGAGTGTACAAATACATGGGTATTTATTTGCGGCTTAGATTCCCCATAATTTGACGTCATACTTTGATTGCTACATTATAGGAATCTTTATCAACAGAATTGATCTTCATCAATAAAAAAATATAATAGGTCGTGTCAAGGCCTTATTCAATTTCGGTCACGATTACAAGTGTTGCTTTTTTTTTTCGACAGCATCTTGATTGTCTTTTAGTCAAGCCGGATGCAACTTAAATATCACAATTTTACAAGCCTGCCTATCTGATCTGATAACAAGTGTGTTGATTTCACAGAAGAGCTGGCGATACAGTACCCTTATCACAAGCTTTCAGTATTTGAGACGTAAAATAAGCTGGAACTTTGACAATTTCAAATTGTCAATTTTCAAGGAAAAAATTAGTTCCTTGCTTCTTCGCACACCAGAGGCGCTGTTCCATTTTTTCATACAAGAAACGCTGCAAATACTGGAAAGACGCTGTAAAGTAAAAGAGTGAAAACTTGGGCTAAGGGTACTGGTCAGGAAATTGTAACTCTTTGGATCTTTTACATCTGCCTCTTTCACTATCCCTTTTTTAATTAGAAAAATCATCAAATGAATCCTGCCCTGGGTGGGGTAGAAGGGACCGCCTTACCACAATAAGATAAGTAAACATCTGTTAAACGCTTGTCAAAAAAAAGTGTATCTGCAAAACGACTCTTATGTCAAGGTGAAATGTCGTTTTGACGTTTACAGTTTTTTTAGACAATTAGTGTTCAACAGATGTTTATTTTTTTGTAAAAAAATGGTAAGTGTTACTCTGAATGTATGAATACGTTGATTCCGTTTGCATAATTCGCCGTAACTACTAAATATATTTTTATTATAATGTAAAGACAATATTTGTTTTAGTATTTCTCACACAGTTTTATTTCATTTGCATTTTAGTTTCGCACGTGCAATTCTTGAGTACATAATACTTTATATCTACAATTAATGTGTAAAACTATAAATTATAATTCTTATGTCGCAGCAAAAATAAATAATTTATGTATGACACAGGAAGCTAATCAGTATTTTATTTTCAAAATTAATAAATACCAAAAGTGTATATTTTAATACTCATTTCTGATTTCGTATTAAAATAATTATCACTGACGTTGGCTTTACCGTGACCAGAGTAATAGATATAATTGGTAAAAAACTTTATTAAAATAATTATTCGATTGAAATGATTTTCACGTTAAAAGTACTTTGTAATATTAAAAAATTATAAACTAAGTAATACTTTAATAGTATTATTAAACATTGCTGACATCCTTCTGCCGTTGAGGCTTTTAGGATAGAATTGGACCACGGAACTCTCTAAAGGTGCTGTGGACCAACTACTTTTATAGTTGGACAAATGCCCCTAGTACAGACCAATGGTCCAACTAGTTGGATAGAGCAGTTGGACCACTGCCCAGCACTCTCAAAAATAATAGTTAAAGATTTATTAGTCTAAAACATAAATGAAACTCCTGATGGTCCTTCGAGCCGAATTAAAAAATAAAGGGCGTTGTAAAAATTTTAATATAAAAATTACTGATTGGTAGCTGCAATGCGATTATCTTATGTCATTACAGTATTAAATAAATCATCCTTAGGCTGACCGCAGACTTGAGTCAAAACAGTTTTAAGACATACTATTGCTTTACAAAAACCATGAAGATGCGCACACTTAAAACAAAACGTCTCATAGACAATATTGTCTAATAGACACAAGAACTGCACAGCGACAAGTCTGACACTAAACAGTTTTGTTTCCGGTGAGCGGCGTGTCGTAGACAAAACAGTTTTGTTTATGTTTTAAGACAGACTTGTCTATGTGAGACAAGACTGTCTTAAAACAGTTGTGACTCAAGTCTGCGCTCAGCCTTAAACTATGATTAAAAAAACAGGCTCCCGTCAGTCGCATAACTATCATAGAAAAAATCATCTATCGACAATTACATCCTAGAAAAACTCGTTAATAGAAAGAACATAATGAAAATATCTTCATAAATGTTTATAAAATTAGTTAATTATAGATAACCAAGCTTCTGATGAATTTAATCGCTATTATTATTGGCATAGTGCGCGATTTGTGTCAATTATAGGTAGGTAATTTCAAACACTATTTTTCCACGTTAATCTGCTAAGTAATCTTTGAATAGAAAAAAATATATAATTGCAGATTGGATGATTATTATTAACAAAAAGTTTTAGAAGCTTTTGAAGTCAATTTATCATTTTTGCTTTTATATTTTTCTTTTATTTCTTAAAAAAAAAAACTTTAAAAGTCTAATCTGTTTTTTTAATTAATTTTCTTAGTGACCGGTCCCGACTCCGCAAGGGTGATATGTCTACTATTTTTGCATGTTCTAAACTTATGAACTTTCCTCTTGAATCACTCTATCTATTAAAAAAAACTACATCAAAATCCGTTGTGTAGTTTTAAAGATAGGTATAACCCGGTTCATTGAAGAAAGGATTCTTAAATGGCGGCGAATTTTCCATACCGTATCTATAAAAAAGAAAACAAAATATCTTTTGTATTTTTTATAGACATGGTATGGAAAACTTTTTAACATGCGAGTACCACTCGCACTTAGCCGGTTTTTCGAACTTGTTAAGCAAATAAATAAATTGATATTACCCATTAGCACTCAATTACAACAACTTTATTGAAAGTAATCGAGTTTTTTCAAGGTGATTCCTAAATATAATTGAACTACAATCATTTTTATACATATCCGCATTGTACACTTAACATAAATATATCTGTAATTTAAATTTAAAAGCTGGCTTAAAATGATGTAATATTTATTTGAAACGATCATAATGAGCGTGTATGCTAAATGACATTTCAAAGCTTTCAAGTTAGTTTTTGAAGTGATTGATACGATTTTAATGAAACTAATTCACAGCATGCCTAAGTAGGATTTATTATTATACGGGTGAATTTTTCAACTAAGCGTTGAAGGCTATCCAAAACTAGAAAGAAAAATAATAAAAAATGTTGAAAGGAGTTTCGAGGTTGATTTTGATGAAAACTAAAACTGCATTATCTATTGGACTTTAGAAAAATGCATAATCTTTATCATCGACACTATCGAATGGTGTAAAATAATAATACAAATGACCAAGCTTGCACTTTTGTTTTTCATCAAAATCGACTACGAGTCCTTCGAGCATTTTTCTCGTAGTTTCAAAGGCCATTCACGTCAGTTGCAAATTTCACCCTATGTAAAGAGTTGGTAGAAAACAATTATGAAAACTGTTTAAAACATTTACAGTGAAATTAGACCGATTTAAAATTGTCTTTTGGGTCATTTCCTTTACTAATTTCGGTGGGATGGCAATTTCGGTGGCTGTCTTATTTTCAAAACAACTACAGTTGTTTATTTTATACTAAGAATACTAATGTGTTCCAGAATAAAACAAGTTTATTTTTTCATCTAAAAACCTACAAATAAAAAAATACACCGAAATTAGTAAAGGATTGAGCCTGCGTGAAATGACCCTTTTGTGAATTTCTATTGACTTAAATTTGATTGATATAAATAATTATTCAACAAAACGAAAGAAAGGTTATTTTACACTTTTTTTTTGCAGTTGCTTATGAAAACGGTACCACTCAAAAAAGATTTTTTTTTTGTTTGTTGAAAATGGTTATTTAATAAAAAAGGTTTTTTTATTACTTAATGCAATTATTGTGTAGTTCAGCTGAGTGAAACTACCATACCAACATAATAGTAAAAACAAAAACTTCTTATCTAAATTATGATTGCAAATAAACGTTTTGGTAATGCAAATAGCGACTTCGAAGCTGATTCTCAACCGTTCCATAAAATTGAACTTAAACAATTATAATTTTACGGATTTCCGCAGTATATTGTTTCAGTTTAGTTATCTCCACGATAATCTATGTGTAGATTTTGTTAAGAAATATTACTTAAGCCGGAAATTAATAATTTATCTCGGTTACTTATCTTCTGCATGCGTAGCATGGCGATTCTATCTGTATTCTACCAAGAAAAGACAACGTTATTTCTTCGTTATTTCTCCTCAAATCGACTGTTTTTTTGCACAAATATGACACCATTCTTACACTATTGAACAAAATAACGTTTGTTTTCATGTTTTTCACATTACCATGCTTAAAACACTAAAAATATTTCTACGGTCTGTCATTTTGTCTATTCTTCCGTCGACAAAACCCCTTTCTACTGCGCCATGCTACGCCTGCAGTTGGATCTTTGGCTGTAACCAATCAACGACCAGTTACCTAGTAGACCAGTGATGACGTATGGCGCCGAAACGTGGTCCTTTACTATAGGCCTCATTAGTAAGCTCAGTATAGTCCAACGAGCTATGGAGAGGGCTATGCTCGGAATCTGCGCGATCAACTCAGAAATTAGGAGATTCGTAGACGAACCAAAGTTACCGACATAGCCCAACGAATTAGCAAGTTGAAATGGCAGTGGGCAGGCCATATAGCACGCAGAACTGATGGCCGATGGGGCTGTGAGGTTCTTGAATGGAGACCACGCACCAGCGTAGGACGTCCCCCACAAGGTGATCAGACGATCTTTTGAAGGCCACAGGATCACGCTGGATGCAGGCCGCTTACAACCGGTGCTACTGGAAGTCCGTACCCCGAGGCCTATGTTCACCAGTGGACGTCTTACGACTGATATGATGATGATGATGATGAATCAACGACTGACTTTGTCTGTCTGAGTATTTAAGATATCCAATAGGTTCGCGAGGCAGCCTCGCGAGGCAATTGCCGCGCGAGCAGCTCGATTAGTGTGGACGTCTCTCGACCGCCCGAGCCATCCAGTGTCGGCTTTTTGATTTGCTCGCGTATATTGTTTCGTGGCTCGGTCGAGAAACAATAGGCGCGTCTACACAGAGCAAGTTCTGTGCGTAATCCTAAAGCTGGGTATCCATTACGTTCGCGAACCTCTTTCGCTCCGCGCTCCCGTAACCGCTCTGATGGAGACGGTACGCGCATCTCCATCGCATCTCCCTCTCGCGCGTCCACGAACAGACTGAGCTCCCCTTTGTGTTCGCCCAATTTACCGCCACCGCACGGAGCGCTGAGCGTGGAGCGCGCACCGTTCGCGCTCCAAGTTCGCAAACGTATCCACTATGCGAACTGTTGCAAGAGCGCGGAGCCCAAGAGGTTCGCGAACATAGTGGATACCCAGCTTAATATAGCTCAACTTTCAAAAAGGCTATAATATGTATGTAGTTGTCATTGCATTAGTTACATGAGCTATTTGTCTTTATTCTGCAAAACTTTACATTTAGATTAGAAGAGCAAGAGCCCCAGAGAAGAGAGAGTTTTAATACCGGCCCCTTCTAGCATAACTACGCCACTGATTACACGTGTAACAAATGAAAACTCTTATGTAATACAATATTAATTAAAAACTTAATAAAATCATTGTTGTGTATATAGTTTTTTAAGTAGGTGGTATGTATAATAACTTCATTAATAGATATCTTGTAGCAAAAAACTGCTATTAACGAATCGTGTCCGATATGCTTCGTATATTTCTAAGATTTAATTGCAAATACGTCATATTTGACAGACAGCATGTATAATTTTCGTAATTGATACTAATTAGGTAGGTACAGGGGTAGGTAAGGTAGAGCAATGGTGGCCCAGTGGTATCGGCCCCGACTTACGAGTTGTAGGTCGTGGGTTCGAATCCAGGCAGGCGCATTACTTTGTGTAATTTATTTCATCACCACTGCTCTCAAAACGGCGAAGGAAAACATCGTGAGGAAACCAGCATGTCCTAGAACCAAACATTCGATGACCTGTGACACCTACCAACCCGCACTGGACCCGCGAGGAGGATTATGGCCCACTCCCTCTCACAGAGAGGAGGCCTGTGTCCCAGCAGTGGGAACATTATAGGCTGATAATGAAGATGTAGGCATATATTATTAGATTATGAAATGTCTAGATCCTGTGATTAAAAACAAAATTTAAACGTTATCGTGAAGTCACTTAAGGGCGCATAACCCGAAAGTTGGCAACGACGCTAATAGCTGTCAAATATTTACAAGTTTTAATTAACTTGGCAAATTTTCTGTATGAAAACAAGAAATATCGCTCTGTAGTTCACAAAAAAATGATATAGGAATGCAATTAAAACACTGAATTTGATGTTATAACTGTTTCAGGTGTATAAAAGGCATTTGGAAAGTACCCAAATGCTTTTTTATTACGTCCAAAACTAGGTATATATTCGGTGTTTACATCTGAAACTATATATTCGGTGTTACGATATTAATTATTGTATTCCCTTATCAATTTTTTAGTGCACTACAGAGCCATATTTCTTATTATCAAAAAGAAAATATGTAAAATTAATCAAAACTTGTTAATATTTGACAACTATTTACGATGTTGCCAACTTTCAGAATAGGCGCTCTTAAAAAAAATAATTATAAAAAAAATTCTTTTTTTGAAGAAACATCAGTTTCTTCAAAAAAAGCATATTTTTTATAATTATTTTTTTTCCTTTTATTACTTTTTAAAATATATGGTATTGATTTATTTATACAAAAATAAATGTTATTTTATATTCGGACAAGGTTATCTAATTTGGTCTTGTCGATCATTTATTTAATGATGCAATCCTGTATTTATTGACATCCTCAATAAAATCAACATATTTTACATAACATTACAACTAATGTCAACCTTGTAGGCACACTGAAATAGTTTAAATTGTGACCTAAATCAAGCAAAACCGGATAAAACCGATTAGTTGACGATTTTGGAATTATTATAACAAAAAATATGGGCCATGAAATAAAAACTGGTACTGTATTTACTGATTTAAGTATATATGGGGTGACTGGTAATTAGTGTACGATACTTAAACACATGATTGTGCTCATGATAACAAATAATTTTTATTATGGGAGCAAAGCCGAAATCATTAAAAAATATCAGCTGTTCAGTACATTAAGCAAACATAAATGTACTGAACACCTGTTTTTTTTTTCGAGTTTTCAGGTTTGTTCTCATAGTAAAAGTTGTTGGTTATCATGAGTACAATCACGTGTTTAAGTATCGTACACTAATTACCAGTCACCCTATATTTTTATGTTCGTCAAATTTCGAACTGACATGGTCACATTTATTTGTTAAAATTGTTAAACATCTGTTGTCAAAACTTTTAAACGTCTGTTGAACACTTGTCTAAAAATATTCAAATAATGACGTTGAAAATAAAGGTTATGTAACTTTTGCCAGAAAGTGCATAAGCCTTGACTTTTTTAATTAAGTTTTTGTCTGTACTAGCTTTTAATCTACATAATTGTGTTTAAATGTAAATTAGGTCTTGCAGTCTCCTGGACTGAATTTCACACCAACATCCATTCTCCAAGAGCTCGGTATCAAGCAGCGTCTATCAGCTACGGTCCAGTTTCGAATACTTCAGTTTTTGGGTCACGTGTCCCGTCGAGACAACGACTCTATTGTCCGGCTTGTTGTCCAGGGGAAAGTAGAAGGCAAGAGAGCACGCGGCAGGTCACCTATTCGACGGACTGACGAGATCAAGTCTGCAGTAGGTAGTCCGCTACATGAGTGCATAAGAATTATAGCCGACAGGGAGGGATGGCGTCGCATTGTGAGGCGAATAATGGCAGCACGATGTCTCGTTCAACATGCTGACCACGACCACTCTGTCAAGAGTGAATCGACGAAGAAGTAAATTAGTAATTAATCTGCTTCTAGAAGTGAATACTTTTAATTGGCTGTCTGTCCCACACATTGTTTTTATTCTGTTTATTTTCGCTGTAAGTCTACCATGCTAAATAAATAAATAAATAAAATAAATAAGGTCCGTTTTGCAGTCACACTTTTTTTTGACAAGTGTTCAACAGATAAAACTTAAGGCTGATTGTGTCTTTTATTTTTAAAAGCATAGATGACGAACTAATGAGATTTGCAATTTATTGATGTTGTAAATTAATAGCGGTCACACTTTTTTTTGACAAGTGTTCAACAGATGTTTAAGCTGTTAATCTTCATAACGTGAAATCAATTTGCCAAATGTTATGACATGCATGACGCGCCTTTTGATGTGATATTTTATAACCAAAATATCACATCAAAAGGTCACATTTCTTTAGTTATGTAATGAATCATAACATAAATAGAGATAATTACTAAAATTGTAGTTGAGTCATGGCGCGGACTCTAGAATTAACTTTTGACAGGACTTCAGTTATGACAGGCACTTTAATAAAATAGTTTGTTGGTTGCTTAACAATTTCCTTGAATTTAAGAATAAAATTGTATGAAATTGACTCACCTTTCTTCAACAGTCAGATTCGCCAACTCAGGAATCCAACACCAATGCTGCTCAGGCACCAACGTCATGAATATTTGTGAAAAATAAACAAATGCCACAAAAAATGCAAAAGGTATCATTAATAAAAACAATATTTTCTGGTACAGTCCAAATTCTCCAACGTATGGCAACAAATCGTCAAAATCTGTAGTTTTCTTCTTGTCAACATTTGTCGTTGACACATTTTTTGGTGTGGCAACATCTGAGCTGTCATTCTCGTAAGCTTTATTGACGAAGCCACCGCTTAAGTCTATATTTGATAAATTATTTGTCGTGTTTTGAGTATCGTCCTCCGAGGCGTACGAGTTTCTTTCTTGCGGTGCCATTTTTAAGATTTTTGCATAGTCTTTTTTCTTTTGATTGGCAATTTTGATCTGAAACAAAGGAAAGGATAATATTAGAAAAAAATTTAAACTAAACGTTTTTTTTTATCTAGACAGAAATGGAGCAGTGGTGGCCCAGTGGTATCGGCCCCGACTTACGAGTTGTTAGGTCGTGGTTTTGAACCCGGCCTAGAGCATTACTTTGTGTAATTTATTTCATCGCAACTGGTCTCAATAGGAAAACATCGTGAGGAAACCGGCATGTCCTAGAACCATCTTTGAAGACGTGACATCTACCAACCAGCACTGGGCCCGCGCGCGCCCCTCTCGCAGAGACCTGTGAGAGAGGAGGCCTGTGTCCCAGCAGTGGGAACATTATAGGCTGATAATGATACAGAAAAAAGTAGGCAACACGTATTTTTTAAACGACTTCGTAACAAGGAGGGGGATTCTCAATTCGTCGGATTTTATTTATATGCCCCGATTTCTCGATGACACCTGGTCCGATATGAAAAATAAAAAATACCTACGGGTAAAACAGTTTTAATAATCTCCTATCGCGATCTAGATTAGGCTGTGGGAAAGAGACAGAGCTATACAAGTCGTATAGCGCCATCTCTTTCCCACAGCCTAAACTGGATTGCGTTAACAGTGTTAATGGTAGGCCACCTGACGGGCTAATTGTTTTTTTTCAGTCAAATACCATAGTTGAGTAAAGGCAAAGAGATTTAAAAGAACCTATAGAGCGGGCATTGGGAAAATTGTCATACAAAATTGTTGATGCCGTGCGTCAGTAGCACTATCTAGCGTTGCATAGCAACGCGACTACTAGACTGAGGGACTTTTTACCTATTGGTAAAAAATTTTGGATCACAAATTTCTTCGTGATGTCCCGTCTACTGCTCGTATATAATTTAATGTCTTTGAGTAAAGGTTTTTTTTTCATTTTTATTATTAAAGGGCACTTTGGTTTTGAAAAAACCCAGTTACGTAATTCTTTCAAAGTCCCAAGGTCCATTACTCACAACATTTTTGAGAAAAAAAAGTCAAAAATGGCTTTCGAATTTACGAGTATTGGCAGGAAATGACCTCATTTTCGCTGTCCCTTGCACAATGAAACGGATGTTGTACTGAGTAAGTCTTTGACTGCTGGCCTTTTAGAGAGACTAAGAGTCATTCAACGAGCAATGGAAAGAGCTATGCTCGGAGTTTCTTCGCGAGATAAAATCCGGAACATGGATATTCGGCGAAGAACCAGAGTCACCGACATAGCTCATGAAATTTGCAAGTTGAAGTGCCAATGGGCAGGCCACACAGTCTTTGGTATTTGATGTAAACAAAGAACGTAGGTTTATTAGATTCATTATTGTGCCATAAAACTAACGTAATAAATGAAAAAAAAAAACATTTAAAGTGCTGGTAGCGAGAGCACAGTGGCACAGTGGCGACTTCCGGTTTTCTACTGTTTTTTTTTGTCAAGCTGTAGTGTAAAGGCGCATCCACACATGCCCGGCGGCACGGCCGGCGGCATGGCCGGCGGCCGTGCCGCCGGCATTTGCCGCAAAGACTTACCGTCTTGTCTTATTTTCTTCAAGCCGGCGGCACGCCCGGCGGCATAAGCCGGCGGCATGTGTGGATGCGCCTTAATGGCGTCGTAGTGGTAAAGAAATTTTCGCTTGTAGTTAGTATCGGTCGATTGCGTCGCATCACGTCATTGGCAAGTTCCCTCTCTCTCTGACGTAACGAAAAACGTCATACACCATTCACCCAACACTCGACCTTGAGTTATCAAAAGTAATCATTACATAAGTTCGAATGAGTGAGTGAACCTTAAGTAAGGTCATGGTATGAGTGAATGACCAGATACAACGGTGACAAAACGGAACTTTGTGAGTCAATGGGCTATGAAATTATTTTTTTTTTTTTTTGTTTTCTCTTTTGATCTGCCATCGGCTTTATAGCCATAATCAGATGCGGTCTTAGTTCGAGATAGTTTTTGTGATGATCCATCGAGCATTCACATTATAAGGTTTGTTGTTGTGATTTTAAGTTTTCATAGTCTCTGATCCAAGTTCAGGATTTGCCATCTCTTTAGGCGGACTGTATCCTCTTGTCTATTCAGAAGGTTCTTGGCTAAGACATTACTGTGTTTCTTTAGTCTTTCTTTATATGATTTGCATTTTTCACATAGTTCTTCTTTCACTGTTGGCATATTTAGGTGCTCGTGAATTTCTGTGTTTCTGACGAACCAGGGAGCACTAGAGATTGTTCTAAGTGATACATTTTGGAACCGTTGCAAAATTTCTATGTTGGAGTTGCTGGCAGATCCCCAGAGTTCTATTCCGTAAGTCCAGATTGGTTTTACTATTACTTTGTAGACAAGTAATTTGTTGCGTAGTGATAATTTTGAATTTCGCCCTAGAAGCCAAGATAAACTTTTCATTTCAAAGGTAAGGCTGCCTTTTTTTTGGCCTTAATGTGATTGGCCCAGGTTAGTCTTTTGTCCAGGTGTAGTCCAAGATATTTTACTGTGTTACTGGTTGGTAGTGGTTTATTTTCCATGTAGACTGGGGCACAATCGCCAATTCGAAGACTGAAAGTCACTTGTACTGACTTAGTTACGTTAGGGCGTATTCTCCATTTTTTCAGCCATAGTTCAATCTTATTCAAATGGACTTGTAATTTTTGTGATGCCTGCGTTGGATCTTGGTCACTCGTAAGACATGCAGTGTCATCTGCGTAGGTCGCTGTAGTCACACCATCAGTATTGGGCAAATCTGCAGTATAGATAGAGTAGAGCACGGGTCCTAGCACCGAGCCTTGTGGGACTGATGCTTTCATTTCGTATAGATTAGATAATTCTTCGTCATACTTAACTTGGAATTTTCTCTGGTCTAAATAAGATTTCAGTATCATATAAAAGGAGTTGGGTAGTAAAGATTTGATTTTGTACAAAAGACCTTTGTGCCACACTCTGTCGAACGCCTGTTGGATGTCCAGGAACACTGCAGAACAATATTCTTTGTTTTCTAACGACTGTCTGATTTTGTGGACCACTCTATGTACTTGTTCTACAGTTGCGTGTTTTTCTCGGAATCCAAATTGGTGATCTGGTATTATGCCATTTTCGATCAGAGCTGGTTTCAGTCTACGTGAAAATATTTTCTCAAAGACCTTCGAGATTATTGGAAGAAGACTTATAGGTCTGTAAGAGCTTGGTTCGGTTGGTGGTTTCCCCGCCTTAGGTATCATACATATTTGTGATATCTTCCACATTTTTGGGTAGTAATGAACTCTGAAGACAGCATTAAACAACATTGTAATAAATACTATAACTTTTCTGGGTAAGTGCTTGAGAATTTCACCTGTGATGAGATCATATCCAGGACTTTTATTGTTCTCCTAGGGCTATGAAATGACCTTGGATTTTGCTTGACATAATTAAAACGGGCGGCGTCAAAAAAAAAGGCACTATACAATTCGACACTTTTTTTGTCGATTTTACGACCTGTAGATTTTTTTTTCTAGATTTTAAACATTGTAATCTTTCTCTATTCTGTCATTCTGTCTATTTTTCCCTCGACAAAACCGTTCTTCGGTGTCATGTTACCAGTCAATGGATGTTAACGCAAACGTTTTAAAACTGTTATCGCGAAAATCAACGGGTGTTATAATTCGACCTTAAAAAACTAAGTTACTTTAAGCCCTATAAACCATCATAAAAAATAAAGACCGTACGTGGTCTCACTGAACACGTAATTACAAGGTTTCACGTTTTGTAACCAATGGTCATTCACCGTGACCCTGACGAAGCCAACTAGATTATACAATGCATAACCCTCTTTTTGACGCAATCGGGTAAATACAGCCCTATACTTTTTGTCAGTTTTTAATCACACACGCTAAATCGGGATTTATTCCAGTTTGTTACCGGTGGGGACAATTGGGATTTATTCCAGTTTGTCACCGATCGAGACAATCGGGATTTATTCCAGTTTGTTACCGGTGGGGACAATAGGGTTTTTTTTTCTCGATAGTCACCATTGGTGACAAAGCCAGTGGTGACAATAGGGAATAGACGCGTTGGTCTGGTCTAGAGGTCACAATCTCTACTGTTGATCATGAACTCCGAGGCTCCATTCCAGGTTTGGTAAAAAATAAACATGTTGACAGCATCGACGCCGGTTAGCGCAGTAGCTGCGAGATTGGATTGCTGCATAGCGTGTCATGGTTTGGATTCCTGCACGCAACAAATATTTGATGACCTACTAATATTTGTTTCGGGTCTAGGTGTTTATGTATATTTTTTTACTTATTCATAATTTCTCTAAAATATCTACATCATCATCATCATCATCAACAGCCGGAGGACGTCCACTGCTGAACATAGGCCTCCCCCTTAGACCGCCACGCCGAACGACAATTCGCCACTTGCATCCATCGGCTGCCCGCGACCCTCACGATGTCGTCGGTCCACCTAGTGGGAGGCCTACGCTGCGTTTTCCGGTCCGTGGTCGCCACTCGAGAACTTTTCTTCCCCATCGGTTGTCAGTTTTACGAGCGATGTGGCCTGCCCATTGCCACTTCAACTTGCAAATTTTAATATATTTTAATATCTACATATTTCATGATAAATCCTAACGAAGCCACCAAGACAAATATAATTACACCAAGTTCATTCTAATCTTCATTTAACCAATTACTTAGCACGATAGATCCACAATTACCCGAAAAACCATAAAAATTGATCGATTACTAAACAATAGCTAACTTAACAGCTAGGTCAGCAACAATGACTGAGCTGACGATTGTTTAAGTTATAACACGTAACTAACCAAGGTTTTAGTTTTGTAATCGGTGGTCATTCACTGACAGTAGCCGTGACCTTGCTAAGTTTAAGAATTGTACTGTTATATAAGAATTGAGGCACAATTGACGTGGTTGTTGAGCAATTCGATTCCCTCGCGGAACAAATATTTTTATAACCTACAAGTTGTTCCGGGTCTGTGTGTTTGTGAGTTTTTAAGTTTCTAAACGAACCCATGACACAGGAGAAATACTAAAGGTGGAGCAACGTTACAAAAAAATATTGCTCTGTGTCAAGTGTTCGATTACCTCGAAGCAAATAATTTTATCGAAATCAAAATATTTTATTTAATATATTATATTAATAGGCTGAGGGCACTTATAAAATGTCGAAAACAGGTGCTCTGCTCGCGAGTATGGTCGGGAAACGACTAAAGAGATTCAGATGACATTGGGGACTTGTTTTTTTTTTTTTTTTTTTTTTTTTTTTTTTTTTTTTTTTAGCGTGGTAAAATCATCAAATGAGTCCTCCCACCCCGGGCAGGGCGGGAGGGACTGTCAGACTTGTACTGACTAAAATCCACGGTGTCCTTCAGTAGCCTGTTATGTTCCGGGGTCACGGTAAGGAAATAATCCCGCGACCCCGGCAGGCTTTGGCCCTCTTAGAGGGGGCCCCGTCATTATGCTGACGCTCTTTGAGGCGCGCGTGGGACACAACGCGCCGTCGACCCGGGCATGGTCCATGGTCGGGCTGCGAGTTGCCCTTTACTCGCTGCCCGCATGCCCGCGCCTACGGTGGCCGGAGATCGTCTGCTGACGTCCGCAGCCGCGGGCGCCTACCACTGCGGTTGGGGCGGAGGGAGGACGCTGTCCTCTCTCTCTCGCGGCCCGCCTCCTACTTCACGAGCATTACTGCTTCGCAGAAGGAGGCGACCGCTTCCCACTCCGTCTCGCCCCGCAGCATGGCCGCAACCAATGCCGGGCGCGAGAGGTCTCCGCCTATCGCCGCCGTGAGGACACGTCGGTGCACCGCCCAAGCTGGGCAGTCCTGCACCGTATGCTCTACTGTGTCCTCCGGGCGATCTTCGCAGTGGTGGCACCCGGGCGTTTCCTCCTTCCCTATCAGACACAGGAACCTCCCGAAACATCCGTGTCCGGTGAGGACCTGCGTCATCCGATAGGTCAGGACGCCGTGACGTCTCTCCAGCCACTCCTCAAAGAGAGGTCTTACAGCCGCGATTGCGGCGTGCCCGGACCTCGGTTGCGACAAACGTCCCCTCCATACTGCCCTGAGATCGCGCCGGAGCTCTTCCCTCCGCGCCTCGACTTCTCGAGGCAGCGGGGTTACACCCCGGCGCTGCGCCTCCACGCGCCACTCATAGACGCGCTGGAGGGCAGTCGCCTCCAGATCCCAGGGCAGCAATCCGGCAAGGAGGTTGGCCGATTCGCCGGCGATCGTGCGGTATCCCCGGATCATCCGGATAGCCATGACCCTCTGGCATGCGACCAACTTCAGTGGTCGCGTCCGGATGCTCAGGGCCCACACAGGGGCCCCGTAGAGGGCCATGGACCGCACGATACCGGCGTACAACCTCCGGCAGGAGGTGTTTGGCCCGCCGATATTGGGCAGGAGTCGCCTGAGGGCGCCTGCTGCCCGGTTCAGCCTTGGGGCCAAACTCAGGAAATGCTCCCTGAAGTTCCATCGGCTGTCGAGGACGAGTCCCAGGTACTTCATCGTCCTCCCGACGCCGATGCGAACCCCTCCCACCGTTATGTGGGACTCTGACCGCGGCGCATTCAGACGGCCATGAAAGCACATGGCCTCTGACTTGTGCAGCGCGACTTCGAGTCCCAACTGCCGGATCCTATCTACGACTGTCGCAACCGCCTCCGTCGCCACGTCGGCCGCCGCCTGGTGCGACTCTCCCTGTGCCAGGACGAGCGTGTCGTCAGCGTAACATATTACGCTGACGCCATCAGGGAGGTCGCTGCGCAGCACCCAGTCGTATCCGATGTTCCACAGGGGCGGTCCCAAGACCGATCCCTGTGGAACACCGCACGACATCTCTCGCCGGTTCCACTCTCCCCGGTGACCGGGGTAGATGACGGCTCTGTCCGTCAGGTAATCCTCGACTATACGACGGAGGTAGGTCGGCACCCGGTGATACCGGAGTGCCTCCCTGATGCAACTCCAGGGCAGGGTGTTAAAGGCATTGGAGATGTCCAAAGACACCGCCAAGACGACCCTGCCCCGGGCCACTGCACCCCCCGTCGTGAGGGCTCTAACGCGCATGATGGCGTCCACCGTCGAGCGCCCCCTGCGGAAGCCATACTGGCTCTCCGACAGGTTCGGGCCCACCCGATTTAGGTGCCCGACGAGGCGGTTTGCAATGACTCTTTCCAAGAGCTTGCCCACCTCGTCGAGCAGCACGATGGGCCGGAATGCGGACGGAGAGTCCGCAGGGCGCCCGTGCTTCTGGATCAGGACCAGTTTCCCCGTCTTCCAACGAAGCGGGAACTGGCCCCTCTCCAAGCATGCGGTAAAGAGCCCCCCCAGTCGAGGCCCGAGAGTCCCCGAGGCCAGGACCCAGGCTTTTCCTGGCAGGCCGTCGGGTCCCGGGGCGGTATTTTTGGCTTTGAGCCGCTGTACCGCCACTCTCAGGTCTACCTCGGTCACCTCTGGAGCGTCGTAGACGTCGTCGTCGCTGTGGTCCGCGTTTGCGTCAGCTTCGTCCTCAGATTCCGTCGGAGACGGAGCCATAGGCGGGGGGGTATGCTCCCCCCGCGATGGGAACAGGGCGCTCACCACATCCTCCACGAACTGAGGCCGGAGACTCTGCGTCAACGGGGGAGCCCAGGGGCGGAGCTTTTCTCGCACCCACTTGTAGGGGCGGCCCCATGGGTCCCCGTCCAGAGACTCCAGCATCTCCTTGCGGGCCAGTTCCTTGGCCCGCCAGATCTCGTCGCGGAGGACGGCCTTCGCTGCCCTGTAGCCCTCGTACAGCTCCGCCTCCACAGCCGCCGCGTCCGGAGGTCGGGTGCGGCGCCTGCGGAATCTGGTGTACCGGCGGCGCGCGGCAACGCACGCTTCGCGCAGCGCTGCTAACTCGCGCGACCACCAGTACAGCTGACGCCGGGCGCGTCCTTGCCGGACCCGGGGCATGGCCACGTCGCAGATCTCCGACATGGCCTCCCGGAACCACTCGGCCTCGTCGTTTATGTCGGCAGGCCTGTCCGGTGATGACACCCAGGCCCGCACGATCGAGGCTTCCAGGAGTAGCTCCCGGTCCAGCTGCTTCAGCGCCCATCGCGGACCACTTGGGTTCCGTCCACTTGGGACCGGCGCGTCTGAGGTCTGGGCGGAGACGTCGAACCGGATATACCGGTGGTCGGAATAGGTCTCCACCTCCTCCACAACACGCCAGTCGGTGACGCGCGGCGACAGGTCGGAGGTGGCGAACGTAATGTCCACCACCGACTCGCCCCGTATCCGCACGCACGTGGGGACAGAACCCCGGTTCTCGATGACCAGGCCATGTGCCCGGGCCCAGTGCTCGAGCATCCTGCCCCGCGTGTAGTCCGTGTACCGGGAACCCCAAGCCACATTCTTGGCATTGAAGTCCCCGAGGACGAGCGCGGGGAGGGAACCAAGGGCGACGACGACGTCTCCCAGCTCCACTAGGGAGTCTTGGAACTCGGCGAGAGATCGGTTCGGGGAGAAATAAACGCCTACCACGGCGATCTCCCCGAACCGGGCTGCGACTATCCCGCGCCCTCTCTGTACGCGATCGATGGGCGGGGTACCGGCGGCGGCCGACGAAATTAGGGTCACCGAGCCGTCCAGGTCCGCTACCCAGTCGTTCCTGGGCGGGACAAAATACGGCTCGGCGACCACGGCGACGTTTATCAACCACTGCGCCATGCTCTGGAGCAAAAGATCCTGAGCAGCGGCGCAGTGGTTGATGTTCGCCTGGAGGAAGCGCAATGGAGACATTAATCTGAATCCATTGCAGTCTCCTCCAGGACCCTTTGCGAGGGCGTAGCCACGGCGGCATCGGCGGCGACGGCGGCGGCGGCGGCGGCGGTGGCAGTGGCGGCGGTGACGGCGGCGGCAGAGGGCCTACTACGACTTTCCCCCAGCCCAGTGATCGGCCGGCTTGCCAGCCGCCTCACATGCGAAGCAGTGAGGCGGGGCGGAGCACGAGCCGGCCTTGTGACCGGGCTGACCGGATTTTAAAAAAGTTTTAGGTAAACTTAATTTTTTATCAAATTTTAGAAAGTTGGCAACGTTGCAAATGGCTGTCAAATATTAACAATATGAAATTAATTTGGTAACATTTTCTGTATGAAAATAAGAAATATAGCACTGAGTAGTGCACAAAAAAAGTGATATATAATGCAATTTAAACACCGAATTTGATGTTGTAACCGTTTCAGGCGCAAAAAAGGCATTTGGAAAGTTCCAAAATACTTTTTTACTTCATAAACTGTATTTTCGGTGTTACGATATTAATTATTGCGTTCTCTAATCTTTTTTTAGAACACTACAGAGTTATGTATACCATACACATATTTCTTATTTCCATTCAGTACCATTGCCAAATTAATTAATACGTTAATACTTGACAACTATTTGCGACGTTGACAACTTTCAGAATACGCGTTCTTAAGATTGGCTGCAAATGGTTCCCGACTGTTGCGTCGCCAGTTTCTTTTACTTGAACTTGGCTTGATACGCTTGGTTTGATAATTTAGTACCACAAAGTACCAAATTTAAATAATATAAATTCAAGGCATATCATTTTTAATTTATGACTATCGATGAATAACTAGCGATATATATACTGCAATTATTTAATCAATTTGTAATTGGAGCAACTATTACGAATATTAGGGTGGCCATTTATTTTGTGGAAAACTAAAACTTTTTTTAATTCGCGGCGTCGCGTAATTGGTTTATTCCACGTTCAACCCCTAAGATTTTCTACCCTCTTCTGCGTTCGACCCCTAAACGTTTCCACATTCAACCCCTGAGGGTTGAACATGGAATACATTGGTAATTTTTTTTTGTCCAGTCTTAAATCGGAAAGACTTTTGTCTAACGAAAAATTCTATTTAAAAAATGTCCAGTTTGTCAGACAAAAATAAAAAGTTCCGTTTTGTTACGTGAATTAATTTTAAGCTAATGACCTACTAACTCTATTTAATGCTTCTGAACACGGACATAGACAAATCAAAGTGTTCATTGACATAATGACATATCACCTCTAACTAGCTAGAATCAACCTTGAGCTGTCTCGACACGAGATGTCTAAAGGTCGGACTACACGAGACGAGCCGAACACGAGCGGAGCATAAACTTACAACTTGGCCAGAACGTCTTGAAACGGAACTAATTTTTTTGTTTGCTGACAACGTTTTAAAATCTTTGATATTTGATGTAGACAAAGACGCAGGTTTGTTAGATTTATTATTGTGCCATAAAACTAACGTAATATGTGAAAATAAAGAAAATAAAATCATTTAAAGTGCTGGTGGCGAGAGCACAGTGGCGACTTCCGGTTTTCTACTGTTTTTTGCCAAGCTGTAGCTCAAATTCATGTAATGTAAACCGTGCTCGTTTGTGCTGAACTGTGCTCAGCCTATTGTTGGTTTTTTGAAGGGAGGGAGCGATTTTTGTGAGCTAGTTTTACGTCTACTCTTTTGTTTTTTCTTTTTGTTATATAATCATTAAATTAGACTATCAGACTCGCACTGATTATAAACCATCGTCATTGCTTTTTTGGGTCACGGTTTTCCGTTTTGTCAGTTTCGTGACTTAGTTCTTAGTGACTTAGTGAGTAGAGCGGTTCGAAGACCCACCTTTAGGCAGTGGTTCAACCGCCGACAATGAACGAGTAACGAGTAGAACTATGAAAGAGTTGGCGATCAGCGGGAAGCGAGTGTAGTTTCAATTTTTTTGTCGCAGGGCTATAAGCGAGTGTGCAAGTCCGACGAGCGATTGAGCCACTTGCCAGCGGTCGCTCAGTCCTGTGCAAATCTGATCAAGCCAAGCGAGCTCAGAACGAGTATCGTTCAGCGAGTTTATTTTTGAAAGCTCGTCGCCCAGCGACAAAACTAATAAAGTGAGTCGTCGCCGGCAGCGGCAGTGTGAACAGTCAGAGAGCAACTATTAATATGTGCATCTCTTTCGTTTACACGGAATGTACATTTATTGTGCGTTTCTTGAGAGAAAAATCGCCGATAGTTGCTCGTTTCTCGCCGCCGGTCGGACCATTGCCTTAAGCTGTGGTATAGGCCGTAATGCACTGTTTACACGCTTTACAGCAAGTAACGTACCGCTTGCAAGTCTCTTTATACGATTGCTCGCAACTCTAGTCAGTACCCGCCTTTAGGTACGTTTTTTATGACATCTAACAAGTTCATTTAATGATACATTTGATCAATGCTTTGTTCGTACTGAGTTTATTAATAAATATAGATTTTTCTCTGTTCTTCTTTTTATTACGATGTTTGTTTAAAATTTTATTTAAAAAAAACATTGCGTCTCAGCATATTCTGTCCAGCCTTATCTCATCTATATTCGGGTCAGCTTTCAGTCGAACCAGATGCAGCTAATATCAGTATTTTACATGGAGCGATTGACTATCGGACCTCCACAACCCAGTAACTGGGTAATACGATATCCCATGGTAAGACTGTCAGACTTTTAGAGCTTCTGACTAATAGTAACAACTGTCAAAGATTTACAAATGACAGCCGGGACCAACGACTTCATGTTCTTTCTAAGGCACGATGGAAACTGTACCAATGGTCACCCATCCATAGAAGATCGGCCTGTGTGGGTAATTATTTAGCCACGAGCTCCTCTGGCTAGCCTTTTTACAACAATGTTGTGGTCGACTTCCAGTCGAACTAGATGCATCTGAATATCAGTATTTTACATGGAGCTACTGACTATCGGACCTTTACAACTTAGTTATACGATACTCCATAATAAGACTGGCTATCAGACTTTAAGAGCTTCTGTCTAATAGTAAATACTGTCAAACATCTACAAATGACAGTCGGGACCAACGGCTTTACGTGCTTTCTAAGGCACGAATGAAGCTCGCTACGTCACATATCCACAGACCAACCTCGGCAAGCGCGACTCAACCCGGAGGATGGTCCTGTGTGGCTGTAACTATTTAGCCACGAGGTCCTCGAAAAATATCTATAAAATAGATTTACGTGTATATCCCAAGAATAATTCTATAAGTCAAATATCTCATGACGTAATTATATCATATATTGTGACCTACATCCACGCATCCGATACGACTTACGAAGTTTTATCACGTCTTGATCTGACCGTGTGTGTATTGCTCGGCTAAATTACATTAAACAAAGCGGATGAGGTCTTTTCATTCTATGTTTTTGCCCTTTTAAGGATTTCATAAGATTATTTAATATACACAGTAGCGTAGTAAAATCATTTAATTTTGATGATTTTACCACGAAAAAAAATAAAGCTTGCCAAGTCTTACCATGAGCAATCGTATTGCCCAGTTACTGGGTTGTGGAAGTCCGATAGTCAGTCGCTCCATGTAAAATACTGATATTCAGCTGCATCTGGTTCGACTGGAAGCCGACCCCAATATAGTTGAGAAAAGGCAGGCAGATGATGAAAAAGCGTAGTGGATAGCGATGACAACGCTTCTCTAATAACCATAATATTTCTACAAATATTTTTATACAAAAATTAGCTTGTTTTAAATAAATAAATAACCACACCACCGTATACATAAAATAACAACACCGTAGTACTTTTAAGTATTCTGTGACAACACACAAAATAAGTAATAAGTCCAAGAAATCCCAATTTCCAATTTTATTTTATTTTATTTAGCTTTTATCAGTTGTAAAATTTTCAAATGAGTCCTCCCTCTATGGAGCGGAAGACACAGTCAAACTCTCACTGTCACAAAATCAACCGTGTCCTTCAATTGCGCGTTACTTTCCAGGGTCACGGTATAACCTGCTCAGATCATCCCGAGACCTTACTACATTATGCCACAAGAGAAGCAAAGCGAGAGCGATTCTACATATTGATTGGAAACAATTTGAAACAAAACTCACTTTAAGGGAGAAAATCCAAAATAACAGTGTCTTTTAAAATGCAAGTCTTGTTCTTCGTCCAATAACTTGGTCACCCTACTAGAGTGGATAGGCATTTTAACTCAAGGATATATTTCGCAACGTTTTAGTCCTAACTCCAGTGGCGTAGTGAGGCCGAATCTAGGACGGGGCATGACGCATCTTTTTCTTTAGAACAGACCCACCACACTATTCCCAAAACACTGCAACAACTAAAAGCCTGAATCAACAGTGGCAACCACCGGTAAAGCGCCGAGACAAACTCGACGTGTCCCGGAGAATGAATTTACCTGTCTTGGATCCTGCAACGAAATTAATCAGAAAAGAATAGTGGAGGAGTAGGAAAAAATATGTTTCCACTTCTCTCCATGCAAGCAGGAGACAGAACAAAACAAGGCCAATATAGGCACAAGGGGACATTACAACAGGGAAAAGCCCACTTACCTAACACCTGTAAAATGACTACTAATATTAATGGGTCCTAATTTGTGAGCTGCTATATTTGATTCCAATAATAAGTCTGGCAAAAACGATTGAAGCACGGAAACACACAACGCGCCGTCGACCCTGACCTTTCTGAACTTTCATCCCTTGGTTATCGGTGTACTATTTTTTTGCTCTGCGTGCAAAGCCCCTTCAAGTGCGAAGCCGGGGGCAGAATCCGCCCCTGCCTTACTACGCCACTGCCTAACTATACAGATATTTAACAAGTATTTCACTCAACGACGATATAATACTAGACTCCGCGTGCACGATCTAAGGAACAAAAATTATTCTGCCAACTCGCTGAGGTACTACGTCAGCGAGGGGGACGGGGTACTACGTTGTGATTGGCTAACTCAAGGTCTGTTCTGTCTCAACGTATGTCTGCGGCTCACGGGATTGGTCGAAATGAGACAAATATAAGACTTTTTTGCCTAATGTGTTGGCAGACATCGGTCGCCCGTTATTACGAGTCTAGTATTATATCGTCGTTGATTTCACTCGACCACGCCTGTGTATTGGTAAGCTATTATTACTAGTATTATAGTTCTTTGTGTGGCGAAACTTTGTTTTAGTTATTTATGATTTGTTTGTGTAAGAAATTGTTGTATCTATTTGCAATTATAAAATAGTAGTTCAGGATTTTTATGCCTTTAAAACTACGATTGATTTAGGAAGATATCGCTATCAGCGATAAGACCGTTGTACCCTTAATATTAACATAATTGTAAAATGCTGCTTATTAATTTGGTGTACTGTACTGTCGTTATAGTATAATTCTATTCTATTCCATTTATTTTACTCGTATTTTATCCAGATTCTTTTTTTAATTTTCATCAATCGAAATTAATCTAAATGTCTACATGAAAAATTATCCAGTACATTTCCAGTTTTCTAATATTTTCTTCAGTGACTTTTAAACTGATATTTCTTAGATCAGTTATTCCGTATTAGTTCCGCTTTAGAAACAACTGGGTCTGGGCTGTATTGAACCGACAAAATAAGGGTCGTTGTCAAGCGATCGATTGTTTTTTGTCTATCGCGGTGAAACTTCCAGAAGAATATTTTGTTGACCGTTTTTATGGTTAACTGCAGTTATGGAAGTTTTTTTCAATGGAGGAAATCAAGCAGAAACAGTAATAATTTGTCCAGTCAAATATAACATGAAAATCATCATCTGCCGGCCTTTTCCCAACTATGTTGTGGTCGGCTCCCAGTCGAACCAGATTCAGCTGGATATCAGTATTTTACAAAGAGCGACTGCCCGTCGGACCTCCACAACCCAGTAACTGGGTAATACGATACCCCATGGTAAGACTGGTTGTCAGACTTTAAAGCATCTGACTAACAGTAACGACTGTCAAAGATCTACAAATGTCAGCCGAGACCAACGGCTTTACGTGCTTTACGAGGCACGAAGGAAACTCGCTATGACAGATGGTCACCCATCCACAGACCAACCGCGGCAAGCGCGGCTTAACCCGGAAGATCGGCCTGTGCGGCTGTGATTATTTAGCCATGAGCTCCTCCAAATTAAACATGAATATAGTGATCAAATAACACCGACACAGCTGAATTTTGGTAGTGAACTTGGGTTCACCTGAAATGGCGACATGTCACCGGAACAACTTGTGACTCACGGATTAAAGGTTAAAAGGGAAAATATACAAATCTGTCCTCTGTGAGAGGGAATGGGCCATAATGTACGCGGGCCCAGTGCGGGTTGGTAGATGTCACATATCTTCGAATGTTTGGTTCTAGGACATGTCGGTTTCCTCACGATGTTTTTCTTCACCGTTTAGAGAGCAGTGGGTCGTGGGTTCAAATCCAACCAAGCGCACTTTGTGTAATTTATTTCATCGCCACCGGTGGAGGAAAACATCGTGAGGAAACCGGCATGTTCTAGAACCAAAAATTCGAAGACATGTGACATCTACCGACCGGCACTGGGCCCGCGTGGTGGATTATGGCCAACTCCCTCTCACAGAGAGGAGGCCTGTGTCCCAGCAGTGGGAACATTGGCTGATGATGATGATGATGATGATGAAATAAATAAACCTAGGTAAAACTAATATGACACCTAGGTTTTTTGCATTAATCATCGTTCATTCATTTAAAAAAATACTCGTAGAACAAATTATTGCCTGTACAAGCCAATTAACCGTTTAATCACCTCACTGAAACCAATCAAAACACAACCTTACCCACCTTGATTTACGGTCCATTATCAATTTCCTAGGTTCAGAAACTAATATTGTACAAACAACTTTAGTTGTGCAGTTTGGTGAATTTATTGGTGGACTTTATTGCGTTGTGTTAAGGTTGAGTTTTGATTGGTAGAGTGCGTTTTTAGTGTTGTGAATAAGTTGGTTTTTGCCGGCAATGACCTCTTTTGGTACTCATGACCACGAAGGAGTAATTGTTGTTTAATAATTGTTTGAAAGAGAGAATTAAAAAAATGGACAAGATTTGTTAGTACAACAAGTATACAAACTGACTGACCGCCATTTTTTTTTAAACATCATAATAATGTCACTTTTGACATTCTTTGTCATGACTTCCATTAGGGATACCCCCCGTAATTAGAATTGAAACTCAAAAATTTTTTTTCGCCTGTCCCATACGTGTGGGGTATCTATGAAGAGGTCTTGAAAAATGATATTGCGGTTACTAATCTCATTTTTTTCTAAACTGAACGGTTTGCGCGAGAAACACTTCCAAAGTGGTAAAATGTGTCGCCCCCCCTGTAACTTCTAAAATAAGAGAATGCGGCCATTCTCCGGTTGCAAGTTTTTATTTGTCCGCGCTTACTTAATCCGTAATATGATCATATTCAAGCGTGGTTTTTTTTTATATGTTAGATTACGACCGTATCTAACTGTATACAAAATATTGGGTTCTGTTTTAAACTAGTAAGCCCAAATTAATTGAATCTCTGTTCGAAAAAGCACTATTTTCTAATTACCGAGGCCTGTCCGCACTCCAACTTAATGTTAAAACTTGCTTGTAATTTCTCAAACCTGCAGATTTACTTTGATCCATTCAACGTTTTAAACAATACTAAGCAACGTGTATCACCTACTAAAATATGGACTCAATAGAACCAGTCTATAAATAATTATAATTGAATAACCGCGTGTCCGATAGAAAGTTATAATTACCGTAACAGTATCTGTTCTTGGGTGCACATTCCTAAATAACGGTATTTGGCACATCAGTACCGCACGCGTCGAATGTCCTCAGGGTGTGCTGCAGCCCATTAGCAGTCGTACGTCTCAAACGTTACTGTAGCGCCAACAAAACACTTGAGTATATAATTACCGTAGCCCTTGGTTCAAAACTTTTCTAATTACCGTTATACTTATTTAAATACTCAATTTTTTAAGTTAGACCCTAGTTGATAATGTAAATGAAACAGTACTATGGCTTACGTATGTTATGATAAGCCTGTATTTGCAGGCTGTGATAGTTTTCGAAATTTTGAAGAAAGTCTATCGTTTTCTAACTACCGTATACTAATTACCATGTGTTAATAATTACCGTTGTATGAAAAACTTATACAGAAAAATCAGAGTAGAGAGTAATAAAAGACAAAAGGAAAAGGGAAACTTGGAAACAATCGAGGAAGAAGTAGTCATAGATCTAGACGTGCTTGATAACAGCATATCAGATCCTCTTGAAACTCTAACACCATTTATCATTTCAGCCTATAGCAGTCCACAGCGCACGATCTCCTGCTTTTTTCATCCAGCTACTGCCAGCCACATTTTTCAGGTCATCGGTCCATCTTGCCGGGGGGCGTCCCACACTACGCTTACCTACATGCGGTCTCCATTCAAGAACCATCCTACTCCACCTATCAAGGCAGACGTAACCAGCCCACTGCCACTGCAACTTGCTGCAGATTTGGAAAATATATGTAACTTTGGTCTTTTGCCGTACCTCATTCCAGATTTTATCCCCTAGTGAGACCCCAAGCACAGACCTTTTCATAGCTGCGTGACATGAAGTCGGTGGGCCAGCTTGACTGACAGTTCCACGTTTAGGCTCCTATACCTGCCTGAGGTAGATGTATTCTTGGACAACTTCGAGTGTTATACCTTCGACAGAAATTGGTTCTGAGACGACATGGTCATTCCTTGGTCTTGTCCAGGTTCATCCCGAAACCACACGTCTCGAGGCAGCATTGAGACTGATCAGCAGGTCTTGCAGCGATTTCGCCATAATAAATAAATATATCGTCGGCAAAACCAAGGTGCATTAGGTATACACCGTGGACTTGATGCCCAGTCCGTTCCAGTCCAACTTCTTGAACAAATCCTCCAGCGCGTTGGTAAACAGTTTAGTTAGGGGATATTACAACTCCCTGTCTCACACCTCTTAGCAGCTGGATGGTGGTTTTGTACTTGGACCGACATCGACGCTATGCTATAATATAGGTTCCTTAGTACCTTTATGTACCGCCAATTGACTTGGCATCGCTTCAAGGATTCCAGAACAGCCCAGGTTTCGATGGAATCGAAGGTTTTTTTGTAGTCCACAAAGGCTATATAGACACAGCGGCCGGTTATACTCCCCTGTCCTGTCTTCTGTAAAACCTGCCGCACTGTATGTTTGAGGTCTAAGGTGCTACATAGCCTTTGTAAAACCCAGTCTGCTCCGGTGGCTGGAAAACGTCAAATCTAGCGGAAAGCCGATCTGTGACGACCCTCGAAAACAGCTTGTAGACGTGACACAGGAACGGGATTGGTCTATATAGTTTTTGAGGAGATTTTTGTCTCCTTTCTTGAAAAAAAATGTCACCACGGTCCTGCTCCACGCCTCCGGGGTAATCCCACTGGCTTTGACGAAGTTGAACAGCCTCTTAAGCTCGCCGAGCACAGGTTGGCTCGTAGTTTTTAAGAGTTTCGGAGGTGATGCCAACACTTCCTTACTTACCATAATAACATCAACTCCGCGTCCAACTAGTGCTCTCTCATCTTCTTCTACTAGTACTTTGTCATTATTAAGCAATATTGAGCAAATGGAAGAAATTATGGATACAAATATGGAGATACAAAATATTTTCTAATTACCGTAGCATCAAATATTCAACTTGTTTAATTACCATACCCAACTTTTTTTTAAATCTCAATATCTAGAAAACCATCAGTAATAGTAGAATGCCAAAATAACTATTGTATTCCTATCTTTAATGTGTTTCATATTCTAATGTGTTTAAGTTCATATCAGTGAAATTCAAAAACAGCACGGTAATTAGGCAAATAACACCTATTTGGAGAATGGCCGAATGATACAACTAAAAAAATATATATGATATACATTACCATGTGAACTTCAATTGAAAATTGGTTTGAATGAGATCGAGTAATAAGTTTTTTTTTTTTAATTGTCATAAATCGTAGACCGCGATTTACCTTTCAAAGTTACAACCAACTACAAGAGCTTTTATAATCAATCAATATCATTGTTTATAATATTATGTTACTTGCTGCTACGGAACATTTTATGGGCGAGTCCAACTCGCACTTGGCTGGTTTTTCAGATTTTACATCAATTATTTCATTTTAGTTTTGTATATATAGTATGTATATATAGGTATTTTTTATATAATAATTTTGTTATAGTTGTATAGTATAATTAATGTACAAATAATTATTTCATAATTTTGTTATAATTTTTTTAGGGGGGAGGAGGAGGATTTGTTTAGGAGGAGCACTTGCCGAATTTCTGGGTTTAGCTGCGTTTGCCGAGGTTGTGCTGTGGATGGGTGACGTTTGACGTCTTTAAATAGATATTTAAAGACGTCAAACAAACAACAACAATTAGTAACTTTTCGTTTTTAGTAATGAAAAATAGACAGATGTCTATTTTTCATGTCAAGTTACTAATTTGTCGTGAAAAATTATTATGATTTTGTTAAATTCATTATTTTGAACAAATTTTACTGTACAAAACATTTTTACAAGTTGTTTAAAATTAACATTTGTAACGTTCAACCAATAAATAATTAACCAAGAAAAAACTGGATAAGTACTTACCTAAACTACTTCTTTGTGCATTTGATTCTGATAAAAATAGTAGGTTTTTTCTTAATGTGAAAATTTTAATAAAAGATAACTTAAACTGCCATATCCACCCAATATTATACATCCTTGTGCCACCGACACTGAGCAGTAAGGTTGGTTATAATTACTCTATTCACTAAAACATGCGTTTTTTGTTAACTAAACAACAATATTTTTTAATTTTAACTTTTTTCTTATTCAACTGAATTATATTAACTGCCTGCTTGTATACAACGTGTAACGTTAATAGCGCAAAACCTCTCGTGGGGTAACTCAGCCCATGTTATTGAACCATGTTTGTACTAAGACTTTTGAAAACTCGCAAAATGGAAGTCTTAAGACGCAGACGGGGCGGAGACATCATTCTGTCTGTTCGGCGTCTCTTACATTCAAAATGTATAAAAGCGTCGCGACGTAAAACATACAAAAGAGACGGGGCGCGGACGCGACTCTCATACATTTTCGCACGTCCGCGACGCGTCCTCGTCTTGCGTATTTTCAATGTGGCCCGCGCCTAAATGTTTATTGTTTATTTAGAAGAAAAAAAAACATTTACTTTCGTTAATTAATTCAACACAAAGATAATTTTGAATAGATTATTAATGTCAAAATTAAAGAAAAATAATGTGAAAGTAAATCAATCATAAATGTCATTACCCAAAGTCAAAACCTAAAATAATTACAATGGCCGACACACTCACTTTCAGTCAAATCAATTAAATAATTATAATAAATTAAACCTAGGTTATATTTTGACAGGTCAAGTATATGCATTGTGTCCAATAATTCAAATTGTCGATTGTGTTTTTGAGATAAGAATAGCTTGAATAACAATCACTTTCATTTTGACAATTCAACGATACCTATAGTGGGTCCTTGTTAAGGTGAATGCTCCATCTAGACCGCGAAATTCAAATTTTTTTACGTTTTTTGCAATTTGAAGGCCAGAGCCTGTGGCCAGAGCTATCAAGCAAGACCTTACTTGATGTCAAAAGTTTATTGACCTGCGATAGCATAGATCAAAAAAATGTGCATCAGTGTTTTTGGTGCTTCAAAAGTCAAAGTCTAAACTACAAATTCGTTTCTTCTATAAGTATACTTACTTACTTCATAAATTCTGTAAATTCATGCCTACTAGATACTTTGACAAACATTTTTTTTAAATTATAAATAAAATAAAACCTAAAAAAGTATGCTTATAATTAAAGGATGTCGTGCATGTTAAACTTGACACACGTCGCTCCCAAGAGTCTTGAATAATTTCACATATCTGTCATTTATGTCTCAATATAGAGTTCGTAAACAGCATAATTCAGAAATATGCAGAAGCCCAGGAACATCGGCTTCATCATCACGTAAATGTCGAGGCCATCCAGCTCCTTGATAATACGAACATAGTAAGAAGGCTGAAAAGGACTAAGCCTTTTGAGTTAGTGTAGTGTAATTTATTTGTGACTACAGTGAGTGAAAATTAGTGCCTAGCTATTTATATGGACACAACAAAAAAGTGACTTCCCCTTAACATACGCTAAGTAAACGCAATGGACGTGCTCTTTGATATAAAACTGTTAGCAAATTAAGTTAGATATAAATTGCTTATTAGCCTTTTTAGGCTAGATTGTAATGTTATAAACAAATTGAAAAAAAAAATCTGTCATATCGCGCTACGAAAAACGTCTTGTCTTTTTAAGAAAAAAACAACTGTCCATCCATATCCATACTCCTTTCGCCTCGACCATTCACACATTCACGCACACCGCTTACAAGACAATCGTATTGTAATAGTCCAAAACAAAAATAATAATAATATATCTATGAACAAGGAAATATACTCCATCATTGTTATTAAAGTTTTATTTTCCGCATTGTAATACACGTTATTAATTTGCATAACAAATAATAATAATAATAATAATACTTGGCCCCCGGCGTAGTAAGGTTACATTGCCAAATTGCATAGTGCTTGCCAATTAGAAATAATTATTTTGTGCCTGGTTTTGTTAAATTGCTTGGCGATAAATTTGACAAGGAATTGCTATGCTACTTTATTCTGACATTCACACACATTCACAGATCGGCATCGTACGTATCGGACGCATCGCATCAAACGGATTTCTGTATCGACAGCAATCGGATTGCCGATGCCACCTTCATCGCGTCCACTGATCGGCATTCCGTATGACGTCATCGGTACGCATCGCATGTAGGCATTGCCGATGAGCCGTCCGTACGATGCGGATCAGTGGACGCAGTTGTATGAGTTTCAATACAAGGCAAACTAAAATCCGTTACGTAAGATACGTCCGATACGTGCGATGCGGACCTGTGGACACTTAGCATTATAGGGCATGGTTATTGCCACTATTCTTTCGGTACAAAATAATTGTTGAATAGTTTTTTATTATTTTCAAATCTTCATCATCTGCCTGCCTTTTCCCAACTATATTGTGGTCAGCTTCCAGTCGAACCAGATGCAGCTGAATATCAGTATTTTACATGGAGCGACTGCCCATCGGACCTCCACAACACAGTAACTGGGCAATATGGTAAGACTGGTTTCATTTTTTTTTTATAATTTAGAGATAGGTTCGCGTTTGATCCTCGTCTGATGGTAAGCGAAGATGTGGTCGACGATGAAGCACGGTTGCCTAGAAGTAACCTGTTCACTCTTGACTTGAAGACCACAAGGTTATCACTATTCATCTAAATATCCAGAGTTTCGTATTCAAAATTTTAAGTTAGTTTTGACTGGCCTGTTGGTCTCGTGGTTAGTGACCCTGACTGCTATGCCGGAGGTCGTGGGTTCGATTCCCACCCGGGACAAATGTTTGTGTGATGGGCACGATCATTTGTTCTGTATCTGGGTGTAATTTATCTATAATATGTATGTATTTAGAAATATATAAGTATGTTTATAAGTTGTCTTGTACCCATAACACAAGCTCTGCTTAGCTTGGGACTAGATGGCGTTGTGTGATAGTTGTGGAATATTATTATATTATATTATGTGGAATATTATCAATGGGCACAGTTAGTGACAACGTTAAGTGATTTTTAAGTACTCTTAAAGTGCAAAAGTAGTGACTGGACACTGTACTATGTAGGTTAATGAGTGCAATATATGTAATGACTAGTTTTTTTTACAAAAGAACCAATCGCCTTCAAAGTGTAAAATAACTTACGTATTTTCGGAAATCTGTGGCAAAAATGAACGACGAATTCATAATGTAGCTACTTTCTTACGACGGAAAACATCGTGAGGAAACCGTCATTTCTTAGAACTAAAAATTCGAAAACATGACTGTGACATCTGTCAACCTGCACTGGACAGGCGTGGTGGATTATGGCCCATTCCCTCTCGCAGAGAGGAGTCCTGTGTCCCAGTTTTCAGTATTTGAGACGTAAAGTAAACTGGAACTTTCACAATTTCAAATTGACAATAATCAAAGAAAAAATTAGTTCGTTCTTCGCACACCAGAGGCGCTGTTCCAATTTTTCATACAAGAAATGCTGTAAATACTGGAAAGACGCTGTAAAGTGAAAGAGTCTATTGCTGAAAATAGGCCAAATAAAATAAAATAAAAATCTTACAATTAATGTAATAAGTGAATGCCAAAAACAAAGCAATTTGCAATTATTTGTGGTCATTCTTAACAATAAATGGCATAAGATTATTGTCCAATTAATACTGTTTTAAATAAATATCATAATTTGTAATCGTTTATCGATTTTGAACTGTGTTGCAATTCGTATTAGATATGAGGTTTATAATTTCATTTGGTACAATGGGAAATTGTGCGATTAGCATAACAATTATTATTACTATGTGGTTTTTAAATCGAATTAAATATTATTAAGTAGTTGGCTAAAGATACATTTAAGAATTATTATTATTTTAATCCCAAACCTAAATAAACATTAAACAGTGGTGTATTAATTCAGCCCATTTTTGTAAATATTCAGTTGACTATTTTCTTAAAATATAAACCTTGTTCTGTCCCTAAAACAGATTTTTATAGCGTTTATTTTTAACGTTTTTGAACAAGATTCGAGTTTTCAGTATAAATATAATTATGTACCTATAACATATTGTATTATGGCTTGAAAATTACTTTTACAGAATTCATAGCGATATGCGCGTAAAAATTTATATTGCAAACATAAAATGAAAGTAGTTAACCTAGGTTATAAAAACACATACTTTTAATGCAGTATAATAATTCACAATCACATGTAGACTCACATGTAGACTCTATTTAACAGCATGAAAAACTATACTGATACTGCTAGCCCATCATGGAGGAAACTCGCTATGACAGATGGTCACCCATCCACAGACCAACATCGGCAAGCGCGGCTTAACCCGGAAGATTATAAGTAGTTATTTTTTTAGTGTAAACATTTTATTTAATAATTTGGTAATTTATACGCTTAATAAGTAGTTGCATTGAAACTATTTATAGCATTCAGAAATGTCATCTTTACAAATGCTTTTAAACGCATCATTGATCCTGTCAAGTATGATTATTGATTGTGAAGTCTTAGGTTCAATGTCTGGGTGATGTAATTTATTTCACAAGCATATCATTTATATTTGACAAGTAGCTGTGCCAGCGACTTCGTTCGCGTGGATATCGGAACAATGATTTTATTTTATAAAATTGACAAAGTTTCATACAAACTTTCGCCCCCTATTTTATCCCCTTGGGGGTAGAATTGATCAAAATCCTTTCTTAGCGGATGCCTACGTCATAACATCTACCTGCATGCCGAATTTCAGTCCGATCCGTCCAGTGGTTTGGGCTGTGCGTTGATAGATCACTAAATCACTATATTAGTCAGTCACCTTTGAGCTATATATAATATATTATGTTAGATAGAAGATAGATGGATGAATGGATTTTTGTTACTCTTTCATACAAAAATCTATTAGATGGATTTTAATGAAAGATAGACAAATCTGTACATAAATAAAGTCCCCTGTCTGTATACCTACCTACTTATTTGATATGTTTTCACTAGAAGATAGTGCAATTATTGAGAAAGGTTTAGTTTTAAATACATTACAGATCTAAGCAAATTCACTAAAACACAGACAAAGTCGCAAGCAAAATACTAGTAGTTTATATTCTGGAATAAACACCTGGGATATTTTTTATCCCAGTATTTTCCCGTGGGATAATAATTGACCTTCACATGGAAAACGCCGTGATTATAAGCTAGATTATTAAAAAGAAGATTGCCTATTATGCAACAAAAATGAACACCTCATTATTTTGTTAAATCGGTTTTAAAAGATTAAAAGAGTTTAACAAATTAATTATTTACACTTTTAGTATATAAAGTACATAACGTATAATATTCAAGGCAATGTTATATATTATAACATAAACTAATTATGTGTGAGTATGTGGTCAGACTGTTGAGATTATGAATCGAATTCTACCATAGTTCCTTTACGTATAACAAAATTGCAATTCGCTTAAGTTTTTTTTGGCTTGTTAGATTCATCAAATGAGTCCTCCAATCCAGGGCAGGGCAGGAGGGACTGTCAGACTTGTGCTGACTAAAATCCACGGTGTCCTTCAATAACCCTTTACGTTCCAGTCACGGTAGCTCGTTAGTTCCGCGATAAGTTGCTAAAGATAAGTATACAGTCTAAAGAAGGTAAGTATACTTATTTTAGACTTTAGTTTGCATCATCGAAAAGTATTTAATTAAGAGCCTATACTACCTCAAATGGCTTAGCAGAAACCTGTGATACGTCGAAAATACTACAGCATTAATTTTGAAATAAATATATGGTAAAGTTGAGGATTAATGTTAGGTCTTATGTTTGGCGAAAACATGATTCCATAAAATTTTCTGGATAGAAAAAAATCCCAAAGTTACCTCTAAATTGAACAATAAAACGCTGGCAATCAGATAATACTTAAAATTAGATCATGAAACTTTTTATACTAACTGAACTAACTATAAAGCAGGTCTTATGTTATTAACTTTTTTGAATTTCCTTTTTTTTCGCCGTAAAATAAATAGATTTGCGTGTAGACAGCTAAAAGAAAGAGCAAGCAATAGTGCGTGGTACGTGCAAGTGCGAGCGAGTAAGATTATGCTGAGGTACTATAGACCCTTAAGTAATATTTCTACATATGTAATTTTTGAACTGATGCTTTATAGGATAAATAATGAATCTAGATATTTTTAAAGTTGAAGAGATTTTAAATAATATACATCTGCATACTGTGTGTTACTAGGGCAGAGTTTCCTATTAATCTTGGCATTGTCCTTTAACAAATTGTATTTTTTTTTTCGAGTTATTATTTTCACAATAATATCAGCCCTTTACTTACTTACTTAACTATCTAATTAAAACTACCCTTAAAAATAAAAAAGAGGAAAAAAAAACTCACCAGTGCTCCCTAATCTCGAAAACTCGAAAGTCGGAACTTGTAAAGTCGGAACTTCTAAAGTCGGAAAACTGGAGCACAACACTAACACTGCACTAGGTACTATTGTGTTACAACATTACCTCTCGTGGCAAACGCGGTACGCGCCTACTCAGACTGAGGCGGAATATCTAGCCTTGTGACTTAAATAGCGGGGTTGAGCATGTCGCGTAGTGGAAGATAAGATATAAAATATAGCTTGGACCAACCAAGCTTTTTTTACGCTATGTGTCAACTTTTACTATAGGAACAAACATGTAAACGCGAAACAAAAAAAAAAATGTTCAGTACATGTTATCTTTATTGGGCAATCAAATTATCATTCTAATTGTTTATTTTGTTTATTACTATTATAAGAATTAGATTTTTGTTTTAATTATTGTAATCATGCATGAATGATGTTTGCTCCATCCATCCACTTTACTTTGTTTATGTATGTACTTTTGTTTTTTTTGTTCAACTTAGTGGATTTAGAAACTTACCCACGTACCTATTTGATACCTTTGCATGCCGTAAGGTAGAATGTGGAAGAGCCATTATTGTTAAAATGTGAACACCTTATTTTGTACCCACAGTCTTTGCAAATTAAATAATTTCTGATTTACATTTGTGTCTGCTTAATGTACTGAACAGCTAAAATTTTTTTCGGCTTTACTCCCATAATAAAAATTGTTTGTTATCGTGACCACAATCACGTGTGTACGATACTTAAAAGTATCGTTCACTAATTGCCAGTCACCCCATATATTACGCGCAATGTGAAGTAACAAAATAACAAAAAGAAAAAGTAACTTAATAACAAAAAACCGGCCAAGTGCGAGTCGGACTCGCCCATAAAGGTGAAAAAAAAGATTTTGAGTTTAAATTTTAAGTACGGGGGTTTTTGTTTGAAAATCCTAATGCGGATCACATAATACATCTTCTTACCAAGTTTCAGCAGGATAGATTTTATACTTTCGTCAAAAAGTGGCTGTGACATACGGACGGACAGACAGACAGACATGATGAATCTATAAGGGTTCCGTTTTTTGCCATTTGGCTACGGAACCCTAAAAAGTAATAACACGTTATAACACAAAAAGGTCTTATTTCTCATTTTTACGACTGCAGAGTTGAATTACAACCAATCGTTGTAATAAATGGCTTTACAGTTTTTAGAGAAAAATATTTTACAAAAGCAAAAATGCACTTTATGTGAGTTTTTTTCTCTTTTCCGTAAGTCAAAGAGATAATTAATATACGCTTTATATCATCTAAAAATAACGCAAAGCGATACAACACTTTAAATCATCGCTTGTACTAAAACACAACCTTTACAAACCATTGAAGGCTTTACGCACTCAAGCTGACCATTCCAACATGGCCTCCGTTCTCTATTATATTATACACAATTAGAGGTCACGCTATACCAGTTTTTGTTTTGATACAGTTCCTACACTTCAACTTAGTAGTGACGTCATGTTTGACGTGAATTAAAACAAAGAAAACGTTTTTTTTTTAAAAGGGTAACCCTTTCTAAAAACATTTTTTTTTTCAAACAAAACTGGGCAAAGTTGGACTCCTTGCAGTAGACTTTCACCTCTTTTTAAATGGACCTTATTGCCTCGTTAATCTCGTGTTTACAAGTGCAACTGCTGAGGATACTGGGTTGGATTCCCAGGTTGGAAAAAAATACTATTCTAAAAGCCCTCCATCACCGCGAGTTGGCTGATCTCCGTTGAGAGTGGCCACCGGCCAAATTCCGGTCCGGTCAGGAGGACTATTATTATTGTCCATCATCATCAGCCTATAATGTCCCCTTTTGCTGGGACACAGGCGTCCTCTCTGTGAGAGGGAATGGGCCATAATTCACCACGCAGGCCCAGTGCAGGTTGGTAGATGTCACATGTCTTCGAATTGTTGGTTCTAGGACATGCCGGTTTCCTCACGATGTTTTCCTTCACCGTTCTGAGAGCAGTGGTGATGAAATAAATAACTCAAAGTAATGCCCCTGGCGGGGTTCGAACCCACGACTCCTATTATTGTTCCCCTACTGCATTGAGGTCTAGGTTTTTTCATTTCTCATTGCACATAATGTTCTTGAAAGAATGTGCAAATTATAGGAGTGTTTGAAAGTGTTTTCTGAACTTATTCATAAAAAAATCTCCCCTTACCAATTCGAAGCACGTAGTCACTTAACCCACACATTACTCACGAACCGAGTATTTTTAGCTCCTATTACAAGGACGCTGGGCATTTTGTGATACTACTTATCGTCCCACCCCCCTGTTTCGCTTGGAAGCAATTTACTATGAAGTATAATATTTTTTATTTATTCATAATAGGCACATTAATCCAATTAATCTAATTAGATACAGTTTAGCTTTGAAAAGTAACGGACACGTTTTTTTTTGATAAAAACATTCATCTTTACAAAGATACAGGTAGATATGTAATTCGATTCATTCCTTCAAATGTGTGATACTAGTCCTTATTTGCAACAATTTTAACCCTGATAACATAAGGTCCAAAATTCACCTCTTCCTGATTAATCTAATATCTTTAATCGAGCAATTCTTGTATATTTATATATAATCAGGATCTCGGAAACAGCTCCAAGGATTTTCATGAAAGTTACAGATTAGGGGTTTTTCGGCTCAAGGAATCGATTTATCAAGGTCCCAGGTTCGAGAAAAGCTCGGTTCCCAAGATATAGACATTTTAAAAACCGAGCAAAGCTCGGTCAACCAGATATTTGCTTATTATTATTAATGATGGTCACCACTTAGAATGTATACTTTTCTGATAGAATATAAACGACGGAATCCAGTGAATATGTCCTTCATAGCCTGTTACGTTCCGGGGTTACGGTTAGGGAATAATCCCGCGACCCCGGCAGGCTTTGGCCCTCTGAGAGGGGGGCCCCGTCATTATGCTGACGCTCTTTGAGGCGCGCGTGGGACACAACGCGCCGTCGACCCGGGCATGGTCCTTGGTCGGGCAGCGAGTTGCCCTTTACTCGCTGCCCGCATGCCCGCGCCTACGGTGGCCGGAGATCATCTTGCGACGTCCGTCGCCGTGGGCGCCTACCACTGCGGCTGGGGCGGAGGGAGGACGCTGTCCTCTCTCGCTCGCGGCCTGCCTCCTCCTTTACGAGCATTACTGCCTCGCAGAAGGAGCTGACCGCTTCCCACTCCGTCTCGCCCCGCAGCATGGCCGCAACCAATGCCGGGCGCGAGAGGTCTCCGCCTATCGCAGCCGTGAGGACACGTCGGTGCTCCGCCCAAGCCGGGCAGTCTTGCACCGTATGCTCCACCGTGTCCTCCGGGCGATCTTCGCAGTGGTGACACCCAGGCGTCTCCTCCTTTCGCATCAGACACAGGTACCTCCCGAAACTTCCGTGTCCGGTGAGGACCTGCGTCAAGCGGTAGGTCAGGACGCCATGACTTCTCTCCAGCCACTCCTCAAAGAGGGGTCTTACCGCCGCAATTGCGGCGTGCCCGAAGTATCATTAGCTTAGGAAATTAGGTGTCATGAATTTTCTGTAAGTATATTTAAGTTTTTCATCTTACGTCCATTTTGAAGGGCGTTTAAAAAAATGTACATGTCCATTACGCATATCCTGTTTAGCCCACACATTTAACTAGTATCCAAGCTTTTAATATTATTAGTTAATTGGCAATTACATTTAAGTAATATTATATCAATTTATGTGATTAAAATAAGACTAATTACCAACCAAGGTCTTTAGACACATAAATTGAAAATTTGTTAAGTCCGTCAGGTGGGGTGCTAAGACAGGGAACTCCAGTCCACGGGCGCACGTGGACTGGAGTTCCCTCTCGGATACGTCCCGGGGGAAGACCAGTTTTTCGGGCCGGTGCACCCTGGGATGCGGGCAAAAACTCTTCCTTAGGCACTGTGTGCTTAAGTGGTCTCTTTGCCCGTATGCGAATAGCCTGTCGTGTCGACGCTCCAACGCGTGTCCCTCTGATCAGCAGAGGGCACAGCGGCGGAGCGGGCTTGCGGACGGTGAGTGATGGGTAGCTCGCCGTCGGACCAGGGACCAAGCCCGGGTCGGTGGCGCGTCGTGTTTCGCGCCAAATGCCTGCTGGGGTCAAAGGAGTGTTTTTGTCACGGGTCTTAGAAAACGCCCGTAAAGGCCGTAACTAAAACCGAAACAACGGGTTTCGTGCTTAGAGATTAGACCGAGGCAGCTCCCGAATGAGGGATTTTCTTTTTATGTTTTCCCTAGTCAATGGATAGATGGCGCTGAACTTGATATGTTACTTCAATGAACGAACGTCACGTCATTTTTTTATTTTTTTCACTTGGATGTAATTTTGAGATCGTAAAACAAAAAGTACATGTCATGTCATTGTCAGTCACATCACATCACACAAATGGCATTTTGAAAATAAGGAAAAAGAAAAAAATATTCATTTACTAGTCTTTTTAATTTATGAGTTTTCCACGCAAGAAAGAAAATGTCCCAAGAAAAAAGAAGAGAAGTCTGTGCCTCGTGGATTTGTGCAAAAATGAAGGCATACATCTTTTTCCTAGAGTAACATCGTCAGTTCAACGCCATCTATAGAGTCCTTGGAAACTACTTTTTTTTTTAAACTCCAAAAATAAAACCTCTCATTGCGCAATCACAGTTCTCCTAAAGATACCACAGCAAAATTGACATTGAGAACATTGCAATTTGAAGTTTCAAGGTGCAAATGATTAAGACAAAGTTTAAGCTTTTATTTTGACAAGATTCATTAAGAATTCTTACAAATGACTGCATAATTCACTAAAAACAACTTCCTGCATTTTTTGTTTGTATTGCATAAAATCTAGGTGGCAAACTTGTTTGTGGATTCTAATCTAACAATGTCATCTGGTTTTTCTTGTTAATTTACATAAATGATTTAATTGGTAGAGTAGAACATTTTTTTTTTAACGAAAAATATATGTGTACTTTTAAGCAAACGTCGACTACATCTTCGCTTACGAACAGGCGTCATAGTGGTTAAATGCCATTTTGTTTTTCACAACTATCACACAGCGCCATCTAGTCCTAAGCTAAGCAGAGCTTGTGTTATGGGCACTAGATAACTGATAAACATACATTTATTTCTAAATACATACATAATATAGATAAATTACACCCACACACAGAACAAATGATCGTGCTCATCACACAAACATTTGTCCTGGGTGGGAATCGAACCCACGACCTCCGGCATAGCAGTCAGGGTCACTAACCACTAGACCAACAGGCCAGTCAAAAATAAGTTTTTCGAAATTCAAATTTCCTTACGTTTTTTGCAATTTGCAGGCCAGTGACATGTTGTAACTTTATAAAAATATGATATGGATAGAAAATTTAAATTTCGCTGGCTGGTTGGAGCATTCACCTTAATTAAATAAATAAAATACATCAAATATTTGTTATCTTTTTCGTTGTCCTGACGCTTCTATACATTTTGTATGAAAGAGACGCCGAAGAGACATATACTTATTGTCTCCGCCCCATCTGCGTCTTACGTACGCGTCTTACAGTAACGACTGTCAAAGATCTACAAATGATAGCCGGGACCAACGGCTTTACGTGCTTTCAGAGGCACGGAGTAAACACACTATGACAGATGGTCACCCATCCACACTCGCGCGCACACAACTCAGCAAGCGCGGCTTAACCTGGAAGACGACGGCCTGTGCGGCTGTAATTATTTACAAACACACAAACAATCAAATGACCATAGACAAACATCACTGATTCATTACTTTTTTGTCGTCTATATTGACCATAACCATTGACCCAAAACTTTACGCTAACTCCGACCTATTTTTAGTCGTTTTTGTTTTAAAATGTAGTGTTTAAAGTTTGACCTTTTTAATTACGTTTAATTATAGACTTTTTTTATTATTTTTAGGTCAATGTGGGTGGTGAAGCGGGTAGTGGGTGCTGTGTCGTGAATTTTTGTGGTTGATTAAGTTTTGTTTCAGGCGCTTCGTAAACTGCCAAGCTGGTAGATTCGGGGTGCTATGACAGGAAACCTCCACGTGCGTCCGTGGACTGGAGTTCCCTCTCGGATACGTCCGGGGGGAAGACCAGTTTTTCAGGCCGGTGCACCCTGGGATGCGGGCAAAAACTCTTCCTTAGGCACCGTGTGCGTAAGGTGGTCTCTTTGCCCGTATGCGAATAGCCTGTCGTGTGGACGCTCCAACGCGTGTCCCTCTGATCAGCAGAGGGCACAGCGGCGGAGCGGGCTTGCGGACGGTGAGTAATGGGTAGCTCGCCGTCCGACCAAGGACCAAGCCCGGGTCGGTGGCGCGTCGTGTTTGGCGCTAAATGCCTGCTGGGGTCGCGGGTTTTTTCTTATCCCAGGATACCGTGGCCCCGGAACATAAAAGACATAGGAAGGAACATGGGTGGATTTTAGTAAGTAAGAGTCCGACAGTGTGACAAATGAGCCCTCCCGCCCGCCCGGGAGGCCTCATTTGATGATTTTACCACCCAAAAAAAAAAGATTTAATTACTAACACATCAATGCTCATTAGTAAATAAACAAAATAATTGTTATTAATGATAATTATTAAAATATAATTACTATTAACAGTGCCCTTAAAATCGTGACTATCAACAACCTTCTAATTAGCTATAATAATTTGATTGATCAGTTATATGTGGTTATATTCCGTCAAACTGTCAAGTTGCTGTCAAAATTAATTATGTTGGATTCGTGACAAATGTGGTCTGTATTTTATTCAAGGTAAATAGAGTCACCTAGCACGTGTCTTTGACGTATGCTTGAAGTCAATACGTTGTTTTTTTTAACAAAAATACAAGACAAGTATCTTTAAGCCTGTTGGTTATCAACGGGCATGTGGGCGGCGAGAAATCGGCAACTCGCTGTCCGACCATGGATCATGCCCGGGTCGCCCGCCGGCGCGTTGTGTTCGACACACAAAGAGTGTCAGCCTAATGCCTAATTACGGAGTCTCCTTATAGAGAAAGGGCCCCCGGAACTTAAAGGGCTATTGAAGGACATTGTAGATTTCAGTCAGTACGTGTCTGACAGTCCCTCCCGGCCTGCCCGGGTGGGAGGACTCATTTGATGATTTTACGATGCCAAAAAAAATCTTAAGAGTGGGTATTATGCCAGGAAAAAATCAGATTTCACCCTCGCGTCTCACATGCCTCTGCTCTAGTACCAATAACAACCACGGGCGCTGTGACGACGCGCTCTGCAAAACTTCTTTGAAAAAACAAAACAACTACAGTGCCACAGTCTAACAATTGACAGGCTTCACAGGCGGGGTACACACGCACGCGGTAGGGCTGCCTGCTTAAAGTATTTTAATTTAGTGGAAATTATTTCTAGTTTTTTAACTGACTTCAAAAAGAAGTAGGTTATCAATTCGACGTTATGTTTTTGTGTGTTTGTTACGCGATTACTCCGCCAATACTGTGGATCGATTTTCAAAATTCTTTTTTTGTTCGAAAGGAGATACTTCTGAAGTGGTCCCATTGTCACCATGTCAGGATATGATGATTGGATACTGGAGAAATCGAGGGCAACCCTCAAATTTTGTAGGCCTACACATCGTTTTCCGCAAATTTTATGAAGTAATTTAGGTATTTGCGTATGGTAATCATCATCTAGCCGTGAATCATGAAGCCGTGGGGCGCCGGCTTAGAATTGCGCTCCCCCAAATCATCCCGTGGGTGTCGTAAGAGGCGACTAAGGGACAAACCGGAGGTCGGGCAGCAGCGTCCTCCCTGCGATCGCCAACCCGCCTACCATGCGTGGCGATTAAGGCAAAAAACCCCCTTTATGAAAACCACAGAAACCAGGCCCCCAGTCCCCGGCAGCTTCTCTATCCCTGGCGCGGGTAGCGGTCAAGGTAACCGCGGAGCAGGGGGTGCTAAGAATCTCCGGAAGAGATCCGGCTACCCACCCCCACGACGACTGGCCCTGGTAACACACAACATACGAACATTAAGGACTGACGAAAAGATCTGCGAACTGGAAGAGGAGCTGAGCAAGTTACACTGGGACATTATGGGGTTATGCGAAGTCCGTAGAGAGGGGGAGGACACCGTAACCCTGAAGTCTGGTAATTTGCTCTACTACCGGGAGGGCGACCAACACTCAACAGTCCCAAGGTGGTGTCGGGTTTCTCATTCACAGGTCCCTCGTTAACAATATAATAACCATCGACAGTGTGTCGAGCAGGGTGGTATACCTAATACTCAGAATATCCAAAAGATATTCGCTGAAGGTCATTCAGGTATATGCACCGACCTCGTCACGCTCCGATGATGAAGTGGAGACTATGTATGAGGACGTACGACCACAACCTTTATAATAATATCGGTACCGTTACCTTAACCTTTTTAAATAAGAGTTTTCTTTGATATACCGCCTCACCACTCTATCTGTCTCTGTCGTTATCGCCGCACCGTACATGCACTCGTGTAGTGGATTACGGCCCACGCACGCGCTTAGAGAGCTTGAGTTGTGTTTGAACTAAGTGGGCCGTAATCCCCCACTTGAGTCTAATGCGGGTTTTCAGTAAAGAAAGTTTATTTATTTTATGAATGCTTTCAAGTGGCCTTCTCGAGTGTACACATAACTAATAATACCTATATAATATTCCACAACTATCACACAACGCCATCTAGTCCCAAGCTAAGCAGAGCTTGTGTTATGGGTACTAGACAACTGATAAACATACTTATATATTTCTAAATACATACATACTATAGATAAATTACACCCAGACACAGAACAAATGATTGTGCTCATCACACAAACATTTTGTCCTGGGTGGGAATCGAACCCACGACCTCCAGTATAGCAGTCAGGGTCACTGACCACTAGACCAACAGGCCAGTTTAATAAGAGTAGAAACCATGCTGGATAAAACTTAATAAATAAAAATAACTTTTTACAAACGATACTCTTATTTAAAGTCCCGCATGGTAAAAATGCATTCACAGCACTTAAAAAATACAACATCCAAATTACTACAATTACTCCATTTAACCCAAATCCAATGAAAATTATAACCATTATAGTAATAACTGTAAAATACAAAGGAATCAGTTATAAACTTTTTGTTGCTAAGTACTAGTTTTTTTTTAAACGGAAGCGATGCAAGGTCTTAGTTCATTCGTCCATACAGTGATTGATTCCGTCTAGCAAGTCGTGTTTTGAGAAAAAATATTACTTACTTACAATAGTTATCCCGTATTTTTTTTTAGTTTAGAAATTCAGATTTTTCTGAATTCTTCAGCAATAGGGGTTTTCGCTGCGAGTTTTGCCGTCAGTGGCGCTACAAGCGCACAACCGGAATTTTCACTCGTTTTGTCATGGTTTTTAGAAAATACAACTCAGCCTATTGAAGAATTAATTCTCGTCAATTTGATATCCTACTACTATTTTATAGGCTAAAGTTTGTAAGTATGGATGTATGGATGTTTGTTACTCTTTCACGCAAACACCACTGAACGGATTTGGCTAAAATTTGGTACACAGATAGTTTATAACCTGGATTAACACATAGGATAGTTTTTATCCCGATTTTATGTTCCCGTGGGATAATTTTCGAGTTGTAGCGGGTGAAGCCGCTGGCAACAGCTAGTAATATATAAAGTAAGTAATTATTTTGATATCTTGCGTTTTTACGCTGAACCAAGTTGGATAAATATTTAGTACTTTAAAAGACGGAGAGAGATAAAAGTTACATTCTACGGTAACCTATTAAAACAGTGACTTAGACAAAGCAAAATAATATAAAAGTACTAAGTAGGTATCTAAGGAGATCAAACATAACCTGAGACATGCTATAGTTTTATCCAACAAATTATTTAAGAAAAGGAAAGTATGACGTCATTTGTCTCCCCTCTTAGTTTGGCGGCCATCTTTCATTGTCAATGTCAATGTCACCCACACGACTTCATGGAAAATTCCCTACATCAGGGGTAGTCAACCTTTTCCCATTGTGATCCATATTAAGATTTTTTTCTTAGGTTTTCTTATTTTTTCACTTTTTTTTTTATCGTGGTAAAATCATCAAAATGAGTCTTCCTACCCATGGCGGGGTGGGAGGGACTGTCGGACTTGTACTGACTAAAATATTCGGTGATCCTTCAGCCCTTTACGTTTCAGGGTCACGGTTAGGTACCTGATAATCGCGACCCCTGATAGCGTTGTAATTTGTAAGGATTAACTGGTTGGAGTTGGTTGGAGTATCGTAAAATATACTTCATGCAACCATACTAGTTCACTGAAGAACAAAATAAGGTTTTGACAGATTTACCAAAAAAATAAATTACTTGGATTTCTTTTTTGTTTACTTACGATGAAAAAGAAAAAATAAATGCGCGCCAATTTTTTTCAACCAAAATTGTAAAAGTTAAAAAGCTTTTATGATAACTATAATATTTTTCAATTAAATCACAAAAAATAACAAAATATTTTTTACACATTTGACATTTATTTTTACACAGAACGTACGTTTCTCACGACCATCAACTAGTCCATAATTTCCGTCTAAGATTTACGACCCCTGCCTCAAACGCAAGATGGTGCAATACAACTGTTTTAGCACATAAATGTAAGTGTGTTTAGGCACACTTAATGAGAACTTCTTTTAATTTGAAGAGTAGTTTAATTTTCTTGTTTTACAAAAGGCGGCTAGACGCCGGTCCCGACATGACAGTTCCGAGAAGACGCCACCAAACCGAACAAAAAAAAAGTCTATAAATTTTAGTGTTGCCACTTCTGGAGCACAGATAATATAAATGTCTTTAGCGAGTTGTAGGCTCGTACATAAACTCCCCCCGTTGAAGGACGGAGAGCTTCAACCTTACAGATCTTCACCAGTAGGAAGAGGGCAAAGCCGTACTAGAGATCGACGCACGCAGCCTCGTGAGGTGTTGACGTCTGCGACTCGGGATACGCCGTCTGGTCCAGGATAAAGTCTGACGACACGTCCGAGGCGCCAGTTGAGTGGAGGAGTGTGTTCTTCGTGTATAATGACAAGATCTCCAACATTTAATTTCCTGTCCTCAGTCTTCCACTTGAGGCGTTGATGTAGTTCGGAGATATATTCCCTTTGCCAGCGCTTCCAAAAGTCTTGCCTTATTTGCTCTAAACGAGCGTACCGGTCTCGATTAGTGGTTTTGCAATCGCCTTGCACTGGTGTTGGCAATGCGTTGAGTGGTCTGCCAATCAGGAAATGCCCTGGGGATAAGGATAGGAAGTCGTCGGGGGATGAAGACATGGGGCACAAAGGGCGACTATTAAGAACTGCCTCTATTTGTGCGAATAAAGTACTTATTTCTTCAAAGGAAAGATGGGAATTTCCCATGACTCTCTTAAGGTGATGTTTTGCAGCCTTGATTCCAGCCTCCCAAATTCCACCGAAGTGAGGTGGTTGCGCCAACATTGAAAATATGATTGACATCCGCTAACTTCCCTATACCCATCTCCTTTCCGCACATACCGCGCGAGTGAATAAGAAGATTCGCCGCCATTTTCTCTGTCTCTGTCACTTCCGAATCGCACCGCAACAAGTGTCGCATGGCGTCAACCCGCTCCGCTTAAAATTATTGCTAACTGTGGAATTACTGCATTTTGGTGTGTAATAACGCTTGAAAACAATCGTCTGTGCTTGTGTCTAAAGTGTGAGGACATTAACTCGAAGCCCAACTGCCCCTGAACCTGGAAAGTGAACCGGTGCACCGGCGACGTGAGCACGTGGCCCCAGCAAAAGGTTTGTGCTTCCCTTCCTATTAAAAATCGGGTTGCATTCCAGTGCTCCGCATCCACCGCAACTCGAACTACCTAACACCCAGCGTTTTGTCAATCATTAGTTAGGTTCCCGCAAATACAGTCCACTCAATTGGCCTTTGGCGCCACCATTTTGTTTGGTCCCTCTCACCGGATCGTTAGGTATTTGAATCAAATACATATTTGTTATAGTTATCACATTAGTATTTATTCTATAGGGAATAAACGCACCGCACCGCACTCTTATACCTATCGCAATTCGTTGTTTGTTTCTCGCAAATTGTTCATCTAATAGCCACGTAGGTACGTGCACTTAGGTATTTACATATACGTAGCTATAGATCGCTCGTATTACTTATTCATTCGGAAATATAAAAGTATTCGTATATCACAAACAGAGACACAACCAAGCGGGTATATTATTATTGAGTTAATATTACCTACAGTTCGTTAATTTCATTTCACCCGCACCGCAGTTCGTTTAAAACTATCTAGGTAGGTACCCACTTTAGGCGTTATTGTCTGTGTCGCTGTTCTCCATCGTTTAAATACGCTAAAAATAACTTTATTTTGTTTGTTTACCGCATTGATTGTACGTACCTAGTAATTGTTCACGATGTCTCCAAAGGACAACAAAGTTCAATTAAAACTTTTATATGCCAAAAGAGACATGCTATTTTCTCGCGTGCAATCTATTTGTGATAATGCACACAAAACAGCTGATCTAACTATTAGAGATTCGTTCTTATGTTCGATAGAAAACTTGGACAGTTTGCGCGCGGAATTTGAATCAGTAATTCATGATATTAACATTTTAGAGTTAGAATTAAATCCAGAATACGCTGTGAGTTATCAAGCTTTGGCGTCATTTGATGATTTATTCTGTCGCATCAAACGCGTCGCGAGAAGCATGGAGATGCCGTCTGTCCATCAGAGCCAGGCTAATCACACTCGCGATCGACCTAAATTACCGCCTATTCAGATACCTGAATTTAATGGCGATATTCGCAATTGGAATCTGTTCATAGATAGTTTTGAAAACACCATAGATAAGAACGCCTCTTTGACGGATCATGAAAAATTGCATTATCTGATTGAAAAGTTAACCGGTAAAGCTAAAACTGTTTGTGCCGGTATTACTTTTAGTGCTGAAAATTATCCATTAATATTAAAAACTTTAAAGTCGAAATATGAAGACAAAAGATTAGTAGCTACCGCATACTTAGATCAGTTATTTGAATTGAAAAATATTACAGTTTGTAATGAAATTAATTTAGAGAAGTTTTTAGATACTTTTGCATCATCTGTTCGCGCAGTAAAGAACTTGAAGGTCGATGACCTCTGCGACTTTTTGTTTCTGTACTTAGGTTTAAGGAAATTAGATAGTGAAACTGTTCGTTTATTTGAAATGAACCATCGCAGTAGTAAACTTCCAAAATTCAATGATTTAGAATGTTTTATTCGCGATCATATTAAAATATTACAGCGCACTTCGTCAAACCATGGAGTTACGAAGAAAATAGTTACTAAATCCGACTGTCGAACGGATGCGCCGTCGAAGTCACAAAGGTCGACACATACGTATGTGAACACCGCACCTACACCTGTACAATCTATTTGTTCTTTGTGTAATAGTCAACATTCGCAATTGTACAAGTGTTCTGGTTTCCTAAAATTTACGCCTTACGAACGTTATAAGTTTGTTCGTGAACACAATTTGTGTTTTAACTGCCTAAGTGACAAGCATCGGTCTGCGTCTTGTAATAGTAATCAGAGTTGTCGTAAGTGCTCTTCAAAGCACCACACTTTACTTCACATGGAGAGAAGTAATAATAATGCCGCATCCAATGTGAGCGCAGTTATTTTATCAAGCGGTGACGCGTCGTCGCAAACAGTCAGTGCGAACTCTGCCGCCGCCGCTCCGCAGCCGCCGCGCGTCGCTGCCCGCTCGCCGACCGCTCCCGGCGCCCCCGCCGTGAGTGACGTCACGTTATGTTCGATGTCCGCAAGCAGTGCGTGTACCACCGTGGTGCTCGCGACCGCTCACGTTGTTGTTAATGATTCCTCCGGTAATCCGTGTCTTGTTCGAGCGTTGTTAGATAGCGCTTCGCAGAGTAATTTCTTAACTCAAAATTGTTGTCATCGCCTTGGGTTTAGTATTAATAACCGGACAGCCCGCTCAGTAGTTAAGGGGTTCGGTGGTTTAAAGTCAACCATTCATGGTTCGATTAAAATTAAATTTGCATCGCGTTTTAATTCAGATATTTGTTTTGATATGGATTCGCTTGTCGTAGATAAAATTACGGAACGATTGCCTACTGTCCCGGTCGACACGTCTTTATTGACTACATTTAAAGACCTACCGTTGGCAGATGAATCTTATGGTGTCCCCGGAGACGTCGATATGTTGATCGGCGCATCGATTCTTCCGCACCTCCAGTTATCGCGTAAGGTTCAAGGTCGTTCGCCGTATCCCGCACCTCACGCCCTAGAAACAGTTCTAGGTTTTGTTATTGTTGGTTCCGCACCCGCATATTTAGATAGTTACTCGACTGTGTCACACTGCTGCACTATTGAGCCGCCGCTGGAGTCTACCCTCCGCAGGTTTTGGGAAATTGAAGAGGTCAATGTCCCGCCTATCCTAAGCCCTGATGATAAGGTGGCTGAAGAGATTTATTGTCGCACGACTACTCGTGATAACGAGGGCCGTTATATTGTATCGCTTCCATTCAAGGGTGATATTTTTTCGCTCGGTGACTCCTACGCTTCCGCTGAAAAACGCTTTACTTGTTTGGAACGTAAGATGCAAGCATCTCCGAAGTTGAGGCAAGCCTACGATGAGGTTGTTATCGAATACCTAGATAAAGGATACATCTCACCTGCGCCCACCGTAGCCGAGACTGACGAGCCCCGCGATCATCCATCTTACATCATCCCCCACCACGGAGTTGTTAGAGAAGACAAACTTACTACTAAGCTTCGCGTGGTTTTGGACGGCAGTGCTAAAACTAGCACTTCTGTATCGCTTAATGATATTTTGTATTGTGGTCAAAACCTTCAAGGTAACTTATTTGACATTATTGTAAATTTTCGCTTGTTTGCTGTCGCGCTTTCCGCCGACATAAGGCAAATGTTCCTTTCTATTGGTATTCGCGAATGCGACCGCAAGTTTCAACGTTTTTTGTATAGATTTTCGCCTCAAGAACCTTTGAGGGTTTACGAGTTTAATCGTGTTTGTTTTGGCCTTAAGTCGAGTCCTTTCCATGCACTTCGCACTATCAAACAATTAGCCGCTGACGAGGGTGAAAAATTCCCGAAGGCGAAGGAAACTATTGAGACTGGGCTATACATGGATGATTTCGTTTATAGCGTAGCCAGCGAGGCAGAGGCCGTTGAGACCGCTGCTCAAGTAATAAGTCTCATGAAAGCAGGTCAGTTTGATCTTGTGAAGTGGACAAGCAACTCGCAAACCGCTCTAGATTCGATTCCACCATCGCATCAATTATCTTCGGTGAAGGAATTTGATGGTGATGATACGCACAAGGTTCTTGGCCTGAGTTGGTCTCCTGCGTCGGACTTGTTCAGTCTTAAAGTTAGTTCGACTCCGCAAACTTGTACTAAGCGCATTATCCTATCGTGTGTAGCACGTATATGGGATGTTATGGGATTTGTAGCTCCCGTCGTTTTATATGCCAAGTTGCTTATAAAAGAACTGTGGCTTTCCAATAGTGATTGGGATGACCCCGCGCCCGACAATATTGTTAAATTGTGGGCTCGCTTTCGGAAAGAGCTTCCATTGCTCAATCAAATAAAAATTCCACGACATGTTGGTATATTGTCAGACAGTACAGTCACTGTCGTAGGCTTCGCAGACGCCAGTGAAAAGGCTTACGGGGGAGTAGTTTATTTTCACGTTTTGAATGCTGGCAAGGTGTCGATTAGTCTTATAAGCGCTAAATCCAAAGTTTCCCCTCGCAAAGTCGTTTCTCTGGCGCGCTTGGAGCTGTGCGCTATACTTTTGTTAGTTCAATTAATCAGCTCTATTGTCAATGCTTGCAGGCACCGCATTGTTATTGATAGAATAATGGCTTTTTCAGACTCTACTGTAGCTTTGTGTTGGGCACATTCCTCGCCCCATCGCTGGGACACATTCGTCGCCAATAGGGTGGCAAAAATTCAGTCTGAATTATCACCGCAAAATCTCTTTCATGTTGCTGGCACAGATAATCCCGCCGATTGTCTCTCCCGTGGACTGCTCCCTTCGCAAATTTTAGACCATCCGCTGTGGTTCTGCGCTCCACCTTGGATTCATAGTTCGCTTGAAGAATGGCCAGTTAAGCCCTTTAACCCAGCTGCCGTTTCAGAGCCACCCGAGGAGAAAAAGCGTTCGCTTGTAATATCGGTTCTACGTGAAGAGTCGATTATTTTGTCGTTGTCTGATCGCGTCTCGTCTTGGTCGAAACTTTTGCGTTGCGTAGTGTATGTCTGTCGTTTTCTAAAATTGTTACCCACGCAGGGTAATATCACCGCAGCTGATCTGGATAAAGCTGAGTCAGTAGTGCTTCGTGAATTGCAGAGATTTTATTTCGCGTCAGAATTTAGTAGTTTGGAGTCCAACAAGCCTTGTAGTCGCGCTTTTCAACATTTGAAACCTTTTTTGCAGAATGGCCTCATTCGAGTAGGAGGTCGTTTGAGAAATTCCGATTTAGGATTTGAGCAAAAACATCCAGTAGTTTTACCCCGCAAGGACCATATTTTAGATTTGATTGTAGATTATCATCATAAGGTGAATTGTCACGCAGGCCCAGATTTGTTGATGTCTATCCTTAGACAAAGGTATTGGATACTTTCCGCTCGCAATTTGATTCGTGCTAGAGTGCACAAATGTGTGCCCTGTTTTAAGCTCCGCCCGCGTTTTATCGCGCCTGAAATGGCCGATCACCGCGCCTGTCGTGTTATTCAGTCCGCTAAAGCTTTCGTACACGTCGGTACAGACTTCGCCGGCCCGTTTAGGGTAACTATTGCCCGTGGTCGTGGTATACGCTCCACAAAGGCTTACGTTTGTCTATTTATTTGTATGACAACTCGTGCGGTTCACATAGAATTGACCGGTGATTTAAGTACGCAAAGTTTTATGTCCGCGTTTAAGCGGTTTTTGTCGCGCCGCGGTCCCGTCAAACGTTTATATTCTGACAACGGTACTAATTATGTTGGAGCTCGCCGTAGTATCTCGGAGTTACACGCATTCTTGCGGTCAAAGTATTATCAGAGCGAATTCGCTCATGTTTTGGCCGAAAATCGTATTGAATGGCATTTTAATACACCCGCTGCTAGTCACTTTGGTGGTAACTGGGAAGCTAATATTAAGAGCCTCAAGTCGCATCTGTTCCGTGTTGTAGGCTTACAGATTCTCTCTTATGAAGAGCTGAGTACGGTACTCGCTCAGGTAGAGGCAGTTTTGAATACTCGTCCACTGTGTCGAACGCTATCTAGTGACCCATCGGAGTCTTTAGCTTTAACGCCGGCTCACTTCTTAACGACGACTCCTCTTAAGTATTTGCCCGCTATGGATGTTGAAGATGACAGACTGCATCTCCTAAAGCGTTACGCTCTTTTGGATAAATTAGTTCAATCTTTTTGGAGGCGTTGGAGAACTGATTATTTGCACACGCTGCAGTCGCGTCAAAAATGGAATACCCCATCGAATCCAGTCACCGTTGGTACTGTAGTAGTTTTAATGACCGAGAATGCGCCCCCTCTACACTGGCCTCTAGGTGTAGTGGAGGAAGTTTTCCCTGGTTCAAATGGAGTGACGCGTATAGTAAGAGTTAAAACCGCGACCGGTTCGTATTTACGTCCGGTTATTCGCCTCTGTCCTCTGCCTAATCAGCAGTAGGTTTCAAATTATTATATATATTAACTACGAAACAGTTACAACAACGCTTTATTATAGGTATATAGTTTAGGAATAGGTTAGCAGTTAACTCCAGAATTTAGTTTGTTTCGCTTATTGTTTTGAAGGTAACCCTTCAAACCGGGGGGGAATGGTTGCGCCAACATTGAAAATATGATTGACATCCGCTAACTTCCCTATACCCATCTCCTTTCCGCACATACCGCGCGAGTGAATAAGAAGATTCGCCGCCATTTTCTCTGTCTCTGTCACTTCCGAATCGCACCGCAACAAGTGTCGCATGGCGTCAACCCGCTCCGCTTAAAATTATTGCTAACTGTGGAATTACTGCATTTTGGTGTGTAATAACGCTTGAAAACAATCGTCTGTGCTTGTGTCTAAAGTGTGAGGACATTAACTCGAAGCCCAACTGCCCCTGAACCTGGAAAGTGAACCGGTGCACCGGCGACGTGAGCACGTGGCCCCAGCAAAAGGTTTGTGCTTCCCTTCCTATTAAAAATCGGGTTGCATTCCAGTGCTCCGCATCCACCGCAACTCGAACTACCTAACACCCAGCGTTTTGTCAATCATTAGTTAGGTTCCCGCAAATACAGTCCACTCAATTGGCCTTTGGCGCCACCATGAGGACTGTAAGCAGGTATAAATGAAAATTTTATTCCTTCTCCCGATGCAAACTGAGAGAGAGATTCACTATTTAATTTTAAGAAATTACTTAGCTCTTTAGAAGCGCCTACAAAATTTCTTCCGTTGTCGGAACAAACCTCCGCTGGCCTGCCGCGGCGGGCAACAAATCGACGCATAGTCATAATGAACGCTTCTTTTGTCAAATCACTTACAGGTTCTAGATGAACGCATTTAAAACGTAAACAAATGAATAGACATAAGTAGCATTTTACTAATTTGGCCCCACGACCCTTGCGATTTAATATAAGAAATGGACCGGCGTAGTCGATTCCAACAGATTTAAACGGAAAATCAACGGAGACACGGTTCATTGGTAGATTACCCATTTTTGGGGACAAAGTTTGCCCACGAACACGTACGCAAGTAACACATTGCTTTACAACGCTTCTTGCTAGCCTTCTTCCATTTATAGGCCAGACGGATTCCCTGACCGTTGCTAACAATAGCTGTGGACCAGCATGTAAATTCCTTAAGTGTTCGTGTATAAAATAAAGCTTCGTTACATAATGAGAAGAATCCAACAGTATTGGATGTTTTTTATCAAATGAATAATTGGAATTATGTAATCTCCCACCTACTCTTATTAAGTTTGTTGTGGGCTCAAGGAAGGGAGATAGACTTAACAGTTTAGATTTAGGTAATAATGATAACTTTGACTGCATTCTTTTATATTCAAGAGGAAATGATTGTTTTTGCGCAATTTTACAGATGAAAACAAAGGAATTGTTTAATTCATGCACCGTTAAAGGGCCAGAAAACTGATTAAGTGAATTTGTTCTTTTAGAGTTGTGTAGAAAGCGTAAAACGTATGCAAATGTTCTTTGTAATTTAGAGAATTTTGAAAATACCTTGAAATCGAATGTAGATTCAGGTAAATTAATACAATGAACTTTTACTTCAGGTAACTCAATGTTTTGCGTTTGATGAAGCCTTGGCCATTTTGATTCATCATTGTATAAAAATGAGGGGCCTTGCCACCACATCAAATTGTCGCGAAGATCATGAGCGTTTACACCTCTCGAAATTAGGTCAGCAGGATTAAAGTCTGTGGGAACATGACGCCAATCCTTGCGGTTAGTAAGTTCCAAAATTTCAGCTATTCTATTCGCCACAAATGTTTTTAATTTACTTGGATCATTGTTTATCCAGCATAACACGATATTAGAATCGCACCAATGATAAATTTTAGCAGGAGTGAGTCTTAAGGACTCTATAACAGATCGACATAGATTAGCTGATAATAACGCCGCGCAAAGTTCGAGGCGAGGTATAGTGGTGGGCTTTATAGGAGCTACCTTTGATTTTGAGCATAATAATCTCACTATCACCTCATTGTTTTCGTTCACCGTTCTCATGTAGATACAAGCGCCGTAGGCAACTTGTGAGGCATCGCTGAACGAATGCAGTTCTATGGATCCTGGTGAGTCTCCAATTACTTTACGTGGGATATGAAGATCTGCAAGTAAAGGTAAGTTTTTTGAAATTTCATTCCAACTTTCTTGTATATCATTAGGTACAGGCTGATCCCAATCAATTCCCTTTATCCACAACTTTTGTATTAAAATTTTACATTGAATTATGCTCGGGCTTAATAACCCAAGTGGATCAAAGACACGAAGAGATTGTGACATTATAAATCTTTTTGTAATTGTATTATTTGTATTGTTTGTTTTCACAGGAAAATGGAATGTATCATCAATTGGATCCCACCCAAGACCCAGAGTACTGGAGGATTCACTCAAGGTAAGTTTTTCCTTGGAATTAGTCTCTATGTTAAGACATAATTTAGGTAAATTACTTTTGTATTTTCGTAGAGGAAAACAAGCTGTATTCAGTGCAGTAGAGAGTGCCTTCTGTATGTATATTAGTTGATCATCATCATCAGAGCCTGTGATGACGTCATCCACAAAAAAATCATTTTGTATAATAGTTTTAATTAATTCGTCACCACACTCTTCTCCTACCTGCCATAGACATTTAGTGCTGAGATAGCTGGCACTTGCAGTACCGTAAGTGACAGTATCTAAACGCAGCGTTTGGATGGGATGCGACTCATCTTCTCTCCATAATATTAATTGAAGATCACAATCCTTTGGATCCATAGCAATTTGTCTGTACATTTTAGCTATGTCGCCAGTCAAAATGTATTTATACTGACGTGCTCTTATTAGGATGGAGAAAAGAGAATTCTGCAAATTAGGCCCAACCATTAAGATGTCATTTAGTGAGTAACCAGAGGTTGTAGGAGTTGAGCCGTCAAAGACTACTCGGATTTTAGTGGACTCACTGTCCTCTTTAAATACAGCATGATGACATAAGAAGTATGAAGGATTTGGAATTGAAATAGATGACTCTGAAAGATGTCCTAAATTTGAATATTCACGTATGAATTCTATATATTGAGACTTAAGTATTGGATTTTTTCTAAATCTTTTTTCGAGATTTTTGAAACGTTTTATAGCTTGATTATGGGAATCGCCAAGGACGTCAGGTGACTCTTTTAGTGGTAGTCTCACCATGAATCTGCCATTACTCAAACGAGTAGTCGTTTTATGAAATTGTTTTTCGCATGCCTCTTCAGTGAGACTGAGAAGTCGCCTCTGAGGAACATTCTCCAGTTCCCAGAATTTAGTAAGCATTTCATCCAAATTGTTGTTAGAAACAATTGCATGATTGCATTGAATGTTTTTACTGTAATTTTGTGAATTGATAGGGCCGGCTATAATCCAACCTAATTTTGAATTTTGTAACTTAGGATTATTTGGGCCTAGTGAGCGTTGGCCACTGACTAGTAGGTCCCAGAAGAGGTCTGCTCCAATGAGTAAGTCAATGGACGCAGGTTCATTGAAATTTGGATCTGCTAATATAATACCCTTTGGTATTTTCAGGTGATGTATATCAACGGTAACCTTTGGAATGTCTCCGGTAAGTTGGTTGAGGGCAAAGCAAGACATTTTAACTTGGTAAGTGCCATGGATTGCCTTTAGGTGAGTGACACAACTTTCTGATACTGTGTCACATTGATTATTTCCTATACCTATAACATTTAATGCAGTTAGAGGATTACCCTTTAAATCTAATTTTTGTTGCAGAGATTTAGAAATAAAGGTGGATTGACTTCCACTGTCCAAGAGCGCGCGGACCCTTTCGGTCTTAGCATTTTGAGGATTGTGCACTTCTATAATAGCTGTAGATAGAAATACATGACTATTATTTTGTTGAGAAAAAGCCACTATGGTCTCCTCTTTAACATCCTTATTTTCGTTTATGTTACAGTTAACTGATACAGCAGGATCGTGAAGAAGACTATTGTGTCTTTGATTACAATGCCGACACGAACCCATGCTGCACTCAGTCGCAGGATGACCCTGGCGTAGGCAATTTGAACATAATTTGTATTGGGAGATGCAAGACATTTTCTCCGGAATGGATTTTGATTTAAAAGTTGGACAGTCATAAATCCTATGGTTACCATTGCATACTACACACAAATAAACATTTGAGGTGTTATTACGCGAAGTAGATGTAAACACATTGGTATTTTGGTTATTATGGTTGGGTTTAGTTAATTTGTTAGAAGATTTATTGTGATTTGACTGAGATTGGTTGTTTGAGGAACGTGGGTTTTGTTGTGATCTAGAATTGTTATTATTGTTGTTCATGGATTTGTTTTGATTAAATGATTCTAAAACATTAGCACGGTCAATCAAAAATTTATTAAATTGCTCCAAAGTAGGCACATCATTCACACAATCTAATGTGTTGCGAAACTCTTCCCATTTTAGTATGGTACGACTGTCTAATTTAAGCAGTATAATAAATATTAAAACCATATCCCAGTGATCTGTGGGTAAACCTAATGTCTTTAAAGCTCTTAGATTTTTTGTAGTGTTGTCAACTAAGCACCGCAGTGATTTATCTGATTCACGCGTTATGGGTTGAATGTTTAAGAGAGAATCTAGATGATAATTCATAAGAATTCTTTTGTTGTCATATCGTGCACAGACTTGCTTCCAAGCCTCTTGGTAATTGGCTGAAGAAACTTCCAGGTTTGAAATAACACGAGCAGCGTCCCCAGTCAGATAAGATACAAGGTAATGAAACTTATGAATATCTTGAATGCGCTCATTATTATGAATCAAATTAAGAAATGTATCCCGGAACTCAAGCCAGCAGAAGTGTGAACCATCGAACTTAGAAATTTGTATTTGAGGTAATCGAAAACCCACATTTTGATGATCTGAGTCCACATTGATCAATGACTGATGGCGCTTACCATTATCATCAATATTGTAAATTTGTAGCACTGTCTTGGCTATAGCTATATTTTGAACTATGTCTTGTTCAATGCGTTCTCGCTCATCAAGTTCTGATTGAATGTTGGAAGAATTTAATACTTCTATCTCAGTCTGCAAATCTTCAAACCTTGTTGATAGACCTTGAAACTTATTTAATCTTAAAGTTAATTCTGCAAGCTCTATATTAGTCAGCTCAGGAATTTTTGTGACTTTATCTAAATAATTTTTAAATTTTGTTATTTGACCTTTAATTGAGCTGCGTTTTACAAATAATTCTCTTAAAGCTGCATTTGCAGGGGATTTCTCACCACCCTCGTGACTCATTTTGATTTAAATTGAATTAAACTGTTTTAATACTAGACCTTAACCCGATAGTATTGAGTGTATCAACAATGTTTTAGTAAACTAGGAAAAGGAATAAAAATAATACCCTCGCACTCCCCTCCCCGGCGGAACTCTCCGGAAGACTCGAATCAGCTGGCTGCAGTGCCTCACTCAGCCGCAGGCAATGATGGCTGCAGACTCAGTCGAGAGTTCAGGATAATGCCTGAAAATGTCGGCAAGTCGACTTTAATACTCGGTAATGTAAGGAAAAATACCGGGAATAACGGTAGGAGTGTGAAACGTTAGCATTACTTTTGTTTGAACGTTTAAAACAGGTACTCTATTTTAATGAACCAAGGATTATTACTATGCTTATTGTACCTAAGTACTTGGTACGAAAAACTAATAAAAATTTAAGAATATGGCACTGAATAGAGGCTAGTTGTTGATATAGATGTACTTTAGAAGGAATTTAGGACTGGAATTTGGAAATTGGGAGGGTGGAACTTGTGGAACAAGGGAAGGCACTTAACTCGATGTGGTCGATGATTCCATGGAATTCTTCTTCATCTTTAGCTGATGAGTTGGCACAGAAGACCAGGCTGGCTCGTAGGTAATTTGTAGCCTCCCAAGTTTCGCTTTTCCAAGAATTTTCGTAGCCGTGAGTACGACTGACCCCACGTGCCGTATTTTTATACAAGATTAGTGTCCTGTCACGGTCGCCAATTTATGTTTTAGCACATAAATGTAAGTGTGTTTAGGCACACTTAATGAGAACTTCTTTTAATTTGAAGAGTAGTTTAATTTTCTTGTTTTACAAAAGGCGGCTAGACGCCGGTCCCGACATGACAGTTCCGAGAAGACGCCACCAAACCGAACAAAAAAAAAGTCTATAAATTTTAGTGTTGCCACTTCTGGAGCACAGATAATATAAATGTCTTTAGCGAGTTGTAGGCTCGTACAACAACTTTACATAAAGGGTCTGCTAGAATTCATCAAGTTAGAACATAACTGCTTCTGATCTTAATGAGATTATATTATATTTTCTTAGACTACCATATTAAGGTCAGTGTAAAGCTCTATTCATAATGTAAACGAATATCTGCCTGCCTTTTTCCAACTATATTGTGGTCGGCTTCCAGTTGAACCAACTGCACATTTCATTTTACATGGAGCGACTACCTATCGGACCTCCACAACCCAGTAACTGAGGAATGGTAACACTGGTTGTCAGACTTTCGAGCTTCTGACTGTGATTAACGACTGTCAAAGATCTACAAATGACAGCCGAGATCAACGGCTTTACGTGCTTTCTGAGGCACGGAGGAAACTTGCTATGATAGATGGTCACCCATCCACAGACCAGGCGATGACGCAGGTCATCACCGTACACGGAAGTTTCAGGAAGTTCCTGTGTCTGATAGGGAGGGAAGAAACACCCGAGTGTCACCACTGCGAAGATCGCCCGGAGGACATAGCAGAGCATACGATGCAAGACAGCCCCGCTTGGGCAGAGCACCGACGTGTCCTCACGGCGGCGATAGGCGGAGACCTCTCGCGCCCGGTTTTGGTTGGGCCAAGGTGCGGGGCGAGACGGAGTGGAAAGCGGTCGCCTCTTCCTGCGAACAGTAATGCTCGTGAAGAAGGAGGCGGGCTGCAAGAGGGAGAGGACAGTGTCCTCCCTCCGTCCCAATCGCCGTGGTAGACGCCCGCGGCGTCGGACATCGGCAGACGATCTCCGGCCACCGTAGGCGCGGGCATGCGGACAGCGAGTAAAGGGCAACTCGCTATCGGACCATGGACCATGCCCGGGTCAATGGTGCGTAGTGTTCCACGCGCGCCTCAAAGAGCGTCAGCAACATGACGGGGCCCCGACCTAAACCCGGACTTGTACTGAATAAAATCTACGGTGCAGCCTTCCATAGCACTTTACGTTCCGAGTTCACATTAAGTAGTTAGTCCCGCGACCCTGACAGACTTTAGCTCTCTAAGGGCATATTAATGACAGCTTTTTGAGCAGCGCGCGGAACGCAACGCGCCGTCGACTCAGGCATGTTTCATGATTAGACGCGAATCGCCTATTACTCGCCACCCATTTTTCTCTATGACGAAACAGGAACAGTTTTGTCACAAGTATGAACGCTGCCTAACCATGGCCACGTATTTAGAGCACGGATAATCGGGCACGTTCGTCGCCACTCGAGCGTTACGAGGTATTTATAAGCAGCATTTAATTTTATATTTAATTACGTATAACATTATATTATTATTTTGTATGATTACTCTGGGAAATTTCATTAAGTACCTATCTTTATTATTTGCTTTTGGGATTTGCTAAAATAATCACAAAAAGAACGAAACTAACGGCTTATCTATTGAAAGTTTTGTTTGTTATTTCATAGTTTTTTTTTGACATCGATTTCCAAATGATAAGTTTGTAAATCTGTTTTTCAATAAAAATAATAATAATCGACTCCAAAAAAAACACAAATTCAGCTTTTTTCTTAATATCCTGAATTCTTGTCAAATACAAGTAAAAAAAAATAAGAAATCGGTGCTGAGGCAAACTCAAAAAAAAATTACGATTGACTTGTGAACCTCCTCCTTTTTGAAGTCGGTTAAAAAAAGGCAGTACATCCACAGAAAAAACATACGGACTGATTTTTTTTGCCTTTGAAAGGAAGATAGATAAAATATTTATAGATATTGATGCATGACAAAAATATTGTCTGTTTTTGCTCCCACAAAAATTAATAACAATTTTTGACAATATAAACTTGTCACCTTGCTCCACTTTTAACAACGATATTATAATTATTTTTCTGTCTGTGTATCGTTGCGGTTAAGTGGCGCTTACCGAGGCATGGAAAAAGATGGGTGGGCTATACATTAGTCATTGTTCTAGTGAGTGATTTGAACTGAAAGGTCAGGTAAGCAAAAAGTAGACACGGTAGACGATAGTGTCTAGGTGCACTGAAATATAACCTCTAAGAGGCATTATTTGACCTGTCTTTTGGTAATTATGTCGGGGTCGGCTTCTAATATAATTATTGGAAAAAAACTTGAGAGGTGTCAAGGGACACCCGGATGGAACGAAGTTAACAAAAATAATCATCGCAACACCACACTGTTCAATGCGAAATAGAAAGACGAAACGAAAATATCTGGCTTGCTTTCTATTATAGAGAGAGACAGAGAAACATGTGCACGCCGCAAGAGACACGAGGAACGGGGGTTGAGTGAGGGGTACGGGGCGCGGGGTGCAGGCGCGAGGTGCGGGGCGAGGCAAAAAACTGTCGTGCCAACTTTTCGTAAGAATTTTATCCGTCTAGCCCCCTTTCACAACGCGCGATAAGGAACTTTGTTCCAAAAAACTATTCAGATGATGCATCGGGAAATAATGTAAAAACTAGAGCCATAAGTTTGCCGTATATCATTTCTTCCCAGAATTAAATCCTTATAAGCAACACTATCGAATGGTGTAATAATACAGGGTGAGATTTTTTTTCCAAAATCAGCGTGTTCGTCTGTTCGTTTCCTGGCCAGGGTTATTGAATTTTCCAAAATCCAATGATGCAGTTTTAGTTTTGTTGAAAATCAGCCTATTACTCCTTTCAACGTTTTTTTGATATTTCTCATAATTTAGCATAATTATAGCTATCGACGCCCAGTTGAAAAATTCACCCCGTAAATGTATTGAGTACGAGCACGGTGTATGGAGGGATATAGTAAGTGATGGTAGCGCACGGTGTGGCAGAATTGTATAACAAAAGGGGTTAGTGAAACTTGACAAACGCTGTTTTGAAGATTTAAAAATAACACGAAGTTTTTTATTTAAATGATTAAAACACTATTTATCGTCTTTCTATATATTTACTTTATTTATTTTATAACAAAAAACATTATATAAGCACTTGTCAAGTTGTCATTCACTGTTTGTCTTTTGAATTTTGATGTGGTATTTATTTGTAAATAAGTTTCGATTTAGAGCTGATTTTTCAATAGTCAGATAACTCATAACTGAGGAATAAAAATGGCAGTTTGACAGCTTATATCTAGAAAATATGTCAAACCGCCATTTTTATTCCTCAGTTAAGAGTTAACTGACTATTGAAAAACCAGCCCTTAATAAAAGAAAAAATACGTGTCCATTATTTTTCAAGACTTTAGATGAAGAACTAATTAGAATTGCAATTATTTATTGATGTTTTCAACAAACCTAATAAGTAATGATTAAATAATGACGGAACATATTTAAAGACTTATTTTTAACCTAATTATAATGTTAATTCAATCAGGAAGTGTAATAATTAAGACTATTGAATCAATTAAAACTAAAGGTAATCGACCATTATCGATACAAAAATTAAGTAACACATTAAAATAAAATGTCATTTTTATCGTAAATCCATTAATTTATCGATGAGAACCGTAAATATAAGATCGCCGTGACCTAGTTACGGTTTTTAATAAATAGTGAGTCGTTAATATTAAATATAAAGTACTTTATAATGAACATTTATAAAGAAGTATTCTACGTCTCACGATTTTGTTCACATAAAGTTTTGGCCCCCACTAGGATTACCGTATCTTATAATTTGTTTTGAGATCTCAAGATTTTTAGAATTTTCAAAATAAACAGACTTTACAGTGAAGACAAAAAAAAAAAACGGGCCATGAGGCCGGAAACGCGCACGAAAATTCCGTACTGAAAAATAAAACAGTACCTACATTAAGTTTTTTCTATGGGAGCGACTGTTCGACTCAGTGTCCAATCATGAATCATGCCCGAGTCGACGGCGCGTTGTGTTCCACACACGCCTCAAAGGGTGTTAGCATGATGATCCCCTCTAGAGGGGATCATCATGCTAATCATCATAGTCTGGATGGATTTTTGTCGTTAGAAGTTTAAAAACATAAGATATTGAATTCAAATGATATTGATTTAAATAAACACATTGAAATTCAATGTCAAAGTAATTAGATCACTGTCTGCTGTCCAACATTTATAGACGTGATGGCCCGGAGGTTTATCACCTTGCTTTTCATGCATGAGGTCACAAGTTCAAACCCAGGCAAGAACCAATGACTCTTCTTCAATTCATATTAATAATACTTATAATATTCCACAACTATCACACAACGCCATCTAGTCCTAAGTTAAGCAGAGCTTGTGTTATGGGTTCTAGACAACTGATAAACAAACTTATATATATAGCGACAGGACTCTGGAGGCACCTTAGGTGGCGCCATAGCGTGGGCGTGTTGTAGGATGTTCAGCAATGGAAACAAGGATTCACAGTATTCACATTGTAATGTCTCGACACAATAATCACAATCATCATTTCGCAATACTAAGACGTATGACAGCTGCTAGAGCGAAGGCACCGTTCTCCTCAACCAATGATATTTTGTCCTCAACGGTCCGTAGGCAAGTCCTCCTGGACGTGGCGCTTCTCCATTGGCTCGGCTCCTTCGGTCGTTGCACGAAGATAGCCGAACTCCCGGCTCCTGCTCGGGAACGCTCGGATCACGTGGCTCGCCGCCACAGTCGTTTAGCGACCGTACCAACATCCGTCTCCGACATATATATATATCTAAATACATACATAAGTATTATAGATAAATTACACCCAGACACAGAACAAATGATCATGCTCATCATACAAACATTTGTCCTGGGTGGGAATCGAACCCACGACCTCCGGCATAGCAGTCAGGGTCACTAACCACTAGACCAGACCTGTCATATTATGTAAGTACATACTTTCTAAGTTTATCTTGGACATCACTGTGACGTCGCGTCGGTGACGGAAAACATCGTTTATATCAAAGTGTTATCGAAACGTCTTAAATCGAGAGTTATTCCAGTGTGGGAACGAGACAGAGCTATACAAGTCGTCTAGCGCCATCTCGTTTCCACACTGGAAAAAATCTCGTTTTAGAAGACGTCATTGTAGGCAACCAGGAACTGATAAAGGGTTTCCTAGTTCCGACCAATAGGAAGTAACCTTCTGTAAAATTAGAATTTCACTTGCAATAGCACAGACGAAGGTCAAGGTCCAATACTTGGGCATGCGGATGGCGAGTAATGGGTGACTCGGCGTCCGATCATTGACTATGTCCAGGTCGACGGCGCGTCGTGCTCCACTCGCGCTTCAAAGAGCTGTCAGCAATCTGACGGGGTCAAAGCCTGCCGGGGTCGCGGGACTGTCTTATCCGTGCCACTAGAACGTAAAGGGCTTTTGAAGGATCACTGTGGATTTTAGTCAGTACAAGTCTAACAGTCCTACACGCCCCGCCCTGGGCATTTGACTCATTTGACAAAACTACCAAACAAAAAAAAAACTTAAGCAAATTGCAATTTTGTTGTACGTAAAGGAACTATGGTAGAATTCGAATTCATGATCTCAACAGTCAGACCTTGGTTTGACCATACTTTTGGAAATTCGCAAAAAAAAAAGATTTTTCATACTGATTGATGGGCTCGATCAATTTCTCATTTTGTATGAAAAACCATTTTTTTTTTGCGAATTTCCAAAAGTCTTAGACCAAACATTGTTCAGTAACATAGGCTGAGCCCACGAGAGGTTTTGCGCTATTAACGTTACACGTTGTACCTATATGATGGACTGACGGATGGAGATTTGCAATTTAGTGATAGATACTGCTAAGATGCTTATTGAAACCATAATTTTGTACAAAAATATCTAAACCATATAACATGCAGTGCGGAAGTCCCTGGCCCGGAAACCAACAATAGAGCATTATGGAACCACAGTGGCATTGTTTTTATAAATCCAAGTGTCACGCTGAACCCCATCGTCGTATCTCCACGTTGCCGTCGTGGTGGGGCTTGCGGTTTCAATGATCTCTGGGCATTTGCGCTCAAAGGGAGAAACCAACCAAGAGGGATACACCGCTCCACCACGTGTTCCTCTGTGTATCAGAGGGCACAGTGGTTGGAGTAAGAGCGGGCCCGGCGTGCACTAACCCTGCCACCGGGCAGGCAAGAGGAGGTCTTGCACTCCCGCCTCCTCTTGCCACCGCTATTCTCGTAGCCCCGAAGATTGTCATGATCACGTCTATGACTTTCGACGGGGGTCGAGGGCCTTGGCTTAACCGCCCGGGCCGCGAGGAAGAAAACCTCAATAAAAAATTACCCCGAACCTCCAAGCGGCGACGCACCGCGAGGGAGGTTGACAGCTTGGTTGACGGGTAGCTGTAGGGAAAATCAGCCGTTAGTGCGAACCCTGTTTATTGGTTGGATGGTTGGAATAATATATTACTCGTGGGAACAAAATGAAAAAAAATTTTAAAGAAAACCCAAATTCACCGGCAGTCGCCGCAGCGAGCCAAGGTGGCTCACGTGCCTGTGGGGGGGAGTCGCTGGACCTGTCCAGCACGTCCTCCTCACCGGCACCGAATAACGAGCGGGCACAGGGTGCCGCTCCTAACGAGGAGACGATGATGGTGGCAGAGTCAGAGTCCGACTCTGCATCGGACGTCTCCAGCTCCCGGAGCTCAGCCTCTGGGAGCGTGGAAAGGGACCGGAGGGACTCGGACCGTAGGTCCGAGTTCCTGAAGCGCCGACGATCAAAGGGCGTCCAATCGTCGTCGGAGGAGGGGCTTGTCTCGGCCCCCAAGATCCCCACGAGCGTGCGGGGTAAGGGCCGAGGCAAGACTTCGGGAAGGGGGCCCTCCCTTGGAGAGCCCAACGCAAGCCTGGCCTCGAATGAGGCCAAACTAAAGGAGGTCGTGGCGTCCGCGATGCGCGCGGTCGCCATGAAAAGACGGAAAAAGACGCGCGAAGATGCGATCGCGGAGGCCATGACCTCCATCGTGGCGGCGGCGCGACTCTATGGCGAAACTCCTTCCGCAAGGGACGATTTGTCCGATCTGCGGACGGAGATCACCCGCCTGACCGCCGCCATGGGGGCTCTCCAAAAGGAGAACGCTGCCCTGAGGGCTGAATTGGCCGGACTGCAGGCGGCCGGACGTCGGGGGGCACCACAGGGGAGCCCCAAGGAGAAAGGCCGGCCAGCGCCGGGGGAGAACCCAGTCCTCACCCTGGTGCGGCAGGAGCTGGCCGCCTTCGAGCGGCGGTTCTCAGTGCTGGAGAGCCGCGTGCTGAGGCCCCCGTTGGCGTCTTCGTACGCGGCCGCGGCCGCGTCGAACTCCCCGACGACGACGAGGCCTCTTCAGGCGAGGGCGGCCCCGGCACGGGTCGCCCCTGTGCAGACGGCCCCGGTGCGGACGGCCCCTGCGGGGGCGGGGTTGGCCCCGGCGGGGGCGAGGACGGCTCCGGCCGCGCCCAGCCAGGCTAGGCCGGGCCCTTCGGGGTCTTCGCGGCCGACCTCGAAATCGACGTCAGCGAGGCCAACACTGGCGGCCAAACGGAAGGCCCAGGCAGATCGCCGGCCGCCCCAGCAGCAGCAGCCTACTCCGGAGGCTCCTCTGGCCGGCGCCGATTGGCAAGTGGCCGGGGAGAGGAGGAAGGCTGCCAAGGCGGCCCGATCGAAAAAGCGGAGGGAGAGGCGGCGACAGCGCAAGGAGCGCGACGTCGCGGCGCGATTGCGCGCCCCTAAGACCGCGGCTGTGGTCATTTCACTGCAGCCGGATGCGGTCAAGAGGGGTGTGTCGTACCGCGACGTGCTCGCGAAGGCGCGGGAGGCGATAGACCTCGGGGAGCTCGGCATCGCCGGCGGCCTCCGTTTGCGAGTCACCGCAACGGGGGCCCGCATGTTGGAGCTCCCCGGCGCGGCCAGCGGCCCCACCGCTGACGCTCTGGCCGAACGGCTCAGAGCGTCCCTAAATGCGGAGGAGGCCCGAGTCTCCAGACCCACAAAGCGCGCAGACATGCGCATACTGGGTCTGGATGACTCCGTGACGGCGGAAGACGTTGTGGCTGCCGTTGCCAGGACTGGGGAGTGCTCCTCAGACGAGGTGAGGGCGGGCGCCCTGCGTCCTGGCTTTGCGGGGCTGCAAACCATCACGGTTAGCTGCCCCGTTGCGGCGGCCAAGAAGATTCAGGAGGGCCGAAGGCTCCTGGTGGGATGGGTGTCGGCGCAGGTTAAGATCCTGGAACCCCGACCCCTGAGGTGCTACCGCTGCCAAGTGGGTAACCACGCGGCATGCGTCTGCACCTCGGAGGTGGACCGCAGCGATAGGTGCTTCCGCTGCGGTCAGCCCGGTCACAAGGCCGGCTCGTGCTCCGCCCCGCCTCACTGCTTCGCATGTGAGGCGGCTGGCAAGCCGGCCGATCACCGGGCTGGGGGAAAGTCCTGCGCTCCAACCACCGAAGCCAGGCGCAGAGGTAGGCCCTCTGCCGCCGCCGTCACCACCGCCACTGCCACCGCCGCCGCCGCCGCTCCCGCTGCCGCCGCCGCCGCCGCCGTGGCTGCGCCCTCGCAGGGGGCCCTGGAGGAGGCCGCAATGGATTCAGAATAATGTCTCCATTGCGCTTCCTCCAGGCGAACATCAACCACTGCGCCGCTGCTCAGGATCTTTTGCTCCAGAGCATGGCGCAGTGGTTGATTAACGTCGCCGTGGTCGCCGAGCCGTACTTTGTGCTGCCCAGGAATGACTGGGTGGCGGACCTGGACGGCTCGGTGACCCTGATTTCGTCGGCCGCCGCCGGTACCCCCCCCCCTCGATCGCGTACAGAGAGGGCACGGGATAGTCGCAGCCCGGTTCGGGGAGATCGCCGTGGTAGGCGTTTATTTCTCCCCGAGCCGATCTCTCGCCGAGTTCCAGGACTCCCTAACGGAGCTGGGAGACGTCGTCGTCGCCCTCGGTTCCCTCCCCGCGCTCGTCCTCGGGGACTTCAATGCCAAAAATCCGGCTTGGGGTTCCCGGTCCATGGACTATTCGCGGGGCAGGATGCTCGAGCGCTGGGCCCGTGCGCATGGCCTGGTAATCGAGAACCGGGGTTCTGTCCCCACGTGCGTGCGGTTCATGGGAGAGTCGGTGGTGGACATTACGTTCGCCACCCCCGACCTGTCGCCGCGCGTCACTGACTGGCGCGTTGTGGAGGAGGTGGAGACCTACTCCGACCACCGGTATATCCGGTTCGACGTCTCCACCCAGACCTCAGACGCGTCGGTCCCAAGTGGACGGAACCCAAGTGGTCCGCGATGGGCGCTGAAGCAGCTGGACCGGGAGCTATTCCTGGAGGCCTCGATCGTGCAGGCCTGGGTGTCACCACCGAACAGGCCTGCCGACATACACGACGAGGCCGAGTGGTTCCGGGAGGCCATGTCAGAGATCTGCGACATGGCCATGCCCCGGGTCCGGCAAGGACGCGCCCGGCGTCAGCTGTACTGGTGGTCGCGCGAGCTAGCAGCGCTTCGGGAAGAGTGCGTTGCCGCGCGCCGCCGGTACACGAGATTCCGCAGGCGCCGCACCCGACCTCCGGATGCGGCAGCCGTAGAGGCGGAGCTGTACGAGGGCTACAGGGCAGCGAAGACCGTCCTCCGCGACGCGATCTGGCGGGCCAAGGAATTGGCCCGCGAGGAGATGCTGGGGACTCTGGACGGGGACCCATGGGGCCGCCCCTACAAGTGGGTGCGAGAAAGGCTCCGCCCCTGGGCTCCCCCGTTGACACAGAGTCTCCGGCCTCAGTTCGTGGAGGACGTAGTGAGCGCCCTGTTCCCTTCGCGAGGGGAGGAGTATGCTCCCCCGCCCATGGCTCCGTCTCCGACGGAATCTGAGGAAGAAGCTGACGCAAACGCGGACCACAGCGACGACGACGTCTACGATGCTCCAGAGGTGACCGAGGTAGATCTGAGAGTGGCGGTACAGCGGCTCAAGGCCAAAAATACCGCCCCAGGACCCGACGGCCTGCCGGGGAAAGCCTGGGTCCTGGCCTTCGGGACTCTCGGTCCTCGACTGGGGGGGCTTTTTAGCGCGTGCTTGGAGAGGGGCCAGTTCCCGCTTCGCTGGAAGACGGGGAAACTGGTCCTCATCCAGAAGTCCGGGCGCCCTGCGGACTCTCCGTCCGCATTCCGGCCCATCGTGCTGCTCGACGAGGTGGGCAAGCTCTTTGAGAGAGTAATTGCAGACCGCCTCGTCGGGCACCTGAACCGGGTGGGCCCGAACCTGTCGGAGAGCCAGTTTGGCTTCCGCAGGGGGCGCTCGACGGTGGACGCCATCACGCGCGTGAGAGCCCTCACGACGGGGGATGCAGTAGCCCGGGGCAGGGTCGTCTTGGCGGTGTCATTAGACATCACCAATGCCTTTAACACCCTGCCCTGGAGTTGCATCAGGGAGGCACTCCGGTATCACCGGGTGCCGACCTACCTCCGTCGCATAGTCGAGGACTACCTGACGGACAGAGCCGTCATCTACCCCGGTCACCGGGGAGAGTGGAACCGGCGAGAGATGTCGTGCGGTGTTCCACAGGGTTCGGTCCTGGGACCGCACCTGTGGAACATCGGGTACGACTGGGTGCTGCGCGGCGACCTCCCTGAAGGCGTCAGCGTAGAATGCTACGCTGACGATACGCTCATCTTGGCGCAGGGAGAGTCGCACGAGGCGGCGGCCGACGTGGCGACGGAAGCGGTCGCTACAGTCGTCGATAGGATCCGGCGGTTGGGACTCGACGTGGCGCTGCACAAGACGGCGGCCATGTGTTTTCATGGCCGCGTCAACGCGCCACAGTCGGGTTACAGCATAACGGTGGGAGGAGTTCGCATCGGCGTCTTGAGAACGATGAAGTACCTGGGACTCGTCCTCGACAGCCGGTGGAACTTCAGGGAGCATTTCCTGAGTTTGGCCCCAAAGCTGAACCGGGCAGCAGGCGCCCTCAGGCGACTCCTGCCCAATCTCAGCGGGCCAAACGCCTCCTGCCGTAGGCTGTACGCCGGCGTCGTGCGGTCCATGGCCCTCTACGGGGCCCCCGTGTGGGCCCCGAGCATCCGGACGCGACCACTAAAGTTGGTCGCATGCCAGAGGGTCATGGCTATCCGGATGATCCGGGGATACCGCACGATTGCCGGCGAATCGGCCAACCTTCTTGCCGGATTGCTGCCCTGGGATCTGGAGGCGACTGCCCTCCAGCGCGTCTATGAGTGGCGCGTGGAGGCGCAGCGCCGGGGCATAACCCCGCTGCCTCGAGAAGTCGAGGCGCGGCGGGAAGAGCTCCGGCGCGATCTCAGGGCAGTATGGAGGGGACGACTGTCGCGACCGAAGGCCGGGCACGCCGCAATTGCGGCGGTAAGACCCCTCTTTGAGGAGTGGCTGGAGAGAAGTCATGGCGTCCTGACCTACCGCTTGACGCAGGTCCTCACCGGACACGGAAGTTTCGGGAGGTACCTGTGGCTGATGCGAAAGGAGGAGACGCCTGGGTGTCACCACTGCGAAGATCGCCCGGAGGACACGGTGGAGCATACGGTGCAAGACTGCCCGGCTTGGGCGGAGCACCGACGTGTCCTCACGGCTGCGATAGGCGGAGACCTCTCGCGCCCGGCATTGGTTGCGGCCATGCTGCGGGGCGAGACGGAGTGGGAAGCGGTCAGCTCCTTCTGCGAGGCAGTAATGCTCGTAAAGGAGGAGGCAGGCCGCGAGCGAGAGAGGACAGCGTCCTCCCTCCGCCCCAGCCGCAGTGGTAGGCGCCCACGGCGACGGACGTCGCTAGATGATCTCCGGCCACCGTAGGCGCGGGCATGCGGGCAGCGAGTAAAGGGCAACTCGCTGCCCGACCAAGGACCATGCCCGGGTCGACGGCGCGTTGTGTCCCACGCGCGCCTCAAAGAGCGTCAGCATAATGACGGGGCCCCCCTCTCAGAGGGCCAAAGCCTGCCGGGGTTGCGGGATTATTTCCTCACCGTGACCCCGGTACATAAAGGGCTACTGAAGGACACCGTGGATTTTAGTCAGTACAAGTCTGACAGTCCCTCCCGCCCTGCCCGGGGTGGGAGGACTCATTTGATGATTTTACCACGTTAAAAAAAAAAAAAAAAAAAAAAAAGTGTCACGCTGAACAGACAAGATAAACAGAGACGTAGCTAGGCTGGGGCGCACGGACCCTAGGCCCCCGCCTCTCAACTGAACAGGCCTAGGTCAGACACTAAAAAAAAAAAAAACTATGGTTGCAATGGCGGTCTTATCGCTAATAGCGATATCTGCCAGACAACCTTTGGATGGAATGTATGAGCTAAGATAAGAAGGATAGGGCTAGTCAGTTGGGTGCTATGACAGGAAATGTCCACGTGCGCCCGTGGACTGGAGTTCCCTCTCGGATACGTCCGGGGGGACGGCCAGTTTTTCGGTCCCGTGCACCCTGGGATGCGGGCAAAAACTCTTCCTTAGGCACTGTGTGCTCTAACGCGTGTCCCTCTGATCAGCAGAGGGCACAGCGGCGGAGCGGGCTTGCGGACGGTGACTAATAGGTAGCTCGCCGTCCGACCAAGGACCAACCCCGCGTCGGTGGCGCGTCGTGTTTCGCGACAAAAGCCTGCTGGGGTCGCGGGTTTTTTCTTCACCCAGAATACCGTGGCCCTGGAACGTAAAAGGCATAGGAAGGAACACGGGTGTATTTTAGTCAGTAAGAGTCTGACAGTCCCTTCCGCCCCACCCAGGGCGGGAGAACTCATTTGATGATTTTACCACCTTAAAAAAAGGGCTAGTCCGTGGTGTACTATGGATACTCTATTCGTCCTGAAAGGGCCTTATTGATGCGTCTTGCCCCTTCCTAGATTCGGTCCTGGCCTCTGAAGATAAAACAAAAAACAAATAACGACACGATTTGTCTAAATTACATCATAATTAATTTATGAATCACGGGACTAACAAAAAATAGAATCATCGTAACCGGTTCGGCAGTTTCAGAGTTGTGATTGCACTTTTTTTGGGATTTAACAAATTAGATTATGTGATAGAAAAACTTGTATAGGTCAAGTTTATAAATGCTATTGGCGCGTGCCGCAAGCACAATTGCATGAGGCATGTTGACCAACTGAACAACCTGGGCTTCCTCCCAAGGTGTGTGATGGGGGTAATGGAAAAAGCCAGGTCGAGTTTTGAACTCAGGAATGCGGATCACTGATCCAGCACCTTGAAGACCCCAAGCCACGTTTATTATTCACAGATGCAGTGCTTACACCTTAGAACCCGATACATTAGTGGCAAGAGGGTTGCCCGTATGTTGAACTGAGATGATCACAGTTGCTTTGGGTTGTTTTGAGTTGCCGAAAATTTATACATCCGAAGTACTTATGTATCGGCGTGCGAATCTTAACACCGCGATTCAGAAATTATCTTAAAATAAAAAGCGCCATCTATCGAAAAACAATGAACTAATTTGTCTGAATCGCGATGTTAGGATTTCTTTGCTATACGGTTAAACACCAACATCATCCTATAAGGCCCTTCGTACACAAGGCGACTCAAGTTTCCGATACCTTACGTCTTCGGTATCCAAGCGGCTATCGCAATACAAACCCATAGAGGTTCGAACACAAGCACGCGTCAATGAATACCAAAATCGTAAGGTATCGGAGACTTGCGTCGCCTAGTGTTCGAAGGGGCTAAATGTTCCCACTTCTGGGACACAGGCCTCCTGTCTGTGAGAGGGAATGGGCCAAAATCCACCACGCGGGCTCAGTGCTGGTCGGTAGATATCACATGTCTTCGAATTTTTGGTTCTAGGATATGCTGGTTCCCTCTCGATGTTTTCATTCACCGTTTTGAAAGCAGTGGTCGCCTGGCTGAATCCGAACCCACGGCCTACAACTCGTAAGTCGAGGCCGATATCACTGCTCTTATGATTAACATAAAATTATACATTATCTAAGCAGTTTATGTCAACAATATATTTTTAAATATAACTCTTTGTCTAACTCATCATCATCATCATCCGGAGGACGTCCACTGCTGAACATAGGCCTCCCCCTTAGACCGCCACGCCGAACGACAATTTGCCACTTGCATCCATCAGTTGCCCGCGACCCTCACGATGTCGTCGGTCCACCTAGTGGGAGGCCTGCCTACGCTGCGTCTTCCGGTCCGTGGTCGCCAGTCGAGAACTTTTCTTCTCCATCGGTTGTCAGTTCTACGAGCGATGTGGCCTGCCCATTGCCACTTCAACTTGCAAATTTTATGGGGTATTTCGGTGACTCTGGTTCTTCGCCGAATATCCATGTTCCGGATTTTATCCCGCAAGAAACTCCGAGCATAGCTCTTTCCATTGCTCGTTGAGCTTAGTCTCTATAAAAGGCCAGGTGTCAAAGACCTTTGTCTAACTAAGCTCTACAAACCCACACCTTGACAATGAACTAAAGACTTCCTTTTCCGCTCAAGTCGATCAGATAAAACATAATTATTATTTAGTAAGCACTTATCAAAAATTATTCATAAAGTAACAATTAAAAATCTAGATTAAGAATGTCTCTGCGTCATTTTGTCTCACTTTCCAAGGGTAGACCACATTACAGACAATTACAGTAAGTCAACTTCGAACGTGGAATGAAAACGATGTAACAATGAGTGTATACTCGTTCACGACTGACATTTGATTGAGGGCCAGGGGGGTATTACAACGTCTTAAACCATTCTTATTACTCACTGTAAAAGAGATGGCGCTATACGACTTGTATAGCTCTGTCACTTTCACTCGCAGGAACGAGCCTGGTTTTAAGACGTTGTAATACCCCCTCTGGTGGCCTACCATGATGTCCTTCCACAAAAAAGTGAGAGTATTTCCACTGTGTGAACGAGATGGCGCTAGACGACTTGTATAGCTATTTCTGCTGTTTCTTCTATATATCTATCCCGAGACCTTTGCAACGAATGCAAAACCGTGGAAATCGGTTCGTGCGTTCTGGAGTTATAGCGTCAGGAAGGAAAACCCGACTTATTTTTATATAGTAGACTAATTCGAATTGTTTTTTTTTTAATCTCTTCTTTATTTATAACATTTTACCTTCTGTACTCATTCTGCTTTCTGGCTAGACTCGCGCTATGACTCATAATAAATTAAAACAATATTTTCATTGATTGTTGACAACACAGTATGTTTACAAAACAAGTTTATTTCTTCAAATTCAAATTCAAATTCAAATTATTTATTTGTGAAACATAGGTAGGTAAATAAGATGAAATTAAATTACAATATTAGGATCACTATGTTTAGCCTAGTAGGCATACAAATTTTGAGCATCTAAGATTATAATAATTATTACTTAAATTTATTTTATGCATTTAATATTTGAATAAATTACACAGGCTAAAATTTGAATGTCATGGGATATTAAACAAATCGAACATTACCCCCGTATTACGCCAAACTTGATAAGAATATTAATTTATTTGTCTGTTAAGAATTCACCAATGGAATAGTACGCTTTTTTAACCATGAAATCTGTTAACATTCTTTTGAATTTATTAATGTCATTCTCTGTTCTAATAGGGGTGGGTAACTTATTAAAAATTTTCGGAGCCATCCCCAGAAAGCTTTTTGAGTATAATGCTGTCTTGTGAGCCCTAGCGTGAATTTTGTCCGGGTGACGTTTACTAGATAATGTTTCAAATAAGTTGAAGTGTTTTTTGACGAACATTGCTACTTCATATATGTATAAAGATGGAAAAGTCATTATTCTGAGCCCAATGAAGTGTGGTTTACAACTATCGGTAGGTTTTATTTGACACACTGCTCTTAGACACTTTTTTTGTGCCTTAAACACTAACTCCCTTTCCGAAGAATTTCCCCAAAACATTATTCCATAACGCAGTGTAGCAGACACATACGCATGATATGCAGTTAGTACTGTTTCGCGGCTTGCTATTTTACTGAGATTATATAGAGCGTACCGGAACTGATTTAATTTTTTTATTATGTGTTCAATATGTTTACTCCATTTCATATTCTCGTCTATATAGAGTCCCAGGAACTTAGTGTGCTTTGTTTCTTCTATATCTTTGTTGGCGTATTTAATATTAAGTTTATCGTAATTTATTTTTTGTTTGAATGAAATGAAAGAAGTTTTATCCAAATTTACATTAAGATTGTTATTATTTAACCATGTTATTAATTTATGTAGATTATTATTGATGTCCATTTCATAGTTATGAGATTCCATATTTTGAGCTGTGAAAATAACTGTACTATCATCTGCGAACAAGGTCATGGGATGTTGAATAACTCTAGGCATATCGTTAATGTATATGAGAAAGAGGGGAGGGCCAAGAACGGTGCCCTGGGGTACACCAAAGTTTGTTTTTCTTGGTGTCGACTGGTAAGTTATTTCTAATTTAGTCTTCTGGCAAATCTTTGTTACGCTAGTTATTTGATACCTATTTTTGAGATACGATTCAATTAATTTTAATGCGTTACCCCTTACTCCATATTTTTCTAATTTAGACAGGAGTATGTTAAAATCCACATAATCAAAAGCCTTGGACATATCCATGAACAAGGCAGTCGCGCGCATGCGCCTATCCATATTTGTTATAACTTTATTTACAAGTCTATATATTGCCATATTTATATTCTTGCACTTTCTAAATCCGTATTGTTCTTCCGCTAATATTTGATTTTTTTCAAGAAACGTATATAGGTTGTTATATATGACTTTTTCAAATATTTTAGAGAAAATTGGTATTAAGGCTACAGGTCTATAATTCTTAGGATTCTGTTTTTCACCTTTCTTATATAGTGGTTTTATGACAGATATCTTTAAAGCATTAGGGTATGTACCATTTTCTATGCATAAATTTACGATGTAACTAAGAACAGGAGATATTTCAGCAGCTACGCTCTTTATAACCTTAGTAGTAATCTCGTCATAACCTGCGCTATTGGTGTTTTTTAAGGTTCCGATAATTTTGTGTATATCGAAAGGGATTGTAGCTGGCAAAAACATTGAGTTAGATGTGCTGGTAATAAATGATAAGTCAGAATTGTTTCTATTTTTTAACGGTTTAACTAAATCAATATAATAATTATTGAACTCCTCTGCAATTTCTTGCGGATCTGTTATCTCTTTACTGTTGATAGTTATTTTAGAAATACTTTCTTTCGGTTCGTTTAATTTATTTTTATTTATGACGTGCCAGGTAGCTTTCATTTTATTTTCCGAGTTTTTAACATAAAAATTATTCCTTGATTTTTGAGTAAGACGGATGATTTTTTTGAGGCGATTAGTATATGCCCGAAGTTTTCTTTTATTTTCTGGAGTTCTTTGTCTTCTCATTTGCCATAACATATCTCGCTTGCGTTTACAACACAACTTCACTGCTAACTTCTTCCTATAATTTTAATAATATTGTCGTTTAATAATTTTTATTGCAAAAACTCTTTTGCGCGGCAAAAACAAAAAGGTTTTACTACATGTTTAATGCCGATATCGGTTATAGTTTTTTTTTAATTGTGTTTTTTTTTCCCTTTTATGAATAAAGTTTTATTTCAGTTGATCTCAAATATTATTCTTTTCGTTGCGTCTTTCCATAAGGCTAAGCGCGCACTATAAAAATAATCGTTGCGATATTTTGAAAACTAGTTCGTGAAATCACAAACGGTTTGTATGCGCAGGGCGCGCCTAGCCTAAGGTGCTGATAAACTGAAGCAATCATTTTTATGGAGCACTAGCAAAGGAACCCGGCGAACTCCGTTTCGCCACCAGATGGCTTCGTTTTCTTTGCTATAAACCTCACGGAGCCCGAGACCTTTCCAACGAATGCAAAACCGTGGAAATCGGTTCGTGCGTTCTGGAGTTATATCGTCAGGAAGGAAAACCCGACTTATTTTTATATAGTAGATTCTTACGAATGTTACATTACAGAAAAACAAACGAGAGCGTTTTAGCGAGCATTCTAGGGCGCAGGCCACATAGAAAAGACGTAAAACGCTGACGGGATGAAGACATAATGTCTCTTCGGCGTCTCTTTCATACAAAATGTATAGAAGCGTCGCGACGATATCTCTCTATCGTCTATTTGATAACAAAACCGTCGAAAAACTCCCAGTATAAACACAAATTACTCAAAATCAACACGCAAGCATATAAACATATAATTTAAATCATTATCGTATGTAGCAATAACAACATAACGAGATCGATTTTAAAAAAGAAGTTATTTGGATGACGATTTAACACGTAAAGGTTTACGGACACCGTACTAATCCAAAATAAAACAAAAATATTATTTTAATAATAATATTTTTGTTTTGTTTTCGCACTGGATTGGTATGGAATCAAAAAAAAATACATAAGAAAAAACAGAAATACAATAGTAGATTACGCACCAAGGGAGTAAAGCATTGCCTTATACGTCACGGGTGTATTGAATCCTCGAGCAACGACTAAGGATTTTGGGGGTTCACCCCCATTTAAGAACCGTTAGTGTAGCCAGGGATTCAAATTAGCCCAAGACAAGGCAGCTTTATTACTCCCGAGGAGTGTACTCTGCTTTTTACACCTACTGCGAGGAAATAAATTCGAGTTTTGAAAGGCGTGGTACGACAATCTTCGAACGTGAAGTTGGCACCACAGCAACCGATCAGCTGTTGCGGTCACCGGCCGCCATTACTGGTACATATTGGAAACAATAACTGAACCCGAAACCACGAGTTTCGTGCTTAGAGATTAGACTCCCTAGGTACGTTTTCACTTAGTTTTTTGAAGTGAAAACTTCTTTAGCGGCGTTGTACACTTTTTCTGTAATGGGTAAAAAATTTAAAACTCGCGTCAGGGTCACGTGACCAAAACTCGCGTCAGGGTCACGTGACCCTGATCGAAAATGAGTAAGACGTCATTCAAATTAAAAATAAAACATAGTAACAAAAAAGTTTTCACTTCTACCGGCACTCCTGGAGTGCAACCTTTTTTTTTTTTTATCTGAGATGGGTTTGCTCTTAGTCTAGGTCAGAAATGACTAAGACAAGGTCGACGATGGAGCAAGCTTACCCAGAAGAAGCCTGTTCACTCTAACTTTGAAGAGATTAGGGTTGTATGCGTTCGGAAACACAGACGAAGGCAGAGAGTTCCACTCCTTTGCTGTCCGCATTATAAAAGATGTCTAGAAACGCTTAGTGCGAATTGGCGGTATAACAATAAGGTAAGGATGGTAATTTGCCGTGCGTCTAGATGTTCGATGGTAGAAAGGGGCTGGTGGGATGTGATCGTGGAGTTCTTGGGCACACTCTCCGGAGTACAATCTGAATATTTGATAAGTCATTCCAATAAATATAACCATGGTGTGCGAACTTCTTTAAACGCAGTAAACCAGTCCCCGAGGCTAACAACTAAATGTGTAATGATCGAGTGTATTTGCAATAACGTGTAGAAAGGCAATGGCCTTATATTGTGACGAACATGTGAGTTACTCTTCTATTAATAGGTAATTGATTTTGATTGATTTGTCGATGATATAATTGTACTGAAGGGCATTTTTTTTTCATTTTGAAGATTCTGTTCAAATTAAACTTTGGCTTGAATGCATACACCGTGACTTTTTAGTCGTCTTACAAAAGTAGTCCACTTAATGTATCCGACCAAAAATACCTCTAAGCAACTTCTTTTTTAAAGTCTTTAATTATATTTTTTATTATTAATAAAAAGGTACATTGGAAATATGAAACCAAGCTGTAGATTATACCTACCCAGCGCAATAGTCGGACAGATCATTCCATCTTCATTTTCTATGAGACAAGGGTGTTTCTAACCAGTCCTTGCGTCATAATATCGAATTAAAATTTTGTTTTTTTTTTTGTAATCTCTTAAATACCTATCTTTTTATTATAAACGTGTTCTAGTCATTGGATACATGAACTGGGCTGCCGTTATAAGACGACTAAAAAGTCACGCGGTAGATTAAATCTATGCTGATCGTCTGTAAACAATCAAAAACCGAAGTTGCCTATCCGAGTCTTTAAGGTGACCAATCAGAAGCAGCCGTCAAAAATAAACAATCTGGATTCAGAATGAGATTGAATACCTATTTATTTCGGGTTTAATGGCGCATAACCAGAAAGTTGGCAACGTCGCTAATAGCTGTCACATATTAACAAGTTTTAATTAATTTGGCAATGTACTGTAAGTATGGAAATATTTCCAAATATTTGACATCCATTTGCGACGTTGCCAACTTTCAGAATATGCGCTCTTAAGAGAGCCAGCAACAGGCTATTCTGGGATAGACACCCGGCTATTTTGGAGTGGATTCCAGGCTATTCTATGGTGGGCACCAGGCTATTCTGGGATGGGTACCCAGGCAATTCTAGGGCTGGCATCAGGCTATTCTGTGGTGGGTATAGCCCACTCAACCACCCAAGCCCATGGCTAGACATTGTATGACCAGTCCCACACTAGGTGTCACCTATCACTTAATAATAAGGAAACATAAAACTCAGGGCTATCCAGAAACATAATTTAATGAGACGAAATGCTAAAATTAAGCGAAACCATTACTTTTAATCACTAACCCATATAGATAAGCATAATTTTTATGACTGTAACTTTGTAATTACTATTTTGCAACGAGATTATTACATTTCGTCATATTTGTGGGAACGGGAAGGGTTATTTATTTAAAATAATAATTAAAGTTAATCATCATCAGCCTATAAATGTTCCCACTGCTGGGACACAGGCCTCCTCTATGAGAAAGGGAGTGGGCCATAATTCACCACGCGGGCCTAGTGCGGGTTGGTGGTTGTCACATGTCTTCGAATTTTTGATTCTATGACATGCCGGTTTCCTCACGATGTTTTCTTTCACCGCTTTGAAAGCAGCGGCGATGAAATAAATTACACAAAGTAATGCGCCTGGCGGGGTTCGAATCCACGACCTCTCACTACGTAAGTCGGGACCGATACCACTGACTGGGCTACCACTGCTCACAACCAAACGGTTTTATGTTCCCGTGGTATAATTTGCAAGTTATTATCGGGCAAACTAATGGATAATAATCATACACAAAATATTACAACATCTGAGTCGGAATAATATTGATAAACAAGGATCCATCATTTAATAACATAGCATTATTTACATAATAATTAGATATAACACATTAAAGTGCATAAAATATAGGAATCCACAGTTTACAAGTTGTGTAGTAAAAAACTAGGTTTTCTTTCATTCAAAAGTAACTCTTTGTTGCCTGTAACTTTCAAACTACTATAAATTTTGAAAAAAAAAGAAAACCAATAAACCGAGTTTTTTACTGTGTAAGATGCATTCAAAAAATCATTGAGGTAGGATAACGTTTAAGGGTAGGACACCGTTTTCTCTTTTAGTATGGACGAACGCTCGGTAGACGATTGTCTTAAGACAGTCTTGGTCAGCCAGTATATCATCACCTTATCCGGTTCTCGTTAGAGTAATTTTATTCAGATAGATTACAATTGTAAGACCACATTTTTATTTATCAAGCGTAAGACTGACGCCATATACCACGTGTATTTTTTTTTTTGAAATATATTATATCGATATCATTTTGTATAAAATGTTTTAAATGATTACACCAGCCGTATAGACCAATCTTTCAGGTAAAGCCATGCTTGCCGAGGTTGGTCTGTGGAATGGTGACCATCTGTCATAGCGCGTTTCCGCCGTGCTTCAGAAAGCACGTAAAGCCGTTGGTCCCGGCTGTCATTTGTAGATCTTTGACAGTCGTTATTATTAGTCAGAAGCTCTAAAGTCTGACATCCAGTCTTACCAAGAGGTATTACCCAGCTACTGGGTTGTGGTGGGCTATTGATGGAACAGTAAATTTTAGTCAGTACGAGTCTGACAGTCACTTTGAGCTCGACCCAGGGTAGTAGGACTCATAAATGTAATCACAACAAAAAAAAAACTGGTGTGTTCTGATATTCCCATGTGATTATTTTCGATGGAAATGGAAAGAGCTATGCTCGGAGTTTCTTTGCGGGATAAAATCCGGAACATGGATATTCGGCGAAGAACCAGAGTCTCCGACATAGCTCATAAAATTTGCAAGTTGAAGTGGCAATGGGCAGGCCACATCGCTCGTAGAACTGACAACCGATGGGGAAGAAAAGTCACTCTCGAGTGGCGACCACGGACCGGAAAACGCAGCGTAGGCCTCCCACTAGGTGGACCGACGACATCGTGAGGGTCGCGGGCAACTGATGGATGCAAGTGGAGGATTGTCGTTCGGCGTGGCGGTCTAAGGGGGAGGCCTATGTTCAGCAGTGGACGTCTTCCGGCTGATGATGATGATGGCTTTTCGATGTACCCAAAATATTTTGTTTAGTGTTTTAATATCGATACATCTGATCTACATTTTATTGACAACTCTATCCAAATAAGTGACCTTGTACAACTCTACGTAGTTAGCTACAATATGTTTTATTACTTAAGCAATTAATACAGAAACACTCTTAATGTTTGTGCTATAAACTTGTATTTCCGGTTCCGCTTCTCTTATGATATGTCCGATAGTGTCGCGAATTGTTTAAAACGGAAATGATTTTGATTTTAATTTTGAATGACGTCAAATGGAGCCTTGATTCTAAAACCCAGAAGAATTAAGAGATTTGACAGCACGGTTAGCTCAGTGGCTGAGTCCAATCAGGATTGCTGAGCTGCGCGGGTTCGATCCCCGCACGAAGCAAATGTTTGAATGATCTGCAAGTAGTTGATCCGGGTCTGGGTGTTTGTGTATTTGAGTTACTATGTTTGTAAAGAAACCCACGATACAGAAGAAATTCTTAGTGGACATTTTAAATAAAAATTATTAAAGCGCGTCGTGTACAACGCGCGCTTCAAAAATCTGTCTTTTCAAAGAGCGCCTCTAAAGAGCGAAAGCCTGCCGGGATCGCGGGACTGTCCAAACGGGTCACTATGTCCCTGGAACGTAAAGGGCAATTCAAGGAAGTCTGAGGATTTTAGTCAGTACGAGTATGACAGTCTTTTCTGCCCTTTCCAGGATGGGAAAAAAAAGACGGAACTCATTTGATGATTTTAAGTACAACGTAAACAATGCGCCGTAACCCGGACATTGTCCATTATCGGACAGCAAGTCACCAGCTTCTCGCCCACCGCAACCTCTCATTACGATGTATTAGGCACTATTCTATAATTATTTAAAATCAAATGCGCAAAACCTCTCGTGGGGTAACTCAGCCCATATATGTTACTGAACAATGTTTGATCAAAGACTTTTAGGAAATTCTTAAAAAAAAAAGAAAGAGAGAAAGAGTCTTAAAACAAACATTGTTCAGTAAGAGTTACCCCACGAGAGGTTTTGGGCATTTAACGTTACACGTTGTATAACGTCGACAACAGGTGCTTTATTTGGATTGGTCGTTTCCATTATATGTTATAGACATTCAAAATTGAAAAGTAAAGCAATAGAGTATTTTACTGCATAAATCAATTTGAAAATCTTTTTTCATCAATTAGAATATTGAAAATAATAGACACCTATTTGAGTTTTTTTTAATCCATGAATAATGACAAAGATAAAACGATGTAGTTTCTGCCAACCTACTGGGAAAGGGCATGCGGGCAGCGAGTAAAGGGCAACTCGCTGCCCGACCAAGGACCATGACCGGGTCGACGGCGCGTTGTGTCCCACGCGCGCCTCAAAGAGCGCCAGCATAATGACGGGGCCCCCCTCTCAGAGGGCCAAAGCCTGCCGGGGTCGCGGGATTATTCCCTTACCGTGACCCCGGAACATAACACGCTATTGAAGGACACCGTGGATTTTAGTCAGTAAAAGTCTGACAGTCCCTCCCACCCTGCCCGGGGTTGGAGGACTCCTTGGAGATTTTAACCACGCTAAAAAAAAAGGTGTATGTACTATGTATCATAAGGAAAGTACCTCTACTACACTATCTACCCCATATTACATAAACGTTTCATGTGAAAGTCTAATGTTTGATATTCGCTGTTAACGTTCAAGTGAGATTGTTTTGTTAACCCGATACTTAGCGTTGAGAAGGATTGGGCTGTATTCATACTGTTACAGGTCAAATGAGTACGTAGTTTTTATCAATCAGTACCCTTAGCACGAATTTTCAGTATTTGAGACGTAAACTAGAACTTTGACAATTTCAAATTGATAATTTTCAAGGAAAAAATTAGTTCCTTCTTCGCACACCAGAGGCGCTGTTCCATTTTTTCATATAATAAATGCTGTAAATACTGTAAAGTAAAAGAGTGAAAATTCGTGCTTAGGGTAACCCGTATTGTCAAACTTCCAGTTTACTTTACGTGTCAAATACTGAAAATTCGTGCTAAGGGTACTGTTAGATTTCAGTGGTATTGACTGTGACTATTTGTGAATTAATTGAAAATTTGAAGTCACTTGAAACTCTAGGGCCGGGGGGGTGCTAATCTAATGTGTTAGTTACACCAAGATTTATTTTTTCTAGTTTGTCGCCTGTTGGTATGTTCGGGATTTATTTCCCAGTTTTCACCTGTCGAACAATCGGGATTATGATTTCCCAGCAGTCGCCTGTCGGTACAATCGGGATTTATTTTCCATTTGTCACCTGTCGAACAATCGGGATTGTGATATCTCCTCCGTCACCTGTAGAAAAGGGTTTTTTTTGTACCAATATGAACAGTACCTAACGGTAAACATGCTCCAATTTCAACAACTACTGGTACGATACCTCTTCCCCACAGTTTTACCTTAGTTATACAAGAAACACCATTATTTTACTCCAAAACCAAGATTTCAAAACCTCTGGAAAACTTTCCACACATTTCACAACTAAAAATCAATAATTTACAACTAAAACCTAATTTTACAACCAAAAGTCATTTATTTACAACTTAAAACTATATTTTACAATTTAAAACCATTAATTTACATTTTAAAACTAAATTTACAATTAATAAAAATGTAAATTTATATTTTCGAATGTAGAATTCATGTTTAAATGGTTAGAAATTAGTTTCTAATGTGATAATGAAGAGTTATATTTGTGTAGTGCTTATTTTAATCTTTTTGAGAATTAATTGTATTTTGAGTGTGAAAAGTAAAATTGAGTGTGGTTATAAGGTATGTATATTTTTCATTTGAGAGTAATTTAATAGAGTGAAGGTCAAACGAAGTCAACTTTTTTAGGTCATTTTTCAATGAAAACTTATCTTATATGTTGGTGTAGAAATAGTAGATTTAATGTCACACGCCGCGCTCGCTCTTCAAGTCTTTAATTTTTGAAGTGAAAACTTCTTTAGCGGCGTTGTACACTTTTTCTGTAATGGGTAAAAAATTTAAAACTCGCGTCAGGGTCACGTGACCAAAACTCGCGTCAGGGTCACGTGACCCTGATCGAAAATGAGTAAGACGTCATTCAAATTAAAAATAAAACATAGTAACAAAAAAGTTTTCACTTCTACCGGCACTCCTGGAGTGCAACCTTTTTTTTTTATCTCGCTTTTAGATTAAAACTTGTTTTGTCGTACTACGGAAACGTTTAATTTTTAGAATTCACTGCGTTCATTTTTCTATGTAGATTTGGCTTTTTATAGTCCAGAAATCTATTAATTTTCGAGCTCGCTGCGCTCGCTCTTGAAAATATGTTTTCCATGACCTAATGACCTCGACTTTTATACATAGTTCATTTTTCAATACTACTTTTGTGGAAACTACTATTGAAAAATGAACTACGCAGCAACTCTTTCCGTTTACAAACCATTCAAAACTTATATTTGTAGTACAAAATGAGTGTGAATGTCGGTACGGTACGGTCGGCACGTAATTGCTCACATTAGACAGTTTTTTTTAATTCAAATTTTGGGGCGGCAAGCTGAACAGGCCCAGGGCGCTGACAATTTTAAATTACGCCTCTGCTTGTAGATCATAAAAATATTTGCTCAGTGCAGGAATCGAACCAGCAACACGCAGCGCAGCAGTGCAATCGCTCAGCCACTTTGCTAACAGTGCCGTCAAAATTGAATGCTTGAAAAAAGCAACGGGTAGGGGGTCGCGAAACATTTCTTCATACTAAGGGGGTCGTGCCATGAAAAAGGTTGAAAAACCCTGGTCTAGTGGTTAGTGACCCCGTGACTACTATACCGGAGGTCGTGGGTTCCATTCCCACCCAGGACAAATGTTTGTGTGATGAGTACGATCATTTGTTCTGTGTGGGTGTAATTTTTTATCTATAATAATTATGTATGTATTAGGAATATACAATGTGTTGATCTGCAACCTAGTCAAATTCAAGGACGTGATTATACTCATGATTCTCGACCCAAATCAACAATAAAATAGGTAGGTATTTTTTTTATTTTATTTTTCCTTTTTCTGAAATCCGTAAGTGTGAACTAGTTTCTTCAAGAGTAGTAGATTCAATTCACGCACACCAGCTGCTCATCGCTGTGTGCGTACGCGCGGACTGCGTAGTCGGGTGATTCTCTTTCATTTGTATTGAATTAAGGGTTTAATTCTGAAATACTGTAAAATTTCAACAACAAAAAAAAAGCAGCCCTTATTAGTTTTGCCCGGTACTGAACTTTCAATTGATTATTTATGACTTTTGTGACAACCACCTGAAGTTTGACGAAAATGCAAAAAAACAGCGTGTATAAGTATTTTTATCAGTTGTCTAGTACCCATAACACCAGCTCTGCTTAGCTTGGGACTAGGTTGTGGAATATTACATTATTGATTATGTAATATTATTATATTGTATTTTGTTTTGCGGAAAACGCAGCGTAGGCACCTCCCTCTAGGTGGACCGACGACATCGTGAGGGTCGCGGGCAGCCGATGGATGCAAGTGGTGAATTGTGTGAGCGTGGCGGTCTAAGGGGGAGGCCTATGTTCAGCAGTGGACGTCCTCCGGCGGATGATGATGTTGATTATATTTTGTTAGCTAACCAATAATCGAATCTGTTTCTCAAACCTTCATCTTCGTTTTAGCAATGTCCACAAACAAGAGACGGAGCGCTGAACGTCCATCTGATACCTCACTCACACATGGACGCCGGGTGGGTGAAGACTTTCGATGAGTACTATTATGGAAGTAAGTGATAAGGGAATGTCTAAGACAGGACGCGGGGTATGATGGGAAATCACACACTTAACACTTTCACTGTCCGCGCAGCAGACACAATACCTAAACAATAGTCGTGGATCACATGTGATTCATCGGACAGGGAAGTGGTTAAGGCAAACTTAACACGATATTAACGTAGCGCAAGCGCCAACAGGACGCCATTTGTTAATGGCCGCTTGCAAATGACGTCCTGATGGCGCTTGCGCTACGTTGGTGTTGTGTTACGTATGCCTAAACACTGTAATATGTATCCCCATTGTACCTCGCATCCTCTGCTGCCTTTTTTTACCGTAATATCAAGAAATGAGTCGTCCCGCCCTTGGTGAAGTGGCAGGGACTGTCAGACTCTTACTAACTGAAAATTCACCACACACAATAAAGTAGCGAAGCACGTACCGGGCTGCTAGTATTGTCTAAGCCTCTGTTCAGACACGGCGGGAACCGCGCGATTCCCGCGCGGGAATCGCGCGGTTATGTCTGAACGATTACTTAATAACTCATACAAATAAGACTCATGCGATTTCCATGCGATTCTGAAATCGCGCGGTTCCCGCCGTGTCTGAACAGTGGCTAAGCCTCTGTTCAGACACGGCGGGAACCGCGCGTTTCCCGCGCGGGAATCGCGCGGTTATGTCTGAACGATTACTTAATAACTCATACAAATAAGCCTCTGTTCAGACACGGCGGGAACCGCGCGATTCCCGCGCGGGAATCGCGCGGTTATGTCTGAACGATTACTTAATAACTCATACAAATAAGACTCACGCGATTTCCATGCGATTCTGAAATCGCGCGGTTCCCGCCGTGTCTGAACAGATACTAAGACTCACGCGATTTCCATGCGATTCTGAAATCGCGCGGTTCCCGCCGTGTCTGAACAGAGGCTAAGCCACTGTTCAGTCTTCGCGTGAGTCTTTCTCGCGTCGCGTGAGTCTTATTTGTATGAGTTATTATGTAATCGTTCAGACATAACCGCGCGATTCCCGCGCGGGAAACGCGCGGTTCCCGCCGTGTCTGAACAGAGGCTAATACTGTAGCAAGCTGAAGTGACAGTAGGCTTAGGGTTGCCAACCGTACTCTAAAATAGTGTATTGTACTCTATATCATGTAGGCGTACTCTATAATCTATAACAATAATAGAGTATGCTAAAATACTCTTTTTCATTCACTACTGTTTACTATACTAGTGCCAGTCATGTATTATGTAGCAAACCCATTATCATAAACAAAAAAAGTCGACCATTTACTATTAACATTTGGTATCCCCAATACCCAATTTTAGAGTTAGAATGTTTGGACTCATACAGTTCTTTTAAAAACAATGAAAAATTGTTGTGCTGCAAAACGTATGAAAAAATACCCTTTTAAAATTATTAAATAATTATACTCTTTTTGGGAAGTCCGTACTCTTCATATTTTATCTTCTTTGAAATCAGAAATGCTCTAATTCTTCGAATAAAAGTTGGCAACCCTAAGTGGGCTGGTCATGTTTGCCGCAGAATCGACAAAAGATGGAGAAGAAGGATCACAAATGAAGACCGCGTGTAAGTATACCTACGTAGGGTGGGACGTCCACGGTAAGATAGACCGATGACCTGAAAAAGCGGGTGATCGTGCACTGTGGCGTTCTTTGGGAGGCTATGTCCAGCAGTGATCTGCATTAGACTGAAATAATGATGATGATAAATGATGTTTATGTTGCAGCAAAAACCTCAGTGAGCACTGCCAACGTACAGCTGATCTACCACTCCGTACTTTCTGAACTACTGCATGATAAGAGACGAAAGTAAGTCCCCTGTTATTAATGACTGTTTATTTTTAACCGACATCAATAAAAGAAGGAGTTCTCTTTTCGTCAGATAATTTTTATGTATGTTTCCCAATGTTTCGATGATGCCTCCAGGTATCAATCTTTTTTGAAAAACTGTTCTTGTGTTTGAAAGGGATAATATTAAGGGTGAATTTTTCAACAGGGATATTCGAAAAAAATCGGTCTCCAGACTACTTTGAACGTTTTACGACATTCCTTATAGTTTCGGATATAGCCATCTAAGCCCAGTTGCAAAATTCACCCTGTAGGATGTAGGTATATTACATAATTCACAGATCGTCCCATGGTATTTACGATGACAGTGGTAATTTCCCTATTGGTTAAAAACCTAATGATTCCATCAGACAAATGTCAAATAATAATAGTCATCAAGACCTACATGATTAGCAATTTTCCATCTTTAAGCCGGAAACACATTATTTAACACGCCACGCGACGCAACGTGTCGACACCCGATGTGCAGTGAGTGCGTGTCGTCGCGTCGGGTGTTCATAGTGTGATTCTGGTCATAAAAAACAATACATTCGATTTGACCCAACACGCATCACGTTTCATCGGGTGGCGTCGGGTGTTAAAAATGTGTTTCCGGCTTTAAACTTAGGGTGTACACGGCGCATATAACCCGCGCAATTGCCTCAACATGTTCAAGCTACATGCGCCGTGTACAAGCACCCCACGGGTAACTTGATCAAATAGCTTGCGCATGTTGCTCGTGTGAGTAACCCGCATCTTTACTTGCGCGGCTAACATGCGCCGTGTACAAGCAACCTGAATCATTTTCCTCTTCAAAGGTTCACCTTCTCCGAGACCGCGTACTTCTGGCGCTGGTGGAAGGAGCAGCGTCCCACCACGAGAGCCACCTTCAGATCCTTGGTGCAGGAGGGCCGTGTGGAGTTCGCTGGCGGAGGCTGGGTGCACAACGACGAGGCCACGCCAGATTATCTACATATTATTGATCAGTATACTTGGGGATTGAGGTAGATTGTCCACGCGAGCATACTGTTGTTTTTTTTAGCGTGTTAAAGTCATCAAATGAGTCCTCCCACCCAGGGCAGGGCAGGAGGGACTGTCAGACTCGTACTGACTAAAATCCACGGTGTGTGACTCATTTGATGATTTAACCACGCTAAAAAAGTATTCATGTAAATATCTATTATACTTAGACTTTCCTCATCAGCCTATAATGTTCCCACTGCTGGGACACAGGCCTCCTCTCTTGTGAGAGGGAGTGGGCCATAATCCACCACGCGCGCCCAGTGCGGATTGGTGGATGTCACATGTCTTCGATTTTTTGGTTCTAACACATGCCGGTTTCCTCATGATGTTTTCTTTCACCGTTTTGAGAGCAGTGGTGATGAAATAAATTACAAAAACTATACGCCTGGCTGGGTTTGAAGCCACGACCTACCTACCTGCTTGTAAGTCGGGACCGATACCACTGGGCCACCACTGCTCTCCAATCGTGTGCGCATATTTAATTATTTTTCAATTGCAAAATAAGAAAGTGCAATTTGCAAAATTTCAGCTGAACCGTAATGATTCTTTGCAAAAGTTAGGGGCTTCACACACAGCAGCTATAATGTAAAGATGTACATTATAGCACGATACATCTCATAACATCTTTCCATAGAAATCGTGAGGAGACCACACACAGCAGCTATAATGTATATTTTTACATCTTCGAATCTCTATGGAAAGATGTAATGAGATGTATCGTGCTATATAAATGTACATCTTTACATTATAGCTGCTGTGTGTGAAGCCCTTTATGGGGTTAGCACTACCTATAGTCATGCTGTCGCGCTTCGCTTAAGGACGAAGGGGAACGAAGGGTGAAGAATAGAGGGACCATTGTCCACCCTTCGTTCCCCTGATGTTTACAGGAACAGTCACGCATTTAGACTTAGAAACTTTAGACTGGCGGCCTCTTGGTCTAATGGTTAGTGACCCTGACTGCTATACCGGAGGTCGTGGGTTCGATTCCCACCCACAAATGTTTGTGTGATGAGCACGATCATATGTTCTGTGTCTGGGTGTTATTTATCTATAATATGTATGTATTTAGAAATATATAAGTATGTTTATCAGTTGTCTAGTACCCATAACACAAGCTCTGCTTAGCGTGGGACTAGAGGGCGTTGTGTGATAGTTGTGGAATATTATTATTATATTATTATTTAGTATCCATGTAAATACCTATACTTACATAGACTTTATTTACAGAAAACTCAACGACACTCTAGGCCCTTGTGGCAAGCCGAAGGCAGCGTGGCAGATAGACACATACGGACACACGAGAGAACAAGTCTCCCTGCTCGCTCAGATGGGATACGACGGACTGTTTATTGGTAAGTTGAACTTAGTTTGACGACTCTGTTAGCGCAGTGGCTCAGTAATCGACTGCTGCCCAGCGTGTCGCAGGTTCGATCCCGCACGGAACAAATATTTGTACGCAATCGGCTTTATTACAAAACGTGGTTTAACTTAGACCAAGCTTTAAATCAAAAATGAATTTTTGAATTTCGAACTTTATTTCTACTGTCGTAAAGTTATTAATACAAAAACCGAGTTTAGATCCCGGTCTAAGTTGTCAATGTGCATTTTAGAATTTTATAGCAGTTGGAATAAAGTTCGTAATTCAAAAATTGACGTTTGATAAAGCTTGGTCTAAGTTAAACCACGTTTTGTAATAAAGCCGAATAAGATTTGCATATTAATGAAAGTTGTAGAGTATAAAATTCCCTACAAGTTTTGTATGAACTTTTTTTTAATACGTTTATCTGTTTTTGAGATAGAGCGCAAAGAGTGCGCAGCACCTTCAATATCTTAAGACTATCGTCTACCGAGCTTTCGTCCATACAAAAAGAGAAAACGTTTTTCTCCCCCTAGATGTTATCCTATCTCAATGATATTTTAGAATGCATCTGACACAGTAAAAAACTAGGTTTATAGGTTTTCTTTTTTTCAAAATTTATAATAGTTTGAAAGTTACAGGCGCCTAAAAGTTACTATTTTTATGACAAAATCTTCATTGCTTGCCGGATTGCTGCCTTGGGATCTGGAGGCGACTGCCCTCCAGCGCGTCTATGAGTGGCGCGTGGAGGCGCAGCGCCGGGGCGTGAGCCCGCTGCCTCGCGAAGTCGAGGCGCGGCGCGAAGACCTCCGGCGCGATCTCAGGGCAGTATGGAAGGAACGACTGTCGCGACCGACGGCCGGGCACGCCGCAATTGCGGCGGTAAGACCCCTCTTTGAGGAGTGGTTGGAGAGAAGTCATGGCGTCCTTACCTTCCGCCTGACGCAGGTCCTCACGGGGCACGGGTGCTTCGGGAGGTACCTGTGTCTAATGCGGAAGGAGGATACGTCTGGGTGTCATCACTGCGAAGATCGCCCGGAGGACACGGTGGAGCATACGGTGCAGGACTGCCCAGCTTGGGCGGCGCACCGACGTGTCCTCACGGCTGCGATAGGCGGAGACCTCTCGCGCCCGGCATTGGTTTCGGCCATGCTGCGGGGCGAGACGGAGTGGGAAGCGGTCGCCTCCTTCTGCGAAGCAGTAATGCTCGCTAAGGAGGAGGCGCGCCGCGAGCGAGAGAGGACAGAGTTCTCCCTCCGCCCCAACCGCGGTGTAGGACGCCCACGGCGACGGACGTCGCGCGACGATCTCCGGCCACCGTAGGCGCGGGCATGCGGGCAGCGAGTAAAGGGCAACTCGCTGCCCGACCAAGGACCATGCCCGGGTCGACGGCGCGTTGTGTCCCACGCGCGCCTCAAAGAGCGTCAGCATAATGACGGGGCCCCCCTCTCAGAGAGGGCCAAAGCCTGCCGGGGTCGCGGGATTATTCCCTAACCGTAACCCCGGAACGTAACAGGCTATGAAGGACACCGTGGATTTTAGTCAGTAGAAGTCTGACAGTCCCTCCCGCCCTGCCCGGGGTTGGAGGACTCATTTGATGATTTTACCACGCTAAAAAAAAAAAAAAAAAAAAAAAAAAAAAAAAAAAAAAAAAAATGACAAAATCTTCATTGAAGTAAAACCTTTGTATTTAAATCAAAATCTAAGAGATTGGTCGTGATTTAGTATGTGAAAAACGTTTTCTCCCGAGAGACAAATTTCATATAAAAAATACTTACAGTCAGTCACGAGTTGCAACGCTCTCTATCGCACGATCGGGGTTTTTTCAAAGCGTGAGAGGGACAGTACGAGTTTTTCTAAATACCTATTTTTTGAAATGGCAGCAGCTATTCTATCCTCTTAAGGTCAAACAAGTCAACATTTTTTCCATAGAAACTTCGTTGGGGTTTTACTCCACTATTTGACAAAGTACATCCAAAATTAAACATGGTATCGTTTTGTCTCATTATTAATTTTGTCTGTACTGAAGCAGAATTGTAAAATATGAAGCTATTAAAAAGTTACGAGCTTCTAAAGATTCGTTTTTTTGCTAATTTTAACACAACTTTAGGTGTAAATTAGTAGCTAAAGAAGCAACAAATTTCCAAAACGAAGTCCGTACCGACACAGAAAATTTATCGACGAATTTAATAAATTTTATTTGTAATTAATTGGTGCAGTGGTTTTTTCATAAAATCCCAACAGCCAAAGGCTTTTTCGTATTTTTTTACGCGCGCCTTTTACTCTGAATGATCGTGCATCTCACTGAATAAGTTTTCCCCTGTTTTCTCCACGGGGGGATGACGCTCGCGCACACATGTACAATATGGCTCGATTTCCGGTGAAATATCATGGTTTTTGACCATGCCTGCCAGTGAGTTCGAGCTCGCGACTAGCGTCGCCTTAATACGCGGACGCGATAACAATATTGTGACTTTTGAAACAACATTTAAATCAACAAAAGTGTATACTGAAGTGTGAGTATATTATTACGTATACCTATATGTGCGCGCACTTAGCTATGTAAGCAACTTTTCTTCATATTCCTTTTTTATTGTACTTAAAGTTTAGTCTAATAAAAGACACCAAACTGCAAACAGTGTTTCCTTTAATACAAGCCAAGGTTCCAACATCACATGGCGACCCTGCCAGGGCTCTGCCAAGGAACTTTGTTTCCTTTTGATTGAATTTTTAAGTGCTAGTTACACAAGTAAAAATTTTAAACTGGCTTCAAATTCGTTCACAAGATGTGTCAGTCAAAGGTGGAAAAGGAAGACGTGTTTCTAACCCAAAACGCCGCGGGCGATAATGCGGCTCAGTTGAAAGATTTTGGAAACCACCTTCAAAATATGAGCACGGTAACATATATTTTGCTGGCCCTGGTTTTGGTACTTGTACTATTTTTTGGTTGCAAGTTATATAGGGCGTGCCATCGACGCCTTATTCAAGAAGAAATGGGTATGCAGGCAATATCCCGCATCAGGTCGTCTCTGCGAGCCAGGCGCAACGTTGAGGAGACTGCTGCGTAAACAAATAAACTTTTCGTGAGTGTTTAAACCCTATATACGAACATTAATAATCTCAAAAAGTGCTTGCAAATGAACTATGAGTGTTATTTATAGTGTTTAGAATATACTCAAGCAGTTTAAAATCATTTCAGAAGACAATATTGAGTGTAAAGTGTAAAGCCAGTGATCAAATTTCATTACGCTAATAAATTATAAATCGTAAAACGGCGCACGGATACTCATCGAACATGACACCTCGCGACGAATAGTGCTTACGTATTCCATTCCTTTGTCAGTATGTTACGAAATAATGTTAAGTTTTACCTAGCTATGAATAATTATAGCAATATTTTAAAAATATTATATTCATTATGTTAGAAAGTTTAGAAGAATGCCAAAAGTTGTTATATGAAATACGAACATATTTGGTAAAAAGAGGTCAAAGTAGATATAAAGGCCAAGCTATTGAAATTAAATTGAAAGAAGCAAATGATGTTTTTGAAAAGTGTAAATCATTACTTTTAGTTATAGGTAAAAATAGCGATGCAGAACTAATTCGATTAGCTAAGGATATTTTTGATAAGAGCCAGAAATTGTATGATGAAATAAAAAATTTATGTATTTTTCCAAAATCAATTGAAACTAACAAAATGGAATTCGATTTAAAGGTGGCATGTAATTTAATTCCAGTTATGGATGATACTGAAAACACCACTAAGAGAATGATTGACGCCATCGAAATGTATGCTAATATGCTGGACGATAAAGGTAATTCATTATTGATTATTTTTATCTTAAAAAGTAGACTTTCGGAAAACGCGAAATTGCGTATTTCTGACAAATATGGGAAAGTTTCAGATTTAATTAAAGATTTAAGAAATAATTTAACAACAAAAAAGTCGTACACAGCCATTCAGTCGCGGATGCAGGCTATGAGACAAGGTCAAAAGACTGTTGAGGAATATGGTAAGGAAATAGAGCAGTTATTTACTGACATGACGATTTCTCAAGCAGACGGGGATTCCAGTGCTTATTCTGTACTTAAACCCATAAATGAAAAATCTGCGATAAAAACATTTTCAGACGGACTACGCAGCTCGAGACTATCCACCATCATCGCGTCGCGCAATTACAACAGCTTGAAGGAAGCAATACAGGCTGCAAAAGACGAGGACAGGCCTGCCACACAGCAACAAGGTAACATCATGCATGTATCAAAGCAAGGACGTACTTTCTATAACAATAGACGCTTCGGCAACAGTCGCGGTCGCGGTGGTAGACACAATTATAGTCAAAACTCAAATAATTATTATCATAGACAGCTAGGACACAATAGTGGAAATGGATATCAACGTGGAACAGGACGCGGAAATTATTATAACTATAGAGGAACCAATTTTCATAATAACTTTAGAGGAAATTATTTTAATCGTAGACCTACTAACAGTTTTCAGAAAAGCAGGGGTAGACTTAACACACAAAACCGTAACTTATATACGGCAGAACACAATGTCGACGAGCCCCAGAGCAGTGAACAATCAAATAATAGTCAGATTCAGTTTTTTCGATCTTAAGAATACCATCTTATCATGTAATAACGACACTAAATACGTGATATTAAACGACACTAAATACGTGATATTAAACATTAATAACAACAAATATTATTGGCTTGTTGATACCGGCGCTTCAGTATCTGTTATAAAAAATGGAGCAATTCCCTTTAATACGCCAGTGCAAAGAGACAATACATTAATAAATGGCTTTGGAGGGAAGACTATATCTAAAGGATCGGTTAATTTAACTTTAAAAACTAGTGACAACATACATTTTAATCACAACTTTTTAATTTTTGAATCGGTACCGCTAACGGCTGATGGGATTTTAGGTATAGATTTTCTAATGAAATATGGAGCTAATATTAATTTACAAACAAATTTAGTTACTTTATATAAAGACAATTACAGTTATTTGTTAAAATTGATTAACTATGCTAATAAAAATAAAAATTTCATAGTTATTCCTGCTCGATCGGAATCGATACACCATATTTATGTGGATAATTGCATAAATGGTGATGTTGTTGTGTGTGGAAAAGAGCTGAGCAAAGATATATTTTTAGCTAATGAAATTACAAGAGTAATAAAAAATAGGATTCCTATTAAGATCTTAAATGTTTCTGAAAAAGACGTAGAGTTACCATTGTTTACACCAGAGTTACAATCTTTAAATGACTATCATATATGTTCATTTAATAAAACTGGCATCAACGTAAATAGAGTTCAAAAACTACTGAACGAATTAAATTTATCTCATTTACACGACGAAGAGCAAAAAAGTATTGAAGCAATATGCGCAAAATATGCAGATGTGTTTTACGTAGAAGGTGACAGGTTAACAACCACAAATGTTTACCAACAATCGATTACTATTAAACCAAACGTTTCCCCAGTATATGTTAAACCATATCGTTTACCACAAGCATTGAAGCCCGAAATTGAAAATCAAATAAAAAACTTAAAAGAAAATGACATCATAGAAGAATGTAGCAGTGCATGGTCAAGCCCAATATTATTAGTACCTAAAAAAAGTGTTGAAAGTCAAAATAAGAAGTGGAGACTAGTAGTAGATTATAGGAAAGTAAATGAAATCGTGGCTGATGACAAATTTCCATTGCCAAATATCACAGAAATATTAGATTCTCTTTCAGGCGCAATTTATTTTAGTCACCTTGACCTTCACCAAGGTTATTACCAAGTGACCTTGAATCCTCAGAGTCGGAAGTATACGGCATTTACAACTAGTTCAGGACAATATCAAATGAAACGGTTACCGATGGGGCTTAAAATTAGTCCGAGTTCATTCAGTCGTATGATGTCAGTTGCTATGTCGGGCCTAGCATTTGAAAAATGTTTTGTGTATTTGGATGACCTAGTCATTTTTGGGCGCAATTTGACTACTCATAATCAAAATTTAATAAGCGTTATGGAAAGACTCAGAAAAGTAAATCTAAAATTAAACCCTCAAAAGTGCGAATTCTTAAAAAAAGAACTTTTGTATTTAGGACACGTGGTTTCAGAGAAAGGCGTTTCTCCTGATCCAGAAAAAACTAAAATACTCCAAAATTATCCAATCCCCAAAAATTCAGATGAGGTCAAGCGTTTTGTAGCATTCTGTAATTACTATCGTAAATTTATAAAGTCTTTCGCTAATATTACTATACCTTTAAATAAATTATGCAGGAAAAACGAACCTTTTCAATGGACAGATGAGTGTCACAAAGCGTTTGAAATCTTAAAAAAGTTGTTAATGACGCCCCCGATATTGCAATATCCTGATTTTTCGACAGACAATGAATTCGTAATACAAACAGACGCATCAGGAATAGCTATTGGTGCAGTTTTATGCAACAAGGACTTGAGGCCCATAGCATACGCAAGTAGGCCATTAAATAGGGCAGAAAAGAATTACCCTACTATCCAAAAGGAACTTTTGGCTATTGTTTGGGCTGTGAAGTACTTTAGACCATATGTTTACGGCAGAAACTTCACATTAATGACTGACCACAAACCCTTAGTGTATCTTTTTGGAATCAAAGATCCTTCTAATAGATTACTTAAATTTAGACTTGCTTTAGAAGAATATAAGTTTAAAATTATATACGTAAAGGGGAAAGAAAATACTGTAGCAGATGCTTTATCAAGAGTTAGTATGACATCGGATGATTTAAAAACTATGCATGAACAAGTAGTAAATGTGATGACTAGAGCACAGAAAAAAAGGATAGATGAGATGAATGATAATAACGTTTTAAAAGGGAATGCGGATCTTAGTAAATCTAATGACGATTGGCCTGATCAACCAAAAGTCGTGGATATATTAAGAAAACCGCGTGACACGATTGAGATGATGTTTATGGATGGAAAAACATTAGATAAATTGAGAATGAGAAATATGATTACTACGGAAATAGAGTGTTTTGCTTTTAGATCAGATATAAAACATTTATACATTAATCTTAATTTCAAGGCGCATTTCTCGCGAGTCGAATTTGTGCAGAAATTAAGTTTATTTTGCAAAAAGATAGGTGTCCAAGAAGTTTGCATTGTAAAAGATGAACAAAATGTTGAATTTATTAAAAATATTTGCAGTGAAATAAAGTCACTAAACGATTGGACCGGACCCCGTATATGTATATTGCGAGGCGTTAAAAGAATAACGGACGATAAAGAGAAAACTCTCATTATGAACGATTTTCATTTACTGCCATCTAGCGGACATGCTGGTATGCGCAGAATGATAAACACTATTAAAAAACGATATTTTTGGCCTAGTATTGAACGAGATGTTCAAGAATTTGTACGTAAATGTACGAAGTGTCAGAAAATGAAACATAGTCGTTACACTAAAGAGCCGATGGAGATAACCAGTACGGCATCTTCAGCCTTTGAAAAAGTATATCTAGATTTAGTAGGACCCCTAGAGAGGTCCATAGATGATAATTCTTATATTTTAACTATACAATGTGAATTGACCAAATTTGTACAGGCAATTCCTCTTGCAAATAAAGAAACTACGTCCATTGCTGATGCATTCGTGCGAAATTTTATTCTAATATTTGGTATTCCTAAGGTAATAGCCACTGATCGAGGAACGGAGTTTATTTCGTCTACAATGGAACAGGTATGTAAGATTTTGAATATTAAAAAACTCTCCTCTACGGCTTATCATCATGAATCAATAGGAGCGCTAGAAAACACCCACAAAGTGTTGGGTTCATTTTTAAGAATTCAGTGCGACAATCATTCTGAAACTTGGAATCAATGGTTACCTTTTTGGTGTTTCAGTTTTAATAATACTTTACATTCGGAAACAAATTACACGCCACATGAGTTAGTATTTGGTAAACTATGTAATATACCATCTAATTTGTCTGATCATGTAGAACCGTTATACAATGTAGACAGTTATCCATTGCAATTGAAATACAGATTACAGTTGGCACAATCGGAAGCTAAAAATAATTTGATAACTAAAAAACATAAGAGAAAAGCTAAGTATGATATTGCAATGAATCCTGTTAGATATAAGATAGGAGATTTAATATTAATTAAGATAGAAACTGGACGTAAGTTGGATCCTCTGTATAAAGGACCATATGTAGTTGTAGAAGACTTAGGGTGTAATGTTAAGATAAAAAATAATTCAAATAAAGAAGAAATAATTCATAAAAATAGGACTAAACCATTTTATAAATAAAAGTAAACTGAACTTTCTCTTCCTTATTTTATTATAGATTGATTATTGTTATGTATAACATTGTCATGTTTAATTATAAGTTGTTTTATTTTTTTTATTATAATCTTCTCTTATAGTATTATATACAAAAAAAAAAAACGTAACAACGATTTTTTTTTCTCTTCGCCCCCGGGAGGTGAAGTGTGAGTATATTATTACGTATACCTATATGTGCGCGCACTTAGCTATGTAAGCAACTTTTCTTCATATTCCTTTTTTATTGTACTTAAAGTTTAGTCTAATAAAAGACACCAAACTGCAAACAGTGTTTCCTTTAATACAAGCCAAGGTTCCAACATCACAATACCATTACAGCTTATTATCTTTAAGTCCGAGGTGAAACCCTAATATGACTGGGCAAATAGTAGCTTTACTTAAAAACAATTCACGCTTCAATAACTCGAAAAAATTTAACACTAGATATTATCCTACCAGTATTACAGTAGCTAAAGTTACTCAGTCGTAAAATAAACCATTTATAAACTTCTAAAAGTGAAATAGGATCAATTTCCGATGTCCTTGCCTCATATCAACTGTCAACTAATTAAGAAATAAACACCAGCTTACATGTAATATTATATGCGTGGGAAAAAATAATAAAACCGGCCAAGTGCGCCTCGACCTCGCGCAGTAATGGTTCCGTACCATCTAATGCACCGTGACTTTTTAGTCGTCTCACAAAAGTGGTCCATTTAATGTATCCGACCTAAAATACCTCTAGGCGAGTTTTTTTTATCGTTAATAATATTTTTATTATTAATAAATAGGTAGATTAGAAATAGAGGAGCTCGTGACTAAATAATTACAACCGCACAGCCCGATCTTCCGTGTTAAGCCGCGCTTGCCGAGGTTGGTCTGTGGATGGGTGTCAATCTGCCACAGCGAGTTTCCTCCGTGCCTCTGAAAGCACGTAAAGCCGTTGGTCCCGGCTATCATTTGTAGATCTTTGACAGTCGTTACTGTTGGTCAGAAGCTCTAAAGTCTGACAACCAGTCTTACCATGGAGTATCGTATTACCCAGTTACTGGGTTGTGGACGTCCGTTAGGCAGTCGCTCCATGTAAAATACTGATAATCAGCTGCATCTGGTTCGACTGGAAGCCGACCACAATATAGTTGGGAAAAGGCTAGGCAGATGATGAGGTACATTAGAAATATAAGACACCCTGTTAAAATGTTTACGTATCAAGCTGTAGAGTTACCCAGCGCAATAATCGGGCAGATCATTCCATCTCCATTATTCTCCATTTTCTATGAGACAAGGGTGTTTCTAACCACTCCTTGCTTCATAATTGAGCAACAAGTTTTTCTTGTTTTTTTTGTTGTCCAAACAGTTCTGTAGCCCGATCCACCTCTCCAGTACCGCGAATGCTAACGATGCTCAACGCGCTCGTGGAGACCAACCCTGGATTGGACTTGTTTGCTGATGAATGGAAGATGATGTTAGAATGTCTGCGATTCTGTGAGGAGACAGAATAAAAGGATCATTAAATTTCATTTAGTATTAATGGCATTTAGTAGCTGTATCTACTAATGTACTAAATAATACCTAATAACGAATTCAAAATTTATTTTTGAACTTTTCAAATCTCTTAAATATGTACCTGTTTGTTTATTAAAAACGTGTACTAGTCACGGTGTATACATCGCGAAGGAGGAGGCGGGTCTACAAAATTGTCTCTTATCTTCACAGGTCGAGTAGACCACAAGGAAAGAGAAGCAATGATAGAAGAAGACAGGATGGAGTTCATGTGGCGAGGATCTGATGTTCTAGGTGAGAACTTACAACTGACACGACTACCTAACCCTTTTATTTATTAAGGGAACAGTGTATAAGACGGGGACGTGAGGTATAATGGGGACATACACACTTAAGGCAAACTTAACATAACACTAACGTAGCGTAAGCGCCAAAAGAACGTCATTAGTAAGCGGCCATTAACAAATGACGTCCTGAGGCCTTACCGCGATCCAGTGTAGGTTGTGGGAAAGAGATGGCGTTAGACTACTTGTATAGCTCTGCCTCTTTCCGACAGCCTAAAGTGGATCGCTTTAAGAGCTCGTGGTAAGGCCTCAGTTAGCGCTTGCGTTTATACACAGTTCCCCTATGTAGATAGGTACTCTTGCCACTACGTATGTTTGCCCCACATGATCCCTCAAAATATGTGTTAAGATGCCTACAGACTATATAACATAGTCATAACATTGTTATATAACATGTTTCAGATGATGTGGACACAAAATGTTATATAACATGTTTCAGATGATGTGGACACAGAATGTTATAAGTATAACGGAGAGTTCGATAACAGAGGGGTTGCGATATCGGAAATAACACTCAGAAAATCTTCGTTAACACTTTTAATTACTTGCTAACACACACTGAATACAAAATAATCAAGGATGTCCGAGATATCGCTCGATTAAAAACTTAGGAACGCGGGAAGTTTAACATGGAGGAGCAACCAAGACGTCTACCCAGCTTGCAGCAGCAGCTGAATTGAAAACTATAACTTAGTAATAGTTTTCAATTCAGTCTCTAACGTTATATAACTGCTGTGGGAGCACAAATAACAATGTTACAAGGTGTGAACGTGTTTGGCTCTATACGCACCTTTATAGGTCTGTGTACCCCAATGCAATCACTCCTCTAAGAGTAGATTCATGATGTACCCGTTTCTTTCTGAAATCAGTGTCTCTTTGGGCCCGTTACAAAAGTAAAATCAAGCTCTTATTTCAGGTAAAATGTCTGACATTATGACCCACACGCTGTTCAACCTGTACAACGCTCCAGAAGGGTTCTGTTTTGACTTCCTCTGTAATGACGAGCCGATCATCGACGACCCTGACAATAGGGTCTATAATGCTGATAAAAGGGTAAGAAAGAACTTATACCTTGTTTTTTCTTTTGTGGGAGAAATTATGACCGTTGTCCACCACAAGTAAAAAATAAACGATGTAGCAAACATCAACAAAAATATGAAAAACGTAGCCTAAATATCAAAAATGTAAGAAAAATCGTAGAAAAAGTAAAGTATTCAGCAAAAAGTAAAACCTACAAAGTACTTTAAAAAGTTGTGTGTAAAAGCAGTGGTCCGACCGGCGGCGAGAAAACGAGTAGGTAACTATCGGCGACTTTCTCTCTCAAGTAACGCTCAATAAATGTACATTCCATGTAAACGAAAGTGATGCATAATATTAATAGTTGCTCTCTGACTGTTCACACTGCCGGTGACAATAACACGCTTTACTAGTTTTGTCGCTGAGCGACGAGCTTTCAAAAATAAACTCGCTCAGCGATACTCGTTCAGCGATGCTCGCTCGGCTCGCTTGATCAGGTTTGCACAGGACTGACCAACCGCGGGCGAGTAGCGCGAATAATCGCTCGTCGCACTTGCACACTCGCTTCGACAAAACTATCGAACCTACACTCGCTTCCCGCTGATCGTCAACTCTTTTAGGCCTAGTTCAGACACGGCGAGAACCTTATGTTTGAACGATTACTTAATAACTCATACAAATAAGACTCACGCGATTTCCATGCGATTCTGAAATCGCGCGGTTCCCGCCGTGTCTGAACTAGGACCTAAGACTCACGCGATTTCCTGCATGCGATTCTGAAATCGCGCGGTTCCCGCCGTGTCTCAACTAGGCTTAATTCTACTCGTTAATCGTTCATCGTCAGCGATCGTACCACTGCCTCAAATAAGTGAACATCGCCAAGGAGAAATGTGTGCGTGGCGCTCACTCACATAATTATGTTTATAAAAACTGGCTTCAAAAAGTTTCGGAACCCCTGATCTAAGCTGTATTCTTTGTTCCTAGGTAAACGATTTCATAACTCAAATAGAGCGCCAGGCAAAGTATTACGACCACGACAACATAATGGTGACCATGGGCGGAGACTTCACGTACCAGAGCGCGGCCAACTGGTTCATGAATATGGACAAACTTATCAAGTATGCCGTATATGGAATATACCTTAATAACCACCACATAAGCTGCTGACAGCTTATACCTAATAATCCTCACTTCCTAACTAAACTTACTTCTTTACTGACATATATTTTAGTTTCATTATTTACCTTTCTTTTTTCATTAAAAATTTCCTAAGGCACTGTCGACTTGCCCTGGGATCTGGAAGCGACTGCCCTCCAGCGCGTCTATGAGTGGCGCGTGGAGGCGCAGCGCCGGGGTGTATCCCCGCTGCCTGGAGAAGTCGAGGCGCGGCGGGAAGAGCTCCGGAGCAATCTCAGAGCAGTAGGGTGGGGACGACTGTCGCAACCGAAGGCCGGGCACGCCGCAATTGCGGCGGTAAGACCCTTCTTTGAGGAGTGGCTGTAGGCGTCACGGCGTCCTGACCTACCGCAGTACAAGTCCTCATCGGACACGGAAGTTTCGGGAGGTACCTGTGTCTGATGAGGAAGGAGGAAACGCCTGGGTTTCACCACTGCGGGAATCGCCCTGAAGACACGGTGGAGCATACGGTGCAGGACTGCCGCGCTTGGGCGGAGCACCGCCGTGTTCTCACGGCGGCGATAGGCGGAGACCTCACGCGCCCGGCATTGTTCGAGGCCATGCTGCGGGGAGAGACGTAGTGGGAAGCGGTCGCCCCCTTCTGCGAAGCAGTCATGCTCGACCTGGACATGGATCATTGGAAGGCGAGTCGCCCATTACTCGCTATCTGCATGCCCCGCCTAAGGTCGCCGGAAATCGCCTTGCCACGATGATCTTTCAATAGCCTTTGCGTTCCAGGATCACGATAACCTGTACAGATAGTTCCGCGACCCCGGTAGGTCTTGGCCCTTTATGAGGCCCCGCAGATTGCTGACAGCTCTCAGACAACTGTACTTCTCCCAGTTGTAATGTCCTCTTTGCGCTATTGACCTTGTTTTGTTCTGTCTCCTGCTTGCATGGAGGGAAGTGGAAACATATTTTTCTTACTCCACCACTATTCTTTTCTGATTAATTTCGTTGCAGGATCCAAAACAGGTAAATTCATTCTCCGGGACACGTTGAGCTTCATTGTCTCGGCGCTTTTCTGGTGGTTGCCACTGTTGATTCTGGCTCTCAGGAGTTGCAGTGGTTTGGGAATAGTGTGGTGGGTTTGTCCCATTAAAAAAATAAAACGTAACCCATCACTCGCTGTCCGTATGCCCCTGTTGCTCTACACTTAAAATCAGGCTTGATGTTATGTTATTGTTACGAGCTGGGTATTGGGATAAATTAATTAACACCAATTAAAACCAAATACACTTTAATCACACACGAATCACAAATCAAAACAATCACTAAACACTACTCAACACTTAAACACTATACTCTTAATCACACGTGAAAGTCACTTAGAAATCGCTTGTAGTTCACTTCGGGTCGCCTCGATCGTAGTCAAAACCAGACTGACTGGGTCGCCGATCGGCGCCCCTTTTTATACCCCGGCCGGACCCACTAGATGTTTCTAGAAGATGGTCGAATGTTCTGGAAACATCCATAGGCTTCGACATAAACCCATACTTTCTGGAACATTCCAGAGCCATCTCGAAACATCTAGAACAGGGTAGAATTTTCTAGAAACTTCAGTAGAATAGTCGAGAACCATGTGGAACCTTCGAGAAGCCTGTAGATTGGTCTCGCAATACGATCGACGTAATATTATTTTATTTTACAGTCACGTGAACACTCACCCAGCTAATTTGTCAGACATCAACATATTTTATTCGACGCCATCTTGTTACATGAAAGCTCTGTATCTGTATGGAAGAAGAGACAAAGCTGTTTATACTGAAAAGGTAAATATGTTTAGAGAAAAGTAGTTGACCATTTTTTTTATCGTAATATTAAAATTTACATTCCCGAGTATAGCCGACTCGTAGTAGATTTAACAATAAGAAACATACTTGTTTTACATTAATATGAATGTATTATTATGTAATACTAGCACTACGCCCGCGACTTCGTCCGCGTGAATTCCGAACTTTACCTTTGTGAATTTCTAGTCCCGGCCACCCTCTATACAGTAGGATACTGTAGGAAAAACGAAATCAATATTCAACAAAAATTCTATCAACCCGCAATATTGCGTCTGGTAACACCTAGGTCCTAAAAATTTAAGACTCCCTAACTATCAACCGCAATACAAACTTTTAGGGGTTGAATTTCGTATCATCCTCTCTTAGTGAGAATCTGTATCCTAAATATAAACCCCTTGCAATGTTGAGTCCTCTAATTACAAACTCGAAAGACAACCCTTAAGGGGTCGAACTCGTAAAATTCCGTCTTAGTGAGAACCTAGGTCCTAAAACAACCCCCATGCTGAGAAACTCCTAGCATTTGTAGCAACAAAGTTTCATAAAAACTGTCAATCCCATAAACAGCCCCTTGTTAGGTGGTAAAATCGTCAAATGAGTCCTCCCGCCCTGGGTGGGGCGGAAGGGACTGTCAGATTCTTACTGACTAAAATCCACCCGTGTTCCTTCCTATGCCCTTTACGTTCCGGGGCCACGGTAACCTGGGTTAAGAAAAAATAAACAGCCCCTTAGGGGTAGAATTTCAGAAAACAGTGCCTTGGTGTTTTTGCGTCATAAAAAAAAACAACCTTGCAAAATTTAATACTCCTAGCATTTGTAGAAACGAAGTTTTATACAAAATATCAACCCCTTGGTGTCTATTTTCACAAAACACCCGCAACTACGCGCCCAAAAAAGAATCTCTATGCAAAATTTGAGTCTCCAAACTATCGACCCCGAAAAACCCCTTAGGGGTCGAATTTCGCAAAACCGTCTAAGTGAACATATAGGTCTTAAAAAAAACCCTTCGCAAAATTCGAGACGCCTAGCACTTGTAGTAACAAAGTTTCATACAAACTATCAAACACAAAAACAAACCCTTTGGGGGTCGAATTTCGCAAAATCCAGCCATGGTGTGCATCTAAGTCCTATAAAGGAATCCGGTGCAAAATTTGAGGCTCCTCGCACTTGTAGTAACAGAGTTTCATACAAACTGTCAACCCCAAAATCAACCCCTTAGGTGTCGAATTTCACAGAATCCCGTCTTTAGTATCATTTACGTCAAAAAAAATCCACTTGTTAAAATTTAAGTCTAAAAACTATCAACCCCAAAAACAACCCCTTAGGGGTCGAGTTTCACAAAATTTCTACCTTGTTGTGCATTTACATCTTAGAAAGTACCACCATGCAAGATTTGAGACGCCTAGCACTTGTATTAAAAAGAGTTTCATACAAACTATCAACCCCAAAAACAAACCCCTTAGGGGTCGAATTTCGCAAAATCCCGTCATGGTGACCATCTACGTCCTAAAAAGAAACTTCATACAAACCTTGAAATTCCTAGCACCTGTAACAACGAAGTTTCATACAAACTATCAACCCCAAAAACAACCCCGTAGGGGCCGAATTTCGCAAAATCCGTTCTTAGTGCTCACCTACGTGGTATAAGGAGGGCTTATGTTAAATTTCAAGTTTCTAGGCCCAGCGATTTGGGCTGTGCGTTGTCAGATCAGTCAGTCAGTTTTGAATTTTATATATATAGATAGAAGATAGTAATTTAGTCTATTCATCCGTCGACGTAATCCATTTCTACGGTGTCATGCTACGCGTAGGAAAGGTGATATAAACCGAGCGTAGCAGTGCTACGGAGTCCCCGTACTACGCCGTAGCAGTGCTACGGAATCCCTGTACTACGCCGTAGCAGCGCTACGGAGTACCTCTGCTACGCAGAATCAGTGCTTCTGTGTCCCTGTGCTGCGCCTTTGCAGTGCTACGGAGTCCCTGTGCTACGCCGTAGCAGTGCTACGGAATCCCTGTACTACGCCGTAGCAGCGCTACGGAGTACCTCTGCTACGCAGAATCGGTGCTTCTGTGTCCCTGTGCTACGCCGTTGCAGTGCTACGGAGTCCCTGTGCTACGCCGTAATAGCGCTACGGAGTCCCTGTCCTACGCCGTAGCACTGTTACGAAGTACCTCTGCTACGCAGTATCAGTGCTTCTGTGTCCCTGTGCTACGCCGTAGCAGCGCTACAAAGTCCCTGTCCTACGCCGTAGCAGTGCTACGGAGCACCTCTGCTACGCAGTAGCAGTGCTACTTAACTGTATCCCTGTGCTACGCGATTTTAGTGCTACGGAGTCCCTGTGCTACGCCGTAGCATTTCGTAGGAGACCACGATATACAGGGTATTTTTCTATGTAGTGCAAATATTTTAGTAACTGTTTTTGCTTTTTTTTTTTTTTTTTTTTTAGGTGGTAAAATCATCAAATGAGTCCTCCCGCCCTGGGTGGGGCGGAAGGGACTGTCAGACTCTTACTGACTAAAATCCACCCGTGTTCCTTCCTATGCCCTTTATGTTCCGGGGCCACGGTAACCTGGGTTAAGAAAAAACCCGCGACCCCAGCAGGCATTTGGCGCGAAACACGACGCGCCACCGACCCGGGCTTGGTCCTTGGTCGGACGGCGAGCTACCCATCACTCACCGTCCGCAAGCCCGCTCCGCCGCTGTGCCCTCTGCTGATCAGAGGGACACGCGTTGGAGCATCCACACGACAGGCTATTTGCATACGGGCAAAGAGACCACTTGGGCACACAGTGCCTAAGGAAGAGTTTTTGCCCGCATCCCAGGGTGCACCGGCCCGAAAAACTGGTCTTCCCCCCGGACGTATCCGAGAGGGAACTCCAGTCCACGGGCGCACGTGGAGGTTTCCTGTCATAGCACCCCAACTGTTTTTGCTTAACGAAAATTAAGAAAGTTATTCATTTATTTAAACACGTTTATTAAATAATTACTGCTCCGCCCAGTGCGAGATATATGAGAAGGCTTAAAAAAAAAAAAAAAAAAAAAAAACAAAAATAAGTTCTATTACTGAAATAGAACCACAGCAAAGAATATCCGCACTACGTAAAAGATTGCCTTTTTGATCGTCATATAATGATCAAATGAGAAACCCAGAGCGGTACGGGAGGGACTGTCAGACTTGTAATGACTAAAATCCACGATGACCTTCAATAGCCCTTTACGTTCCAGGGTCAAGTGTTCCTGATGAGACAGTCCTGCGACCCCGGTAGGCTCTGGCGCCATGCCAAAATACTACCCTCTATAGAGGAAATAAAGATGAATTTGGCATATCACCTGTATAGTCTAATGTACTCGTATTATTAATAATTTCAGGGCGATCATCTTCCCTACGGCAGTGATTCCAAGACGTACTGGACTGGGTACTACACTTCCAGACCCAGTCTAAAATATTATGCGAGGAGAGCTCATGTATTTTTACAGGTAAGTGGTATAATATAGGAATAATAGTTATTGTAATTCAACACAATACCTATTGTATTGTATTTTATTGTTAGGGGCTCCCTTTTCCGCATTTGGACTCGTAGGTGGTCCGTTATGCGTGAGGTGGGACGGTTGACTATATGAGCCAACCCAGCTCCTTCCAGAAGCTCAGAAGTCTCCTGGGACGCTCACAGGCTTCTTGGAGTGACCTTGGGATGCCAAGGTTTAACACAATACCTATATTTATGTTATTAAATTAATGAGAGTTACTCTCAATTTGTATGTCTCAAACTGTAAGACTTTAACAGTGATTATCCGAACTATATTGGAGTCGGCTTCCAGTCGAACCAGATGCAGCTGAATATCAGTATTTTACATGGAGCGACTGACTATATCGGACCTCCACACAGTAACAGGGTAACACGATACCCCAACGACGATAGAATACTAGACTCCGCATACACGATCTAAAGAACAAAAACTATTCTGTCAACTCGCTGAGGGCGTACTACGTAAGCGAGGGGGACGGGGTACTGCGTTGTGATTGGCTAACTCAAGGTCTGTTATGTCTCAACGTATGTTTACGGCTCACAGGAGTGGTCGAAATGAGACAGATATAAGACTTTTTTGCCTAATGTGTTGACAGACATCGGTCCCCTATTATTAGGAGTCTAGTATTATATCGTCGTTGCGATACCCCTTGGTAAGACTGGTTGTCAGACTTTTACAGCTTCTGACTAACAGTAACAAATGACAGCCACGACCAACGGCTTTTCGTGCTTTCCGATACACGGACGAAACTCGCTATGACAGATGGTCAAATAGCCACGGACCAACTTCGACAAGCGCGGCTTGACCCAGAAGATCGGTTCGTTCGGCTGTAATTATTTAGCCACGAGCTTTTTCAATTTCCCTCAGAGTCACGGTGACTTTTTAAAAGAGTCCTTTACCACCCCAATATTACGTGTATTTTTTTTCAGGTAGTGAAACAATTGACAGTGCTTGCTCGTCTTGGAGACTCGTATGAGCTACATCTTCTGAGACATGCTGTCAGCCTGGTACTACATCATGATGCTATTACAGGTACATAAAACTATACTTAAAACCAATCCTTTTCAGAACTTTTTCATCAGTAGTAATAATTTATTCTTCTTTTTCTTTTGCGGTGACCCGTTTGGGCAGTTCTGCGATCTACCAGTAGTACCAGTTCTTATTTTGGTCTTCCAGTTTCAATCAACTCGTTGATTTCACTGAATATAAACAAACAATTGAAAGAGCAATATTATTTCAATACAGAAAAAATATTTACAGGGACAAGCCAACAACATGTCACATTTGATTTTATCAGAATCTTAAGTGAAGCCATCGATGCTTGTACCAAGAAAGTTTCAAGTTTACTCAGGTATGTTCTCATAAAGATGCGAATCTGTAATTAAATAGCTCCTTATTGTCCACCAAAAGACATCCTAATTTATTTCGGAGATTAGAGATGGCCCAGTGTATCGGCCTCGACTTACGAGTGTAGATCGTGGGTTCGATCCCAGCCAGGAGCATTACTTGGTGTAATGATTTCGTCACCTATTTCCAACCCCGCTCTCAAAAACGATGAAGATCAACGTCGACATGGAACCGGCATGTCCTAGAACCAAAAATTCGAAGATATCTACCAACTAGCACGGGGTCCGCATGGTGGATAATGGCCCACTCCCTCACACTAAGTGGAGGCCTATGTCCCAGCAGTATTCCCAACATTATAGGCCGATGACCATAACGATGATGGCATTACATAGAACAGCAAATTATTATATGTATTAACAATCATTTTATAGGGTGACCGGTAATTAGTGTACGATAGGACTTAAAAACGTGATTGTGCTCATGATAAACAACAACTTTTACTATGGGAACAAACCTGAAATCGCGAAAAAAATATCAGCTATCAGTACATTTATGTTTGTAACGCACTAAACAGCTTATATTTTTTTCACGATTTCGGCTTTTCTCCCACACTAAAACTGTTTTTTTATCATGAGCGCAATCACGTGTTTAAGTATCGTACCCTATATTTTGACCATATTGCACAAAACTCTCATGAATTACTTCGCACAAAAAATCAACAAGATTGATTGATAAGTTATAGTGCATATCTTTCAATATACCATTCTGCCAAAGGCTTCGGGGAAACTATTAATTATACGTGTTTCTTCACAGTTATTTAACACCTACGTGGGGTGGAAGTCGTCGTACGAAGAATAACCAGCAATTCGTGTTATGTCATCAACTGAACATGAGCCAATGCAGGGTAAGTTACGAGTTGTCATCTGTTTCACTGCAGCACGCATAGCATGACACCGTAGAAACATGTTCTTTCTACGAAAGAATAGACATGAAGACAGAATGTAGAAATATTTCCATTTTAAAAATGGCGAAGTTTATAATGTCGATACATTATGCACACCACGTTTTTTAAACGAGCACAGGGCGGGCGCCCGCGTGCTGTTTTCTTGTAATCTCATCGACGGGCGACCCGCCGCGCCGTGCGCCTGCCTAAGGGTGCTCCCACATTTATCGACGCGGAATCGGCTTAAGCCGATCAAAAAATCCTTTATGTCAACGTAATAAGAATGTTAACAATACCATTCGCACCGGCTCGCGTCGGCCGAGCCGAGACGATGCGAATGGCATTAATAACACCCTCATTACGTTGACATAAAGGATTTTTTGACCGGCTTAAGCCGACTCCGCGTCGACAACTGTGGGAGCAGCCTAACGCAGCGCACGGCCTTAGAAAGCGCTGTACCGGCGCGTCGACGGCGCGATTTCTTCAGGGCAGTTTGATGTCATTTGTGTGCATACACTCTAAAATATAGAAAAGAAATATTTTTATTCTTTAGTCGTCTACGGGTCCTAACACACTAGGGTAAAAAATGGTAGAATAGATAGAATTGGTCATGATAAAATGCGTGAAGAAACAAAAACAATACAAGATGTGTTTGTTTTTCAAAATCAGCTTCATCGATTCTTTTTTTACCTTAGAAAATATCAAATGAGTGGAGCGGGGACTGTCAGACTCGTATACTGACTAAAACCCATAGTGTTCCTTCTATATCCCATAACGTTCCAGGACCATGCTTACCTATTTTAACATTCCCGCACGCGTAGCATGGCGATTCTATCTCTATTCTACCAAGAAAAGACAAAGTTATTTCATCGTTATTTCTACACAAATCGACTGTTTTTTTGCACAAATATGACACCAATCGTACACTATTGCAGAAAATAACGTTTATTTTCCAATTTTTTTACATTACAATACTTAAAACGCTAACAATGTTTCTACGTTCTGTCATTTTGTCTATTCTTCCGTCGACAAAACCCCTTTCTACGGCGCCATGCTACGCCTGCTGCAGTTGCATTTCATTGTTATTAAAAGCTTAGACGAAAAGTTTTCTTTGAACTTGAAAAGTTCACAGAAGACTTTGAAAAACAATTTTAATTTCATCTCCAGTTTACAGAGAATCAAGAGTCCATGTTGCTGCTGGTCTACAACCCACTTAGCGTGAAGACATACCACCATGTAAGGTTACCAGCCATCGCACTGCATTACTCCATCAGAGATTTTAATGGTAAGAGTACCATCACAAATGTAGCACCACTTACAGCTTGGCCAGAACGGATTGAAACGGAACTAATCTTTTTGTTTCTGACAAATTTTAAAATCTTTGATATTTGGTGTAAACAAAGACCGCAGGTTTGTTAGATTTATTATTGTGCCATAAAACTAACGTAATAAGTGAAAAAAAAAAAACTTTCAAAGTGCTGGTAGCGCGAAGACAGTGGCGACTTCCGGTTTTCTACAGTTTTTTGTCAAGCTGTATTTTGGCGTAATGCCTGCGTAATGCGTAATTTAATGGGACTACTAGCTGTTGCCAGCGGATTCAACCGCTATAACTTGTTAATTATCCCACGGGAACATAAAATCGGGATAAAACTATACTATGTGTTAATTCAGGTTATAAACTATCTGTGTACCAAATTTTTGCCTAATCCGTTCAGTGGTTTTTGCGTGAAAGAGTAACAAACACACCTACATACACACATTTATATGTACATCCTCACAAACTTTCGCATTTATAATATTATAGTAGGATATGGCAGGTATACTGCATCGAACAAAAAATAATCACACAAATCGAACCTAAAACCTCGGAGTAATCAGTATTGTCTACATCGATTATGTTGATGAATTTTAAGGTTTTGTTGAAAATTGGGTATGATTCATATTGTGGCCATTTGACCCTTTCTAATAATAAAATAATATCGGTAATAATAAAACAAATCGGTTGTTAAGTGACGGAGTTATGCGCGGACCAACATTAAAAAAAAATAGAAACTCTTCCTTTTTGAAGTCGCTTAACAAAGTGTTCACGTTCTAAACCATAGGTCTAGGATAATGCTGATAATAATGATGACAATACTCAAAACCTTCAGATGAGGAAGTAGAATACCAGCTCCTGCCTCTACCGGCAGCCATCATCAACCTGCCTGGGAGATCCTCTACAGCAATCCAAGAGTTATGCTTCGAAGCAGAGAACATACCGCCTCTAGGATTCACAGCGTATTATATTGCTCCTGTTCGTGATCAATTGGTAAGTTTCTAGATTATGAGTATGTGTTTAGATTTATATTACTGCGCCATCTATTGTATAATTTGTAAATAAGTGTGAAAGTAATTGAGAGTTCTGTCGATAGATGGCGTTGTTGTTGAGCGGCGGTTTCTGAATCACGCTATTAAGATTCCCCGTCGTAGATCAGAATGAATATAATTTTTATTTTTTATGAGCAGCAAGCACTTGGCTGATCTATAGATTGGTCAAATTATGGTCACTTATATATCCCAGCAGTGGGTATACTAGTCTTGGGCACTCTAGTTCACTACTGAGAGCGCTCAATCTAGTTCTCCGATCTTAAACGAACTAGTTCGTTCTTCTAGTTCGTTAGTTTCTAGCTCGTAATAGAGACCGACCGATCAAGAGCGATCGAATCGTTCGCTCGCAAAGAGAGAGTTTGTCTTTGTTCGCTCGTTTTAATACGATTCCTGCTACATGCGACCTTGTGTAAAGTGTACGAAACGGGATGCGCGTGTCGGATTTATTTATGATACATAGCCCTTATTTAATTAAAAATAGCAATATATTTAAAACAAAATTGATTTGATTTCCGAACGAAATCAGTTGACAGTCAAATATTGTGTCGAAATTAGTAAAGGTTGCAAATAAATAAAAACTTAATTTCTAAATTAAGTAATCAAGTTTTAAAAAGGTTCTACTACATACGATTTGTTTGTTATTGCTTGTTTCATTAGTTATTTAGCTAAAATGTATGACAATCTGTGATTCGTCAATAATGGCGGCAATTTTTGTTGGAAGTGGTACAATTCTAAGTTTATATAAACAGATGTACCGTCAAATTCGTGGTCATTATCATCCGATCGTTTTATAAGAAAAAGCTGTGCTCTGAGTGTTGTTCTACTTAATTAATGTGAATGAGTGTTGTTCTATTTAATTAATATGATATAATAATTGTATTGAAAATCCAAGAAAGTGATGCTGAGAGTTTTAATTTGTGTACTAATGTTCTACAATGAAAATGTAAGTAAATCAATGTTTATTATGATCTGAATATTACTGATATTGTATGTTTATAAATTTAATGTGTGTACTGATAAAATATGTTGCCGTGGAGTTTCTTTCTCCGTTCTTCTCCACGAAGACCTAGGGTTTGCGAACGGAAGTAGCTTCGAAATAAATACTTAGTCTTGATTTGTGATTTTCTTTATAAACCCATTCCTGTACAAATGTCATAAAGAGATACTTTACATACAGTAATTATATAACATTAACCATCCTGATATCTAAAACTTGGTAATAAAGTCTATTTAATGTCAATAAAACCAGAAATACACATTTTATTAAATCACACACAATCAATCCTTTTTTTTTATTTTTCTGACATCAGAAGTGGGATTGTGCCCTAACCTACTTATTAATTCTAATGAACTTTTATTTTGTTTTTCATAATCAACGTTGGAGCTATCAATCTACACATCCCTGCTGAAAACTGTTTCGTCATCGGGTGGACGAATCATCTTTAGAAGGGCGATGAAGACGTGCTGCCATCTCGAACAGCGGGACTGCGAAGCTGCTGAAAAGGAGCGAAGCCATGCCGAAGATAACGAAACGGGAACTTCTGCACTACAGTATGAATTATTGTCTTAATGTCGGTAAGGCCCTCGGAGGCTCTTGTTTTATTATGTTGTAATCTAACTAAAAGCGAGTCGAAAAGATCATAGATTTATACCATAATTGTTTTTGAAAGTTTAGCTTCGTTATAATTTAACGAACCTAAAAAAAAAAGGGGGAGGAATATAAATTAAAAGTGAAAAAGTATGAAAAACTGTTAAAGGTTACAAATAAAAAGGGTAACAAGTTGTTACAGCATTAAGTAAAGGGAACAATTGATAAAGATTATTTGCAAAATACAGATAGACTGTTTTCCTGGCGGTGTACATACTTTAAACTTGACGTAGATAGTAAAGTAGTTGTAGATCCTCTGTTCAATGACTAGATCCTAAACTAAAGGTCATTTTAATAAGAAAAATAACATAAATCTACAAACCAAAAAAAAAAAAAAAACTTTTTTGCAATTAGTGAGTATATTGGTAAACATTAGTTTTACTTTTTCTATCTTTTGCAATAAAAAGGCGGTTAGGTTATGAAATTATTTTAATGTTGACATTCATAAATCATTAATTAATCATAAGATCATAGGATTGATCAATGTAACAAGATTTTGACTACTATGAAGCTAGAATATGATAGAAATTTCAAATACACTTTAAAGCCAAGTCTTAAAATTAAAACATAACCCTCCTGGCGTAGTCGGGTAATAAATATAGCTTTGCACATCGATTAAAGTTGAAAAGGTCTCGACGTGACAAAACTATTCCAATAAAATTAACAATTTTCAGAATAGCCGAGCCGTAAATTTCTTTGGAAAATAAAACGCAAATCCATGATTCATGTACCAAAAAAAAAAAAAGGGTCATAGTATGTATTAGTATATAGGTACAGGGTTGAGAATATACAGAATAATATGCAAAGAAAAATGAAAAACAACTAAGTGATAAATGATATCATTGTTTGTTATAATTATGTCCACTATGTAAACAGAAATTTGAAAAAAAAAACAATCTAGGTTTAATCTAGAGATTAAGTGATGTAAGTGTTATTTTGTTATCATTAATGTATTGTATTTTACATTGGTGAATGTTTATTATAATTAGTTTAAAGATGATTATGACAATGATGATTGTATTATGTATGAATTAAGACCTTAGTTGTGGTATGACATTCACTGACTGCGGGTGATTGAGCTTCACCGACGGCGGGGTGTTTTGGTCTGCCCAATAAGGTTGACATTAATAACTGACTATATACATTATGAACTGACTATAGACTTTATGACTATATATTTTATGAATATTATGTATATGTACTGCTGGTCGGTCACTGCCCTGATACCTTTCTGAAATTCACGCGCAGCAGGTGATAGGACTGGTATGTCAAGGCCAGAGACTATTATATGAAAGTATTATGTATATGTATAACTGCTGGTCGGTCACTGCCCTGATACCTTTCTGAAATTCACGCGCAGCAGGTGATAGGACTGGTATGTCAAGGCCAGAGACTATTGTATGAATATTATGTATATGAACTGCTGGTCGGTCACTGCCCTGATACCTTTCTGAAATTCACGCGCAGCAGGTGATAGGACTGGTATGTCAAGGCCAGAGACTATTTTATGAAAGTATTATGTATATGTATAACTGCTGGTCGGTCACTGCCCTGATATCTTTCTGAAATTCACGCGCAGCAGGTGATAGGACTGATATGTCAAGGCCAGAGACTATTTGAAAAAAAAAATATATTTATTTAATTATTTATTATTATCATTATGACTGTGCCCATGGCGTATACTGTGCCAGTACTGTCCTGTTGCCAGTGCCTGTGGCCATGACTGAGACTGTGACTTATGACTTAGACTGAGCCTGTGGATTCTGTGGCTATTAAGATAGTATGAAAATGTATTGATGATAAATTATGTACTGAGTATAATTATGTGTGATGATGTACAGTGTATGTTAATGTTAAATCATGTACTGTGTATATGTTAAATCATGTGTATTAAGATTTATTAATTAATATGTTTTATCAAAAAGGTATAAACTTCGAGAACGAAGTTTTTTTCAGAATGGCCGTGTCGGATTTATTTATGATACATAGCCCTTATTTAATTAAAAATAGCAATATATTTAAAACAAAATTGATTTGATTTCCGAACGAAATCAGTTGACAGTCAAATATTGTGTCGAAATTAGTAAAGGTTGCAAATAAATAAAAACTTAATTTCTAAATTAAGTAATCAAGTTTTAAAAAGGTTCTACTACATACGATTTGTTTGTTATTGCTTGTTTCATTAGTTATTTAGCTAAAATGTATGACAATCTGTGATTCGTCAATAATGGCGGCAATTTTTGTTGGAAGTGGTACAATTCTAAGTTTATATAAACAGATGTACCGTCAAATTCGTGGTCATTATCATCCGATCGTTTTATAAGAAAAAGCTGTGCTCTGAGTGTTGTTCTACTTAATTAATGTGAATGAGTGTTGTTCTATTTAATTAATATGATATAATAATTGTATTGAAAATCCAAGAAAGTGATGCTGAGAGTTTTAATTTGTGTACTAATGTTCTACAATGAAAATGTAAGTAAATCAATGTTTATTATGATCTGAATATTACTGATATTGTATGTTTATAAATTTAATGTGTGTACTGATAAAATATGTTGCCGTGGAGTTTCTTTCTCCGTTCTTCTCCACGAAGACCTAGGGTTTGCGAACGGAAGTAGCTTCGAAATAAATACTTAGTCTTGATTTGTGATTTTCTTTATAAACCCATTCCTGTACAAATGTCATAAAGAGATACTTTACATACAGTAATTATATAACATTAACCATCCTGATATCTAAAACTTGGTAATAAAGTCTATTTAATGTCAATAAAACCAGAAATACACATTTTATTAAATCACACACAATCAATCCTTTTTTTTTATTTTTCTGACACGCGCATGATCGGTGAGCGAACGGGAGTATTATAGTGTAGGCCTGTCCCGCTCCCGTGCAACGATCTTAGATCAGTCGATCTCTTTCATTCTGTCCGAACTACTGAACTACGGAGCGGAAAATTTGGGAGCTAGTTCACTAGTTCATCTGTGGGAGCAGTTCTTTCGAACTAGTTCGTTCGCGAACTACACAAGACTAGTGGGTACATTATAAATAGCTGATGCTCGTAAATAAAAAATTGTATAAAGTAGTAATTTTTTTTTACAACAGGAGGAGAATGAATACGCCAAAAAATCAAGTACAGGTAAAACAGAAGCCGAACAAGAAATTATTCCTTTCATTTCTAACGAGGTAAGTTTCATAAAAAAAAGGTTTCTATTTTTCAATGGTATACGAATTGTGCCATAATTTTGAAAAAAAAACAGTCAAATTGTACAGAATACTGTTACCATGAAATAACTTTGTCTATTCTTGCTGGAATTGAGATAAAAATGGTAATGCTACGCATGCAGGGATTCTGAAACATAACTCCGACAAACGTTTCTCCGCTGAATGATTCGTCGACACAACGATTCATTCCTGGACGGTTCGACGACAGAACCTTTCCTCGACGAACGTTTCGCCGACAGAACGATTAAGTCATGAGTATTGTGTTTCATGAAGTATTGTAAAATTAAGTCATTTGGACGAAGCCCCGCTGAGCGGGGCTCCTATTTCTGTGTTTAGTACTATTATTATATATTCTGTGGTTCAGGGTTTAAAGGAACCTAACTAACCGAACCTCGGGGTGCCCTTGATGTCGGATTTACTTAGTTACTATCATTATAATGTCAAACCATCTCTTTGTCGACGAATCGTTTTTCGGTGAAAGATTTTGTCGTCGCATTCAGCGGAGAAACTTTCGTCGGAGTTATGTTTCCGAGTGGCATGCAAGACAGGTGAAACTAAAAAAGACTTACTTTCCACCCCCCAGTACCTAAAAGTGACAGTAAACAAAGATACAGGCCTACTGGATTCCGTCGTTCACGTGGAAGGCATCAGAGTCGACCTGTCGCAGAACTTCTTCTACTATGCGCAAACGCAGCAGACGTTGCAGTCAGGGGCGTACAGCTTCCGACCTAGTGTTCAACAGAGGCCAGTACCGGTGAGCGAATTTTTTTTTTTAGCTGCGGTAAAATCATCAAATGAGTCCTCCCACCCCGGGCAGGGCGGAAGGGATTGTCAGACTTCTACTGACTAAAATCTACGGTGTCCTTCAATAGCCTGTTATGTTCCGGGGTCACGGTAAGGTAATAATCCCGCGACCCCGGCAGGCTTTGGCCCTCTGAGAGGGGGACCCCGTCATTATGCTGACGCTCTTTGAGGCGCGCGTGGGACACAACGCGCCGTCGACCCGGGCATGGTCCTTGGTCGGGCAGCGAGTTGCCCTTTACTCGCTGCCCGCTACCCTCCGGTGAGCGACATGGTTTTTTTTTGGATTCTATAACATTAACATTGTAAAAGCAAATATTTTAAAAGAGTAACTATGGAGTTTCTTGCCGGTTCTTCTCCATGGCAACGACCACCCTGACCACCCTGAATAAGTTTGTAGGTTTGACTGGCCTGTTAGTCTAGTGGTTAGTGACCCTGACTGCTATGCCGGAGGTCGTGGGTTTGATTCCCACCCAGGACAAAAATAAATGTTTGTGTGATGAGCATCATCAGATCATTTGTCCTATGCCTGGGTGTGATTTATCTATGATAATATGTATGTATTTAGAAATATGTATATGAGTATGTTTATCAGTCGTCTAGTACCCAAAACACAAGCTCTGCTTAGCTTGAGACTAGATGGCGTTGTGTGATAGTTGTGGAATATTATTATTTCATCATCATCACCTTTGATGTTTCCTTTTATAGGTGACAGACAAAGTAACGTACAACACAATCCGAGGTTCCCTGGTGAAGGAGATCCGACAGAGATTCAGCGACTGGATCACTCAGATCATCAGGTTGTACCGTGGTGAAGAGTTTCTGGAGCTCGAGTGGGTCATTGGACCAGTTCCTATTGGGTGAGAGTTTATAATCATCATCATCATCTTCATCTTATGCTATCACTAGCTGAGAAAGAGCTTCTTAATTTTTGTATCGTGAACACTCTCCGGTCTGTGTAAGGACTTCCTAATGAAATCCACCTATCTTGCTATTACTTCAATAGCTATGTTTCATGTGAGGATTGTGAATTAATGCATTCGTTACGAAATCCAGTTTTGAATTTAGAATCCATTTTTTTAATCGTGTTAAAATCATCAGGGGTGCGTTTAAATCCTTCTGCGGTATTTCGCCGGAAAAAAATTAAACCGGCGAGGGTTCGCTGAACGGAGTCATAAGTTTCTGTCAATGTTAGTTGTCAAATTCAATTGACAGCTCAGTTTATTGAACAAATAATCAATTTGCCGGTTTAATACAAATCCATAATCCACAAATAATATTTACTCTCTAAAATAAAAACAATATTCGTTTTTACGGCGAGAATCTAGCAAAACAACAAAACTTAATGTCAATCTGACAGCAGGATAAAATTTTGCGTGGTAAAAAGGTCGCAAAAATTTATTCCTTTCAGCAAAAACATAGACCAGCGGACGACCGTAAACGGGGCAGATTAATTTTAATTGGTATAATTTTTCACCTCTCGGTGTACTTAAACGGGCTGTTTGACATTTAGTCAGTATAAATTTAAACTGGATAAAGGATTTAAACGCAGCCCAGATGACTGTTGGAGTGACTAAAATAAACGATGATCCTTCAACAGCCTTTTACGTACAGAGCCACGGTTACCTGGTGAGATCAGTCCCGCGACCCAGCAGGCTTTGGCCTTCTTAGGGGGGGCCCGTCATATTGCTGACAGCTCTTTGAGGCGCGCGTGGAACACAACGTACCGTCGACCCGGGCATGGTCCGTGATCGGACAGCGAGTCACCTATAACTCGCCGCCCGCATGCCCGCGCCTACGGTGGCCGGAAATGGTCTCGCGAAGTCCGTTGCCGTGGGCGTCTCGCGAGGTGGACGCTGTCCTCACGCGTCCCGCCCTACCCAGATTCCCTAAGCCTGCTCTACACTACTCGCGAAGTTGCCTCGACGAAGTAGATTGAAGTCCCGAAGTATGTGACTACACACTCGTGCAACTTCGTGACGAGCTTATTGAGCCCTTTGACTCGGTCGCAAAAATCGACAACAAATGGAAGTTGCCCGAAGCGAGCCGAAGTTGCACGAAGCGATGTGCCCTTCTACACTATCGTATTCGGTCAACTTCGACCAACTTCGCGAGTAGTGTAGAGCAGGCTTTAGACCCAAGCCTAAACCCCAGTCCGGTAGTCTATAATATTTCATATTCTTACCGCTTTGCAGGACAGACCTCGGTAAGGAGGTGGTGAGCGTGTTCTCCACAAACATCACCAGCAACGGAGAGTTCTTCACCGACTCCAACGCTAGGCAGATGATGAGGAGAACCTGCTGGAACGAGTCTGCAAGTAAGTCACCCAGAGTAAAGGGCAACTCGCTGCCCGACCATAGACCATGCCCGGGTCGACGGCGCGTTGTGTCCCACGCGCGCCTCAGCGTCAGCATAATGACGGGGCCCCCTCTCAGAGGGCCTGCCAAGGTCGCGGGATTATTTCCTTACCGTGACCCCGAAACAGAAAGGACTATTGAAGGACACCGTGGATTTTGGTCAGTAGAAGTCTGACAGTCCCTCCCGCCCTGCCCGAGGTTGGAGGACTCATTTGATGATTTCACCACGCTAAAAAAAAAAAAAAAATCACCAAGATTCACAAGAAGTCAGATCTCCGAGAGTTCGGTGATCTGTTATTTTTAACTAGATTTAAAAATGTTTTGGACTGCGGTTACAGACCGATCTTCCGGGTTAAGCAGCGCTTGCCGAGGTTGGTCTGTGAATGGGTATCTGTCATAGCGAGCTCCCTCCGTGCCTCGAAAATTACTTAAAGCCGTTGGTCCCAGATGTCATTTGTAGATCTTTGACGGTCGTTACTATTAGTCAGAAGCTCTGACTACCAGTCTTACCATGGGGTATCGTATTACCTAGTTATACTGTGTTGTGGAGGTCCGATAGTCAGTCGCTCCATGTAAAATACTGATATTCAGCTGCACCTGGTTCGACTGGAAGCCGACCACAATATATTTGGGAAAAGGCTATGCAGATGATGACATATGGGGCTGCGTGCGTAGCGTAGGCACTCAATCGAATACCTATCAAAAGAAACTAGAAGGTACTTTTTTGCATGGAACGTTGTCACGCCAAAAACTCAATACAAAAGGTGTCAATCATGGAGTTACAGCTTGGCCAGAACGGGTTGAAACGGAACTAAAATTTTTATTTCTGACAGCTTTTTAAAATCTTTGAAATTTGATGTAAACAAAGACCGCAGGTTTTTTAGATTTATTATTGTGCCATAAAACTAACGTAATAAGTGAAAAAAATTAAAATAAAATCATTCAAAGTGCTGGTAGCGCGAAGATAGTGGCGACTTCCGGTTTTCTACATTTTTATGTCAAGCTGTAGCAGCGCATTTTGAATAAAATGGTTTTGGCTGTTTTAATCATCACACTTTTTTGCCGATTTTACGTTGAGAGTGAGTTTAGCTGTTTTTGCAATCCGTGTGGCCTAACTTTCTCTTACAGATAGTATAAAAATGTCATTTTGGCCAAAAATGGAGTTAGCAGGTTTACACTCTTAGGGCGCTCCAACATCTATCGACGCGGAATGGGCTTTTTCCGTCACCCTTTCTCTTTCTGTCGCTTAGAACTGCCATTCGCTGGACCGAGACAATGCGATAGCACGCGGCCGCCTCGAGGATTCCGCCGCGTGCTATCGCATTTTGCTTTCTGTTTGAACGAGCGACAGAAAGAGAAAGGGCGACGGAAAAAGCCGATCCCGCGTCGATAGATGAGGGAGCACCCTTAGCCGACGACAAATAAAATTTTAATCCAACCGTTCTTCCTCACAGGCCAACAACAAAAGAAGCCAGTAGCAGCCTGCTACTATCCTGTGACCTCTCGCATTTGCATCCACTCTGCAAACACCAGTGTCGAGATGTGTGTGTTAGTGGACAGGACACAAGGAGGCACCTCTTATGGTGATGGAGAGGTGGAACTCATGGTAAGACCATAGACAATAGACTGACTGAGCAGCACGAGTAGCATGACACCGTAGAAATGTAAGGTGTCTACGGAAGAATAGACAAAATGACAGAGAGTAGATTTAGGAACAATATAAATCTTTCTACGTTCTGTACCTAGTAGTTTTTAGAATGACACCGCTGTAGAAACGTTGTTTGTCTACGAAAAAATAGACAAAATAACAGAATGTACTTTTATGAACGATTTAAATCTTTCTACGTACTTGGATATCGCGATGTTTAAAATATACAAAAATTGATTGATGATTTCTATTCTTGAGTCTACAACGGTTCGTGCCAAAATCGGGCTAAAAAAATGTATAGAAAAATAGCAGTCTATTTTTGGTAGAATAGCGACAGAATCGCTCATGCATAAGATAATTTTCAAAAACAGTTTTAGGCTATCACGGTTTTTGGAACGAAGTTCCTTATCGCGCGTTGTGAAAGGGGGCTAGACGGAAAAAAATCTTACAAAAAGTTGTCACGACACTTTTTGGAACGAAGTTCCTTATCGCGCGTTGCGAAAGGGTGCTAGAGCTGAAAGAGCTGAGCGGAGCGGAGTGGAGTGGAGTGGAGTGGAGTCGCGACGATTATTTTTGTTGAGTGTATACAGTAACTTCGTTCCATCCGGGTGTCCCTTGACACCTCTCAATTTTTTTCATAATTTAAATGTCACTTACGGGATATCTTCCGTGATTGTTTATTATTTTAAGTTCCCGATATTTCGACGCTGTTGCAAGCGCCATGATCGCGGGATGACGACATTTTAAATTGATAATTTTCAAGTTACAAGCTAGCGAATTGGTGACAAAGAGTAGTCATCATAATAATTCCGATGATGATTTTCAGGTCCACAGACGTCTTCTAACTGATGATGGATTTGGACTCGAAGAGACGTTGAATGAAGAGGCCTATGGAGTGGGACTAGTTGTCAAAGGAAAACATAGGATACTGTTCGGAAATTATAGACAGGAAGGTGAGTTCTTTTTTTTTTATTAGATACTAGCTGTGCCCGCGACTTCGTTCACGTGGATGTCGGAACTCAACATTTTTTTAAACAAAAGATTTTTTTTAAAATAAAAGTAGCAGTTACATCAGCCAATAGAAGTCCCGTCAACAGATAAACAGACAGACAAAAATTTGACAATTTTTTTTGCCAGCATCATCATCATCTGCCTGCCTTTTCCCAACTATTTTGGGGTCGGCTTCCAATCAAACCAGATGCAGCTGGATATCAGTGTTTTACATGGAGCGACCGCCTGGCGGACTTCCACAACCCACTAACTGGGTAAACGATACCGGTAAGACTGGTTGTCAGACTTTAGAGCTTCTGACTAACAGTAACGATTGTCAAAGATCTACAAATGACAGCCGGGACCAACGGCTTTACGTGCTTTCCGAGGCACGGAGGAAACTCGCTATGATAGATGGTCATCCATCCACAGACCAGTCTCGGCAATCGCGGCTGGACCTGGAAGATCGGCCTGTGCGGCTGTGAATATCTAGCCACGCAGTGCGCGAGCGTTCATACAAATAATACTATTGCTACTTCGGTCCGTCATTAATTTTTCTCCGAAACGGAGATTCTCGGATGACGGAAAGAAATCGGATGACGGAGATCGGATCTACTGCGTAAATTACCATATTTTTATTTTTTAGCTTGGTAAAATCATCAAATGAGTCCTCCAACCCCGGGCAGGGCGGGAGGGACTGTCAGACTTCTACTGACTAAAATCCACGGTGTCCTTCATAGCCTGTTATGTTCCGGGGTTACGGTAAGGGAATAATCCCGCGACCCCGGCAGGCTTTGGCCCTCTGAGAGGGGGGCCCCGTCATTATGCTGACGCTCTTTGAGGCACGCGTGGGACACAACGCGCCGTCGACCCGGGCATGGTCCTTGGTCGCAGCAGCGAGTTGCCCTTTACTCGCTGCCCGCATGCCCGGCGTAAATTATCATAGAAATAGTTCTACGGCTATGATGGAACTTATTTCCACGGGTTCGGATCGGATTCGAATCGGACGTAGTGCGAAAACGCCCTAAATGGACCGACGACATCGTGAGGGTCGCGGGCAGCCGATGGATGCAAGTAGCGAATAGTCGTTCGGCGTGGCGGTCTAAAGTTGTTTGCCTATGTTCATCAGTGGACGTCTTCCGGCTGATGATGATGATGATGGAGGAATTAAAACCTTAATTAATTTTCCAGTGGACGAGCAAACTTTATCAGAGCGAATGACATTGTCTCAAAAGAGATGGCAATACGAACCGTGGCTCTTTCTCACTTCGGGAGAAAAGCTGAATAGGAGAAAGTGGCAGAACGTTAGGAATAAGAGAGTGAGTAAGAGTTTTCTGTACATTTTCTTGATCACAAAGAAGACACAGTTCGCGCTGTGGCTGAAGGATCGACTACTTGTGCATCGTGGCGTGGGTTCGATTCCCGAACGGAACAAATAAGTATTGTATATTTGGATGTTCTGTAAGTAGTTGTTCCGAGTCTGGGCATGGGAGCTTCCACGATACAGAAATAAATTCTTGGTGTTTAAAAAAAAATAACAATGGCGTAGGTATGGAATTTTATTCTGCAAGTAGAATTAACTTTTTATAAATCTTAACCATTCTATCATATCATGAAATAATGTGGACGAGCAATTGACTGTAACCTTGCGTGTCACAGATTCGATTCCGGACGACAATTTTATTGTTTCTGGAGGACACATCCCGCCCCCTTGTCACACTTCGTCGACTCCCTCCCTCCCCTTAAGAGGATCGTCTACCGAGCGCTCGTCCATACTAAAAGAGAAAACGTTTTCCTACCCCTAAATGTTATATATCAATGATTTTTTAGAATGCTTCTGACACAGTAAAAACTGTATATTTATACTCTTATTTCATAACTATATGTTTACAGGTTTTCTTTTTTTCAAAATTTATAATAGTTTGAAAATTACAGGGGCCTAAAAGTTACTATTATCATGATAAAATTTTCATCAAAATAAACCCTTTGTATTTTAAAAACAATGAAGTTTTAGAAAAAAACAATACCTACAAACCTAGAATAAAATAATGCTGAAACGATTGACGCCAGAATCTAAGAGATTGGTCGTGATTTAGTATGTGAAAAAGTTTTCTCCCGAGAGACAAACATATAAAAATACTTACAGTCAGTCGCGAGCTGCAACGCTCTCTATCGTACGATCGGGGGTTTTTTCAACGCGCGAGAGGGACAGCGCGAGTTTTTCTAAATACCTACTTTTTGAAATGGCAGCCGCTATACTATCTTCTTAACGTGTGAAGCAATTTATGGATGACCCCTTAATCATAGCAAACGCCGTTTCTCAACAGTTTTCAGTTCTGAAGCTGCACGGTCTGCCTCGCCACATCAACGTGCTGACCCTGGAACCTTGGAAGGCTGGCACAGTGCTGCTACGATTGGAGAATACATTAGAGAGTCCGGTGCGAGGTAACGATTATTATACTTCCTAAAGTGAAAAAGACCTTGTCGTAATCCAGAAATCATACCAAGTCTAGCATAATTAGATCGGCAGACGATCTCCGGCTATCGTAGGCGCAGGTATGCGGACGGCGAGTATTGGGCGACTCGCTTCCGACCATGGACCATGCCCGGGTCGACGGCGCGTTGTGTTCCACGCGCGCCTCAAAGAGCGTCAGCAAAAAGGACGGGGCCCCCTCTCAGATAGCCAAAGCCTGCCGGGGTCGCGGGATTTTATTTCCTCACCGTGACCCCGGAACATAAAGGGCTATTGAAGGACACCGTGGATTTTAGTCAGTACAAGTCTGACAGTGGGGGGGGGAGGACTCATTTGATGATTTTACCAAAAAAAATGGCTACCTGGGATTGCTAAAAACTGGTAGGCTACGGTTAGGCCAAAAATTGGCACCGAGGTCGCGGGATTATCTAACAGTCAATCATGACTATGAAAAGTTAAAGGCTATTAAAGGAACACCGTCAATTTTAGTCAGTACGCGTCTGGCAGTCTCTCTCTTTCCATCCAGGGCGTGAAAACACATTTGAGAATTTAATGAAATTAAAAAAGGCCTATTCCATCAGATCAAATCAAATCAAATCAAATCAAATCAATTTATTTGTGAAACATAGGTTTTACAGATGGATCTTATGAAATACATAGTGCGCTATGTCTTGTCAATTTTGACATACAAATATTTTAAGGGGAAACATGCGTACTTGGTCAAATGTCAATTCTCATAATAAATTAAATAGTAATATATAATAATTTAGTTATCATTATCATTAATTCAATTATCATCATCAATTCACATTATCATTCAAAAAGTCTTCGATCTTATAATAACATTTGTCAATCAGCAGTAATTTCAGAGCCTTTTTAAACTTTACTAGAGGCATATTTTTAATATTGTCTGGTATTTTATTATAAATCTTTGGCGCAATGCCAAAAAAACTCTTTTGCATTAAAGATGTCTTGCATTTTATGTTACACAACTGCGACAAATATTGAGCACGTATTGGCTTTACTTTAGTATCAGACATTTTTGCGAATAAGTGGGGGTTGCTTTTTACAAATACAGCAGATTCCAAAATATACAACGCTGGTAGTGTTAGTATTTTTAGTGATTTGAAGGATGGTACACAGCTATCAGTAGTCTTTAATCCACACATAGATCTTATACAGCGTTTTTGCATCTTAAATATAAGTTCCCTATCAGTTGACTGTCCCCAGAATATAATCCCGTATCGAAGCACTGAAGCGACTAGTCCATGATAGGCTGTCAGTAATGTCCTGATATTTACCTTTTTAGACAATTGATAGAGTGCGTACGCAGATTTACTTAGTTTGTTACATAGGTGTTCTATATGTGGTTTCCATGTCAATTTATTATCTACCATTATACCCAAGAATTTAGTAGCATTAACTAATTCTATTTTTATATTTTTATGAATTAAATTAACAGTGGGATTTGCCCGACGTTGATGGAATTGCATGATTTTTGTTTTATCTAAATTTATAACTAGATTGTTACAGTTAAGCCAATGTATTATTTTTGTCAGTGAGTCATTAATATCATTTTCATAACTATTGGGATTAGTGCATTCTATTATAGCTGTTATCAGGGCGAAGGAGTTTCAGTTTCTTGGTGAACTCGATTCATCTTAAAGCCGCATTTTCACTAGGGGACATTAATGTCTCAGACTCTGTCTCTCTCGATACGAAATTCACGTGTCACGCGCGAAATCACCTGACGGCGCGCACATTTACGGGTCCCGCAACTTATTGTGGAGTTGACTCTAGTAGAAGTTAACCAAAGTACCAATGAAATAAATAATGAAAATGTGTTATGACCAGTGTACACACGGCTTTACATCAAGCAATGCAAAACTAGAATGTAAGCTGACCGTTCAATGTGCGGAAAGATCATATAAAGCGAGTCCAAGATTGATATGTTATGTGTAGCCGTGTGTAGTTACAAGGGAAATGTCGAGCGACATTGTTCCACAAAGTTGCAGAGACATACCACGTGAATGTAGAGCGATTATGTCCCCGCGACATTTCTCCTAGTGAAAATGCGACTTTAGACTCATCTTTGCCTCTGGGCTACATTGAAACCAAAAAGCAAATACATTTTATTTTCAAACTACTATTTTGTTACAGAACGTTTCAGAACAGACAAGGCAGAAACTCCAGATGACTACATAGCCAAACCAACCCACATCACAGTAGAACTAAGGAAGATATTCCATCAGATGAACATAAAAATGGTGCGAGAGACCACACTGGCTGGCAACCAGTGGCTGGACGATGCCAGGCAAATGGATTGGAGCACACGGTAAGAAAAAAATGCAACAGCTATTTGTTATCATCAGCCTATAATGTTCCCACTCCTGGGACACAGGCCTCCTCTCTATGACTTAATCCACCACGCGGGCCCAGTGCGGGTTGGTAGATGTCACATGTCTTCGAATTTTTGGTTCTAGGATATGCCGGTTTCCTCACGATGTTTTCTTTCACCGTTTTGAGAGCAGTGGTGATGAAATATATTACACAAAGTAATGCGCCGGGCGGGGTTCGAACCCACGACCTACAACTCGTAAGTCAGGACCGATACCACTGGGCCACTACTGCTCTTTTTTTTTGTTACACGACAGTGCAAAGTTGCTTTTTATCCGCTTGCTCAACTTTGATGATTGAGCAAGCGAAGGATTCTAAAATTGAATCACGAGAGCAACGAGTGATTTAAAAATTAGAATCCTGAGTGGTAGCGACGGAATCAAAAGAGCACGAGGTGAAAAATCTTAGCACTCGAATGCAATAGGTAACTTTTCATTCCTCCTCGGCGAGGAAATTACTAAATAAAATAAGTTCTATTTTTTAAATTGTACCACAGCAAGCGATCAGCTGTTGCGGTCACCGGCCGCCATTACTGGTACAACTCTTTAGTGTCTTTAGTGCATACGATGTTCTAAATTCAATTTACTTTTTCCTCTTTTGTGCTCAGATATCGTAAAGCAAAAATACTCTTTCCGAGATGAGGGGATGTAAAGGTTATTTCTAAGGGCATAATGGGTCGTCATCCAATCATTGACCCTTCCTGGGTCAACAGAGCTACTTGACAGTGCTGCGAGACGAAATGAGAAGCGGTCGCCTCGTTTTGAGAAGCAGTCATGCTAGTATAAGGAAGAAAAGTTCTCACATGGCGGCCACGGACCGGAAGACGCAGCATAGGCCTCACACTAGGTGGACCGACGACATCGTGAGGGTCGCGGGCAGACGATGGATGCAAGTGGCGAATTGTCGTTCGGCGTGGCGGTCAAAGGGGGAAGCCTATGTTCAGCAGTGGACGTCTTCCGGCTGATGACGATGATGATGATGAACTTGTTTCAGATACGTGTACAATGGAGCTGATGATGGTATTCTTCCAGAAGACGCTGTGGAATCTGAAGACAAACCTATAAAGCTACCTCCTGAAAACCATGAGTCAGGTAAAGTACACATAATGTAGAATTATAAGCCCACTTCAACGACGATATAATACTAGACTCCGCATGCACGATCTAAAGAACACAAACTATTCTGCCAAGCTGCTGAGGTACTACGTAAGCGAGGGGGACGGGGTACTGCGTTGTGATTGGCTAACTCAAGGTCTGTGCTGTCTCAACGTATGTTTACGGCTCACAGGATTGGTCGAAATGAGACGAATATAAGACTTTTTTGCCTAATGTGTTGGCAGACATCGGTCGCCTGTTATTAGGAGTCTAGTATTATATCGTCGTTGGCCCACTTGCTTTTGCTAGCGGCTTCACCCGCATGTTACAGCTTTACGAGCTACCCGAGGTATGGATGAAACTCGCTGTAACACATGAAACCCATCCACAGACAAACCTTGGCAAACGCGACCTTACCCTAACGATCGGCCTGTGCGGCTGAAAACCAGCGTCAGGCACCTCGTGGCCTGGCTTTATGCTGAACTGAGCCTATTTGGCACACCCGTGAGGCACACGGTACTTTTTGTTTTTTTTTAATTTTTATTTCGTTTGTATTCTTATGTAAAACTGTGTGCCAAATGCGTGCCAAATAAACTTATTTTCTTCTTTCTTCTTTCTTTCTGTAATTATTTAGCCACAAGCTCTTCTCTCATAAAAAAGTAATGAACAATTCATTAGCCGGAAGACGTCCACTGCTGAACATAGGCCTCCTCCTTAGACCACCACGCCGAACGACGATTCGCCACTTGCATCCATATCAGTTGCCCGCGACCCTCACGATGTCGTCGGTCCACCTAGTGGGAGGCCTGCGCTGCGTCTTCCGGTCCGTGGTCGCTACTCGAGAACTTTTCTTCCCCATCGGTTGTCAGTTCTACGAGCGATGTGGCTTGCCCTCTGGTTCTTCGCCGAATATCCATGAATGAACAATTGAATACGATTTATTTAAGTACATCCACAGGGGATGTATTACAATGTCTTAAAATAAAAACAGGCTTGTTCCGGTGAGTGAAAGTGACAGAGATATACAAGTCGTCTAGCGCCATCTCGTTCTCCTCAGGAAGCCTCGTAAACCAGAAAGTTGGCAACGTCGCTAAAAGCTGTCAAAGATTTTCAAGTTTTAATTAATTTGGTAATGTTACTTTAAGAAAATGAGAAATAAGGCTCTGTAGTGCACTAGTAAAAGTATATGGGAATGCAATTAAAACACTGAATTTGGTTTTGTAACCGTTTCAGGTGTATAATAAAAAGGCATTTGGAATGTTTCGAAATGTTTTTTTTACGTCTTACGATACGTGTTACGATATTAATTATTGTATTCTTTAATCAGTTTTTTTGTGCACTACAGAGCCATATTTTTATTTTCATGCAGTAAAGTAAAATTAATTAAAATTTGTAAATACTAGCTGTTGCCAGCGGCTTCACCCGCTACAACTCGAAAATTATCCCACGGGAACATAAAATCGGGATAAAAACTATCCTATGTGTTAATCCAGGTTATAAACTATCTGTGTACCAAATTTTAGCCAAATCCGTTTACAGGTTTTTGCGTGAAAGAGTAACAAACATCCATACATCCATACTTACAAACTTTCGCCTTTATAATAGTATATAGGATTTGTCAGCCATTTGCTACGGTGCCAACTTTCAGAATAAGCGCTCTTAGGACGTTGTAATATCCCACTTGACATCTTTCAGATGAAGACCCAGAATATTCTCGCAAAAAATACGTCCGCCCAAGATTCACAGAGAAGAGTCGATCGAAAATCAAAACGCCAATTTACGCAGAATATAAAAGACGGAAACGTTCATTGAACATCACAGAAAACGTCATGGAAAATATAATTAATGACACTTTGGTCGATGACGTAAGAATTAATGACACAACTGAAATACCCTCCATTCGTACAACTACATATTTTACAACCCAAATGGGGGTAAACGAAACTACCAAAGCCTTGCCTGAGGCATTCAAATTTTTGGTCACGCAAAAGACCCCAAAGTTAAGCTTTTTGAGCAGAATGAAGCCGAGTAAGTTGCCTAAAAATTGGGAGAGTGAAACAGAAGAAGTGGTGGTGTCTTCTGAGGAAGACTTTTCTTCAAATTTGAAGAAGAGAACGCATAGAAAGAGAGGGGCGAAGAGTACAAAGAAGAGTAAGCCTGAAGGTAAGTTAAATGTAGTGCGATTCCCGCACGGAGCAAATATTTCTATGACCTACAACTCAGATCAAAGAAATAGGCAGATAAAACGCTCCGAACACGCGAGTGTGTCCACCAAAGCAAATACAAAATCAAAAACGAATATCAACTCGCGACGGTACCAAGCTACGCATCGTACCAAGCTAGGCGTCGTTGTTGTTGTTTGCCATAATAGGCCGTCTCGTGTCAACACAACCACAACAACACAATGTTTACAATGTTTAAAACGAACAACTTTTACAATGTTTAAAGAAACATTGTAAAAGTTGTTCTCAAAAACAAAGAAAACAATATGGAATGTAATTCGATTTGCTTTTGTATTAACTTTGGTGGACACACTCGCGTGTTCTGAGCGTTCTATCTGCCTATTTCTTTGATTTGAGACCTACAAGTACTTGTTTCGGGTCTGGGTGTACGTGACTTGTGAGTTTAATGTTTGTAAACCCATCCACAATACCTACAGGAGAGTGTTAGCAATATTTGGGTTAGTGCAGTGGGTGAGCACTTGATTTATTTTTATTTTTTTCAATCTACAGAAGCAATAATAGACGATTCAGATGATGGTATAACAAAATCAATCTACGAGATGTATTACAAGCATCGTCCTCGCAATCTATACCGACAGAAGAGTTCAGAAGAGCAGAAGGTGAAGAACAAGAAGGTCAGAAGACTGAGGGAGAAGAATGATTATGACTATGATGGTGAACTTACTACGCAGAGGTACTTTAGGAGCAGGAATAAAAGAGGAAGGTAGGTGAATTTTTATATCATGGTAAATCATCAAATAAGTCTTCCCAACTCAGGGCAGGACGAGAGGGACTGTCAGACTTGTACCGACTAAAATCTACAATGATCCTTAAATAGCCCTTTACTTTCCGTGCCAACCATCTCAGGGCCTCTAGGCACAGTTCGTTTCGGGCCCTGCCTTTTTCACACCACAACAACGCAATTTGTACTATAGACCCTGATACCATTTTGCCCTGTCAATAATACCCACACTTAAGTTGCTGATTACAAATTAATAATTTGTCATTTAATTAGCGATTATTAAATTATACAAGTTAATAAATTAATAAAAGTATCACATACAAAAAAAAAATTAGATTAATTTCAATAAAATTAAAAAATTCAGACATTCACCATCACTCTCATAGTGTCAATAATGGGGCCTTTTACCTTATAATATGGTGGATTTTTTATAACCACACAATCCCCTTTTTTCATTACTTTATCGGGAATGCTGGGCCCCTGGTCATAGCGGGTCCCTAGGCACTGGCCTAAAGTGCCTTATGGATAATACGTCACTGCGGTTACCGGATAGTACCGCGACCCCAAAAAGCTTTGGCCCCCTTAAGGGGCACCGTCACATTTGCTGACTGCAGCTCTTTGAGTCGCGCGTGGAATACGAAGTTGACTCGGGCATGGTCCATAAGACAGACAGCGAGTCGTCCGTTGCTCGCCGTTCGCATGCCCGCGCGCGTCTACGGTGGTTTCTGATGATTTCTTTTAATGCAATTTGATGTAGTGTTATAGACACTAACCCCCTTAATAAACGTAGACTAAAGTTACAACCAGGATAATCCTCGGATTAACCATAATTTTTAGGATAAAGCCTCATTTAGACGATGCAAGAACTCGAACGCGAGTTGCGTTACATTGCGGAATTTAAAGGTAGAACAAATTCAGTTAATGAAACAAATGCCGCAATGTAGTGAAACTCGCATACGAGTTATTGCTCCGTCTAAATGGCGCTTTATCCTTGGCGTAACTTTAGTCCACGTTTATTAATAAGGAGGTAACAGTGTGTCAAAAGAACTTAAATAAGTCATTGCTTGTCGAACTCTACATTTCTGATATCTCTATAATGCCTTCTATATTGTTTTAGACGAAGAGGAATGGCAGCCGATATGCCATTCTTCATAACTGACGGAAGAAGACAGAAGACAGCAGAGAGAGAGAACTTCGAGCCAGCTGAAGGTGGTAGAAGACTCAGGGAGAAAATAGTGGTTGATGATGCACAGAAAGGTACAGGTCCTCATTGGCTGAGCGATTGACTGCTCGATTCCCGCGCGAATCAAAAACATATTTATTTATATGACCTATAAGTTGTTGTTCCGGGTTTGGCTGTTTGTGTATGCTAGTTAATACATCGTCTTACTACTTACACAAAAAAGTAGAACACTTTTCTAAAAAAGTAACTATAAAACGACCCTTAATCACCGACAAACAATACTGTTTTGCAGCTGATAGTTGTTTTAGGCAAGTCTACAGATGTTTAACTATTTGTAGTAAGACAGAATATGTAAACGATACACCCACGATTCAGGAGAAATACTGAGGCCACTGGTATTTATCCTTCTCTAAAAAAATCTGAACTTTACTAGATACTATCGCGAATATATTTTGTTATGAGAGATCTTTACAGCAAGCTCGGAAACTTGGATCACTCTGCGGCACCGCCACGGACAGGTTATGTTCGAAAGTACGGGCACAAAACCTTGGCATTCCAAGGTCGCTCCAAAAAGCCTGTGAACGTCCCAGGAGAGTTCTGAGCTTCTGGAAGGAGCCGGGTTGGCTCATATAGTCAACCGTCCCACCTCACGCAAAACGGACCACTTACGAGTCTAAATGCGGAAAAGGGAGCCCCTAACAATAACAATAATATGTTCAAAAGTAGGAACCTAATGTGAATGGGTTAAAAACATTAGGTTCCTTTAAACCCTGAACACACTATACAAGCCCCGCAGCGGGGCATCATCGCAGTTCAAATTGCAAAAGACTAGGCAGATGATGATGAATATTTCTTTTCAGAAATTCCAGCACAAGCTTCAGTACCACATTCGAGAAAGAGGAAAGATAGCGGCATGGAAGTTCAGGATTATTCTGATGAAGAAGATCTTGATATAGAGAGGGAGGCTGCTGATAGAAGACAGGAGAATAATAGGAGAAAGAGGTAAGATTAACATCACATCACATCACGCCAACGGATCATTCTCACGAGTGAGATTTTTTTTCTCAGTAGTTCCATGGAGTTTGATAATGGAACAAATGACACAAAACTTGGACATACTAGGAAAATTAATCTCAGTAGTTCCATGGAACAACTAGGTACGGTGGAACTAGTACGAGACAGGCCTGGCACACTCCGCGGTGTAGCCACGTCAAAGGGGCCCCCGCGTGTGCTTGTAGTATGAAACTGCATAACACGCGGGCGCACCGTGGACGGGTTTCACAGTCGGTTGCCGCCCGCCGCCCGTTTCTCACTTTCCGTACATATTCTCACGAGCAAAGATTTTACATTTGCTTGTTTTTGGGAAGTGACACTTCTGTACGTAGTACTTTTAAGTATTCTGTGTACGAGACGAGATCGATTAAGTTTTGTTTAATTTGTTCCATTAACAAAGTCCATGGAACTACTGAGAAAAAAAAATCCATAGTTCCATGGAACTAATTGATGGTGGAACTAGTGAGAATGATCCACGCCAACAGTGCTATCGTCTCAGATCAACAGACTTCCAGTCAACGACGATATAATACTAGACTCCGCATGCACGATCTAAAGAACACAAACTATTCTGCCAAGTTGCTGAGGTACTACGTAAGCGAGGGGGACGGGGTACTGCGTTGTGATTGGCTAACTCAAGGTCTGTGCTGTCTCAACGTATGTTTACGGCTCACAGGATTGGTCGAAATGAGACGAATATAAGACTTTTTTACCTAATGTGTTGGCAGACATAGGTCGCCTGTTATTAGGAGTCTAGTCGTCGTTGCTTCCAGTCGAACCAGATGCAGCTGAATATCAGTATTGTAAATGGAGCAACTGCCCATCGGACCTCCACAACTCAATATCTGGGCAATTCCCCTTGGTAAGACTGGTTGTCAGACTTTAGAGCTTCTGACTAACAGTAACAACTGTCAAAGATCTACAAATGACAGCCGGGACCAACGGCTTTACGTGCTTTCCGAGACACGGAGGAAACTCGCTATGACAGATAGTCACCTATTCACAGACCACGAAGTTGGTCTTAACCTGGAGGATTGGCCTGTGCGGGTGTAATTTTTTTTTTATCACAGCTCAGTTAATAATTTAAGCTTTTCTTACCAGGATGCTGCCCAAAGACGACGAGGCTCCGTCACCTGACACAGGGGGAGGGACTTCAGAACCGGTGGATGACATGGACTTTGTAGTCACTCTTCGACCCACGCAGATTAGAACGTTTGTCATCTGGTTCGAGATTAATAGGAAGAATTATAATACATGAGCTGTAGCTGATGCTTAAAATTGCTCCTTAAGCGCCATTTAGACGGAGCAAGAACTCGTATGCACTACATTTCACTACATTGCGGCATTTGTTTTATTAACTGAATTTGTTCTACGTATAAATTCCGCAATGTGACGCAACTCGCGTTCGAGTTCTTGCATCGTCTAAATGAGGCTTTAGACTGCGTTTTGACTGAGGCGGAATGAAGCGGAGCGGACAGCGATTCAGCAATTACATGGCTTGAAATCCACTTTTCTTCTCCACTCAAGCCGTGTGATTGGTGAATCGCTCTCCGCTCCGCCTCGAAACGCAGCCGTAGGGGGTCAATTACCTACGCAAGGCTATTTTCAGTAGTTTGTTACCCTCCTCCCTATTATATGAAAAAATCCTTGTTTAATATTTATTACGAAAGAAGGATATAGGAAAAAAAAATAATGCGTTTTTTTTTTAGCTTTGTACCAAAGTTTTAAAAATTAGTACCTAGACAGTAAGTATTAAAAAAAAAAAATCAAAGAATAAAATGGAAAAATAGCCATAAAACCCGTTTGATGTTTTTTTTTTATGACTTGTTAAAATTAATAGTAAGAATCATACTTTTCATGTTTAGGTAGGTACTCATATTTTCACCCATATTATTTTTAAAATAAGAATGTTATCTATTAAATAATGAAATATCAGAATTGTTTATTAAAATTTATATTTTTTTAAAGTTGTTAATTTTAGCAAACTGATGTTATTGTAAATAAAATTATTAGTGTTTCGTTTGAATTTTATTTTGAAACGGATGTCGGGGACCAACACAAAACGTACACATTTTAAACTTTGCCTTGTGATTTTAAATATAGGTTAAATACTTCCCGCTTCCAAGCCAGGACATTTTGGGTTTGGATAATGGCAAAGTATTGAACAAGTTTTCAACGTAGTAGGTAGGTAGGTACTTACCTCCACACAAAAATGGCTACCGTAAAATGGGGCTAATTGGGACACATTTGATATAATTTAGCAAATATCTTGTTTATATTAAATAAATAGCTATGGTAAAAAAATTACATGGGTCTTGGAGAACCCATTACTTATGCAGATATACGTTTGAAGTAACGACTTACAACAGGAACTGAAAAAATAAATAAAGATGTGTTTATTCCAAATATCGCATATTTGGGGCTATTGAAAAAAACTTTAAACAAATCTATCGATATTTGGAACTAATCCTTCCATATAAAATAATCCTATTTTTTGGGAATTATTTGGAAACTACCCTCACACAAAAAATAAAGGTCATTACATCATCGAAATTGCGGATATCAAAAAAATGCTCGCAAAATAAATAGTACTAAACCAAATTGGATTAAATTGATTAGGGGTTTGCATCGAACAAAAAAAGAATCACACTAATCGGACTAGAAACCTCGGAGTAATCGATGTACATACCTACATAAAAAAAAACATACCGCCCGTTATGAACCTCTTCCTTTTTTTTGAAGACGGTTCAAAAAGGGTTGGAAGACTGATAATGATTATAATTATCTGAATAAGGGCTGATTTTTCAATAGTCAGTCACTCTTATCTGAGGAATAAAAGACGTTCAAGTTCAAATCGTTTATTTCAAGTAGGCCATGTTAGGGAATATTTTATTGAGTGAATCTTTTACACAGCTTTTACAGCAGAGTTCTACAGGAACACCATTTAAATCATATGTCAAATACAACAAACATAAAGCAGATGGCCAGTACCCGGAGTACATGGAGGTGACATATCTTCAACACACCCCCTCAACTCATGTACGATACTATACACAAAATATAAACCTATTTATTTTCGCACACACAATCCTAATGCACTTATTAGTAACTCGTGTCTTACGCGAGGCAAAGGTTTGGTGAGGACATCTGCCAACATGTTATCAGTTGACAAATATTCCAACGTTATAGCTTTGTTGTCACGTAGCACATCCCTTATAAAGAAATGTCTAATGTCAATGTGCTTACTTTTGGCATGATGTATACCATGATCCTCAGCAAGGCAAATAGCACTCAAATTATCAGCATGCATTCTTACCTTACAGAGTTTATGTAAACCTAGTTCTTTTAACAGGCTGTTCAAATACACAGCTTCCTTCATAGCTTCTGCCAAACTCACAAACTCAGCCTCACAGGTAGAAGTCGCAACGATACGTTGCTTTTGTGAAGTCCACGATATGCTTGCGCCTCCTAGAACGAATAAATAACCAGTAAATGATCGTCTATCAACGACGCAGCTACCCCAATCTGCATCTGCATACCCTTGTATGCATAACCCCGTCGGTTTAAAGTTCAAACCGTGAGTTATCGTACCTTTTAAGTATCGAAGAACTCGCTTCGCAGCCCTCCAATGAGTTTCCTGCGGGTTTTCTGCAAACTGCGCAAGTTTAGCCGTAGCGTTAGCGATATCAGGTCTAGTTGATACGCTTAAATACATGAGCGCTCCAATTAGTTCTCTATATGGAAATTGTTTCCCTTCTATTACTCCTTTTTCGCTAATAACAGGATTTCCAATTTCCATTGGAGTCCGGACAGGATTGCAACTATCCATAGTAAATTTCTTCAAAATATCTTTTATATACTTCTCTTGTGACAAGAAATATTCATTGCCGCTTTTCTTTATATCTATCCCAAGACAGAACGTTGCTTGACCAAAGTCTTTAAGTTCAAACCTCCTCGCCAATTCCTGCTTGAATTTATCTATATACAGTCTCTTTTGTGATGCGATCAATACGTCATCCACATAAACCACAACAAAAAGATCTGATCCATCTTTATTGTGCTTGTGATACAAACAAGGTTCATTTATCGTTGGTCTCAATCCCATTTCTCTCAGCTTCTCGTCCAGTTTAATATTCCACTGTCGTCCAGCTTGTTTGAGACCATAAAGAGACTTCTTTAGACGACAGGTATCACCACCTGCTTTCATATCTTCAAGCATTTTTGCAGCTTTTTTGCCTACTGTAGAATTAACGCCATCTACATTTTTCAGTTTCTCTAAACCTTCTCTCAGTAGTTCTGGGATCTTCATATAGATATCTTCGTTCAGATCACCGTTTAAATACGCGGTATTTATATCTATTTGATCAATGTCCATGCCCATTTCGACAGCTAAGGCGACCAACAAACGTACAGTTGCAATCCTCGCAACTGGGGCGAATGTCTTATTGTAATCTAGGCCATGTTGCTGACTGTAACCTTTTGCTACCAGTCTGGCCTTCTTCTTCTCAGTCTTGTCAATATTTAGCTTTGTCGTCAGCACGTATCGACACCCTACGATATTACGATCTGAAGGTTTCTTCACAATTTCCCACGTGTCATTACTTACTAGACTTCGTATTTCTGAAAGAATCGCTTCCTCCCATTTGACCTTTTCGTCAGATGCCAAAGCTTTCTTTAACGTGGTTTCAATAGCTCCAGCAAAATTTTCACTATCAACGTATTCTTCCGTCGATGATTCATTATCGCTACTCATCTCAACCATGTTGTAGATTTTACGAGGTCGGCCAACATGTCCTCTCTGAATCCTTGGCCTTCCAGGACCTCTTTTTAAAGTAACGTTTCCATCTTCGTTTCCAATAGATTCTGTATTCTCTGCACTTTCATCGAACACTGACACAATCGGTGGAATAACTGATGGAATTTCTTCTCTTGAAGGTTCATCACTAAATGGTATATCCGACTGTTCTTTGGTTTGTCCTTCTATTTCAACAGTTTTTCTCACAATACTCTTTTCACATTGTCGTTCATTTAGTGATTCATTTGAGACCTTACACTCAATTTCAGTTGGTTTATCTTCCTGAAATTTTACATCCCTCGACACTACGATTTTTCTACTCTCTGGTATCCATATTTTATAGCCTTTAGCATCACCTGGATAACCAACAAATATGCCGAGTGAACTTCGTGCTGCAAACTTATCCTTACCTGGTTCCTTTTCTAAGACGTGTACTTTCGTGCCAAAAGTTTTTAAGTATTTGACATTCACAGGTCTCTCAAACCATTTTTCGTATGGAATTTCACCATTTAGACTACTAGTTGGGCACCTGTTACGCAAATAGCATGCAGTAGCTACAGCTTCTGCCCAAAAACTTGGTGAAATACCTGACGATAAGATCATGCATCTCGCCATCTCAATCAATGTACGGTTCATACGTTCAGCGATACCGTTACTCTGAGGTGAGTATGGCGTCGTAAAACGTCTCTTAATACCTTCATTTTCTAAAAACTTATCGAAAAAATTATTTTTATATTCAGTTCCGTTATCCGTATGTAAACATTTAATTTTTCTTCCTGTCAAATTTTCGACATGACATTTAAAAATTTTAAACTTTGACAAAACGTCACTTTTATTTTTCAGCATGAAGACTTCACACCAACGAGTATAGTCGTCAATAAAAGTGACAAAGTATTTATTTCCGCCATTTGATTGAACTCTCATTGGACCTACCACATCAGAGTATATTATTTGTAACTTCTCGTTACAGCGTGAACTGGATTTCACAAAAGGCAACGAAACCATTTTCCCCTTAGCACACACGTCACAATCATGCAAGTTACTATCGATCTTTAGCTGATCAATACCAGATTTCTTCAGTACTTTCATAAGATCCCTAGCATTCAGATGTCCCATACGCTCATGCCATCTATACAGATCAACATTTTCACCACATACCACAGACGCTGAAGCGTCTAGCTCCCTCAAGTAATATAAATCACCTCGCCGATCAGCGGTCAGTTTTACCTCACCCTCTTTAACTGCATAGGCTACGTCACGCTTGAAGGTGACTTCACAACCTCGTTCAGTTAGCTGCGCGATAGAAATTAAATTACTACGTAAATCGGGAACCAATAGGGTATTTTCAAATTGAATATTACGCGTTCGATCATCATTGCATGCTAATAATTTAACTGTACCTTTACCTTGCACGGTTGTCAAAGAATCTGTGGCTAATTTTAATTTTTGACTGGCAGGGAGTATCTCAGCAAACCTTTTCGCGTCATTACACATGTGAGAAGTGCAACCACTATCAAAAATCCATTCCTGACGGCGTTTCGCATAAACAGCGATGCGGCAGTCATCTGAAACATGATTTATGGTTAAAGCTTCACAATTATTTTCATGACTAGTGCCTGACTCCACACATCGGGTTTCTTGAGTCTTCTCCCTTTTCTTTGTGCAGTCTGATGCCTTATGGCCAAAATTATGACACTTAAAACATTTAAACTTAAATGTTTTTCCAGTTTTCTTCTGATGTTTGTCCAAATACATGGCGCCTTCTATTTTGTCAACTTGAGAGTTTCCTCTTGAACTATCCTCTTCAATGATTTTAATTCTTAATTGCTCTGGCTTTGGGAGTTCGTCTCTAGATTCTATAGCACACCTAAAGTTTTCGTAGCTTCCCGGAAGACTATACAGCAACATAATCGTCAACAAATCATCGTGGATTTTTATGTCCATTTCTTCCAATTTGTCAACGGCGTCAAAAAAGGAATCAAGGTGCTCACATACCTTTTGGTTTTCACTCATCCTTTGTAACATAAGCTTTTTCATTAAATTCGCTTTCTTTGCAGGGCCTCTCGACGCAAATAAGCTCTCTAATTTTAACCATACCTCTCGTGCAGTCTCCACTCTTTTTACATGTCGAACTACACTCGGATCTAATGCCAATATCAACTCGGACTTCGCTTTTCTGTCAGCCTTCTCCCATGTTGATCTAGCAGCATCGGTAGTAGGTTTTGGCTTTTCTCCACTCACATACTCCCAGAAGTCATTTTTTATTAACAATGCTTCCACCTGGACCTTCCAGCTGTCGTAGTTGTCCTTCGTCAATAATTCTATACGTACATTCGAAGACATTTTTCTTCTCACGTGTACTTTACAATTGTTGAATATCAATTTCGAATTATTTTCACAACATACAACGTATTTTTCGTGATTAGCCCATAACCTTTGTTAGGGAATATTTTATTGAGTGAATCTTTTACACAGCTTTTACAGCAGAGTTCTACAGGAACACCATTTAAATCATATGTCAAATACAACAAACATAAAGCAGATGGCCAGTACCCGGAGTACATGGAGGTGACATATCTTCAACAGGCCAGTTACAGGCACTTTTGATTTGTAAAAAGACAAAAGTAAAATAAAATAGTTTAAAAATAGTTACGTTCCTACAGTCCCAGTCACAAGACATAAAAATTGTGAAAGCACTGTAGATGGCCATTCCAAGAAGTAGATCTCTATGGAGAAGAACGGGCAAGTAACTCCATGGACACTCTTTTTCAATTTCCAAAATTATAACAAAATCTTTCTTACATCATTCAAAAATGGCGGTTTGACATAATTTCTATAGTTAAGCTGTCAAACCGCCATTTTTATTCCTCAGTGACAATCTGACTATTGAAAAATTAGCCCTAAGTCTGGTTGAGGATGAAATCTATGTGCATCTGGACTGAGAGCCCGTTTTTTTTTTTTTGTTGGATCAACTTGAAATTTACAGGGGTTTCACTTAAAAATAGTAAAAATTCGATGCCGCAAAGCATAAATTTCTTAAACGTGAAACAAAGCTGTTATAGGCAAATATCTATGGCCCTCAGTTCAGACGCTCGCTAAAAACGGCTTAACATAAATCTCAGAAAGTACTACCTCTGTGATAATAATTTTTATTTTATTTAGTGTCCGACCGAAACTGATTTTTCAGCCGAAACCGAAACCGAAACCGAACTTTCGGCCTTGCTCTCAGTTTCGGCCGAAACCGAAACCGAAACTTTTATACTCGACTGTGACTGTTTCTTTTTAACATTTTTAACACAATCAGAAAAATTATCATAATATTTACAGAGTGAATTTTTCAACTGGGCGTAGATGGCTATAATATCCTTAACTATGAGGAATATTGAAAAACGTAGAATTAGTTTAGAGACCGATTTTAACGATAACTAAAAGTGCATCATTGGATTTTAGAAAAATCAATAATCCTGGCCGGGAATCGAAACTGCTGAATTTTTATCGAAATTTTGGAAAAACAATCACACCCGTATTGCTATGTTGCTAATAAGGATCAAATTCTGCAAAGTAAAGGTATACAGCAAACAAATAAAAATAGCAGATTTTTATGAAATTGCTATTTTTTATGCTACTCGTATTTAACTTTTACTGAGCCATATTCTTAATTTCATTCTAAATTATAAAAATTAATTAATTTCAATGTTTCACTGAATTTGAAGTCTCTACAATCGCACTATACTCAGCAATACGAAATTACTCGAGTTGAAATAAAATAGCATTATTTCAATAAAGAAACTGTTAACTTATATGTATTTCGAATACAGTCATTCTCTTGACGGTTGATGAGATCTTTATTCAATAACGTTCTCGTAAAAAAAAATTGGATATGAATATACAAGACTTACTCTTGGCAGTAAACTGAAAAACATAACCGCAACTCACGATTAATGGCGAACTGAGCCGGGGCCCCGCCGGCGAGCAAGCATGTGTTAGCTACAAATTTAACCGAACGAGGCACGAAAATCCACAAACACTTAAGTTTCGGCGGAGCCGAAACTTTCGGCTATATTTTGGCCGAAACCGAAACTAAGGCCGAAACTAGGTTTTATGGCCGAAACCGGCCGAAACCGAAACCGAAACCGAAATTTCGGTCGGTCACTATTTTATATTTTACTAAGGAATTTCTTAAAGATTTTAAGAAATTTTCAAATTCCTAGAATATGGCATTACTGATATATAGCAGTTTTACTTAGGGCTCTCAGTCCAGACGTTTATGAACTGAGAGCCCCACTGAAACATAGCTTTAAATGAAGAAATACATACATTTGCTTATTTTACCATAAAGTAAAACACTCCAATGAATTTCTTAAAAAGAAATAACGACATAGGAAGTAACTGTTGAAAGGTAAATTGCAATTGAATTTTCGGTTAACGTCTGAACTGAGAGCCCTTATATTTTCGGTTTTATCGGCTATTTGCGGGCTCCGAGTTTGAAATAAATTAGCTGAAAAGTTTTGAGAAATTTTTAAGTAAAACTTAACATACGGTTTTTTCTTCAAAATGCTGTACTTTACGAGAAAAAACATTTTTTAGTTTTTCATGCCAACAAGTTTTGTAGGGTAACCATGATTCAAAAATCTCAAACGTCAGTTAGTTTCAAAGATGGTAGCACATGTAGGGTTGCGTTAATCTTCATAAAATGATGTGTGACGTCTTAGTGCTCAAACAGACTGCGAGCCTAAACGCTCATGTACACGACGCCGCCGCCGCGCCGCCGCCGCGCCGCTACCGCGCCGCTATCGCGCCTCTAGGCTGTGTATACGGCCGCCTCCGCGCCGCCACCGCGATGCCATTCGCTAGTGTTTTATTTATCTAACAAAGGAGATGTCTCATTGCGGCCATATAATGTGTTTTTTTTTTTGATAATTCAAGGATAACTTCTTCGTTTATGAATCGGTTTTGATGATTCTTTTTTTGTTGGAAAGAAGTTATTTCAAAGGCGGTTCTATGATATGGAGATTAGGGTTTGATGATGGAAGACCAGAGAAATCGAGTGGAGCTAAATAGTAAGAAATATCTTCTGTACTGTAAGTTGCAGTTGCTCTGCTGCTGCGGAGCAAACTTCCCAGGAACACATTAGTCTGTTTTTGGTTAGAAACACCTGAATTTGTACAGCGCCGTGAATTAGAGCGATCCCTCGCTTCCAGTTTCGAAAATCTTTTAATACAGTTTGCTTTCTATTCAAAAATAAAGGAATGTTTCCTTTGAGCAAAATTTTCTATCTGCAGTATTAAGGGTACTTTCCCTCCAGGTGGCATTTGTTACGAAATTCCACCCTGTAGATACATAAGTACCTACATTTATTACACCGGTCCGAAATATAAAATAATAAAAGCCTGCCGGAGTCGCGGGACTGTCTTATCAGGTAACCGTGGACCCGGAACGTAAAGGGCTATTGAAGGACACCGTGGATTTTTGTCAGTACAAGTCTGAAACAGACTTTTGAGATTTTTAAATCATGGTTACCCTACAAAACTTGTTCGCATGAAAAACTAAAAAAATAAATGGTTTTTCTCGTAAAGTACAGCATTTTGAAGAAAAAACCGTATGTTAAGTTTTACTTAAAAATTTCTTAAAACTTTTCAGCTAATTTATTTCAAACTCGGAGCCCGCAAATAGCCGATAAAACCGAAAATATAAGGGCTCTCAGTTCACAATTGCAATTTACCTTTCAACAGTTACTTCCTATGTCGTTATTTCTTTTTAAGAAATTCATTGGAGTGTTTAACTTTATGGTAAAATAAGCAAATGTAAGTATGTATTTCTTCATTTAAAGCTATGTTTCAGTGGGGCTCTCAGTTCATAAACGTCTGGACTGAGAGCCCTAAGTAAAACTGCTATATATCAGTAATGCCATATTCTAGGAATTTGAAAATTTCTTAAAATCTTTAAGAAATTCTTTCGTAAAATATAAAATAAAAATTATTATCACAGTTAGACAATCCATCCATCTCTTCTTTGGCCTTCCTCTTCCTCTCCATCCATCAACATTCACACTCATCAGTATGAATGTTACCCGCTCAGTAAGTGTATCCAAAAATAAAAATTACAGGTTTGGTTTGATATGGAACGCGAAAGACGTATCCTGCTAATGAAGAAAAAACAAAATTAGTTAAAGCAAGCAAACTGTGGCCACTCCATTTTATTTCAAATATGTGGAAGGGAGTACTAAACAGATATCCCGCAAACTCTGTAGTCCAACTCGCTCTTGGCCGGTTTTCAAACAAGTAAAAAGAGTTTGAAACCAAAAATAAATGCCTCGGTTTGTTTTCTATTACATCAGCATAATCTTGTTCCAATTTTGCAAGATACGTGATTTTAAAAACATGTAGCGCCATCTATTCTCGAAACAAAAGATCAATTGTACTCCCCTTTACAACTAGATGGCGCTAGTCGTAACAAATCTTGAAATCAGTAGAAACATGAGTAGAAATATTTTGACCTATTGGTGTGGCCACTTATTTATGTACCAGACAAAGCCTGTCAAGTGTCAGGAACTTTACTCTTTTGTCAGGAAACCGCTATTGAAGGAATACGTTGGACTTCAGTCAATAAGAGTCTGACAGTCCCTTTATCCGCTCCACCCAGGCCAGGAGGACCGATTTGATAATTTTACCACTTAAAAAAAGGCTAGCAGAATGAAAGTTTGTAAAGTTGGAAGCCTGGCATGAGATTTGATGAACTCATTGAATATGACGCGGTGAATTAATACTTCACGCAAAGTCGCAAACGAAGTCGCGGGCTGCATTATTATGCGGCAGATGGTAGTAACTCAGACCGAGGTCGCTCTTTGGGTGTGCTTTGGTTATTTGGATGGGTCACCTTTAAGCAAGTCTATTGTTTCAAAGTCGTAGTCGAAGTAAAAAAAACGTCACTTTGTAAAAGCGCTGACCTGCTTGGGAATGGGAATGGTTTTGTTCTATTTCAGGCGCTTTTTTAACGCCCAGAAAAAAAAAACATGCCTTAGAATTTATGGTGCAATCGGTGCAACATTTTAAGAGAGTTCCTATTGGCTTGCAACCATTCTGTAAAAAAATTAAAATTCGCATCAAAACGTCATTATATTTCTTACTTTTGGGATACTGCTCGCAGGTCTTTAATATTTATTTTCCAGATAATTTCACCTTTGTTGTGTACTGTGCACACTGACCGAATAGTAGAAAAATATTTTTGTTTAATGGCAACACCGGTCAGGCAGAACAACTTTACATCCTTGCTTGTAGAAATTTCTTCATTTATCAAAAAAGTTACATAAAAGTGAAGTGTACAGTGAAACGCGAAGGACGATTATTTTTCAGTGATAATTGTCTTTGCTGTGGATATAATTGTAATTAATCTATTTTAAGAGGTGTATTGTGGATGGATTGTCATCAGTGGACGATATAATTGTTGCAACGAGATGATTATAGAAAATCCTGACGCTTTCAAGTCGTGGTTGACCTCCATTTTGGAGCCACTGTAAGTACATCCGCTGCCATATTTTTCTATTTACATTATCGTGATAATTCAATCGAAATTCGCAATTACTGAGTTATTCAAGTAACCATTACATTGATTCGATTTTGCGGAAATATTTCCACGTAACATGAATAGTTAGCGAGTAAAAGTATCAAGTTTCATTTAGCTTTATTTTTTTTTATTTGATTTGACACATGGCGTTTTATTTTCGTCTTTGCAAAGGTTGTAAATGAAAAACCTTACATTATTTTCAGCGTACAGTTTGGAATCCTTACAAATATCTCGTTGACAGCGAAAAACGAGAAAATTATGCGTCTTTTGACATTTCTATGAAATTCAGATTTACATAAACTTGGCTTAGTTTACGCAGTGGTTTACGCATAATATCTTGTTGATTTCTGTTAAAAACAGTATCTTTATTGGGTTGATAAGATACAACATCACGTTTTCGTTACATATTTTGGCAAATTGACATAATAAATTATAACCTCAATGTTCAAACAAACAATTGAGAAAAATGCAAAAATGTAAGTTAACCATTATTAACAAGGTTATTCAGAGAAAGGAGGCAAAAAATGAGGTTCTAATTAATCGATTTTCAAATAGTTGTTCTGAAATTATTATTTTGTTAGTGATAAGTTCAGTAAAAAGTGCTAAAAAAAAAAAAAACGTTTTGTCTATCAGTAAGTTATGTCAAAAATTTATTGTGTGTTTTAATTTCCCAAAATAATCTCAGTAGATCAAAGTGCCAGATAACAGCTGGTAAATAGAAAAAAAAGTTCATGGCATAGACTATAATTTTAATGTTTTATTGCTAATAAAATCCAAGGAGGTCAATAATTTGTTGCATATACTCAGTGCTGTTACTGGCCTCCTTACTTGGTTTTGTTTATGGCAATCATGACTAATATAAATTCTGTAAATGTTATTATTCAGTGCTTCTTATAACTCATTTTTTTTATGAAAAATTATAGTTTATTTAAATATCCTATCAAACACCGCCACGTCTTTAAGTTGTCTAATTTTAATAAAACTTGAAATTCTCAAACCATACATTTCATCATCAGCCCATAAATGTTCCCACTGCTGGGACACAAGCCTCCTCTCTGAGGGAGTGGGCCGTAATCCACTACGGGGCCCAGTGCAAGGTAGATTTCACATCTTTGAATGATTAGTTCTGGGACATGCCGGTTTTCTAAATAATGTTTTTTTTCACCTTTTGAGAGCAGTGGCAATAAATTACACAAATTAGTGCACCTGGCTGGGTTCAAACCTTTAAGGCTGCCTTCACATTTGGGCGACAGACGCTGCTTACTGCGCGGCTTTTCTTATAAAATGTAAAGGAATGTGCTTCTGCCGCGCTGCTGTCGCGCGACTGTCGCCCGAATGTGAAGGCAGCGTAACCTACAACTTGTAACTTGAGGCTGATACCACTGGGTTACCACTGTCCAAACCACACTTGCTTTTTAAATACAAAACCGGCAAAGTGTAAGTCGGACTCAGATACAAAGGGTTATACCATTATCAATAAAAATGGCAAAAACATGTCTGTTGTATAGTAGCCTCACTTTTTAATTATTAATATTTATAAATATTGATTAAGAATGGTAATTTCATCCCTGACTTTTAACATCAATGCATTCCTTTCTTATGACCTTAGAGAAAAGTTTAAATAAAGTCTCAAATAAATGACTGATCCAAGTATGCATTGTATTGCATAGAATTTGGTTAAATGGAATATTCCATTCTATTGCTCAAGCAACAGAGAAGATAGCTGATAAATAACAATTTTATCACAATTTATAATGTTGCTAAAATGGCATTTTTAGATCACCTGTAAGGTTTTTTTTACTTGTTATCAAAATCAAATCATTTATTTCAAGTAGGCCAGTTACAGGCACTTTTGAATTGTCAAAAGACAAAAGTAAAATAAAATAGTTTAAAAATAGTTACGGTGCAGTCCCAGTCACAAGACATAACAACTAAAAGTACTGTAGATGCCCATTCCAAAGCGTAGATCTCTATAGAGAAAAACGGGCAAGAAACTCTATGGACTCTTTTTTTCAATTGCCTTTTATAACAAACTAGCTGACCCGGCAAACTTCGTACCGCCTCAGAAACAATAAAAAAAAACCTTTAGACCTACCCTGGAATACGACAAACATTTTAAAACCAAAATAAGCTCAATCGGCCCAGCCGTTCTCGAGTTTTAATCAGACTAACGAACAACAATTCATTTTTATTTATATAGATAGATAGATAGTAGAAAATTCTTTTTATGTTGTATAAAAATGGCAGTTTTCTTGACTGCTTATCAAAAATAATGCAAAATAATCAGTATTAGACTAATTGGTATAGGTAACTGCCATTTGTGGTAGTTTTAAAATGCTGCTCGGCTCCTATTGTCATAGCGTTATATTATGATTATCACCTATAATGTTTTTAATAATAAAAAATAAACTATCTAATATTAAAAGAATTGTTAAAAATGTTAAAAAAGCATTCAATTCAACTCAGTAGCTTTTTTTTAGCATGGTAAAATCATTGAATGAGTTCTCCCACCCGGGGCAGAGAGGGAGGGACTGCCAGACTCGTATTGCTTAAAATCAACAGTGTCCTCCAATAACCTTATACATTCTAGGGTCACGGTAATTAAATAAGTCCCGCGGCCCCGGCAGGCTTTGGCTCTCCTCTATCAAAGCTCAGTAGCAGTAATTTATTTTTAACCGACTTCAAAAAAAGGAGGAGGTTATCAATTTGACTGTATTTTTTTTTTTTTATGTTTGTTACCTCATAACGTCCGACTGGGTGAACCGATTTTCATGATTCTTTTTTTATTCGAGAGCTGGTGCTTCCCGTGTGGTCCCATTCTCACCATTTCAGGATCTGATGATTGGATCTTGGAGAAAACGAGGGCAACCCTCAAATTTTATAAGCTGACACATAGTTTTTCGCAAATCTTATGAAGTAATTCAAGTACTTGCGTATGGAAATCATCATCTCATGTAGCTGAGCTGATGATGGAAGGTACAACTCCTCAAGTAAGAAAATTATGTTTGTGTTCGCATATCTCCGGAACTAGTAACTCCGATTTAAGTAATTCTTTTTTTGTTGTACTAGGTATCCTTCAACTTAGGGAATACTGCAAATTTCATCAAAATTGGTTCATCAGTTTTTGAGATAGGGAATAAATGAAAGAGATGTTAACGATGTTGTTACCGGTGCTACGGATTACAAAATTCCAGTGCACATGTAAGAAAATGATGTATTTGACAAGAATTTTGGTTGAATATTTAATCTAAAAAGAGTAAAAAAAAAACTTAAAAAAAAAAAATTACCGCCTTCAAAAACAACCACAAAAAAGAGTAAAATAACCTACAAAACTTTTCTTTCGGAAGTCGGTGGCAAAAGAGACAATGAAATTAATAAAAAAGTCACCGACTTCCGAAAGAAAAGTTTTGTAGGTTATTTTACTCTTTTTTGTGGTTGTTTTTGAAGGCGGTCACATTTTTTTTGAAAAAGTTTTTATCAATTATTATGAGCATTTTCATAATAGTCCTCAAAATACTAAATCCTAAAAAATTAAATTGAATGGCACAGTGCATACTCTATTTTCACAATACTTGTGTGGTAATTCCACATCTTAGTGATGCTGCATTGTACAAAAATAGACTAGTACCGGTTAATTATAACACTATGAGTTGGTCCGTTCAAAATAGAATTTGAACATCTCGAAGCGTTTATTTATAATGTTCTGATATACTAAGACTGTTACTGTCTTGAGTAAAAGTTTACGTTAGGTTTACGCAACGACGATATAATACTAGACTCCGCATGCACGATCTATAGAACAAAAACTATTCTGTCAACTCGCTGAGGTACTACGTAAGCGAGGGGGACGGGGTACTGCGTTGTGATTGGCTAACTCAAGGTCTGTTCTGTCTCAACGTATGTTTATGGCTCACAGGATTGGTCGAAATGAGACGAATATAAGACTTTTTTGCCTAATGTGTTGACAGACATTGGTCGCCTGTTATTAGGAGTCTAGTATTACTAGGTATATCGTCGTTGGGTTTACGTTAAATGCGCAAAACCTCTCGTGGGGTAACTCAGCCCATGTTACTGAACAATGTGACTTTTGGAAATTCGCAAAAAAAAAATTGTTTTTCATACAAAATGAGAAATTGATTGGGCCCATCAGTATGAAATATCTTTATTTTCTTTGTGAACAACTTGTGTTAGTAAGTAGAAACTTAGGCCTATGTTAGTAAAAACTTCACTTCACTTGGCGAGCTATTAAGATTCCCACTGCTGGGATGCATCACCTGGCTGTTATAATTCCACGTTTGAGAAGCCACTAGTGGAACTTTTGAGGCTTGATTGAAGAATGTGACAGTCTCTTTCGCTTCACACAGGCTGAGACCTATGGTCACGAGACTAATTGAGTACCTGTGGCTCTGGAACATAAAGAGCTATTAAAGGACACCGTGAATTTTAGTCAGTACGAGTCTGACAGTCCTGTCCTGCCCTGGGCCCCGTATTTGATGATTATACCATGTTAAAAAAAACCCAGGATGGAATGAGGATTTGATTTGAATATGAAACAAATAAAAAATAAACGCTGTGTATGTCATGTAGTAAAGAAATTCTAATTTCATAATAAAAAAAAACATAGATAGCAGTTCATAACTTCATAGATACTCACAAGTTGAAGTAATAATTATAATCTTTGTCTTATCATAAAACAGATAAGAACTCTTCATTATTACGTAAAAATATTATGCTGACATAATGTTTTATTGATAGATAAGTTAATTATAGCTTGAGATCTTCTCCCTCAGACCGCGGTGTCACATGCATTCATTTTAGGTTTTGTTCCAAATGCAAAGACGAAGATAATATCCCATAAACCAAAATTGACGAATATAAGACACTTTTAAAATGGGGAAGGCAAGTCAAAGCTAATTGTAGATGGCACCACCATAGCTTAGTCCTAATCCGACCAATGACGTAGTACTATTTTGAAGTACCTTTGAGATTTGAACTGATTTGAACCAATGACGATGCTTTGAACAAGCTATACTAGCACCATTAGTTCTCCAGTTGCCATCCCCATTGGCAAAACATCACAATCAAGTACAGTCTTTATTTGCTTCTGCCGTAACGTTATAAACCCCCTACTCTCGAATTTTGACGTGGTATATCTAGAGGCGGGATGGTGGATGGGTGACCATCTGTCATAGCGAGTTTCCTCCGTGGCTTGGAAAGCACGTAAAGCCGTTGGTCCCGGCTGTCATTTGTAGATCTTTGACAGTCGTTACTGTTACAAGCTCTAAAGTCTGACAACCAGTCTTACCATGGGGTATCGTATTACCCAGTTACTGGGTTGTGGAGGTCCGACAGGCAGTCGCTCCATGTAAAATACTGATATCCAGCTGAATCTGGTTTCACTGGAAGCCGACCACAATATAGTTGGGAAAAGGCAGGCAGATGATGATATCTAGAGGTCGGAATTAGGTAGTTATTTTAGTACTTGCATCAAAGTGTTGATATTAATATGGATCTTCCCGGTATTTCTCGTGTGTAGAACAGTATTACAAATAAATAATAAATAGTAGTTAAAACATCAGAGTAAATTGTTTAAAAGTAAATAACTTTTGATGTAAAAAATGAAGGGATATTTCTGCTCTTCATGAATAAATAACTACCTTATTCAGACCTATGGTTATATCTTTGTAAATAAGCATTGGTTTACTGTTACTGTCAGCCTGTGTCGTCCCACTGCTTGGTAGACAAAGGCCACTCCCCATGACGTTCAATTATTATTGTAAGCGTTGGTTTACCGAAAGGAGATATTACGGGTCCATTATTTTTCAATACTATCTGTCCGACTAATTAGGAATTTATTGATGCTACTTAGGGTTGCCATCTCTAAAATTTGGAAACAGGACAAGACGTTTGTCCAGGGCGAGAACCCGGACATGAGTTGAAGTGCGCACCGTGGCAACTGCGTCGGGACGGGTGGGGGGATGGTGAAGTGTGCGTGTGTCGTGGGCGTCCCAAGCCTTTAAATTTTTAAACCCACACTACAAATAAAGCCCCCTCGGACGCTCCCCAGATGCCAAACTATGACAAATCCGGGATACCCGGATGGATGGAAACCCTCAGGTTTGGTATCCACCAAAGCGGACAGGAGAAGAGATGTGTTTGAATAACCAATCAGATGTCTACATCTCTCCATTTCAGTGAACGTCATCATCTTCCTGCCCTTATCCCATTTTACTTGGGGTCGGCGCAATACGTTTTTTTCTTCCATTCTCCCCTATCACACGTCATAGTATCATCTACTCCTTTTTCTTTCATATCATTCCTTACACAATCCATCCATCTCTTCTTTGGCCTTCCTCTTCCTTTCCATCCATCAACATTCATACTCATCACTCTCTTAGTCACATGATTGTCATCCCTCCTCATCACATGTCCATACCAAGATAGACGATTCCCTTTCATTTTTTCTGTAACAGGCGCCACTTTCAAACTGCCCCTTATAAACTCATTCCTTACTTTATCCATTCTTGTTACTCCACACATCCATCTTAACATCCTCATCTCCGCTACATGCAATCGTTTCTCATCCCTCTTTTTCACAGCCCAGCATTCCGATCCATACAATACGACAGGTATTAGACCTGTCGTATTGTACACGGATTTGTATATTTTCCCCTTTAACTTGAGGGGCATCCGTGGGTCGCAAGTTGTTCCGGTGACCTGTCGCCATTTCATCCATCCTGAGTTGATCCGGTGTGTTATGTCCCGGTCTACATCGCCATCTCCTTGGACAAGCGACCCAAGGTACCGAAAGTCGGTAAACGTCTGATTGGTTATTCAAACACATCTCTTCTCTCTGCTTTAGCGGATATCGGACCTAATGCTATCAAATTCCCTGATGGATTTTCTGCTAAAAAATACTAACGGACTCCTTTCCATTTGCTTCCAGCTGCGATGCGGACCCTGCAGCGCTCGCCAAGTATGTGTATGCCCTGGTCAAGAAGGACAAACCCCTGGAGGAACTTCGGGAGGTGATGGTGGATCAGCTGGATGTCTTCCTTCAGCATGGTATGTGACTCGGAATCTATGTCTGACAAATCTAGTATATGAAATCTATGACTGGCCTGTTGGTCTAGTGGTTAGTGACCCTGACTGCTATGCCGGAGGTTGTGGGTTCGATTCCCACTCAGGACAAATGTTTGTGTGATGAGCACGATCATTTGTTCTGTGTCTGGGTGTAATTTATCTATAACTAGCTGTTGCCAGCGGCTTCACCCGCTACAACTCGAAAATTATCCCACGGGAACATAAAATCGGGATAAAAACTATCCTATATGTTAATCCAGGTTATAAACTATCTGTGTACCAAATTTTAGCCAAATCCGTTCGGTGGTTTTTGCGTGAAAGAGTAACAAACATCCATACATCCATACTTACAAACTTTCGCCTTTATAATAGTAGTCTATAATATGTATGTATTTAAAAATATATAAGTATGTTTATCAGTTGTCTAGTACCCATAACACAAGCTCTGCTTAGCTTGGGACTAGACGGCGTTGTGTGATAGTTGACAAAAAAATTACATTTTGCACTAGCGGCCCATCCCGGCTTCGCACGGGGTGGACATGATGATTGCCGTTCCTCTATAACCTGGTCCTGGTAGTTATTAACACAACAAAAAAGAATTATCGGAATCGGTCCAGCCGTTTGCAAGTGATAGGCTTAGCAACACATCATTTCCGAGGTTGTTGGGTTAAGACTTTTTTTTAAGCGGTTTTGTCAATGAAAATGAGTATAAAGGTGCGCGTCCACAGGTCGGCATCGGACGTATCGTAAGTAACGGATTTTAGTTTGCCTTGTAGAAAACTCATACAACTGCGTCCACTGATCCGCACCGTACGGACGGCTCATCGGCAATGCCTTAATGCGATGCGTACCGATGACGTCATACGGAATGCCGATCAGTGGAAGCGATGAAGGTGGCATCGGCAATCCGATTGCTGATACTCGCGTCGGCAATCCGATCGCTGCCGACATAGAAATCCGTTTGATATGCGATGCGTCCGATAGGTACTATGCGGACCTGTGGACGCTTACCATTATATCCCCTTCAAGTAACAATGGGAAATCAAACATACTTACTGTATAATCTAACCTACAGACGTATGAGTTTTTTTTTTTTTTCTTTTTTAGGTTTTGTCAGTCACTTTATATTGTTTTTTCGTTCAACAGAAACAAAACCATTTGTGGAGATGCTGTTCAAGGCTCTGGAGAGCAATGATTACCTGAAACAACAAGCCAGACAGGAGGAGAAGAAACTGGCTTCCCCAACCCCGGCTGATGCTGAGCCCTCCAAAGAAACTGACATTGAAAATCATGGTAAGAATTTACATTTTATTCTGGATCTTGCGGTTATAATGGGGTCATATAGGGCTATTCTTTTTTTTATTTATGATTTATCTAAAGATAAATGATATTTATTTTGTAAGTTGGTTATAAAAACACTTTTACACGTCACAACCAATATTTTAAAGCTAGATGAAGCCGGTGTTTCGTACCTGACTACTCTGAGAAGAAACATCCGAAACAAACTCAGAGGTCACAGTCTCTTTTAAAGTCCAGACATTGTTTTGCTCAGGTCATACGAGGACCATGCGGGTGTCTGAGATGGTCTTTTGAGGAAAGAACCACACAGATTTCAGTGGACCTGTCCAGTCAGTGCAAGCATTTGTCGGTTATCGTGTAGCTCGACTCAGAACGCAAGGAGCTCAACGATAGGATTAGCGATTGGAATGACAGAGCGATAGGTTCTCGTTTGACCACTATCTCGCCTGATGGTAAGCGAAGATGTGGTCGACGATGAAGCACGCTTGCCTAGAAGTAACCTGTTCACTCTTGACTTGAAGACCCCAAAAACATACAAATATTTGTTCCGTACGGGGATCCAACTCATCCAACCCGCGACACGCTGCTCAGCAGTTGATCACTCATCCACTGGGCCAACTGTGTCAGTAAATGAACTGTTCTGAGTGCGAACTGACGAGGTTCTGGAACCCAATCACAATGACAGACCACAGTTTTTGATTGGGTTTCAGTGCTGGTGTGGTTTGCGATAGCGGTCGAGTCCGGCCCTGCCATAAAAATTGACATTTTGATAAGATAAACAAAGGTTCGGTTTGATTCTGCTAAAGATTTGTTTTCGCATAATAAGTCGATTAATGGACTATCTAACTAGTCATCATCATCATCAGCCTATAATGTTCCCACTGCTGGGACACAGGCCTCCTCTCTGTGTGAGGGAGTGGGCTATAATCCACTACGCGGGCCCAGTGTGGATTTGTGGATGTCACATGTCTTCGAATTTTTGGTTCAAGGACATGCCGGTTTCCTCACGATGTTTTCCTTCACCGTTTTGAGAGCAGTGGTAATGAAATAAATTACATAAAGTAATGTGCCTGGCGGGGTTCGAACCCACGACCTACAACTCGTAAGTCAGGACCGATACCACTGTTTTCGCATAACTCGATTAATGAACTATCTAACTAGTAGTTCCTAAGATTATCGCGTTCAACCAAACATACCTACACACTTCAGCTTTATAAAATGAGTATTGACTAACTGTTGCCAGCAGCTTCACACCCTTCAACTCGAAAATTATCCCACGGGATCATAAAATCGGGATAAAAACTATCCTATGTTTTAATCCAGGTTATAAACTGTCTGTGTACCAAATTTTAGCCAAACCCGTTCAGTGGTTTTTACGTGAAAGAGTAACAAACATACCTACATACATATACATACATCCTCACAAACTTTCGCATATATAATATTAGTAGGATTTACGGGAATTTGATGAACCACACTATTGTAAGTCCTAGAATTATTCTTTTTTGATTTTAGGACGTGCAGTTTCCTCGCGATGTTTACCTTCACCATTTTGAAAGCAGTGGTTTTTAAATAAAAATCTCGTGTTTACAATAACTTATAGACCAATGGATAGTATTGTAACAAAAATAAATATACCCACCTACCGCTAAATAAATATAAATATCCCCCAAAGACGTTTATAGGTTTAATTATAAATTCTTGAAGGAGGTAATTGGTCTAAAAGTATTCTTAGTTACATACTTTAATGCGCGATCGGTACATGGTGGACATTTACACTTACGTCAAAAGAGTTTTGCCGATACTTAAAAAAAAAACCGGCCAAGTGCGAGTCGGACTCGGATAAAGGGTTCCGTAGCAGCAAGTAACATAATATAAAAGTTCTTGTAGTTGGTTGTAACTTTGAAAGGTAAATTGCGGTTTACGATCTATGACGATTAAAAAAAAAACGAATTATCGAGTAATTCGTTTTTTTCTCGTTCATACCAATCTTCAATTGAAGTTTACATGGTAATGTTTTTTTAGCTTTATCATTCTCTGTGAAAATCCTAATGCGGTTTACATAATACATCTACTTACCAAGTTTCAACAAGATAGCTCTTATACTTTCGTCAAAAAGGGCTGTGACATGGGACGGACAGACAGACAGACATGACGAATCTATAAGGGTTCGGTTTTTTGCCATTTGGCTACGGAAAACTAAAACTAAAGTATTTATTTCAAGTATAAGGCCAATTACAGGCACTTTTAAATAGTGAAAGACAAATAAATATAAAGTGGCCTACCGGGATATCGGGGAAGTGGTGGGGGTGCACTCTAGATCGTTCTCTAAATCGTATCGTATGGCAAATCGCCTCTGATTTTAGGGCCGATATGGTTGCGATTTGTCTACACACGATACGATTTAGGGAACGATCTAGGACGTTCGACACCGCTTCCCAGATATATCCTCTGATTTTAGGGCCGTGTGTAGGCCACTATAAAAAAAAACAGTTCAAAAATAGTTTCGGTCCTACAGTCCCAGTCACAAGACATAATAACTGTGAAAGTACCGTAGATGCTCATTACAAGAATCTATGGAGAAGAATGAGCAAGAAACTCCATGGACACTCTTTTTCAATCGCCAAAATTTTTACAGAACCTTTGTTACATCATTTTATTGTACGCACAGCTAAGGAGTGGAATTCCCAGCCGGGGTCTATGTTTCCTGAAATCCTGATAGCTATAACCTTGTGGTCGTCAAGTCAAGAGTGAACAGGTTACTTCTAGACAAGCGTGCTTCATCATCGACCACATCTTCGCTTACCATCAGGCGAGATAGTGGTCCAACGAGAGTGTATTTTAAAATGTTGGTAATGTCTAATCCATCAGTGATTACATAACAGCCGCGAGTTTACGTAATGTATCTAAAAATTTCGAATCTAGGCAGGCATGTTTGAATAAACAATCAGATGTCCACATCTCCTCTCCGCTTATTACAGACATCTGATTGGTTATTCAAACACATCTCCTCTCCTCTCCGATTTGGTGGATGACGGGCCTTACTTTGTGTAAATATTTAAAATAGTGCGTCAAGACATTAAGACTATTTTTTTTTCTGCTAACGCTACGCGCGGGAAGTGAGTATAGACGGCACTAGTGTGCGAGCGCGAGAACACGATAAGCGCCGCCATTTAAGAATCCTTTCTTCAATGAACCAGGTTATATTATAGGTTGATGATATAAAATATCCATTCTTCTTTTCCAGTGGGCGCCCCACTAATACCGTCCCCAGTATCGGGCGGCGAGACCCGCGGGCGCTCCCCGTGCGCGGGCACGCTGGCGGGGCCCGCGGCGGGGCTGGGCGGGCCGGCCCGCGCGCGGCTGGTGGTGTCCCGCGGGGCCAAGCTGGGCGCGCCCGCGCCGCCCGCGCCCGCCGCGCCCAGGGGACACCCGCATAATGAACATACGCTCGTCAAGGTACGTACATGGTACACTAATTAGGGACTTTACCCATAACGCGATGCGATTCGAACGAATTCCAGCTAGGTACAAGTCTAAATCAATTTGACCACTATGACATATCTAATCTAACTAACTAATAAGTAACGTGGTGTCCTGGCCCTGCAGCCAGGACACCACGTTACTTATGATGTGATTCGACCGATTTGCGACTCTATTGAAATGAAAATCATCATCGGAAGTGATTATCATGATATTTATGTGGTTCCTCAGGTATTGCCGTTGACTGAGCTGCTAGAAGAACCAGTAGACCAACCACCGAGGAGACGTGACAGAAGAGGAGACTCGGTTAGTATTTATAGATTTTTTTTAAGCCCTGTAGTCATTAAATGAGTCCTCCCACCCTGACAGAGTTGTATTGAATAAAATCCCTGATGTCTTTCAATAGCCCTTTACGTTCCAGGTCATGGTAAGCTCGTTAGTCCCGCGACCCCGGCAGCCTTTGCCCGTATAAGCGCTCATGCACACGAGACGGTTTTAACACGGCACGGTTTTTTGAGCCGGCTCTAGCGCCGGCTTCGTGTGGTTAGCTTCATAGAGTTTTATACACGACTGACGACCTCCCGTAGATCCGGTTCGGCGCAAAACCGTCTGGTGTGCATGAGCGCTAAGTATTTATAGTAGGGAAGTAGCTGACTTAGTAATTTTGTGGCCAATGTAGTTTTTCAGGAGACAATACTGTTATTAAAGAAGCCGCTATAAACTGTAACTGTTATTTTCATAAGTTATTATTCAGAGTCAAAGAAGTAAAAATATTAAAAGAATACATTTATCTGGTGAGCAAGCTACTGTTTTGTAGTTCACTGTTCTATAGTGGAACGAAAAATTCTAGAGTAGAATCCTGAGCGTAGCAAGGGTTTCAAAATATAAAATAGTTTGTTACCATTCTGTAAATTCGAGTTTTTTTTTCATTTGGTTGTTAAGTCATTCAAATTATTTTGAATGTCTATTATTTGAATCATATTGGAATAATTAAATAATTATTTATATTTCCACAGACTCGCGACACAGACAGAAGACGTCGCCGTTCCCGCTCGTGGGAGAGACGCGCGCGCGCAAGAAGACATGCACGCGATAATGAACACAACAACGATGTCAGAAGGTATGATATTGTTTGGCAAATAAACGTAACTTTCGTTCTTATTGTCTGTAGGGGAACAGTGTGTAACAGGGGACGCGTGATATGATGTGAAATCGCATACTTAGGGGCTTTATTCATGTCGCGATGCGATATCGAATTGCATCGATTGACGATATCGGTCAGATATCACACAAGCGTCCGGCCGAAGAAAATGTATGGACAATCGCTAGTGTTTGCTAATGGAGTCGCACGGGCGAATTATGCGATATCGTCAATACGATATCGCTCACAGATCTCCTCGATATCGAATTGCATGTACGAGCTAGTGACAATGTACATGATTCTGTGTTCAAAATTCGATTACACTTCTACTCGTCACGTGCGACATCTATTGTCTTTGGTTTGCAGCGCCTTTATGTCGTAGTAGTAAGGGTGGGATTTTTGAAGTGCACGGTCGAATTACATCGCATCACTCCATTAGTAAACGACGACGCGACAGTGTTCAATCGGCAATCGACTCGATATCGCATGAATCGCGTCGCGTTGCATCGCGGCATGAGTAAAGTCCCTTATGGCAAACTTATGTAGTGCAAGCGCCAACAGGACGCCATTTGTTAATGGCCGCTTGCAAATGACGTCCTAATGGCGCTTGCGTTACGTTAGTGTTTTCAAAAATAAACCAGCTTTCATACATTTCATACTAATATCACTTGCGTTAGTTAATCTGTTAGTTACATTTTGTTTAAAAAAAATTAAAACTAAGTTAAAAACTAGTTTTTATAATATATATTCTGTTTGAATGAGAGACATAAAATTAAGGCGCGCGGAACACAACGCGCCGTCGACCCTGGCATGGTCCATTGTCGGACAGCGAGTTGTCCTTACAAGGAGGGCTCAGTGAATTTTTGCGAAAGTGATTTAGGCACGCTGAACACTTGCTCAACACATCATCATATTATGCCTAAACCTAGAAATGGAGACTTGGCTGAGAGAAACTGGTTTTGAACGAAGCCAGACGTACTTAAAGATTTATTTGGTCCTAAAAAGTGATTTAGGCATTTCGAAACCTTAAAAGTTATACCTTTAAAATTGAATGTTTAAGAGAGAGAAAATGTAGCTATAAAGAAATCAAATCAAATCGTTTATTATTTTCAACTAGGCCAATTACAGGCACTTATGAATTGTCAAAAGACATAAAATAAAACAAGTACAAAAATAGTTACGGTGCTACAGTCCTAGTCACAAGAAATAAAAACTGTAAGTACCATAGTTGCTCATTCCAAAGCGTAGATCTCTATGGCGAAGAATGAGCAAGAAACTCCATGGACACTCTTTTTCAATCGCCAAAATTATTATTAAACTTTTGTTACATCATTCATCATCAGGTGGTACATTATGTGAGAACGATGTGGCAAGTTAATAGTGTCCAAAAAGAAAATTCAAAATAAAGTTATTAATAATTAAAATTTCTGCTCCTTAGTATAATTTTTATCCCTTTGTTCGACAGACGACCGCTATCTCGCTCGCCCTCGCCTCGCGGTCGCTACAGAAACCGTAGTCCACCGCCACCAACGGTAGAGAGACCGAATAGCAGGTCTAGGTATGCTTTACTTACATATTTCATAACAATATCATCTTAAATGCCTCAGATCAAAGAAGTAGGCAGATAGAGCGCTCAGAACACGCGAGTGTGACCACCAAAGTAAATATAAAATCAAAAGCGAGTACAAACTCGCGACAGTACCAAGCTACGCGTCGTACCAAGCTACGCGTCGTACCAAGCTACGCGTCGCACCAAGCTACGCGTCGTACCAAGCTACGCGTCGTACCAAGCTACGCGTCGTACCAAGCTACGCGTCGTACCAAGCTACACGTCGTATCAAGCTACGCGTCGTTGTTGTTGTTTGCCAAAATACGCCGTCTCGTGTCTTTAAACATTGTAAAAGTTGTTCTCAAAAACAAAGAAAACAATAATTATGGAATGTAATTCGATTTGAATTTTGTATTTGTTTTAGTGGACACTCTCGCGTGTTCTGAGCGTTCTATCTGCCTATTTCTTTGATCTGAGATAAATGCATGTTGGTTGAAAATCTTCATACATCTGCCTGTCTTTTCCCAACTATATTGGGGTCGACTTCCAGTCGAACCAGATGCAGCTGAATATCAGTATTTTACATGGAGCGACTGACTATCGGACCTACACAACCAAGTAACTGACCAATACCATACCACATAGTAAGACTGGTTGTGTCTTTAGAGCTTCTGACTAACAGTAACGACTGTCAAAGATCTACAAATGACAGCCGGGACCAACGGCTTTACGTGCTTTCCGAGGCACGGAGGAAACTCGCTATGACAGATGGTCAACCATCCACAGACCAACCTCGGCAAGCGCGGCTTAAGATCGGCCTGTGCGGCTTTAATTATTTAGCCAAATGTATTTTACTAATTTTTTTTTACAGATCGAGATCTCCGACCATCAGGGATCGTGACCATGAGCGTGAAAGGGAAAGACTGCGAGTACCACGCGAGTTAGAACGAGACAGAATGTCGCGCGACAGAGAACATAGAGAAAGGGTGTCTCGCTCTAGGGATAGAGAACGGTGAGTGTTTGTTTTTATTTGTGTTTTAAGCAGTCGTTTTTTTATTTTTATTAGTCGCAGCTGTCGGTTAAAAACGATTCTCCCTCGGGCTGAAAAGTATAACTTTCAACCCGCTCCTTAAGCTTATGATTATGACCTACTTTCCCAGTGAAAAAGTGTTATAATTACGGTTGGGATGTTCACCTTTTACTTACGGCGCATTACTCTACGTCTTGTAGTCGGTTGTTGAAAAATTAACTAGCCTGTAGTTGGTCTAGTGGTTAGTGACCCTGACTGCTATGCCAGAGGTCGTGGGTTCGATTTCCACCCAAGACAAATGTTTGTGTGATGAGCACGATCATTTGTTCTGTGTCTGGGTGTAATTTATCTATTATGTATGTATTTAGAAATATAAAGTATGTTTATCAGTCGTCTAGTACCCATAACACAAGCTCTGCTTAGCTTGGAACTAGATGGCGTTGTGTGATAGTTAAAAAAAAACATATTTTTTTTGCAATCCTTAGGTCCCGCGAGAGATCCCGGGAACGTTCCCGAGGGTCGACATCCCCACACCCGGACACCAGACTGGAACATAACGACTCGTACAAGAGACGCTGTCGAGACTTCGATGGTGAGTTTATTACCTTATATATATCTTTTTTTAAATATATACAACGTGTAACGTTAAAAGCGTGGGGTAACTCAGCCCATATTACTGAACAATGTTTGTTCCAAAATTTTTGGAACAAAAAAAGATAAATTTTTCATACTGATGGGCTCGATCAATTTCTCATTTTGGATGAAAATCATTTTTTTTAGAACAATCATTGTTCAGTAACATGGGCTGAGTTACCCCACGAGAGGTTTTGCGGTATTAACGTTACACGTTGTATATAACTCTAAGGTGACTGACTGACATAGTGATCTATCAACGCACAGCACAAACCACTGGACGGATCAGGCTGAAATTTGGCATGCAGGTAGATGATATCACGTAGGCATCCGCTAAGAAAGGATTTTTGATCAATTCTACCCCCAAGGGGATAAAATAGGAGATGAAAGTTTGTATGAAACTTTGTCAATGTTATGAACAATAAATTTTTAAGTTCCGACATACACGCGAACGAGGTCGCGGGCACAGCTAGTAGTTTATATTCAGTATATTACTATATTTTGTTGGATAACGATTCGTTTCTCTGAAGGGTTAAGTTTTTTAATGTTTGTTCGCAGAGAAAGGCTACTGCATGCGAGGTGACCTGTGCCAGTGGGACCACGGCAGTGACCCGGTGGTACTGGAGGACGCGTCCGCCGCGCTGTCTTCCGTGCTGGCTCTACCACCCGTGCCCAGTGTACCAGGTCAGGGCTGCGTTTAAATCAATTATCCAGTTTAATATTAAACCGACTAAATGTCAAATACCCCGTTCAAGCTCCCCGAGAGGTGAAAAATGAACTAAAATTTAATCAGCCCCGTTTACGGTCGTCCGCTGAAACGAATATTATTTTTATTTTAGAGGGTGAATATTATTTGTGGATTATGGATTTATATTACACCGGCAAATTGATTATTTGTTCAATGAACTGAGCTCGTCAATTGAATTTGACAGCTAACATTGACAGAAAGTTATGACATATAAAGTTAACTTAGAAAGTTTAAATAAATAAATAAATGACTCCGTTCAGCCAACCCTCGCTAATTTAATTTTTATCCGGCGATATATCGCCGGCTGATTTAATTTTACGGCTGACACACCCCAGTACCTTATTGAAAGAAAGAAAAAAAAAACTTGTGAGTTGTCAAAGGACACCCGGATAGAACGAAGTTATTGTAAACCTACACTCAACAAAAATAATCGTCGCGACACCACACTGTTCAATGCGACATAGAAAGACGAAACGAAAATGTCTGGTATGGTGGCGCCATCTACAATTAGCTTTGACCGGCCTTCCCCATTGGTGTTGTAGTTACGGCTTGCTTTGAAATAATCGGGAGTTGTCTGTATTCAAATTAATAACGTAATTTTGTTTTTTTTTCACAGAGTACAACCCGTTAACGCCGGACATCTGGTGCGGCGGGTTCCCACCCTACCCTCCTCCTCACGCGATGCATCCTCATCCGCCCAGGGAACTTATACCCATACCAAGGTATGATACTAACATTATAACTTAGCTTTTGCCGTGACTTAGCTCAATTTGACGAAAGTTTTATTGTAAATAGTAATACAGGGTGGAATTTTGTAATGCCACCTGGAGGGAAAGTCCAGTGATCGAACCGGCTAAAATCTGAAAAAATTATACGCTGTACTTTTATTGCATCGATCGTTAGGGTCAATTATAAGGATGAAATCTCTCTAACAAACATGATAAATAATATGAAAGGAAAACCAGGAAATCTTAAATTAATTTACCTAATTATTTACAATGAACCCGCGTGGTGGATTATGGCCCACTCCTTCTTACAGTGTGTGCCTGTGTCCCAGTAGTGAGAACATTATAGGCTGATGTCTAAGAAAAGTGGAAGTACCTAATTGAAGGATGCCTTTGTCTCAAAGTTTGACATTGTTCTGGTATGATAATAATAATTATGCTTGTTTCAGAATCCGTCATGAGATGCCAGTTCCTCGCGGCGCTGGTGCCATGGTCCCATCCGGACCTCGCCACCCGCCTCCACACAAGAAAAACTTCGATTATAACCGGTTTGGTGAGTGGCCATTTTATTTTATTCAGCTTTATAGCTTGACATAAAAATGTAGAAAACCGGAAGTCGCCACTGTCTTCGCGCTACCAGCACTTAGGGATGATTTTAATTTTATTTTTTTCACTTATTACGTAAGTTTTATGTCACAATAATAAATCTATCAAACCTGCGGTCTTTGTATACATCAAATATCAAAGATTTTAGAACGCTGTCAGAAATAAAAAAATTAGTTCCGTTTCAATCCGTTCTGGCCAAGCTGTACTTGTACCATTGTTTGTCTTTTTTACGTGGTGCAATCATCAAATGAGTAGTCCCACCCAGGGTAGGACTGAGGCCTTAATCCGAGGTCTTAACGCGATCCTGTTTTGGCTGTGGGAAAGCGACAGAGCTATACAAGTCATCTAGCGGCATCTCTTTCGCACAGTATATACAGGATCGCGTTACGGGGGATGCTTAAACCAGCCCGCGAAATTCAATATTTTTTACGTTTTTTGCAATTTGCAGGCCAGTGACATGTTGTAACTTTATAAAAATATGAGTTGCGGTAATAACAAGTATAATTTTAAATATAAAAAATATCAAAAAATTCGCTCCATCAGCTCTCACATAGAAAAGGTGCATCATGTTAAAATCTCCGAAATCTACGATGCACCTTTTCTATGTGAGAGCTGATGGAGTAGATGTGTAGAATCAATCCCATCCCATACCTTTCCTTAATTTTAATATTCGACGTTTAAAAGTGCCTCACTGATGGCCTATTTAAAATAAATGATTTGACTTTGACTTTAAGAGCTCGTGGCTTCCGGAAGTCGGTGGCAAAAAAAGAGAATGAAATTAATAAAAAAAACGTCACAGACTTCCGAAAGTAAATGAAGGTTATTTTACCCTTTTTTGTGGTTGTTTTTGAAGGCGGTTACATTTTTTTTATTATTTACAGGCCCACCCCGTCCCCCTCTCCCGGCGAACGCAGCAAACTGCTCGTTAGAAGTGAAGAAAGTACCGCGAGGACTGAACGACATCACTCACTTGAACAATCACTTCTGCAAGTTTGGAAAGATTGTTAATATACAGGTAAACTTAATAGCATTGTTACTATCTGGGTATATTATATGAACTAGCTGTGCCCGCGACTTCGTTCGCCTATATGTAACCTATATGAACTTAACAATGTATTTTTTAGAAAATTTAAAAAGTTTCATACAAACTTTCACCCCCTATTTTATTTTCTTGGGGGTAGAATTGATCAAAATCCTTTCTTAGCGGATGCCTACGTCATAACATCTACCTGCATGCCAAATTTCAGCCTGATCCGTCCAGTGGTTTCGGCTGTGCGTTGATAGATCACTATATCAGTCAGTCACCTTAGAGTTATATATATTTAGAACTAGCTGTTGCCACCGTCTCTGCCCACTACAAATCGTAAATGCTAGCAGAGATAGTAAATTTAACTTGTTCTGATTCCCATCTTCTTTCTCCCCTAGGTATGTTACGACGGTGACCCGGAAGCAGCCCTCATCACGTTCAGCAACCCCACTGAAGCGAACGTGGCTTACAAGAGCACGGAAGCCGTGCTCAACAACAGATTTATCAAGGTGTTCTGGCATAACCCTGAGGTGAGCTATTTAACTAGGAGACGTACGGCCATACGACGATGGTACACGGTTGGGTACGCCACAATCGCGGCGGTAAGACCCCTCTTTGAGGAGTGGCGCATGACGCAGGTCCTCAAAGTCAAATCATTTATTTCAAATAGGCCACCAAAGAGGCACTTTTAAACGTCGAGAAAGCTATTGTAGTAAAATAAAAAAAAATAGTTTAAAAGATTTATTTGGAAATATGTTAACTAAAAGGACACATCATTTTTTTATGAATAACAGCTTGGCAAATTAGAGTAGAAAACCGGAAGTCACCACTCTGGTCTCGCTACCAGCACTTTGAATGTTTTTTTTTTATCACTTATTACGTTAGTTTTATGTCACAATAATAAATCTAACAAACCTACGTTCTTTGTTTACATCAAATATCAAAGATTTTAAAACGTTGTCTGCAAACAAAAAGATTAGTTCCGTTTCAAGACGTTCTGGCCAAGCTGGATGCTGGATTGAATATCAATTTGTGACAAAAAAAACAAAACATGAAAAAATAGCAACGGGTGTCGCGGAATATTTCTTCATGCTAAGGGGGCCGTGCCATGAAAAAGGTTGAAAAATACTGATGTAATTTTTTTTTCCCTTGTCACCAACAGAATAAGCAAGAGAACATGGCGCCGGGCGGTCAGCTCGCGAACAAGCAGACGGACAGACAGAACTCACAGCATCCCATGTCACACAACAAGGTGCTCATCAATAGAGATAACATCAAAGCGACCGCCGACAACAACGCCAAACAACTACAGGAAAAGGTAACGAAACGCATAATAACTAAAGGTGTGCGTCCACAGGTCCGCATCCCACGTATCGGACGTATCGTACGTAACGGATTTTAGTTTGCCTTGTATTAAAACTCATACAACTGCGTCCACTGATCCGCATCGTACAGACGGCTCATCAGCAATGCCTACATGCGATGTGTACCGATGACGTCATACATGCCGATCAGTGGACGCGATGAAGGTGGCATTAGTTAGAGAAACCAAACAGATTTTGCTGCTACAATGTGTTACTGAAAACATGTTGCTTAAACCCAAAAACATTTTTTAAAATCAGTACCTTTAATTGTGTAAACAAGATGTTTTTTAAAACACTGAAAAATATTTCTGAAACATATTTCTAAAAAATGTTGTACAAACATGTTGTAACTTTAAAACGTGTTATTGAAACACAACAACGTCAAACAACTGCAGAAGAAGGTAAGGGACACGTATGGTAATTTAGAAAAAAAGGGAGATTTTGTTGCTACAATGTTTTATTGGAACATGTTGTTAAACACTGAAACATGTTACTGAAACATACAGACTGGTCGCGGGACTAACGAATAACTGTGACCCCTGAATGTAAAGGGCTATTGAAGGACACCGTGGATTTTAGTCAGTACATGTCTGATAGTCACTCTGCCCTGAACCGGGTGGAGTTATTAGGTACCTACTAGTGAAAGGCTTATTTGATGACTTCACTATGTTTAAAAAAAACACTGATTTGAAAACATGTTTTAAAACCCTGATGACAAGATGTTTTAATACACTGATTTTTTTTTAAACATATTAAACAATCATGTTGCAAAACCGCTAGAGCATGTTATCAAACACTGAAACACGTTATAAAACTTTACAGAAACATGTTTTCAACATCCTGAAACTAATTTAAAAATCACAAATCTTTCCCATCTTTTACAGCAAGAGAAAGAGAAGGAGCTAGCGAACGGACAAGAGCCGAAGAAGGAGATAGTGAAACAGTCGATCACAAAGAGCAAACAAGTGATGGAGATGCACAAGAGAGCGCAGGCGTTGTTGGAGACGCAGCTGCAACAACAGATGTTGTTGATACAGCGGCTTGAGTCCGGTAAGTCTTACTTTACAAAAGATTAAATAATTTAAAGCCGATTGACTTTCACGGCGGCGATAGGCGGAGACCTCTCGCGCCCGGCGTTGGTCGAGGCCATGCTGCGGGGCGAGACGGAGTGGGAAGCGGTCGCCTCCTTCTGCGAAGCAGTCATGTGAGCGAAGGAGGAGGCGGGCCGCGAGAGAGAGGACAGCGTCTTCCCTCCGCCCCAACCGCAGTGGTAGGCGCCCGCGGCGTCGGACGTCGGCAGACGATCTCCGGTAGGCGCGGGCATGCGGGCAGAGAGTAAAGAGCAACTCGCTGCCCGACCATGGACCATGCCCGGGTCGACGGCGCGTTATGTTCCACGCGCGCCTCAAAGAGTGACAGCATACTGACGTATAGGGCCAAAGCCTGCCGGGGTCGCGGGACTTACGTCATTACCGTGACCCCGGAACATAAAGGGCTATTGAAGGACACGGTGGATTTTAGTAAGTACAAGTCTAACAGTCCCTCCCGCCCCATTTGGTGATCCATCCATCTTTTCTTTGGCCTTCCTCTTCCTCTCCATCCATCAACATTCATACTCATCACTCTCTTAGTCACATGACTGTCATCCCTCCTCATCACATGTCCATACTAAGATAGACGATTCCCTTTCATTTTTTCTGTGACAGGCGCCACTTTCAGACTTCCTCATAAAAAAAGAAGTCAGTATAATAAAGTTATTATTATTTTTTGGTCTACAGGTAATGTTACCGGTCCTCAACGCGCAGCATTGTTGGAAGCAATCAACTCGGCTCAGGAGGGGATTGAGAAATTGCGGAAAGAGCTTGTAGCGTACAACGGAACGCTAAAACAGATGCAGGTATGTTTGATTTTCAGTATTTTATATGTTGCATGTTATTGGAATAAGAAAATGTATTAATTATTAAGAAAGTAATTCAGAAATTAAAGTACCTTTAATAGTCTAAAGTTTGAGTGTACTATGGTAGTTCGAAAAACGGTTAAGCGATGAATGGTAGTGCGACTCACTATAATTCAAATGAACGGTTGTGCGACACGCTGAGGTTCGACATTACTCTAGTGCTGCATGAAGCGGGCATGCGGGCAGCGAGTAAAGGGCAACTCGCTGCCCGACCATGGACCATGCCCGGGTCGACGGCGCGTTGTGTCCCACGCGCACCTCAAATAGCGTCAGAAAATGACGGGTCCCCTCTCAGAGGGCTAAAGCCTGCCGGGGTTGCGGGACTTTTTTCCTTACCGTGACCCCGGAACATAAAGGGCTGATGAAGGACACCGTGGATTTTAGTCAGTCAGTACAAGTCTGACAGTCCATCCCGCCCTGCCCGGGGTGGGAGAACTCATTTGCTGACTAAAATATTAGTAAAATTATGTCAAACTAGCTAATTCGACGGAGCCCCGCTTGGCGGGGTTCCTATTACTGGGCGTCACAGTACAGTTTTGTCGCGCAAGCAAGCATAATATGAATCGCACATCAGTTTTTCCAACTACCGTATTATATCCGAAAAAATTGGCGAAAAGGAAAAGGGAAAATTAATCTCATTCATTTTTTTAAACGTAATTTTCGTCAAATATACTGAAAACATTCTCAATTTAGTCCAATATTTTTGTCAAATACGTCGATGAAATTGTCAAATATGTCAGTAAAATGATTGTCAAACGGCAGGACGAGTCGGTTGCGAGAAATATGTCCCGTCTGCAGCTTCAGGTACAAAACAGTTGCGTTTCGCATGACGTGCACTAAATCACTCTAATAAATATTACGCGTTTATTTGTGATATTCAGCTAAAAATATTTAGAAATTGGTGAGTGACTGACTGACAAAAACAAAAGAATATCGGAATAATTAGGAGAGTAAAGGGCCATTTAGACGGGGAGAGTTTCACGACTCGAACATACGATAATCGAAGGAATATTAAATATTGTCTTCGTCTAAACATCGCCCGTTGACTTGGGCGATAATCGCCTCGAATAGGAAGATTTCTCGTGTCCATCTAAACAGAACGTCAAAGCAATAATCGCATTTCGAGTTTTTATGACAGACTGTCACTCATGTCACTCATGTTAGCAACTGTCATTGACAGTTGCTAACATGAGTGACATAACAAAACAAAACGGTTCAAACTGATTTGTACGATAATCGTATGAACGAGAAGAAATGTCATACGAGAATGTGAGAAAAATGTTGAGAAGAGAGTTGAGAATGTTCGAGAAACTCTCCCCATCTAAATGGCGCTTTAAGCGCCATTTAGACGGGAAGAGTTTCTCGAACGTTTCCGTTCGATAATGTCTAAGCAATTATCGCAAGCAATAATCGCCATAACATAATCGTGTCAAACTGTTTACACACAGGCAAGAACTAAAATCTCGTATACGATTATATCATACGAGATTCGCATATGACATTATCGTAGGCGATAATGTCTTTGTTTGTTTACACGGCGATATTATTGTAAGAAGATTATCGCATACGAGAAACTCGACTTGTCTAAACACGATCTCGTATGACATTTTTTCTCGTTCATACGAGTATCGTACAAATCAGTTTGAACCGTTTTGTTTTGTTATGTCACTCATGTTAGCAACTGTCAATGACAGTTGCTAGCATGAGTGACAGTCTGTCATAAAAACTCGAAATGCGATTATTGCTTTGACGTTCTGTTTAGATGGACACGAGAAATCTTCCTATTCGAGGCGATTATCGCCCAAGTCAACGGGCGATGTTTAGACGAAGACAATATTTAATATTCCTTCGATTATCGTATGTTCGAGTCGCGAAACTCTCCCCGTCTAAATGGCCCTTAATGGTAAGCATCCACAGGTCCGCATCGCATCGGACGTATCGTACGTAGCGGATTTTAGTTTTCCTTGTATGAAAACTCATACAACTGCGTCCACTGATCGGCATCGTACGGACGGCTCATCGGTAATACCTACATGCGATGTGTACCGATGACGTCATACGGAATGCCGATCAGTGGACGCGATGAAGGTGGCATCGGTAATCCGATTGCTGATACTCGCGTCGGCAATCCGATCGCTACCGACGCAGAAATCCGTTTGATGCGATGCGAGCGATACTTACGATGCGGATCTGTAGACGCTTGCCATAAATTATGTTAAAAAGACTTGAAAATAGTGTCAAATACCAAAAATTTTGACAGAGTTTTTTTTTTTACTTGGTGAAGTTTTCAAATGAGTCCTCCCGCCAGACAGACAGAGCTGAATTTTTCCCGAAGTTATAATAATAATAATATAATATAATTTGTAATGGCAATTTTCTCAATGACTACCAAATAGTAACTTTTTCAGAAAAAAAAAAAGGACAAAGTTAGCTAAAGTTGAGTACAAGGGGCCTTAGGACTCATATAACAAACAATTTTTATTATGGGAGCAAAGCTGAAATCGTGAAAAAAATATCAGCTGTTCAGTACATTAAGCTAACATAAATGTAAACAGCTGATTTTTTTTCCCGTTTTCGGATCTGTTCCCATAGTAAAAGTTGTTGGCTATCATGAGCAAAATCACGTATTTAAGTATCGTACACTAATTGCCAGTCACCCTATATTTTAACTGCCTAGGCAAGATTTTAGCTGAAATATTCAAAAGAGCCATCGCACTTTGAAGATATTTTATCGATGAATCAATCGATGAAAAATCTGCAATGTAAAATGGCTCTTATATTAAACGCGTCAAACATTATTATGGCAAAACACTCCGCATTTGTGTATGGGTTGCATCTTGACTATCATTTCTTCATTATTTTCATGAAGATGGTTTGTCTTCGTTTGTTTACTCTTGTTTCTTCCATTTGTCTCTGCAAGTTATCTATATCATAGCAGCACTTAGTTTTAAAACTAGAATCAGGCCCTACAGCGAATTAACCCGCGATAAATGTAAACGCGAGCACGGACTGGAAGACACAGCGTAGGCCTGTCACTAAGTGGACCACACACAGAGAGAGGGTCGCGGGCAGCCGATGGATGCAAGTGGCGAATTGTCGTTCGGCGTGGCGGTCTAAAGTTGTGCGTCCACAGGTCGGCATTGCACGTATCGGACGTATCGTACGTAACGGATTTTAGTTTGTCTTGTATGAAGACTCATACAACTGTGTCCACTGATCCGACGGACGGCTCATCGGCAATGCCTTAATGCGATGCGTACCGATGACGTCATACAGAATGCCGATCCGAGGCCTATGTTCAGCAGTGGACGTTTTCCGGCTGATGATGATGATATGGCAACAATATTAAACCTAATTCGCGAGCAATTTTCTACCACCAGATTAATTATTCTTACGACATTTATAGAAGCACACTTTTATAGCGGAATGTTCCTATGTTAGTTTAATATATGCATGTAAATTTTTTGTTTGCATTAATTGTGTCACATATTTCTTTTTTCCCCACGTTTTTAAAACTTACTTTTCTTTATATGGTGACTGGTTATTAGTGTACGATACTTAAACACGTGATTGTGCTCATGATAACATTTTTTTTTTATTATGGGAGCAAAGTCGAAATCCTGAAAAAAATATCAGCTGTTCAGTACATAGCAAACATAAATGTATTGAACAGCTGTTTTTTTTTTCGAGTTTTCAGGTTTGTTCCCATAGTAAAAGTTGTTGGTTATCATGAGCACAACACACTAATTACCAGTCACCCTATATTAAAAAAAAAGTTTTAGTATTTCGTAGTGGCGATCGTGTTTTGTTTTACATTTACCCGTAGAAAACAACGTTTTTTAAGTCATATGTCGTAGTTAGGTTGATTTTCATTTGTAGTTGGAATTCGTCCGAATCGCGTCGCATCGCGCCATGACTAAAATCCTTTAGACTATGCAATTTGATAGAATTGACGTCGTCTAGGCGATCGTGTTTTGTTTTTCATTTACCCCTTGTTTTATGTCATTATGTCGTAGTTGTAAGGTTGATTATCACTTGTAGTTGAAATCGGTGGAATTGTAATCGCGTCGCGCCATGTGTAAAGTCCCTTAAGGCGGCGCTAGTCGCGAGCTCGAACTCACTGGCAGGCATGGTCAAAAACCATGATATTTCACCGGAAATCGAGCCACATTGTTCACGTGTGCGCGAGCGTCATCCCCCCGTGGAGAAAACAGGGGAAAACATTATTCAGTGAGATGCACAAAAAAATACGAAAAAGCTTTTGGAAGAAGGGGTTTTATGAAAAAACCACTGCACCAATTAATTTCAAATAAAATTTATTAAATTCTTCGATAAATTTGCTGTGTCGGTACGAACTTCGTTTTGAAAATTTGATGCTTCTTTAGCGTCTTATTTACACGCAAAGTTGTGTTAAAATAAGCAAAAAGGAACGAATCTTTAGAAGCTCGTAACTTTTTAATGGCTTCATATTTTACAATTCTGCTTCCGTACAGACAAAATTAATAATGAGACAAAACGATACCATGTTTAACTTTGGATGTACAGTCGACAAAGTGGAATCATGACCCATTTTGACAATAAATCGTTTGAATCCGTCAAATTGACAAAGATCAAAGTCGTTGCCATGGATATGTATGTTTACGCGAATGTGGACCTAATTATATTTTAATGTCATTAGGAAAATAAGCTTATGGTGGGTCATGATTCCACTTTCTCGATTGTACCTTGTCAAATAGTGGAGTAAAACCCCAACGAAGTTTCTATGGAAAAAATCTTGAGTTGTTTCACCTTAAGTAAAAAGTAGTATCACGCATGCGTACCGCAACTCGTTCTTTCTTTTCTCATTCACAAAGTACTGTACAGAATTGTTTATCACATTGCTCATTGTATATGTATGACATGATATACATTATTATGTATCTTGGTGAGCCATTACTAATTGTATGTTAACGCTAGTGTTGTATAATGCCATTATATCATATAGTTTTGTGTAAATAATATTAAAAAGTGTGGATATGGATTGATTGCAGTCTACTGGCTAACTTTATCTACTATATAAAAATAAGTCGGGTTTTCCTTCCTGACGCTATAACTCCAGAACGCACGAACCGTTTTCCACGGTTTTGCATTCGTTGGAAAGATCTCGGGCTCCGTGAGGTTTATAGCAAGTTAAAATATTTACTGCCCAACGAAGTGGTTTTCTCATAAGAATTATCCGCTCTGCGTGGTCACTAAGCTAAACGTTAATAATACTACTTGCCGGCGCGTGAAACGGATAGAGCGCTTTATTTTAACATGTCTTGGAAAAAGGGGTACAAATATTCGTCATATTAAGCCAAAAAAGATTTATTCAGAAATTGGGTTTTAGAAGTCTGTCAAACCGTTGCCGTTGCTCAAAAAGCGTCAACAGGCCTTATTTTTCTTAAATATTACAATCTGTCCGTATTCACACTTAAAATGGTTGTGTCCGTTTGTGTAAATGGTAATTAAAACGTTGTGTAAATTTAGTGTAGGTTATATCTAATATTAGTTTTAATAGTGTGTATTTTTGTGACGACTAATCATTGCTTTGTTATAAGTATTTAGCTTTGTATCTTAGCAATTAGTTATTAATGATATTAGACTCACTTAAAAAATATCTGGCAAAACATAAACCGCCTACAGATACCCATTGAACGCTTGTCTAAAAAAAGTGTAACTGCATAACGACCCTTATATCAACGAGAAATATCATTTTGACGTTGTAAATTAGTTTGTTAGTGTATTTTAAGTACAACTTTGCCCAACCCTTCAGGGATTACTGTCGTGATGTTATGATAAAGACCTATTTATATGAGCTTAATGAATCATTAAAACTTCGTCTTTTGCGAATTTATTTAAAGCCTAAAACAAAAAAAGAAAATAGGTGTACAATCTATACTATAATAATATAAACAGGTAAAACTGGTTTGATTGTATGTAGGGGGAAATCTCCGGAAGTAATGAACCGATCTTAAATATTGTTTTACTGGTCGAAAGCTACATTATTCGTGAGTGCTATAGGTTATAAATTATAAAGATATCATGTATATTTTACCGCCGAACGAAGTGGGCACGGGTCAACTATTAAAGTATAATTTACTTCATATAAAACTCAAAATTACAAAATTTTCTCGTTTGGTTGAATATTAGAATCGAGATCAATAATTCAATCGTAAATTCGTTGGCCCCTAGCCCACACTGCTCTCAAGTTTTTTCTAGAGCAAAATAACTTATTCAGTAATGGTAAATAACTGATTCAGTAATGTTATTTTTTTGTTAAGATGTTATTAACATGTTAGGCGGAATTAGTTTCAATAAGGTGTTGTTCTTGTTCCGCAGCCATCTTGAAAAAAAGGGGGCATAGATGATATCAGCTAAAACGTAAGGTCGTAAAGAAAAAAATAAACATTTTTTTTTTTTTAATAGTTTGGGTTTTTCCAGTCAATCAATTGACACAGAGTAATTGCAGTTTCTTTGATAGTATTATTGAATATTTTCTTAATGATACATTTAATTCTTCTAAACATTTCATTGTCCATTTACTTTCATGTAGGATTCTGGGTCCATTTTGTGTGAACGTCCTATCTCATGCATTATTAACTCATTTGGATTGGTTGTAAATTATTAGCGTCTAGTCCACTTAAACAAAATTAAACTTCAATAATTTTCAAAACATATTAAAAATATTTAAAATGTTTTTGAATTTTGCTTTTTATTACCAGCGACATTAAATACAAAATTGGACGGACACATTCAAATGCTTCCTTTTACGTGAACACGCTGTTTTCTAGATTGCATTTTGAGGCACTGAAAGTAAACTTTTGTATTAAATGTGCTATGGAACCTACAAAATTTATTAAAGCTCAATTTAGTTAAGTTTCATAAGAAAAATAAACTTTAAACCTATTAAAATACAGTTCTAATTCCTATGAAAGACTGTAATACAACTTTTCAAACTAAAATAAACTCCTTTTCTATATAATGTATAGGGTGCCTGGTAATTAGTGTACGATACTTAAACACGTGATTGTGCTCATGATAACCAACAACTTTTACTATGACAACAAACCTGAAAACGCGAAAAAAAAAACAGCCGTTCAGTACATTTATGTTTGCTTAATGTACTGAACAGCGAATATTTTTTTTGCTTCGCTCCCTTGATAAAAATTGTTTGTTATCATGAGCACAATCACGTGTTTAAGTATCGTACACTAATTGCCATTCACCCTATATATGTAAACGAGCTTCATATATAGAATAAATTACGACTTATTTTTGTATAACCATCATGGACAAGACGCAACACCATGATATATGTTTCATTTATACAACATGTAACATAATTAACGCACATCCTGAAATTAGTTTGTTCAGAATCGTTTACTGAATCGATTTCTATCATTTTTAATATGGGTAATTTTTTTTTTCAAAAATAATTAAAACTACGGAAATTCCCCCTAGACCTCTGTACAGTCAAAACAAACTAAGATAGACCGTAAATCAAGGCAACAAGACTTAAAAGTGCAATTTTATTTGTTTTAGTAGAAATTCCGTCATTCAATACAAAAAAAAAGAAAAATAAACCTTACTGCAAAATAACTAATTTAGTTAAATAACAATGCATTTACATGTTAAATTAAAAATTCAATATATGTATTGTGATTATAACATAATATTCTAATTGGGGTGTCTGAGGGTGTGCGTTAATTATGTTACATGTTGTATACTTTTTAAGCCTTGTACATAGCTTTAACTGGGCTTTAACTCTGTTTTGTTAGCAGGCCAAGAAACCGAAGACCAAAGAGGAGGCGCAGAAAGAGATCCTAGATGCTGAACTGGATCTGTTCAATAAGCAGCAGGTATGTGGCATAGCGTCGTGACGGAATAGTGTTCCGTGAATCCGAGAGGTAAAAGTTACTTATTTCAGGCCCGAGCCGGGGTTTTTCCGCCCGTAACGTATAATAGTTCGAAGGACTAAATAAGAAATTTACTCGAGGTAAACACTGTGCTTTTCATTACGAATATGAGGAAAGTAAAAATAAAAACACAAATGTTGCCTCATGAAAAAATGAGTGTTGATCGGATTGTTGCCACCCTCCGCTAATTTTGTTTTTTTGTGGTCGTCCAGCTATACATCCAGTATTTTTCGTGTTTGTCATTATAAATGGCAAAGATGTTTCCGAAAGCTATGTTATTTAGAGAAATATTTGAAAGTAAATTATATTGAAGTTGTAATATTACATTTAGTGGCTGTAGTTCAGAGCAGTGGTGGCCCAGTGGTATCGGTCCCGACTTACGGATCAGTGGTGGCCCAGTGGTATCGGCCTCGACTTACAAGTTGTAGGTCGTGGGTTCGAACCCAGCCAGACGCATTACTTTGTGTAATTTATTTCATCACCACTGCTCTCAAAACGGTGAAGGAAAACATCGTGAGGGAACCGGCATGTCCTAGAACCAAAAACTCGAAGACATGTGACATTCACCAATCCGCACTGGGCCGGCGTGGTGGATTATGGCCCACTCCCTCTCACAGAGAGGAGGCCTGTGTCCCAACAGTGGGAACATTAATAGGATGATGACGATGTGGTACAGCAGCAGAGTCTAGAAGTCAATTTACCCCGAGAGACGACGCTGAGCTCATATTTCGATAGAGCGACTCAAAATGTAACTTTGGGGAATGGTCCATTTCACCCAACGACGATATAATACTAGACTCCGCATGCACGATCTAAGGAACAAAAATTATTTTGCTAACTCGCTGAGGTACTACGTAAGCGAGGGGGACGGGGTACTGCGTTGTGATTGGCTAACTCAAGGTCTGTTCTGTCTCAACGTATGTTTACGGCTCACATGATTGGTCGAAATGAGACGAATATAAGACTTTTTTGCCTAATGTGTTGGCAGACATCGGTCGCCTGTTATTAGGAGTCTAGTATTATATCGTCGTTGATTTCACCATTCCCCGTACAAAACTGTCAAAATTAATTTACAAAAACGTGCCAATACAGAAAGAGAGGCTAAACATATCAATTGGTCCCCAACAGGAAGGTCAAGACGTGACGGAGCTGACGAAGAAGATCGCCGAGCTTAGAAGACAGATGTCGATACAGTTCCCCTCGCACAGCATGATGAGGAGACCACATACGAGGTAAATTTACAGTTTATTGTAAACTCACTAGCTGACCCCGCGAACTTTGTAGCGCCACAGAATTAATACTGCTACACTAAGAATACCTCGCCCACAGTTTTTATTACATCAAATAAATAAAATCAACATCTACCTGTTCTTATTGGAAACTATACATATAGTCCGGTCAATATAGACATTCAAAATAACAAAAATTCCCGGAAAGTGGTAACAGTGATAATTATCAAGTCTCAAATTCTAATATAAACCGTTACTAGTACCAAGTACCTAGCCGTTTTATTCCAACCATCACCAAAAGTTTTATAAGTCCCCATCGATCCTATTTAATTTTGTGCTTCAAAAGTTATTCGAAAACGGTAAGTTTTATCAAAAATATAATTCACACCAAAGTTGTGGATCCTCATATTCTCTAATGGTCCTAGCTTTCCACCAATGGGCATGCGGGCGGCGTGTAAAGGGCAACTCGCTATCCGACCATGGACCACGCCTGGGTCGACGGCGCGTTTTGTTCCACGCGCGCCTCAAAGAGCGTCAGCAAAATGACGGGGCCCCCTCTCAGGGGGCCAAAGCCTGCCGGGGTCGCGGGATTTATAACCGTGACCCCGGAACATAAAGGGCCATTAAAGGACACCATGGATTTTAGTTAGTACAAGTCTGGTCAGACTGTCCACGGTGGGAGGGCCACCCCGGGCAGGGCGGGAGGGACTGTCAGACTTGTACTGACTAAAATCCACGGTGTCCTTCAATAGCCCTTTATGTTCCGGGGTCACGGTAATGAGATAAGTCCCGCGACTATCTACCCGTGCTTATTGGAAACTCTGTATATTTAGAAATATCGTAATGTTTGTACCGACAAATTGATTGGATAGAACAATTTGAGCTCTTTATACCAAATAGAAAATTTTATTTTGCTCAACAACTTTATTTTAGACATAAAAACTGGCAGTTTTACTACAACAACTTAAACATCTGTTGAACACTTGTCTAAAAAAAGTGTGACTGCAAAACGGACCTTATTTAAACGTCATAATCTGACATTTTTTAGACAAGACAGTGTTTAACAGACGTTTAAAAGTTTTTGTGGTACCACGGTGGTTGTTTGAACTAATTGTTAATAAAATATTGTTAACTTTTCAAGCTATCGTATTGTGAAGAGGAAAATTAGGTGAGATGATAGATATTTATTCAATATTTGAACTGTGTAATATTAATTTATGTTTTTATGTTAATAGAACTATGGGATAGATTAGGAAGTGTTTGTCGGGAGATTTAAACATTCCACTTTAGCAATGTTTCTAATAGAATTGCGATAAGATTATTCTTTACCGATCATCTACTCCATTGCTTGAGCAATAGACTAGAATATTCCATTTGATGATTCTTTATCGCAATTTTTTTAGACTCAAGCAACACCATACCGATACTGTGCTCTTTTAAAAAAGGTTAGTGGTACACACGGCTACATCAAGCTATACAAAACCAGTTTATTGTGGTCTCAATTTGTATGATATTTCCGCATATTCAAGGGTCAGCTTATATTGGTTTTGCATACCTTGATGGGTAGCTGTGTGCACAGTAGCACAGTAGCGGAAAAATAAATTAAACTGCCTTCTGTAGGTTTCAGCATGATTTAAAAGTTTATGCAAATACGTAAACACTTTTTTTATCACATTGCTAAGGTTTTTCTTGTGTTGAAAATATTTAAAAAAAAAAGTTGAAATAAATAACGCATTAAATGACAAAGTTAATTGCTATGTCGATTTTTCGGCCGATTTGCCTGATGACTACCCGTGTGGTTATTATAGCCAAAAGTCGCGTCATTTGCCAAAAATAATAGAAAAAAATTCGTCAACTGTCATTTAGACAGTTGAATTTCGCCACAGAGCAAGCCACGCGTCTAGAAATCAACCACAACTACTAATTTAAACCAATACCGCCTTACCACAAAAAGATAAAGATCGGTTGAACGCTTGTCTAAAAAAAGTGTAACTGCAAAACGAACCTTATATCAACGAGAAATGTTTTTTAGAAAACTGTTCAACAGGGCCTCAATTCTGCTAATTTTATTTAACTCATATGCTATTGATATTCAATTGAGACTCAATCACGACTCCATTACGATTAAAATATTTGGTATTCTGCAAAAACTTGCATGTAAGCAGAACATTTGGTATTCTGCAAAAACTTCTATGTAAGCTCAATATAGGTAGTCGTACATGAGTGCCCATTGACATAAATAAATGTCAAACAAACGTCAAATAAGAGTGGAATACCGATAGAGTCCACAATCGATTAACAATATTGTAACATGATTAAAGAGCAGACTAGCAAATATTCTGATAGCAGTTCAATGGAATGTCACTGGAAATAAAAAACCGTTGGTCTTTAATTAGTAGCAGAATACCAAATGTAGTTAAAACTGCTACTGAGATCCAATTGATATTCAATTGAGCCATTCTTAAATAAGAAAACTTGGGGCCCAGATTTTTATCTTTTTTGAGGAAAAACGGACTGATTTTATAAACCCAATATACTATTGTCTTCCTCAAAGTTTTTGGCCAACCACAGCTCTTTTTACCAGCGTCGAGCACCAGCTGCTCGACATTATGCTGAACTGGGGCCTATTTGGCGCAGCCATGAGACACACATCAAGTATTTGTTTTTCCCTTTTTTGTCCTTAAGTTTCAATTTTTCTGTTTATTTTGTTGTGTGTTTGTCGTGGTTTTTGTGCCAAATAAACGTTTTTTCTTTCTTTCTTCTTTCTTTTACCATAATTTTTCCCCACCCACAGAGGAGGCAGATTCAACACAGCGACCCGCTTCACCCGTGGCGGTATCGCCCACAAGACGTTCAGCGTCAACCAGTCGGTGGATCACCGGCCGCGCGCGCTGCTCATCTCGGGCTTTGAGGCTGACGAACTTGACGCTCTCGTCGCGCATTTCTCGGTAAGACATATTAAACTACCCAAGTAACAAAAATTGGTTCTATAACAGCCCTTTCACACGGCTGTCCAGTTTTTTGCAGGATCCCGTTTGATCGCACAAGAGATTATATGCTAGTGTTCACACAAGCAAACTGCATGCAGGATCCTGCATGCGGATGCGATCAAACGGGATCCTGCAGAAAACGGGATCCTACAAAAAACTGGACAGCCGTGTGAAAGGGCTGTAAAAGACCTGAGAACGTTTTGGAGCGTGAAAAAGAGCTCCACAATTAGTACTATAATGGTGTTGTAAACGTTTACAACACTGCAAATAGGCCCTAGTTTTATCACTAATTTATTCTATAAACATTACATAAAGGCTCTCACGGTGATAAATCAGCTCGATAGTTGAGAGGTAAAACTGTATTGAAATGCTTTTTAGTACTAAAATAGTGCTACAAGTGCAATAATGTCACGAATTTGCACTATAAAAGTAACCAAAACATGTTTAAAGTGCTATTTTTCACTGTAAACGATTTCAGAGATCTTTCCTGACACTTATAGCTACCATATATGCTTCCTTCATCATCCTATAATGTTCCCACTGCTGGGACACAGGCCTCTTTGTGAGATGAAGTGGTCATAATCCACCACGCGGGCCCAGTGCGGGTTGGTAGATGTCACATGTCTTCGAATTTTTGGCTCATGGACATGCCGGTTTCCTCACGATGTTTTCCTTCACTGTTTTGAGAGCAGTGGTGATGAAATTAATTGTAGAAAAAATGCGCCTGGCGGGGTTCGAACCCACGACCTACAACACGGGGTTTACACACAATTTTTGGTTCTAGGACATGCCAACTTTTTGCCGTCGCTACTTTGATTTTCCAAGAAATTTCAAGCATTTTAAGTACCATTTTTTGTTCCAGCAATATGGTGAGGTGATAAGCAAGGAAGTGGAGTTGTCAGTACCTCAATTAGTGCTACAGTACAAGTCCAGACTGCACGCCGAACACGCGGCCGCGAACGGGAAGCACTACAATGATAGGACGCTATCAGTGAGTTATATTTCTATATTAGACTAGCGCGGGCATGCGGGCACCGAGTAAAAGCCAACTCGCTGCCCGACCATGGACGCAGCCCGGGTCGACGGCGCGTTGTGTCCCCCTCTCAGAGGGCCAAAGCCTGCTGCGGGATTATTTCTTTACCGTGACCCCGGAGCATAAAGGGCTATTGAAGGACACCGTGGATTTTAGTCAGTAGAAGTCTGACAGTCCCTCCCGCCCTGCCTGGGGTGGGAGGACTCATTTGATGATTTTACCACGCTAAAACAAAAAAGGCCCGTCCCGGCTTCGCACGGGTGGACATGATGATTTTCGTCCTCTATAACTTGGTCCTGATGGTTACAAACACAACAAAAAAAGAATTATCCGAATCGGTCCAGCCGTTTGCGATCTATTTGTATATTATTTTTTTGGTGTGATCGTACCATAACGCATGGCATAATAGGGTAGTTTCCAGGGTCAAATAATTACATTCTATTTAGTCCGTATTTTAGATTATAAAAAAATGTTTGGACACGTATTTTTTCTTTTTTCGATTAAATAAAAAAGAACAAAGATAACTATTTAAGTTACCTGTGACGTCACTCTGCGCGAAGAATGCCACGCATCGTGACGTCACACGTTACTTTAATAGGCTATATCTTTGTCATTTTTGGTCTAATTTACAAATAAAAAAATACGTGTCTCTTATTTTTGAATAATCTAAAAGACGGACTAATTAATTTTTTTAGGAAACTAGCCTATTGTAAATTTTATGTTTAACTAGCGGCCTGGTACGTGCTTCGCTACTTTGACAGCAAAATCCCCGTTAACAAAATGATCCGCCATTTATAGAATTCATTTGTTACAATAAATGTGATATATAAAGAACCGCTCGACCGATTTTGTGCAAAATTCACATAAACCATCTATTAAATAGTCCGAATAAAGCCCGTACAAAGAAATGTGGCATAGATTTTTATAGATGTAATATGGCTATACCTTTTCTAAATAAATTGCATGTGAAGAGTTTCTTAGTAGAAAAACCATACAAATAAACACTTAAAACTTGTCCAACAGATAACATGGACGGCGAATACCAACGCGAGTACTAACAGTACGCCGCGAGCAGCGCCCGAAGCACGCCCCGCACGGAATGGAGACTCGCGAGATGATAAGGATGAGGTGAGGATTTCAGCGTACCGAAAATAATATTCCTTTTAGGACTGATTTTTCAATAGCCAGGTGACCTCTAACTGAGGAATTAAAATAACGGTTTGACATTTATTTTCTATAGATAAGCTGTCAAACCGCCATTTTTATTCCTCAGTTAGAGGTTAACTGGCTATTGAAAAATCAGCCCTTAACCGACTTAAAAAAAAACTAGGCTCTCAGTTCGACCTGTATGTTTGTATGTATGTTTGTCCGCGATTATTGAACGGATTTTGATGCGGTTGTCAGGAAAGTGTTCATTACATTTTGGAGAATGTTTTAGTATATAACACTAAAAGATATGCCATGACGTTGCCCGCGTGGATCCGTTTTTGCTTACTTGGATTGTAGATTTTCAAAGACGCCGATATATTATGAAGATTTTTTTGAATATCTAAACTAAATAGGGAAAACAAAAAAAAAAATTAAAAAAAACCGACTTCAAAACCAAACATTTTCATTTGCTATTTATTTGAGTTACTCCCAAAATTATCGAAATAAGTTTGTTTAGGCTAGTTCGAAAATTTTATTGCTCTAGCAAGAGAGTGGATAATAGGCAACTTAATTTAAAAAAAAAAACCGGCCAATTGCGTGTCGGGCCACGCACAGTGTAGGGTTCCGTAGTTGCCCATCAAAATACTTATGCGAACTAACTAAACTGATTCGCTGAATTTAATTTTAAAAAGAAGAATTTTCAAAATCGGTCCAGGAGTCTGAGAAATCGGGGATAATACATAAAAAAAGTCCTCCTTTTTTTGAAGTTAGTTAAAATAGTTGACGATAAAAACCTACCTATCCCCAATAAACATACCGTAAAAACATACTTATTAAATCTGTAAAAATAAAGTTGACAAACTTACATTTGCAGTTGAAGAGCATGTTCTCCGATACATTTTGTTTAAGAAAACATATTTTCCAAGTACATGTTATAAGTTGGTCCACTATTACTCGTAAAGTTGTAAAGCCTACTTGGTCATGATAATTTTCTTTTAAACTTCGTTATTTATATACTACTATTGTGATTTTTTTCACACCCCCAAACATAACCGTTTAGCTGGTAGAGGGGGGGGACACTCGAATCGAGCAAAATTTAGCACTTTAAAGCTTAATATTTCACAAACGAATTTTTTTATCAAAAAACTGTTAATGGAAAGTATCATTATTTTTTAAAGGCCTATTTAATGATACCCCACACTAAGGGGTACGCGAGAAAAAAAAATCCTCACTTTACGTGTAAGTACAGGAGGTACCCTAAAAAAAAATATTTTACGTGATTTTATTTTACCACTTTTTAGGCACAACAAATCCGTATATTTACACCAAATTACAGCTCTCTAGTACTGTGCGTCTCTGAGCTAAACTGCGGACAGACGGACGGACGGACATAGCGAAACTATAAGGGTTCCTTGTTGACTAAGGAACCCTAAAAAATAGATTATAAGTAATCTATCTTTAGGGCTATTTTTTTTTTAATTTTGTTGCCTAAATCTTTAAATTTGAGTTGACGAAAATACACCTCTTAGTCGTGGGACTTATCTCATTACCGTGACCCCGAAACATAAAGGGCCATTGAAGGACACCGTGGATTTTAGTCAGTACAAGTCTGACAGACCCTCCCGCCCTGCCCTCGGTGGGAGGACTCATTTGATAATTTTTCCAGGTTAAAAAAAAGAAAGCGTGGTAAAATCATCAAATGAGTCCTCCCACCCCGGGCCGGACGGGATGGACTGTCAGACTTGTACTGACTAAAATACACGGTGTCCTTCAATAGCCCTTTATGTTTCGGGGTCACGGTGATGGAATAAGTCCCGCGACCCCAGCAGGATTTGGCCCTCTAAAGGGGGGCCTCGTCATCAAGCTGATGTTAAAAAAAACATTTTAAAATTCTTCCCATCATCTACTAACTCTCTCTCTTCTCCCTCCAGACGCCAGCCGACCTCCCAGAGGACACGCTCCTTCGCTTCGACGAGGAGGAGGAAGACGACGCGGATGAGGACCGCTCCTGGAGACGTTGACGTACGTGCGCCTAGCGTGAGCCCGAGCTGAACACGCTGATGTAACATACTTTAGACTTAATTTACTTACGTTTAGAGGCGAAATTGGCTTGTTTAAATAAAAACGATTAGAGGCGAAATTTGCGTGAAAGTTGTCGTCGCTCTCTCTGTAACAGGATTATTGACGCTGATGTAACATACGACTTTAGACTTACTTTACTTACTTATAGAGGCGAAATTGGCTTGTTCAAATAAAACGTTTAGAGGTGAAAGTTGTGCGTCCAATATCGTTTCTCTTTGTAACACAGGATTATAGACGCTGATGTAACATACGACTTTAGACTTACTTTACTTACGTTTAGAGGCGAAATTGGATTGTTCAAATAAAACGTTTAGAGGTGAAAGTTGTGCGTCCAATTTCGTTTCTATGCGCCATCTCTGTAACACAGGATTATAGATGCTGATGTAACATACGACTTTAGACTTACTTCTTCTTACGTTTAGAGGCGAAATTGGCGTGTTAGAGAAAAAGTAGTGCGTTCAATTTCGTTTCTATCGCTATTTCTGTTATTGCCCGTTCGTGAATTTGGTCTAAGCTGCGTGCGAGACGTGGAAAATATGTATAATAATAACTTTGTTAGTACGCGAATTTGGTACTAGTGTAGTCTCGTGGCGTTTTTCAAACATCGTCCCGCGCTAAGCTACCGCTTACAGCGTCAAAGTCGTGAACGGACTGTGACACACGATTATAGACTTAGTTTATAGGACGCGTGGAAGGAAAACTGGTGAAATTCCTTTGAAGAAAAAACACTGTTTTTACTCCAGTTTTGTATGTATGCGTCCAACTCTTTGTTACACAGAATTATAGGCTTTATTCTTACTATTTGTAGAAGCGAAATTGGCTAAATTCCTTCGACGAAATTACGTTGGACCTTTCTCTTAGTTCGTGTGCAAATTCAACCCTAATACGTTGAAAAAGAGTCTCTTTTTTAACGCATTTTGTGTTAGAGGCGTATGGTACAACTACGTACGCTTGAAAACCCGGTAAAATACATTTCACGGTCAACAAAAGTTATAGAACGCCTACTACCTATAGCTACTACACTCTTCTTTACCTTACAAATAGATAATATATATTTATATAAAATAATACTTCGTTTAAAAGCGAATCTTCTAAAAAGTTTAATTTCTTCTTTTGATTAATCTCTAATCTACGTCTATCAACGAACTATGAATAATTATCTAATACTATACTAAATTATGACGAAAAAATACCTGATTTAGACCCCTATACCCTGAATTTTTTAGGTCCTTTGAGATAATAAAAACAAGACTGGATCACAATAATTTCTCAAACTTAACCTAACAATAAAACAAAATTCAACAACAAAAATCAACAGGTAACAACGGAAAATAACAGAAAACTATAGTAAATATTCAAAAAGATCACTGAGCGCGTCAAGACATCGAGTCAATTTTTTTTCGGCTTACGCTACGCTCGGGAGTGACTATAGACGGCACTAGTGTGCGAGTGAGAGAACACGATAAGCACCGCCATTTAAAATTCCTTTCTTCAATGAATCGGGTTATAGTAAGACGGCGCATGTAACTCGCGCAAGTGCCTCAACATGCTCAAGCTACATGTAACCCGCACCTTTACTTGCACGGGTTACATGCGCCGTGTACAAGCACCCTTACTGTTGGCAAAAGTTGAGAAAACTCTAAAATAAAAGGCGTATACAAATTACCAACTTATAATATGTCATTTCAAAGTTTACATCTGTCTGACTTTTCACAACTATATTGGGGTCGGTTTGGAAACAAACCTCCCGAAACTTCCGTGTCCGGTGAGGACTTGTGTCAAGCGGAAGGTGAGGACGCCGTACTCTCTCTCGAGCCACTCCTCAAAGAGGGGAATGTCTCTGTGAAAAACTCACCAGTGGCTTTTTTACGAGGTAAAATCATCGAAAAGTCCTCCCACCCATACTGTCAGACTTGTACTAACTAAAATCCACGGTGTCCTTCAATAGCCCATTACGTTCTGGGGTCACGGTAGCTTGTTAGTCCACGGACCCCAGCAGGTTTTGGCCCTCTAAAGGGACCCCCGTCAGATTGTTGATAGCGGTCGACACGGTGTAGTCTATTACTCGCCTTCCGCAAGCCAGTGCCTACGGTGGCCAAAAATTACTACGCGACCTCTGTCGCCGTGTGAGGGCCGGGTTGTGAGGTAGAGTTGTCCTCTCCCTCACGCATCCCGCGTGTTCCTTCGCTAGCATGACTGCTTCTCAGAAGGAGACGACCGCTTCCCATTCCGTCTCGCCCCACTAGTGAGTGGCTGGCAAAACTTTTTTGTGGCAGACAAAATTTCCCTGAAAGTGAAACGTATGGTGCGTCCATATGTCCTCTTATATTTAATAAAAAATCATAAAATATGGCATAATGGACTTAACTAACGGAAATAATAATAATAACTAAATACTGCTTTAAAACACCAAAATAGACTTTAAAACAAGCTTTGTAAAGTTTTTTTCTTACTGATTTTTTTCATGTAGTTCTTCTAATAATTTTAAAAATTGGGTATTTGCGTGAAAAATTCTAATAAATCCGTCATATTAGTAGTAGTAGTATCTTCGTCAATTTTGGTTTACACAACATGTTTTTTTTTATAATATAAATTTTAAAAATTGCCAATACGTCAAGCAAGTGCAGTTTCAACTTGCTTTTGTCACCACGAGTGTCTCTAATTTTGATGCATTATATAAAAAATGCTAATATTCTCGTACCTTTGAAAACTGAGCGAGCGAAGGATTCAAATATTGAATCCTGAGCGTAGCGAAGTAGTTCATCTATTGAATATTGAGATTGGCTGTTACTGAAAATCAAAGCCTTATTATTAGATTGACAAAACATGAAAAAAATCAGTAAAGAAAAAAAAAACACTAAACTGTAATCCAAGATAAATTAAGACATATATAGGCTTTCTAAAGCGCTTTATATAATATGTGAAATAAAAGTCTTCCAGCCAACCGGCTCGGGGATATAAAGTTCAAATTTAGCCAGACCTAGTCGACAATTAGAAACGTTAATAGTAAAGGAAAATCGCTTTATCTGAGGTCCGGCCCGTTACTTACGTCCAACGACGATATAATGCTAGACTCCTAATAACAGGGGACCGATATCTGTCAACACATTAGGCTTAAAGGCTAAAAAGTCTTATATTCGTCTCATTTCGACCACTCCTGTGAGCCGTAAACATACGTTGAGACAGAACAGACCTTGAGTTAGCCAATCACAACGCAGTACCCCGTCCCCCTCGCTTACGTAGTACCTCAGCGAGTTGACAGAATAGTTTTTGTTCCTTAGATTCGTGCATGCGGAGTCTAGTATTATATCGTCGTTGGTTAGGTCTAAACGGTTTCGGTGCGGGCGGCGGGCGATGCGAAATACGAAATTACTTTGTAATTACGCGAATTTGCAACTGGCGGCGGCTAGTGTCGTGTTAAGCTGGGTATCCACTATGTTCGCGAACCTCTTGGGCTCCGCGCTCTTGCAACAGCTCCGCATAGTGGATACGTTTGCGAACTTGGAGCGCGAACGGTGCGCGCTCCGCGCGGTGGCGGTAAATTGGGCGAACACAAAGGGGAGCTCAGTCTGTTCGTGGACGCGCGAGAGGGAGATGCGATGGAGATGCGCATACCGTCTCCATCAGACCGGTTACGGGAGCGCGGAGCGCAAGAGGTTCGCGAACGTAATGGATACCCAGCTTTATAAACATTTCATCTTGCGTCCCGCGCTAAGTCATCGCTCAGCGGGAAGGCGTGAATGGGCCGTAAGGCTAGGCTATACAGAAGGAGGAGCGGGAATCGGTACCTAATTTACTTACGACGCTCTGCTTTTTGTATAGTACAGGTCCACCAGGTACCAAGGTCCACCAGCTACCAAGTCTTTGACGAGTACCTCAGAACTTAGTTGTATTGGATATGAATTAGAAGACGTATAGGCAAAGAGCTGGTGATCGTTTTATTTATGTATTGGTAATTGTTTTTATATTGAGTATTTTTGAAAGAAAAAAAATCTGTTGTCTGTAAAGTCGGTTTACTGACGATAGTTGAACGTGACAACGTCATAAGAAAATACTACACTTACGTTGCTATAAACAAACAATTGACACGCCGTTGCTATGGAACGCTTCAGAGCGTGCGTGCAGCCGGCCATCGAATTATAAGACGTTATCACGTCAAAAAAGCAATGAAAAACATTAATTTTGCTCACAGCTAAGGAATGGAATTCGTTGCTTCGTTATGTGACCTCCATAATTCAGTACTGGATAATACGATACCCCTTTGATATCAATTACTGGCGTAGCGGTTAAAAATTTTAACGCTCAATATATAAATAATTTACTTTGAAAATTATAAAACGGTCTCTAGCTCCTGAACTATAAAAACCGCGGAGCGGTATTTCATAAGAAGTTTTTTCTAGAAGTATATATAATTATTTATTTTTATTGCAAAGGATTTTTTTCTTTTTCGTTATCTATAACGTCTATAAGGACCCTTAAATAAAGGCTTTTGTTAAGGACTTAACACACTGTATCGTTAGAAATCGTTGTTATATTTTAGCTAATAATGTAGAGGCTTCTATATTATTATGGAGGTTATACAGGGTGAATTAGAATTAATACGACACAATGAGCTGGGAGCTTTATTTACAGTAACATAGTCATGATAAACTGTTTTTTCTAAAATCTGAAGCGTTAAAAAAAACGCGATTATCGTTTTCAAAAGATCCATTGATGTTATTAACTTTATTTGATACGAATCATCGGTATTCCAACATTTAATTTCTGTTTATTTATTTTTCATATTAAATGCTGGAATACCGATAATATTCGTACTTAAATAAAGATAATAACATCAATGGACCTTTTGAAAAACGATAATCGCATAATTTTTTTAACGATTCAGATTTTAGAAAAAACAGTTTATAATGACTATGTTACTGTATTTGATGATCGCATTTCATTTTGTCGCATTAAATAAAAATCACCCTGTATATGTTTAAAATAAGCGTGAGCTAGATGTTATGGTATTAGCCTAAATATAGTTGAGAGAAAATATATTTATATTATACATATATTATTATATATAAACATGATTAAATAAAAAATGTACACGGTTTGAGGTTTAAACCTGGACTAAAAACTAAGCAACATACTAGACACGATTTGTTACGATACAGTGTGTTCCCTTTATGGAGATAAATTCGAGCTTCAATAATGTTACATAATTCTTAATTTTTTATTAATAAATTATATAGTTTTTAATTTTATTATTATATTAGTTTTAAGTCCAACATATTTTGGAAAATATTGGAACGTGCGCACGCGCGTTTAAAGCAATAATCACTTTAAAATGAATTAACATTGAAAATCGTTTACATGTTTTTAGTGTTAGGTTACTAATATCTTGTTACTGGAATCATGAAAACAGACAATTTAAGTGATTAGTTGAAATAAGAATTTAGTCCCTACTCGACACTGCAAACATGTAAATTGATATTTCTAGTCGTCGTCGTCTTCTCGTAATCCCAGTGTGGGAAAGAGACAGCTGTAGAAGTTGTCTAGCGCCATCTCATTCACACACTGGAATTTCACTCGCCTTAAGACGTCATGATGGGCCACCAAGTCCTTAACTTTTCAATGTTTTTCAAAATATGTTTTAAATATTTAAGGTTTGTTTTTAGTTTTATTTGTCTCGGTTTTACTAATATAATGTTTTTTTTTTTGCTCTGCGGTTAGGCATGGATGTAAAGGTGAGCTATGGACTGGGGAGTGCACCTTTTGATGTATTTTAGGGCTTTTTGTAAAACTAAATATATTTAAATACTAACTGGTGAAAAACCTTACAAGTGTGTTGTATTTAAGCATAGTTTGCTTAAAAAAAAACTCTAATAATACGTAATTCAAATATACACTGTTACATAATTTGGTTTGTAGACCGAAAGCTAAAGTAACTTAATTTATTTCGTATGACTGACATTTATTTCCTTACTTTATCTTGTTCATGTAGAATTTGCACTTAAAGTACGAAAAACAGCGTCAGCAACCCCCATCATACTTGAGATCTAAATGAAAAATTCAATAAATAAAAAAATCGAATTCACACTGGTGAAAAACCTTACATATGTGACGTGATGCAGTTTCGTTCGGGAAGCTCAATAATCAAATCATATTCTAATACACATTGGTGAGGTGACTGTGATAGTCTCATCTGGCTGCCTTTTATCAACAATATTGGGGTCGGCTTCCAGTCAAACCAGATTCAGCTGGATATCAGTATTTTACATGGTGACTATGATAGTCTCTCTAAGAAAAAGGTTGAGACACCTTGATTGCATCGTTAAACGTTAAAGTACACGTAAATTAGTCCTACAACTTTACGTTTGTCTTTTTTTATTTGATTTGAAATGGGTTTGCTCTTAACGTTATCACGTCTTAAAGCCAGATTAGTTCCAGTGTGGGAGAGACACGAGAGTTATACAAGTAGTTTAGCGCCGCCTCATTCACACACTGGAATCACTCGATTAAGGGTGCTCCCACATCTATCGACGTCGATAGATGTAGGTGCACCCTTAGACATCATAGTAGGCCACAAAGTGGGTTATTACGTTAATGATTATTGAGTCTATTTTTCTTTCTAAAATTCTGGCAATAATTGCCTCTGGAATATCTAATATCTTTAAACGAGCAATTCTTGTATATTTATATATAATCAGGATCTCGGAAACGGCTCCAAGGATTTTCATGAAAGTTACAGATTAGGGGTTTTTCGGCTCAAGGAATCAATTTATCAAGGTCCCAAGTTCGAAAAAAGCTTGGTTCCCAAGATATAGATATTTTAAAAACCGAGCAAAGCTCGGTCAACCAGATATTATTTGTAATTTAAGAATCATAGGGTCAAATTCCCAGTCCATAGCTCATCTTAAAGGCGATCGCTTGGAAGTTAATCATAGCTGTTTATCGCTAGATTTTTTGTTCTATTTTATTCTTTTTGTAAATAAAATAATGTTTGAATCTAGTTTTAAGGCGTGTTCGCTCGTTCACTCGATGTAAAACAGGGGATAGAATATTGAAATTTGGGAACCAAGATTATGTGAATGGAATTTTGACGTTTATGTTAATTTTATTAGGGTAGAATTTTGTTTGGATTCATCGTGTGAGATTTGTCAGTTTTTTTTTTTTTTTTTTTTGATGAAACTTAGGTTTTAGTGTCTATAAGTAATTATTATATAAATTCTAAGTGGCTATATTCGATTTTAGTTATAAATTATTAATGAATTAGGTAATTTGTTTAATAATGTCAAAATGCTTCCGAAATGTACTTGCAAAGCAATAATTATAATCGAGTGGACGAGTGTCACAAATAATGTACATACTAGTTATAAAACAGACTTGTAAAAAAAGAACATTTACAATGAAAAAAATAAATGAGTCGCGCCGTTGAAAAAATTTCAAAATGGCGGTGAAAAAATATATTTTCTAAGTTACAATGACAGCGGCTAGATTGTAACACAAGAAAAAAGAGACTTGTGATCACATGTTTTAAGTTTGTTTTTGTAAAAAAGAGAAGAGATACGGCCGCCAAAAAAATAAAAATGGTTCAATGTTTCTTTAACAGAAACGTCAAAAACGTCTTTACGATCGAAAGATCGAATTTTCTTTCAGTGGAAGAAAGAAGAAACTGAAGTTTCTTGGGAGACTTGAAGATCCAAACAAGAGAAGGGCAAGGCAATTTGATGCGGAACTTTTTATGAGAATAGTTCCGTTTTTCAGCTCTTAAGGCTTATTTTGCATTGCTGTGGATTTTTGTAAGAAAATTACTAAGGATTTCAGCTTGAGCATGGGACGGCGAGTCAAGGGCCACTCGCCGTCTGACCATGGACCATGCCCGGGTCAACGGCGCGTTGTGTTCCATGCGCGCCTCAAAGAGCGTTAGCATAATGACGAACCCCCCCACCTTTTAGAGGGCCTAAGCCTGACGGAGTCGCGGGACACACTGATCCTTTGGTTGCTCTCTGCATTCCATGGCCGCGGTACCCTATTAAGACAGAGCCATTGACAAACGTTGCTTAACCTGAATTTGCAGGTTTTTTTATTTAGCACTTGGCCTTTTGACTTTTTTCATCTGTTCATAGTTTTATTTTGACAATGTCGTAAAAAAATATATTAACCTAGCAAATCCGGCGAACTCCGTTTCGCCACCAGATGGCTTCGTTTTTTTCTTTGCTATAAACCTCACGGAGCCCGATCTCACCTTTCCAATGAATGCATTTTTTTTTTTTTTTTTTTTTTAGGTGGTAAAATCATCAAATGAGTCCTCCCGCCCTGGGTGGGGCGGAAGGGACTGTCAGACTCTTACTGACTAAAATCCACCCGTGTTCCTTCCTATGCCCTTTATGTTCCGGGGCCACGGTATCCTGGGTTAAGAAAAAACCCGCGACCCCAGCAGGCATTTGGCGCGAAACACGACGCGCCACCGACCCGGGCTTGGTCCTTGGTCGGACGGCGAGCTACCCATCACTCACCGTCCGCAAGCCCGCTCCGCCGCTGTGCCCTCTGCTGATCAGAGGGACACGCGTTGGAGCATCCACACGACAGGCTATTTGCATACGGGCAAAGAGACCACTCGGGCACACAGTGCCCAAGGAAGAGTTTTTGCCCGCATCCCAGGGTGCACCGGCCCGAAAAACTGGTCTTCCCCCTGGACGTATCCGAGAGGGAACTCCAGTCCACGGGCGCACGTGGAGGTTTCCTGTCATAGCACCCCTTCCAATGAATGCATAACCGTGGAAATCGGTTCGTGCGTTCTGGAGTTATAGCGTCAGGAAGGAAAACCCAACTTATTTTTATGTAGTAGATTTCTTTCCATAGCTTTGCAAATTGAGCCTTAAGAACCGAGAAAAGGCTCTATTTTCATAAAAAGCTCTCTTTGACTGAATTCCGAACTACGCACAGTTTCCAAAGAATGAAGAAACAATCAATCATTGAAGAAATTATGAAGAAATTTCAAGACTAGAAGACTTCGGGATTAATAAAAAAGAAACGTGTACTTTATTTCAAATACCTTCCTACATACCTGCTCATATTTTCCCGTACAATCAGAGTTAACAGGCCTGTTGGTCTAGTGGTTAGAGACCCTGACTGCTATGCCTTAGGTCGTGGGTTCGATTCCCACCCAGGACAAATGTTTGTGTGATGAGCACGATCATTTGTTCTGTGTCTGGGTGTAATTTATCTATAATATGTGTGTATTTAGAAATATATAAGTACATCAGTTGTCTAGTACCCATAACACAAGCTATGCTTAGCTTGGGATTAGATGGCATTGTGTGATAGTTGTGATATTAAAAAAAAAAAGATCGGCGTAACCCATATAATTATTATGTCCAGCTATCCTGACCAAGATTTCATATGTGCATCTGGACTGAGAGCCCGTTTTTTTTTTTTTTTGTTGGATCAACTTGAAACTTACAGGGGTTTTACTTAAAAATAGTAAAAAAATTCGACGACGCAAAGCATAAATTTCTTAAACGTGAAACAAAGCTGTTATAGGCAAATATCTATGGCCCTCAGTTCAGACGCTCGCTAAAAACGGCTTATCATAAATCTCCGAAAGTACTACCTCTAAGGAATGATATGAAAGAAAAAGGAGTAAGTAGATGATACTATGACGTGTGATATTTTTTTATGATAATATTCCACAACTGGCACACAACGCCATCTAGTCCCAAGCTAAGCAGAGCTTGTATTATGGGTACTAGACAACTCTGATAAACATACTTATATATTTCTAAATACATACATATTATAGACAAATTACACCCAGACACAGGACAAATGACCGTGCTCATCACACAAACATTTGTCCTGGGTGGGAATCGAACCCACGACCTCCGGCATAGCAGTCAGGGTCACTAACCACTAGTTCAACAGGCCAGTCAAATAGGATAGGGGAGAATGGAAGAAAAAAACGTGTTGCGACGACCACAAGTAAAATGGGATAAGGGCAGGAAGATGATGATGACTTGCTGAGCGGTGTGGTCCACGCTGTTACGAACTTACTGAGTGGTTCGAACCTGCGGTTAAAACCCAACCATATTGTATACTTAATTTCATAACCACTGCTCTCAAAACGGTGAAGGAAAACATCGCGGTGAAACCAGCATGTCGTAGAACCAAAAATTCGAAGACGTCATGTGACATCCACCAACCTGCACTGGGCTCGCGTGGTGTATTGCCCACTCCCTCTCACAGAGAGAAGGCCTGTGTACCCTTTGATGTGTACCCTATACTTCCAAAAAAAAAACCTACTCTTGCAGGTATTTTATAGGGTCATAAAATAAAATAAACTTTTGTCTATTACTTATAAATTAATTATAATTTATTTGAGTTTGAGATCAAATGAAAATATTCAAAAATATTTATTTTTCACCATTACATACATAATTTTGAGATCAAAAATAACAATGTTACAAAAATTTGTAGAGTCCTTTTGATACGAAACGGTGTTTTTTTGCGGTTTTAGCAACGCGCTATAATATTTATGTAGGTACTTACAGCTTTTTTTTCTTTTTTTACTTATTCTTTTTAACATATTTCTAATCATTTTTAACAATTTTTACAAATAAAAACACACATTTATTACGATCTTATCTTAACTATACTTAAACTTACAATTATATGTATAGACATAAATATAAATAAAATTAACAATGACCTAGTATCTATATCGTACTGCTTACCTACATGCTCTGAATACATTTTTACACCTATTTTTTTTTTTTACTTTTAAGTCATTTTTGAGCATACCTACCTATTTGTTTTTTTTTTTTTTAATTTCTATGTTTTTTTTCCTTACTTCTTTCTTCTTACTTCTTTCCGCACATCATCATCATCTGCCTATGGGTTTGCGTTTATCGTCGTATCCAACCTCCACAACCCAGTAACTGGGTAATACGATACCCGACCCAATGGTAAAACTGGTTGTCAGACTTCTTAGAGCTTCTGACTAACATTAAAGCCGTTGGTCCCGGTTGTCATTGATGACAGCCGGGACCACAGAGTACTTTTATTAATAGGACAGCCGGGACCAACGGCTTTACGTGCTTTCCGAGGATATACATTTATTACAACTACTGATTTCAACAGTAAAGTTGTGAAAAAGTTTGGAAAACGATGATCATCTTAGTAGTATTAATATATCTTCTTAATGATAGCCTATAAACAGAATAAAAATAACAGCTATTCCTCGGTAGACTAGAGAAAGAAATAATAATCTCGCTACGCGCTGGCATAATACCTACGATTTAGGCACAACAAGCCTAATTCGAAAAACCGGCCAAGTGCGTGTCGGGCCACGCACAGTGTAGGGTTCCGTAGTTGCCCATCAAAATACTTATGCGAACTAACTAAACTGATTCGCTGAATTTAATTTTAAAATGAAGAATTTTCAAAATCGGTCCAGGAGTCTTTGAGAAATCGGGGAAAATACATAAGAAAAAAGATTACAACGAATTTAGGACCTCCTCCTTTTTTTGAATTTAGTTAAAAATAGTTGACGATAAAAACCTACCAATCCCCAAAAAACATACTTAAAAAAGCTGTAAAAATAAAGTTGACAAACTTACATTTGCAGTTGTCTCCGGTACATTTTGTTTAAGAAAATATGATATTCAGGTACATTTTATAAGTTGGTCGACTATTACTCGTAAAGTTGTAAAGCCTACTTAGTCATGATAATTTTCTTTTAAACTTAGTTATATATACTACTATTGTGAATTTTTTCACACCCTCAAACATAACCGTTTAGCTGGTAGAGGGGGGGGGACACTCGAATGGAGCAAAATTTAGCACTTTAAAGCTTAATATTTCACAAACGAATTTTTTTATCAAAAAATTGTTAATGGAAACTATCATTATTTTTCAAAGACCTATTTAATGATACCCCACACTTAAGGGGGATGCTCCAACCAGCCCGCGAAATTCAATTTTTTTTACGTTTTTTGCAATTTGCAGGCCAGTGACATGTTGTAACTTTATAAATATTTGTGTTGCGCAAATAACAAGTATAATTTTAAATATAAAAAATATCAAAAAACTCGCTCCATCAGCTCTCACATAGAAAAGGTGCATCATGTTAAAATCTCCGAAATCTAACTACGATGCACCTTTTCTATGTGAGAGCTGATGGAGCGAATTTTTTGACAATTTTTATATTTAAAGTTATACTTGTTATTTGCGCAACACAAATATTTATAAAGTTACAACATGTCACTGGCCTGCAAATTGCAAAAAACGTAAAAAAAATTGAATTTCGCGGGCTACATCGAAGCAATCACCTTAAGGGGTACGCGAGAAAAAAAAAATCCTCACTTTACGTGTAAGTACTGGAGGTACCCTAAAAAAAAATATTTTACGAGATTTTATTTTACCACTTTTTCGGCACAACAAATCCGTATATTTACACCAAATTACAGCTCTCTAGTACTGTGCGTCTCTGAGCTAAACTGCGGACAGACGGACGGACGGACGGACGGACGGACATGGCGAAACTATAAGGGTTCCTTGTTGACTACGGAACCCTAAAAATGGCAACCTAATCACAAAAGGACAAGTTCTCAAAATGGCAAATTCTCTAAACGCCCACTTCAACTTCTTTTTTTATTATATTACATGTATAGTCTAGCCTAAAAAGGAATTTAAATATAACTTAATTTGCTAAAAGTAAATTTATATCTAAGAGCACGTGCATTTCGTCTCATTGCCTCTCTAATCTACTCTCATTCTCTTATTAGTCGGCTCCCTTAATTCTGCCACAGTTGGTTCCCTCTTATAGATTTGTTTTAAACCCATTACAATTATGGGCAAAAGAACCCTTAATCTAATCTTTTCTTCTTTGGCGATATCGCCCAAACCAAGTTCCTTACAGTCCTCGATCACGAATTTATAGAAAATTTTGTATTTATTTTTTTGGAATCCATCTTTTTCTACCGCTTTCTGTATTTTTTCTCCGATGTATGCTGCTCCCACAACTTGAATGCCAAGTTCTTTAGCCAGTATTTTTCTGCGAAACAAAATATACATTAAAAAGGCGATAATAATATGTCCAAATTGGGATGGAGCATTGTCCCAAGAACGCCCAGAATACAAAGATTATATTGTATTTTTTTTTAACAAGGCTGTCAAATAGTGGGATTGGGCGGGCCACGTCTACAGAACGGCAATCAGCACGCGTAGCATGGCGCTGTAGAAACGGATTTTGTCGACGCTAGAATAGACAAAATGACAGAACGCAAAAGATTTTTATCGATTTAAGCATAGTAATGTTTAAAAATTAATAGAGATATGTTTCTATTCTTTAATGGTGTACGAGTCGTGTCATATTTGTGCAAAAAAACAGTCGATTCGTATAGGAATAACGATGAAATAACTTTGTCTTTTCTTCGTAGAATAGAGATAGAATCGCCATGCTACGCGTGCAGGATCAATAGGTTACTACACTGTGCAAACTGTCGGACGTAAGACGCGGACGTGACCTTTGACGTGACGTTTGACGTGACGTGAGCGTTCGGACGTCCGAACAGAATCTGGCTGGCTGGATGTTTGTGCATCCGAAGACCGCGATCGTCCGAACTACCGTGCACACCGCCTGCTAAGCCGTGTCCCTCTGCCGCGGCTGACGGACGCGTCCGATAAATGTTCTCAGCTTAAATGTACTGGCTAGATGAATAAGCCGTGTCTCTCAGCCGCGGCTGACGGACGCGTCCGATAATTTGGCTTTAGGCAGCCCTTGGGGTGCTAAGACAGGAAACCTCCACGTGCACCCGTGTACTGGAGTTCCCTCTCGGATACGTCCGGGGGGAAGACCAATTTTTCGGGCCGGTGCACCCTGGGATGCGGGCAAAAACTTCCTTAGGCACTGGTGCCTAAGGGGTCTTTACTCGTATACGAATAGCCTGTCGTGTGGACGCTCCAACGCGTGTCCCTCTGATTAGCAGAAGGCACAGCGGCGGAGCGGGCTTGCGGACGGTGAGTGATGGGTAGCTCGCCGTCCGACCAGGGACCAAGCCCGGGTTGGTGGCCCGACAAATGCCTGCTGGGGTCGCGGGTTTTTTCTTAATCCAGGATACCGTGGCCCCGGAAAGTTAAGGGCATCCGAAGGAACACGGGTGGATTTTAGTCAGTAAGAGTCTGACAGTCCAAAAAAAATAATTAACAAGCTTTAGGAAACACTGGCATGACGACCTAGAGGTGTTCGTGACAAATTGGCCGGAGAAAGCGGCACAAAGGGAAGAATGGAAGGTTATGAGGGAGACCTTTGCTCAGCAGTAGAACAGGTTATAAAAAAAATAATTGGGATTGACCTTAGTCAACTTTGTTTAAGTCGATGGAGCGAGCTTACCCAGTAGAAGCCTGTTCAGTCACAGAATAGTACCTAATGGTTCAGTCCAACTTTGTGCGTTCGGTATACAGACGCAAGCAGAGTTCCACTCCTTCCTATCAATTAGTGCGAATTGGTGGAATAGCAACAAGGTAAGGATAATAATTTACCATGCGTCTAGATGTACATGATCGAAGGGAACCCCCCTCCCTCTTCAGCTTGCGGTTCAGGAACAATGGCTTGTTTTATTGTAATTTTATAATAAAACAAGCCAAATATCTAGATTGAATGTCATAATAAATCATCTTATAGTTTGCTATATCGGCGTCGGCTTCCAGTCGAAACAGATGCAGCTGAATATCAGTATTTTACAAAGAGCGACTGACTATCAGACCTCCACAACCCAGTAACTGGGTAACACGATACCCCATGGTAAGACTGGTTGTCAGATTTCGGAGCTTCGGACCAGTAACGACTGTCAAAGATCTGCAAATGACAGCCGGGACCAACGGCTTTACGTGATTTTCGAGGCACGGAGGAAACTCGCTATATGACAGAAGGTTACCTCGGTAAGCCCGGAAGGATCGGCTAGTGCGGCTGTAATTATTTAGCCACGAGCTCCTCACCCACACAGTTGTATTCGAATGATAAAGAAACTCACCTAACTTTCATAGTGTCCGTTGTAATTTTTAACGTCTCTGCACTATGCTCTTCTGTCTTTCTGTCCTGTTTCTTATGCCTGACCTCATCCGCAATAAATACTCCGAATGAAGTTAGAATGTTGCATATTTTTTGTTGGCCCATCGCCCATACGTGCTTCTCAGTTCTTTTAATGTAAGTTATCCAGTTACAAAAGGCTTTGCCTGAATCCTGAAAAGAAAGGATGTTAATTTGTTCCCTACATTTAAGGCCAAGCCGTGTACCTCAAGGACAAAAATACGAAATTATAGGAAAAAAATCGTAGATTTTGAAAAAAAATATGTTGTATTTATTTGGGCATTTGTACCATATGAAATTGTCGATCCAAAATGTTAAAACTTGCAACCCAAGAATTGATTTTCAATCTAGTAATGTCATACGTCTTCGACATGATGCGTTTCGTTACTTCATTTATAAACGTGTGAAAACCCAAAAATGTACTTTACAGAATTTATTTATGTATTTCAAATAAATTATAATTACCAGTACACATATTTTGTGAATAATCATGGGAATAAGAACTTTAAAAAATGCATTTATTTCACATTTCGTATTATTTTTTGCGTTTGGTTATCTGCCGGCCAAAAGCCAGGGTTCCCGACCTAGTTCGATAGTTTTTTTCTATTGTTGTTGATATTCATTACTGTCAAAAAGCTGTCAAATAATGAAACATCGATGTCATATTTTGACGTGATTTTGACAGATGAAACAGATTGAAGCTGTCTTAAACGTTTCTTTGAACGCAGTTCCGTTGCGAAGTAGTGTTTTTTCATATACTTTTATTTCTTTTTCTATCTAGTATTGAAGGATTTTAAATACTTAGCAGTATTTAAAAATACTAATTATTGGAAGGGATTTTAATAATAATTTGTACCTCGGTACATGGTTGGGCCGAAAAATTAACACCTCCTTTAATGATTATAATAGGATATTGATGGCATCAATAAGTTGTTTCTCTAAATAATACGCTAAAAATATGGTTTAGCGTATATTTAACGAAATTTAGTGAGAAAAAGTGGCGTAGGGTACGCGCCGTGGGCACGCCGCAATTGCGGCGGTAAGACCCCTCTTTGAGGAGTGGCTGGAGAGAAGTCATGGCGTCCTGACCTACCGCTTGACACAGGTCCTCACCGGACACGGAAGTTTCGGGAGGTACCTGTGTCTGATGCGAAAGGAGGAGACGCCTGGGTGTCACCACTGCGAAGATCGCCCGGAGGACACGGTGGAGCATACGGTGCAAGACTGCCCAGCTTGGGTGGGGCACCGACGTGTCCTCACGGCTGACACCGTGGATTTTAGTCAGTAGAAGTCTGACAGTCCCTCCCGCCCTGCCCGGGGTTGGAGGACTCATTTGATGATTTTACCACGCTAAAAAAAAAAAGGGTACGCGCCGTTAACGACTGAGACGTATGTCTTTTAAACTTGTTTAAAAAGGCATTACCTTGCTTGGATTCAGCTCATCTCGCAGGTTCCTTACATACAAAGCGTCGACAGCAACCAACTTAGTGAACCCCTCTTCTTCTTTTAGAAAGTAACCACACGCTACGTTCTGATCAAGATGTTTTTTTATAAATTTTCTCAAAGATGAGTGCGACACTTCATCGAAACCTGAAAGTGGTTTAATATAGCAGTTGCATTAATAGCTGGAGAGTTGGAGCAGTGGTGGCCCAGTGGTATCGGTCCCAACTTACGAGTTGTAGGTCGTGGGTTCCAACCCCGCCAAGCGCATTACTTTGTGTAATTTCTTTCATCACCACTGCTCTCAAAACGGTGAAGGAAAATCATCGTGAGGAAACCGGCATGTCCTAGAACCAAAAATTTGAAGACATGTGATATGTCAACCCGCACTGGGCCCGCGTGGTGGATTATGGCCCATTCCCTCTCACAGAGAGGCCTGTGTTTCAGCAGTGGGAACATTATAGGCTGATGATGAATGATTTGAACCGTCGTATCTTCCGATTTAATACCGGACGACTTAATCGACTGGGCTATCGCGATCATGACAAGCATAATTATCGCGGGTCCTAACCCCGCGCGGATTTAATTTTATTTAAGTCTACAATTTGTTGTTCCGTAAAGGGTGTTTGTGTTTCTATGTTTGTAAACGCATCCGTTACGGGAGAAATTTTTAGTGTGTGGCAAAGATTAAAAAAAAAGTAATATCTGGTAAAAAATGAATGAAACCGTATGAGTGTCCTGTCCACAGCGATCAGCTGTTGCGATCACCGGGCCGGCCGCCATTACTTCTTCAACTCAAGTTTACATTTTTTTTTTATCCGACTTCAAAAAAAAAGTAGGTTCTCAGTTCGACCTGTATGTATGTATTTATGTTTGTCCGCGATTATCTCGCGTTTGGCTAAACGGATTTTGATGCGGTTTTCAGGAAAGTGTTCATTACATTCTGGAGAAAGTTTTAGTACATAACACTAATAGATATCCCGTGACGTTGCCCGCGTGGACCCGTTTTTGCTTACTTGGTTTGTAGATTTTCAGAGACGATTGCATGTTTGACCGCGATTATCTCGCGTTTGGCTGAACCGATTTTGATGCGATTTTCAGAAAACTTTTCGCTACATTCTGGAGAAGGTTTTAGTATATAACAATAATCGATACATCGTGAAGTTGCCCGCATAGATCCTTTTTTGTTGATTACAAGGGTTGTAGAATTTCAAAAACGCCGATTATAAGAAATTTTTTGTTGAATATCTAAACTAAAAAGGGTAAAATAAAAAACTTCTTAAAAAAAGAGAACCGACTTCAAAACCAAACACAAAAAATTGAAAAATAACTTTTCTTTCGGAAGTCGATGGCTGTGACTGTGGCCACCGACTTCCGAAAGAAAAGTTATTTTTTTTTTTTTATTTGATGTTCCAAATTCAAAATGAAATGCAGTAAAAAATTATTGCCGGCTCGAGCGGGGGGCAAAAATGGCTTGCCGGTTTGCATGACATGTAATTTAACATTTACGAGCAGGTGGTGTGAAAACTGGTTTTGTATAGCTTGCTGTTTAGCCGCGTGTACACTTTGTTGTTAAACTTACGTAGAGCGGTAATGATCGGGTCATGTCTCCTATAGATTGCCAACAGTATCAATCGCAGAGCTTGTGGTTTCTCGTCATTCTTCAATACTCGCACTTGAAATCTGAAATCAAATAAAACCAATTTAATTTAGTAGAAGAATATGTACTTACGCGTTTTTAATAAAAAAATGAATTTAGCCCCATTTTACTGTGTTTTAAGTTGCCAAACATTACCATGTTAAACTCCGTTAAACTCGCAAGCGTAAACTGCATACTTGTATTTCCATCAACAAAGAGTTTTTTAGTTCCCGGAGCGAGCTCATTTTTACTCTTTTCACCCGTTGAGTCATTAATGTGTACGTTCCGCTCGCGGTGGAAACCGGGCTTAACGCATTGTGACATTATGACCCGTAAACTATGCCAGCGGCATAATCGGTGGGTTTTACCGCGCGCTTGTTTTGGTCGAGGCACCAAATTGCCAAAGGCAAGAAAGCCGCGGCATTTGCGGCATAAGCCGATGATGCCTAGTTTACATAGACTATTAATGAGAGCCGAAGATAAAATAATTTGTTCGAGAAAGAAAATGATATAAATGATAAAGAGTCAGTGATCTTTTGGTTGGATAGTCATCGAGGAAGGCTACTATAAGCTGTAAAACATCATACTATGACCAATATTGGAGCCGAGAGCTGGCTTTAAGGTCGAGACTCCCCCAAAGCTGTGTCGAGCTGTGCGGAGTCGAGACGTGTTTTGAACAACCAATAGAATTGCGTTATTGACACAGCTCCATTCCGCAACGCAATTCTATTGGTTGTTCAAAACACGACTCAACTTGTACAGCTTTGGTGGAGTCTCGGCCTAAAACTACGGGGAACAAGCTACTGCTATAACACAAAAAGATAAACATCTGCAGAAGTTTGTCTAAACAAAAGTGTTACTGCAAAATTATATCAACGTGAAATGTCGTTCGACCGATGGATGCAAGTGGCGAATAATTGTCGTTCGGCATGGCGGTCTAAGGGGGATGCCTATGTTCAGCAGTGGACGTCCTCCGGCTGATGATGATGATCGATTGACGTTCACAGTTTTTCTAGACAAGTGTTCAGCAGATATGTTTATTTATCGTTTGGTAAGACGGTTAGTGTTTAGTTTGTTTAGATAATTTACGACATAATTATGGATATCCTCTGCCTAACACATCGGCGATTACCGATGTGTCATGCCATTATTTGAACAATCGGGGCTACGACATATCAAATATTAATAGATAAGATACATAATATATTTCACATTATTTACTACAACAATATTTAAGACACTACAAATGATAATATTTTGTTTTGGACAAAGATAAAGTTGTTGTGTATTTTTCGCGGGCAATCATAAGTTTCTCATAAAACTGATAAAGCATTCAGTAATCTTCTACATTACAGGCATGATGGCGGCTTATGTAAATTACAAAACAATTAGTCCCTCAGCTAAAGGTTTGAAATATAATGGCCTAATATTTTTTCTTTTATTTGATCGATCCATAATTACATATTTACAAAGATAAAACGGATCAAAATTCGAAAGTGGGGGTTCGTGACTTTAGAGAAGCAATTAAAAATTGTACTTGCTTGTAACTTAAACCGTACTTACTTGCCAATTTTAAAAGCGTCGTACCGTCCCTATCTTATAGGGCAACTCGCTGTTCGACCATGGACCATGCCCGGGTCGACAGCGCGTTCTGTCCCACTCCCACGCGCGCCTCTAAGAGCGTCAGCATGATAAAGGGCCCCTCGAGGGCCAAAGCCTGTCGAGGTCGCGGGACTTATCTCATTACTGTGACCCCGGAACATAAAGGGCTATTGAAGGACACCGTATATTTTCGCCAGTACGAGTCTGACAGTCCCTCCCGCCCTGCCCGGGGTGGGAGGACTTATTTGATGATTTTACCAAGCTAACAAAAGAAACCGTACATGACCGTACCGACCTATTTTCGTCAATTTTGGTTTATGTAAAAAAAGAATATGTATGTCAAATATTTTTTGTAAACAGACGGACCATTTCTTTTTTTTCAGACAAATTAGTAGAGCGACGCTGTTTAAAAAAAAAATGGGACAGTTCTTTGCTAATTTGTAGCATGACTGCCTGAATGCTTTTGCCCCGGGACTAACTAATGAGCAGTAGGGTTTTTTTATTTGAGGTTCCAAATTCAAAATGAAATTCAGTTCAAAATTATTGCCGGCTCGAGCGGGGGGCAAAAATGGCTTGCCGGTTTGCATGACATGTAATTTAACATTTACGAGCAGGTGGTGTGAAAACTGGTTTTGTATAGCTTGCTGTTTAGCCGCGTGTACACTTTGTTGTTAAACTTACGTAGAGCGGTAATGATCGGGTCATATCTTCTATAAATTGCCAACAGTATCAATCGCAGAGCTTGTGGTTTCTCGTCATTCTTCAATACTCGCACTTGAAATCTGAAATCAAATAAAACCAATTTAATTTAGTAGAAGAATACGTACTTACGCGTTTTTAATAAAAAAATGAATTTAGCCCCATTTTACTGTGTGTTAAGGGCCTTCGCGCCTTTTAAGCCGTAAAAACGTTACATTCTAAAGCTCACTCCTGATTAACGGCTGGGTGTAAAGATTGAAAAAAAATATATGTTGAATGTATATTCATGTACAACAATGTGAGTAAATTTTATTTTCTTATGACAAATAGTTGAACCGTAAAAAAATATTTAACAACAGAAAATAAATGCTCACTCCTTCTAAACGGCTTCGTTTATTTAAAATATTTTTAAATGTATCGTTCGGTGTTAAAATTTACTACAAAGTGAGTAACGCTCATGTAAATCAGTCAGTATTTTACAAAGAATATGTTGAAAATTGAGATTTCCACACATAAAAACCGGGCGAAGGCGGGTTTTTGCAGCTGTTTCTACCTCGCTACAAAGTCTATGATATCATTTTGAGGTATCGCGGTACACTCGGGACATATTAATATATGCGGTGCAGATATAAAAGTGTGCGTTTAGCTCCGCCTGAATGTTCAAGGTCATTGAGGGTACTATGCGCCTTAAGTTGCCAAACATTACCATGTTTAAAGCCCGGTTTCCACTGCGATTAAACTCCAAAGCGTAAACTGCATACTTGTATTTCCATCAACAAAGAGTTTTTGCGTTCCCGGAGCGAGCTCATTTTTACTCTTTTCACCCGTTGAGTCATTAATGTGTCCGTTCCGCTCGCGGTGGAAACCGGGCTTAACGCATTGTGACATTATGACCCGTGAACTATGCCAGCGGCATAATCGGTGGGTTTTACCGCGCGCTTGTTTTGGTCGAGGCACCAAATTGCCAAAGGCAAGAAAGCCGCGGCATTTGCGGCATAAGCCGATGATGCCTAGTTTACATAGACTATTAATAAGAGTCGAAGATAAAATAATTTGTTCGAGAAAGAAAATAATATAAATGATAAAGAGTCAGTGATCTTTTGGTTGGATAATCATCGAGGAAGGCTACTATAAGCTGTAAAACATCATGTTATGACCAATATTGGAGCCGAGAGCTGGCTTTAAGGTCGAGACTCCCCCAAAGCTGTGTCGAGCTGTGCGGAGTCGAGACGTGTTTTAAACAACCAATAGAATTGCGTTATTGACACAGCTCCACTCCGGCAACGCAATTCTATTGGTTGTTCAAAACACGACTCGACTTGTACAGCTTTGGTGGAGTCTCGGCCTAAAACTACGGGGAACAAGCTACTGCTATAACACAAAAAGATAAACATCTGCAGAAGTTTGTCTAAAAAAAAGTGTAACTGCAAAATTATATCAACGTGAAATGTCGTTCGACCGATGGATGCAAGTGGCGAATAATGTCGTTCGGCGTGGCGGTCTAAGGGGGATGGCTATGTTCAGCAGTGGACGTCCTCCAGCTGATGTTGATGATCGATTGACGTTCACAGTTTTTCTAGACAAGTGTTCAGCAGATATATGTTTATTTTTCGTTTGGTAAGACGGTTAGTGTTTAGTTTGTTTAGATAATTTACGACATAATTATGGATATCCTCTGCCTAACACATCGGCGATTACCGATGTGTCATGCCATTATTTGAACAATCGGGGCTACGACATATCAAATATTAATAGATAAGATACATAATATATTTCACATTATTTACTACAAAAATATTTAAGACACTACAAATGATAATATTTTGTTTTGGACAAAGATAACTTTGTTATTGTGTACTTATTTTTCGCGGGCAATATCAGAAATTTATTCTCATAGTACCTACTGATTAAAAAGCATTAAGTAATCTTCTACATTACAGGCATGATGGCGGCATAAATAAATTACAAATCAATTAGTCCCTCAGCTAAAGGTTTGAAATATAATGGCCTAATATTTTTTCTTTTGTTCGATCGATCCATAATTACATATTTACAAAGATAAAACGGATCAAAATTCGAAAGTGGGGGTTCGTGACGTTAGAGAAGCAATTAAAAACCTGTACTTGCTTGTAACTTAAACCGTACTTGCCAATTTTAAAAGCGTCGTACCGTCCCTATCTTATAGGGCAACTCGCTGTTCGACCATGGACCATGCCCGGGTCGACGGCGCGTTGTGTCCCAAGCGCGCCTCAAAGAGCGTCAGCATGATAACGGGCCCCTCGAGGGCCAAAGCCTGTCGGGGTCGCGGGACTTATCTCATTACTGTGACCCCGGAACATAAAGGGCTATTGAAGGACACCGTAGATTTTCGCCAGTACGAGTCTGACAGTCCCTCCCGCCCTGCCCGGGGTGGGAGGACTTATTTGATGATTTTACCAAGCTAAAAAAAGAAACCGTACATGACCGTACCGACCTATTTTCGTCAATTTTGGTTTATGTAAAAAAAGAAAAATATGTAGATATATCAAATATTTTTTGTAAACTGGCGGACCCATTAATTTTTTTTCAGACAAATTAGTAGAGCGACGCTGTTTAAAAAAAAAATGGGACAGTTCTTTTCTAATTTGTAGCATGACTGCCTGAATGCCTTTGCCCCGGGACTAACTAATGAGCAGTAGGGAAAAAGGGCAGAGATCAGCCACCAGCTGAACGGCCCTACCGGGCTTTCCAAAACACGGGGATATTATACCGAAAACTTCCAAACTCCGGACTGCTACTAAGTCATTCTAATATAAAACCCTGTAGCACTTTTTGCCCTGCCCGGGAATCGAACGCAGGGGGGATCCCTCCTTTCTGAGTTCGATAAGATTAAAATGCGTAAATGTAATATAATCTCTAAATACTATTGTCTAGCAAGTTGGAAACAGTACCGTGGCATGCGATTATACCGATAATTATTTAAATCATAGGTACGCGATAAGTTGCAATAATCGGTAATTAAAATACATTATCTAATGAGATAAGATTAAAATTAAACCACGTTTATTTTCGTTGAATTCCCATAGCAGTGTTTTGAAAGTAAGGTAATAGTAGCTGCACTTTAAATCGCTTCTTTAAAGTTAAGCCGCTTTTTAAACGACTTCAAAAAAAAAGTATAGGTTCTCAGTTCGACCTGTATGTATGTATGTATCCCGGGTCGACGGGTGGTTGGACGGAGCACCGACGTGTCCTCACGGCTGCGATAGGCGGAGACCTCTCGCGCCCGGCATTGGTTGCGGCCATGCTGCGGGGCGAGACGGAGTGGGAAGCGGTCAGCTCCTTCTGCGAGGCAGTAATGCTCGTAAAGGAGGAGGCAGGCCGCGAGCGAGAGAGGACAGCGTCCTCCCTCCGCCCCAGCCGCAGTGGTAGGCGCCCACGGCGACGGACGTCGCAAGATGATCTCCGGCCACCGTAGGCGCGGGCATGCGGGCAGCGAGTAAAGGGCAACTCGCTGCCCGACCAAGGACCATGCCCAGGTCGACGGCGCGTTGTGTCCCACGCGCGCCTCAAAGAGCGTCAGCATAATGACGGGGCCCCCCTCTCAGAGGGCCAAAGCCTGCCGGGGTCGCGGGATTATTCCCTTACCGTAACCCCGGAACGTAACAGGCTATGAAGGACACCGTGGATTTTAGTCAGTAGAAGTCTGACAGTCCCTCCCGCCCTGCCCGGGGTTGGAGGACTCATTTGATGATTTTACCACGCTAAAAAAAAAAATGTATGTATGTATGTTTGTCCGCGATTATCTCGCCTTTGGCTGAACGGATTTTGATGCGGTTTTCAGGAAAGTGTTCATTACATTCTGGAGAAGGTTTTAGTATATAACACTAATAGATATATCCCGTGACGTTGCCCGCGTGGACCCATTTTTAGGGTTCCGTAGTCAACAAGGAACCCTTATAGTTTCGCCATGTCCGTCCGTCCGTCCGTCCGTCCGTCCGTCTGTCCGCAGTTTAGCTCAGAGACGCACAGTACTAGAGAGCTGTAATTTGGTGTATATATACGGATTTGTTTTGCCGAAAAAGTGGTAAAATAAAATCTTGAAAAACATTTTTTTTTAGGGTACCTCCAGTACTTACACGTAAAGTGAGGATTTTTTTTTTATCGCGTACCCCTTAGTGTGGGGTATCATTAAACAGGCCTTTAAAAAATAATGGTAGTTTCCATTAACAATTTTTTGATAAAAATATTCGTTTGTGAAATATTAAGCTTTAAAGTGCTAAATTTTGCTCAATTCGAGTGTCCCCCCCCTCTACCAGCTAAACGGTTATGTTTGGGGGTGTGAAAAAATTCACAATAGTAGTACATATAACGAAGTTTAAAAGAAAATTATAATGACTAAGTAGGCTTTACAACTTTACGAGTAATAGTCGACCAACTTATAAAATGTACTTGATATCATATTTTCTTAAACAAAATGTATCGGAGACAACTGCAAATGTAAGTTTGTCAACTTTATTTTTACAGCTTTTAAAGGTATGTTTTTTGGGGATAGGTAGGTTTTTATCGTCAACTATTTTTAACTAAATTCAAGAAAAAAGGAGGAGGTTCTAAATTCGTTGTAATCTTTTTTCTTATGTATTTTCCCCAATTTCTCAAAGACTCCTGGACCGATTTTGAAAATTCTTCTTTTTAAAATTAAATTCAGCGAATCAGTTTAGTTAGTTCGCATAAGTATTTTGATGGACAACTACGGAACCCTACACTGTGCGTGGCCCGACACGCACTTGGCCGGTTTTTTTTGCTTACTTGGATCATAGATTTTCAGAGATGATTGCATGTTTGTCCGCGATTATCTCGCGTTTAGATGATCCGATTTTGATGCGGTTATCAGAAACTGTTTGTTACATTCTAGGGAAGGTTTAAATATATAACAATAATGGATATCTCGTGAAGTTGCTCGCATATATCCGTTTTTGTTACTTACTAGGATTGTAGATTTTCAAAGACATCGATTTTATGAAGATTGTTGAATATCTCAACTAAAAAGGGAAAAATAAAAAACTTTTTGAAAAAAAAAGGAACCGACTTCAAAACTAAACATAAAAAAAACTATATTATAGTTTTTTTATGTTTTGTTTTGAAGTCGGTTCCTTTTTGCTAAATTGGTACGTGGATGGTTCCCTGACCAATTGACCATAACAAATCGAGGTGTAGGTGGTTGAGAATGTACCTACATCAATCTTTTGGTCCTGGCTTTCATTTGTAGATACAGACAGTCATTTTAAAACATCTGATAGAAAACGTATGGCCACACCAAGATACTTGCCAAGTGTCGACGAATAGAACTGCATCGTCTGCACGATTTTTACAATAATTTTCCGAGCTTTGACAATTTTATTGTAGAGTGTAACCAGGCGACAGAACCCGCTTAGTGCGTAGGCACCATAAAGTAGGCATACACCATCCTGCCTATCGATACGATAGATTTAACGCTTGCAATTGTTTCAAATCGGCAGTTCGTCCATATACACCATACACCATCCTGCCTATCGATACGATAGATTTGTCACAACTTCAAATCTGCACCAGTGATGCCAACTCAGCAACTAGATCTGGCTATTATTCGGTGACGACAGCTACAATTTCTAGCACCTTTTCATTTCATCATGAGACTATCGAATTAGATTAAAAAAAGTGGTGCAAGCGATTTTCGACCTTATCGACATTAAAAATTTAGTTTGTTTTTCTCACATTCTTATTCGTTAACATTGCTCCTTCATTAAAATCTGGTGCTTGCATCATTGTCAGTAAGGTCGAAAATAGCTTGAAGGTCGGAAAATACTTGCTTAAGGATAGCAAGTTAAAAAAAGTGGTGCAAGGGATTTTCGACCTTATCGACATTAAAAATTTAGTTTGTTTTTCTCACATTCTCATTCGTTAACATTGCTACTTCATTAAAATCCGGTGTTTGCATCGTTGTCAATAAGGTCGAAAATCGCTTGAAGGTCGGAAAACATTTGCTTAAGGATTGCAAGTTAAAAAAAGTGGTGCAAGCGATTTTCGACCTTATCGACATTTAAAATTTAGTTTGTTTTTCTCACATTTTCATTCGTTAACATTGCTTCTTCATTAAAATCCGGTGTTTGCATCGTTGTCAATAAGGTTGAAAATCGCTTGAAGGTCGGAAAACATTTGCTTAAGGATTGCAAGTTAAAAAAAGTGGTGCAAGCGATTTTCGACCTTATCGACATTTAAAATTTAGTTTGTTTTTCTCACATTCTCATTCGTTAACATTGCTCCTTCATTAAAATCAGGTGTTTGCATAAATGACAATAAGGTCGAAAATAGCATGAACCTTTTTTTAACTTGCTTTCGTGGTCCCTTGACACCTCTCAAGTTTTCAATCGTATTTTGGTTTAAAATAAAATGAATAACTCTTTTTTTTACGAGTGTACATGCGATCCATGTGCGAAAAGCCTCAGTTTTCCGTAAGGCCACGTTCACATGGCGATTATTTTCCCGTATACTGTATACAAGATTTTATCGAATAGAGCAGTAATAACAGTTCACAAATGAAAACTTAAAAATAGTTTAAACGGCGTTCATACGGGAAAATCCCGTGTTTGAGAAATATAATATTTTACCGTGTACCGTGCAAAGTTGTCCTAAAACTGGTCAACTCTATTCGCTAAAATCTCGTGTAGGGTATACGGGAAAATAATCGCCGTGTGAACGTGGCCTAACCGTCCCTGTAGAAAAGTAGCTAAAAAGTTTAGCCACAAGTTACACTTTTTAGCTTTTTTTCTAGCACCTTTATAAAATTAGCTAACTATCTATGAAGTTGCTAAGATGGCATCACTGCTGCCGATTTGACGTTGTGTCAAAAACGATTTGATGACCTATCAAAATTGGCATGTCATGCCATCAAATTGGCATTCCACCCCCATACACGTTCAATTCTATTTGAGCAAATTGACAGTTTTATGCCGAATTGACAAATAGGCAGTAAGGTGTATGGCTACCAAAGAGCTCATGTGCGGGAACACCGGGAAAGAACCCATTTATTTCAAGGTATTGTAGAATAACCTAGTTTTGTTTGAAAAGTTTTAAAAACTTCATTAACAATAAAAATTGGAAATACAAGCCACTCTACTTGTCGGTCGCTGACCGCCGATCGAAATATTTACATATGACTAAATAATAATTATATAGGTATGTAAGTCAAAATTGATAAAAGCGAAGACAATCGGTCATTCTTTATCGCGAGCCCTATCTCAATCTGGTCGCTACGATTATCACGTTCACGACACGCAGGCATTTGGAGCGAAACATGACGCACCACCGACCCGGGCTTGGTCCTTGGTCAGACGGCGAGCTACCCATCACTCACCGTCCGCAAGCCCGCTCCGCTGCTGTGCCCTCTGCTAATCAGAGGGACACGCGTTGAAGCATCCACACGACAGGCTATTCGCATACGGGCAAAGAGACCTCGTAGGCACACAGTGCCTAAGGAAGAGTTTTTGCCCGCATCCCAGGGTGCACCGGCCCGAAAAACTGGTCTGGCCCCCGACGTATCCGAGAGGGAACTCCAGTCCACGGGCGCACGTGGAGGTTTCCTGTCATAGCATAGCACCCCACTATGCCAACTATGCCGTCAAGTTGGTAAAAGACTAGGCAGATGATAATGTAGTATCAGGGATGGATGATACTCACTTGCAGGTTGGCCGAATTGCATCGCATGTCGTCGTGAGCCACGGTCATTCGTCATTTTAATTGTTTTTTTTACAGTTTTGTGGTAAACTAAGTATTTATTTGTTGCTAGTTTGTTGCACGAAATGTTGAAAGAGAAATACTTTACTTTACGGGTCGCTAGTACCTTATAAGTTTTATTAGGTACTAGCGACCCGTCCCAGCTTCGCGCGGGTAGACATGATGATTTTCGTCCTCAAAAACCTGGCCCTACCCAAACACAACACAAAAAGAATTATCAGAATCGGTCAAGCCGTTTTCAAGTTATGAGCTTAGCAACACATTCAGCAATTCATTTTTATATTATAATAAAGATTAATATTTACAACAATCATGTCTGACATGATGTAGGTGCTAATTGTTTATCAATTGCTAATCGATAAAAAAAAAGATAACTGCTCATTTTCCACAGCAACTTATCTTATCATTTTTTAAAACATGCATTGACCCCTGATTTGCACCGTTTTACAAATTTTACAAAATTGAAATAATGAAACTAAATCGTGAATTGGAAAATAGGTAATGCAATTTTATTCTTTTTTTTTTTTGGGTACTCCCGCCACACCTATATCACATGTATGTGTGGAATCAACAGTGGTGACCCCCAGAAAAGCATCGAGGCAAAAAGCCAAAGGGATATTAAGAATCCCTGAAAAATAAATTTAACTGAGTAGGATCCCATTACGAAATTAATCAGACAAACATACACAATTGGGGCGTGCCACGCTGGGACAGTGTGGGGCAAGTGCCCCATAGTGACCTGTAAGGTACCTATCTAAACCAATAAAACTGTATTATTTACATACTAACTAGAATAATTAATTATATAGTGGTAACAGAAGAAGTAGTGTAGTACGCCGTCTACCATTCAAAAGGTTGAATTTTTCATTTACATAGACGTGGTTACTATATTTTAAGGAAAAAAGAAAATTTTACATCAAATTATTGTATTTGTACATAGAAAAGCTAAACTAAGTATATAATTAGTAGCCCCGACCATATGTTATGGTTGTTTTATTATTATTGAACGGAATACCATTTTTTACCCGACTGCGCCAGGAGGGTTATTATAATTACTATAGGTACATCCATTTATTAGAGAAGACTCTACTGTTTACTTTTTTTTGGACGGTTTGGATAAGACCGCGGGTATAGTTTACTAGTTACATAGGTTACTAAAGTATTATTTTAGACTGTTGCCCCACTTTGACCCCATAGATGGCTACGCCCGTGGTTGGCTATGTCCATGATTCGGGGGGATGCTATTTAGGTCGAACCCCACATGGATGCCAACAGAGCCGTTTCGCACCTATAAGAGGAATAAGCAATGCTCTGCGCGATCGACTCAGATATGAGGAGGTTCACAAACCAAAGTTGCCGACATAGCCCAATGAATTAGCAGTGGGCAGGCCATATAGCACGCAGAACTGATGGCCTATATCGGACCGTAAGGTTGGCGAATGGACACCACACACACCATGCGCAGCGTAGGATGACGATCTTATGAAGACCACAGGATCACGCTGGATGCAAACCTCTTCCAACCGGTCCTATTGGAAGTCTATAGGGGAGGCCTATTTTCAGCAGTGGACGTCTTACGGCTGATAGCATGATGAAGGAGCGGTAGACCAGGGTGTCGAGTCTGCTAATTATTAGTCAGAATGGCGCCACAACGGCGTTTCAATTTTCGAACCATTTTTTACTCGGCAGTAAAAAATGGTTCGAATAAGCACTACAACTGAAACGCCATTGTGGCGCCATTCTGACTAAATAATTAGCAGACTCGACACCCAGATAGCTAGAGAGAGTCAGTGTGATGGGGGCAGAGCATGCCACCATTTTTAACCGACTTCAAAAAAAGGAGAAGGTTCTCAATTCGGTCGGTATGTTTATTTTTATTTTTAACCGACTTCAAAAAAAAGAGTAGGTTCTCAGTTCAACCTGTATGTATGTATGTATGTATGTATGTATGTTTGTCCGCGATTATCTCGCGTTTGGCTGAACGGATTTTGATGCGGTTTTCAGGAAAGTGTTCATTACATTCTGCACGTGTAGCATGGCGCCATAGAAACCGGTTTTGTCGACGCGAGAATAGACAAAATGACAGAACGTAACATATTTTTATCGATTTAAGCATAGCAATGTTTAAAATATAGAAGAGATAATTATGTGGTATACGAATCCTTTCATACTTGTACAAAAAAACAGTCGATTTGTATAGAAATAACGATGAAATAACTTTGTCTTTTCTTGATAGAATAGAGATAGAATCGCTATGCTACGCGTGCTGGAGAAGGTTTTAGTATATAACACTAATAGATATCCCGTGACGTTGCCTGCGTGGACCCGATTTTTGCTTACTTGGATCATAGATTTTCAGAGATGATTGCATGTTTGTCCGCGATTATCTCGCGTTTAGATGAACCAATTTTAATGCGGTTTTCAGGAAAATGTTTATTACATTCTGTAGAAGGTTTTAGTTTATAACACTAATAGATATCCCGTGACTTTGCCCGCGTGGACCCGTTTTTGCTTACTTGGATTGTAGATTTTCAGAGACGATTGCATGTTTGTGAAAAAAAAATGATGTCCTTTTACATCAAATTATTGTATTTGTACATAGAAAAGCTAAACTAAGTATATAATTAGTAGCCCCGACCATATGTTTTGGTTGTTTTATTATTATTGAACGGAATACCATTTTTTACCCGACTGCACCAGGAGGGTTATTATAATTACTAGGTACATCCAGTTATTAGAGAAGACTCTACTGTTTACTTTTTTTTGGACGGTTTGGATAAGACCGCGGGTATAGTTTATTAGTTACATAGGTTACTAAAGTATTATTTTAGACTGTTGCCCCACTTTGACCCCATAGATGGCTACGCCCGTGGTTGGCTATGTCCATGATTCGGGGGGATGCTATTTAGGTCGAACCTCACATGGATGCCAACAGAGCCGTTCCGCACCTATAAGAGGAATAAGCAATGCTCTGCGTGATCGACTCAGATATGAGGAGGTTCACAAACCAAAGTTGCCGACATAGCCCAATGAATTAGCAGTGGGCAGGCCATATAGCACGCAGAAGTGATGGCCTTTATGGGACCGTAAGGTTGGCGAATGGACACCACACACACCATGCGCAGCGTAGGATGACGATCTTATGAAGACCACAGGATCACGCTGGATGCAAACCTCTTCCAACCGGTCCTATTGGAAGTCTATAGGGGAGGCCTATTTTCAGCAATGGACGTCTTACGGCTGATAGCATGATGAAGGAGCGGTAGACCAGGGTGTCGAGTCTGCTAATTATTAGTCAGAATGGCGCCACAACGGCGTTTCAATTTTCGAACCATTTTTACTCGGCAGTAAAAAATGGTTCGAATAAGCACTACAATTGAAACGCCATTGTGGCGCCATTCTGACTAAATAATTAGCAGACTCGACACCCAGATAGCTAGAGAGAGTCAGTGTGATGGGGGCAACTCATGCCACCATCCGACTTCAAAAAAAGGAGAAGGTTCTCAATTCGGTCGGTATGTTTTTTTATTTTTATTATGGATGTACATCGATTACTCCGAGGTTTCTAGTCCGATTCGTGTCACTCTTTTTTTGTTTGATGCAGTATACTTGCAGTGTGGTTCCATAAAAATTTCATCCAATTTGGTTCAGTACTTTTTATTTTGTGAGCATTTTTATTGATTTCGGCTACTTGGATGACATTACTTTTTGCGTGTTTGTTACGCGATTACTCCGCCAATTGTGAACCGATTTTCAAAATTCTTTTTTTGTTGTACTAGACATCGTTCACCTTAGGAAATACTGCAAGTTTTATCAAAATCTGTTTAGCAGTTTTTGAGATAGGGAATTTTATTAGCATGTGTACTTGAGCGATGTTAATACCGGTTCCACGGATTACAAATTCTAATGCACTTTGACATTTGACAAGAATTTGGGTTGAATATTTAAACTAAAAAGAGTAAAAAAAAATCTTAAAAAAGAATTTCTTCTTCTTCAAAAACAACCACATAAAGGGTAAAATAACCTACAAAATAACTGTTCTTTCGGAAGTCGGTGGCTTTATTTTTTTATTTCGTTGTCTTTTTGCCAGTTATTTTGTAGGTTATTTTACCCTTTTTTGTGGTTGTTTTTGAAGTCGGTTAATTTTTTTTTTAAGTTTTTTTTATGTTTCTGCTTTTTATTTTATCCGTAATTATAAAACCGCAGTCTGCTAACCAGTTCGATTAGATGTTCATACAAATTGACAATCAAATACTTATACATTAATAAATAGATATCACACTATCAACATGATAATACTATCAACTCTGCGCAAAAATTAGTTTCTGACTAGTCAGAAACTAATTTTTGCGCAGAGTGGACTTCTGCTAAGTATCCTGACTATATAACGTGATAAGAGAGGCGTAAATATGGATTGGATTTTTTTGAGAAACGAACATACTGAGATGATGATGAAGCCATTGGTGATGAAGAAGACCATGATGTCCTGTTCGGAATTGCGTCATACATCACCGAGTATAAAAAGGAGCGCAAAAGGACTAACATTTCATAATTTGGACTTCAGTCTTTCGGTAAGGAAGTGTACGAGTGAAAAGTGTGAAATAAATTATAATAATGGGTAATGTTCGTAGTCCTAACGATGCAAGCCTCTTGCAAGTGAAACGTTGTATTTTTCCAGCAGGAAATGCGTAAGTTATGCTGATATTTTGTTTTTTTTTTTTATATTTGATTTCGTTTCATGACTTGATGAGGCACATTATTTTAGCAAATGACTCTAAAAGACCTGAAACTGATTGCAGTAGCTTCCATTTTCCATCGCGTATTGGGTTGCACGGTTGACACGTTGGCGAAAAGAGCTTGAAGGTTTTGGCGCGAACATTATAGCCGTCATTTTTTTTTTAATGTTCCGTACTTCGATTCACAATGAACGTTGTATAAGTTTTTAGATGGAGGACACTTAAATATTAAACTAAAATATGATGAAAGTAATGTCCTAATGCGTTATATTTCTCAGAGATTCGCTACTATAGAAAACTGATGCTTCTAGAATCAACTTTTTTTCCTTTTCCCCCTGTGGGCATGCATATTGAATGCTTAAAACATAACTTTAAAATTTTGTGTGGTAATAAATGTGTGTCGGTTCACAAGTTTTTAAACATCATGAGATTACATAGAATAGTCAAGTGACAATTAATACATGCCTAAGTGAGGTATTGCGCTAATTGTTTATTCTACATAAACATCATTGACATCATCATTTTTTACTATAATCCAATGCTGGATGGACATAGGCCCTGGCAGCGTCACAGCGCTCAATTTTCTGCTTTTTTCATCCAGCCACTGCCAGCTACCTTCTTTATGTTATCGGGCCATTTTGCTGGGGTACGTCCCACCCTACGAGTACCTGTGCTCGCGCGGTCTCCATTCTAGAACCTTCTTTAAAGGCGGAGTACCGCTTTTCGTATACAACGTGTAACGGTAAATGCGCAAAACCTCTAATGGGTTAACTCAACCCATGTTACTGAACAATTTTTGCTCTAAAACTTTTGGAAATTCGCAAAAAAGATTTTCCATACTGATGGGCCCAATCAATTTCTCATTTTGTATGAAAAACCATTTCTTTTTTTTGCGAATTTATAATAGACTTAGAACAAACATTGTTCAGTATAACATGGGCTGAGTTACCCCACGAGAGGTGTTACGGACGTCGTCGCTTCACATTGAATAGGTAATAATTAGGAATAATGTAAATAAATGATGTAAATAATAATGAATATACAAGTAGAATTTAAGTAGATATAAGGTTGATTAATAAATACGATTTAAAGTCGGGAAAAATTACACAAACTTATTGTTGTTCAATTAAGGCTGTTTTATTATCCCATATAAAGTAAGACATCAAAATATGACGATGTAAAGTGGACGCGAGCACGTATTCGAACAGGTTTGAACATGTCGAAACCTGTCCGGTTCCCCACCACGCGTAAACTCAGTCGGGACGAATGTGTCGTGCTCACCCCCACCCACTACTTGCACCCTGCAAAAATAAGATATAAGCGGGACGGTATCCTATAATTCTAGTTAGTTCCGTTCGCCGACCAAGGCATACCCTCATCACCCCCGACGACCCCATCACCTTCCTCCAGGAGAGCCGTAGGGAAACCAGTACGCTGCGCAAACACAGACACAGGCCGACTCCGTCATTCCGCCCTCGCCGCCAAGGCCGCCCGTCGCGACGCCCAAGTCAATGCCCCCCCCCCGACCCTTGCAAGAGCCAGCTCGCGATGCTGAGCCTGTAGTTTTAAATTAGCCCCTAAATAATGAATCATTGAGATCCAGCCTGTCCCTTGCTATCCTCTGTCAGTGACGCCCTAAGCCGAGGTCCGTACCCCACAGGGGGTGCCCTTACCGTGTGGTCACTTGAATTTTAACTTAGTTTGTAAGCCCCTGGGTGGAGGCTTCCAGTGACAAAAAAAAAAGTTTTTAATTCCACATAGGTAATTAGAGTGTGATTGCTGGCCAGACCTGTCACGATAAGATAAGCTTCAAGCGGTACTTTAGTTAGTTGCATTCAATAAATTAAAAATATCATCCGATATTTTATTTTCTTTATAAAACAACTAGAGTAGCTGTGCCCGCGAATTCGTTCGCGTGGATGTCGAAACTTAACAATGAATCCTACTACTATTATAAAGGCGAAAGTTTGTAAGTATGGATGTATGTATGGATATTTGTTACTCTTTCACGCAAAAACCACTGAACGGATTAGGCTAAAATTTGGTACACAGATAGTTTATAACCTGGATTAACACATAGGATAGTTTTTATCCCGATTTTTGTTCCCGTGGGATAATTATCAAGTTATAGCGGGTGAAGCCGCTGGCAACAGCTAGTCTTTTATAAAATTAACAAATTTTCGTTTTTTTTGTAGCCATATTAATAGCTACAATTTATGTTTTACTTTTGCGAGTGAATTGAAAAAAAATAGGCGACTAATGTCACTAATTTTATATTTAAAATTACTTTTAAACAATACAAAACGAAATAAAATTAAAATTCCAAGTCTACCCCCATATTTAAAAAGAAAAATTGTATTTAAATCTAAAACTTGGGCCTTTTTTTCAGTTAAACAATAAATAGTCGATTTAGAAAAATCCACAGGGCATGAGGGGTCTGAAAAGATAGCAGATTACTCCTTCTGTGGACTATTTTAATTTGGCACACGATGCACCAAACAACCTGTATAATTATTTAGATTTTGATAATATGTTTTTTTTTTAATTTCAGATCTGTTATCAGAGTTTTGGGCTCAGAAAATGAGAAAGAACGAGCTTTGCAGTTATGGCAGGAACTTAAAGATAACGACCCAATAATTTCAGCATTGAGTAAGTTATTTTATCATTGAACGTGAACTGTCTAAAGTTTTATTCGTTGTGGGGAGAAAAAATCGATTGCGGACAGAACTTGACCTACCAATTCAGTGCAAAAGCAGGATTCATGTCTTGCTAGCTCGAATTCATCATCTTTCTGCGTAAAATTAAAAACTTTTTCAAAAAAGAACTAGCCGCCTTCAAAAACCACCACAAAGTGTAAAATAACTTATCTTTCGGAAGTCGTTGGTTTTGTTTTTTTAAATTCATGTTTGCCATCGACTGAAGGAAGGTATGAAGGTTCAAAGAAATGGTCATAAAATCTGTTATAAAAATAAAGTTGAATTGAGCACCTCCTTTTTTGACGTCGGTTAATAAAGGGTTATAGCTCTTAGGTCTGTAAGCAGAAGTCGGAATTAGGTAGAGTTATTTTAGTATTTGCAGCGAAATGATTATATTAATATGGATCTTCCTTGGATTTCTAGTAGACAATCTCCTGTGCAAAACAGTAATCATCATCATCATCAGCCTATTAATGTTCACACTGCTGGGACACAGGCCTCCTCTTTGTGAGAGGGGGTGGGCCATAATCCACCACGCGGGCCCAGTGCGGATTGGTGGATGTCACATGTCTTCGAGTTTTAGGTTCTAGGACATGCCGGTTTCCTCACGATGTTTTCCTTCACCGTTTTGAGGGCAGTGGTGATGAAATAAATTACACAAAGTAATGCGCCTGCCGGGATTCGAACCCACGACCTACAACTCGTAAGTCGGGGCCGATACCACTGGGCCACCACTGCTCTCAAAACAGTAATACAAATAAATAATAATAATTAAAACATTAGATAGACAAGTAAATTGTGTAAAAGTTAATAACTTTTTTTTAACAAATCACGAAATTTTTCTGCTATTTAAAAGTAATTCCGGGATTTGGATTTTGAGACATATCCACTTTTTTCTTTCGCTGTATGAAATCAGTGTAAGTACATGAATAACTACCTAATTCCGACTTACGGTCATAGTTCTGTCCCCAATCGATTTTGTCGGGTGAACGTCATTACTGCGAACTTCGTTACCGCGATGTACGTTACAGCGAAAGTTCATTACCGCGATGTACGTTGGTTGGAAAGTTCATTAAACGAAGTACGTTGCTGCGAACTTTCGCAGCAACGTACTTCGTGGTAATGAACTTTCCCTGTAACGAACATCGCGGTTACGAACTTTGCAGTAATGACGTACACCCGATTTTGTCTTTCCATAAAAATAAATTACTATTCACCATGCAGACTTATTATTCTTTATTTATCTTAAATTATTTCAGATTTTGATAAAGAGTCGGAATCACGCCTAATTCAGCGGATGCGCAGAGCTTTTAATCAAAACATAGCATACGGTTGCTTCTCACAAACTGAAGATGAATTGCTTGCTGTTGATTTACTAAATGTTCAAAAAACTAACCGTTATTGCCAATATCACGACGAGGTAATTGTTTTGTTTTATGATGTAGCTTTTGTTAGCCGCACATGGGCAATTATTATAAGTAGTCAGCCATATACGTCATGTGTGTCGTCTGACGATTGTCGAGTGTGAGGTTTCTTACGAATATTTAGTAGGTATTGTATTAATAGGTAAGTACCTACATTGTTTAGTTTTGATTAAAGACACTTAACAAGTCGGAGTCAAGGTGGGGCAAGCACCCCACCCTGCCCCACCGTGGCTACGCTCATGTATCCACATGGTAATCTTGCATTTTTGAGAACGTGTTTGAGGCACGCTGAAAGCTTGTCCTATACTTCTTTAATTAGGTATTCCTAAATATAGAAATGTAGACCTAATTGAGAAGAGTGGTACTGAACTAAGCCAGACAGTTTTAAAGAAGGCCCAAAAATAATCCTTTTGCATTTCGAATCCTATATAATACAATGTGTCCGGTTTCGGTCTGTGCGTGTACAAACTTAATTAAAGGGGAGGTAGCTTGTTCAATTCTGTGACTAAAATTGTACCACATGTGGGGTCGGAAACCAACCCCCATTGAATCGTTACCATTTCAGTATTTTGATGCAATAGGGTTTAAAGTCCCAACGGGGTAACCGAATTTTTAGCAGCCGAATATAATAAAGAATTACTCAAATATAGTCAGTAAATGCTTCACCATTTTGAAATAAAGGGTAAAACATCAAATATTCGATAAAACTACCTTGTTTTTTCAATTCAACCATCAAACAAGATTTTAAAAAAATTCGCCTCGTTGAGCTTCCTTATTTAGGGTTCCGTAGTCAACAAGGAACCCTTATAGTTTCGCTATGTCCGTCCGTCCGTCCGTCCGTCTGTCCGCAGTTTAGCTCAGAGACGCACAGTAGTAGAGAGCTGTAATTTGGTGTAAATATACGATTTTGTTGTGCCGAAAAAGTGGTAAAATAAAATCTCGAAAAATATTTTTTTTTATAGTACGAGATCCGGTAGAAGAAATATATACCCTCATCTGTTATTTGAAAATGGCATTTAGTACATGCTAGATACTCTAAACGACAATATTTGGGTGATGGGTTGTCGGCCTGAATCGCGTACCGTCACTGTTAATTCATAAAAATTGTCTTCAAACATTTTTGTTCCACTTCCCTCATCTGTTATTTAGAAAAATCAAGCAATAGCTGATAGAATATACCGCAAGGAATCTAAAAAATATAGGTGGTCGGTGTCTAACCCTGTCCTTCTAATTAGTTTTCGGGTTTAAACAGGTGAGTTATTTAGATAATATTCATCTGTTATTTAATCGAATCAGATATCAAATGATAGATTATTTCATTCTGAATCCAACAGTATTTAGTTGTTGAAGCAAAACTGTGGCTGAATTTCGGTTGTCTAAATTTTAATCGTAAAAATTGGCCTAAGCGTTGAACAACAAAAGACAAGATAATGATGCAGGTGTGCAGTTCTGCACCCAGACAGGTCGAAAAGTGTTTGGAAGACTAGTTTCACTTCCTACTAAAGTCGCGGCAATAGTGTTAAATGTTGTGCGCGAAACCGTACAGACAGGTTGAAAATTGTTTGGAAGGGGCGCGCAAAGATGACCTAAAATTTAAACTCTGATAATTGGAAACCCGAAAATGTTCTTTCTAACATTTTTCATCCTAACAATCACGTTTCCTAACTACTCTGTCTCTAATTTTCATAATAGACCGTGGAAGTGTGACGTAAAAAGATGACATTTGGGTAAAAACAAACAGGTTTCGACGTGGGATTTTTGTTATTTTATCTTTTTTGTAATTAATAATAATGTCTGCGTCGAACTTCTTGTTACTATTGTGTGCAAAAATTGATGGAACAACATCCTTTTCATCAGCAAAATGACAACTACAAAGACAGTCTTCACGAGTAGGGTCTATATCCTTACGACTGAAATTGAAAATAATGAGTAAGTCAGCAATACAAGTCAATACAACGAGTCCTCAGACTAGAATAATAATTAATCAGCAGTAACGTACCGGCAGAGTGTTTTCCATTTTTTAAAGATTTTTTCACTAGCAGGAAATCTAAAAAACCCTGCAGGTTTCTCTTCTAGAGACATGGTTGCAACCGGGAGCAAAACAATAAGGTATTTTATACCTTGTAAACACTAGATAATGTATTCAAAATGTAAATTATCTCAAAATGCAATACGTTCCTGTGTTTGTTTTTACCCAAATGTCAAAATGTGACGTCATAGCTTCCACGGTCTATTCCGAAGCATTCAACTTGGAACAAAAATTTTGAAGACAATTTTTAAGAATTAACATAGACGGTACGCGATTCAGGCCGACAACCTATCACCAAAATATTGTCGTTTAGAGTATCTAGCGTGTATTAGATGCCATTTTCAAATAACAGATTAGGGTATATATTTCTTCAATGTATCCTAGACTATTAGGGTACCTCCTGTACACGTAAAGTGGGAATGTTTTTTTTCTTTCTCGCGTACCCCTTAGTGTGGGGTATCATTAAATAGGTCTTTAAAAAATAATGTGAGTTTCCTTTGACAATTTTTTGATAAAAAAATTCGTTTGTGAAATATTAAGCTTTAAAGTGCAAAATTTTGCTCGACTCGAGTGTCCCCTCTACCAGCTAAACGGTTATGTTTGGGGGTGTGAAAAAAATCACAATAGTAGTATATATAACGAAATTTAAAAGAAAATTATCATGATTAGGTAGGCTTTACAACTTTACGAGTAATAGTCGACCAACTTATAAAATGTACTTGGATATCATATTTTCTTAAACAAAATGTATCGGAAACAACTGCAAATGTAAGTTTGTCAACTTTATTTTTACAGCTTTTATAGGTATGTTTTTTGAGGATAGGTAGGTTTTAATCGTCAACTATTTTTAACTAACTTCAAAAAAAGGAGGAGGTTCTAAATTCGTCGACCGATTTGGAAATTCTTCTTTTTAAAATTAAATTCAGCGAATCAGTTTAGTTAGTTCGCATAAGTATTTTGATAGGCTACTACGGAACCCTACACTGTGCATAGCCCGACACGCACTTGGCTGGTTTTATTTACTCGTCTAATAGATGTTGAGTTTAGGTACTTGAATCATCATACCAAAACCTCGTTTACTATGACTTGTTTCTTTCACTTGGTTTAAGAGATAGCATTGATAGAACATACGTGGGCGGTCCCATAATGAATTGGCCTAACTATGAACCAATGAAGGAAATGAAACGAAACCAATTTTATTTTTCAATATAATCACTATGAATACTAACTCACTTCTGACATTTATGAATTAACATCTCTATACCTTTATAAAAATAATCACAATTTTTATCGTCAAAATGACTGAAAACGGCCGCCTGCAACTCCTCATCGCTTGAAAATTTTTTTCCTCTTAAGTCCCGCTTTAAATTTGGAAATAAGTAATAGTCCGAAGGGGCCATGTCTACGCTATAAGGTGAATGTTCAACTTTTGTGAACCCGCATTGACGAAATGCATCCTTCGAAACAAAAACTCCGAAGCGCAGCGCACTCTTTCCTGTCTCTGTACCGCTGAAAGAAGTTTCGGTACCCATCTTGCAATCACTTTTTTCATGTGAAGATTTTCATGGATCGCGTGATGAACGGTACTTTTAGAAAGCCCAAGCCCAAGCTGCGATTACTCTTATCTTCAAACGGCGGTTACTCAGGACCTCCTCTTCGATAAGAGCAATCGTTTCGGGAGTGAGCACTTCCACAGGTCGACCATCATGGCCAATGTCTTCGATGGTTTCTCTACCAAGGCGAAACTCTTTCACCCAATTTTTCAATGTGCTATAAGAGGGGGCAGACTGCTTTTACACGCCATCTAATCATTCTTTTATTTGGGCAGGGAATAAACCTTCTTTAAACAGAAAGTTTATGAAATTTCGATACTCTGTTTTCGACATTTTGAAAAAATACGCGACTCTTGTTACTCAAATGCCTGTTAAACTAAGACTTAGCATTTCATGTCGATGCATGTTTCTTATATTAAGTACACGATAAATGTACTATTTACTGCAACACAACATGTAGCGACATGTAGGTACTGTAGAACTATTACAGGCCAGTTCATTATGGGACCGACTGGTAGGCTTGCACAATTAACCTTGGGGTTGAATCCAGCAAAATATTTATTTTGAGTCAGCCTGCACCAGGAAAAAGCTGCTGAAGTGTGTTTAATTACATCTTCTGCGATCGTTGTTATTTAAATCCGAAAGTTGCAGTCATTTTAGTTTACGCGATTCATGAGAAGGAATAAAAAAAAAATACTACCATTCAGTAGGGGTTGGGTTCCGACCCTTAAGAGGAAACAGCACGGTCGTTTTTCCATACAAACGTAGTCCCCTGTTTTCTTCCTGGATAATGCCAGTAGAGCACTAATTTTTTTACAAAAAATCTATGACCACTATTGGCATGTCTCTATGTTTTCCTTTTTTCCATAAATTAATTATTAAAAGAGTATGAACATTCAAAATCCTAAAAAAATAGCCAGATTTTCCGCTGTGTTCAAATATCCAGAAAACAAATTTGACGAGATTATATATAAAAAGGAAAACATAGGAACACGGTCAAACCCTTTCTTAATTTTTTAAAGAAAAAAGTAGTAAAATTGGTTAAATTTTGGAGGAGTAAATAGGGGACTACGAATCGTTGATTTTGTGCCATTTAATAAGGTATTTTCGGTCGAAGCTGCTGTTGTCTCTATCGCGCTCTGTAACTCTGTTGTGGGCACTGCGCGACAGCAATAGATTTTACAAATACCTATTTTTCAATTCTCCAGCCCTTGGTGTTTCCTCTTAAGTACACACACACACACTGCACGTAGCTTTACAGCTGAAATCTACAATGAAAACATTTCTTATTACAGGCACCTGAAACCAGGGCTTACACAAGATTTCTACAATATTATGATGAAATTACAATACACACTGGCCTTAAGTACGGAGTTGTTGACTTCCTCACTTCATTTGGTGTATTCACTAAGCCAACTTACAAAAACCTTGGCATTGAAGAAGATATGATTCGAGTAAGGTATGTTGAAAAAATTCGCATCTCCGATTCCAATAAAATTTTCATGGGACCATTTGGGAAGTCTCTCTTACCAACAAAAATATTTTTTTAAATTGAGAACCTCCTTCTTTTTGAAGTCGATTAAAAATTGTTACATTCGATTTATCATTTCAACCACACATCAATCACTGTCAAGTCATGCCATCGCCCGATTAAAAAATATATATTTCTATATTCCTAGTATAACTTTGTCCCCACACGTCAGTCACCGTCACGTGGTATATCTGCAGTGACGTCACCTTAAGACGCGTCAAATAATATTTCCATACAACTATCATAGGCATTTATCTTATCCCCACAAAACCGGGACCGTCACGTCTCATCAGTTCAGTCAGCGTCGTGTAGTATAATGTACTCTGTGGCGTCGTGCTACCGTCATAGCTATACGTGTTCTGTAGCGAGAAACACACCCTATCCATAAACCCGTAACTTCACTGATGTTTGTGTTCAATGATTCAGTCAAACCGGCGGCGGTGACGTGACTGACGAACGTCGTGACGGTGATTGGTGTTTGTGGATACCTACATACACAAACCGTTACCGATCCATTGTCAGTGACGTGACGGCAACGACCATATAATACTTGACTCATTAATAACAGGGGACCGATTCTGTCAAAACATTAGGCAAAAAAGTCTTAGGTCCGTCTCATTTTGACCACTCCTGTGAGCCGTAAATATACGTTAAGACAGAACAGACCTTGAGTTAGCCAATCACAACACAGTATCCCATACCCCTCGCTTACGTAGTACGTCAGCGAGTTATCAGAACAGTTTTTGTTCCTTAGATCGTGTTGATCGCGGAGTCTAGTATTATATCGTTGTTGCGTGACGGCGGCGGTGACTGGTGTGTGAGAATCCACCTTTAAATAGTAATAGTTGAGAACAGTGACAAAATGTATTTATTTATTTAGGTTTATTAACATTGGTAGGTATAATAATTTACTGTAAACTTAGCATCACATTTTTTTATTGTTAAGAAAATGATCTAGTTTTGATACAGCGACAAAAATTCAGGCTTCAGCTTTTCATGCACGTGTGCTTGATACCTTTCCTGCACATGTATATACATGAGGGCGGGAGGGTGAGATCTTTCCTGCACATGTATATTACATGAGGGCGGGAGGGTGAGACCTTATATACATGACGGCGGGAGGGTGAATCCTTTCCTGCACGTGGATACCTATACATGAGGGTGGGAGGGTGATAATTATCTTTCCTGCATGTTCATATGCATGATTAACACCTTTCCTGCATGTGCATAATACATGAGGGCGGGAGGGTAAGACCTTTCCTGCACGTGCATATTCATGAGGGCGGGAGGGTGAGACCTTTCCTGCAAGGTGATATACATGAGGGCGGCCCTCATGTATTATATCACCGAGGGTGACAGGGTGGGACTGCATCCTGCAACTAACTAAATAACATTAAAAGGAAGGTAATAACGCCTGATTCTATAAATTTTAACTCATGTTTTCTTTCAGGGTGCAGGTTGCCAAAGCCCTTCGCATTAAGTACATTGCATCAGCATTTGTTGGACGTGAAATGCAAACAGCAGCTACCAAAGTTGGATATAAAATCCATAAAGAATTCGATTATGACGGTATGAGGCAAATTGGATTGGATTCAAAATTATTTCCTATTAAATTAATGGTAATTGTAAATCAAATTAAAGGGGAAACGGCAACAAGAAAGTTTGTTAAAGCTAGACTTCGCAGAAATAAGCCTGTTGGAGTCCATACGTTACCCAGTAAGCCGTTGATCGACCAATGTGCAACAGATGATGATGAAGAATAGCCTGAACTGTGAAAGAAAACATTTTCGAAAAATAACTATAGTTCAGTAGACTAGACCGATTTCAAAATCTCCATATATCATCATCTGCCTGCCTTTTTTTTGTGGTCGGCTTCGAGTCGAACCACATGCATCTGGATATCAGTATTTTACATGGAGCGACTGACTATCGGACCTCAACAACCCAGTAACTAAGTAATACGGAACCCCATGGTAAGACTGGTTGTCAGACTTTACAGCTTCTGACTATCAGTAACGACTGTCAAAGATCAAGACAAATGACAGCCGAGACCAACGGCTTTACGTGCTCCCCGAGGTACGGAGGACACTCGCTATGACAGATGGTCACCCATCCACAGACCAACCTCTGCAAGCGTGGCGAAACCCGGTTGATCGGCGTGTATGGCTGTAATTATTTAGCCAAGAGCTCCTCCAAAATCCTCATCATCCTCATCCACCTTCAAAACCCCCATACAAACAGTTAAAAAATAACTAGCTTTTGCCCCATAATGCCTTTGGCGCTCTGGACCAAAGATTTCAAAAATTATAGAAACAAACAATCAAATCTTTCCTCTTAATTTATAATGTAGATAGACCTAAGTGTAGATTTAACATTTCTAAAGTTTCGTACGGCATATATGCTTATGTTTATTTTTTATGTAATTGTAAGTAGATAAGAACGTAATATAATTAAGTATGCTATTGATTTCTTTTTTTGCAAAAATGTAAGTAATGGATTAGCAAAAAAAAAATAAAGGAAAAAAAAACTTTTTAAAAAAAAGTACCGACTTCAAAAACAAATACCTACAAAAAAGTTTAAAATAACCTTTCTTTCGGAAGTCGGTGGCTTTGATTTTTTTATTATTATTTCATTGACTATTGCCACCGACTTCCGAAAGAAAGGTCATTTTAAACTTTTTTTGTATTTGTTTTTGAAGTCGGTACTTTTTAAAAAAAAGTTTTTATTTTACCCTTTTTAGTTTATTTATTTATTAAATATTCAACCCAAATTCTTGTAAAATACAAAGTTTTCTTACATGATGTGCACTAATCTTGTAATCCGTCACAACGAAAAAAATCCATATCTCTAAAACTACTGAACCGAATTTGATGAAACTTGCAGTGTACCCTAAGTTGAACAATACCTAGTACAACAAAAAAAAAAAACTGAAATCGGACTTGTAGTTCCGGAGATATGCGTGCACAAATATAAAAACATACATACATACACTTATGAAATTTGGTACATTTGTTCAGACGCTGATATAGACTAACATATACGAAAACTGGGCAGTTTTGATAATATTACATACATACGGGTCGAATTGATAACCTCCTTTTTTTTTGAAGTCGGTAAAAAGAGTCTTTAATGGATATTTTGACGAATAAAACGACGAAAGAAACTGTTAGTCCCGCGACCCCGGCAGGCTTTGAACCACCAAAGGGGGGGGGGGGCGTCATTATGTGTACCTACTCTATTTGAAGCACGCGTGGAACTCAACGCGCCCGCCGTCGACCCGGGCATGGTCCGTGGTCGGACAGCGAGTCGCCGGTTTCTCGCCCTCCGCATTATGTATCGCGCCTACGGTGGCCGGAGATCGTCTTGCGACGTCTATTGCGGCTGGTTCGTGAGGTGGACGCTGTCCTCTCCCTCATACATCGTGAGGTTACGTCGCGGCGTTGCTCTACCCAAGCGGGGCAGTCCTGCAGCTATGCTCCACCAAGTCCTTCACAGTCCAAGTATATCTTCGACGTGGACAAAGCTAGCAGTTTAGGTTTTCAGTGAATAATAGTAGGCATTAGAACAAGCTTAAGTTCAAAATTAGATGCCAATTGAATTAATAGTTTAGGAGTTACGGTCGATCAAAGTTACACCATTTTGTCACTCACTGACTCACTGACCGATCATCAAAAATCTAAGGGACTTCTAGCAGACTTAGAAACATCAAATTCTGCACCAAGATAGTCATTAGCCACATATAAAGAAAAAAATATAAAAAAAAATAAAAAATAATATACCATAGAAAACAATTTTATATTTGCGGTTCGGCAAGAACACTGTGTATGGATTTTGACTGCATTATTAACTTTGTTCGTTGTTTAAGTATTCAATTGGATGAATACATACATAGAATAGAAAAGAATAATATAAATGTAATACATAGACTATAATTAATACATAAAGTTCAAAATTCATTAATTTAATAAAGCTAAAACTCCATTGTATTGCTATAAATATGTATTGTATGCGCGCTCGATAGATGGCGTTGTACCTGTCTGAATCACGCTATGGTTTCGTTACAGAGCGCAGTCTAAGTAGTACCTGTGGTAGTACTTTAAAATAGCGATGGGTCGTTGATGGTTTTTCCGTCAATGTAGAACGTCAACGTTGATTCACGTTTGTCAACTAGTTAATCAACTAGTTAAATTCGTCAACGAGTTGAATAAGTTAACGTGTTCATCTCGTTGACGAATTTAACTGTCAACTTGCAACGTAAACGTAATTTATAATCAACGATTGCGCGTTTAATTTGAAACAATTTGATTCAAATGTCACGTTTTATGTACAGTCGCGGAATGAAAAGGTTCGTCGATTTTCAAATTGATTCGTTTAACGTATCACGAGCACATATTACCTTTTGAATCTTTGTTACAGAAGAGACTCGAGTTACAGAAAATAATGTATAAATGTTCGTCAATAAAGTTCAAAATTATTCAGCTCAAAGTTGTTTGACTATTTATCTTGTCAACAAGATCTCTGAAGAGGTCAATGTTTGATGAACCAAAACCTTCTTGTTGGTTCAACCTGCCATTATTATTAATTCAAATAAAACTATTGTCAATCTGTCAAAGCCATCATTGTAAAATTTCTTATTTTCTCCTCAAAGTAACTATCATATAATACAATGCCAAGACCTTTGAGTGTTGAAGAAAGAGCAGCAATTATTTCCGAACATGAAGCTGGTTACAACATCAGCGAGATATCGCGCCGTCTTAATGTGACCAGGGATAGTGTGAGATTCTGGATAAGGAGACATGGCGAAGAAGGTGCACTTGTTGATCATCGTCAAAATAATTCTGGTCGCCGTCCTATTCTTAACGCCGCACAAAAATCAGACATGAGAGGGCAATATGAAGAAAACGGCTTTGTATGAACAAATCATTTCGCCCAATTATTTGATGTTTGTCCAAGAGTGACAAGAAATGCATTACATTCAATGGGATTACATTATAGACGACACGTAAAAAAAGTTGCTCTGACAACGGCTCATAAAGAAGCTCGCTTAAGATTTGCGCAGACTTATTTGAACTTCGATTGGAGTACCACTATATTTACCGATGAAAAATGTTTTAAGTCAAGCCAACATGGGAGGCTTAATTTGTGGAGATATAATAATACGAGACATACAGAAGACCATGTAGTGCCCAATTTCAGTTCTGGACGAATCTCAGCCAATATATGGGGGTGGATGTCAGCGGATGGAGTAGGCGAGCTCGTTCTTCTTCCTTCAAGAGCAAACGCAACACACTATCTGTCTGTTTTAGAAGACAGTATGCTACCAAGTGTCCGTACTGTGTATCCAGCTGATGAGCTACTTGAGGTCAGCTATGTCCAGGACAATGCTCGCACGCACACTGCTCGTATTGTGAATGAATGGTTCAACCGGCATAGCGATATAGTGGTGATACCCTGGCCAGCAAGATCTGCAGATTTAAATCCGATAGAAAACTTATGGGGTTTAATGGTACAGCGATGGAAAAATAGAAATGAAAGGACCAAAGAGGCTATAGAAAACCACTGCCGAATTATTTGGGAAGATATTAGAGGCACGGATCTATGCTTTCGTCTTGTGTTTTCCATGAGAAATAGGTTACAGTGTGTGATCGAGGCTAATGGTGGATAAACCCGTTGTTAAAAATAAATGCTACTATGCTTACCTAATCGTAGTTTTAATTAACTTTTACTTGTTATTTTATAGTTGTCATTTTACTGTTGTTTTATTACATTTTGCAAAACCTTATTCAAGCAAAACCTTATTCGATAGGAAACGTCAATTTTATTCAAATGTTAGCAGCACTGTTTCTTACGCTGGTATGTTGGCACTATTCTTGCAGTACTAGTGCAAGCGAAAACCGACTCTAAGGTGACGAACCTTTTCATTCCGTGACTGTACAAACTAACATCTTAAATTGTGTGAAATAAAAATATTTTTATTACATTTTTCACAGAGGGCTGTTCGCTATACCTCGTGAGTCTCAGAAAATAGTAGGTACATTTCATAATTAAACAAACTCCACCAATATTTATGTACTATTCTTAAAATAAATAATTCGAAAATCAACTCATTCAACCGCTCGCAATCTATGACTTTAAAAATATCGAACCATAAAACTCAACGTTGAAGATAACGTTTGCGTTCACGTTAATTCAACTTGTTGAATTAACGAGAACGAACGGACGAACGACTTCAACTCATAAACGTCGTTGACGAATTCAACTAGTTGATTCATTTTCAGTTAACGTTAATACGTTGACAGGAGATCAACGGTTGATTCAACTAGTTCGTTGATTCAACGCTCATCCCTACTTTAAAATAATGAGAGGTTTTCTTTTTGGAGTTTAAAAAAAAAAAGTAGTTTCCAAGAACTCTATAGGTGGCGTTGAACTGACTATGTGACTAGGTGCCAAAGCAAAATCTTGGTTTAAAGTGTGCTGAGTATATGTACGAATGCTTTTTTATGGTACGTCCAGGCTTAAAATGTACGATGGCTTGTATCCATTGCGCTTTACGGCTTTCATCTTTGGGAAAAAGATGTGTGCCTTCATTTTTGCACAAATCCACGATGCACAGACTTCTCTTCTTTTTCTCTTGGGACATTTTCTTTCTGGCGTGGCATACTCATAAATTTTTTGTTATTTATTTTCAAAGTGTCATTGATGTGATGTGACCATTGAGATTTAAATTGTTGTTTATGGATGTGTACATTTCATTTTTTAAGATCTCAAAATTAGGTACAAGCTTAGATCAAGGTACTATTATATATTCTGTGCTTAGATCAAAAAATGACGTGACGTTCCGTTCATTGTAGTCACATGCCAAGTTCAGCGCCATCTATCATTGACTAGGGAAAACATAAAAAGAAAATCCCTCATTCTACAAATTTTCAATTGACAGCGCCATCTATCTATCTATGAACAACCATTTCGAAACTAAAAGATATAAATCTACTAGTAGATTTATTATTGCTACTGAAACTGTTATTTATGAAAATAGTTTATTAATATAACATAGACATAGTTACATATCTTGTTGTTTACGTGTTATTTAGTTTAGTTAAATTTAGTTTGTAATTTAGTAGATATAATATATTTGGGTGCCCCTTTTTTTTTTTTTTTTTTTTTTTACGTGGCAAAATCATCAAATGAGTCCTCCAACCCCGGGCAGGGCGGGAGGGACTGTCAGACTTGTACTGACTAAAATCCACGGTGTCCTTCGGTAGCCCTTTGTGTGCCGGAGTCGCGGTATACGTATATCCCGCAACCCCGGCAGGACTGTGGCCCTCTATAGGGGGGCCCCGTCACTATGCTGACGCTCTTTGAGGCGCGCGTGGGACACAACGCGCCGTCGACCCGGGCATGGTCCTTGGTCGGGCAGCGAGTTGCCCGTGCCCCTGCCCTCTATCTGGCAGAAACTTGTTGCTCCGAAACCTATTTGGCAGAACTCACTTGGCAGAAACTTTTTTAAACGAACATTGTTATGGTATAAAAAATATTTAATATAATTGTTTTTTAGCCTAATGTTTTTATGTCCGAATTTAAACAACTTTTCGTCGAAAATCATTCCGGCTAATTTTGGTTACTATAAAGTCGTTTAGTAGAATTATTCATTTCACCGAATAATTACTTGTTATATTTTTATTTAGCCTATTTATTTCTTTGAAATAATTTCATTTGACCGAATTTTCAAATTCACTAATTTTATTGAAACTAATGTTTCACTAGACTAATAATGATTTAGTCGAAATATCGCATCGAATATTCATTTAATTAATTATTCGTTTCCTTTCATTGTCTATAAAAAAATCGGGCTCCGCCGAGCTACCTTGGCAGGTGGTAATCAGCAATTTTACCAAGGATGCAAGAGCGAGCGAAGCGAGCTCGGAACCTGGGGCACCCCAACTCGGACAGGTTAGGTAATCGGCAATTTTACTAAGGATGCAAGGGCGAGCGTATATTACTGATAACCACCTACCGAGGTAGCTTGACGGAGCCTCGCTTCGCGGGGCTCCTATTTCTGTTTACAAGGTTTAAAGTAACCCAACATGAAGGGGATGACGGGGTCTTTCAGACCCCGCCATCCCCTTCGAACCTAACCTGTCCGAGTCGGGGTGCCCCAAGTCCCGAACTCGCTTCGCTCGCTCTTGCATCCTTAGTTACTGATTACCACCTACCAAGGTAGATCGACGGAACATAATATTTACAATGTTTTCTTTTCTGCATTACACCAATTGAATATTCGATAAACTAAATTTTATACCACCTGAATATTATATCAAATGAATATTATACCTTTTGATCAATAGCGCAAATGTTGCTATCGCAAATAAATATTCGATGAAATGAAAATTAAGTTAACCGATATTATACAAACTGATTATTTTCTCGAACGTTGTTCGAATTAGTAAAATTATATCAAAAGTTGTTCGACCAAACAAGGGTAAACCACTTTTAAGATGGCAGAATTGTATTGGGCATAATTACCTTTGTCAGAGTTATAATTTTGCATATTTTCATTTAGCATAACGTTTATTTAGAGCGCCGATTATTTGGAATAATTTGACTTAGTATACTTCGAAGATCACAGAATTTCAGAATAGAAATAATTTAATAGTCATAACAAAAAATAAAGAAATTGTTTTATAAAATCTATATGGTGTGCTACAAAAGTTAGTGACAGAAATGAATCGCTGCAAAACCGACTTCACGTAGTCTTGTCTGCCCACCCCTAGAGTGTAATTTATAATTGCGTGGGACCGCCGGAGACCCGCAGCGCCGGAGCCGTGACAGAAGCCATGCTTGCTGCATGTTGCAACCTTGCATGCTGCATGCTTGTATGCTGAATGCTTACTGCATCATCTTACTGTCTGGGAAATAAAAACCACACAACTATGCCAAAAGATGATTCTGGCTGTGAATTTTCTGCGATATGATGGTTATACTTTTGATTATTATTGATATAAAATATGTGATAAAAGATGATTCTGGTTGTGAACTTTCTACGATATGATGCTTATACTTATTTATTATTATGGAAATGAAATTTATGCCTAAAGATGATTCTGACTTACAAAATTATGGGTTTCGGTGTTATGGTAAATGAGTGTATGGCAAACGATTTTCTGCGAAAAGAGGTTTATGCTATCCGTTGCTATGCAAAATAAAATTATGACGTAAAAAGTTCTGCTATAAAGGGTGGACCCATATATTTAATTAGTTATTTGTAAGTCAAAGTCAAATCATTTATTCCAATTAGGCCATCAAGGAGGCACTTTTGAACGTCGATTATTAAATGTAAAGGAAATAGGAAGGGATGGGATTGATTCTACACCCATTCGCTAAGGTAGGTTGTATGGAGAAGAATGGGCAAGAAACTCCATACTTACTCTTTTTCAAAAACGTTTCACAATGTTTTGAAATTACATTTTTTTAAGTAATTAAAATGCGAAAGCGGTGTACTCAAGTTATGATAATAAAAAAGAAACAATAATTATACGGCTAAAAGGTACACGGTGTTCACACTTTCACAAAATAATGTAACTATAACTTTATACAAATACAATATAGGCAGTGTGTGAGCATTAAAATTTCAACCAAGTTTGATTCTGCTCAAGCCCTACATTGTACTATGGAGCTGGACCAGCATGTTTCCAAGCATTTTTATCTTGAATATAATCTTCTAATTTATAATAAGCTTGTTTACTTAGAGAATTTTTGATGTAAGTTTTAAATTTTCTTTCATTTAGTTTTAAGACCTCACTAGGTATTTTGTTGTAACATTTAACACAGTACCCCATAAAAGACTTTTGTACTTTTGACAATCTAAAATAAGGTTGATCAATTTTATTTTTATTTCTAGTATTAAAATTATGCCTATCACTTATTTTTTTGAAGAGATGAAGATTTTTCCTAACATACATCATATTTTCATAAATAAATTGACAGGGCACTGTCATTATATTAATCTTTTTAAATAGTTCCCTGAGAGATTCGCGACGATTTAAATTGTAAATTTCTCTGATGGCTCTTTTGCAAAATAAAAATAGATTCAATGTCAGCCGCCCGGCCCCACAGTAGAATACCGTAAGACATTATGCTATGAAAGTAGCTGAAGTAAACTAAGCGTGCTGTTTCAACATCTGTTACCTGTCTTATCTTTCTAACAGCATAAGCGGCTGAGCTTAGACGCCCCGCCAAAGATGCTTTATGAGGGCCCCATTGTAATTTATCGTCTAAAGTGATTCCCAGGAAAACTGTTTGATCAATAAATTCGAGTTTTTTTTTTTCATTGAGTATAATGTCACATTTGCTACTTTTAACATTTGGTAAAGTAAATCTAATACATTTTGTTTTTTTTTTTCATTAAGAGCTAAATTATTTAAAGTAAACCAATTTTGTACCTGAAGAATACAATCATTAACAGTATCTAGGTTTTGCGAACGTCGGTCTATTTTAAAGATTAACGACGTATCATCCGCGAATAACACCATATTCGGTTGATTTTTGAGTAAATGGGGTAAATTATTCATATAAACTAAAAAGAGGAACGGACCTAAAAAAGAACCCTGAGGAATGCCCATTGTCATTTCAGACCCTAATGAGTTTACGCCGTTAACTTGAACTTTTACCCGTCTATCTCTTAGGTATGAATTAAGTAAATCCAGGGCTTTATTTTTAATTCCATAATGCTTTAGTTTCAGCAAAAGTGTTTCATGGTTTACGCAATCGAATGCCTTTGAGAGGTCGCAAAAAATTCCTATGGCATCTTGTGCTTCCTCCCAGGAGTTAAAAATGTTCTTTAACAATGTAACACCCGCGTCAATTGTACAACGCCCTTTTGTAAAACCATATTGTTGATCATGGAAGATAGAGTGTTTGTTAAAGTGGCATAGCATTTATTCTAGCATTAACTTTTCAAACACCTTGCTAAAAACCGGCAAAATGGACAAAGGCGTATAATTGTAAGGTTCTTTAGAATCCCCCGATATGAAAAGTGGAGCTACCTTACTATGTTTCATGAGGTCTGGAAACACTCCTTGGTCTACACTAGTGTTAAATATAAAAGCTAAGTAAGGTGCAACGGTTTCAATAAAAGATTTGCAGACTTTCACGGACATTCCTCAAAGATCTTCTGTTGACTTAATTTTTAGATCTTTAAAAGCTTTAATGACGGCTTGGGGGTTTGTGTGCTGAAATCTAAACTCCATTGGGCACTCCTTTACATTCTTTCTAAGTAAGGCAGCAGAGAGTGCGGGTGACGAATTTAAAGATTAACGACGAATTTAAGAGGGATGTTTGAAAAGAACCTTTCAAACTCCTGAGCAATTTGCAAATCTGAGTTTATAGGGCCATGTGCAGTTTCTAAGTTCATTTCAATGTTGCGCTTCTTATTCCTATCTGTTTCATTATTAATTATTTTCCAAGTAGTTTTTATTTTATCATCAACCGATTTAATTTTACCACTTATATAAAGAGCCTTAGCTGTTTTACATACACGTTTAAAAGTTTTTGAATATTTGGCAACATACTGATGAAAACTAATATTATTAATATTATGACTCTTAAGACCATAAAGTTCGAAAAGTTTTTCTCTGCTTTTCCGAATTCCTGGTGTTGCCCAATCACTAAATAAGAACTTTGTAACGATGGTTTTAGTTTTAAGTGGAAAAGTACGAAAAAATTGTGTGTTTAAAATTGCAAAGAACTCAGCGTAAAACTCATTTGGGCCGCTTACACTATTGAAACTATGATCACATAATTTATTTGCTATTGTATTATTCATAAATGTTCTAAATTTTTACCCGTAATTGGCCTATACCTTATTTGAGTTTTTCGAATTGGTGTATAGGCGCAAAACGTTATTGTTTGGCCACTGTGATCAGATGGCAGTTTATTAACAATTTCCTACCAATGTTCGGTAAGGCAAACAATATCAAACCTGGTTGATTCCAAAAACATTTCTAATTCCAGTAATTTAGAAGAGCACCCTTGAATATTCTGATTAAACAATTTTAAAGTGTGTTGCTCTCCATTTGCTATTTTATATTTAACTAATTTGCTAGAAGAAACCTGTTTATTGTTCACTGATAATGAGTTACTAATTGCAGAGGTTTCTTCTGTTGTCTTATAATCTAATTTAAAGAAGGGAATGCCCAACCTGAGTAGTAGTGGTCTCCAAGGCAGGTGGTATATTAGGTAGACCCTCCTTCGTACAGCATGCAGGTACAGAACACTGTATCACTATGTTGTTAGGGCAACCTTTAAACAACACAGACTCGTCACTTAAACAACTACTTAACCTAGAATCGAATACATCAGCAACAGCATGGTTAATATTATATGCTATCAACATAGCAATCAAATGTCGACATTTCCAAAACAGAGATAAATGTCTCCGATGCAAAACAAAACTACTAACAAAATTGTTAGAATCAAAAAACAACAATTTGTCACTATGACGACATGTCAACGTGTGAATGCAACAGTTTAACTTATAAATATGGTTATTTTCACATTCACTTAAACTATCAGAGTAAGGAAAAGCGCACAACATCAGTTTTCCTATGTTTAACTTCAGTAAGGAGTCCACACCATCCACTATGTCCTTTTTTGTTACAGTTAAGCTATTTCCTAAAAGGAGAACTATAGAACAGTCCTCTAGATTTGAATTAGTAATTCTATTTATCATTTGTTTAAAACTTATATTATGATAACAATGGTTAGTAAAACTATGGCTTAGGTAGTTATGTAATATTTTTCCAAAGCCTGACCCTAACTCGTCACTAAAAAGTATAATTTTACTCTTTTGATTATAAGTCTTTGCTGGAGGAGCTGTCAAGTTAAGTTGGGGCTGAGGGGAGGTGGTTTAATGGCACAGCTGTAAGGGAGATTATTTGCCAGTGACTCATATTTCTCTGCATTTTCCTTCACCAAATCCAGCAATTCCCCGGCTTCAAACAGACGGTCACTTAACTGTTCCTGTGATCTTTCATGTTTTTCAAATATATCCTTCAGCAAGCACTCCTTGTATAACAAATCATTTTGGAGGAGCTGAGTATCAATATCATATTTTTCCCTACATTGATCTAACTCACTACAGCACATATCAAGACTATTTTTAAGGATCACACGTTTCTTTCTAAGGGAAATATTTAATTTTAAAAGGTTTTGTTTTTTGATTGACCTTTGTGACCGTTTTATTAATTTCTTAATTTTAATATATTTCTTTAGTTTATTATGACTTACAATAATGGGACACAATGGTATGGTGTCATCACCAGTTAGGTCTATAGTTACAGATGGCTCACACACTAGTTTTGACTGACTACCAACTAACTCATAGAAAAGGTTATTTGTATTTGTGACTTGTTCACTAATCTTCGCAGATTCTGAGAGTGAAAGGGCCTTTGGGGCATCACGTAGTTCCTGTTCTAGTTCTGATATTCTGTTTATGGCCAGTTCATATATTATGTATCACTGCACTTTTGGAATGTTAATACTTAATGTTGTAGTTGATCGTGCCTGTCGGTTAAGTCCATGTGTTCGATGTGAAGTTCAGCCAGTTGGTTCTTGAGGAAGGCGTTCTTTTCAACAACCTTCTGCACCTCCACTTCGCTGTCATCGATCTCTTGCAGCAATTTCTTACATTCCGCTTTAGAAATGTCAAGTTCATTTAGTGTAGCTTTCAGCTTCGCTTCCAACTCCTTAATGGTTGCACTGCGGGTCATCATTTTCCTTTGGAATGTCACCTGAAATGTGTGAATTTGAGCAGTTAATGTTTTTTGATTATAATGATATTTATAAAATGGGAGCTAGACAGGGAAAAAATAAAAATGGAAAAGCAAAGAAATTAAATTGAAAGTTATAAGTAGACTAAAGAGTTAAATATTTAGAAACTAAGGAATTAAAAAAAAAGAGATACAAAGAAATATAAACTGCTTTAATTTTGAATTCTGTTAATATTTTGACATTTGCCACATTACAAGTAGAAGGCCACAGGATGACGCTAATATTAATCCTTACCCAAATAAATACGTTAATCATTACAAGCATTTCGTTTTGAACAAAATTGCCAAAAAGAGAATAATCGTGTCAGACTATGTAGGTGCTAATTATTTATCAATTGCTAATCGATAAAAAATAAAGATATAACTGGTTATAATCCACAGCAACTTATTATTTTTAAAAACATGCATTGACCCCTCGTTTGCACTGTTTTACTTGGAAGAAAAGTTATGTTAGGTAATGCAATTCCTTTTTTTTGGTAATCCCGCCACACCTATGTCGGGATGAACAGTAGGGACCACCATAAAAGCATCAGGCAAAAAGGCTTAAAGAGTCCCCGAAGAATGAATTTATATGAGTATAGGATAGGATCCCGTTCGATCCGTTATTTTGTTAGAGAAAAATAGTGTTAAATTTTTTTTTTTTTAAATTTCTTTTTGATATACTATGGTATAAAGTACGTCTATAAAAACTCGTTTTGAGTTTTGTATTTCGAATTTAACGATATGAGAGTAGATAAATCTACTATAAATATTTAATTTTTTCTTCATTACCATAGATTACAGATCATAGATACATCTCTTTAATTTATTATCTGTGGCTGCGCGCACCATTTTTTTTTTTTTTTAATAAAGAAAATTTAAAATCATCAAATGAGTCCTCCCGCTCTGGGTGGGGTGGAAGGGACTGTCAGACTCTTACTGACTAAAATCCACCCGTGTTCTTTCCTATACCCTTTACGTTCCGGGCCACGGTATCCTGGGTTAAGAAAAAACCCGCGACCCCAGCAGGCATTCGGCGCAAAACACGGCGCGCCACCGACCCGGGCTTGGTCCTTGGTCGGACGGCCAGCTACCCATCACTCACCGTCCGCAAGCCCGCTCCGCCGCTGTGCCCTCTGCTAATCAGAGGGACACGAGTTGGAGCGTCCACACGACAGGCTATTCGCATACAGGCAAAGAGACCACTTAGGCACACAGTGCCTAAGGAAGAGTTTTTGCCCGCATCCCAGGGTGCACCGGCCCGAAAAACTGGTCTTCCCCCCAGACGTACCCGAGATCCTCCAGTCCACGGGCGCACGTGGAGGTTTCCTGTCATAGCACCCCAGGCTGCGCGCACCTTGAAAAGACCGCTTCATTGAAATTTTGAAAAATAAACACTTGAAATACCATAACCAATAAATAAACTGAGTCAATCTTTACCTTTTTTTTACCCGACTGCGCCAGGAGGGTTATGTTTTTCGAGTGTATGTATGTATTTTTCTGTGTGTTGCTCTGCAGTCTAAACGGCTTGATAGATTTTAACTTGAGAGATGTCGTTAGATTCGTCTTGAACGTGAGAGTGTCACTGGGTACATAAAACTGACCAAGTGTGAGTCGAACTCGTGTGCAAAGGGTTCCGAACTAAAAATATTTTTTTTTAATCTCTCACATTCTATCAAGTGGGGTATCAAATTAAAGGATTTTAAAAATGGTTTACCAAAATATATATAACTTATATGTTTCAATTTAATTTGGACTGATAAATGCTAACAAAAACTAAAAATAGTAAAATAAAATAAATATTTAAAAAAACAAAAAACCCGACTGCGTAAAAAAACTAAAAAGAAAGAAACAAGCCCAGTAGTTTAGAATTCACTCATTCACAGTCACAGTCGGGGCCCCTTGGGAAGATTTGATTGGTATAATTTGAATGAGCCCCGACTGTGAGTGTGAATGAGTGAATTCTAAACTACTGGGCTTGTTTCTTTCTTTTTTAGTTTTTGGCAATCAGGTTTTTTGTTTTTTTTATTAAATATTTATTTTTTATATTCAATATTGTTCGTGTTAAATGAGAGTAGATAAAGTAGTGTATGAAACTGCACTTAAGTAGGTATTATACACTTGTGTGGTACATTTAAAAAATTAGCTTCGCTCGTTTTTTAAACTCACACTCGTGCATAATACCCCTCACTATGTGCCAGTTTCATAAACACCGAATATACAATTGGGGCGTGGCACACTTGGGCTGGACCTGTAAATAAACAAACTTAAATAAACCAAAAAAACTAAATTTTTTAGATACTAACTACAATAATTAATTACATAGGGTGACAGATAAAGTAGTGTAGTACCACAGTATAAATATCTACAGTAGTTGATCTCGGCCGCATGATAGAAATAAATACCTACAGCCGCGCGGTACGTAAACATGCGTTAGGGCTGTCCGACCACTGTGCGGCGCATCGCTCGCGCAGGCAGTCGGCCTAATGCAACCGAGTGCGCACACTCAAACACGGAGCGAACTATGTCTGCGCGAGCCCTAGATATACGGTAATCTACGTTCCTAGAATAATATTCATGACTGTGATATAATTTATGTAGTACACTGAATATACGTTGATTGTACACCGTACCGTAGGTAAATGAAGCTCACTGCTTCATTTCCGTGTCCGCCGACAATCCCACCGCGCCGTTACACCATGTCTTTACTTTGAATTACACAAACTAACAAAACACACATGCACCGGAGTTTTAACACAAGCGTAAGTACCTACCGTATCATGATTCATTCAGGACCGCCTTTAGCTTACCTATTTCACTTGTCTCAGTAACTTTACTTTATTCATATAATTTACTGTATTTATTAATCCAAATACCCTTTTTTTTCATGAGATAAAGGAAAATAGGTACATAACTATAAAAAGTCACACATTATGTTCCTACCTACTAGTTACTAATAAGTAATATTTTTTTATAGTCAGTACTTACCTATCAGAGGTTGCAGGTAATTTAAAAAAACATAATGTCTGGATGCGTTATTGTTGAATTCATACACCCAAAAACAGCACAATATTTTCTACTCGTCATATTAAAATAGGTACTTTAACTGGTTTTGCTAAAAAAACAACGCACCGTCCGTTCATCACTACGGTACGGCCGTGACTGTCTGCGCCTCAAGCGCGCCCCGACATCGAGTCACGTGGTATAACTCGCGTTTCGTCCGTTTGTATGAAGATCAAATACTGTAGATATTATTACCGTGGTAGTACTATCTACTGTCTACGATTTAAAAAAGTAGATTTTTTTTATTTACATATACGTGGTACTATATTTTATGGAAAAAAGATTTGACATGAAATTATTGTATTTGTACATAGAAAGCTAAGTATATAATTACAATTAGTAGCCCATGTTTTTTGGTTGTGTATATTATTATCGAATGGAATACCATTTTTTTTTAATATTTACTACATCCATTAATAGAGAAGACTACATATTGTTTACTTTATTTTGGACGAAAAAGTTAAGATGGGTTTGGGTAAGACCGCGGGTATAGTTTACTACGAGTAGTTACATAGACTGCTGCACCCTAACCCCATAGATGGCTACGCCCGTGGTTGGCTATGTCCATGATTCGGGGGGATGCTATTTAGGTCGAACCTTCGCGGACCGCCTGTTGAAGGCCTATGTTCATCAGTGGACGTCTTACGGCTGACATCATGATGAAGGAGCGGTAGACCAGATCTAGGGAGGGTCAGTGTGATGGGGGCGGCTCATGCCTCCATTTTTATGTCTCTGCTTTTTACTCGTATTTTATCCATATTTATAAAACCGCAATCTGCTAACCAGTTCGATTAGATGTTCATACAAATTGACAAGAAAATATTTATTTATTTATACTTATATTAAATAGATATCATACTATCAATATGATATACTATCACTCCAAAATCCGCCACTCCTCAAAAATTCGTTTCTGACTAGTCACATACGAATTTTTGTGAAGAGTGGACTTGTGCAGGGTATCCTGATTAACTGAAGAAATTCATAAAAATGGATTGGATTTTTTTGAGAAACGAACATACTGAGATGATGATGAAGCCATTGGTGATGAAGAAGACCATAGTGTCCTGTCCAGAAGTGACGTCACCGAGTATAAAAAGGCGCGAAAAAGGACTGAGACGTCATATTTTAACGTCGGTTTTTTGGCAAGGAAGTCTTCAAGTGAAAAGTGTGAAAATTAATAATGGATTTTGTACCCAAATGGAAAGATCTTAACAATGTGGTACATGAAATCCCGATACTTTCTATTTTTCCTGATGGAATTCGGTAAGTTATTCTGAGTATTTGAATATGATTGCATATATCAGTTCCATACCGTGAAGTTGGCTTAGGTAGATTTTTTACATTAATTTGGCAGACCAATCAAGTTTTGGCAAACTTGATGGATAGGTCTGTCAAATTTAAAATCTTAGCCGTGTTTCCTGGTTTCTATGAAGGCTACTACACACATGCCACAAGCCGCGTAACCCGCAGGCCATGCCGGCGGCTCCTTTGTGTGGCAAAGCCAGCGGCTTTGAATGCCGCCGGGTGAACCGCGGCTTAGCCGGGGGCATGCCCGGCGGCCCTGCCGCCGGCACTGTGTGAGCCTTGATAAAGGGTATAATTGTAATGCTACTGCTCCACCTGTGTCTTAACGCGTTGAAAAAAGTATCACCACTATAGTGGTGATGCGCCGTTTACAGGTAGTACGTTAATTTAGGCGTTACGTAAATGTGGCCAACGTTTTAAATAATGTGTTACAAACGGCATTACTAATGGCATTAAACGTTAGGCGATAGCTCGGGTGTCGGTTTTTTGGACACATCAAAGAGTATTAGCGCGTAGTTCAGCGCGCGCGCACAGCAAGGACGAATGTACTTTGTTTTTGGCGGGAACTGCATTTTCGAGAACGACAATGGAGTGGTCGAATGAGGAAGCTTTAGAGTTTCTAGAACTTTTTCAATCAGAGCCCGTGCCTTTGGAATCCAAAATGCACTGTACCGTCCACCATAAGTAATACTTGCGCAGAATTACCAATGCATACTGATGATAAAATTTTAGTCAGCAAATAATCCGCATCAACGCTGTTATTACTTTAATGCTACGTAGGTTTTAATTTTAGTACTTTAGACTGTTAATTTATTTATAACTAATAATAAGAAATATTTATGAACTGTCTAGCCTGAGACACAGGTTTAACCTAGTTCAGGCAAATGTGCAACTGTGCTTTTCTAAGTATTAAGACATTTTTGTTGTAAATGTGTTACTTTATTATAAATAAACGAAATTTGAATTTGAATTTGAATTGAACTCCACGACGTCTGAACATACACTGTCGATTTCTGGGACCTAGGAGCTTTATACAAATACCTCCTAGACTCCAGAACAATGCGCTGTTGGTGCGCTGCTTTAGGCGGGCGCCCGCGTGGCGTGCTGTTTTCATGTAATCTCATAGACCAACGCTGCGTGCAGCGAGTTAGTCGCCCGTCGGTGAGGTTACATGAAAACAGCACGCGATGCGGGCGCCCGCACGAGAGGCCACGCGGGCGGCCGGCGGCGCCCGCCTAACGCAGCGCACCGCCCTAAAAGGCATCCTCAATCTCAATCAAGACCGACAAATATAATATTCGATTTTCTTTGATTACAGTTGCATCATCAAACGTTTGACGGAGGATGATATTGATGAGGCTCTGGATTTAATATTGGGAGCAATTTCTAAAAATTATGATCCAATCATTTCTGCTTTTGGTATGTTTTTATTTTCGATTAACACTATTCCAAACATTCATACGGTCATCGTTCGGCATGCCACAGACATGTCCTGACCACCCTTTGATTTAGGTTTAAGTTGGTTCCAAAATTAGCTTAACATCATAAATGACAAAACTCACTGAACATTTAGCCGAGTCAACGAATGCTCAAAACAAGGTATAGAGGAAAATTCTTGGAACACAATTTTTGACTACGTAACTTTGTTTGAACTAGTTAGGAGGTGAACCATGCTATGCCGCTAGGACGCATGGTTTCCGAGATATAAGCGAAAAAACAAAATAATGGTACCTTCAACCCCTCCCGCCCTTCCCCCACAGCTGAACACATTTCACCTCCTAACTAGTCCAAACAAAGTAACGTAGTCCAAAATTATGTTCCAAAAATTTCCCTCTATAACTGCTTGTTGGCTGGGCTGATATTAATTAACACCACTCTACTATACATGATGTAACTAATTATCCTACTACTATTATAAAGGCGAAAGTTTGTAAGTATGGATGTATGGATGTTTGTTACTCTTTCACGCAAAAACCACTGAACGGATTTGACTAAAATTTGGTACACAGATAGTTTATAACCTGGATTAACACATAGGATAGCTTTTATCCCGATTTTATGTTCCCGTGGGATAATTTTCGAGTTGTAGCGGGTGAAGCCGCTGGCAACAGCTAGTGTCATCATAATTCAAAATAGTTAGTTTACTAAGACCTTACAAAATCCCTTTCAGATTTCGATGAAGACTCGCTTACATCTCTGAAGTACTACATGAAGGCGCATCTTAAACAGAACATCGCTTATGGCTGCTTTCAAGTAGAGGAACCTCACAGTGCGATAGTCAAATTGATCGCAGTCGACGCCTTGTATGTTCGAAATAAAGAAGACGACTTCAAGCCGAGCGAGGTAATACTGTTAACACTTATCGCCTCATCATCTGACTTTAAAAAAAAATGTAATCGCATCCAAAAACAACCACAAAAAAAAGGGTAAAATATCTTACAAAACTTTTCTATTAATTTCGATGATACCAAGTAAAACAAAAAAAATAATTACTCAAATCGGACTTGTAGTTCCGGAGATATGCGAACACAAACATAATTTACTTAATCAGTCCAGCGAACACAAACATAATTTTCTCAATCAGTCCATGCTGAGTCCTTACTAGAGCAGTTGTACCTTCCATCATCAGCTCATCCACTTGAGATAATGATTATCAGATGCAAATACTTGAACACCTTTAAAAAATATACATGAAAATGGTACTATGAGTCTATAAAATTCGAAGGTTGCCCACGATTTCCATGGGATCCCATCATCAGATCCTGACCTAATGATCATATTATGGGACCACTTGGGAAGTATACCCTTTCGAACAAAAGAAAAATTATCCAAATCGGTCCAGCTAGGCGTTTTCGAGAAATCGGGGAACATACATAAAAAAAGTATCCAATTTTTACCAATTTTTGTGACTGTTTTTGAAGGCGGTCACATTTTTTTAACCGACTTCAAAAACAGGGCGAGATTCTCAATTCGGCAATTGTTCTTAAAACTTGTGCGCCTGAATTGTCACCGATCCTGACACGCCTGTATCGCCTTTCACTGGCGACCGGGAAAGTGCCGAAGGCTTTTTTTTTTTTTTTTTTTTAGGTGAAATCATCAAATGAGTCCTCCAACCCCGGGCAGGGCGGGAGGGACTGTCAGACTTCTACTGACTAAAATCCACGGTGTCCTTCATAGCCTGTTATGTTCCGGGGTTACGGTAAGGGAATAATCCCGCGACCCCGGCAGGCTTTGGCCCTCTGAGAGGTCCCGTCATTATGCTGACGCTCTTTGAGGCGCGGGTGGGACACAACGCGCCGTCGACCCGGGCATGGTCCTTGGTCGGGCAGCGAGTTGCCCTTTACTCGCTGCCCGCATGCCCGCGCCTACGGGTGGCCGGAGATCATCGAGCGACGTCCGTCGCCGTGGGCGCCTACCACTGCGGCTGGGGCGGAAGGAGGACGCTGTCCTCTCTCGCTCGCGGCCTGCCTCCTCCTTTACGAGCATTACTGCCTCGCAGAAAGAGCTGACCGCTTCCCACTCCGTCTCGCCCCGCAGCATGGCCCCAACCAATGCCGGGCGCTAGAGGTCTCCGCCTATCGCAGCCGTGAGGACACGTCGGTGCTCCGCCCGGGCTGGGCAGTCTTGCACCGTATGCTCCACCGTGTCCTCCGGGCGATCTTCGCAGTGGTGACACCCAGGCGTCTCCTCCTTTCGCATCAGACACAGGTACCTCCCGAAACTTCCGTGTCCGGTGAGGACCTGCGTCAAGCGGTAGGTCAAGTGCCGAAGGCTTGGAAGCAAGCTAACGTCCAGCCTGTACCTAAAAAAGGTAGTCGTGCTGATCCCAGCAACTACAGACCCATCTCGGTCACGTCCACCCTCTGTAAGAGTATGAAACGTGTGCTGAACAATAAGCTCCTGGCATACCTAGAAGACAACGATATCCTTAGTGACCACCAATACGGCTTCCGCCGAAACCGGTCTACAGGGGATATTTTAGCGTATGCCATACACATCTGGAGTGAGGCCATCGAGAAACACGGGGAACCACTCGCTGTTTCCCTTGACATCTCGAAGGCTTTCGACAGGGTCTGGCACGAGGGCCTAATTGCTAAGCTTCCTTCCTTTGGTTTGCCCAGTGGTCTGTGTGATTGGATTGCAGACTTCCTGAGGGATCGTTCCATCCGAGTTGTTATTGATGGCTGCTCGTCCGGTTTGTTAGAAATTAACGCCGGAGTACCTCAGGGGTCCGTGCTCTCAGCAACGTTGTTTTTGCTTCATATGAATGTCCTGCTAAAACCCGGAACCTTTGGGTACGCAGATAACAGCACGGTTGCTGAGAGATACGTGTCCGATGCACGGGCTACTGGACTTCTGATCCTGTAGCGCTTGAACCTGTTTTTGGAGGCTGTCTCAGCATGGGGTGAATCCAACCTAGTCAGGTTCAATGCTACTAAGACTCAGGTCTTGTCTTTTTCCCGCAAAAAGAGCCAATTTCATCCGGCTCCATCTTTCCAAGGTGTGACCATACCGACAACGGACCATCTTGACCTTCCTGGGGTTACTCTAACATCTACCCTCAATTTCGGTCCGTTCATTGAGGCAAAGGCTCAGTTGGCCGCGAAAAAGTTGGGGATCCTCTCAAAGGTGAGAAAGTACTTTACGCCTGAACAGCTGCTTAATTTATGTAAAGCACAAGTTCGGTCATGCATGGAGTACTGCTCTCACCTTTGGGGTGGATCCGCCAAATACCAACTAGACGCACTTGAGTCTATTGATAAAAGGGCCAAGAGGCTAATCGGTAACGATGCTCGGGTCGAACAAAGCTCCAGAGCCTTGAACATCGTCGCCGTGTGGCCAGCCTGTCGGTTTTTTATCGGTTGCATTTCGGAGTTTTTTATCGGTTGCATTTCGTGCGATGGAACTGCACAACCTGATTCCGCCTAGCCCTTTCCATCATCGGACTACAAGACGTACGGCAATGTGCCATCGATATATGGTGGACATCCCTCCGGTACGTACAAAGCGTTTTGCCAATACCTTTATTGTACGCACAGCTAAGGAGTGGAATTCCCTGCTGTATTTCCCGACAGCTGTAACCTTGGGGTCTTCATTCAAGTCATAAGTGAACAGGTTACTTCTAGGCAAGCGTGCTTCATCGTCGACCACATCTTCGGTTACCATCAGGCGAGATAGTGGTCAAACGCGAACCAATCGTTAATAAAAAAAAAAACTACAAGTCCGATTTAAGTAATTCTTTTTTTGTTGTACTAGGTATTCAACTTAGGGAATACTACAAGTTTCATCAAAGTCGGTTCAGTAGTTTTCGAGATAGGGAATGAATGTAAGAAAATGGTGAACTCGTATTGCCATGAAATGTGGTTGAATATTTTAACTAAAAATAGTAAAATAAAAACTTTAAAAAAAAAAATGTAACCGCCTTCAAAAACAACCACAAAAAAGGGTAAAATAACCTTCAAAACTTTTCTTTCGGAAGTCAATGGCAAAAAAGACAAAAAAAGTCACCGACTTCCAAAAAAAAAAGTTTAGAAGGTTATTTCACTCTTTTTTGTGGTTGTTTTTGAAGGCGGTTACATTTTTTTATAAAAAGTTTTGTATGTATGTATTTGTTTTAAATCCTTATGATTAAAAGCGAATGTGAGTTTGTTTGTTCTGCTTTCAGGTTATAATGCTAGACCGATTTTGAATAACAGAGTAAGTGAGGCCTAGAGACGATGATAGGCTAAGGGGCATATTTTGTCTTGACATGTTTAATGTAAAATGTATTGTAATAGTACATTACTGCCGCGGCCTATAATGGCTACTTTGCTGGTCGCACTGATGATGGCCGACAGCGCAGCCTAGCGCAGCTCCAGGCCGACACAGCGCGGTCAGCATGCACCACTTGATGGACGAGCTGAGATAAAGGCCGAGGCCGGAGGCCGAGGCCTTTACAGCGAGGACAGCAAGGGCTGCATGATGGCCAAGCTGGAAGGCCTAGAGCGTAGCTAAGCTAGCTGGAGGCAATCATAGCGTGACCAGCGAAGTAACCATTATAGGCCGCGGCAGTAATGTATAATAGAACTTTATTAATACCTACTCAAAACTAAAAATTAAGGTGAGTAAAGGTGAGTCCCCTAAAATTCCCTAATTTGTAGAACTACCCAATTGGCAAAGTTAGTAAATCATTAGGAATATTGCTAAGTGGCCGTTTTAGACCCTCCAGCTCTAATAGACAAGTTAACTGAAAAACGAATACTAGTAAAAGCCTATTTACTTTTCAGGATTCCGGGGAGGCCTTTGCAAACTGGTTAACATATCTAAAGATGGTTGAAACCCACCTATGGTCGATGGACCGTGGAAATAGAATAAATAATTTCCTATCTTCATTTGGCGTATTTAATTTGGACCATATCAGAGACAAATTTAAAATTACAAAGGAAATGATGCAGAAGAGGTGAGTTACCCTTTCTTTGCCAGTGATGGTGATTCTTATCGAAATTCATTTAAATGCTAAATGCTATTTTACTCAAAATGTTATTGTTAGTCAGAAACATAGATTATAAAAAATAAGCGTTAACCTTTGTCGTTGATTTAAAAAAAAAAAACATGTCCATTATTTTTCAATATTCTAACTCACAGACTAAACATATTTTGAATTTATTTATGCAGTAAAATACCCCATTGTGTGTCTAGCTGTAAAAACTTGTAGTCCCTATTGCCCATTGACTCCATTGTGCAACTAATTTCTCCACCAAGTTTTTGAGTTTTTGTTTGGAGCCTTATTGCCATGTTCACGGCATTTCTCATTGATTTTAGCAATAAAATTCCTTAATTAAGGATCACCGTAGAATTTATTCAGTACAGTAGGACACAGTCCCTCCCGTCCCGCCCAGGGCCATTTTCATACTTACATTAAAATTGCCAAACTAACAAAAACTTGAAATATTTGACACCTATTTGCGACGTTGTCAACTATTTGGATGTACTTGTACACGCTCATAGGTGTCCATTTTGTATTCCAGAAAAGACGGCTAAAGCTCTTCGAATTAAGATTGTGGGAGCAGCATTTATCGGAGATGAAATACAGAAAGCGGTTGCAGAAGATGGTCCAAGTATAAAAAATAAATACAAATCTCTCCATACATACAAAAGTGACGATTGTACGGCACTTGGCCTTGGAGATAATATCTCCAAAGATGAAAATATTGTATTGACTACCGTTTTTCCTATAAAAATAATGGGACTAAGGCAAATCTATCGTTCTTATAGGGTTGAAAAGGCAATAAACAAAAATGACAAAATAAACAAAAGAAAATATGTAAATAAACTTAACAAAAGTCCTAATCTCGCTGACACTCTTGAGTCTTGTTTTTCCAATTTTCCAAAAAATTTCAATGTGGTGCATATTAATGCTCAAAGTATTCCGGCTCATTACAATGATATGCTGGCAAATCTGAACTGTAAAAACATCCACGCAATCCTGGTTTCTGAATCTTGGCTTGAGAAAAGTCTTCCGTCCACATCATATTCCCTACCCGGATACTAACTAATTAGAAATGATCGCACAGGACGCAAAGGTGGCGAGGTTGCCATATATCTTCGTGAAAACATTCCTTTTTCGATTATCAATGAGTCATCACAGCCACCGCCGGCGAATGCTGGTGAGCATCTCTTTTTAGAAATAAATCTTCATCATTCGAAGTCTTTGCTTGGTGTCTATTATTGCCCTTCCTCTCGTATAAAGTATTTTTCCTCTTTCGAAACTCTGCTTGTAAATCTGATGCCTTCTTACAAGCACACTATAATCATGGGAGACTTTAATACCTGTCTTCTTAAACAAGATTCTCGTTCTTCCTCACTTCGCTCCATTTCACAATCTTGTAATTTATCTCTTCTGCCTTTAACTGCTACTCACCATTTTCCCAACTGTACTCCTTCCTTACTTGACCTCATTCTCGTTTCTTCAAATCAACATGTCGCTAAGCATGGTCAATGTTCAGCTGACGCTTTTTCTTATCACGATCTCATCTTTCTTTCTTATTATTTGGGTGAATCTCGAGAGGCAAATTTTACGTTGTCCGAAGAAATAAACTACCCGAAGGAAACTATAATTAGAGTCGACAAGTTGCCGACGTCTCGGTTGAAAGTGCAGGCGCAGGCGGAAGCGGACGCGGCCGGGTAGGGTTGCCAGGTGACGTTTGGGAAAACTGAGTTGAAAATAATTAAATTAGAAACCAAAATATTTTTTTATGCCACTATATTGTATGATCTTACTGTAGCACGATAGTTTTTGTGTCTAATCTGGTTCTAAGCAGTCGAAAAAAAATCCAAAATGTTCAATTGATACCCCTGGCGCGTCCGCTGCGCATTTCGCAAACAAAATACCAATAAAACTCTTACTTACGAACGTAAACAAAATAAACAGTGTGGTCTAATCGCTACCAGGATTGTTGTAGATATATTTATAAAAGATACAGCTTATGTATATTTATGATAGTTTTATAATAAATAACAGTATAAAGTTTGTCCGAGACTAAACAGTGATTCCCGTGGTGCGACACAAATCTTCAATAATTATTGTCATTTTAGTCATTTTTTGGAGGTATTCCTCGTAGCGCTCCTGTTTTGAAGCGCGCCTATCTAAGCGCTACTGTTTCATTCCATTAGCGCTCCCAAAAGGAGCGCTAAGAGGAACGATTAAAAATATTAAAATTTATTTCCTCGTAGCGCTCCCATGATTAACCTTCGGATAGAGATGGGACTATACTAACTGAAATTATCGATAATAACTAGATAATAAGTAGAACACATTGTTATAATATACAACTAGCGGCCCGTCCCGGCTCCGCACGGGTTTGGTTTTTATTTTGTTTGTTTTATTGTAAATTCTTTAGTCCAGGGTTTTTCAACCTGTGGGTCGCTAAGCCTCTTCAGGGGGGTCGCGAAGCTTCTCTAGAGGAGTGGTTAAAAGTTGAGAACCTTACATTTATCAAGCTCTATTTCAATTTAATATGCTAAAGTTTTTCCGCCTCGCTACGCTCGCCCATTAATGAAGGGTATGCTTGTGAAGGTAAAAAGAAGTCAACTTTTTTAGGTCACATTTCAATGAAAACTTGTCTTATGTTGGTGTAGAAATAGTAGATTTACTGTCACATGCCGCGCTCACTCTTCAAGTCTTTAATTTTTTTATCTCGCTTTTAGATTAAAACTTGTTTTGTCGTACTACGGAAACGTTTAACTTTTAGAGTACTCTGCGTTCAATCTTCTTTGTAGATTTGGCTTTTCATAGTCCAGAAATCTATATCATTTTGCTTTCGGCACTCTTATGTGTATGAGCGCACTACGTTACTGGGTCCCGGCTCAGACAGAGCGGGTGATTTTAGTCAGTAGGTGGTTTTAGTCAGTAAGAGTCTGACACTCTCTCGCCCCGCCTAGGACAAAGAAAGTCATTTAAAATTCTACCATTGACGTAAACGATAGACAACTCATTGCCATAATTCTACGAAAAACTTCCGACATAACATTGAGGTGTGCAGGGAGGGTAATAATGGGAAACATAATGGAAAGAAACCATAAGCTTTCTAAACAATAAAATAATAATAAACATATGTCGGCAGATTATATTCATCTATTTCGTGGACTAAAAGGGTTTTTCAACCTTTTCCATGGCACGACCCCCTTAGTATGAAGAAATATTTCGCGACCCCCTACCCGTTGCTTTTTTCAAGCATTCAATTTTGACGGCACGGTTAGCAAAGTGGCTGAGCGATTGCACTGCTGCGCTGCGTGTTGTTGGTACGACTCCTGCAAATATTTTTATGATCTACAAGCAGTGGCGTAATTAAAAATGGGCCTGTACAGCTTGACGCCCCAAATATGAATTAAACAAACTGTCTAGTGCGAATAACTGTACACCGATATTTCCACACCGCCTTCTAGAAGAAAAACTCAACAGGAGTATACACTAATTTTGTACTACAAATATAAGTTTTTAAGTTCGTAAACGGTAGGAGTACGCTCGCTGCGTAGTTCATTTTTCAATAGTAGCTTCCACAAAAGCATTATTGAAAAATGAATTATGTATAAAAATCGAGGTCATTCGGTCATGGAAACTTAAAACATATTTTCAATAGCGAGCGCAGCGAGCTCGAAAATTTATAGATTTCTGGACTATGAAAAGCCAAATCTACAAAGAAGATTGAACGCAGAGTACTCTAAAAGTTAAACGTTTCCGTAGTACGACAAAACAAGTTTTAATCTAAAAGCGAGATAAAAAAATTAAAGACTTGAAGAGTGAGCGCGGCATGTGACAGTAAATCTACTATTTCTACACCAACATAAGACAAGTTTTCATTGAAATGTGACCTAAAAAAGTTGACTTCTTTTTACCTTCACAAGCATACCCTTCATTAATGGGCGAGCGTAGCGAGGCGGAAAAACTTTAGCATATTAAATTGAAATAGAGCTTGATAAATGTAAGGTTCTCAACTTTTAACCACTCCTCTAGAGAAGCTTCGCGACCCCCCTGAAGAGGCTTAGCGACCCACAGGTTGAAAAACCCTGGACTAAAGGATTTACAATAAAACAAACAAAATAAAAACCAAACCCGTGCGGAGCCGGGACGGGCCGCTAGTTGTATATTATAACAATGTGTTCTACTTATTATCTAGTTATTATCGATAATTTCAGTTAGTATAGTCCCATCTCTATCCGAAGGTTAATCATGGGAGCGCTACGAGGAAATAAATTTTAATATTTTTAATCGTTCCTCTTAGCGCTCCTTTTGGGAGCGCTAAGAGGAATGAAACAGTAGCGCTTAGATAGGCGCGCTTCAAAACAGGAGCGCTACGAGGAATACCTCATTTTTTGTTATTGTAGTTATAGTTTGTTAGATTTAAGTTATTATGATTTTGCATGTAGTAATAAGTACATAATATACATATATGTGTCCAAAAAATACGGTCATTTTAGCCAGTCTTAATGTAGGTACTTCTAGTTATAATTTATTAGATTTTATATTAAGTTATTACGATTTTGCATGGTAGTTGGTTAATATACCTGCAAAAAAATACATGTTGTATTAGAGAAAGTAAACAACGTCGCTCAATTACACACCAATTTAATACTAATCCAACATATACATTCAAATAAACACACTTAGAATCTTAAACAAGGTTTTTACGAATCACTATAATTATTAACTAAATAAATGATCTAAAAATAGACTCTAGACAAGTTGATGGTAGAAACAAATGACTTTAAATAGTTAAGAACACGGATCAGGATGTGAGACGACCGAACAGCTCCGTAGTCGAAAGCAAAAAGGGGCGAGTATCGTCGCTGCAGCGTATTTATCCCCTCGCAAGCGCCCTCTGTCGGCGCTCCCGTCAGTTTGCGACCGAAAAGAGTTGCCAGCGACAACACTGTGATTTTAGTTTTTTTTGTACTGTTATATTTTATTAGATTTAAGTTAGTTTTTTTTTGCATATTTTATATTTAATGTTGATTTATATGATGGTCAATCACGGCTGACTTTTGTAAAAGAGTTGTATTTTGTTAATTTCTAGGACATAGTGATTTTGCATGCATAGTTGATATATATGGTAAAGACTGATTTTACTTTTTATATTTCTTTTGTACAAAGTTATTGAAATATTGCATTATTTTGTAGATCTCTTTTGCTGTACAAAGTACTAACAATGAATTGTTATATTGATATTTGGTTATTTGTTTTTACACTGGATGTAAATTAATCTCAAAATTCAGTTATTACTGGGATTTTATTTAAATAAGTAGTTACACAGTTGGACTGGCCTGTTGGTCTAGTGGTTAGTGACCCTGACTGCTAAGCCGGGGGTCGTGGGTTCGATTCCCACCCAGGACAAATGTTTGTGTGATGAGCATGATCATTTATTTTGTTCTGTGTCTGGGTGTAATTTATCTATAATATGTATGTATTTATAAATATATAAGTATGTTTATATCAGTTGTCTAGTACCCAGAACCAAAGCTCTGCTTAGCTTGGGACTAGATGGCGTTGTGTGATGGTTGTGGAATATTATTATTATAAGTCAACTCGGCGAAGACCGCCTGGCGGGTAGGACCGTCCATTAAGCAATACAACAATGTCTGAATAACCACAGCAAGACAACCCGAACTACAAAAAAATAAGTTTTAACAGTTTAAACGAACCATATTTGGTTATTCAGACTTTATTTATTTCTTATTGTACGGTCTTACCCGGCGGACGGTCTTCGCCGAGTTGACTTTAATTATAGTTTTACTTTACTGCATAATGATAATTATTATATATAGTTATCATATACGAGTATTACAAGAAACCAAAAGTTGATTAATTATTTTGAAGACTGACTTAATCCCTAGAACCTTTTTTTTTAACGTGGTGAAATCATCTAATGAGTCCTCCCACCCCGGGCAGGGTGGGGGGGACTGTCAGACTCGTACTGACTAAAATCCACGGTGTCCTTCAATAGCCCTTTATGTTCCGGGGTCACGGTGATGGAATAAGTCCCGCGACCCCGGCAGGCTTTGGCCCTCTGAGAGGGGGCCTCGTCATTATGTTGACGCTCTTTGAGGCGCACGTGGAACACAACGCACCGTCGACCCGGGCATGGTGCGTGGTCGGGCAGCGAGTTGCCCTTTACTCGCTGCCTGCACAGCATGCCCGCGCCTTCGGTGGCCGGAGATCGTCTTGCAACGTCCGTCGCCGTGGGCGTCCACCACCGCGGGTGGGGCGGAGGGAGGACACTGTCCTCTGATCCTCTCTCTCACGCAGCCCGCCTCCGCGAGCATTACTGCTTACTGCTACACTCCGTCTCGCCCCGCAGCATGGCCGCAACCAATACCGGGCGCGAGAGGTCTCCGCCTATCGCCGCCGGGAGGACACGTCGCGTCGGTGCTCTGCCCAAGCTGGGCAGACTTGCACCGTATGCTCTACTGTGTCCTCCGGACGATCTAAGCAGTGGTATGCCTAGAGCCTAGAGGCATTTTATTAAACTTAATCTTATTTGAAATAAACATGATATCTACCGAATTACTATATTTTTTATTTTATCCTTTTCGGCGCGATTGTACCAGGACAACCAAGCTGCAGTATATACATATTACATATACATGTACTTATATTAGAACAATGATTAAAAATAAATATTCTTCAAGGGACGAATGGGCCCCTCAAAAGTTACAGGGGACGAGTGGGCACAGGGTGCGAATCTCAGGGGACGAATGGGCTCTGACCCACCTTTACTAGGTACAAAATTAACTTAAATAATTATGTTTTACAATGAAAAACTTAAAATGCAAAACAATAAAAGAAGCAATAAACATAGGTACAATAAACAATTAACATAAAATATCGGGTTGACCGAGCTTCGCTCGGTTTTTACCCGACTGCGCCAGGAGGGTTATGTTTTTCGAGTGTATGTATGTATGTATGTATGTTTCTGTGTGTTGCTCTGCAGCCTAAACGGCTTGATAGATTTTAACTTGAGAGGTGTTGTTAGATTCGTCTTAAACGTGAGAGTGTCACTGGGTAGGTACATAAAACTGGCCAAGTGCGAGTCGAACTCATGTGCAAAGGGTTCCGAACAAATTTTTTTTTTTTAAATGTCTCACATTCTATCAGGTGGGGTATCAAATTAAAGGATTTTAAAAATGGTTTACCAAAGTATATTTAACTTATATATTTCAATTTAATTTGGACTGATAAATGCTAACAAAAACTAAAAATCTTTTCTTTTCTTTATCTTCTTTATCTTTACATATAATAAAATCGTAGAGATGTCATTCCTGTACATTGAATATTTTTTTCTTTTTGTATTTTTTTCGAGATAAGGGATCGATTCTGATGCTAGATCAACTTTTATATTTTTTCGAAATTTTTTATGTTTTTTTGATTTGATCTATCTCCGAAACTACTGTAAAGTTGTCGATCAAATCCTCGAATATTCCTAATAATATGCTTCTGTTAATATGCTATGTATTATAACGCTATTTTTCCTGGGAGATAAGCAATTGTGAATTTTGTTGTTTTTGGATGTTTGTTGTTAGTTGGAAGCTAAACCATTGGATATTATTTAGTCAATTTTTCCTCAAATAATCATTAAATTGCTCTTTAATTAATAGGATATGTATAATTACGCTATTCCCTTTGGGGGATTAGCAATTTTATAATATGTTGATTTTCAGTCATTGTTGACATTTGTATAAGAACCGCTATTTGAAAGTGACTGTCAGCGTACTAGCCAGTCCGGTCGGTTACCTGCTTGACTTTCGTGCAAGGGATCTCTGGATCAAATCTTGCAGTTTTTTTTTCTCTTTTTGAGTTTTTTTTTTATTTGTCCTGAGAGTTCTAAATAATTTTAAAAAAATGTGCATACTTTTGTTTCAATATTATTCGCGATTTTAAATAATTACTATTTTTTTTCAATACTTCTCTAGGATATAAAAATCTACACCGATTTAAATTGTAGGTAGTAAGTTTGATATTTTTTTTAATTGGAATTGTTTCGAGGTGTGATATTTTAAATATTAGAAAAAAAATCAGGGTTTCTTTAATTTGTGTTTATTTATGTCTTGAATTGGTGCTCAAACCAGTGCATAGATTCTGTTTTAAACGACGACAAGTTGTACTCATCGAGTCAGATAATCAGTTATTTTTTAGGTATCACGCGGTATGCTAAAGGGAGAAGAGCAATGCTATCGTATGTTCAATTTGCAGCGATACTGTAAATCGACCCAAAAATGATAGTCTAATGTTTAAAATAAACACGGTTCTTTGAAATTAATGTCGCTCAAATAAGGACGTTTCCCATGCAAAATGGACACTCTTTTTCAATCGCCAAAATTTTTGTAATAATTTTGGCGATTGAAAAAGAGTGTCCATGGAGTTTCTTGCTCATTCTTCTCCATAGAGATCTACACCTTGGAATGAGCACCTACGGTACTTTCACAGTTTTTATGTCTTGTGTCTGGGACCGTAGCACCATAACTATTTTTATACTTGTTTTATTTTATGTCTTTTGACAATTCATAAGTGCTTGTAATTGGCCTAGTTGAAATAAACGATTTGATTTTGATTTTGCAAACTATGTACCTAGATATAACATTATTGATCTAAACTAATAATAAAAATGCAAGTATGTTTGTTTTTTATCTTTTCACGCATTACTACATACTGAATCGATCGTCCCAAAATTTAGCATATAGTTTGTCAGGAGTATAGACACGGATATAAGGTATCTTACATCCCGAATAACAGAAGACAGCTGTTTCCGAGAAAACAATTACGTTCATATTCCAGATGGCGCCACACGATCCGTATTGTTTCTCAAATTCTAAAATAACGCAAGCGAAGCCGCGGGCAAACACTAGTTGTAAAATAAAATAAATGTTTAAAAAAACAAAAAACCCGACTGCGTTTAAGAACTAAAAAGAAAGAAACAAGCCCAGTAGTTTAGAATTCACTCATTCACAGTCACAGTCGGGGAGCCTTGGGAAAATTTGATTGGTATAATTTGAATGTGCCCCGACTGTGAGTGTGAATGAGTGAATTCTAAACTACTGGGCTTGTTTCTTTCTTTTTAGTTTTTATGCGCAGTCGGGTTTTTAGTTTTTTAAAATATTTATTTTTAAAATGTCTATATCTTGGGAACCGACCGAGCTTTTCTCGAACCTGGGACCTTGATAAATCTATTCCTTGAGCCGAAAAACCCCTAATCTGTAACTTTCATGAAAATCCTTGGAGCCGTTTCCGAGATTCTATCCTTAAATAAATATACAAGAATTGCTCGTTAAAAGATAATTATTAGTAGCTGTAACATAACATTATTATTTGATGATTTCGTAACATACCTATTATATTTAAACTTACTTTTGCAAGTTCACTGAAGTAACAAGAAAAATTCTGAATTTCGTTAAAAGTACGAATAGCTCGCGTGAGAGGTGCTAGCCAACAGGTTGGTCCTGGCAGTTGGCACAGCCAGCAGTGGCGGGCGCCGCCGCCTCCACACGTAGCGGTCTGGAACAGAGAGCCGCAAGCACTGAAGCACTCCTGGGTTGTGCTCCTTGCCCCGGAGTAATTTTTATTTTATTTATTTAGGTTCACCAACAGTTGTCACAGATGTAATACAGATAGGAACTTAAATGTATATATTATTAATGTGTCTTAAATCTAACTGTCAACCAATTACAGGTAAACACCACATGCAAGGTGATTTGAGTATGACAACTTTAAAAAAATAATAAATTATGTTTATGAACTTAAAGTCTAGACAGTATAATTCGAATCGCTACACTTCAGTTTTCCCAAACGCTGACATTGAATCTGCGTGGACGTCAGCCAGGTCGCAGGACTCATTGATGAGTTTGCACATGCGGGGTATGGGAGAGTTAATAGCAAACACTGTGTGGCGAGGAGGTGGAACTAGGGGTGTTATAGGTTTGCGAGGTGGTCTACGGGGTACTCTAAATTGAATTTCTGCAATAATTGTGGGCAGTCAATGTTGTTATTGAGCTGTTTATGCGCGAATCTCAGATCCAGAAGCTCACTACGGGCTTCGAGGGTATTCATTTTGTAGTGGTCCAGTTTTTCAAGGTAGGAGAGATATTTGAATTGCCTTCCCTTTGAGGCTCCTAGGTGTCGAATAAACCTTTTTTGGATTCGTTCTATCCGCAGCGAGTGAGTTGCGTAGTGAGGCCTCCATCTATACTGCAGTATTCTAGAATGCTTCTGATAAGGCTATTGTATAGAACAAGTTTAGTCTTAGGGCGTTGAAATACCTTTCCATTGCGGATGACTAATCCAAGCAGACGCTGAGATCGACCGATTATGTTTTCAATATGCGGAAGAAATGTGAGTTTGGTGTCTACGATTACTCCCAGGTCCCGTATCGTTTAGTTTATTTGGTATGATGAATGTATTATGTTAGATTACCTGGTGAATTTCATATATGGCTACATTTCGAACTATTCAATGAGATTTTATTGTAATTTTATGACATAGACGACAAGAGTGAACTGTCATCGCACCCTCAAATATTGTAGCCGACCATGCCCAGTACAAACAGGGTAGGGTACATCAGCGGGTACAAATGGATAAACCCCGCACAGTGTTTTGACTGGCCTGTTGGTCTAGTGGTTAGTGACCCTGACTGCTATGCCGGAGGTCGTGGGTTCGATTCCCACCCAGGACAAATGTTTGTGTGATGAGTACGATCATTTGTCCTGTGTCTGGGTGTAATTTATCTATAATATGTATGTATTTAGAAATATATAAGTATGTTTATCAGTTGTCTAGTACCCATAACACAAGCTCTGCTTAGCTTGGGACTAGATGGCGTTGTGTGATAGTTGTGGAATATTATTATAGTGTGATCCTAACTAGAGCGTCGTATAACACCCTAGAGTCTTAATATTCGTAAACCCCTGCGACTGCCTGAGTACAAAGCCGAGGTTTCTGAACGCCTTCTTACATATCTCTATGATATGCTCGCGGAATGTAAGATCTAGCAAGTGTGTGATCTAGGGGTGTCTCTCACTGAGACACCCCTAGATCACGCACTTGCGTTACTCGCTGCATGGGTACCGCCTCTGCTTTGTACTCACAGCGGACAGGGGTGCGCGCACGACTAAAGGACATTACCGAGCATTTGGACACGCTGAAGCACAGCTTATTGTCATGGCTCTACTTCACCTCATTGTCACCCTGGAGGCCTGGAGTCGCTCACCTCGAGCAGCAGCTTGAGGTCATCTGCGAACAATAAACATGAGCCATGTCTAACGACCTCCGGCAAACTGTTTTTCATTATGATAAATTCAAGAGGCTCCAAACTGCTGCCCTGGCTCACTCCGGACCTGGTGAAGTTCGACTTCGACTCGTACCCATTAATGCAGATTTGATTGCCATAAAGCTTTATATCTTCAATTGTCGTTTAATCCAGCTTTACAATATCCATGCACCTGTACGGCCAGTAAATATAAAAGGCCATCTTCCGGCGCCGTGGTAAACAAATGATAAAATATTTTGGGTCGGGATGTCTGTGAGTTTATATGTTTGTAAACGCACCCACGACACAGGAGAAATTCCTAGTGTGTTGCAACGTTTCTAAAAAAAAGGAAAAAATTAAAATATAAAAAAGATAAATAAAGAAGTCCTATGTTTTTGTAAAAAGATTTAAAAACAGTTAGGGTAAAACACCCACACTGACCCTTTAAGCAGTTTTCCTTGCTTCTTTCTCAAAATAAACCAATGTACCTACGAGTTGCAAGAGGTATTTTTTTTTATTTTGTTTATTTAACTTTGGTTCAGGCACATAAACCCATAACTTGTTAGTATTTCTTAAAAACTATGTTAGTATAATTTATTATCCAAAAATAAAAGGCAAAAATCCACAAACAATTTTATTATAATTATTAATTTTTATTATATCAACTAATTAAACCTGTATAACATGTAACATAATTAACGCACATCCTGCAAATTTTAGTTTGTTCAGAATCGTTTACTGAATCGATTTCTATCATTTTTAACACTTATAGGTAATTTTTTTATCAAAAATAATTAAAACCACGGAAATTATAGTCACATCACCCCTGTACAGTCAAAACAAACTAAGATAGACCGCAAATCAAGGCATCAAGACTTAAAAGTGCAATTTTATTTGTATTTATACAAATACTGTCATTCAATACAAAATAAAGAAAAATAAAACTTACTGCAAAATAACTAATTTAGTTAATAACAATGCATTTACATGTTAAATTAAAAATTGAATATACCTATTAAAACGTAATATTCTAATTGGGGTGTCTGAGGGTGTGCGTTACATGTTACATGTCTCCAGGAGATGGCTGGATAGATATTACATCTATCCAGCCATCTCCTGGAGACACTCGGCAACAATACATGCACTGCGGACAGGTGCCCCACCAGGAAGCCTCAGGTGGGGCGGAAGGGACTGTCAGACTCTTACTGACTTAAATCCACCCGTGTTCCTTCCTATGCCCTTTACGTTCCGGGGCCACGGTAACCTGGGTTAAGAAAAAACCCGCCACCCCAGCAGGCATTTGGCGCGAAACACGACGCGCCACCGACCCGGGCTTGGTCCTTGGTCGAACGGCGAGCTACCCATCACTCACCGTCCGCAAGCCCGCTCCGCCGCTGTGCCCTCTGCTGATCAGAGGGACACGCGTTGGAGCATCCACACGGGCAAAGAGACCACTTAGGCACACAGTGCCTAAGGAAGAGTTTTTGCCCGCATCCCAGGGTGCAGCGGCCCGAAAAACTGGTCTTCCCCCCGGACGTATCCGAGAGGGAACTCCAGTCCACACTGAGAAAAAAGACCTTCCGAAATAGGGACGGAATAACCTGCCATGTTGACTCACACGGAAATTTTCCTGCCAGTTTCGAAGGAAAGTTTTACCTTCCACATTTTCCTTCTTATAATTTTCTTCCATATTAACCTTCCAAATTTCAAAGCAAATTCCCTTTGATTAAAATTACCTTCTAGTTTTTCCGTCTGAGTCAACACGGAAGGTATATAACGGACGGTAATGTTTTGGAAGGTAAACAAAATTATTTTTCCATCCAACAATAATTACCTTCCAGTTTTTCCGTCTGAGTCAACACGGAAGGTATATAACGGACGGTAATGTTTTGGAAGGTAAACAAAATTATTTTTCCATCCAACAATAATTACCTTCCAGTTTTTCCGTCTGAGTCAAGACGGAAGGTATATAACGGACGGTAATGTTTTGGAAGGTAAACAAAATTATTTTTCCATCCAACAATAATTACCTTCCAGTTTTTCCGTCTGAGTCAACAAAGAAGGATTTTCCATCCAACATATTTACCTACCACTTTTTTCCGTGTGAGTCAACACAGAAGGACACAGTTTAGAAGGTAAACGAAATCTTTTATTCCTTCCATATTTATTACCTGCCAATCCTACCTACCAAATCAGGTGGATTGACAGGGAAGGATATTGATAAATTTTCCTTCCAATTACCGAATAACCTACCTACAAAGAAGGAAAAATATGGTAGGTGGTCTGCGTTCTCCTTTCATTTCAGATGGTTTTTCCTTCCGATGCTTGTAAAAGTACGGTGGGTATACCGGAATTTCCTTCCACCTCAGATGGCATTACCGTCTGAAGTTCAGATATTAACCTTCTGATGCCTGAATTACCTACCTAATAAAGAGGAAAAGTACGGTGGGTATACCAGAATTTCTTTCCATCTCAGATGGTTTTTTAGGTCTGAAGTTCAGATTTACCTTCTGATACCTGAATTACCTACATATTCCGGAGGAAAAGTACGGTGGGTATACCAGAATTTCCCTCCATCTCAGATGGTTTTACCGTCTATAGTTCAGAGATTTACCTTCTGATACCTGAATTACCTACCTATTACGGAGGAAAAGTACGGTGGGTATACCAGAATTTCCTTCCATCTCAGATGGTTTTACCGTCTGAAGTTCAGAGATTTACCTTCCGATACCTGAATTACCTACCTAATAAAGAGGAAAAGTACGGTGGGTATACCAGAATTTCCCTCCATCTCAGATGGTTTTACCGTCTAAAGTTCAGAGATTTACCTTCGGATACCTGAATTACCTACCTATTACGGAGGAAAAGTACGGTGGGTATACCAGAATTTCCTTCCATCTCAGATGGTTTTACCGTCTGAAGTTCAGAGATTTACCTTCTGATACCTGAATTACCTACCTATTACGGAGGAAAAGTACAGTGGGTATGCCAGAATTTCCTTCCATCTCAGATGGTTTTACCGTCTGAAGTTCAGAGATTTACCTTCTGATACCTGAATTACCTACCTAATAAAGAGGAAAAGTACGGTGGGTATACCAGAATTTCCCTCCATCTCAGATGGTTTTACCGTCTAAAGTTCAGAGAATTACCTTCGGATACCTGAATTACCTACCTATTACGGAGGAAAAGTACGGTGGGTATACCAGAATTTCCTTCCATCTCAGATGGTTTTACCGTCTGAAGTTCAGAGATTTACCTTCTGATATCTGAATTACCTACCTATTACGGAGGAAAAGTACGGTGGGTGTATCAGAATTTCCCTCAATCTTAGATGGTTTTACCGTCTGAAGTTCAGAGATTTACCTACTGATATCTGAATTACCTACCTACGACGGAGGAAAAGTACGGTGGGTATACCAGAATTTCCCTCTATCTCAGATGGTTTTACCGTCTGAAGTTCAGAGATTTACCTTCTGATTCCTGAATTACCTACCTATTACGGAGGAAAAGTACGGTTGGTATACCAGAATTTCCTTCCATCTCAGATGGTGTTACCGTCTGAAGTTCAGAGATTTACCTTCTGATACCTGAATTACCTACCTATTACAGAGGAAAAGTATGGTGTGTATGGGTTACATCTGAGATGGAAAAAAAATGCTAATGCACCCCAGTATAAATACTTTTCCTCTCGGTCATAGGTAGATAATTCAGGCATCAGAAACCAAATCTTCAAGCTTCAGACAGTACAACCATCTGAGATGGAGGAGAAGTGAACTTTTCCTCGGTCGTAGGTAGGTAATTCAGGAATCGGGAACCAAATCTTCAAACTTCAGACATTTCTTTCATCGCAAGGTATTGAGGTCTTGAACGGGAAAACTCAGGTATTTATCCTCGTCGTAGATAGGTAATTCAAGCTACTTTCAGCCTTTAATCTCCGAGTTGAGACAGCAAAACCTTCTGAAATTAAGGAACATGAAGATTAATAAAACACAGATATCGAAAAAATATAGATCAAATATATTGAATTAAAGTACTACCTGATTAATATTACATAATGAAACCAAAAATTAGATAAATTAATTAATCAAACACAAATAACTTCAAATACAAACACTCAATAACTATTAGACAGACAGTAATGCAACAAAAACTCTGCTCGAGTACAAAGTTTATAAAACTATCAAATTTGTTTATTCTGAATAAAAATTCAATATTCAACTATATTTTACTAGGTATTTTATGAATAAAATAGTTCTTTTTGGTTCAAGCAGGTGTTGATTGTTGCACACTGTAACAATATGGTTAATTTTATGCAAATAAATTATTCTTATTATTCTTATTCTTAAAAAAAAAGCATATTATCACAAGATTTTTTTTTTTTTGTACTTTTGTTATACCAACGCAAATAGCATAAAGAATAAACTTGGAGAACTCAAAAATACTTTTTTTGGGTCAATTATTATCACGTGAGTGTTTAAAGTTAGAGAGTTTTAATTGAAAATAAGAAAGTTAAAAAAAAATGCCAGGCCCAAGACAACTATACTTTAACTAAATTTCAAAAAAAGTGTCTGATAATATTATTAATCAACCAAATAAACACAAAGACACATCACATAGGTAATAGGTAGGTTACCTAACTATTCAAAATACACTCACCGGCACGGAATCTTGGCCAAGCGCGTATTTCGCGATAACAAGAGTTTTAAGTGTTTCTTATGATTATTTATGATGAAGAGTGATCTAAAAAATGTTTACCCTTAGTTCAAGAGGGTAATTTATCATGTTTGAGTGCAATATGACGTTATTTTTAAGTTTTAGTTGAACCCGGTCATCTGAGCGACTAAGTTGCTGTTTTAAATTTGTGTATTGTGAAAGTCTATTGTCAGGTTATTCAATTATTGTGATATCGTACTGTTACTTCAATAACTAAAGGTGATTTAAATCCAATAAAAATGCCATTAACACCATCACAGGTTGCACAAACTGTAGCGTTGATCAAACAAGGGCTGACACAGCGAGATGTTGCTGTTATGCTGAATGTACCACGTTCATCGATGCGGTTTGCGCTGAAACGATACCAGGAGACAGGCCACTACTCCCGCAGACCAGGCAACGGAGGCATCAGATGCACATCAGCCCGGGATGACCGCTTTATTGTCCTGGAAATTTTGAGAAATCGCTACCTCACCGCTGTTGAGATACGCCAGCGACTCCATTTCACAAGAGGTGTCAATGATATTGAACGTACAGTGAGAAGACGAATGGAGGAAGAGAATTTAAAAGCTCGTAGACCAGCACGCGGCCCAGATCTTCTCAGAAGTTACCGAGTAGCTCGACTTCGATTCGCACGAGAACACGTCAACTGGACCCATAAGCAGTGGGCTCGAGTACTGTTCACAGATGAGTGTCAAATCGTTTTAGGTACGAGCTCCAGATGGTCGGGAGCGAGTGTGGAAAAGAAGAGGAGAGCGATTTGAGACCTGGACCCATGCAGTGGTCATGGGTCCAGCTATCGTGTTCTCGTGAGAATCGAAGTCGAGCTACTCGGTGACTTCTGAGAAGATCTGGGACGCGTGCTGGTCTACAAACTTTTAAATTCTCTTCCTCCATTCGTCTTCTCACTGTACGTTCACTATCATTGACACCTCTTGTGAAATGGAGTCGCTGGCGTATCTCAACAGCGGTGAGGTAGCGATTTCTCAAAATTTCCAGGACAATAAAGCGGTCATCCCGGGCTGATGTGCATCTGATGCCTCCGTTGCCTGGTCTGCGGGAGTAGTGGCCTGTCTCCTGGTATCGTTTCAGCGCAAACCGCATCGATGAACGTGGTACATTCAGCATAACAGCAACTTCTCGCTGTGTCAGCCCTTGTTTGATCAACGCTACAGCTTGTGCAACCTGTGATGGTGTTAATGGCATTTTTATTGGATTTAAATCACCTTTAGTTATTGAAGTAACAGACGTACGATATCACAATTATAATTGAATAACCTGACAATAGACTTTCACAATACACAAATTTAAAACAGCAACTTAGTCGCTCAGATGACCGGGTTCAACTAAAACTTAAAAATAACGTCATATTGCACTCAAACATGATAAATTACCCTCTTGAACTAAGGGTAAACATTTTTTAGATCACCCTTCATCATAAATAATCATAGGAAACACTTAAAACTCTTGTTATCGCGAAATACGCGCTTGGCCAAGATTCCGTGCCGGTGAGTGTAAGTTCAAATACAATCAATAATAAAAAAGGTACCAAATACCAAATGAAAGTAAATATCAAAGTAAAAAACACTTCAAAGAAACCACCCGATAATTATTCATCGAACAAATAAGTCACGTACAAAAAGTTTGAATACAGTCAGTAATAATAGTTAAAGATCTAAAAAAAGTATCAAATACCAAATGCAAGTATCAAAGTAGAATATACTATAAGGTTGTTTGATTACCATACAAACTGATTTTAGTTTTATACTATTTGTTAATCTAGTTTTCTACGACTTATTAAAATAATAATATTACTATTAACTTAATATAGTTTACCGTTTATAAAGACCAATATGAAAGCTAACCACCCTTATTTCAGTGCAAAATTATACTCTTATCGCCCATAAATTGTAAAGAAAGTACTTAACTGATAATTATTTATCAAACAAACACAAAGAAATCAAACCACTTTTCAAATACAGTCATAGTTAAGACAGTATGCAGCAAAAACCCTTACTATTAGAATTAATTAATATCATTTGTCTATAAGAAAGAGGCTTAATTAATAGAAAGAATTTCTTACAATGACATACCACCAGCCATGAGGGGGTAATTTTGTCAGAACATTCGGTTTTAAAAAACCTAGATCGTTGTAAGAAAAATACTTTTTAACGTTCGTCTTACTGACACAATAAGCACAAACGTGAAAATCATAAAAAAGTGTATCAAATGCCAGACCCCCAAAAATTACTTGCTTCGTATTATCATCATAATATATGTCAGAAATTTGTACAAAACCCGGTTCGCCACTGCTCATATCAATATCTAATGTTAAGATTTGGTTAGGTGTGTATCTAATACCATTAAGGGTAATATTGTTCATAGAAAAAATTTTCGAGTTAGGTGCTATTAGGAACTGGCTGGATAAAATTCCGTATGTCACAACGTCACAGTGTTTATGGCAAGTAGTAGGTTCTACATCGGAGACAATTTCATTTTTCAGAAATAAGTGATTCAATTGCAGCTGTTGTTTAATAGCAAGAGTTTTAGGCAAATTGATTCTGTTACATGATGCTCTTGCACAAATTTTTGAAGTTCTATGCTTAGCCTCATATCTCATGGACCACAAATTATGAAGAGGGCCTAATTTTTCCATGACGCCTGCGTAATGTAATAAATGATGAAATTTAGGTTTTAAATGCGAGTTACTCAGTAAAATATACAACTTGTTGAAATCGTTCACTGTAACTCTAATTTCATCACAAATTTCTGGATAAACAGCTTCGGTCATGGACAAGTCTAAAAGTTTTCGGAGTAGCAAATAAAGCGTCCAATGTTGGTCTTCATATGGGACTTTATGAGAAACAAAACATGGAAAGTATCTGATAAAATTATAAGCTTCCATAGCAGACATTTTCCACTTCACAATGTGTCCAGATTCTTTACATAACTGTGGTGGTTTGCAGTTCGAGTCTGGACCATATTTAAAAAAAGCTATTCGATTGTTTAATTCCTCTAAAGTGATGTATTTTTTATATAGTAAACCCTTCAGTACGTCTTTCATTGCATAACGTACCACGCCTTCTAATATGTCATGCATAAGATCTACAGATGCTTGCTTAAACATGTCAAAACCTTCTACTTGTTTCCACAGAGATTCTTCTTTTATACCAGTTTCACTAGGATTTTGTAGATTTAAATCTGATACATAGTTACTTTCATTTCGAAGTAAGGATAGTTCCTCACTGCACATTGTTTTTATTTCAGTTTTATGAGTTCGACAGAATCGGCAAGGATAATTAGCTGTGAAATTTTCTACGAATCCTAAAATAGAATGCAGGCCAAGGTTGTCGCCAATTAAAGATGCTAATTGAAATTTAATACGACCTTGAAAATATTCTGGAATATTTATATCAATACCAGTATCAGCCAAGAAATTTAATTCATCAATTACTTTATGAAAACAATTAAAATTGCCACCATACCGTGTTCGATCTGACGAATAAAATAGAGCGAAGAGAAAAATATATTTTAACTGTGACGCTAAATTTGGAGGTAAACACGCTATTGACGCATAAACTGCACCTAATTTATGTATGCTAGCATGTGAGCCAAGAGGATTACCAGTTTCATAGTCGTCGTAATATACAAATAGCGGAAATATCTTGACATTAGCTTCGAGCGATTGAATTTTATTCAACCAAATAGAGGTACGAACAACGTTTGTAACTACTTTTGAACGTAAGCATTGGTCAACATATTCGTCAATTGACTTTAAAACTCCTGGGATGCTAAAAAACTTACACAGAACAAAACGTAGTGGAATAAATTGACCAGTACCCAAAACATGTTTTCTTTTACCGCCAATAAGTTCAGCTCTTAATTCTGTAGTAGTTTGGTATTGCAAGGGCTCTATGAATGTTCCTAAATCTTTGAAATATTTATTCCATTTATATTCACTACAGAAATCCTTAACTGATTGAGTTACATCCAACACTCCACCTGCATTAGTTTCTTGTTCTTTTGGACAAATTAGCGGTATTACATTAGCGACGTACGATGTCATTGATTTTATAAACAATTTAACAGTACTCCTTGATACTAACGGGTCAGCTAAAAAAGAACTAACCATTAATGCAGTTTCATATACTAATAACTGTTTGTTGCTAAAAGAGACACTGATACCATCAACTTCACGATTTACTTCTAATTGCTCAATTGAACATTGCACAGGAGATTCCTCACTACGTTGATTATTATTACTGACGTAATCATTATTAATGCTTGATGGCACAAAATCATGACCTGGTGCTGATTCCAGACTACTACTACAACTATGTTGATTATTATTACTCTCAATGTGTGTAGGTAACGAGTTCTGACCAGGTACTGGCAACGATGGTTTTGAAGCAAAAGTGTATCTATTTTGGTCGGTTTTACTATTAATGTGCATCCTATTCAAATGCATTCTCAGTGTATTTAAAGAATCAAATTTTTTTTCAAAACAACCTTGTCCACATTTATAACCAGCTCCACTAGATGTTAACTTCGGCAGATTATTGCATTTGTTTTTTAAATGAATTATCAATGAATTTACTTCGGAAAATTTACTTGAGCAGTGGCCGCAACTTATCATTATTGAAATACTAAGTTCTAGTTCCTCTCGTTTTTAGATGGTCGTTTGATTGAGATGCCTAACTGTTCCGCCAATTCAGATGTTGAGCGGTGGTTCCAATCAAACTTTGTATAAATATTGTAGACCGCTTGTTGTATGAATTCCCATACGTTATGACTTTCAAGTGGATATTGTGCATGAAACGAATGAAACAGTTGAAAGCAAACTTCTACGGCCTCCAATACACTGGGAAAAGAGTATATTATTTGGTCAAGTACAATGTGCGCTTGATCAATTTCGGTCCAAGAAGTACCTACCACTAGAACAAATGGTTGTAGGTGTAGATTTTCCCATTTCAGTCTATTTTGCACATTTTTAAGGTGATCACGCATTCGAGTGATTCCGTCTTGAACGTCAGCTTCGGTATCGACTTTGAAAATAAATGAATCCAGTACATCACTTTTTGTCGGCTTCCAATGTTTATTTACTTGGTAGACTCCAGGAAACAGGAAAGGTAGCAGCAAGAGCAATCCGGTAGTTTGTTGTGTTACATTGTCACCTAAAAATGTACAAACAATGTAAAACTTAAATACAATACATAAATTCGCTCTTAGTACTATTATGGCATAACGTGACGGTACTTACTTTCAACCAAAGAAAGAAATAGTGAAACTATTTCTTTTTGTCTTTCCGCAGTTAATCTACAAAGCACTTGCAGCGCTATTTCTTTCAGAGAAGTCTTTTTCGATAGCACAAAGTCTTGCAGTTGGTTCAATGGCGGCAAATCTTTGTATAGCAATTGGAAGTCTTTTTGTATCTGCAAGAAAAAATATGCATTTGATTTTCCGGCTTCTTGGTTTCAAATGCGGACTTAAGAGGCTGTCAATGTACTTAAATATTAAATACTCACTAGAGCCGGCCCAACACTTGGTACTGCGAGTCCTTTATAAGTTTGGAAGTAATCCCACAATGTTCCCGGCGTTTCTTTCAGTTCCTTCATGCGAAAGTCATGCGTATCGACCCAGTCTTGCAGTAGGTCATTGGATGTATGCGACGGAACAAGCGTACGCAATTTCGTTAATTGGGTTTTCACGTTCGGATCAGATTCTGAAACAAAATGAAAGCATTTAAATACGAATAATTTTCATAAATGGCACGTTTAAGTTTAGTGCTTCCCATAGTTTATTCCCACTTTCTCACTTCTCATCCCCTGGCTATAATCTCAAGCAAGCAACTAACAATAACAATTTTGTAAATACCTGGAGGGCAATAGTCGGTGATACCTTCAGCTGTCCGGTGGCAGGATGCCCTAGTAACTTTTTGTGGAGTACTCTGTGGTGTTGGTAGCGAGGTCCTGTTTGTACGCAACTTTGCTGACGGATCCTTTTCCAATAGTTTCTTTCGAAGTAAACTTAGTTGCGTATACAAAGCTCCAATGGGACGTGTTTTGTTAACATGTTTTCCGCTTTTTGTTTTGTATTCTTCTATTTTAATAAAATAAAACCTGTGTGCACTTGTGCATGGGAACAGGGCTTCAAAATAACTTTTTGTCCAGAAGGTACAAATACTGGGTGCGACCTGACGTTTAGGCGGCGTAGCTTCTGAAAACAAATACTGTGCCACACTTTGTGCCACCACTTTGATTTGGCATGCATCAAGGACGCAGTCTTCCGGTAAGTTGGCGATCCTTTTCTCTTCTAGTGAACCCTTATTTAGCAAGATCCAGATCGGGTTTTTATTACGGGTTACTATTATATTTTTCTCTGTAGGTGGATTGAAACTTTCAACATTCGCTGCGTCTTCAGCAGCACGTACACATAAATCTAAGTTTTCTAAATTATGGTCGAATAATGATAATTCTGCTTCACTTATTTCTTCTGTTAGAGCACTGTCAGTGTTTGCGGTTGTAACCGAACTACTGCTGCTTTTTGTAGAGGTCCCACACCTAGACCCACCTCTACTCACAGATTGGCTAGGATGAACGCCAGCAGTCTGGAAAAATTATATGATATGAGAACTAAGCCTAATGATTCAAATTTTAAAATAAATAACTTATTAATGCCACACCACAAGTCCACAACCATGCATAGTTAAAAAAAAATGAGAATTAAATTTGAATTATTAACCCAGAGAATATTTTCTTCTACTTCTTGATCATTATCAAGCAGCCATGAAGCAAGTGCGCATGCAATTTTTTTTCGTGTTAGTAACTGTGGTATCAAGCTTTTTAAATCGTATTCTGTGATAAATTTCAGTTCCTCTACAGAAGAATATCCATTATCTGAAACAATTAATTCAAACGCCTACTCACAACCTGACCTTTCGCTCGCGTTCATTACAAACCAGCGCGGCGTACTGTGGGCTGAAATCAGCGTTTCATAGACATTCAAATCATTTTTTCGAAAGTGTCATTTTTTTTCACATGGAATGATTGAGGAGACTAATTACATGCCAAAAAATATATATTTTTCATGAATTGAGTACGTAAATGGAAGAGTGAGAATTTTTTCTTAAAAATTTGTATGGAGACAACATTAAAAAATAAGATAACTCTGCTATCGCACAATTGGCCCTAATTCCCTTCTAGGAGATTAATCTTTCGCTTTTTTTTTTTTAAATGTAGATACATTATTTATTTATTTTTTGGTTTATGTGGCAAATTTGTTGGACCAATTTGGCTTAATATCAGAACAATTAACTTCAACAGTTTTATCAAAAAAAAAAAAATTTTCAGATGTATCAATTTTGATGGACCAGTTTGGATTTAAGTCTAGAACCCAAATAATTATTAAGAAGACACAAAAAAGTGGTATTTCTAAAAAAAAAGGTATTAATTAATTTAGCGCAAAGAATAATACAGAACCCTCAAAATAAATAAACAAAAATGAGATTTATTTTTTATTTTATTTTTATTATATAATGCAATCTATCTGGCGATATTCAGCATTAGGTCGGTATTTGTAGGTTTAAGGCTTGTGCGAGATTGTTCATCAACAATGTCGCTTTTCCATAATAATCATACTACATAATATATTATTTACAGCAGTAGATCTTGTAAAATAAAAAATGAGATGAAAATAGTTTAGTTAGAGTTTCATAAACATCTACACACACACACCACATACAGACACACACACACACACATCTTTTTTTTATTTAGGTATTTTTAATCATTCTAATTGTAAAACGGTCTGAACATTGTTATTTTAGATTTGTAAGGGAAGTTGCGAGGTAACTCCAACACAAGTGCTCTTGTAACTTACCGGAGCTGTTTCAATTTTATATAAGTTTAAGCAATGTCTACATTTTTATTTATCTAGCTTGGGACTAGATGGCGTTGTGTGATAGTTGTGGAATATTTATTTATTTTTATTATACAAAATACAACAAGAGTTACAACAAAAGTAATTAGTTCATCAGTAAGACCTACGATGAATGCAAAAAAAGATATTTTTTCGAAGAAACATTAACTCTGCTGGAGCTACCTGAATCTGATTCTTCTGTCTTAGAGGTTGGAAACGTTTCCCAGATAGAATCGGACTCTGAGTTAGACTAAGATAATGATATTGATGACTGATGAACCAATTACATTTGTTCTAACTCTTGTGGTATTTTTTTCCATGTGAAAAAAAATGACACTTTCGAAAAAATGATTTGAATGTCTATGAAACGCTGATTTCAGCCCACAGTGCGGCGCTTAGTTAGTTTGTTATTTTCAAAACGTCCAAATCCAATTTTTTTACGGAGACTTTTACTTACATAAACAAGGTGTATTGACCACTACCGAAAATTTCAAGGGGTGTAAGTAAAGTACCCAATTACCCATTAACATAAAGCTTTGCTTTGACATACTAACATAGCCTGTAAGTTTACTAACACAAATGGACCACAAAGTTGTCTGATTTAATAAATAAATAATAATAAACAGTTTTTTCTATGGAACCAACACTATAATCATGAAAATCAAAACAGCTGTTTCATTTATTTAATTACAATGGTTTATAACCAATTACTGTAATTAAATTATACAAATAAAAGAGACAATAATTATAATACATGTTAAAATATACAAAATAACAATGTATTAATTTAACTGGAAACATAAATAAACCAAGGTTAACAACACTTTCATAAATTCCTCTCACAGTACTTCTGACATACCAATAAAATCTTCGTCCATCCATCCACAAACAGATCGTCTGTTGGATTTGGAAATCATTATCATCATCATTAATTATTATCAGACTGATCATGAAGCGCAGTCAGTGTGTTTCATACATTATTATTGGCCAAGAAGTTTTTAATTTTGGTATGAAACAGCTGTTTTATTTTTAGATTTCTGGGATGGTCTTAATACACCTTGTTAGTGGAAACTGAATTGTTAACATTGTAGGCAAGATCTTAAATCAAAATCTAAGAAAACTGGCCAAGTGCAGCATACATATTATAACACATCTAGTCTAAAACAAAAATTAGTGACACTCCAGGAGTGCCGACAAAAAGGAAATAAAAAGGCAGTGGCACTCTGGGAGTGCCGACAGAAGTGAAAACAAAAAAGAAACCCTATCCTCTCCTCAACTTTTGGCCAAGTTTGAAGATCATTACCGAAGAAGAGTCGGTTATAGGTTACTGTTACAGGTTACCGTTAAAAGTTTATAGGTTTTTGCCCATCTCAAAAAATGCTTTCAAAGTGCCGAGCCTGCCTAAAGAAGTTTTTACTTTAAAAAATATACATAACAACACACCCACACCCAACAAAAACATGGTAGTGACATAACATAATCCACCCACACTCAACAAAAACATGGTAGTGACTTCACACTCTAGTACTGATACCACAACACCCAACACAAATACCTGGAGATCTTGGTGTATTATCGTATAGAACGTTCATCATGGATTGTTTTGTCCAGCAGTGCCAGTCGACTTTTTAGGGCTAAAAGATGATTATCAGATTTATACATAGCTAACTGTACCCGGCATGTGTTGCAATGCCACGTAAAGTATAAAGAAATACAGGGCGAGGTTCAGACAACAACCAGAAAAAATTAAGGACTGTATCACCAGAGGTTAACCGATAAATTCCTCAAATAGGTACAATCTTAAAATTTACTTCAAACTGACACTATAAAAAAAATGTACTTTCCTATTACTTACATTGTATTTTGTATGGGGCACCATAGTCTTTGGGTGAAGCAATTCAGATTATCTAATTGAATTTTTAGGTGTGGTAAAAACTATTTTGATGTTATAATGGTAGGTACAAAATGCTTACCAAGGAAGCTTTTTACAGTTTCATCAGCTGCCCCAAGCTGTCGGAGCACTGCCTGAAGCTCCTGTGCTCCTGAAGCTCCTGAGGTGCTGGGAGCGGGGGACTCCATTCCCAAATCTCCTCCCACCCAACTCAGATTTTCAAGCTGCAAATATTAACTAGTTATAGTTGGTTTCATTAGCACCATTACTTTCTTGATATTAGCTTCTATGGCTTCAATGCAGAACCAACCAAAGTTATCCATTGCCTTACAGGTACGATGCCCTGGCACCTCCTCCAAACCGAAACAGCAACGCTGGTTGGCGGCAGAAAATAGAATGGTGGTAGTAATTCCCCGGACGAGCCCTTCACAAAAAGGATCTATAAACTCTTCACAAAGAAAGCGAAAGAACTCTACTACTAGTTATACCTACACCTACAAAAATATTTGGTTAAATCGATCGATATAATAAACCAATAGGTGGTTACCTAGTTACCTACCAACAAGAAATTATTATTTTTTCGTGTAGGAAGTTAGATGCATACCTAACTACCTGCGGCAATGTAGGCAAGGTGATTAGAAACTAGTAGGTACATTAGTCGAAACAATTCAGCAATGCAAGTTTGCATGCCGGCCATTTGCAATGCAAACGAGCGAACACCGACATCTTTTATTCTGAACAATAACCTCGTTGCCCGGAATGAATATGGAATACGTAAATAGATCACTTACCACTTTGCTCTGGTTTTTATCACCAAAGAAAATTATTATCCATAAAACACACAATGAAGTAGGTACAACACACGACCTCCTCTGGGAACGGGATCTCAACACGACGCACACGCACTCAACCACCACTCAACCCGAAAGCCCGAAATGAAAAGAAAGTTTCAAGAGATATACTCGGACGCTCTACAGACAGTGTCATCAATGATCAGGGTTGCCAGATGCTATTTTACGATTTCCCCCAAACTGATTTTTAAATTTCCCCAAAATGATAAGTTAAAAAAAAAACCCAATCGATAATTACAGAAAAAAACCGAATACAAAATAAAATTATTTTTATTCGTTTATTTACAGACGAAATACCAGAGGAAAATGAGACTGATATTTTGTACTATTTAGGTTTGTTGTACTATCTAAGTTTCATTAAAAATATTTTGTACTTCTTCAGTCTCATTTTCTTTTGTTTGTTGTAGGTACACATTTTCGGAATTAAATAAATTTAGCATTTTTTTGGTTGGTTCAAACTTTCTGCACCCGCCGCGGTTTACTAAGACACTTCTCACTCTAATAATAATTATTATGGTCTACGGTTTTCGTGAGCATTCTGTTTGGAGTTTATTTTTGATAATATTCATCACCGTACTCCGCGCACACACTCTGCGTTTCTTGGCACTTTCAATGGCGCACTAATTGAGATCGCTAGTACTTAATCCTAAATAAAGTACAATAAACATTAAAAAAAACGTGTTTGACCGTTTACACACAATATCAGATAAATCCGGTTTGGCGATGCGCGATGGTGAGAGGTTTTATTCGATTGTTTCGATTGTTCGAACATCTCGATGGTTCTCGATTGTTTCGACTAGGACTCGAGTCCGACTCGGTCTGATAGTGCGAATGGCGCATGGCGCGTTCATTCGAGAGTTGTTCCTCGATGGTTTAAAATTTTGCGAGTTCTTGACTTGCGTTGTAATTGCGAATACAAACTAATTCTTTCAACAAAAGCAATCGAAAATAATCAATACCGCGACGGAAATAAAATGTAAGTAGTTAACTTACGTACGAAAAATAGGTAGAAGGAATCGTGAAAATAAATAAAACATATCGAGGTTTCTTATTGAATCTGTTTTTTACTAATTAGATATGCAGGTAGCATAGTTTTTTAATCTTAATAATTATCTACCTATTTAAATTTATAGGTAAAAATTAACATGCACCTCGGCTCGATGAATGCAATTTACTGACCTTGGCGACCAAGCGAGACTCGGTGAGTGAGTGACTGATTCGAACAATCGAAATCTAGCGGTCGATTCCATTGACTCGAAACAATCGAAAAACCTCTCGATTGTTTTGTAGAACGGCGAGTCGATGGTTGACTCGATGGTTTATTTTAACGACTCCGATTCTTTCGATTGTTAAAACATCTCGGAATCGCCCATCGCTAATCCGGTTAGTACCTACTTGGTAAAATACCGGTCAAGCCTAATTGGAGCATAGCTTTTTTGCCCCCCCCATAAGTACCCCAAATTTGGAAAGTATCGAACTCCCTTTGTCCTAAATATCCAAATCTTAGTATTGTAGGTATCAACTACCTAGCTCCACTGGTAGCTGATACAATCCAAATATGGAATGTCCACCAATATTTATTTTATTTGTTTGTTAAAACCAATAGGTAAGTAATCCTTCATAAAAATGTGTGTGTGTGTGTGTGTGTATGTTCTTTGTTTGTAAGCAGGTAGGTATATTTGGTTGGCATCCTGAAATAACACAAAATATACTTTTTAGTTTAGAAGATCATGTCAACGAATCAGCCGATGAACTGATGAAACCCTAGCTAATAAAATATACAAATAAAAAAAAAATATTTTGGATAAAGTTATGGTAACATGCTGTTTTGTTTTTGAATTCTTATCTTTCAATGTAAATGGAGTGTTGTTTGTCATTTGAAAGCTACGACAATCCATTACGCACAGTAAAAATAAACAGTCAGAGCAAAAACTGGCATTAAATCAAAGACGAAGAAAAAACTGTACCTATGCGTGTGTGAATACGGCACACGCATATAGTTTTTGCTGCATTGACATTGAAAGATAAGAATTCGAAAACTAAACAGCATGTCTACATCGGTCGCGCAAGCTGTACGGTTTCATCAACCCGCCACCGTCAACATGTTGTTTTACTATACCTACATAATTATTTAAAGTATTATTATTACAAATCAACGACTAATGCCTGGAAAAGTTTACAAGATATCTGCTTCTGTCATCATGAATATAAATCCGCTCGTGGCCTCTTGAGGTTTTCAGACACTGCGTAGAAAAATGAAAAAATCCTTTTCTAACATTTATTCTGATGATTAGTAAATGTAATGTGTCAAGAAAATCAGTATTTTGATTGGTTTATTTGCCCTGTGTAGGTCGGTATTTTTCGGTATTTTTTGAGCTTCCTCGGTATTTTCGTTAAGTTTAATCTGGTCACACTGCTCATAGCCTCATACGCCTTCGTCCACAATAAAAAGGAACCGTGGAAGGTATTTCTTGAAATTTCCTATCAGTAATCCGTCCAAAATATAATTATAGAGGTACTCAATTCTATATCTATAAAAATTAAAGTCAGCTGCACCTGCATGTATTGACCATGCCTTTCTGCTGGGTTTATTAGGCCGACTCAGATTTTTGTTTATGGTCTAGGCTAGGGGCCGATGAGGCTGTGAGGAGGATGGTAAAGTAGGTATAAGTACCTACCAGCCTACTTCATCTAAAATCCTGTCCCACCTAGGCACTAGGTTAGGTATTATAGTAGGTATAGGTATAACATCCCGCTTTTGTTTTTATGCTTTTGTTTTCTCAATTATTAAGATCTCATGCAAGGGTTAAATTAAAAACTAAGTAAATACTTATGTACCTACTTACATGAAGAGTTATTAATCACATTAATCAGATAAGAAAATTAAAATTAATACAACTTGGTATCTTTGCTCGTGGCTAAATAACAACAGCCGCTGGGGTCAATCTTTAGGTTAAGCCGTGCTTGCCTAGGTTGGTCTGTGGATGGGTGACCGCCTATTACATACCGAGTATCTTCCGTGCCTCGGAAAGCACGCTAAGCCGTTGGTCCCGGCTGTTATCTGTAGATCTATGACAGACGTTACAGGCAGTAAGTGGCCCAAAAAGTCTGACAACCAATCTTACCAAGGGGTATCGTATTAAGTAACCAAGTAAGGAAGTAACCAAGTTACACCAGCCGAACTGTAGTACTTAAATATGTACCTAATTAGGTCAAATATTGTAAGCAATTACAAACACTTCTAATCCAATTGAAGTTGGATTTGTAAATGCTATTAGTATTAGCTCCAGGTAGAGGGACTCATTAACGGTCAACAGCACAGGCACGAAATTTTGTGTAGAACACATTCTATTCGGATAGATACCTTCCTACATAGGGTAATTAGATAGGTTTAAATCTGTTTTAAGTTTGAGCATGACATAGCTACTGCACTACACTTGGCTCTATACTTTATTAGTATGTACTATAATCAAAGATTGCCACATGACATAATTATTGTATTGTTACCTACCTACAAATCTGCCCAAAACTACTTATCCAAGTCCGGTACCTGTCTTTCCTATTATGTAGGTAACTACTAGCGGCCACCCACGGCTTTGCTAACATGAAAATTTAAGGCATTTTCCCGTTTTGGATGTATTAATTTTTTGCCTGTTCCTATTATTTTTTAAATCAAACACAAGAAAACTTAGTTAAGAGTTAGAGCTCAGCTATGTAGGTACTCGATTTTTTTGCAAAGATCCTGCGTGGCAGTGGTGATTGCTAACCTAACAATATAAGGCGCAATCATTTTTTGAATTCCTTATGATTTGACATCATAATGAAATCCTACTAACTTTAAAAGAATTACCTTCCGCTCAATCCTTTTATTTCAGTAGAATAAAGAATTCTTCTAATTTGGAATCGACATTCCTTCTAAAATTACCAACTAGAATGAAATCCTACTAATTTGCACCTTACACTCCATCCAACTTTGAGGGAAATTCAATCCAAACCGTTTTTTAATATTGAGGAAGATAAAAAATTACCGTTAAGCTTTTTATTTACACAAATAAACTTACGATTAATACAAGTGTTTACAAAATGTACAAAATACAAAAGAAACAGTTGAGCTACTTATCTGCAGACCGTTGCAAACGATCTAGAGATAGCTCAACTAATTCAAATCAGTGCCCAACGGAAGCGCTAATGTGCACTTTTTAAGGAGTGCAAATTCCTTAGTTACTGACCCCACTGAAATCTTAATAAGTCCTTTAAAACTCTAAACAGACTATTTATACCTACTCTGAAAAAAGTTTCTTCACAAAAACATACATTTGAACAAACTAACTTACAACTTTGAAAGAGATTCCTTCCAAAAAGACCTTTTACTGCAGAAGGACTAAAAATACTTTGTGATTTGGATTGAACATTCCAAAAAAATTAACAACTATAATTGGAATCGATCAAATAGGATTTTACACATTTCTTCTAAATCTGATCGAAATATTTACATTAAAAACATTTCCTTCTCAAAAACTAATTTAAACAAACTCCTTCTAATTTCGAAGAAAATTCATACCAAGTAGTGCTTCTTTTTGATGAGAAGTAAGTGATGAGAAATAAGTTTGAGTATAAAATTACTGCCTACTCCAAATTACCAACCGTAATTGAAATCTTACTAAATAAGAAGGATTTCAAGTGGAAGGTATGATGGAATTCCTACCAAAAGATAAACTTCTAGGAAATCCCTTCTCAAAAATCTACAAATTATTCCTTCCAAATAAATCCCAACTAAATAGTCCTACTATTTTGATTGGAGAAAAGATCCCTATGATTTAGAGTGGAAATACCTGCGACAATTATCAACCAAAATTAAAGTTACTACCTAATTAGAAGGATTAAACATGGAAGGTACAATTGAATTCCTTCCGATAGTTAAACTGAAAAGGGGAGTCCTTCTAATAACCCATATTTTATTCCTTCTAAACGAACTTCACAAAATTTTGAAGGAAACTCCTACCTAAGTATGAGACGGTTTTTCCTACAAAATAAATTCCTTCTCAATATCTGTTCTAATTCAGTTGGTAAAAACGTGTTCCCCATTTTGGAGAATTCAGAAGGGAATTCCATCTCAAAAATCCACACAAATTAATCCTTTCAAATGGATTCCTTTCACATAGTCCTTCTAATCTGATGGGAAAAGTTACAAAATAAAAACTACACCTGAAATTACCGAACGTTATTGAAATCCTACTAAACAAGAAGGATTTCGATTGGAAGGTATGATGGAGTTCCTACCAAAAGCTTAACTTCAAGGAAATTCCTTCTCAAAAATCTACAAATTATACCTTTCAAATTTATTCCTCCCAAATAATCCTACTATTTTGGTCGAAGTAAAGATCTATTTGATCATGAGTGGAAATACATACGAGAATTACCATCCAAAATTTAAATTCAACTGACTTAGAAGGATTAAACATGGAAGGTACAATTGAATTCCTTCCGATAGTTAAACTGAAAAGGGGAGTCCTTCTAATAACCCATATTTTATTCCTTCTAAACGAACTTCACAAAATTTTGAAGGAAACTCCTACCTAAGTATGAGACGGTTTTTCCTACAAAATAAATTCCTTCTCAATATCTGTTCTAATTCAGTTGGTAAAAACGCGTTCCCCATTTTGGAGAATTCAGAAGGAAATTCCATCTCAAAAATCCACACAAATTAATCCTTTCAAATGGATTCCTTTCACATAGTCCTTCTAATCTGATGGGAAAAGTTACAAAATAAAAACTACTACCTGAAATTATCGAACGTTATTGAAATCCTACTAAATAAGAAGGATTTCGATTGGAAGGTATGATGGAGTTCCTACCAAAAGCTTAACTTCAAGGAAATTCCTTCTCAAAAATCTACAAATTATACCTTTCAAATTTATTCCTCCCAAATAATCCTACTATTTTGGTCGGAGTAGAGATCTATTTGATCATGAGTGGAAATACATACGAGAATTACAATCCAAAATTTAAATTCAACTGACTTAGAAGGATTAAACATGGAAGGTACAATTGAATTCCTTCCGATAGTTAAACTGAAAAGGGGAGTCCTTCTAATAACCCATATTTTATTCCTTCTAAAAAACTTCACAAAATTTTGAAGGAAACTCCTACCTAATTATTATGAGACGGATTTTCCTACAAAATAAATTCCTTCTCAATATTTGTTCTATTTCAGTTGGAAAAAACGCGTTCCCTATTTTGGAGAATTCAGAAGGAAATTCCATCTCAAAAATCCACACAAATTAATCCTTTCAAATGGATACCTTTCACATAGTCCTTCTAATCTGATGGGAAAAGTTACAAAATAAAAACTACTACCTGAAATTACCGAACGTTATTGAAATCCTACTAAATAAGAAGGATTTCGATTGGAAGGTATGATGGAGTTCCTACCAAAAGCTTAACTTCAAGGAAATTCCTTCTCAAAAATCTACAAATTATACCTTTCAAATTTATTCCCTCCAAATAATCCTACTATTTTGGTCGGAGTAAAGATCTATTTGATCATGAGTGGAAATACCTACGAGAATTACCATCCAAAATTTAAATTCGACTGACTTAGAAGGATTAAACATGGAAGGTACAATTGAGTTCCTTCCGAAAGACAGGAGTCCTTCTAAAAATCCATATTTTATTCCTTCTCAATGAAATTCACAAAATAAAGAAGGAAATTCCTTCTAAATTATTGGACGGATTTTCCTACGAAATAAACTCCTTCGAAGTATTCGTTCTATTTAGGTTGGAAAAAAATATATATCCTTCCTTATTTTGGAGGGAAACTCGTTATCATCCATTTGGGCAGGTAAATATTAGAAGGACCCCTAGAAGGAACCTGTTTGGGAGGATAAATTCAGATGGATTCATCGGTCATTTTTCTCAGTGCACGGGCGCACGCGGAGGATTCCTGTCATAGCACCCCGACAGGGTTTATTCCACTTTGTTCACCTGGGTGATATCACCTGGGTGAACAAAGTGGACAATATTGGTGTCCTCAATTCACCTCGGAAAAATATCACCTGAGTGATATCACCCAGGTGAATTGTGGACACCAAAGTTGTCCACTTTGTTCACCTCGGAAAAATATCACCCAGGTGAACAAAGGAGACTTTTCTTATGCGATGTAGTGGACTTTTATCACTTATGTAAAAGCAACGGACAACTTTATATTTAAATTGTACTAGAAAAGTCCACTACATCGCATAAGAAAAGTCGCCTTTGTTAACCTGGGGGATATTTTTCCGAGGTGAACAAAGTGGACAACTTTTGTGTCCACAATTCACCTGGGTGATATCACTCAGGTGATATTTTATCGAGGTGAATTGAGGACACCAATGTTGTCCACTTTGTTCACCCAGGTGATATCACCCAGGTGAACAAAGTGGAATAAACCCCCGACAGCAGTACCCTAAGAGCATTATTGTATTGCACACGCAAGGCATTGAAGGTCTTTTGCGTGTATCTGGTCCACAGACTGCAAGTATAAAAAGCCTGACAATATGCCCGAAACAACGTTAACTTGATACTGTTATCACACTTTGCAAGTCTGCGGGCCAGCATGTTGCATCGTACGGCCAATGCCCTGCGTTCTCTCTCCATATCACAGTTATCAGTGCCATCTTCTGTAACCCAGTGACCAAGGTACTTGAACTGCTTTACTCTGTTTAGCGTAGTACCACATAGCGAGACAGGTGGTACTACGTCATAGGTCTTATTTGGTGCCATTAAAACTAACAGCTCGCTTTTCTTGGCATTATACCTTAGTCCATGGGCTCAGCATAGCACTCACATACATTTAACAGCTTCCTTAGTCCACTGATCGACGGACTCAGCAGCACCATATCATCAGCATAACTGATGTTGTAAAAGACACACCGTCTATCGAGCATCCGATGCCAGTGCTACAGTGAGTTCCTCGATCAGCTTATGCAAGTAGACATTAAATAGCTTCGGAGAGGTCAGCCCGCCCTGTCTCACCCCGCATTCCAACCTGTACTCAGTTGAATAAGCGCCTGCCCACCTAACAGTGTTACATTGATTACCGTACCAGAACTTAAACATATTAATTACTAGCTGTTGCCAGCGGCTTCACCCGCTACAACTCGAAAATTATCCCACGGGAACATAAAATCGGGATAAAAGCTATCCTATGTGTTAATCCAGGTTATAAACTATCTGTGTACCAAATTTTAGCCAAATCCGTTCAGTGGTTTTTGCGTGAAAGAGTAACAAACATTACTTAACTTTCGCCTTTATAATAGTAGTAGGATTTCTGGCGGCAGGTTAGCTTCATTCGACAATTTAGTCCATAGTATGTCATATGAGACAAGGTCAAAAGCACGGGATAAATCCAAGAAACATGCATACACAGGTGTCCTCCTCCCAGTGTAATATTGTACTGTGCTTTTAAGAGTCATAATCGCAGTCTCAGTTGATAACCCCTTCCTAAAACCAAACTGTCTGTCATTAATGACTAGTTGTTCATCTAAATAACTATTAAGTAGTATCAAGGATTTTTGCTGTCATCATCAGCCTATTAATGTTCCCACTGCTGGGACACAGGCCTCCTCTCTGTGAGAGGGGGTGGGCCATAATCCACCACGCGGGCCCAGTGCGGATTGGTGGATGTCACATGTCTTCGAATTTTTGGTTCTAGGACATGCCGGTTTCCTCACGATGTTTTCCTTCACCGTTTTGAGAGCAGTGGTGATGAAATAAATTACACAAAGTAATGCGCCTGCCGGGATTCGAACCCACGACCTACAACTCGTAAGTCGGGGCCGATACCACTGGGCCACCACTGCTCTCTTTTTTTTGCTGTAATTGTTGCTAATGAAATGTAATTACTTATCCGAAATATCACCTGTCTTATTTTTAGGAACGGGCACCACAACTGTTTTGATTAGATCTGCTGGAAGATAACAATAACTAATACATAGGTAAATTGCAATGCTTTAACGGGCAACTAAGTTCAAAGTACCTACTTATGTTATTAACACCTTCAAACATCCTATTTAATACAATACTCATAATCTAAACTATATATAAAATTTAATAAACACGTAGCGCCATCTATTGTCAACTAAAAGATCAATGGTACTTCACTATTCGACTAGATGGCGCTAGTAGTAACATATTAGGAAATATATTTTGACTAAAGGCTGATTTTTCAATAGTCCATAGATAAGCTGTCATACCGCCTTTTTTATTCCTCAGATAAAAGTTATCTTACTATTGAAAAATCTACCCTAAATAAGGTAGTTTTCACAGATGATGTATTTCTCTTGCTGTAACAACAAATAATAAAAAACTGAATCAAATAAATATTTAAAGGGATTTACATACAACAGAAATGATGTTTTAGGTCATATTGCTAACAGCAACAAGTAGACGCTTGAAATATTCAGATATATTTAGCCATAACACAGACAGCCGTAACTACCTATTATGTATTTACTTTGCTTATTTTTTTTTAGTGGTAGAATCATCAAATGAGTCCTCCCACCTGATTGGGGCGGAAGGAACTGTCAGACTCTTACTGACTAAAATTCACCCGTGTTCCTTCCTATGCCCTTTACGTTCCGGGGCCACGATATCCTGGGTTAAGAAAAACCCGCGACCCCAGCAGGCTTTTGGCGCGAAACACGACGTGCCACCGACCCGGGCTTAGCGATTGGTCGGACGGCGAGCTACCCATTACTCACCGTCCGCAAGCCCGCTCCGCCTCTGTCGTCATCATCAGCCTATTAATGTTCCCACTGCTGGGACACAGGCCTCCTCTCTGTGAGAGGAAGTGGGCTATAATCCACCACGCGGGCCCAGTGCGGATTGGTGAATGTCACATGTCTTCGAATTTTTGGTTCTAAGACATGCCGGTTTCCTCACGATGTTTTCCTTCACCGTTTTGAGAGCAGTGGTGATGAAATAAATTACACAAAGTAATGCGCCTGCCTGGATTCGAACCCACGACCTACAACTCGTCAGTCGGGGCCGATACCACTGGGCCACCACTGCTCTGCCTCTCTGCGGGGCCTCTGTGCCCTCTGCTAATAATCAGAGGCCACACGCGTTGGAGCGTCCACGACAGGCTATTCGCATACGGGCAAAGAGACCCCGGCACACAGGAGGCACACAGTGCCTAAAGAAGAGTTTTTGCCCGCATCCCAGGGTGCACCCGCCCGAAAAACTGGTCTTCCCCCCGGACGTATCAGAGAGGGAACTCCAGTCGCACGTGGAGGTTTCCTGTCTTAGCACCCCATGTATTTACTTTGTTAGAATAAAACAAATATTTGAGGGGGCTCCCATTACCATAGCAAAGTCATGATTTTTGCCGTTTTTTTTATAGATAAATGGTACGGAACCCTTCGTGGGTGAGTCCCACTTGCTCTTTTCCGGTTTTTTTTAAAACCTCTTTTTTCGGGGTCATCATTATTGTACAACTTTTACAAATGAGACCAACCTTGAAATCACTTGTTTCATGCTGTCCAAAAAGGCAAGGACGATTACGTTTTTACAGCTTGACGGTAAATCAAGTTTAGCACAGGATTTTTGAAAAAATAAAGTACCTTATGTATTTTATTTTATTTATTTATTTATACTCAGGCTACATTGGCCCATAGACATATACCTTACAATCTAACATAATATAACATAGTGCTGTAATTACAAGATTTCTGTGTTTTATTTACAGGCGTCGCTAAACAATTACAGCCGCACAGGCTCACCGTCCGCAAGCCCGCTCCGCCGCTGTGCCCTCTGCTGATCAGAGGGACACGCGTTGGAGCGTCCACACGACAGGCTATTCGCATACGGGTAAAGAGACCCGAGAGAGAGAGAAGAGTTTTTGCCCGCATCCCAGGGTGCACCGGCCCGAAAAACTGTTCTTCCCCCGGACGTATCCGAGAGGGAACTCCAGTCCACGGGCGCACGTGGAGGTTTCCTGTCTTATCACCCCAGCAGGTGGCTTAGTGGTATCGGTCACGACTTACGAGATGTAGGTCGTGGATTGGAACCCCGCCAAGCGCATTACTTTGTGTAATTTATTTCATCACCACTGCTCACAAAACGGTGAAGGAAAACATCGCATCGTGAGGAAACCGGCATGTCCTAGAACCAAAAATTCGAAGACATGTGAAATCCACCAATCCGCACTGGGCCCGCGTGGTGGATCCTTCTCACAGAGAGGATGCCGGTGTTCCAGCAGTGGGAACACAGGCTGATGATGATGACAATCGTCGGGGGCCCTTGACACTCGGGGGCCCCGTATAATTGATACGTGGGTAGCTACGCCTCTGGCCAGTAACTTAGTGAATAGCAAAACTTTAGTCCCAGTGTCGGGCAAGCGCTGCTTCCACGCTGCCACAAGGCTGTGTTTATAGTGAATACCAGAGTAGGGCCGGCCTAGAAATAATGTAATGAAATAAGCCTGCAATGAGGCCCTCTTTCATGAAAAATGCTTGTTAGGGTTGTCGACTTTTCAAAATGTCATGTCACCATCTACCGGCGATGTATTGGTAGTTCGTAGTTACATATTGAACACATCTTAAAGTTGCCTTTCACTTCTTTTTTTTTTGCATTTTATTATAATTTATTACTAACTGATTTTTTTTTCAAAATTGAATTTTTTGAGTGTTTGTCACGTACGCGTGACAATGTCAGAACGGCTGAACGGGTCTTGATGTAATTTAGCACAGAAATAGTAATAGTCAAGAATAGCAGGAATATTTTTATACCGTTCAAGTAAGTATGGCAGGTTTCGTTCCCATGGGATAAGTCTGTGATAATAATGATAAGTTCAGACTTTACGCTGGCAGAACCGCTAGCAAAAGCTAGTAGGCATTACTTAAATGATTTTACATATATTAATTAGGTACAGCTTGGCCAAAACGTCTTGAAACGGAACTAATATTTTTGCTGGCTGATAACGTTTTAAAATCTTTGATATTAGATGTAGACAAAGACGCAGGTTTGTTAGATTTATTACTGTGGCAGAAAAGTAATATAAGTGACAACAAATAAAATAAAATCCTCAATAAAAATATTTTTTTATCTGAGATAAAATCATTCAAAGTGCTGGTAGCGAGAGCACTAATAATTGTATCGATAGCTGTTTGTTTTTTTTACAATATTGTTTAATCTATTGCTACAATGGCGTTCTTATCACAGCTCTTATCGATAAAGACTGAAAGAAAAGTTAGATAACCAAAAACACTGAAACAGACAATATCGATTAAACAAATCAATTCCGTGTCGCCACAACCCTATTTCTAAAAGTAGAACACAGATAGCCATCTAAGTTCAGGGAGCATCCGATAAAATATACATAAAGCAACAAAAAAGCGCTTTTCATCGCTTCAATCCTACGCACACACAAGACGCACAATAATACTACAAGGTCATACATCGCTTGATTTCAGTGTCACGCGTTACGTTATGTCAGATACGCGACAGCACATTTTAAAGCGCGAACAAATAAAATAATCAGTTAATTAAACGGTTCTTGTATAAAGTTAAATGTTTGTTGATATAATCGTGTAATTATAAAACGTTAAATAATTTTATCGTGATTTAATCGAAGTGTTGGTTCGGCTTTCGAAGTAGACGGTTGGCAGCTGTCAAAAGTTTGGCGGGAAATTCAATCAGTCGGCAACATGCAGTGACAGTGTAGTGATGTGATTATTTTTCGGATATTTTATTTTATGTTGACGGTTATATTTTGTATCGGTTTTGTTTTAGTTTTTATTGTTATTAAGTTATTGGAGTGGGCTGAGGGTTTAAGTGAGTATTTCTTTTCTCTTTTCTTATTTTATTTTAGTTTTCAGTTTCGGAAAAAAAGTATATTACGCAGTGTGTTTTTTTTTCTACGATATGACATAATTGTGTTTACTATTTTAATGAATGCGATATTTATAAAATATAATATATGGTGTCTGCGTCATTTTTCGTCGTAATTTAAAACGATCGCGTAGTAATTTATAACGTGAATAGTGTTAGGAATTGACGACAGTGTTACTAATTAACATATAATACACATATTGTTCTTGCTCTTTAACATTTAACAGTGAATTCGAATACATTTAGCTATGAGGCCCAGGAATATATGCATCGTAATTAATATAAACTATTGACCTGTCCTGCTTTGCACCGGTCTAAATTTCCGACATTCATCGGTGTATTTTTGGAAAAAAAATCAAAATCCTTGTACTGATAAATATGAAAACAAAAAATATTACTTCATGTGTCGAGGCCTATAATATATCATAATGGTAATTTTGTGTCGCAATTGTTTTTTTATTTATTTACCTATAGTATTAGGTACGTTTTTATCAACTCGGGTAGTGAATTAATAACATTATATTCATTCTTATGAAAGCAAGATAGTGAGGAATTTTATATAAAACAAAAAAAGTGACGACTAAAAGGAGAGAATGGAGGGAAAAAAAGGGTAGCACCAAACCCAAGTACCTACCATGAGACAAGGCTAGGAATACTTTGATAGTGATTTGTAGTGGAATCATTACCTAAATACTTCAAAAGTAAATAGGGAAAAGATTGTAATTAAGCAGTTTGGTGTAACACGACGTTATGCAATATTTTTCCTTATATGTTGCGAAGAATACATATTTAAAATTCAAACAAGAAAAATATACGTAGGTACTTACTTGTCAAACAATTTTTTTTTAATCCGCCTGTACCATGACGATGTTATCATTAGGTCATCGGAAAATAACATGAATTTCCATATAAAATTTTATGAACTGCTTAATTGTCTGAGGACAGTTTTTCTTTAACTTTTATTTTGACAAAACACAACGTTCTTCGCTTGTGTATATTCTCTTAGTGACTCATCAAATATTTTTTGAATTTATTTAAATATGTCCTTAAATTAAAATGTGCATCTATTTTGAAGAAATACCTACTTATATTATGAATTCACTACGTAGGCGTTTGGAATTGAAGATATTACGAATGCTACGTAAAATGCTACGTGAACAAACAAAATGTAACAAATTACACACTAATAAATAAATGTTGGGATAATCGTTAAAAATAAACTTAAAAACAATAACTAAATATTCTCAATTGCTCGAACTTTAGTAAATTATCTTTATTTCGGGGAAAAGAGTGATTCCCACGGCTAGGGCTAGGAGTCAAACTGAAGTCCACATTTAAGTCGTGCGCTATTAACCACGTGGCCGAGTGGATACCAAAATAACGTTTGTCACATGTGTTCGAATTATTGGTACGAGCACATGCTGGTTTTCTTGTGTTTGTGAATGCGAGGACCTATATGGGTCACGCTTTTAATCTGGCTTACTAAAATGTCATTTAATTTGAGCTAAACGATAACTGTCAAATTCTAGAACTGACTGGACAGCGGGGGTATTACAACGTTTTAAAACCATGCTTATTCCGGCGAGTGAAAGTGACAGACCTATACAAGTCGTCCAGCGCCATCTCGTTCATTCACTGGAACAAGCCTGGTTTTAAGAAGTTGTAATACCCCCCCAGGTCCTCTCAAATCTGTGTGGTTCTTTATTCAACGATCCTGACCTATATCATTTAATTTTATTTTTCTTAACCCTTTTTATTACATTATAATAATACGATATCATTACATAAATACTGAATGACCTTATTGGTGACGTTCTTCAGAAAAGTCAGGTCAGGTGTGTAGTACTTGCATTCCGCATGCGTGTATAACCAGATGTATGATGGGGGCTCCACATTAGTGCCGTGAACCCCCGTGAACAGGCGCGAACGATAATGTGGATGGTTTTCACCGGGTTCACGCGCGTTCATTTTCGTTCGTTTGACGTGAACGAGACTAAAGGAGTACGAAATAATCAAAACAGGTGGCATTATATGGTTTCTGCCTCCCGCACGAGAAAAAGAAAATTGACAGTTTATGTGTATAAAAGAATAGTGTATCAATACCTTCCACAGCTCGAATCGATCATAATAAATTCGAAATTTGAGCGATTTTGCGAAAATCAATCATTGGGGGGATGAAAGAGTTATAATATTAACTCTTTCATCCCCCCAATGATTGATTTTTCATTGATTATGTATTGTATATATTATATTTTCATTTAGAAGTTTCTGTCTGTCCAGTGGATAAAAGGTGTCAGTCTAATTACGTAGTTAGCAATTAATTAGACCATTGGTTGTAAAACGACCATAATTAATTTAAATTTTAAGTAAGACCGTTAATATTGTTCTATTGTCGAATACCTCTTTAATCTAAGTTTAATTTCAGTAGGTACGACATTAATTGACATTCAGTGTGTGTCAAACGGTCAAACGCAGGTTAGTGCGTGTTATTTTATTAATTAAAATTAAATTATATCCAAATATTACATTTTTTCTGCACTTCTTCTCAACATAAATTTTAATTGTGCAAACTTTGATAATTCCCCGTAATTTTCATAAAAACCGGTACTAATTAACAAGATTTATACTGATCCAGTCTTATTTCTTGATTAACCGGTAAATATACCGGTTAATCCAGTTTTAGGAGTGGTAGTTTAAACGTCACGGATTGAAACATGTGTTTATTTTTTAAAACAATGGTAAAAAATCATAAAAAGGACTTTACAATAAAGTTTCGCTAATTACGAATATAATAAAAAAAAGGTATTATATTTTTAAGAGTTGGTATGGTTTGACTCATCAAAGAATTAATGAGTGAAGGAAGATATTTAGATGATTTCATCTGTTTTTCAAGGCTACCCTTTTTAGGGTTTCTTTTGTCATCCCGTTACCTTATTCATAAAACACCGCTATCTAGCTTCTCTATCTGATTGTATGATTTTTCGAACCTAAAAGGAACAGTATGGTCTAAACAAAAAAAAAATCGGTAACAATCGGTTAAAATCGGTTATTCTATGACATCCCTAAAATTGAGGCCTACACAAGTAGGTAGTATTTTTTTTAATTTGTCAGTTTAATTTGTATGTTATATAATAAGCCCTGAAGTTTATATTTTGCAGTTACCAAACAATGTGTTACCTAAAACATAATAATGTTTTCATGTCATTTTTATGGCGAAATGTGTTTGAACTTTTATTTATTTTTACCATCTTTGTATGTACATACTACATATAACGCAAATAAATAATTTTGACTTTGAATTCAATTATTTAGGGATCTGCTTTCTTAATGAAACAGCGACTTGTGAGGTTTCCAACGTAGTATTTTGATTAGTTCAGTTGTGTACGCATTTTCGTTGGATGTTTCCAAATCAATGGAAAGACTATGTTATCATCTGCCTAGTCCTATTTCCCAGAGCAGTACCCCACGATCGCCCAATGGCTTCAGCTCCGACTTGCGAGTTGTAGTTCATGGGTTCGAACCCAGCTAGGCGCATTACTTTGTAATTTATTTCATCACCACTGCGCTCAAAACGGTGAAGGACAACTCTTAAGGCGCTCCTTCACCGCGAGCATTCAACTATGTTCGAATCTGTAACGTTACATTACAGGCGAATGCTCGCGGTGAGGGAGTGCCCTTCCTTACACAGACGAGGAACATTATAGGCTGATGATGAAAATTTTCCCAATTATGTCGCGATCGGCTTCCAGTTGTTGGACTTCAGTCTGTCAAAACTCCATTCCATTAGTCATCGATATTATTTCATCAACAGCATTACTCTCTTTCCCTTTTCTCATTTTATTCATTTGAAGGTGGTCGTCATGCATGTCGTCTCCTTTCATATTATTATTTCTTTAAATATTTTGTTTTGTCTTCTCAACAGTCATCAATTATTATGACATTTATAATAATATATTCGAAATAATATTTTATGAACCGGTTGTCGAACCAGTATTTTTGAAATAATTATGACACCTATAATAACATTTTATTTATTGTCATATTGAGAAATATTAATAATTGGTTGGTGTGTTGGTTCTTTCAAATATTAGTTGTTGTACCTTGAGTTTTTTTTTTAAGAAAAAAAACATACTTTCTGTAAAATATAATACAGCTAGTACTTATTAAATGTTTTTTTTAAAGGCTATTGAAGAATTACCGTGAATTTTAGTAAGTACAAGTCTGGCAGTTTCTTCAGTATCACCCTTTAAGGGAGGGAGTATTAATTTGATGATTATACCAAAATAAAAAAAACACAGTCATCTTCAATGAGATTGTTCTTCTCTCTGCCTTTAGTAATAGTTAATATTGTATTCATACGGCACTCTATATTAGTCATCAATCATGGCGGAGTTTTGTTTAAAACTGTCTTCTTATGTCTTTATTATGCGTTTGTTCTTCAAAATATGTAAATTATTAAATGGTTTTAGTTAAAATTATAATGTAACTTATTTATTGTGTTTAAAAAAGGAATTGTACTACTATCAGTAGCAATTTCAATCTACACACTAAGACTTCATGAAGTATTTCCCTATATATATATAATGGGTTTAGTTTGTTACTTAATGATTCTGAACGCTGAAATGTGGAAATTTAGATAAAGTTACCAGTCAAATTTTGTAGGTACCTGTGATTATTTATAAGTATAGTAAAATCAACAATCGATGGCATTTCCGCGTGACAGCTTGCTGAGGCAAAAAGTAGAAACATTCAAAATTTTCTACATTTCAAAAATATTATTCAAAATCACGTCTTGAAGATGTCGTAAATAAAACTAATTTCTCACGATTCTTCATGAGAAACTAGGAATTTTAATAAACCTCTGTCCTACATTATTCGCGATTGCCTTTATATCATCAAAAACATTTGGCATACGACGTAAGTCGCTCCATTGTTGGTCAATTGACGCTCTCCTTGAATAATTTCGGCACAATAGCACCCTGATAAGATTGTATATCTAATCTAGCCTTTAGCGAGAGATTTTACGTTTATTTACTATGTGAAATCTAATCTCTATAACAGGCTGAATATAATATTTAACCGTGTTTATTTTGAAAATACTGCAGCCACTGCGGGAATGAAATACCGGGGACGTGGATATAATTATGTGCTAATCCACGGTACAAACAACATGAGTGTCAAAGGTCAACCATTTTGAAGGGAGCTAAATGATCCGACACACGCGCCACCATCAGCAAGACAGTATTCAAATCTCTTGAGCCGTTTGCACGTGATAGAGAAACTAACATCCATCCATCCTTACGAACTCATGCATTGAAGAAATCTTAAGTAATTTTAACGTTTAAAAAGCGCTGATTCTGTACTCATAAAAAAAGCAAATAGCTTTAAAATGACTCTAAATAATTATTAACTGAAAAGTTTCCATCGGCATGGAGTTCGGATTATAGTTCTTCCAGAATATAAATATTACTGACAAAATATTGGTACTCTGTCCATCCTCTCGAAATAGTACTATGTTAATAATTATTTTAAATCCTAACTGCAGTGGTAAATAAGAATTATTTGCTGTTGAGAAGCACTAATTTATAAATCAAACATCTTGCAACTCAAATATGGACTCTGTTCGTAATAACTAATCTGTGTTCTGGTCTAGTAGAGCATTGCAAAAAATTTAAATTATATTTCATTAAATATTAAGAAATTAAAAATATTAAGCCTTGGTGAAACAACTCAACATTTTTTCCATAGAAACTTCGTTGGGGTTTTACTCTCATTTATCGAAAAATTCCATAAAATTTGAAATTGATTGATGCAGTGGTTTTTTCATAAAACCCCTTCTTCCAAAGGCCGTTTCGTATTTTTTTACGCGCGCCTTTTACTCTGAATGCATTCGTGCATTTCACTGAATAATGTTTTGCCCTGTTTTCTCCACGGGGGGATGACGCTCGCGGACACATGAACAATATGGCTCGATTTCAGGTGAAATATCATGGTTTTTGACCATGCCTGCCAGTGAGTTCGAGCTCGCGAGTAGCGCCGCCTTAATTATTACTCTTGAAAAAAACTGAACTAAAAAGCATCAATAATCTCCACAACGCTGTCATCTGGTAATGTGCCCAAGGTTTCTGTCAGTCTTTCAGTCTTGAAAAGCGTAAGCAAGTCGTTTTGATAAACAGAAATACATAGAAAAATCAATCAAAAAATATATATTTTTTGTAAAGCAGATCCAATTAAAATTTCCAAATTTTTCAGACTTTATACGACTTTGAACACTCCAAGAATTATCCCCTTCGGCTTCATTTCAGTGACGTTCATATCGAAATCATGCAATAAATATAATATAATAGCTGACTAGTTCAACAATTAATAACAAAAACTTTATGTAGATAAACAATCAACCAAAATTAACTAGAATTTTTCAGCGTGCACAGTGCGTGTTTTGATTAACACCTATTAAGTGAGAACTACTGATAAATTGTTATCATTGTTTTTAGTGGATGTGAATTGGTGATCATCAAGTAAATGTACAGACAGGTCAACCTATCTAGATTTTACCAATCGAACATTAACGTTCTACTCTCAGATCAAAGAAATAAGCAGATAGAGCGCTCAGAACACGCGAGTGGGGTCCACCAAAGTTAATACAAAATCAAAATCGAATCCAAAGTCGCGACAGTACCAAGCTACGCGTCGTACCAAGCTGCGCGTCGTTGTTGTTTTTTGCCAAAATATGCCGTCATGTGTCTTTAACCATCGTAAAAGTTGTTCTCAAAAAGAAAGAAAACATTATGGAATGTAATTTTTCTATTTGATTTTGTATTAACTTTGGTGGAGACACTCGCGTGTTGTGAGCGTTCTATCTGCCTATTTATTTGATCTGAGGTTCTACTATTGTGTTAAGGTTGAAAATCTAATAAAGAAATTTTTCAGATTGATGTAGGTTGATGTGCTGGCAAATGTACCAAGTTAACTCCGTGCATATAAAAGCATCTTCATCTCCCAACAAAGTTGGAAAAAGGCATGGCAGATGATAATCGATATTCGTACAAAAGCTTTAGTAGAGCACCATGAGAGCCAAAATCAAACTGATTATACGTCTCAATGTCTACCCATGACAAATAGCTAAAAAGAGCTATATCATTCATTTATCATTAAAAAGAGTGACGAAAGAAAACATCAGTGTATATTAGTTCATTTCTGGACGTGGGCGTCTTCAGTTTTCATCCACTTTTCTACCAGCCAAGTAGTAGTTACATGTCACTAACCCTGAAAGCCTTCCACCTACCACATTTTCTCAATAAAATAATGGGGAAGGCCGGTCAAAGCTAATTGTAGATGGCGCCACCATAGCCAAGTCTTATCCGACCAATGAGGTAGTACTATTTTGAAGTACCTTTAAGATTTGAACCAATGACGATGCTTGGAACAAGTTATACTAGCGCCATTAGTTCCCCAGTTGCCATCCCCATTAAATATTCACTGGATTGCTTGCACATCAAACATTGTTTTCAAAGATTCTCGATAACTAACTAGTAAATAAATCGCTTACACGATCAAATGGCAAATGACAGCTGTAACAAATGTCATCCAAAGTCAATCTAACACATTTATTTGCCCTTTATTTCACTTCCGAAGATTTATCATTCGTCCTATTTCACCTTCACAACGCGCATGCGCTCCCCGAACGAGAAATGTCAGTCTCTGATACCGTGTCGACATTTGAACTTCGATAACCGTTATTATTTAGATAACGAACTGTGAAATATCCGATATCGGATATTTTTCCCATCACTAGTGTTTTTTTTTTAATGTTGCACGCGTAATGGGTGTGTTTTTGAGTGTTGCCAGGAGTATATCGAAATTTGTTTTTGGATGCAATGTTGATAAAGGTAGAATGTTATTTTTTTATAATTATGTAGATTTTTTTTAAGTCAGAACAATGTATCCTTTTAAAAACGAATGGGAATTATTGTAAAAGATAACCTTTTGGGTTCTACGATAACCCCTTGTTGCCTTGTCTCTGTCACCTTTAACCATAGACTAGAGTCGAGAGGTGAGCGATGGATTTATTCATAAATAAAAAAATATCATGAGTACGAACGTGCTTTAGGGTGCTTGTACACGGCGCATGCAACTCGCGCAAGTAAAGGTGCGGGTTCTCGGTTTACTGCGCTGGACTGTTTTGAAACATGACCAATCAAAAATACTACCCTCCCAGTATTGTGATATCTAAGGCCGAAAATCTATTATAGAAAATTTTATTGAGGTAGGTTGATGTGCCGACCTATGACACCATATTATCATCATCATCAGCCTATAATGTTCCCACTGCTGGGTCACAGGCCTCCTCTCTGTGAGAGGGAGTGGGCCATAATCCTGATAATCCACCACGCGGGCCCAGTGCGGATTAGTGGATGTCACAAATCTTCGAATTTTTGGTTCTAGGACATGCCGGTTTCCTCTCGATGTTTTCCTTCACCGTTTTGAGAGCATGTGGCGATGAAATAAATAACACAAAGTAATGCGCCTGGCTGGATTCGAACCCACGACCTACATCTCGTAAGTCGGGGCCGATACCACTGGGCAATGGTGGCCCAGTGGCATCGGCCCCGACCGTACACCGAAATTTGAATTTGAATTTGTTCAGTACAAGTCTGACAGTCCCTCCTGCCTTGCCCTGGGTTAAAGGAGTCATTTGATGATTTTACCCACTAAAAATAGGTAGATATTTATATAAATGTATGTAATGTAATTAAGTTAAATATTTGAACTAAACAGCCCATAGGGTTAGCTAAATCCTTTTTTTTTATTTTGGCGATTTCATCAAAAAATCCACAAAAGTGTAAAATTACTTTTATTTCGGAAATCGGTGGCAAAAAAAGTCAATGAAATGAAAAACCGACTTGCCGCCAGATAATTCTTAGTTTTAAATTAATATTCGATCAAGCAATATTATGCCTAATATGAATACAGGATCCTCAATAATAGCATCTGCCTTCACAATGGAATCTCATCGATTTTCATCAACGGATTCCATCTGGCACGTCAATAACATACCTATAAGTAATGTCCAGAAGGTTCATTTCGCATCGTCTTCGGACCACCCCCGAAGACGATGCGAAATGAACCTTCTGGACTATCAAATAGATCTCAGCGCGATATGGCAGAGATCTGAAATAAGTCGGAACTATCGGGAGTGACGTGTGGCAAGTTTAATATTATGCACCACATTAACTTTTTTATAGTACATTGCTATCCAAGGGACAAAAGCTACTAATTTAGTCCCGAGACGGGGTTAATTATATCGAGTAATAGTTCGAGGGGCTAAATAACATTGTGCATTTCATTACCAATACGAGGAAAGTTAAAATAAGAATATGAATTACTTATTAGCTAAAGAAAAAAAATGAGTATTGATCGGATTGTCGCTTTCTCAATTGTTATGTTTTTTTTTTTTTAATTTATTTTTGTTGTGTGGTTGACCAGACACGTACACTATAATCATACAGTATTTTTCATGTTCATTATTTAAAATGCCTTTGTATACTAGCTATAAACCCATTCATGGTTTATAAAAAGTTAGAACACGGTTCAATAGACAGACATGTCAAAATAGAACGAGTTTTTTTCAATTGAAACCTGACTAATATTGAAAGGGATTTTCCCTAGGGCTGCAATGCATAACTTTCCACCCCTCTTCAGGCATGTAACGACCTACTATCAGAGTATCTAGTCGGCGGTGCTCTGCCGATCGATAAGTCCCGAACTCCCGATAAACGGTGAAGGAATTCGAAGACCTGATGTGACATCTACCAACCCGCACTGGGCCCGCGAATTATGTCCCACTCCCTCTCACAAAGAGGAGGCCCACTCCCAGTGCCTTTTTTTCAGTGTCGTCTCGCAGGTCAAGCTAAAAGAGGTTGTGACCTGCTTAATCAAACTTTTCTGTGCATGCATTAAATGACTCTAAAGGCTTCCAGCCAAGGGTTTACAACTAAAATACTACAAACTAAGTGACCACACGCTAAAGGTACCGCCTGTGGGTATGAACCTCGGCTTAGGCCGTCACAGTGTGGGCAGCAACGGCCAGGCTGGATTTAGGACTGTGTTTTAGCAGTGGGAACATTTATAAGCTGATGATGATGATGTCCCGAAATAATACGTCACTAGGAGGCGATATCATCGCGCACAAATCGAATAATACGGATTACGGAACTTCTGCCGCTACGCATTTTGTCCTACGGCATACAATAGATATCTCAAAAGAATGTAGGTCGGAATTATCGGGACGTCCGTAGGTATTCATTGTCAACGAGTTCTGATATTCCGTACCGTTATTATTTAGCAGTTTAGCAGTAATTCAAACCTCGTTCAAATCATCGCCGTCTTGTCGCAGGGCGTCCTACTGGCTTGGCAAAAAACAGTAGAAAACCGAAAGTCGCCACTGTGTGACATTTCTGATTTTGCATGACAAACCATTTTTTTTGCGAGTTTCCAAATATCTTAGAATAAAAATTGTTCAGTAACATGGGCTGAGTAACCCCACGAGAGGTTTTGCGCTTTTGGCGTTACACGTCAAATATTTAAACCCGAGATTCAAAGATGTTTCGAGAAAATGATAAATGCACCACAATGGCCGTGACTTTTGACGTACATACACGTACAAACAGATTAGCTCAAGTTTATAACTAAGATAATTATAGATACTTGATTTCAACTTTACTAGCATAGTAACCGCTCGCTAACCAAGTGATTGTAAAGTCATAAGAAGCATCTCAGATCAAAGAAATAGGCAGATAGAACGCTCAGAACACGCGAGTGTCTCCACCAAAGTTAATACAAAATCAAATAGAATTACATTCCATAATGTTTTCTTTGTTTTTGAGAACAACTTTTACGACGGATAAAGACACGAGACGGCATTATTTTGGCAAAAAAAAACACCAACGACGCACAGCTTACGAAGCGTAGCTTGGTACTGTCGCGACTTTGTATTCGATTTTGATTTTGTATTAACTTTGGTGGACCCACTCGCGTGTTCCGAGCGCTCTATCTGTCTATTTCTTTGATCTGAGAGTAGCATTGAGTATGAGCTAATTGCTAAATGATCTCTTACTATGAGCCTTTATAAGTAAACTCAACGAGCTATGGAGAGGGTTATGCTCGGAGTCTCTCTGCGTGATTTAATCCGAAATGAGGAGATTCGTAGACAAACTAAACTTAGGGACATAGCCCAACGAATTTGCAAGTTGAAGTGGCAGTGGCCAGGTCACATTGCACTCAGAACTGGTGGCTATGAGGCTGTATGGTTCTCGTATGGAAACCACGCACCAGCAAGCGCAGCGTAGGACGTCCGCCTACTAGGTGGACAGACGATCTTATGAAGACCACAGGATCACGCTGGATGCAAGCCGCTTACAACCGGTCCTATTGGAAGTCTATAGGGGAGGCCTATGTTCAGCAGTGGACGTCTTACGGCTGATATCATGATTTTTTATTGCTGATAATGATGATTTTTAGAGATGTGTCAACTAATAGTAACCATTATGGTGTCGTCGAAAAGTCTTCATTTTTTTTATTCCGTGTCAGTTTATAAATAATCTCATCTAAATAAGGGTGTGAAAGTATTAGGTACTTATCTATTTTTTTCTTATATTTGCAAAGACGCCTGATTGTTTTATTACAATGTTAAGTCTTCTTCCGTTGCGTTGGTATTAGATTATTTCCTCATTCCTCAATAACATTTAATTTTACTTAATGATATTTCAATACTCAATTTTTTATTGCATTCCATATGTTACATACTTAGATGGTAAAAAATGGGACAAGATCAGATATGGACCCTGTCGGGCACGCAAAAATTAGGAGAGAGGAAGAGGGCCGAGTTACAATTTATCTAATTAAATAAATATTTTCATGAAATGTCTTTCATTTGGTATTAATTACATTATTAGTTGAAGTATAGTCCATTATTTTTATATTAAACATCAAACAATATTATCACGTCCAGCATTGTTAATTGCGCCTACATAGATGTTACGTCAAAGTTATAACTCGCAACTTGTTGCTTTTCAAGTTTGAGCAGGCGTTTTTAAATCAAAAAGTAAAACGTGTAAACCAGTCGTGTCAAAGATACGGCCTGCGGGCCGAATCCGGCCCTCGGGTCATTTCAATACGGCCTGCGATCATAATAATATAACAAATCTTCTATTTTAGAGTTTTAGACTGCACTCGATCTCGATGCCACAACGCGCAGGTTTAAAAATGCGCGTAATTTCAAGAGTAGAAATCGAATGAACATCTCCAATCAATTCTTAAAATAACTACTACGAATATGATACCTGACATCAATGAGATAGTCAAAAACAAGAGACGTCAGGTATCCGGATCCTCGAGCTCAATATAATTAGTATAATTACCCTCTTTCCTACTTTCGGGTAACTAAACCCAACACGATTCTAGCCCAAATTTCTTGCAGTTTGCAGAAGAAAATAACCAATCCAGTCCCATTTATTTTTTGCACTTATGTTTTATTAATATTCTTTATCTATTTATTTTCAGAAGACAAAATGGCTGAGCAACAGGATCAGGCCCGTTGTTCATCGAGTGAAAGCGATAATTTTGAGAAAATTGACTCAGAAGAGGCTAAAGAGAATGTAAGTATCTTGCTTTTAGTTATTTTTTTCCGAAGCATTCCCCTTTTTTTACGTGGTAAAATCATCCAATGAGTCCTCCCGCCCAGGGCAGGGCGGGAGGGACTGTCAGACTCGTACTGACTAAAATCTACGGTTTCGAACCTAACCTGTCCGTGTCGGGGTGCCCACAAGTCCCAAGCTCACTTCGCTCGCTCTTGGATCCCAAGATCTTCGGTTTCTAAACAATTTAATGAAATATCAGTTTTATTATACCTAATTGAACATTCGGAATAATACACATTATGTAATACAATGATTAGGACATAATTATATGACTTTATTTCATTCAAAATTAGGAGATTCAATTATTATGATACTCGATATTATGCCAGAACAGCTTTAGAAGTGAAGATATTTAAACGGGACCGTTGTGATGACAACTGGAATCTCTTTAAAACTACAAGAAATCGGTGTAATCAGATGATACGCAATGCCAAACGCCGTCATATTCTCGAAAACATATCTTCTTCTTCTCCGGCCGATATCTGGAAATTTCTAGGAACTCTTGGAATCGGCAGGTCACGTCTGGTCGATTTTCCGAAGACAATCGGCTTGGATGATATTAACCGTCACTTTACAACAACTTCCAACTTGGATTCTCAAATGGTTTCACAGACGGTTCATTTCATTGCTGGCTTGCCTGGTCCTATTATTGAGCAGTTCCACTTTTCTCCGGTCACCTTGGATGAAATCAGAAAGATTATCCTGTCTTTAAAATCTAAGGCCTTGGGTTTTGACGGCATTAGCCGTTACATGGTTACCCTAATCCTTGACTTTCTTCTCCCTCCGATTACCCACATTATCAACTTTTCTCTTGATTCCGCACAATTCCCTTCCTTGTGGCGTATGGCCTTCGTTCGCCCACTTCCTAAAATCTCTAACCCTTCCCAACCTAACCATTTTCGACCTATCTGTATCCTTCCTTTTCTTTCGAAAGTACTTGAAGCCTGTGTCCACAAACAGCTTTCAGGGTTTATATATCGGAATAACCTTGTCAGCTCATTCCAGTCTGGATTCCGGCCAGGCCACAGTACTGCCTCTGCTCTTCTTAAAGTGACTGGTGACATTAGACAGGCGATGGAGGATACGAAAGTTACTGTTTTGGTTTTAATCGATTTCTCCAATGCATTTAATGCCGTCAGCCATGATATTCTCCTTTCTATCCTTTCACATCTTATGGTTTCGTCCGAGGCTCTGGAATGGTTCTCTTCCTATCTTCGGGGACGTCAGCAGTCGGTTCGCGTGGACGAGAGTTCGTCAAGTTGGTGTAACCTATCTGCTGGTGTTCCACAAGGCGGTATTCTTTCCCCACAATTATTCTCTATCTTCATAAATTTTATAACTCTCTAGGGTTGCCAACTTATTTTTAAGAAATAAAGTATTTTCAGGTCTATGAAGATAATTAAAAAGTATTTTAGAAAAACGAACAGTATTTAATTTTTATTGTTTTAAATACATATTTTTTTGGAGCTCTTCGCACAAATTACTAATTTACAATCATTTTTAAAAACTTCATACGCCTCATCACAATTAACCTGGACTTGCACCAAAAGTTAAACATGTTTAAAATTTTATTTAGTGTCAAAATTCTATTGAATTTGACACTAAATTGACACTAAATAAAATTTTAAACATGTTTAACTTTTGGTGAAAGTCGCCCTAAGGAATTTGACACTAAATTGACACTAAATAAAATTTTAAACATGTTTAACTTTTGGTGAAAGCCCGCCTTAGACGCTCACTTTTAAAGTAATTTATGAAAAAAAAAATCTTGTATTGAGTAGAGTAGTGTTTACTAATAAATGGAACCACTTTTGGCACTAGCCAAAAGTGGTGCCATTTATTAGTAAACTCCTCAGAAGAATTAAAAAAAATAACTGAAATTGTCTCATCTACTTTCTGTTACTACTACCTCCGCATTTACTGAAAGAGTACTTTTTAAGTAATGAATCTTAAGTGGCGGGATGATAGAAATAGAGCATCTATCAATTTAATAAAAAATGAGCTCCTCATTTATTTTAATTTCAGTTTTAGGGCGACTTTCACCAAAAGTTAAACATGTTTAAAATTTTATTTAGTGTCAATTTAGTGTCAAATTCAATAGAATTTTGACACTAAATAAAATTTTAAACATGTTTAACTTTTGGTGAAAGCCCGCCTTAGTGTAACACATAATAATGTGTCTGCATTTCGATGCTGAAAACAGTATTTTGTATACTTTTTTTTTGTTCAACAGTAAAAAGTATAATTCAGTGAAAAACAGTATAATACTGTTCAATACAGTATGGTTGGCAACCCTATAACTCTCTGTCTTCGGTGTTCGTATCATCTGTATGCCGATGACCTTCAACTGTATGCAGCTTCGCGGGTGGAGAGTTTGTCAGACGCGATGGAAGACGTAAACCGGGATTTGGACGCTGTTAAGAATTGGTCTGATAGGTTTGGGGTGTCTGTGAACCCCTCAAAATGTCAGGCCATTCTGATTGGGAGTCCGCGCATGATGGGTCGGGTGGGGATAAGCTCTCTCCCTCCTATTATTTTTAATGGTACCGTCATCCCCATCAGCCCTAGTGTAAAAGATCTCGGGCTTCACCTTGACTCGACACTCGGCTGGCAAAATCAAGTTTCTAGTGTATGTCAGAGGGTCAATGGGACCTTGCGTGGCTTGTATCGTCTGAGGAACTTTCTGCCTGCAAAAACCAAGACTATGCTTGTGCGGACTTTAATCTTCCCTATAATCGACTATGGTGATGTGTGCTACTTTGACCTAAATGCAGTTTTTCTTGATAAGCTTGATCGGCTCTTAAACAATTGCATCCGGTTCATATTTAACCTCAAAAAATATGATCATGTGTCGTGCTATAGATCGGAGCTTAATTGGATGCCCATCAGACTACGACGTAATTTGCGTGCCTTGACCACTCTTTTCTCCCTACTCAACTCTCCGACCCCTCCTTCTTATCTTATCCCTCACTTTCAATATCTATGTACCTCACATACTAAGAATCTGCGTTCGTCTAACAATCTTCTCTTACTTTGTCCTTCCCACAGTTCTGATTTTCTTCATTCTTCTTTTCACATTCAATCCATTCTTCTTTGGAATGCGCTTCCTCTCGCTATCAGGACGGCCACCAGTCAATTTGCTTTTAAGCGGAAGTTACGTCATCATTTTCTTCACCAATAGCAGAGTCGTCTCGATCTTCTTTCTTTTATTTGTATATATGTATATATATATTTATATATATATATAGTATATTTAAGTATTTGTCATAGTAAATATATATGTATGTTTATTTAAACTATATTTATCCTTAAATTTATCTCATTCTTTTTATGCACCTGCCATGTTATTTCTCTACTGCCCTTGGTTGACTGGTAGAGAATGCCTCAGGCATTAAGTCCGCCAATGGAACTCTGTGTTGCATAAAGTTTAAATAAATAAATAAATAATTATGTAAAACAATATTTAGAACTTTTGATCATTATGGTTACCACAGAATATATAATAGTACCTAAAGTGGTTACTGAATTTTATAGCAAACGTGTTATGGATAATGATTTTCGGACAAACAATTTTAGGTGACAAAAAGGGATACCCTGTAGCTAGTGTAACTTTTACAAAAACATTAAAATTAATTTCTTCTCTCCATTTTCAGGGCGCAGCAGCAAACTTCGTGATCGGCGAGGAGGTGGAACAGGAGCCAGTGGATGAACCAGCTCACGAAGGCCGGGACTCCTTCCCCGGAGCCCCAATACCACGACCGAACAGGCCGCGACCCATGACCGTGGCCCAGCAACTCGCTCTAGCGGAGAAAAGAAGCACTTTAAGGTAAGTTGTTTAGGTTTTGAACGATAGATGGCGCTAAAACAAATAATTAGCTATGTTAACCAGTTTACCTTGGTCTCGCTTTGTATTATTTTGCTGCTAAATGAACGGTCAGCTTATACTGGTTTTGCGTACAGCGCCATCTATGATTAAAATGAAGAATTAACATCAACTTCGTGCATTTCTACTTCTTTTTTTTTCTATTATTGGTTTAACACTCCACATAATATTCTAATTAATAAAAAACGCATTCGTCGGCGTCGTTAATTTCTAACAATAAGCACATATTGAGGAAGAAGTTGAAATTTTTCGAAAAATCTTTAAAGTTTGTTATGTCCTAAACCAGTCAGTTTGGACCTCATGTTGTCGGGGTTAAAATTGTTGCAAATAAGGTCTGGTGCAGCGTGATTTTTTCAACTGGGCGTGGAAGGCTATTTTCGCAAATATGAGGAATATCAAAAAACGTTAAACGTTGAAAGGAGTCTCGAGACCAATTCTAACGAAAACTAAAACTAAATCACTGGATTTAAGAAAAAATCAATCATATCTGCCAGGAATCGAACCGCTGATTTTGGAAAAAAGAATCATCACCCTGTATTATTACACCATTCGATAGTGTTGCTGATAGGAATAAAATTCTGGGAAGTAATCATATACTGCAAACTTAAGGAAACAGTAAATTTTTAAACAAACAATAGCTCTGTTGCAAGAAGAACACTGTCAAATGGTGTAATAATACAGAGTGTGATTTTATTTCCAAAATCAGCGTGTTCGATTTGTGACCAGGATGATTGATTTTACTAAAACCCAATTATGCAGTTTTAGTTTTCGTCAAAATCGGCCTCGAGGCTCCTTTCAATGTTTTTTTGATATTCTTCATAGTTTCTGATTCTGCTAAAGCCATCCGCGCCCAGATGAAAAATTCATCATGTATACAGATTTCAAGGATCGCATCGAATTACAAAACAGCAGTTTAAGCACAGTATAAGTCCCGAAATAATATTAATATGTGCTCACTAGGAGGCGCTATGCTATGATCACACATGCGAATGGAAAAACGAAAAACTTTTGGAAAAAAAGGGAACCGACTTCAAAACGAAACTCAAAAATAACTTTTCTTTGGAAGTCGGTTACTTTGTTTATTATTTCATTGAAAACGTCACGGGATATCTATTAGTTTTATATACTAAAACCTTCTCTAGAATGTAATGAAGATGAACACTTTCTTGAAAACCGCATCAAAATCCGTACAGCCAAACACGAGATAATCGTGGACAAGCATACATACATACAAACATACATACAGGTCGAACTGAGGACCCTACTTTTTTTTTAAGTCGGTTAAAAACTACCGTCTCCGTTTCCACGGTCAAGTGAATAAAACATCGTAAAATGGACTTAAACATTATAGAACCAGTTATCAAAATGCAATAAGTGTCAAATGACGTAATCGGTCAGCGGCGAACATTTTCTGACGTCAGTATTATTTTACCCTTTTTTAGGGAAAAATATTATCTTACTGAAATAAAATGGAACATTAAATCTTCATTATCAACCTATAATGTTCCCACTGCTGGGACACAGGCCTCCTCGGACCTGACCTAGGACATGCCGGTTTTCTCACGATGTTTTCCTTCAGCGTTTTGGGATAAAATTAAATCCTTGGAGTATTTTGGAGGAAAACTTCACACTTTTCGGGTTGGTAGAACATTTTTTTTTACAGATTTTTTTAGTGAAGCCGCCTAGTCCCTTTGGCACTAACTGCGTTGAAGAGTCTTTTTATGATTTTAATAGATTTAATTTTAATTCATTTAATTGATGTTTATTTGCAATCACTTGCTTAAAATAATCCAATTATCCAAGCGTATCTGTCATGAACAAGAAGCGCCTGTCGGATTTATTTATGATACATAGCCCTTATGTAATTAAAAATATATTTAGAACAACAATGATCTGATTTCCAAACGAAATCAGTTGATAGTAAAATTTTGTATCGAAATTAATAAAGGTTGCAGATAAATAAAAACTAAATTTCTAAATTAAGTAATCAAGTTTTAAAAAGGTTCTACTACATAAGATTTGTTTATTATTGCTTGTTTTATTAGTTATTTAGCTAAAATGTATGACAATCTGTGATTCGTCAACAATGGCGGCAATATCTGTTGGAAGTGGTACAATTCTATGTTTATAAAAACAGATGTACCGTCAAATTCGTGGTCATTATTATCCGATCGTTTTATAAGAAAAAACTGTGCTCTGAGTGTTGTTCTACTTAATTAATGTGATATAATAATTTTATTGAGAATCCAAGAAAGTGATGCTGAGAGTTTTAATTTGTGTACTAATGTTCTACAATGAAAATGTAAGTTAGGTAATCAATGTTTATTATGATCTGAATATTACTGATATTGTATGTTTTATAAATGTGTTGCTGTGTACTGATAATGTTCGTTGCCGAGGAGTTTCTTTCTCCTTTCTTCTCCACGAGAACTAGATTTTTGCGAAAGGAGGTAGTTTGGTATTAAATACCTAGTCTTGATTTTGTGCTTTTCTTTATAAACAAATTCCTGTTAATAATTCCTTGGAGATACCTTACATACAGTAAATAAATAACATTAACCATCCTGATATCTAAAACTTGGTAATAAAGTCTATTTAACCTCAATAAAACCAGAAATACACATTCTATAAATCACACACTCACACACACCTTATTTTCTAACACGTCCATTACATACAACGACGCACTATTCGATAACTCTCCTTATGTAGCTAGGTATTGCAGAATTTCCTCTAATAAAAATAAATTGAGAGATAAAGTTTATAAGATAAATTAAGACCTATCCCATGTTTTTTTTCATAGCGAGTTTCCTCCGCAAGCATGTAAAGCCGTTGGTCCCGGCTGTCATTTGTAGATCTTTGACAGTCGTCACTGTTAGTCAAAAGCTTTAAAGTCTGACAATCAGTCTTACCATGGGGTGTTACCGAGATACTGGGTTGTGGATGTCCGACAGGCAGTCCCACTAAAATACTGATATTCAGCTGCATCTGGTTCGACTGGAAGCCGACCACAATATGGTTGGGAACAGGCAGGCAGATAATCATGTTTCCCACTTCTGGAAGCACCTTCAAATCTATCCAAAAGCGTGTTGCCGCTTTAATGTAGTTGCAAAAACAAATCATTTTGAGGAAAAAATATTTAATAATTTTATGGGGAAAATTTAAAAACTTGATCTAGCAACACAGAATGACGTTCACGATTTTCGCGGCAAAGCCTCCTCAGTACTGTTTGGTCGTAGCGCGAGTTACTACGTCTTTTATTAATTTAATTGACAAAATCGTATTTTTGCAATAATTTTGTGTGTATTCTGATATTGTGTTTACTCTGTGTTTTTTGTGCATGTGTTAAGTGTAGTGATTTTACGCGGGAGATTCGTTTTATTTTAAACTGTGACGTTTGTATTTTTTTTCTAGATTTTTGGGTTTGTGGTTTGTTTTTGGTCCAAAAAATAAGGAAAAGTCATTTGGCAAGAGTCATTGGCCATCTAAATAATGGTTTTTAATAAAAACTAAGTTAGGCAGGTATTTCTTCTCAAACAAACAATTTTTTATAAATCATTGCAAAGTTTGATCATGAGTAGGTATTTTTTTTTTATTCTACAGTAGATAATATTAATCCAGTATTGAATTACGACGATGACGCCTAAATACCCTTCCTAACTTTTAATATTTTATTTTTCTTCGCCATGAATTAAAAATTCCAACAGTTTTAGTTTCTTTTTTAGGGTGACTAATTATCAAATACCTTGTCCCGGTACGAATAGACCAGAAGGATATGTCAGACTCTAACTGAAACCAACTATGTTTCTTCAATTGTCCTTTACGTTGTAGGGCCGCGGCAACTTTCTAACAATCTCTCAAGCTATTTAATTAATACATGCTTGACAAAGTTTACATACATACTGCACATAATATGGCCACTATATCTATTATCTAATCTAGCTGAAAGTACCATGCTCACGAAAAAAAAAACAATTTATGAATTATATCAGGTAAAGATTAACGACATATCTTTTAATATTGCCGATATTACTCAATGTAAGTAGGTAAATTGATTAATTTTACCTCCAACCAACATTTATTTTCTTTTATCAAAGTGTTTTTGAGCGTTAATATTCATATACAGGGTGAATTTTTCAAGTGGGCGAAGTTAGCCAAATATTTATACAGAACTAGATGACCGACTTATGACCATGCATAGAAATGTTGATTTATTATAATAATATTGATCTTCCCGGAATTTCTAATAGACAATCTCAAAGATAGACTATAAGACAAATAAATTGTGTTATAGTAAATAACTTTGTTATTTGATAAATAACGTGATTTTCTGCTCTTTGAAAGTATATCGGCGATTTGGGCCATATTATATCCACTTTATTATTTTACTGTATGAAATCATTGTAAGAAGATAAATAACTCTACCTAATTCCGACTTTATACTTATGACGGAATAGCGAATAAAACCAGTATCAGTATCGTTATTTTTATAAAAAAAACGATTTATATTTTATTTAAAAAATAATTCTAATTCTATGGTTACAATACAACGGCGGTTTTGTCGCTAATAGATAAATCTTCCAGACAACAAAATGCACAAAGTATCATAGGAGGGAAACCAATTAATTAATACAGTAATCAGTGCTCAAAAAATTTCGAATACATATATCGCTATCAATTACTATGAAACCTGCTTATAGCACGCTGTTAGCATGGCCACGTTTGCGTTGCAATCAAGTGTATCGATTGATAACTTGGAACACTTAATTAGACAATTAGCCAGGGACCGAAAACCTTTATAAATTACGGTACCGGTATTGAAGAATTTTGGTTATTTTTCAGATTTAGGTAACCGCTATCTGGGTAACCAGACCGAAGAAAAATGTAACCTCTATTCAGGTTACCGTTTTAATACCGGTTAACTAAAGATAACGACTCTTTGTCACACACACATGCGATGCGCGCCCTGTGACTATTGCCGACGGCACGTTTGAAGTGTGCAAGATAGGGGTAATTTTTATTTCGGTAACCGGTATTAATACTGGTTATGTATTCACTTTTAATAATAAAGGTAATCTTTAAAATTACCTGTAAAAGAAAAAAAGGTTGTTACCGAAAAAATACCCGTATTGATCATACCGGTTTCGGTCCCTGCAATTAGCTATATAAGTTATTCTTCAATGAACTAACGAACTTGCTAATCGGCTATAACTAATTATAATTAGAGTCTAGACTAGATAGAAGCAAGTAAGTACAGCTTTATCTAAAAGTAATTTCGAGAAATTGGTACTTAATAAAAATGGGAAATAATTTTGAATTGAGTTGTTTTACACTCATGACACTCTACCTAAGTACACTTCTTGTCTTGTTTAATATAAAATAAATTACAAAAAAAAAAATATAGAAAGAACGAAAAGCTATTTATGTTTCGAAGCAATTCGAGCTTATATAACATTAAAAATGATAGTGAAAACATTAAAAAAGTAATTAACAATGAAACAAATTAAGAAAATTAACATTTTGTGTGTGTGGCTGCGAGGAATAGGTCTTTTTAATAGATTTTTTAAGGTTCCTTAACAAACAAAAATCTCTCATTAGTTTTGGACTTTCCATATTGAAGAACTTCTCCATATTGAAATAATCACTCTGTTTAATTATGCTAAAAGCAAAACTCATCATATTTATTGATTAGTTGCGAATCTGAGATTTGTCACGTTTATTAATAGTTTCAAATCAGCAAATTCCGTTGCAACATAGGTACTTAAGGTAAACGCACTCCTTATCGTTAATTACAGAAAAAAGATATTTCAAAAAAAAAGTAATCAGTTTTTTTCTTAAATTGCTTTTTAGTCGAAACAGGTCCTAGTTCAAAATATTTTACACGTATTTGTTCTACCACGATTAAAAGTTCAAGGAAGGAACATTTAAAAATACTCACTTGTCAAATATTTTCCTTATTATTGATATTTCCTGTATGAGCCACATTCCTAGCTATTTAGGAATCTTTGAACACTGTGTCATGTCCTGAGATGTGATGCCATTTTCAATAAGCTTTTTAACTAAAAAAAATATAGTCCGAATGATAATAATGATGGATTTTCAAAAAATATTTAAAGCCGTTGGTCCCGGCTGTCATTTACAGATCTTTGACAGTCGTTACTGTTAGTCAGAAACTCGAAAGTCTGACAACCAGTCTTACCATGGAGTATCGTATTACCCGGTTACTGGGTTGTGGAGGTCCAACAGGCAGTCGCTCCATGTAAAATACTGATATCCAATTGAATCTGGTTTGACTGGAGCCGATCCCAATATAGTTGGGAAAAGGCTAGGCAGATGATTTTTTTTTTTATTTTGTTTCGTAAACCAAAATTGACAAAGATACATACATATTTAACAAGCTTCAGAACGTCACAAGCCTCCACTCCCGAATTTAGAAGCGATTTTTCTTTATACATATAGTAGGTATACATCTACCTAAAAAAAATAAAAAACAGCTACTTACTCATTATTTTTCAATACTCTAATTAGCGGACTTTACCAGTTTTTAATTAATTTATGCAATAAACTACCCTATTTCTTAATTTACTATTTCCGGAACTGCATAAATGCTTCGCCAAACCCAAATAAACTGGGATCAGAATACAGAAATCTTAGAATGAGTTATTCTCATACCTGATTAAACCCTAATGTGGTTGTAATAAGAGTGATTTTCGTACAACAGACTGATCCATTGATTGTAAGCCTCTGTGTTAGCTCAGGAAGCAAACAGTGTACTCATTACTTTTGACCTTCACCACTATTAAACTTTACACTTTACATAATTCATTACTCAGTTTAAATAAACGTACTTGAATGTGTTCAAATAAGTCAACACAGTCGGCCAGCATTACTTGACACACATCAACATTATTTTTCCGCATAAGATGGATCATATAATGATGGGCAACCACTTTACCACCATCACCATCTGCTTAGCCGTTTTTTAACTATATTGTGGTCGGCTTCCAGTCTAAACTGATGAAGCTGAATATCAGTATTTTACATGGAGCGACTGACTATCGGACCTCCATAACCCAGTAACTGGGTAATACGATACCCCGTTGTAAGACTTTCGAAGCCTCTGACTAAGGAACTTTACCTATGGCGCAACGCGATTGCAATTCAACCGATTCCAACTAACAGTGAAAATCACTTTACCACCTCGACATATGTATGACATAAAGGACGTTGTTAAAGTCTAGGTCTACGAGTAGATGAAAAACAAAACAAGATCGCCACGACGACGTCAAGTCAATCGAACTGGAATCATTATTATCTAAGAAGCAAGGTTCATTTTCACTTTTAGTTGGAATCGGTCGTATTGCAATCGCGCTAGTCGGCCGAGACTCCACCAAAGCTGTGCAAGTCGAGACGTGTTTTGAACGACCAATAGAATTGCGTTGCGGAGTGGAGCTGTTCAATTACGCATTTCTATTGGTTGTTCAAAACACGTCTCGACCCCGCACAGCTCGATACAGCTTTGGTGGAGTGTCGGCCTTACAGTAACGAAAAACCCAGCTAGGTATGGGTTATTGGGTTATTATTCAAGACTAGCAGTTCCTTGTGGTTTCACTCCTGCTACTCGACTCCTATTTATCGTAGCGTGATGTTACGAGTATATAGCCTTCCTCGATAAATGCACTATCCAACACATAAATATTTTTTCAATTCGAACTAGTAGTTTCTGAGATATGCGGGTCTAAACAAACTCTTTAGCTTCACAATAATAGTAGGTATAGATGATCTGAGTTTAGATGTATGTGGGTGGGCAGTTGGGCAAATTAGAAAGACTGGCTCATAAAAGAAAAATAAATATAAAAATATAATATTAGTTAAATTCTTAAAAAGGTTCGTACTTATTTCGACGCTATAAAAACTTACTATACAGGGTGATCCCAAAAGTAATACTTAGTTTTTTCAAGATATTTTTTTGTGTCTATTTTAATGTTTCTTTTATTCTTTGGTACAAAATGCTCATCGTTAAATAAGTCGTAAACATCCGTAATGGATTTAAAAAAGGTACTAATAACTTTTTTTGAGGTTGGTTTATCTAATTATCACACAACTAGCAGTTGCCAGCGGTTTCTCTTGCTAAAACTCTTAAATTGGGATCAAAACTATCCAGTGTTATTATCTAGGTTATAAACTATCTGTGTACTATTTTTTATCTAAATCCGTACAGTAGTTTTTGCGTGAAAGAGTAACAAACATCAATGCAAACGAACTTACACGTTTATAATATTAGTAAGAAGTATCTAGTTTTTTTTTGTACGTGATAAAATCATCGAATGAGTCCGCCTACCTAGGACAGGGTGGAAGGGACTGTCAGACTTATACTGACTAAAGTACACCTACACGGTGCCCTTCAATGGCTCTTTACATTCCGGGATCATGGTTACTTACCTGAAAGTCCCTCTACTCCGGCAGGAGGAAGTAGGGTTTTTAAAATCTATGTTATGCATAAATTAATTAGTTATTCTTCAAAACAATGATGTTATAGTAATCAAAATAAATATAATTAATAAAATTAATTAAAAAAATGTAGTAAGAAGTGCCCTTCTCTAGGTTAAATTTTGAATGCTGTGAACTTTGAGATAATAATATCTTGAAACTTCAATGATGTTTTGTTTTAGAGTTGGAAGAGGCATTGACCCACAAAAGGTTTAGTTCCCAAAGCAAAAAATGTCGTATAATATTATTTTAATTTGTAGTCTTGGCCTCAATCTGGCCCAAAAGTAAAAGGTCTAAGATAGAGCGAGCTTCCACAGAGAAGGAACTGATGCAACTCATCATCATCAGCCTATTAATGTTCCCACTGCTGGGACACAGGCCTCCTGTCTGTGAGAGGGAGTGGGCCATAATCCACCACGCGGGCCCAGTGCGGATTGGTGGATGTCACATGTCTTCAAATTTTTGGTTCTAGGTCATGCCGGTTTCCTCACGATGTTTTCCTTCACCATTTTGAGAGCAGTGGTGATGAAATAAATTACACAAAGTAATGCGCCTGCCTGGATTCGAACCCACGACATACAACTCGTAAGTCGGAGCCGATACCACTGGGCCACCACTGCTCAAAAACTGTTCGGCGCCCTTCAATCATTTGGCGCCACACTTCGACAGGATGGTGGTAAAAATGAACTTAGATTTCCACAAATATACGAGTAAACTGAGAATCGATAAATTAGGTTCTAGATTAATCTGCTTTATATTTAGTCATGGTAGTCGTTTGTAGTAGTTAGTATGTCGATATATCTTCAACTCAAAAAATGTAGAATCATCATCATCATCTCAGCCGTAGAACGTCCACTGCTGAACATAGGCCTCCCCTTTTGATCTCCACATATACCGGTTGGAAGCGACCTGCATCCAGCGTCTTCCGGCGACCTTTATAAGGCCGTCTGTCCACCTTGTTGGTGGACGTCCTACGCTGCGCTTGCTAGTCCGTGGTCTCCACTCTAGTACTTTTCAACCCCATCGGCCATCTACTCTACGAGCAATATGGCCTGCCCATTGCCACTTCAGCTTGCTTATCGCCTGCGTAAATGCGTTGAAAAAACACTGCTCATTCCCCGTAGGTGATAGCGTGATAATATGTAGCCTATTATGTTGTTCCGACTTTTCTGTAATATTGATGCCAAATTTGAAGTAAATCCATGCAGTACTTTTTGAGTTTATCCCGGACATACATACAGTCAAACAGACAAAAATTCTAAAAACTATTTTTGACTACCGTATCCTTTGTAGAACACACCCAAGTATTCTTTGAGAAATATTAAACGTACATATTTGACTTTCCTACCATTTATTATATGATAGTTTAAACTTCGATAAATTATTTACGTTCTATATGGCCTATGTGCCTTTTTAAAACCGTCCAGACTCCGGACTCAGAAAAACCTTCACTATAAATTGCGCATTATTTACAATAAGTCATAATTCAAAAACAATTGTTGATATTATGATTTGTCAAGAGATGCAGTCAGAAAATCATCTAAAATGTTTTTAACGACATTTTAAAACGATTTTGATTGCTCAAATCATCTTTATCGTGGTTCTATAATTGGGTAAAATATGTAGTTAAATTGTCGATTTAGTAAAGTGTTGCCTTTGTGAAAAAGTAAAATAGAAGTACTGCGCTGCATTTTTATGCTTTTGAGCTATTATCGATTTACTTGCTGTATTTAGTATTTTCTTTTGTTGTTTCCGAAGAAACTTCTTTTAATTAACGTGGTAAAATCATCAAATGAGTCCTACCCAAGGCAGGGCTGTCCGACTTGTACTGACTAAAATCCACGGTGACCTTCAATAGCTGTTTACGTTCCAGGGTCACGGTAATCCGGTAGTCCCTCGACTCGACCCCTGCGAAGGAAATTCTTAGGAAAATTGTTAAATACAATTTGTGGTAAAAACAAAAAACGCCGATAATTCATCTAGATTTGAATTGTTATTATTAAAACAACACCCCGTATATGTATAGATTGCGTCAGTGGGTTGAAACCATAAATGGAAGTTACTTATTTATTATACGATTTCTAGTTCTCCAAGTTTTTGGAAATGAATTAAACCTTTTAAAATAGTTGAAAGTGATTGCAATAGTTTAATGGAACGACTGACTCTAGTAGTATAATTATTTTAGTGTCGAATTTTTTGTCATTTTGTTGCTAAATCTTTACCTACATAATAGCTGAACAGTTTGTTTGTTTGTTTGGGTGAGCGCTATAATCTCAGAAACTACTAGTTCGATTAAAAAAAGTATTTTTGTTTGCCATAGTTTATTTATCAAGGAAGGTTACAAGCTGTACAGGGTGAATTTTTCAACTGAGCGTGGTGGCTATACAACGTGTAACGGTAAATACGCAAAAACTGTCGTGGGGTAACTCAGCCCATGTTATTGAACAATTGTTGTTCTAAGACTTTTGAAAATTCGCAAAAAAAAAGATTTTTCATACTGATGGGCCCGATTAATTTATCATTTTGAAACAATTTTTTACTTTTATTTTATTTTTGCGATTTTTTTTTTGCGTATTTCTGAAACTATGATGAATATCGAAAAATGGTGATAGGAGTCTCGAGGACGATTTTAACAAGAACTCCATTGTTGTATTTTAGAAAAATCAATAATCCTGCCCAAGAATCAGAGGGTTGATTGTGGAAAAAATATCAAATCCTGTATTATAACGCCATTCGACAGTGTTGCTAATAAAAATCAAATTTTGGGAAGTAATCATATACGGCAAACTTAAGGAAACAGCAGCAGTTTTTTTAAATTGATATTTTTCCATGTTACTTTACTTCTACTGAGCAAATAAAAATATTAAAAGTATCGCTAACAAGGATCAAATTCTGGGAAGTATTAATAAACAATAACAAAAATAATGTTATTTTTAATCTTTAAAAATAAAAATAATTATACAGTAATTTAATAATAGTAGTACAATCTCTCTGAGTTATTTTTAGTTATAAAAAAACAGTACCTTCCTATCTACTGATTTTATTATAGATGAACGGAACCTCAAGGAAACACATTAACCTAGTACTTTGTAAAGAAAACATAAACAAACAAGTTTTGTAATTGATACTTAAGTTGAAAAACAAGTTTATTGCATAAAAATGTTTTTAATACACATGGCGGCCAACGCAAGCTGGTTACTGAATTCAAAAAATAAGAAAAAAAAAGACTAGCCAAGTGCGAGTCGGCTCCCACACAAAATTAAATCAAAACCAAAGCATTTATTTCAAGTAGGTCAGTTACAGGCACTTCTGAATTGTCATAGACAAAATAAATAAAAATAATTTAGACACTAAAAAGTTATGGTGCTACAGTCCCAGTCACTGGTCACAAGACATAAATACTGTGAAAATACCGTAAATGCCCGTTCCAAGAAGTAGGTCTCTATGGAGAAGAACGTGCAAGAAACTCCATGGACACTCACACGTAGAGTTAGTCTACTATACCTTTACATAAAAACGGCAAAAATCATGTCTGTAAAAAGTTAAAAACAGGGACGGGACGTCACGGGAGGGACTGTCAGACTCGTACGGATCCGGTGTCCATATTAGCCCTTCCCTAATTCACCACAAGGGTCCAGTGCGGGCCCACTCCCTCTTACAGAGAGGAGGCCTGTGTCCCAGCAGTGGGAACATTATAGGCTGATGATGATGCAAGCCCGATCTTAAAGTAATTGAGTCATAGTAGGAAAAGGCTAAACCCGCCATCATTTCTATATTTTATCCAAATGACGTAAATGGAAGGCCCAAAAAATACACATTGATTTTAAAATTATAATTTAAAGTTACATAACATTTAAGAATGAAATAGATCAATTTGAAACGGGTTTCAAAATGAGGCTCTAATTTTTTTTATCTGATCTTTATATATTCTAAATGAGTCTAGAAGAAATATCAGAGTACGAAGCATTTATAATCAGGAGTCTTTGCTCAACTGGACCCATTCGCTTCTGGACCCGCAGCTTCACATGCCCGCATAATATGGTTAACTGGACCTAAATACAAATAAAAAAATATAGTAGTGAGACAGATACTTTAGACAAACAAAAGGAAAATCGACATAATATCCTCAAAGATCAGGTTTTTGAGATATGCGTCAAAATGTAGGTATGCCCAATAGCTGCTCGATCACGTTACGAAAAATCGTTACGATTAAACGGTACAGTTGAGACTGCAACGATAAATCTACATGAACGTATGAACGACTGGGCACATCCGTTACGATTATCGAGACAGTTTCTCCCGATTCCGATTTAACTATCCAAAATTTCATACCTAGTGTTCCATTCAACCGTCCAGTTTTATAAAATCGGACAAACAGGGTGTCGAGTCTGCTAATTATTAGTCAGAATGGCACCACAATGGCGTTTCAATTTTCGAACCATTTTTACTCAGCAGTAAAAAATGGTTCGAATAAGCACTACAATTGAAACGCCATTGTGGCGCCCGCCATTCTGACTAATAATTAGCAGACTGACAGACCCTGTAGAGTTTTTCTGATACACACGTATTGTACATTTATCGTTGCAGTTTGAACTGTACCGTTCTTATTCGTGACGATTTTTCGTAACGTGTATAGCAGCTATAAAACTATACCTTGGAGAATCAATTTTTTTGACTATCATCACCCTGTAGGTATGCATCAAATTAAAAAAGAAAAACAAATAAGCGGGCTGCCGTTTCCGTTTGGATCAAAACCTCTTTCTTGGATTTTTGCACTTTTCAAGTCAATCAAAAAATTTAATAGCCAATTAATGAGTCTAAAATTCTATTATTATTCTATATCTACTGATGTAAAAGTAAATAGAATATAGGGCAAAGGCGATCTCATTAAGATTACGATCGTGCGTCCATCAACACGTTTGCAGTGCGTCAATTTAGAATATTATTATCATAAACAGAATCTATTCAATAATAATATTTTCAATCGTATTTAATTAACATAATTTTATTATACTAAAGTTAGACGTGACAACGTAAGGATTTTTTCATTTTTTTTATTACATAACCATGTTTTCTATAAGATAGTAAAATTATGGTATATTAAGATATTTTTCCACATATATTATTTGAACATAGCATCCACAAACCAATCTACCTCAAATAAAAAGTAAATCCTTACAAAAAAAAAGTGACAAAAAGAAAAAAAGTGACGAAATAGAAAATAAAAAGTGACAGTGCAGGACAAAAAAAATGGACAAACAGTGAGCTATTTTATGAACTCTTTCGCGGAACTCGTGAACAAATACTTCAAAATGATGAAAAGGAGAACTTCTAAACGTTTTGTGTTGGGAGAGACGAATGAACAACAGTCCTTTGATGATGGAGATCCTACTGAGGTGCTTCCAAACCTGACGCAGAAATTCCAGATGACATTAAGCATGGAGGATGAAGAGAGGCAGCATGAGGCGGAACAGAGACAGCAAGATGGAAGGTTGTTGCGAACGCCGAATTCTGGAACGTTGCAGTAAGTTTTTTTCAATGAAATAACCATTTATTTTGTATTTTGGTATAATTAATTGCCAAAATTAAATGCAATTAATATGTTTTGCTTACAAAAGACAATCAATAGTCATGAATAGCATCGATAAATTCCAAATATCGAAAAATAATGTACATGTTATCAAATCAACGAATATTGATGAAATTATCGCGTCAAAAGAAAAGACGTCAATGCTATTAAAAATCATTCTGTGTGACTTTTTGTGAATTTTAAAAGTGTATATTATATCTTCGTCAATTTCGGCTAACGTAGGTAACAAAAGCAAAACATTTTTTTAATAATTAATCTATTTGACGTAAAATTCCGATTTTTAAAGATAAAAATATAATATTTATAAAAATATAATATTTATAAAAATATATAGTAGATACTGTGCGTATTCTTAAATGATTTATGTGCATTACCCCTGCAAATAGATGCAAATACATAAATCATTTCGATTATTATTTGTCTTAATAATGCTAAAAGAGCTAATAACGACAAAATTGCAGTATTTCCTTTTAATTTTTTTGCTCTTCCATTGTTTTGGTTGTCGAAACGGAAAGTGACTAACAGGAATATATCCGAACCAAGTTGCATTCCTATATAAAAATACTTTTTTTTTAAGTTAAACGCCTGTAATCTGCTAAAACTAAGGCAGAGGTGTAACCAGCATACCAAAATTTCGCCAAACGTCAAAAAGTTATGCGAAGAATTCGTCACATTAAAATTAAAACCATCGTCTTGGCTTTGAAAATGGCGCCATGATAAATGTCAATTAATTAATGTTAGGAGCAGAAGGAATCTTAAACGTTCTTGTCATTAAGAAGTCGTTAGATTATAATTAGTGAACACCATAATAACATTGTTATAATGACTTTTGAGGTTATTGAACTAAATAGATTTACCAGTCTTTTAGATTACCTACCAATTATTATACCTAGCGGCTCCATTATTTTTAAAGACCTATTTAATGACACCCCGCACTAAGGGGTACGCTTTACGTGATCAGGAGGTACCCTAAAAAAAATATTTTCCGAGATTTTATTTTACCACTTTTTCGGCGCAACAAATCAGTATATTTCGACAAATTACAGCTTTCTAGTACAGTGCTGCTGGGCGTGTCTGAGCTAAGCTGCGGACAGACGGACGGACGGACATGGCGAAACTATAAAGGGTTCCTTGTTGACTACGGAACCCTAAAAATGACATAAAAATCACGTTAGTTTCAGAATTACAGTAGTGGGTAATATTCTTCTTCTCCTTTTTATAAAATTGGAATTATGTTTTTTTTTCTATCCTGATAAAATCATCAAATGGATGCTTCCACCCGGACCGCCGCGACGGGAGGGACAGACTCGTACTGACTAAAATCCACGGTGATCCTTTAATACTTAGCCCTTTACATTCCAGGGTCACGGTGGATGAGATCGTCCCGCGACCCTGGCTGGCTTTGGCCCACAATGGAAATTCTCCCGTATCGATTCGTGGGTGCGTTTACTTACAAACATAGTCTGGAGTTTAAATTCAACACCCAGTCTGGAACAACTACCTTGTAGTTCATACAAATTTTAATAGTTTTGTTAACGCGGTAATCGAACCCGAGACACACAGCGCGGCACTCGATCAGTACAACAAAATCCATTCATTCAGACAACCATTCATCGAATTTGCTAGACTAGATGCAATAAATATGCGTCATTAATTACTTAATCATATCACTTAATCTGAATATTATTAGTCATACATAATGTTCAAGCTGATTTAACTAATTTAGTTAATCGTTATTTTAAATCGTTATTGCATCATTTGTGGTGCACTATCTTCACATTATTGCTCATCAGATTGATTGATTCTCATTGATATGTATCTGATTCTTTCATACTTAGCCCTTTACATTCCAGGGTCACGATAACCTGATTTGGCAGTCCCGCGTCCCAGGAAAGTCCCCCTAAGACCTGACGAGACAGTAGCCCTAGAGTGAAGGCTACTATAATACACAGTCTGGCCATAAATACTGTTACAATGAAAAATAAGAAAGATATTACGTTTGAATTTGGAATCTCTCATTTTTATATGATTGCTCATTGGGTTATCTTATTTTGGCGCCAATACATTTTACAATATTTTGCGATATTAAAATGGAGTGGGGTGATAAAGAGAACCGAATCGCTGTGATTGCATTGCAGAAAGTTGGTATGGAGCCCAAGTCAATTTTTAAAACTCTCCATATGCTTGGTATTAGTCAAATGTTTCTATACCGGGCCATCAATAGGTACAATGAGACGTCCTCTGTTTGTGACAGAAAAAGATCTGGCCGTGTACGTAATGCTCGTACGAAAAAGGTGGTCAAAGCAGTAAGAGAAAGAATTCGAAGAAATCCTGTCCGAAAGCAAAAGATTTCATCTCGGGAGATGAAGATAGCACCCAGAACCATGTTACGTATTTTGAAAGATGACTTAGGACTTGCAGCCTATATGAGACTTACTGATATTTTTTTAACTGATAGTTTAAAAAAGAAAAGGGTGGTAAAATCAAAATAACTACCTACTGAAGCGGTACGCAAAAGGAGGTCACAGAAAAATTTTGTTTACAGGTGAAAAACTTTACAATTGAGCAATGTTTTAACAAACAAAATGAACATATTTATGCTCAAACTTCTAAGGAAGCTTCCCAATTAGTCAGCAGAGTGCAACGTGGGCAGACTTATTACTTATCCGACTTCAGGGATGGTTTGGTGGGGTGTCAGCTATGAAGGAGTGACTAAGCCATATTTTTGTTAAAAAGGTATCAAAACATCGGCACAATTGTATCAAGATACCATTCTTGAGAAGGTAGTTAAACCCCTTCACAACCCCATGTTCAATAACCAAATATGGTTCTTCCAACAAGACTCAGCGCCGGGTCATAAAGCTCGGTCCACGCAGTCTTGGTTGGAAGCGAACGTTTCTGACTTCATCAGAGCTGAAGACTGGCCGTCGTCTAGTCCCGATCTTAATCCGCTGGATTATGATTTATGGTCAGTTTTATAGAGTACAGCTTGCTCTAAACACCATGATAATTTGGAGTCCCTTAGACAATCCATACGATTGGCAGTGAAGAGTTTTCCCATGGAAAGAGTGCGTGCTTCTATTGATAACTGGCCTCAACGTTTAAAGGACTGTATTGCAGCCAATGGAGACAACTTCGAATAAGCTTTTTATATTTTAAATTGTTTTGTATTTATGTATTAAACTAATACACTGTAAAAGTAATAAACATTATTTACAAAACAAAATTTTAATTTTTCTTTGTGACAATATTTATGGCAAGACTAGGTATATACTAACACCAGTTAATTTAAATAACTTTGATAGACGAGGTCAGGAAAATTAATGACCAATCTGTGGTCATATAAGCGAGTTTTATGCATCTACTGTTTTCTGTGTTAGAAACGTTTTTACTTGCAAAGATTTTCCACCATTTCGCACTAAACGCTTTCTTCATAATGTGCACAGCAAAAGAGTGGAACTCACTACCAGGGTATTGTTTCCGAACGCATACAATGATACAACCCAAATTTTCAAAGTTATAGAGTGAAAAGGCTTCTTCTAGGTAAGTTCGCACCATCGCGCATCGTAGACTTTGGGTACGGTTAGCCGATACAAAATCTGGACAGAAAATGATGAACAGTCAGCTATGCTGATAAATTATCGGCTGAAACCATGCTGAGTTCAGACGAGAGCGACAGAGCGAGATAGCTAACTGTTCAGCATTTTCTGTCCCAGATTTTGTATGGGCTAACCGTACCCTTTGTGTCTGTCACCTTTGACCTAGGTTGGAGTCAAATAAAAAAAGCATGTTCTAGAACCTAGAGTTAGGTGACCTACGTCATTGAAAACCAAAACAAAATTATAGGTAATTATTTATTTAATAATAAAAATATTATTTATTATTCAAGGAAATAACGCTTCATAGCTCACAGTTTTTCTTTAATTGTTATAATTATTTTGTAGCGTAAATAATAATAAATCGATGTTTTCCGTGTTATATTCTGATCTTTTATTAATTTTCCATTCAGTTACTTTGTAGCACTATCGATTTACATAATATTCTTAATGTATGTCAAAACAATTAATATTGTAATTACTTGTATTTGAATTTACATTTTAAGACGAAGAATTAAAAAAATAACTTTCAAAATATTTAAAAAAATATTAGAATGGCAACATTTTCATGCACTTTCAGCATAGGGATGGGAGGGTGTCGAAATTTTTGTTTAAGTTGTATCGATAATTTGTAGTATGGTAATGAAAACAATTAAGTAATTATGTAACATTACAAAATTGGAATCTTAAAAAAATAACTGATGCAATTTTTGTTTTCCATGTTCTGGAAAATTTCAAGTGCTTTGTCTCGTCAAATTCATGTTTATTATAAAAGTCTTTGAATAAAACCAAAATTAGATTTTATTGACGAATCCTATCGCGACCTATGCCATTTCATTGAACTAGATACAGTCCATCGGTCTATGTAAACATATTTCTGGTGCAATTAATCTGAGTTTGCTTGCACTATCAACCTTATAATACGTTATCAATGGAGCGGGTGAAGGATAAGGCAGAAGACTACTACGCAGTTATCCTGTGTCTCCCAATTCGTGGTGCAAAGGAACGATTGATTTTGCACTGAGTGTCTTAGTTTAGATTCCGACACGAAACAAAGTAATGTATAATTTGACATCCACTGATGAACATAGGCCTCCCCCTTAGACCGCCACGCCGAACGTCAGTTCGCCACTTGCATCCATCGGCATCGGTTCATCACCATCATCCACCTAGTGGGAGGCCTGCCTATGCTGCGTCTTACGGTCCGTGGTCGCCACTCCAGAACTTTTCTTTGCCTTCGGTTGTCAGTTCTGTGTGTGGCCTGCCCATTGCCACTTCAACTTGCAAATATTGTATGTTCGCCGAATATCCATGTTCCGGATTTTATCCCGCAAAGAAACGCCGAGCATCGCTCTTTCCATTGCTCATTGAGTGACTCTTAGTCTCTCTAAAAGGCCAACAGTCAAAGACCAATTTGACTTTACGGCACAGTAATTAAAGTCTGACTGCTGCGCTACCCGTATCGCGGATTCGATCCCCGCACGCAAATATTTGTATGATCTACAAATTTGTTCCGGGTGTTAATGTATGTCAGTTTAAATGTTTGTTAACGTAACAAACATTCAACAATTTCCTACTGAGGACCAACGTTATATTTTATAGAAAAATAAATCCTAGTGTGGAACGTTTTTTAAATAAAAAAAAAAGTAAGTAAACATTAAGCGGATGCTATTGTCGTCATTCGGACACTTTTATATCCTGGAAGCTATTGACTAAAACAGTTATATCTGAAGTTGGAATCAAAACCACGACTTCAAGACTAGCCTACAAACTAGTACAGACTAGCAAAATATAGGGAATACATTTTATTTTTAAATATTTCTATGACCTTCAAATCTTATAGAATAAACAGTCCATTATTTGCTTTATGATTTGCAAGTGCGATTAATAGGTGTGAACGTCAGTTGTATTTTGAGAAATAAATGTTTATTTACACTTACTTATTTAGATTCGTGTGAAAAGTTTTATATCCGTGATCTGTAAGTGATCGTAGTAAGGTTTAGTAAATACAAAAATTTTGTTCATAACTATTTTTAGAATAGTTAACGAAGTATTTGCTATGAGTGCCATTAGTACCTTTTAGATTTTCTTCAATATTTTTCTCTTAATGGACAGACATCGACCTGTTGCAATTTTTTTGAAATTAATTAGAGAAAAAAAACGTGGTACTCTTGATGCAATTTTGTTAAAATAAATTAAATTAAGTATAAAAAAAACCTGAAAATAAAATATGTCGAAATCATTTAAACAAAGATAAAAAACTTCAAGTTTATTCCTACTTGTTGATCAACTCCTCTAAAAGGATTTTCAGTTCATTACCAGTTTTAGGTAACTTATTATGTCACTTAGTAGTATGGCTTCGAATGACATCATTATTACTTATTGAATGTAGTTGTAATAATTATGTGTTGGCAAATAAAATTTTAGTCATCGATATGGGTAGGTGTGTGAATATTGGTGATTTTTTTACATGATAACCTATCAAATTATCTACCTGAGAAATCTGTCACACAAGGACGGTTGACGAAATGCACTGTTTTTAACGGCGTCAGTTGCAATTATGTTTAATTAATGTCCGGGGTTCATGTGCATACGATGCACATGAATGAATCCTATAAAATGACGTGCTAGTCTTAAATCACATATCTTCTTTTTAAAATTACTTCCGTCAAGAAACTAATTCTAATAATGATTCTAATTCTCTTGCAACGATCGTTAGTTTTTATTGTGATGGATCCGTGAAAATACGCGATTTTAATATGCAATCAATAATATGTACTTAGGGTGCTTGTACACGGCGCATGTAACCCGCGCAAGTGCCTCAACATGCTCAAGCTACATGCGCCGTGTGTAAGCACCCTGCGGGTAACTTGATCAAGTAGCTTTGCGCATGTTACTCGCGCGGGTAACCGCAAGGTGTAACCCGCGCAAGTAAAGACTTGCGCGGGTTACATGCGTCGTGTACAAGCACCCTTTCGTCCATAGATCCGTCATGCTCACAGTCATGACGTATATTTTTTGATGATTCGATAGAAGTCATTTGACGATTTCCCTCCTTTATTAATAAGCAGATCAAGTATCTTGACTGGGCTCGCAAGTTTGTCGGCACGGATTTGGAGACAGAAATCATTGTGATGATAGCCGGCCATCAGGGCCCGCGTAAGGGCTACTGGAGCCTGTGTGCAAAAAAGAATTTTAGCTCTTTCTTCAATAACAAATGCTTGTTAAGGGGCGCCCCCTTTAACGAGCATTTGTTATTGAAGAAAGAGCTGTCAAAAGAGAGGTCAAGAAAAGATAATGCCAACCTTATATGTAGCGAGCGCGAATTTTTGAAGGTTTTTGGAATATTACAAGGTAATTCTTCTAAGAGCAAACGCAGTCAGCTTTAAAAGTAAAACGTTTCGAAGTAAAATATTTGAAGTCTTAGTACCTACTTAACCAAATCCTATAAAAGTTCTAATTTTTTTTTTTAATATCTATTTTTCATTTTTTTTTTGGGCCTTTGGTTTTGGTGCCCCTAGAGGATGGCGCCCGTGTGCATTGCACATATCGTAGCGGGGGCCCTGCCGGCCATCGACTTAATTGCCAAAATACTCGACTAATATTTAAGGAGGCTCTCGTTAGGCAGTTGGATCAGGGGCCTGATTCAGTACGCAGTTCTTCTGAACATGGTACGCATTGTTAGGAGATACCATTCTCTAGAGCCATGTCCGCCAATTAACCGATAGCTAGGACCCTGTTCCCGATACTATTAGACTACAATTTTTATATGTTTTTCTATTGACTTTTGTAAAAGTATATAATTTTGATATAATTATGTGGGTACAGAAAATGAACACAAGACACTAGAACTATATTTTATCTTAGAGCTTACTCAAAAACGCTGCTTAAAATAGAATATAGATTGATTATATGGTATATTGACAGTTTTTTGTTACTCACTGATTAACCCACTGATTCAATAAAACAGCTGAAATTTGGTTAGATTAGATAAAACGGTAAACATGGCGTGACTGTTAACAAGAATTATGTTGAATAATAACTTAAAATTGTTGTTAAAATCGTGTCTTTTCCGTCCTTTACCTATTAGGTATGTGACATTGATGGCGTTGAGGTAAATTGCGGATGATTAACTACTTTTACTTTATATTCTTGGCGAGGTCTTGGATTTTATTCCTAGGTCATGCAGAGAATAAGTGGATTTTGACATCTGGAATATCTCAGTAGCAGTCTTTTTTATACCCGTGGTAATACCAGGGCAGGGCGGGAGGGATTGTCAGACTTGTTCTGACTAAAATCCACGGTGTCCTTCCATAGACATACCTTTACTCTGCCCTGGGTGGGAGGACTCAATTGATGATAATATTATTACGACGCTAAAAAAAAGATTTCTACTATTAAAAAAACGTCTATTGATCGGTACGTTATTTTCTACGATTCCAAGCGTGATAAGTACAAAATGATCGTACGGCGTACCTACTATTACTAAGTTGTTTATTTTCATACAAATATTGATATTGAACTGAGAAAAAAATTATAAGGTTAAGCAAATTAACTACTAACTAACAATAATTTTGAATAGCATAAGAAATAGTATAAACCTATAATTTTCGCACTGCTGGGACTCGAACCTGCTCTCTGTGAGACTAAGTGGACTAAAGAGGAACTGTAGATGTTATTTTAAAAATTTTTGCTCTGGGGCAGGCAGCAGTGACTTCATAGTGACTTGAAATACGATCCGTTTTACTTTTTTGACTTTTCAACATTCATTTCACAGATATACAATAACCCAAAGGGCTAATTTAAAATATATATTTTTTTTTTATATGAGGTTTTACAATACTTAGATTAACTATTGGATTAACAGCTGACCCAAAGAGGTTTTAGTTAAGAAAAGGAAAAACTGTAAACATAAATGATGTATATATACAATAAGTGCTGGTGAATAACATTGTACAATACATGTTTGTTTTATTGATTTTTTACTGCACAGGTCTGACACAAATGATGAACCTTGGTAATTATGTATCTAGTGGAAGTTTTGTGTGCATGTAAAAACTGATATGATGACTGTGTTTAGTTTTTTTTAAACTCAGTTGCTTGCTTTAAAATGGGTTTCCTGCGTATTCTATAAATAGATTCGGTGGAAAAACACAGCTTTAAATATCCGCTTTAGATCAGCTTACGTTGTTTTCAAACCTTTTTTCTGTAGTGTAACTTATTTCTGTTCAACAACCGAAATTGCATGATAAAAACTGGTTTGTTAAATTTTCCGTTGATGGACACTGCTTAGGTTTTAGATCGCGAAATATAAAGGGCATGGATTTATTGCACGGTTTTATTGTTAAAAATGTAATGGCGAACATAATAATTATAATAAAGACGACAACAAAAAGAATACTAGCAATATTTATGGAGTAAATGAAGAACTAAAGTCAAACTCCTGCTTCGCGATTAATGTTAAAAAAAATATTTAGAAAAATTCAACACAGCATCCATCTACGGTCTAATCGAAGGTTCCTACGTTTCCAACGGAATATTGAGGTAGGTACTTATCACCATGCTCCTCATATTCCCAAACTTGACGATCTTCATAGGCTCAATAGTCTTTCTGTACTCTCAGAACCATAATTTTAGTCATTAGATTCACGCTCAGAGTCAAAAATACCTGTCATTTAAGTCCATCTTAAGATCTCATTTCTCAATGTCTATAATGTCATCCGTCGCTCCCTATCAAACTGAACTAGCAACACTGGCATAATTATATTATAACATTCCGCAGCTCTCGCAGACGTAGCGGGAGGAGTTGTATATAATCTCATTCTCCTCGGAAAAATGGCCCGGCACTAGTCTCGTAGTCCGGGGCAACGAAAGTATTACTTTATTTCTGCTGCCCACCGATGCAAGTGCGTGTGGGAACACCAGTGAAGGTGAATTAAACCAGTCTGCCATTGTCGAAGTCCTTTTCCTGATGGAGGAAGTCCATGAGGATTTCCACCACGAAAACAAAGTCTTAATAACACGCTGTAGACTTCGCCAGGCTGAATTGATTAGCAATATTTCTGTCGCGGATTTTATGATTTATAATTGTTTAACAAGCGTATGCTTGAGAGACACTCAAAAGAGCAAATATTAACTTGTTACATGGTGGTGTTTAGTATTGGTATGACAAGGTCGTACTGCAATGAGAATCAGAATTATCTGTGACTAGCTTACGCGGTGTGACTTTACCTGCTTGTTGGTTTTGTCCGTCTGTTTGCATGTTTATAATGTACATAACGCAAAAATCTACTGCATTGCATCAAAAATTAATGCACTTTTCACAGATGTAAGTATAATTTATACTTGATCTTAAATTACGCGAAAATGTCCATGTAACAAGTAATTAAGACTGTCAAAATCAGCTTTAATGAATTCTCACTAACAAAATCGTTTAATTGATTAGTAATTTTATTTTGAAGGCCATCATCCATCCATCATTATATAAAGGACTAGCCCCCGAATCAATGGCATTGCCTCAAATTACAATAGTTCCGTGATGTCCTATAAAGAGTGTTTTTTTATTATCGACTAGCGACCCGCTCCGGCTCCGTACGGGTGCAATCTCTTCTATATTATGTACCTATGTCGTATACATTAAACCTTCCTCTTGAATCACTATATCTATAAAAAAAACTACATTAAAATCCGTTGCGTAGTTTTAACGATCTAAACATACATAGAGACAGACAGACATCGGGAACCAACTTTGTTTTATACTATTGTAATGATGTAACTCCCACCTGTATTATATGTAGTAACAATGTGATTGCTATTATATTGCATAAGGAGCCAAATAACTCAATGAATGTCATTCATGTTCATTCAATGAACTGTAGGTATAACTGGTGTATGTATACGAAATTACACTACTCTTAGCTTAAAACCTATCTGTGATCTGTGCCAAAAAACTTTTATAAACACTCTTGCTTTTCAGTCTTCTAAAAAACATAGTGTTTATGATTTATTTTTAACGTGTTTGTTTACTATCCACCGGCTTCTTGACTAGCAGCCAGTGAATCATGAAAATTACAGCGTTGTTTGAAAACAAGACGCACGTGTAGTAATCGTACAATTTGATGTTGAAACATGAACTTATTATAGTGCAGTGTGGTGCAGTGCTGATGTTCTATTATTAACCGACTTCAAAAAAAGGAGGTTCTCAATTCGGTCGGTATGATTTTTTTATGTAGGTATGCACATCGATTACTCCGAGGTTTCTTCAGGGATTACATCTACTATCTCAACTCCGCACATCTTGCAGGATTCAGACTTTAGTCTTTGCTTAGGTAGGTAGGTAGGTACTTCATATAATGTCGCTACCTGTATGTCATTGTCTACTTTGTATGTCATTTTCGCTACCTACAAACTTGATGGATTGATTCTACTGAATTAACTCTACACCATACTTTTTTATGTTTCTTGTTTCTTTAATTTGGCATCCCGAATGCCATTAAGCTCTGTAGTAATATTAAGCATGTTTTAACTGTAAAAAACATTAACACTCAATTACTGTTTTAAAAGTTGCATAAAGTTATGTGAAAATAAATAGTAAATTCCATATTTTATACATATTATTATTATTAATTTTTTGAAAGGTATATTTTGCATTTATTAGTATTGTATTATAATTTTAGTAAGCTTAAAATAAAGAAAAACTCCTTCGACCTGACAAATACCTGTCCCATGGACCGGTTGGCCTGTTTGTTGGGTTAATCCCGTGCCGTACGTTTAGTGTGACGTCAGCCACTATAATAAGGCGTAGTTTGTTAATGATTTTGTAGATTTAGGTTGGGTAACACAAAATATAAAACTTGTGAGACGACTTATGGCGAGAAAAATCTAGAATAAAATATATTTATAAAGGAAAATCCTATTAAAGAGAGCTTGGTGCTTATCTCAAAGAAAAACTTTGAGGAAAAGCCTTGAAGGTCCATATTATACCAATTTATTCTTACGTTGCTTTGAACTTTGGACGTCAAAGCTGCCTTGATTCCAGCATGATGTAAAACTGAGAACATAATAAGAATTCACAATTTTTCCATTACTAGTCCAAACATCTAATTATAATTTAGCTTATGAATATTTCAATTAGATAATCAATCCTCGATAAATCTACAACTGACAGAAAATAATACACGCAAATTATTTTAATCTTATCGAATCCTATTGACCCTTTCCCAACCCTAACTTTATGATAAACAAGTTTTCTTATGCAACCTCCTTGCAATTTTCTTATTATGGCAACTTTGACCAATTAGAATGCTTTCTCTTTCACACGCGATGGAATGAATAAGCGCGAGCGAGAGAGAATGATCGTATGATCCGTCATACGAGTACATTGCGAATCCTGTAACGTCAAAATAAGAAAACAAAACTGTATCGTTTCTTGTAAGAAATGTTTAGATAAATTATTGTTTTTAATGAATAAATTACGACTATTATCAGTTCGACTGTGTGAATTAGTGTCCGAAGTGATTTTTCATTGATAAAAATGTATCAAGGAATGAATGGATTGTACTCTGATGCGCCTTACAGGTTAGAAAAAAAATAGTTTTACGCTACTTTAGTTTTTACGTAAATTATAGTTATTACGCTTAATAATAACGCTGAGATTGTTTTTCTAATTAGTTTTGATGCCGATTTTGGTGTTGACAGGTTCAAAAAGTAGGAATTACGTGACTAAATGCGAAAAGTATGCCACGGACTGCGATTTCTCTTCAAATTCGTAGTTTCACTGCATACATAGCGAAAATAAGTGTGTATTAAGTAAATAGTGTTTTATATCATCAACAATTTTATTTAAAACCGCCATAAGATAATATTTAGTTAAAGTTTTTGTGATAAACTCATTCATACTTTAAATAATTAAGTTTAATTGGTTAGAAAACAAAATGAATTAATAATTAATATTGTTTTAAGTTGCAAGTTTTATTTCTTGATCATGTTTTGCGTAAATCCATTTGCAGTATTCATTAATGAATTTCTGTTAACTCGGCACCATACGTAAGTTATAAAAAATATTTTTTGCTTATGATTTTATGGATTTATTTAAAAAGCTAGATTGATGAGAGAAAAAGAAGTATATGGTAGTCTAATAGCTGATTAGACAGATCTTTAATTACATATTTATTTGTTTTCTGGTTCTTCTTCTTCTTCCTGCCCTTATCCCATTCTACTTGGGGTCGGCGCAACATGTTTTCTTCTTCCATTCTCCCCTATCAGACGTCACAGTATCATTTACTCCTTTTTCTTTCATATCATTCCTTAGACAATCCATCCATCTTTTCTTTGGCCTTCCTCTTCCTCTCCATCCGTCAACATTCATACTCATCACTCTCTTCGTCACATGGGTGTCATCCCTCCTCATCACATGTCCATACCAAGTCAGACGGTTCCCTTTCATTTTTTCCGTAATAGGCGCCACTATTTGTTTTCTGGTTAACCAACAATAATTTTTCACATTGGTTTTATGCTAGTAATAAAAAATACCACATTAGATTTTGCCAGCAGCTTTACCCTCTCACTACCCACCTTATTATGTGTGTTACTAAAGCAGATCTCAACTGGCGTAAGTTGAAATCGGCTCAGTAGTTTCCGAGCCCATTCAAAACAAACTAACAATTGAATCATTCCTCTTTATAATATAATTATTGTTGATCATGCCCTTTCTAAATCGTAGACCTCTATGGAGAAGAACGGACAAGAAACTCCATAGAGTTAAAAATGTAGGTAATGAAAATGAAAAGTTTAAGAATGTAACAAATGAGGTAAAATTGTCTAGTAGTTGGCATTCTGTATTGTAATTGTTGCGTGCTTTAATATGGATCATAGAGTGGTCCATTATGTGTGCGGTGAAATGGTTGGGTAATGCAGCCAACCCAACTTCTTCCAAAAGATCGGAAGTCTCCCGAGACATTCTCAGGCTACTTGGATCAACCTCGGACTGGCGAGGTTAAGTAGTAATCTGTAGTTACTGCATACTCAAATAAGAAAGAATTTATTTTTTAAAAGGTACACCAACTGTAAAACATACAATACAGTAATTAAAAACAAAAATATAAACTTGTGTGCTAGTATGGAAGCCTATATTCGGTCGCGAGACTTATTCCATCACCGTGACCCCGGAACATAAAGGGAAGGGAAATTGAAGGACACAGTGAATTTTAGTCAGTATAAGTCTGACAGTCCGTCCCACCCTGCCCGGGGTGGGACGGACTCATTTGATGATTTTACCACATTAAAAAAAATGACAGGTATATTCAACATTTACCATAAAAGTGGTTGCACATTCAAGATTTTTTGAGTGAATATAATTACTTACATTTTTGATGATTCAACGCTCATTGTTATTATATATTTATCATACTATTTATCAGCAATTGAGAGTGTTAAAAATAAATCTTAGATAATTATTATCTGTGTAATTATGGCAGAATAATCAAATCAAGTTATTGATGGTCTGATAATGATTGTTATTTTCTTATTCATTTGTTTATTTTCTTATACATGTATTGTGTGTATGTACTATGTATTCTGTTCTTCAATATTTCAAAATTTTGTATTAATTTGAAGTGAAAAGTGAAGTATAGGCATGATAGTTGTCTTACGTGACTAACATTAATTAAAAAAAAGGTTGCACTCCAGGAGTGCCGGTAGAAGTGAAAACTTTTTTGTTACTATGTTTTATTTTTAATTTGAATGACGTCTTACTCATTTTCGATCAGGGTCACGTGACCCTGACGCGAGTTTTGGTCACGTGACCCTGACGCGAGTTTTAAATTTTTTACCCATTACAGAAAAAGTGTACAACGCCGCTAAAGAAGTTTTCACTTCAAAAACCTTTTCCCAATTATATTGGGGTTGGCTTCCAGTCAAACCAGATGCAGCTGGAATACAGGAGTTAGTGAACTAAATAAAAAAATAATCCAGTCAGATTCTTATAAGATATCTTTGAAGTAATTTAATTTATTACTTTTACCTTGCAGCGTAATCTCAAAGATTTTCGTTATTGAACCTGTTATCTAAAATTCACGAATTTTTCAAAGTTTTCTTAAAACTGTGACTGTGATGTTTCTAACTTTTAAACTTTTATGGTCTTTGGCAATTTAGCCATAAATAGGAGTTTCTGTAATCTAAATATAACCAGACATAAATAAGAATTATTTATTTATCACATTATTTAAATTCTCATGTGAGTTAAGAGTAGTAGGTCGTGGGTTCGAATCCAGCCAGGCGCATTTCTAAGTGTAATTTATTTCATCGCCACTGCTCTCAAAACGGTGAAGGAAAACATCGTGAGGAAACCGGCATGTCCTAGACCCGAAAATTCGAAGACTTTTGACATCTAACAACCCGCACTGGGCCCGCGTGGTGGATTATGGCCCACTCTCCCAGAGAGGCGGCCTGTGTTCCAGCAGTGGGAACATTATAGGCTGATGATGAATGTTTCAAGGAACCAACCAAAAATTTTCATTAAAATTGTTTGAAATTGTTTGGCTGGTATCGGAGATTGGCTTGTGCAAACATAGTGTCATGGTATTTTAATTGTAGGTATATTTATTCAACATTTACATTAATATTTAATTTATAGATGAACTAATAGACTATGAACAATAAGAGACGAGGTTAAAAATATTTCCACCTTTTTTTAGGTGACAAAGATTGAGTTGTTTAGTTTTCAACGTAAAATTTTGTATTTTATAGTGGAAAGAAATATTCGACTGCTACTTCAGACTCTACTAATTAGGTTTTACGATACACAGGCATACATAGGCGTTAATACGTATAAATTTTTTAAAACGAGTTATATTATTTGAGCAATTCGTTTCTAAGTACCTTCCAAAATGTAGACAAAACGGTAGGTATGTATAATATCTAAATGTAATGTTTCTTTTGTCTAAGACAAGCCATATTATCTACATAGTTTATTTTGCATTTAAACAAATGTTATTGAATGCATCATTATTATTTTTTTATTTTTCTTATTGAAATCAAATTATTATGATCTCTTGGAGCAGAGAAAATATCAAACTTCTAAGTGAACCCAATCAAAAGAAACGACCGTTTATGCTCTATTTAGCAGCAGATTTCGATACGCGCTGTTTTTTTTAAACTTTCCCATTGGACCTTTTCATCGATCATGAAAAGGGTTTCAATCATGAAGAGCTTTTTGTATGGAGGGCCCTATCGGTCACTCGGCATTTTGTTTTTTTTTCAGGTGCACAATAGATAAAATCCTACTATCATATATTATATCCTACTAGTCCTACTCTAGTATTATAAATGTGAAAGTTTGTTTGGATGGATGTATGCTTGTTACTCTTTTACGCGAAAACTGCTAAACGGATTTGAATGAAAAGACAATGCAACTTTTCCTTTGACTGCTGGTCCAAAAATATCAAACCTGTTGTGCATAATTGAAACCTATTCCATACAAAAGTTCTAACCATTTATAACAACTTTTACTATGGGGCCAAAGAAATCTATCCCAGTGAAAAAAAGATACAGGGTTACAAAAGTATTAAAAAGTGTGGATTTTTTTTCCACCTTATTATAAGTTTTGGTTTTTCGCATCCAACAACGCATTTATATATCTTCCTCATTGTTATTTGTGAGCTACAAAATGTAAACATTTTTTGGGTCAGTGGTAGTAAACGCTGCCTCTGAACCAAGGATAGTAGAAAAATCAGTGGTGACCGTAATCACTAAACTCACCATCTTGTGGAAGCGCTGATTGTTAAATATAAAATTCTCAATGAGGCGAAAATGTGTCGAAAAGTGTCGTTGTGGTAGGAACATTTTCCAAATATTATGTGTATATCGGAGTCCGGTAAGCACAGTAAATGTCAGAGTATTAAGAATCGATATCGAAGTCCTGGCGGCCTACCATGAAGGCTTTGGAAAAGACATGGCGCTATACGACTTGTATAGCTCTATCTCTTTCCCACAGCCTTAACTGGAACGCGTTAAGAGCTCGTGGTAAGGCTCCAGGGCACACTAATAGAAGAAAAATCACGATAATCGCACAGCAACGCACCGAAAGACAAGCTATGGACGACTGCGAAGAACTTGCACATTATACCAATCCAATCGGGTAACAAAGAAAATAAGTAATTGTGATGCAGGTATACTTCCCTTTTTTTAGCGTGGTATCAAATGACTCCTCCCACCAAGGGCAGGGCAGGACTGTCAGACTTGTACTGATTAAAATCCACGGTGTCTTTCAATAGCCCTTGAAGTTCCGGAGTCACAGGAGCTTGTTAGTCCCGCGACCCCGGCAGGCTTTGACGCTCTAAGGGTGGCCCCGTCATGGCGCTGACAGTTCTTTGAGGCGCGCGTGGTCGCACGCGGGTTGAAAGAGCGTTCCACAACGCGCTTTCGACCCGGGCATGGTCAAGATCGGATAGCGAGTCGCCCGCATGCCCCACGCCTTCTATAGACGGAGATCGTACGACTGGGTCGTGAGATGGACACTGTCCTCTCCCTCACGCGTCCCGCCTCCTCATTCGCTAGCATGACTGCTTCCGACTCCTTCTCGCCCCGCAGCAAAGCCTCGACCAATGCCGGGCGCGAGAGGTCGCCGCCTATCGCCGTCGTGAGGACACGGCGGTTCTGCTCACGCGGAGCAGTCCTGCACCGTATGTTCCACCGTGTCCTCCGGGCGATACTCGCAGTGGAGTCACCCAGGCGTTTCTTCCTCTCTCATCCGAAACAGGTACCTCCTGAAACTTCCGTGTCAGTAAGAACCTGCATCAGGCGGTGGGTCAGGACGCCGTGACTCCTATCTAGCGGCGTGCCCAAGAACCTCGCTCAAGAAGGTAAAACAATGATTCGGAAAAACCTTGCCGCAATAGATAGGGTGCGGGAGGGAGGCGCGGAGCCGTGAACCTTACGACTAGCTACCTGTCGCTTAATTGGTACAGCAGCAGCGCGCACACTATCACGCTTTATAACACGTGCCGTTGCAATCATCTCAGCCATAGGACATCCACTGTTGAACATAGGCCTCCCCTTTAGATTTCCACATATACCGGTTGGAAGCGACCTGTCTCCCGCTGGCCTTTATAAGGTCGTCTGTCCATCTCGTTGGTGGACGTCTTACGCTGCGCTTGCTAGTCCGCGGTCTCCACTCTTGTATTAATTATAAACGTGAAAAGCCAATGCAACTTATTGGACCAAAAAATTCAAACCCCTTGTGCACAATTCAAACTAAACGTAAGTAATTGGGGTGCTATGACAGGAAACCTCCACGTGCGCACGTGGACTGGAGTTCCCTCTCGGATACGTCCGGGGGGAAGACCAGTTTTTCGGGCCGGTGCACCCTGGGATGCGGGCAAAAACTCTTCCTTAGGCACTGTGTGCCTAAGTGGTCTCTTTGCCCGTATACGAATAGCCTGTCGTATGGATGCTCCAACGCGTGTCCCTCTGATCAGCAGAGGGCACAGCGGCGGAGCGGGCTTGCGGACGGTGAGTGATGGGTAGCTCGCCGTCCGACCAAGGACCAAGCCCGGGTCGGTGGCGCGTCGTGTTTCGCGCCAAATGCCTGCTGGGGTCGCGGGTTTTTTTCTTAACCCAGGTTATCGTGGCTCCGGAACGTAAAGGGCATAGGAAGGAACACGGGTGGATTTTAGTCAGTAAGAATCTGACAGTCCCTTCCGCCCCACCCAGGGCCGGAGGACTCATTTGATGATTTTACCACCTAAAAAAAAAAAAAACGTAAGTAATTAAGTACAAGAGTGGAGACCGCGGACTTACTTACTTAAAACTTATAATAAGGTGGAAAAAAATCCATACTTTTTAATACTTTTGTAACCCTGTATCTTTTTTTTACTGGGATAGATTTCTTTGGCCCCATAGTAAAAGTTGTTATAAATGGTTAGAACTTTCGTTTGGTATAGGTTTCAATTATGCACAACAGGTTTGAATTTTTTGGGCCAATAAGTTGCATTGTCTTTTGGTACACAGATAGTTAATAACCTGAATTAACGCATGGGTATATATAATTTTTATCCCGTGGGATAAAAATCGAGTTGTAGGGGGTGAAACCGCTGGCAGAAGGTAGTAGTCCTAAAGCGTCAAGTTTGAGTGTTTTTCGCCGAAACAAAGTTACCTTGAAAATGATATTTTTTGTTATTTAACTAAATCTATTTTTTTCTATTACAGGCCGTCTATGTCCCAGGGTACGGTGATCCACAGTCAACGTTTCCAAGAGAAAGACTTCACGGTAGCTACTCCTGAGGAGTTCGTCAGGAGGTTCCAAGGCACCAAGCCTATAAATAAGGTTAGACTGTCAAAATGCCCGCGAATAATCATCATCATCCCCAGCCCGTCTTCACCCACTGCTGGGTATAGGCCTCTCTTCGTTTGTGCCAAGCTCCACGATCTTGCACCAGCCTCATCCAAGACACTCCCGCAATGGCAACAATGTCGTCTGTCCATGTCGCCGCCGGACGACCAACCCTTCTCTTTCCATTTCTTGGACGCCACTCTGTCACAGCTTTCCTCCACCTGCCGTCACCGCGCCTTGCCAGGTGTCCTGCTCAACTCCATTTGAGTTCCATAACTCAGTTACCAATAGCGAATAGGGTAAAGTACCCAACTGCTGACCTCCCACCAACTATTGACCGCATAACAGTTTTTATCAAAAATAATAATAAATCTTCTTGCAGTGCTGCATAAAGAATACAGAAAATTAAATATAATTTATCTTGTAATATATTGGCGTCACAGAAAATTTAAATAAAGCAATAATGCGTCCGTAAACCTATGATAACAAAATACACTCCTAAAATCATCAAGAAATTTAACAATTTGCTAAGCTGACGGTTGTTTTCAATGTCATTTTATTTCAGTTTTACACGATACATTCCTTTGAGTTTGGTATTTTTTGGTTATTTAAGACAGACACAATGCTTTTCCACATGATTTTCAAGTTTTAATGAGCGTTAACTTGTTAAAATGATGAGGTCAATATCTGGTACACTCAAATGTATGAATAACCATTTTTTTAACATGGCATGTCAATAGCTGGTAATTTACCAAATGTACGAGAATACCAGTTACTGACACCACGGTGTGTACGTATAGTTCATTTTTAATGGTGAGGTAGCTTAACTTTAATGCATCTGTATTAAGCCCATGGGCGTTGGCACCCCTAAAGGTGTGTATCTGCATAATCACAAACATAAAAAATACCTTACGTAGTAACCTGACTACCTTGCATAATTTGAGTGAGGTACTTAAATTTTCGGTCTACTGTCACATTTTGGATCCTCCTGAATATTTTAGACTTTTAGACTTACTAATATTATAGGAAAAGTGAACGGCTGAATGGATTTTGACACAATTTGGCAAGCAGATTATTTTAAAACCTGGTTATGTGGGTGTACCTGGACGCAGGATACTTTTTATGTCGGTATATGGTCCCGTGGAACAATTGTATAACACGAGCAATGCCTCAGCCACAGGTTGGTTTAATGCATAAAATGACAAAATATACCCTAACCTGCATGTTTAGGCAAAGTGTGAGCTAGTTTTTTATTTGTATCTATGTTCTCTTCATTTGTGAGGTCTTTTACATAAGTTTAAAAAGTTAAAACCGTCTTATGTAATTAGGAAAATATTAATTCAAAGGTTTTGAAACTCACTTTGTAGAACTAAAGCCGTGTTCTTTCAATTTATACAGAACAGTGAAATTAATAACTAATAATAAAGAAGAAAAATTGGACAAAAAGTGATAAAAACTACAACAAAAAGTGATAAAAACTACAACAAAAAGTGATAAAAACTACAAAATTTCAAAATAAGTGCAAGAATATTATTGACGGCGTTTGAAGACTGAAGACCTAAATAGTGTGAAAAAAGAAAATGAGAAGGGCTATAAGACTAGCTTTGTTTGTTTTTTTGTCAAATAAAACCTCGTATCACATTCATAGTAAAAATTATTTGAGTTTATTCTTATACTACAGGAGGTCAAAAATTGGTCATTTGCATGATGAAAATTTGGTACAAGCATGTTAGTAACTGGTCAAATGGCCTGTTTTTGCTAAACTCGAGAAAAAAAACACTTTTTATCTTTGTATGACTGGAAATAATGTTTTAGTTACATTCTCCAATGTTTTTTTTATCTTCCAAAAACATTAATTTCCACTTGCAACTCGTACATTACATAGTTTATTTTGCGAAAGAAGCAAGGAAAACCGCTTAAGGGGTCAATAGTTGGGTGTTTTACCCTACATTTGTTCGTCTCCGGATTTCGATGTTTGGAACCCGATCTATTAATCTTATGCCGAGCATGGAACGCTCCATGGCTCTCTGTGCTACTCTGAGTCTGTACACAGCCTCCTGTAAGAGCGTCCACGCGAATAATACAGGGGTTATTTTATAAAACTTAAACATATTCTTTCACCAACAGGTGCTGATTGCTAACAACGGTATTGGGGCTGTGAAATGCATGCGCTCAGTGCGAAGATGGTCTTACGAGATGTTCAAGAACGAACGGGCGGTGCGCTTCGTTGTTATGGTGAGTTTACTCATCATCATCATCAGCCGGAGGACGTCCACTGCTGAACATAGGCCCTTAGACCGCCACGCCGAACAAAAATTCGCCACTTGCGTCCATCGGCTGCCTGCGACCCCCACGATGTCGTCGGTCCACCTAGTGGGAGGCCTACCTACGCTGCGTCTTCCGGTCCGTGGTCGCCATTTGAGAACTTTTCTTCCCCATCGGTTGTCAGTTCTACGAGCGATGTGGCCTGCCCATTGCCACTTCAACTTGCAAATTTTATGAGCTATGTCGGTGCTTGTTCTTCGCCGAATATGAGTATGAGTTACGGTAGCCTTATTGGTAAGACGTCTGGAATACTTATCCAGGGCCTCAAGTCTGCTAATTTTATTTAACTCACATGCTATTGATATTCAATTGAAACTCAATCACGACTCCATTACGATTAGAACAAATTTGGTATTCTGCAAAAACTTGTATAAGCTCAATAGTCGTAATGGAATCGTAGTGTAATTGTAATTGACTCCCAGTTGAACAGTTATAAGTATTGCCATTAGAGAGTAGAATACCGATAAAGTCCACAATCGATTTACAATTTATTGTAACACGATTGAAGAGCAGACTAACAAATATTCTGATAGCAGTTCAATGGAATGTCACTGGAAAACCATTGGTCTTAAATTAGTAGCAGAATACCAAATGTAGTTAAAACTGCTACTGAGATCCAATTGATATTCAATTGAGTCATTACTAAATTAGCCGAATTGATCCAAATCCCACTCGAACCTGAAATTTGCATGCATTTCATAATATTTAACTGTTTGCTTGTCTTCCAGGTGACCCCGGAAGATCTGAAAGCCAACGCGGAATATATCAAAATGGCTGACCACTACGTGCCCGTGCCCGGAGGCTCCAACAATAATAACTATGCCAATGTGGAGCTCATTGTGGATATCGCTATCAGGACTCAAGTACAGGTAAATATCCTATAACTCATCTGCCTAGCCTTTTGCCAACTTTTTCTCAGCTTCCATTTTTGCAGACGAGCTACAAAAAGATGTCGAGTAACGGAAGATCTATCAAATGCATGGTGCAATTTAACTTACTGGCCACTTCGTTCGCGTGGATGTCGGAACTTAACAATATATTTTTTTATAAAATTGACAAAATTTCATACAAACTTTCATCCAAACTTTCATCCCCTATTTTACCCCCATGGGGGTAGAATTGATCAAAATCCTTTCTTAGCGGATGCCTACGTCTTAGCATCTACGTGCATGTCAAATTTCAGCCCGATCCGTCCAGTGGTTTGGGCTGTGCGTTGATAGATCACTACTAGATACTTTCGCGTCTCTTTACATCTTTATCGTGCCTAAAAATACCCTCCTTTCATCCCCAGGCCGTATGGGCCGGGTGGGGTCACGCCTCTGAGAACCCCAAGCTCCCCGAGCTGCTTCACCGCGCGGGCGTGGTGTTCATCGGACCTCCCGAGAAGGCTATGTGGGCTCTCGGTGACAAGATTGCTTCCTCCATCGTGGCACAGACTGCTGAGATACCCACCTTGCCTTGGAGCGGAAGTGGTAAGCATTTTTTGTTGTACAAAGGTTCTGTAAAAATCTGGGAGGTTTTTGGGAAGTCTGGGAGATCTTTAAGGAGATCTAGGTAGCTCTAGGAAGATTTGGGAGGCTCTTGAAAAATCTGTGAGGCACTAGAAAAATCTGGGACGATCGAGCAATATCGGTTAGGATCTAAAAAAATGGGAGAATCTAGTAAAAATCTGGGAAGATAAGGAATGGGAAAATCCGGCAAAATCTGAAAAATATGAGATCTATAAAAGGGGTTTGCAACTTTTTGGCATCAATCTTTTTTTTTTCTTTCGCCAGTAATGAAAGGGGTTTGAAGATTTTACTATGGAGCGTGGCATACCTACTGCCGCCATTTTGATTTTTTTTCAAAATCGCGGCCAGCCATGAAACCTTTATAAATCGATAGCTGACATCAATAACAACAAAAAATATTAAGACACCAACCCTCGTAAAGTTTCAGGTTTCTGAGATATAAAGTGTTAAAGTTGACCATATTAATTCGGAATAACAAAGAAAAACGTAGAATGTGCCAGCTATTTCTCTTCCCGGGCAGACCGTAGGTAAAAGTCGATAGCGGGATATGGCAAAATGTAAGATCCATAGCCCCTAAGCTTAAAACTCTTTCAATGGGCAGCAGCGTTGGAAGACTAATAAGCTGAAAAAAATGCGCTCGTCAATCCGCCTGCCAAGCGTGGCGAGTATGGCAATAACCATCCAATGGATAATCCTTAGGTGAGGCCTTAGTCCAGTAGTGGACTTCCTACGGCGGTTATGATGATGATGATGAATTGATAATGATATTAAAACTAGGTACCTATCATACCTCATGATGTTTCTACTTACTGTGGCCATCACAGCAATATTATCTGGATAGAAGCAATTTATGTTCTTCGATTTGTATCGAGACGAGCGTCTCATATTTTGCATGGATATTTGGATGTTACAACTGTACAGCTGTAATTTAGTATACAAACTTCGGCATAGTCGTCCATTTAGGCACAATTAGGCATTTTTTTACTTTTTGTATTACGTCTGACTGCGAGAATAATCGAGCGCAGACTCGTTAAAAGAAATCAAAATATCTCCTTTTTTTACACGCGAAGTAAATACTCTTCCGGTACAAGCCAATCCAAGTCTGTAGTGGTCATAATTGTTGATGATAGGGATACAATGTAATAGCTAAGTTAGGCTTCATATTGTACAAACAAGAAATTCGATATTTAAAAATGTGGCAAAATCTAATTATCCCTACCAAAATTGCAAAAAGTAAAGGTGACATACTCGTACCATAGTTAGGTATATTCATCACTAAAATATAATACATCATACCATAGATGAATTTATACTCTTCTCTTTCTACGCATCATACATTTCAAAGGTGCGAACGAGACACTTACAATGCAGGTGGGTGAGGCGAGTTGTATCATATTTATACTTTTATTTAACGTATAACTATCGTATTGATAGTTAAATCATATGAAGATATTACATTCAAACAAGTGTAGACGGTCTAAAACTAAGTTATTAAATTCAAAAAGTAGATTATATCAGACGTATAATGTTTAAATAACATCCAGATATAATGCAACATACATATTACGTACAAAAAGTTATTATTTTAACATTTTGATACATTCGAACACATACACTAGCTTAGAATTGTGAATGTCACGTGATTAACTTTCACGGTTATTTTCTCGGAAACCTGAAACTTTACGCGGGTTGTTTTCATAATACTTTTTGTTGGCATTAACGTCAGCTAACGATCTAAAAAGGTTTCATAGCTGGCCGCGATTTTGAAAAAAAATCAAAATGGCGGCGGTAGGTATGCCACAAATCTTCAAACCCCTTTTGGTCATTAGTAGACCATAACCTAAGAAGTTCGTAAAAAATAATAAAAAAAATCTAAACCGTAACTAACCAGAGATACGATGGTCTTTATTTTGTTCTAATCTGGAGTTATTTTTAGTAGGTAGTACAAAATACAAACCACCATATCTCTGGTTGGTTACGGTTTAGAAACTTTTTTTTTTTCTATGGACTTCTTAGGTAGTCTAATTATGCAAAGCTTCATCACTGGCGAAAGAAAAAAAAAATGATGCCAAGGTCCGAAGTAAAAGTTGCAAACCCCTTTGGGAAGCTTTTGGAAAATCTGGGAGGGTCTAGGAAAATCTGGGATGCTCTCGGAAAATCTGGGAAACTCTCCTGAAAATCTGTGTCGGTCTGAGAAAATCTGAAAGCTAAGACGCTGCAAATATCTGGTAGACATTTTAGAAAATTCTCGGTTACTCTAGAAATATCTGGGAAACTCCAGAAAAATCTGGACGACTCTGGGTAAATCAGGGAGTGGATATTATCCCCAGAATCATCGAATTATAAGTTGCAATTTCTTTGCTAATACTAAATCTACCTTATTTCTGTTACTACAGAGTTGAAAGCCGAGTACAACAGCAAGAAGATCAAGATATCGTCGGAGCTGTTCGCTAAGGGATGCGTCACTTCGCCAGAGCAGGGCTTACAAGCTGCGCAGAAAATTGGTGAGTTATTTTTTAATTATGGCAACATTTTTTTTTTGGGAATACAAACAATCGTACATTGCATATTAATATCTAGGTAGACAATATATTATAATAAGAAAATGTACAATCCACTATGTTCCCACATGTTACTAGTTTTTACTTACACTAGTTATCTCAGATCAAAGAAATAAGCAGATAGAACGCTCAGAACACGCGAGTGTCTCCACCAAAGTTAATACAAAATCAAATCGAATTACATTCCATAATGTTTTCTATGTTTTTGAGAAAAACTTTTACAATGGTTAAAGACACGTGACAGCATATTTTGGCAAACAACAAAAACGACGCGCAGCTTGGTACTGTCGCGACTTTGTATTCGAATTTGATTTTGTATGAACTTTGGTTAAACCACTCGCGTGTTCTGAGCGCTCTGTCTGCCTATTTCTTTGATCTGAGCCTCTCATAAATAGTTTTACATCAACAAGCACAAAGAAAATAAATAATGTAATCATAATCCTAAGATCTAATAATTAATCCACATGGGTACTTAAATAGAACTTCATTCGTCCAAGTGTTAAATTGTCCACATTGTCATCAGCAGCTTTCTATATTTATCATCAGCCTATATTGTACCCACTACCGGGACACAAACCCTCTCTCTGTGAGAGAGAGTCGGCCATAACCCTCCACGTGGGCCCATTGCGGGTTGGTAGATGACACTATATCTTAAAATTCTTGGTTCTAGGACATGCTGGTTTCCTCACGATGTTTCCTAAGTAAAATTGTGGTAAAGTTTGTTTATCTCCGTTTTCCAGGTTTCCCGGTGATGATTAAGGCTTCGGAAGGTGGTGGTGGCAAGGGTATCAGGAAGGTGGATAATCCTGATGAGTTTAACAGCTCGTTCAGACAGGTTAGTAAAGCGATTTATAAACAGCATTCAGCAATACGATTTTAGGGTGCTCCCACATCTATCGACGCGGTATCGGCTTTATTCGTCGCCCTTTCTCTTTCTGTCGCTTAGAACTGCCATTTGCTAGACCAAGACAGAAAGCATATTGCGATTTCACGCGGCAGAATCCTCGAGGCGGCCGCGTGCTATCGCATTGTCTCAGTCTAGCAAATGGCAGTTCTAAGCGGCAGAAAGAGAAAGGGCGACGGAAAAAGCCGAATCCGGGTCGATAGATGTGGGAACACCCTTATTGGAAAAAGGCTTCTAAATAAGTGTTGTAAGGTCTGTTTTTAACTGACTTCTTCTTTTCAATGGGGATGGCAACTGGGGAACTAATGGCGCTAGTATAGCTTGTTCCAAGCATCGTCATTGGTTCAAATATTATAGGTACTTCAAAATAGTACTACGTCATTGGTCGGATTAGGACTTAGCTATAGTGGCGCCATCTACAATTAGCTTTGACCGGCTTTCCACATTGACAACACGATTAGCGCAGTGGTTGAGCGATTGGACTGCTGCGTTACGTGTCGCGGGTTTGATTCTCGCACGGAGCAAATATTTGTATGATTTGCAAATAGTTGTTCCGGGTCTGGGCGTTTGTGAGTTTCTTTCTATAATTGTAAAGGCACCCATGATACAGGACAAAATCTTAGTGTAAGGCAACAATTTTCTTTTAATGATTATCTATATTTTCTAGGTTCAAGCTGAAGTTCCAGGATCTCCTATATTTGTGATGAAGCTTGCAAAGTCTGCCCGGCATTTGGAAGTACAACTCTTGGCTGATCAGTATGGTAAGTAGTATTGAACTTAGGGCTGATTTTTCAATAGCCAGATATAAAATAAAGAATTTAAAAAAAATTGAAAAAATGGCGGTTATGTTAAGCGTCCACAGGTCCGCATCGTACGTATCGGACGCATCGCATCAAACGGATTTCTGTGTCGGCAGCGATCGGATTGCCGACGCAAGTATCAGCAATCGGATTGCCGATGCCGCCTTCATCGCGTCCACTGATCGTCATTCCGTATGACGTCATCGGTACACATCGCATGTAGGCATTGCCGATGAGCCGTCCGTACGATGCGGATGTATGTGTACAGTGGACGCAGTTGTATGAGTTTTCATACAAGGCAAACTAAAATCCGTTACGTACGATACGTCCTGTGGACGTTTACCTTTATTCTAAACTGCATCTTATTTACAGGTAATGCCATCTCCCTCTTCGGTCGTGACTGCTCTATTCAACGTCGACATCAAAAGATTATAGAGGAGGCGCCCGCGGCCATCGCCAAGCCTGAAGTGTTCATCGAGATGGAGAAGGTATGTCTTCATCATCACCTGCCCTTTTTTTTGTCAGGGAAACCTTCAAAAGACACTCTGGATCTTCGTGATAAGACCGGGGAATGTGGGGTTTTACAGGTTTTTTTTTTTAGCTTGGTAAAATCATCAAATGAGTCCTCCCAGGGCTGGAGGGACTGTCAGACTTCTACTGACTAAAATCCACGCTGTCCTTCAATAGCCCTTTATGTTCCGGGGTCACGGTAAGGAAATAATCCCGCGACCCCGTCATTATGCTGACGCTCTTTGAGACGCGCGTGGAACAACGCGCCGTCGACCCGGGCATGGCCGCGCCTACGGTGGCCGGAGATCGTCTTTTTCACTTATTATTACGTTAGTTTAATGGCACAAAAATAAATCTTACAAACCTGCGTTCTTTGTTTACATCAAATATCAAAGATTTTAAAACGTTGTCAGCAACAAAAAAATTAGTTCCGTTTCAAGACGTTCTTGCCAAACTGTACCTCACTAAAACGACTCTGGTGGTCACCATCAGCTCATGGAGAGCTCTGGAGTCTCTTAAGAAACCATGTGGACTGCCATGACGTCATAAAACTTGAGTTGTTCAGTTGTAAGAGCGAGATGGCGCTAGACGACGTATAGCTCTGTCGCTTTCGCACAGTGGAACTACTCACTCTATAAGACGTAAATCTGGGTCTGTGCTGACCCTTAGCCTCATACGAGACCAAACTCGTTACTTAGTTTATTTTGTTTTGTATTATGTAGTTGTTCTGGCCCTATAGCAAACGACAATCGCTAACGTTCAGCAGTCGTTAATACATTTTCAACATTATACCCCATTGCATAAAGTTTAAAATCTATCAAAGATTACAGATCGTTTTCGTTTGTTTCGTTCGCTATCGCTCAGCAGTCTTTACTAGATTTTCAACTTTATGCGATGGGGTATAAAGTTGAAAATGTATTAGCGACTGCTGAACGTTAACGATTGTCGCTTGCCGTCTGGCTATAGGGCCTGGCCCCCTAGACAAGTCGCAAACGATAATCGTTAACGCTCGGTTCTCCCTAATAGATTTTCAACCTTAGGATTTCTAAGCGTTAGCGACTGGAACGAACGACAACGCCATGAAATTTTCAATAGATTTTCAACTAAATACTCGAAGGAATAAGGTTGAAAATCTATTGGGGAGAACCGAGCGTTAACGATTATCGTTTGCGACTTGTCTAGGGGGGCTGTACTGTGTGAGTCTAATAGAAAACCCTTCTTTCTTTCTTTCTATTCACAAAAATAGTTTTTTTAAATTATTTTTTTTTCAGGCCGCCGTACGTCTTGCAAAAATGGTGGGCTACGTAAGTGCTGGCACAGTGGAGTACCTATATGAACCTGCTACTGGTGCTTACTACTTCTTGGAGCTCAACCCTCGACTGCAAGTGGAGCATCCTTGTACTGAGATGGTCGCCGATGTCAATCTACCCGCCGCACAGTTGCAGGTTAGTAGACCGAAAGACCAGTAGACTGAGTAGACCAGTAGATTGACAAGTATGAATATACCTACAGATATACTTGACCATTTGATCAAGGTGACCGAAAGACCGAGTAGACTGAGTAGACCATGAGACAAGGTAGTTTAAATTCATAAAAAGACCAATAAACCGGGTATACAAGTAGACTAAGGCGACCAGAAGACTGAGTAGACTAAAAGACCAAGTAGACCAAACAGATAGATTAAAGAGATTCTGTGTACTGCTATATTTTATCACTTATAGACACATGTACCGTATTAAAATAGACATATTAGACCACACAGGACCACCATGTCAAAGGACTAAAGGACCGAGTAGACCAATATACCCAGTAGACCAAGTATACCATCTAGAGTGGCGCACAACAGTTTGTGATGTTCTAAAAAGTGGATGATATGTTTAACCTAAAATATATTTGTTTTCTTTGTACCAACTATATTTAAGACTAAGTAGATCAATATACCAAGTAGGTATACCACAATACTTAGTAGACCAAGTAGATCACAATACTTAGTAGACCAATAGACCAAGTAGACCACAATACTTAGTAGACCAATAGACCAAGTAGACCACAATACTTTTGAGACCAATAGACCAAGTAGACCACAATACTTAGTTGACCAGTAGACCAAGTAGACCACAATACTAAGTAGACCAGTAGACCAAGTTCAAAAACAGCAGTTATTGTATTATTCTTTCTGCAGATCGCCATGGGTCTTCCTCTATACCACATCAAAGATATTCGTCTCCTGTACGGCGAGTCTCCTTGGGGCCTCTCACAGATCGAGTTCGACGAACCCAAGCAGCGTCCCTCACCCTGGGGACATGTCATCGCTGCTAGGATCACTTCGGAGAACCCTGATGAAGGTAAGATATCGTAGACATGTATGGTGTGCGTCCACAGGTCATTTTGAAGGGAACTAAATGATCCGACACACGCGCCACCATCAGCGAGCCATTTCAGTGAGCAAGACATACTCCCAACCGTCAGGGCACATTCAAGTCAAAGAAATAAAAATAATTAAGTCGTAGGTATCTGGTGAATTATAACTTTGTGCTCATAGAACTCATAATATAGGCTAACCAGCTATATAATACAAAGAAATATGAATTAATACAACCCAGTAACTGGGTAATACGATACCCCATGGTAAGACTGGTTGTCAGAATTAAGAGCTTCTGACTGATTAACGATGATGTTACTTTATGAAACACAATTTGATGAGTATTTATCCATTCTAGCAGGCATTTCGATTTTCTTGTTTAAATTATGTACTTTTCTGGTAGGCGTTTAAAGGTGTGCCCTTTAAACGCCTACCAGAAAAGTACATAATTTTGATCGGACGTATCGTACGTAACGGATTTTATTTTGCCTTGTATGAAAACTCATACAACTGCGTCCACTGATCCGCATCGTACGGACGGCTCATCGACAATGCCTACATGCGATGTGTACCGATGACGTCATACGGAATGACGATCAGTGGACGTGATGAAGGTGGCATCGGCAATCCGATTGCTGATACTCGCGTCGGCAATCCGATCGCTGGCGACACAGAAATTCGTTTGATGCGATGCGTCCGATACGTACGATGCCATAAACACAAGCCTATTTTTATAATGTTATTTACTTATCTTTTAACGTGTTTAAGTGTAAACAGCGTTAGAAAAACAAGGGAATGAGAAATTCAGCGTTGTGAGTAGTGGTTGCGATGGCCTAATGGTTAAGGCGTCTGGAGTACCTATCCAGAAGACGCAGGATCGAACCCTGCTCGCAACAAAAATAAAATTCGTTTCTTTAAAAATATCTTTACTTATTTTTTGTTGTCCAGGTTTCAAGCCATCTTCAGGCACAGTTCAGGAACTGAACTTCCGCTCGTCCAAGAACGTGTGGGGTTACTTCAGTGTGGCGGCGTCGGGTGGTCTGCACGAGTTTGCTGACTCACAGTTCGGACACTGCTTCTCCTGGGGAGAGACCAGAGAACAGGCTAGAGAGTAAGTAGGAACTGGGGCACGCTCCCGAGAAATACCGGTACCGGTACCGAAAATACCGGTACCGAAAATACCGGGAAGTCCCGTTATTATTTCCCGATTTTTTAACCCGCAGTCCCGATTCTTACGATATTTTCGGTACTTACTTTATTATTTTCTTTTTTCAATATATAGGAACTTACTTCTATTCAGTTGCTATGACTTCTTTTTAGAAAATGATAAGTGAAATGGCGCTTTAAAGGTCGTAAGTCCACATCGTGACGTGACGATACTGATAAGTTAAGCTAAGTCCCAAGCTAAGCAGAGCTTGTGTTATGGGTACTAGACAACTGTTATAGTACATTACTGCCGCGGCCTATAATGGCTACTTTGCTGGTCGCGCTGATGATGGCCGACAGCGCAGCTCCAGGCCGACACAGCGCGGTCAGCATGCAGCACTTGATGGACGAGCTGAGATAAAGGCCGAGGCCGCAGGCCGAGGCCTTTACAGTGAGGACAGCAACGGCTGCATGATGGCCAAGCTGGAAGGCCTAGAGCGTAGCTAAGCTAGCTGGAGGCAATCATAGCGTGACCAGCGAAGCAGACATAGTGGGCCAAGGCTTGTATAGTGCTTTACTCAAAAATGCAAGTACCTACCTAACCTACATAAAACCAGCAAGTGATTTAAATAAAATATATATTCATGAACTAGAAATTTAATTAAAATAACAATTATGAAAAATACAGTTACTAAAATTCAACACCGACTTTCCCGGTTTCATATTATTAATAGTTTGCGATAATTTTAATGCGATGTTTGACTGCATTTCATTTATTACTTCATTTACATATAGCAAAAAAGTCACTAAATAAAAATAAAAAATTCGCTGAACCGCGCTTTTGTTCCTTCTTTGAATTTTTTTTTAAAATTATGGTATGCAATCTTTTTGTGCCTACCTCTTTAAATACAAACAGCTGTGTTTTAAATAAAATCTTTTTGCATTTGTTTTTTTAAAACGTTGAAACGTCAGAATAGCGGCCGGCAATGTTTTGCCGACCTGTTAGAGCGGCCAGCAAAAACATTGCTGGCCGCTCCTTGAAACAGACCCGCAAAGTCGACTTTGCTCAAACAAGGTTGTCAAAATAATGACCACATTACATGCATTTTTGAGTAAAACATACTTATATATTTCTAAATATGTACATACATATTATAGATAAACTAGCTGACTCGGCCACACGTTGCTGTAGCTAAAGTTTTTGTTATATTACATTATAGTAAACAATATTGCGACTATAATTTGAGATTTAAACTATCCTATCTGTCAAGTTGGGTCAAACTGCACATGGTGTGCGAATTTTATTATAATCGGTTAAGTGGTTTAGGAGTCCATTGAGGACAAACATTGTGACGCGAGATTTATATATATTAAGATTACACCCAGACATAGAACAAATGATCATGCTCATCATACAAACATTTGTCCTGGGTGGGAATTGAACCCACGACCTCCGGCATAGCAGTCAGGGTTACTAACCACTAGACCAACAGGCCAGTCAATAGTTAGTTATGGTCAATAGGAAACTACGAAGAACATCTACAGCTTGGCCAGAACGGGTTGAAACGAAACTAATATTTTTATTTTTGACAGCGTTTTAAAATCTTTGATATTTGATGTAAACAAGGACCGCAGGTTTGTTAGATTTATTGTGCCATAAAACTAACGTAATAATTGAAAAAAAAAAAAAAAAACATTCAAAGTGCTGGTAGCGCGAAGACAGTGGCGACTTATGGTTTTCTACATTTTTATGTCAAGCTGTAGTTATAAAATTAACTACTATGTCTTTTCCACAGGAACCTGGTCATAGCCCTCAAAGAGTTGAGCATCCGAGGTGACTTCCGTACCACCGTGGAGTACCTGATCACCTTGTTGGAGACCGGCGCCTTCCAGAACAATGATATCGACACAGCCTGGCTGGACGCGCTTATCGCTGAGAGGGTGAGTAGACCAGTAGACCGAGTAGACCAAGTAGACGGGAGTAGACCAATAGTCAAAGTAACGACATCGATACTGTCTTTTTTCACGTATTTATAGCTGAGAAGGTGAGTAAACCAGTAGAACGAGTAGACGGAGTAGACCAATAATCCAATAAATTACATCGACATCGCCTGACTGAACGCGCTTATTGCCGAGAGTTTGAGTAGACTGTGTAGACCGATAGACTAAGTAGAAAGAGAAGACCAATAGTCAGAATCATGTTATTGATATCGTCTTGGACGTTCTTTTTGCTGAGAGAGTGAGTAGACCAAGTAGACGGAATACACCAGTAGTCAGAATCATGTTATCAATACCGCATTGTTGGGCTTGCTTATTGCTGAGAGGTTGAGTATACCAGTAGACCGATAGACCTAGTAGACGGAGTAGACCAATAGTCAGAATCATGTTACCGATACAGCCATACATATCTCTGGAGTGGAGACTCCCTTGTTCTGCCATATACTGTCGTGTCTATTTTTTAACTAATAACTTATCTATTTACAAACAGATGCAATCAGAGAAGCCCGACATAATGCTGGGTGTGATCTGCGGCTCCATCCTCATAGCGGACGCCATCATCACCGCCAACTTCCAGGAGTTCAAGAGTGCGCTTGAGAAGTAAGTCTACATCATCATCATAAGCTTTTACACTGATATCATTTTTTTTAGCTTGGTAAAATCATAAAATGAGTCCTCCCACCCTTACTGTCAGACTTGTACTGACTAAAATCCTGTGACTGTGGTGTCCTTCAATAGCCCTTTATGTTCCGGGGTCACGGTAAGGAAATAATCCCGCGACCCCGGCAGGCTGTGGCCCTCTGAGAGGGGGCCCCGTCAGTGTGCTGACGCTCTTTGAGGCGCGCGTGGGACACAACGCGCCGTCGACCCGGGCATGGTCCATGGTCGGGCAGCGAGTTGCCCTTTACTCGCTGCCCGCATGCCTTTGTCTTCTCCCTTACTAAAAAAAAACATCCTGTATACTGTGACCCACTGCTGGGCAAAACTCTCCTCTTTATCTTCCCATACGATTTATAGGATGACTATCAACCCGCACTGGGTCCGCGTGGTGGATTAGGGCCCACCTCTCTCACAGAGAGGAAGCCTGTGTTCCAGCAGTGGGAGCATTATAGGCTGATGATGATGATGATTCCTTAAATAACCTTCACCCATTTGTCCCCAGGGGTCAAATCCAGGGCTCCAGCGCCCTCTCGAACTGCGTGGAGGTGGAACTGATCCACACCGGCTCCAAGTACAAGGTGTACGCCACCAAGTCCGGTCCGACCTCCTACTTCCTCGCGATGAACGGCAGCTTTAAAGAGATGGAGGTGCACAAGCTTACTGATGGAGGTGAGTAGACCGAGTAGACCAGTAGACTAGAAGACCAAGAAGACCGAGTAGACTAGTAGACGAAGTAGACCTAGTAGACCAAGTAGACTAGTAGACCAAGTAGACTAGTAGACCAAGTAGACTAGCAGACGAAGTAGACTTGAAGACCAAGTAGACTAGTAGAACAAGTAGACTAGTAGTCAAGTAGATTAGTAGACGAAGTAGACTAGTAGACCAAGTAGACCAGAAGACCAATAGACCAAGTAGACCTGTAGACCAAGTACACCAGTAGACAAAGTAGACTAAAATACCAAGAAGACCAAGTAGACTAATAGTCAAGTAGACTAAAATACCAAGAAGACCAAGTAGACTAATAGTCAAGTAGACTAGTAGACCAAGTAGACCAGTAGACCAACTAGACAGTGAGATTAATGTGGGCTTTTGTAGGTCAACGTGTTATTATGGCTCATTGTGGCACTGTGATAACCGTGGCCCATTATGGGTCACCGTGTGCCATTATCGGTAACTGTGGAACTTTATAAATCACTGTTGTCTAGCGGAGGTCACTGGCGGCAATTTAGGGTTACCATGGCCCAATAGAAGTAAATATGAGGCGTCAACGTTCACCATGGGCCGAGCAATGACTTACGCCGAATCCACACGCTGGCCCTGTTTGCCAAACAGAGGGTGACGGCGCTATACTAAAAAACGAGATAGAATTATTTGCGTCTTGCTTTCTGGTATAGCGCCGTATCCTTCTGTTTGGGAAACGTATCAAGATATTAAAATTATTCTTGTCTCTTTCCCCCAGGTATGCTCCTCTCAATCGACGGCGCCTCCTTCACAACCTACCTCCGTGACGAAGTGGACAAATACAGGATAGTGATAGGCAACCAGACCGTGGTATTCGAGAAGGAGAAGGATCCGTCCAAGTTGCGCGCGCCGTCTGCTGGCAAACTGATCAACACCCTCGTGGACGACGGAGGACATGTCGACAAGGGACAGCCCTATGCTGAGATTGAGGTTTGTAATATAACGTTGTCATTAAAAACAACCGTGACCCATTATGGCCCACGGTGACCCATTATGGCCCACCGTGACCCAATATGGCCCACCGTGACCCAATATGGCTCACCATGACACAATATGGCCCACAGTGAGCCAGTATAGCCCACAGTGACCCATTATGGCACACGGTGATCCAATATGGCCCACAGTGAGCCAGTATTGCTCACCGTGACCCAATATGGCCCACCGTGTGCCATAACGGCCCACCGTGACCCATTATGGCACACGGTGGCCTATTATGGCCCACAGTGAGCCAGTATGACCCAATGTGACCCAATATGGCCCACCGTGTGCCATAAAGGCCCACCGTGACCCATCATGTTCCACGGTGACCTTTCGTGGCCTACTGTAAACCATCAAAGATAATGGTCCACCGTGGCCTATCGTGGTCCACGGTGGCCCACCATGGACCACGGTAAGCCATTTTGGCTCACAGCCCGTCATGGCTGATCTATCCCCCTTCTCTATCTCTCTATGAGTATAATTTTTGTCCAATAAAGGACTTTAACCGACGCAATTCAACCGATTCAACTGCAAGTGAAAATCAACCTTGTCACTAAGAAATAATGATGCAATTCGATTGACTTGAAGTCGTTGTAGCTATCGTGTTTTGTTTTTCATTTATCCGTAGATAACAATGTGTTTTATGTCATAAGTCGTAGTGGTAAGGTTGATTTTCACTTGTAGTTGGAATCGCGTCGCTCCATGGGTGATCACTCTACAAAAACTATAGACTTATCTACTTGATGTTTGTCTTCATCAACAGGTGATGAAGATGGTGATGACGCTAGCAGCTCCGGAGTCTGGCAAGGTGACTTGGATCTTGCGATCTGGTGCTGTTTTGGATATGGGAGCTTTGATTGGCACACTGGGTAAGTCATTTATTCAAATAAGGCTGATTTATCAGCACTTTTTGGAGGTCAATTTTTACATAAGACAGTCCCCCAAAGTGCCCCCCCTTCGACACTTCCTAGTGTTTTGTCTGGGAATAAGAAGTGGCGGAACAAACTCCCCAGCAACACATCTGTCTGTACGGTTAGAAGAACCAAGATTTATACAATTTAATAGAAATATTAGGGTTTAAAACGGGATATTTACCATGTTTATTATTTGTTTTGAGTTACCGAAAAATAAAAATTAATAGAACATTCACATTATACATCAATCCGAGATTACACCTCAATCGTGACTAGAAGGCACATAAAGATAAACTAGGACCATCCATCATAGTAAAAAATAACATTTGCATCTGTATTTGGTAATGCGCTAGTCTCAGGAACATGAAAGAAAGAAAAACTTGAGAGGTGTCAAGGGACACCCGGATGGAACGAAGTTACTGAATACACTCAACAAAAATAATCGTCGCTACTCCACTCCACTCAACTCTTTGAGCTCTAGCACCCTTTCGCAACGCGCGATAAGGAACTTCGTTCCAAAAAGTGTCGTGACAACTTTTCGTAAGAATTTTTTCCGTCTAGCCCCCTTTCACAACGCGCGATAAGGAACTTCGTTCCAAAAAAGAAAAAAAAAGTATTTGGCACAAAGGGACCACGATAGACACACATTAAAAATAAAAATAAACACAGAAAAAATATTATTTGTAGGTCGTGGGTTCGAACCCCGCAAGGCAGAACTTTGTGTATTATCTTTCATCACCACTGCTCTAGGAGAACGAAGGAAAACATCGTGAGGAAATCGGCATGTCTTAGAACTAAAGACATGTGACATCTACCAACTCGCACTGGGCCCGCGTGGTAGATTATGGCCCACTTCCTCTCACAGAGAGGAGGCCCGTGTCCCAGCAGTGGGAACATTATAGGCTGATGATGATGACTTACTGCGTCCACTGATCCGCATCGTATGGACGGCTCATCGGCAATGCCTACATGACGTCATACGGAATGACGATCAGTGGAAGCGATGAAGGTGACATCGGCAATCTGATTGCTGATACTCGCGTCAATCCGATCGCTGCCGATACAGAAATCCGTTTGATACGATGCGTCCGACACGTACGATGCCGACCTGTGGACGCTTACCTTTAAACAGATTTCCGATTTATTTTTACAGTAAATAGACCCTATTATAGTAATAAAATTCTTTTCTTCTTTTTCTAGAACTGGACGACCCATCACTCGTGACTACAGCGACACCATACAAAGGACAGTTCCCCATTGAAGAGAATCCAAACCTTTCTGAGAAGCTCAACCATTCACATCAGAAACTGAGGGCCGTTCTTGAAAATACTCTGCAAGGTAAGACTGTCTGGAAACCTCCACGTGCGCCCGTGGACTGGAGTTCCCTCTCGGATACGTCCGGGGGGAAGACCAGTGCATCGGGCCGGTGCACCCTGGGATGCGGGCAACAACTCTTCATTAGTGCCTAAGGAAGAGTTTTTGTGTGCCTAAGTGGTCTCTTTGCCCGTATGCGAATAGCCTGTCGTGTGGACGCTCCAACGCGTGTCCCTCTGATCAGCAGAGGGCACAGCGGCGGAGCGGGCTTGCGGACGGTGAGTGATGGGTAGCTCGCCGTCCGACCAGAGACCAAGCGTGGCGCGTCGTGTTTCGCGCCAAATGCTTGCTGGGGTCGCGGGTTTTTTCTTAACCCAGGTTACCGTGGCCCCGAAACGTAAAGGGCATAGGAAGGAACACGGGTGGATTTTAGTCAGTAAGAGTCTGACAGTCCCTTCCGCCCCACCCAGGGCGGGAGGACTCATTTGATGATTTTACCACCTAAAAAAAAAAAAAAGGTAAGACTGTCTACTGTGAAACATGATGACCATTGAGTCGTAATGGGGATGGCAACCGGGGAACTAATGGCGCTAGTCAACGACGATATAATACTAGACTCCTAATAACAGGCGACCGATGTCTGCCAATACATTAGGCAAAAAAGTCTTATATTCGTCTCATTTCGACCAATCCTGTGAGCCGTAAACATACGTTGAGACAGAACAGACCTTGAGTTAGCCAATCACAACGCAGTACCCCGTCCCCCTCGCTTACGTAGTACCTCAGCAACTTAGCAGAATAGTTTGTGTTCTTTAGATCGTGTATGCGGAGTCTAGTATTATATCGTCGTTGGCGCTAGTATAGCTTGTTCCAAGCATCGTCATTGGTTCAAATCTTAAAGGTACTTCAAAATAGTACTACGTCATTGGTCGGATTAGGACTGAGCTATGGTGGCGCCATCTACAATTAGCTTCGACTTGCCTTCCCCCTTAGGTAGAGCTATTCATGTACACACGCCTACACATCAAGCTAAACAAAACCAGTTTATCTTGGACTCGCTTTATATGATCTTTCCGCACATTGAACGGTCAGCTTATACTAGTTTTGCATAGCTTGATGTGTGGCCGTGTGTACTTACTCATTCATACAGCGAAAGAATAACCTGGATAAGCCCCAAATCCCGGAATTACTTTTAAAGAGCAGGAAAATCCCGTGATTTATTAAATAAAAAAGTTAACTGTCTCACAGTGACCCTCGAATGGAAAGGGCTATTGAAGGACACCGTGGATTTTAGTCAGTACAAGTCTGACAGTCCCTCCCGCTCTGCCCAGGGTGGGAGAACTCATATAATTTATTTATACTGTCATATCAGCCAATTTTCAGCGTAATTGAAGTCATGTATCACGATAAATGTTTGTTTTGCAAGTTGGTTGTTAAAAAAATTCGATAAACGTCAAATTTTATTCATTCATCAATTCATTTAGACATTTCCTTGTTGAGGTGGATTGAAAAGTTATGTGTTGCACTGGAGTGCAAAGATTATCCACCTCGTGCTCTTTTGATTCCGTCGCTACCTCTCAGGATTCTAATTTTTGAATCACTCGTTGCTCTCGTGATTCAATTTTAGAATCCTTCGCTTTTAAACCGTGTGCTCAATTTTGATGACAGAGGTCATCAAAATTGAGCACACGGTTTAAAAGCAACTTTGCACTCTTGCATAACAAATAACTATTGCCTAGTTAGGGTCAGTTCAGACCGCGACGCGAAGCGACGCGACGATGCGCGCACTCTTTTAAGAGCCATTCAAAATAAGACTTTATTTTCTACACCAAAAGATACACATTTCGTTGAGAGAATTTAAGCGGCGTCAAGCGGCGCCGGACGCGTCGCGATGCGCCGCGCTGCACAGTGCGGTGCCGCTTAAGTCGCTCGAGGCCGCTCGTTTCTGCGGGAGGAAGGGGGTTGGGGGGGGAGCATGTAGGGAATGTAGACACTCCGCTGTACCGCGCGGCGTTTGGATGCGCAGCGCGACGCAGCGCGGCGCATCTTCGCGTCGCTTCGCGTCTCGGTCTGAACTGACGCTTATGTCTCAATCTATAAATTCTCTTCCTTTTTTCCAGGGTACTGTCTCCCGGAGCCATATAACACTCCACGTCTTCGCGAGGTGGTTGAGAAGTTCATGCAGAGTCTGCGGGACCCTTCATTACCACTCTTAGAATTGCAGGAGGTAATAATAACATTATTATAGTATGGCTTACCTCCTGAACGAAAATATCAAAACGGTGAAGGAAAACATCGTGAGGAAACCGGCATGTCCTAGAACCAAAACTTTGAAAACATGTGAGATCTACCAACCCGCACTGCCCCCCGCGTGGTGGGTTATGGCTCGGAAAGGTTCTATTTCTTATACAAAATCTGAGCGCAAAACTCCATTTTGAGCTCTAGAGCACAAAGTGCTGTTCAAAATTCGAACACGTCTTGTATTCAATTGTTTTCTACACTGGCAAGCGAGCTGCCCTACATTTCCTCGCTTTGTGAGGTGAAAAGTTGTGTGTTGCACTCGGCAGCAAAGTTTTTCTGCGTCTCGAACCCTTGAAAATTTCGCATCGCTCAGGATTCTATATTTGAACCGCTCGTTTCTCTCGCGGTTTAATCTTAGAATCTTTCGCTCGCTTAGTTTTCAATTCAAATACTCGCGCACAAAACTCAACTTTGCAGCCTTGCATTACAAATAACTATTTCTTACTTATATTGAATACCATTTTTCCCCATCAGGTCCTATCATCGACCTCCGGCCGTATCCCCATCGCAGTGGAGAAGAAGGTTCGTAAGCTGATGGCTCTGTACGAGAGGAACATCACCAGTGTACTGGCGCAGTTCCCTAGTCAACAGATCGCTAGTGTTATTGATCAGTAAGTTTATTAAAAAGTAAACTTGAGAGAATTCTTGACGACAGAAGCGAGTAAAAATTGTATAAAGTTATGACGTGTTTGCCAATTTTAAAGTGTCGTTTGGTCGTCAATTTTGATTTACGGATCAAAAATAAATACCAATCTACTTTATAAAAATAAGTCGGGTTTTCCTTCCTGATGCTATAACTCCAGAACGCATGAACCGATTTCCACGGTTTTGCATTCGTTGGAAAGGTCTCGGGCTCCGTGAGGTTTATAGCAAAGAAAATTCAGGTTGCGAAACGGAGTTCGCCGGGTTTGCTAGTGCTAAATAAAAATAAGTGCCAGTTATTTTTGTTAATCTATCTGACGGACATATTAGTATTTTTACTAGTTTTTTTGGCCCGCAATATGACGAGCAAAACTCAACATTTCTATGAGCACGGACACGTGTGGCCGGCAAAACGTTTCACGTAGTTGTTGATGGACATATTCCGCAGCATGTTTCTTCATTCGCCCTAGTGTATCCCAGGATTAAGTTGTATCTTTCAAGCAATATAATCTTTTTTGTTTGTTACAGCCACGCAGCTTCGCTTCCAAAGAGGGCAGACAGAGATGTGTTCTTCATGAGTACGCAAGCTCTCGTTGTTCTAGTACAAAGATATAGGTAAGTAAACATAATATTCATTTACTCGGTATGGAGTTTCTTGCCCGTTCTTCTCCATAGAGATCTACGCTTTGGAATGGGCATCTACGCTACTTGACTGACTGACGGGCTGTAGCAACATAATTTTATTATGTTGTCTTTTGAATAGATTAAGGGTGCTCCCATATCTATCGACGCGGAATCGGCTTTTTCCGTCGCCCTTTCTCTTTCTGTCGCTTAGAACTGCCATTTGCTAGACCGAGACAGAAAGCATAATGCGATAGCACGCGGCGGAATCCTCAAGGCAAAAAAAAAAAAGCCGATTCCGCGTCGATAGATGTGGGAGCACCCTATTAAAATATAAATTCACTAGGATTTTCTCTTGTATTGTGAGTTCGTTTATCTATCTATCTAATATCTTTAAACGATCAATTCTTGTATATTTATATATAATCAGGATCTCGGAAACGGCTCCAAGGATTTACATGAAAGTTACAGATAAGTTTTTCGGCTCAAAGAATCGATTTATCAAGGTCCCAGGTTCGAGAAAAGCTCGGTTCCCAAGATATAGACATTTTAAAAACCAAGCGAAGCTCGGTCAACCAGACATTAAACATATAAACTCACATACACAAACGCTCAGGGAACAACTACTTTTAGATCATACAAATATTAGATACTAGCTGTTGTCAGCGGCTTCACCCGCTACAATTCGAAAATTATCCCACGGGAACATAAAATCGGGATAAAAACTATCCTAGTTAATCCAGGTTATAAACTATCTATGTACCAAATTATAGTCAAATCCTTTCAGTGGTTTTCGCGTGAAAGAAAGAAAGAAGAAAGAAAGAAATAACATTTATTGGGACAGACACGGGGCACATTAATAAAATAAAAATGTACAAGCGATTAAAAAAAAAAGTAAAATTAAAATAGCCTAAAACTAGGTATTTTGCATAAAATTGTTTGCCCCACGGCTGCTCCAAACAGGCCCAGTTCAGCATAAATGTCAGGCAACAAACATACCTTCATACACATACAATACATCCTCACGTACTTTTGCATTTATAATATTAGTAGGATTAGTAGAATGTGCAAGAATCGAACCCACGACACACAGCGTAGCAGTCCAATCGTTCAGCCACTGCGCTAATCATGTTACCAATGTTACTATAAGATCATGTTTTTTTCAGGAATGGAATTCGAGGCAGGATGAAGGCAGCTGTTCACGATTTACTGAAGCAATACTATCAAGTGGAAAGTCATTTCCAATTAGGTGAGTCAACTAATATTAAGACTAATTATCCTCCTTCTGCAAAACGATCATGCTAGCGAAGGAGGAGGCGGGATGCGTGAAGGAGAGGATAGCGTCCACCTCTCAACCCAGCCGCAGTGGTCGCCTACTGCGACGGTCGTCGCAAGACGATCTCCGGCCAAAGTAGGCGCGGGCGTATCTCAGCAACTATTTATTGGAATTGAAAAAATATTTTTGTATTGGATAGTACAGCTTGACATAAAAATGTAGAAAATCGGAAGTCGCCACTGTCTTCGCGCTACCAGCACTTTGAATGATTTTTTTTTTTTTTTTTCACTTACTACGTTAGTTTTATGGCACAATAATAAATCTAACAAACCTACGGTCTTTGTTTACATCAATTATCAAAGATTTTAAAACGCTGTCAGAAATAAAAATTTTAGTTCCGTTTCAACCCGTTCTGGCCAAGCTGTACATTATCGAGGAAGACTCTGGGCTATGACCAATAGGAGCAGAGCCTCCATCATCTGCCTGCCTTTTCCCAAATATATTGGGGTCGGCTTCCAGTCAAACCAAATTCAGCTGGATATCAGTATTTTATATAGAGCGACTGCCTATCGGACCTCCACAACCCAGTAACTGGGTAATACGATACCCCATGGTAAGACTGGTTTGTCAGACTATTGGCTTCTGACTAACAGTAGCGACTGTCAAAGATCTACAAATCACAGTCGGGACCAACGGCTTTAGGCCCCTCGCCCACGGGCGACTTTTTGTAGCGATGCAGTCGCGATGCTGTCGCGCGTAGCATCGATACAGACGCGATGCTGTCGCTAGCTGTGTGCCCTCGCCTACGGGACCAGATTCAGTCGCGATGCAAACGCGATTCGGTCGCGATGCAAAAATTCCTTGGATCAGTACAGTTGCAAGATGGACGCCGTTGAGGCAACATTAGTCACACTGCCTCCCCCCTCCGACCTCTCCACCGATGTCATTCCAAGCGGTCGCGCGTTTGTATCGATACAATCGCGACGCAGTAGCGCGTTGCAAATGCGACTAACTCGCGTTAGAAGCGATGCTGTAGCGCGTTTGCTAAACGCGCTACAGCATCGCTGCAAAAAGTCGCCGTGGGCGAGGGGCCTTACCTTCTTTCCGAGGCACGGAGGAAACTCGCTATGACAGATGGTCACCCATCCACGAATATTGGCCTGTGCGGCTGTAATAATTATTAAGCCACGAGCAAACACATAATAAATAATAACAATATTTTACAGGTTCATACGACAAGTGCGTGGTAGCTCTCCGCGACCGCTACAAAGATGACATGCAGATGGTGTCCAACATTATATTCTCACATAACCAGGTCGCGAAGAAGAATTTGTTGGTGCGTCTCTTTATTTATTTTATTACTTAAGTTAACTTATTTTTGTTTAAGAGGAAACAGCACGGCCGTTTTTCCATACAAACGTAGTCCCCTGTTTTCTCCCTGGATAATGCCAGTAGAGCAAACATTTTTTTACATAAAATCTATGACCACTATTGGCATGTCTCTATGTTTTCCTTTTTTCCATAAATTAATAATTAAAAGAGATATGAACATTCAAAATCCTAAAAAAATGGCCTAATTTTCAGAATCAGAATAAAATTGGAAAATTGTTTGAAAAGTGCTGCTAGCATACTTGTTTTACCAGACTGTTTGGTTGTTAATTAATTTTCACCGCACACGCACGGGAAATAATGTATTTCTCATTCAAAATCTGAGCGCGAAACTCCATTTTGTGCTGTGTGAGGTGAAAAGTTGTATGAGGCAGCAAAGTTATTCTGCGTCTCGTACCTTTGAAAACTTCCCTACGCTCAGGATTTTATATTTGAACCTCTCGCTTCGCTCGCGGTAGAATCCTTCGCTCGCTCAGTTTTCAAGTTCTCGCGCCAGAAATCAACTTTGCAGGCTTGCATAACAAATAACTATTATTTCTTTCTCCTCAGGTGACTCTCCTGATCGACCACCTATGGTCCAACGAGCCCGGCCTCACGGACGAGCTGGCCACCACACTTAATGAACTAACTTCGCTGCACCGAGCTGAACATAGCAGGGTGGCACTCAGAGCTAGACAGGTAAGGAACACTTAATAATGATTAAAATCAGCCTATAATGTTCCCACTGCTGGGACACAGGTCTCCTCTCTGTGAGAGGGATCGGGCCATAATCCACCACGCGGGCCCAGTGTGGGTTGGTAGACGTCACATGTCTTCGAAATTTTGGTTCATGGACATGCCGGTTTCCTCACGATGTTTTCCTTTACCGTTTTGAGAGCAGTGGTGATGAAATTAATTACACAAAGTAGGTAATACGCCTGGCGGTGTTCGAACCCACGACCTACAACTCGTAAGTCGGGACCGATACCACTGGGCCACCACTGCTCTCAAAAATTAAGCGCTGGCTTAATAATGAAAATATTCCACAACTATCACACAACGCTATCTAGTCCCAAGCTAAGCAGAGCTTGTGTTATGAGTACTAGACAACTGATAAACATACTTATATATTTCTAAATATATACATAATTATAGATAAATTATACCCAGACACAGGACAAATGATCGTGCTCATCACACAAACATTTGTCTTGGGTGGGAATTGAACCCACGACCTCCGGCATAGCAGTCAGGGTCACTAACCACTAGACCAACAGACCATTCAAAAGATCCTTGCATACTCCTTCCACCTTATACAGGGTGTCCCAAAACTCAACGTCAAGCCGGAACGGGGTGATAGGATTGATCATAACCATCACGAGAAAAATCTGAAAAAAAATCTATCCCATGTAGTTTGAAAATTATGGACATTTTAAGAAAATCCTAGAAATTTGATCAAACTGCACCATTTTTCGGTTATTGTGGTTTTCCTTTTTTATTTTCGTTCAATTGAACTTTGGAAACGTAATCCTAAATAACATTTCTAGAATCCCAATAAAAAATAATCACACAATTGCCTCAAGTTTCCGAGAATTGAGACTATTTGTTTAACTACAAATTTAAAATTTTCTACATCCGTCGACTTTGACAGGCCCTCCTTTAAAAAAAATGTACTAGAGTGCCTTGGCAAGTAGCATCAAAAGTTGGCGCATTTAATCAGGATTCTAAAATGGTACAATACTTGTTAGTTCCATACAATAAAAAACCCGGCCAAGTGCGTGTCGGGCCACGCACAGTGTAGGGTTCCGTAGTTGCCCATCAAAATACTTATGCGAACTAACTAAACTAATTCGCTGAATTTAATTTTAAAAAGAAGAATTTCCAAAATCGGTCCAGGAGTCTTTGAGAAATCGGGGAAAATACATAAGAAAAAAGATTACAACGAATTTAGAACCTCCTCCTTTTTTTGAATTTAGTCAAAAATAGTTGACGATAAAAACCTACCTATCACCTAAAAACATACCTATAAAAGCTGTAAAAATAAAGTTGACAAACTTACATTTGCAGTTGTCTCCCATACATTTTGTTTAAGAAAACATGGATATAAGTACATTTTATAAGTTGGTCGACTATTACTTGTAAAGTTGTAAAGCCTACTTAGTCATGATAATTTTCTTTTAAACTTCGTTATATATACTACTGTTGTGAATTTTTTCACACCCCCAAACATAACCGTTTAGCTGGTAGAGGGGGGGGACACTCGAATCGAGCAAAATTTAGCACTTTAAAGCTTAATATTTCACAAACGAATATTTTTATCAAAAAATTGTTAATGGAAACTATCATTATTTTTTAAAGGCCTATTTAATGATACCCAACACTATCGGGGTACGCGAGAAAAAAAAAATCCTCACTTTACGTGTAAGTACTGGAGGTACCCTAAAAATAGTTATTTGTGCAACAAGAGAGCAAAGTCGTTTTTTGCTGCGAGTGCTGATTTTGAATCTTGAGCAAGCGAAGGATTCAAGGATTGAATCACGAGCGTAGCGAGTGATTCTAAAGTTGAATCCTGAGTGTAGCGAGAGATTCAAAGGCACGAGATGCAAAAATGTTTTTAATGTTTTTAATGGGCTTTGAGATCATTTTGCCTTAAAATTACGAACCTACCTAGAGCTTGTGCGAATCAAAAACATTTTCACTGAGATAGCAAAAATTGGCTTACTTGAGGTTTTAATTTTTTTACTCTTTTTAGGGTTCCGTAGTCAACAAGGAACCCTTATAGTTTCGCCATGTCCGTCCGTCCGTCCGTCCGTCCGTCTGTCCGCAGTTTAGCTCAGAGACGCACAGTACTAGAGAGCTGTAATTTGGTGTAAATATACGGATTTATTGTGCCAAAAAAGTGGTAAAATAAAATCTCGTAAAATAATTTTTTTTAGGGTACCTCCAGTACTTACACGTAAAGTGAGGATTTTTTTTTTCTCGCGTACCCCTTAGTGTGGGGTATCATTAAATAGGCCTTTAAAAAATAATGATAGTTTCCATTCACAATTTTTTGATAAAAAAATTTGTTTGTGAAATATTAAGCTTTAAAGTGCTAAATTTTGCTTGATTCGAGTGTCCCCCCCCTCTACCAGCTAAACGGTTATGTTTGGGGGTGTGAAAAAATTCACAATAGTAGTACATATAATGAAGTTTAAAAGAAAATTATCATGACTAAGTAGGCTTTACAACTTTACGAGTAATAATAGTCGACCAACTTATAAAATGTACTTGGATATCATATTTTCTTAAACAAAATGTATCGGGGACAACTGCAAATGTAAGTTTGTCAACTTTATTTTTACAGCTTTTATAGGTATGTTTTTTGGGGATAGGTAGGTTTTTATCGTCAACTATTTTTAACTTAATTCAAAAAAAGGAGGAGGTTCTAAATTCGTCGTAATCTTTTTTCTTATGTATTTTCCCCGATTTCTCAAAGACTCCTGGACCGATTTTGAAAATTCTTCGCTTTTTAAAATTAAATTCAGCGAATCAGTTTAGTTAGTTCGCATAAGTATTTTGATGGGCAACTACGGAACCCTACACTGTGCGTGGCCCGACACGCACTTGGCCGGTTTTCTAAAATCCAATGATGCAGTTTTCGTTTACGACAAAATCGGTCTTCAGGCATCCTGTAGTTTCTGTATAATTGTACACTTTTTACTGTTTTAACAAATGTAAAAAAAAACACCAAATAGAAAATAATCGAATATTTAAATGTTTTAATAAGTTTCGGTTTCGGTTTCGGCCGAAACTGAGAGCTAAGCCGAAAGTTCGGTTTCGGTTTCGGTTTCGGCTGAAAAATCAGTTTCGGTCGGACACTATTATTTTACTAATTTTACTAACTTTTTTCACTTTGGTTAAATAGTGGCGTCATTATCTATCTCGCTCATTTATGGCAAACATACCCACTATCCATCTTTCTCATCATTTTGCCTTAAAATTAAGAACCTATCTTGAGCTTGTGCGAATCAAAAACATTTTAAATGAGATAGCAAAAATCGCCTTACTTGAGGTTTTAATTTTTTTACTCTTTTTTATTGTATGGAACTAACAAGTATTGTACCATTTTAGAATCCTGATTAAATGCGCCAACTTTTGATGCCACTAGCCAAGGCACTCTAGTACATTTTTTTTAAAGGAGGGCCTGTCAAAGTCGATGAGTGTTGAAAATTTTAAATTCGTAGTTAAACAAATAGTCTCAATTCTCGGAAACTTGAGGCAATTGTGTCATTATTTTTTATTGGGATTCTAGAAATGTTATTTAGGATTACGTTTCCAAAGTTCAATTGAACAAAAATAAAAAGGAATAACCACAATAACCGAAAAATGATGCAGTTTGATCAAATTTCTAGGTTTTTCTTAAAATGCCCATAATTTTCAAACTGCATGGGATAGAATTTTTTTCAGATTTTTCTCGTGATGTTTATGATCAATCCTATCACCCCGTTCCGGCTTGACGTTGAGTTTTGGGACACCCTGTATATATATTAATATTATTATTTACTATTATATATTATTATTTATTTATTTATTCAGGAATATATTATTATTTATGAAAACTAAATTCCTCATATTTCCCCAGGTCCTGATCGCAGCTCATCAACCAGCCTACGAGCTCCGTCACAACCAGATGGAGTCCATATTCCTCTCCGCAGTGGACATGTACGGACACGACTTCCACCCTGAGAACTTACAGAAGCTGATCCTGTCTGAGACTTCCATTTTTGATATACTGCACGACTTCTTCTACCACACTAATGCCGCGGTAAGTTGTACTTTCATATTGTATGCAGGCTGAATTTTTCAACTGGGCGTATATGGCTATATCCGAAACTACGAGGAATATCAAAAAACGTTGAAAAGAGTCTCGAGGCCGATTTTGACGAAAACTAAAACTGCATTATTGGATTTTAGAAAAATCCATAATCCTGGCCTAATTTTGGGAAAAAAAAAATGACAATCTGTATTATTACACCCAACGACGATATAATACTAGACTCCGCATGCACGATCTAAGGAACGAAAATTATTCTGCCAACTCGCTGAGGTACTACGTAAGCGAGGGGGACGGGGTACTGCGTTGTGATTGGCTAACTCAAGGTCTGTGCTGTCTCAACGTATGTTTACGGCTCACAGGAGTGGTCGAAATGAGACGAATATAAGACTTTTTTGCCTAATGTGTTGGCAGACATCGGTCGCCTGTTATTAGGAGTCTAGTATTATATCGTCGTTGTGTGATGGGTTTGCTCTTGACCTTAGTCAAGGTCAGGAATGACTAAGACAAGGTCGACGATGGAGCGAGCTTACCCAGAAGAAGCCTGTTCACTCTAGCTTTGAAGAGATTAGGGTTGTACGTGTTCAGAAACACAGACGCAGGCAGAGAGTTCCACACCTTCGCTGTCCGCATTATAAAAGACGTCTGAAAACGCTGAGTTGTACTTTCATATTGTATTCAAGCTGATTTTTTCGACTGAAAACGATTTATTGACACACACAGGACAGAACAAACAAAACTTTGAAGAAGAAAATGAAATACAAAAGTAATAATTAACAAAATAACGTTGAAAAAAGATTATAAACGGAACAAAAATAATATAAAAAATCTTTTGCGTGGCCAAAAGGCTCCTATCTCAGCATGCGCTGCGACATTTTATCAAAATGTCATATGTTATATCAATTTAAAAAAAAAAACACAATTTATATTTCTTGCGTGATTTATTATTGTTTTTATTGCAATAAGTGAAACTTGCTCAAGTGGTTAAAACAATATACATTAGCTTTGGTTAGTTTAAGTGAAAAGAATAACATTGTGTGTGCTATGCAACCAATGGAGTATATTAAAAAATACTTAAATAATCTTATCACCAACTAGTAATAATTTCTTAAAAATATTTACGACCTCAATAGCGTAAACATTGAATATGAAGATTGCAGGATCTGAAACACAAAATTGATTATTATTTTAAGGAAATTACAGTCCTTTTCATCATTATCAGCCTATAATGTTCCCACTGCTGGGACACAGGTCTCCTATCTAAGGTCGAGACTCCACCAAAGCTGTGCGAGTCGAGACGTGTTTTGCACAACCAATAGAATTTCGTTATTGACACAGCTCCACTCCGGCAACGCAATTCTATTGGTTGTTCAAAACACGTCTCGACTTGAGCTTTGGTGGAGTCTCGGCCTAAAGCGCCATGTAGACGGAGCAAGAACTCGTAAGCGAGTTTCACTACATTGCGGCATTTGTTTCATTATCTGAATTTGTTCTACCTATAAATTCCTCAATGTAACGCAACTCGCGTTCGAGTTCTTGCATCGTCTAAATGAGGCTTAAAAGAGAAAGAAGGCTGTTGTAATTCACCACGCATAAATGGGTTGTGGGCAAAAACATATATGAACAAATAGGCATTAACTTGCTGTATTGGGATAAATACCCGCCCAATAGGCATTAAACCTAACGGAGCAAAATGCCCAGGCAAAGTATTTGGTATCAGTACCCATACCATTACGCAGTGGTGGCCCAGTGGTATCGGTCCCGACTTACGAGTTGTAGGTCGTGGGTTCGAACCCCGCCAGGCGCATTACTTTGTGTAATTTATTTCATCACCACTGCTCTCAAAGCGGTGAAGGAAAACATCGTGAGGAAACCAGCATATCCTAGAACCAAAAATTCGAAGACATGTGACATCTGCCAACCCGCACTAGGCCCGCGTGGTGGATTATAGCCCACTCCCTCTCATAGAGGGGAGGCCTGTGTCCCAGCAGTGGGAACATTGTGACTGATGATGATGACCCATTCCATTAGTTGTCATGACCGCGTTTGGCTCTCTCATTGGTTGAGAGTTCATACAACCTTGTAGCGGGCCAATGAGAGCGCCAAACGCGGTCGATATCGATGATCGAGCATCGTAATGACAACTCATGGTATGGGTACAGTGTATTGTAGTCATTATACCTATTGTTTTCCGGAATTTATACGAGTAGGGCGTCATTTAACGTTCCCGAAATATCAGGGGCTCTCATAACGGCTTTATGACAGCCTTGGATATTTTGGGAATGTTAAATGACGCTCTCATCTGGCTTGATGGGAACCGATGATGTGGTCGACAGTGAAACTCTTGACTTGAAGACTTCAAGGTTGTAGCTATCAGGAACTGGCCCTATAGCCAAACGGCAAGCCACAATCGTTAACGTTCAACAGTCGCTAATACATTTTCAACTTTATACCCCACCGCATAAAGTTGAAAATCTAGTAAAGACTGTTGAGCGACAGCGAAACGAAAACGATCTGTAATCTTTGATAGATTTTCAACTTTATGAAATGGGGTATAAAGTTGAAAATGTGCGGCTGCTGAACGTTAGCGATTGTCGCTTGCCGTTTGCCTATAGGGCCTGAACAACGACGATATAATACTAGACTCCGCATGCACGATCTAAGTAACAAAAAATATTCTGTCAACTCGCTGAGGTACTACGTCAGCGAGAAGACGGGGTACTGCGTTGTGATTGACTAACTCAAGGTCTGTTCTGTCTCAACGTATGTTTACGGCTCACAGGATTGGTCGAAATGAGACGAATATAAGACTTTTTTGCCTAATGTGTAGGCAGACATCGGTCGCCTGTTATTAGGAGTCTAGTATTATGTCCTGAACTTACCGAAGTGAACAACTCCATATCGAACGCCAGCATATTGAATGCGGTGATGACGATGGGCTGCTGAGCTCGCGCCACCATGAACAGGATCATTCTCCTGACGCGATGCTCTTCAGCGTGCTCCCAGCCGCTGCTGTACAGCCGTTCTGATGTTTCCACTGACTGATGATGTAGGAGAGAAAGACTGTGATACTCTATAGCCCCTTTCCCTCACTGGTTCTATCTAGCCCTCACCGAGACTCTTCTATCTCTATACAACATTATTTTTTGTTTATGCGGCGAAACCTGGTACACCTGTCCAATATTTATGTGTAAAGAATCTATGTACAAAATTTGAAAACCGTATTAAAAAAAACACAAAGTTATAAGCTTGTATATTACCTGGTTGTCCGTTCAAAAATCTGCTCATTTCGCGGTTCACCCGCGTAAATCGTGTCTGCTGTGTTATGCACTCGTGATAATACTCGTAGTTTGGCAAAAGGTACCTAACCGTACGGCGATTGTATTGTAATTAACTGGTAATAAAATATAATTAAAATATATTTGAAAAAAATATAACTTGGTGTAAAAATTATTGGAATCGAATCAGTTACTGATTCTGAACAAACTATATTCAGGTTTCGCATATAGGTACTAAAAATAATGTTGTCTAAAAAAACCTCCCTCAGGTTTGCTGCTACCGCACTATAAAACCTCCATATTGGGACGATCCGCTATTGCCTTCAAATCTCCAAAAAACCCTCTTCATGGGGTCAAGATAGCCTTCTTCTAGCACCCAAGAAATACCCCCAAATATGCCCAAAGAATCTCCTTTATATGGACAGTAAATCTCCCGTATATGGTCAAAGAACCTCCGTATATGGCAAGCAAATAGCCTCCCCTTACCGTAATGGTAAATTCCCATATATGGCCAACAAATCTTCCTACATATGGCCAAAGAAACTCCCTCATATGGCCAATGAATCTCCTAAATGTGGCCAGCAAATCCCGCTTCACCGCCATATATTCCCCTATATAGCCAAAACGCTCCTTCATATGGCTTAATTACATATCTCCCTACACGTCGCCTACAAACCTGGGCCCCAAGTCTGCCAATTTAGTAATGACTCAATTGAATATCAATTGGATCTCAGTAGCAGTTTTAACTACATTTGGTATTCTGCTACTAATTTAAGACCAATGGTTTTCCATTGACATTCCATTGAACTGCTATCAGAATATTTGCTAGTCTGCTCTTCAATCGTGTTACAATTGTAAATCGATTATCGGTATTGTACTATCTAATGGCAATACTTATAACTGTTCAACTGAGAGTCAATTACAATTACACTACGATTCCATTACGACTCTATTGAGCTTATACAAGTTTTTGCAGAATACCAAATTTGTTCTAATTGTAATGGAGGCGTGATTGAGTCTCAATTGAATATGGCTTATGTTTAACTTACCACCAGATATAGTAACATATAACAGACAAAAATAGTAAATGATTACCAAAATGTAACCAGTTTTAACATTTCTCTATCCTATTTAATCAAAATTACTTCAAATAAATCATTGTCAACCCAAAAGTAGTAAATGATCACCAAAATATGTTCATAACGAGGTATAATAAAAAAAAATCTACCTAAGCAGGGTCGACGAAGCCCTGCTTCGCGGGGCTTCTATTTCTGTGTATAAGGTTTAAATGAACCTAACCAAACCTAACTTCGGGTTGTCCCTGAAATTTTGCTAAAGCGAGTTTTAGATTTGGTGCACATTCAGTATAGATTTGGTGATCATTTACTATATTTGGTGTTCGAATACAATTTGAAGTGTAGTAGCTAAGGGTATCAAAGCATTTTATGGTGGTCATTATATTTAATCCCATTTAATATCAATAGCATGTGAGTTAAATAAAATTAGCAGACTTGAGGCCCTGGCTGCCTTTGGCTACTAAAGCCTTCATATCGCCAACAAATCTCTCCCAACTCATTTACTTACCATAGCTTTCAACTTAGCTGCATACCGGCACGGCAGGTAGATATGTATAACGGCCCCGGTTACGAATATCATGTAACGTAGATCAAAGCCGTAACCCTGAAAATGAAATGAAGCTCGTAGTGTCATAAAAATATGAAACAACTAGTTGTTGTTAGCGGTCACGTCAAAATTATCCTATGTGTTAATCCAGATTATAAACTACCTGATTACCAAATTTCATCCGAACCGTTCCAAAGTCGTTTTTGTGCGAAATAGTGACAAACATTTACTTTTTATTAGTAGGGTAACGTATGGTTCAATAGGCATGTTAAATGCATCATTACGTTGGAAATTGAATTAATCCGTCAGCTATGGTTTAAAATGAGTTTTTAAAAACGTGGGAAAATAAAAGACAAGTATTTTTTCGTTCTTTATACCAATGCATATTTACCACGCACCGGCAAGCGCAGCGTAGGACGTCCACCCACTAGGTGGGCAGACAATCTTATAAAGTCCACAGGATCACGCTGGATGTAGGCCGCTTACAACCGGTCCTACTGGAAGTCTAAAGGGGAGGCCTATGTTCAGCAGTGGACGTCTTTTCATATATTTTTTTCCACTCTGATCGACAGTCTAATTAGATTTTTTCTGTAAAATGCCCTATTCTTATAACATACCTCGGTAATATGATACAAGCAAGTACAAATCTGTATCATGGTTGCTATAAAAATGATGCCCAGCCAAATGTTAAACGTATCTTGAATATCATCCACGTATCTGAAAAAAATACAATAGTCTTTTTCACTTCAAATTTTCTCGGCGAAATTACCCACGGTGAAATCATCAAATGAATCCTCCCACCCAGGGCAGGACGGGAGGGACTGTCAGACTTGTACTGACTAAAATCCACGGTGTCCTTCAATAGCCCTTTACATACCAGTGTCAAGGTTTCCTGATAAGAAAGAAACATTTATTTGGCACAAAAGCCACGACAAACACACATCAAAATAAAGTAAAAACCGGCCAAGTGCGTGTCGGGCCACGCACAGTGTAGGGTTCCGTAGTTGCCCATCACAATACTTATGCGAACTAACTAAACTGATTCGCTGAATGTTATTTTAAAAAGAAGTATTTTCAAAAACGGTCCAGGAGTCTTTGAGAAATCAGAGAAAATACATAAGAAAAAAGGTTACAAAGAATTTAGAACCTCCTCCTTTTTTTGAATTTAGTTAAAAATAGTTGACGATAAAAACCTACCTATCCCCAAAAAACATACCTATAAAAGCTGTAAAAATAAAGTTGACAAACTTACATTTGCAGTTGTCTCCGATACATTTTGTTTAAGATAATATGATATCAAGTACATTTTATAAGTTGGTCGACTATTACTCGTAAAGTTGTAAAGCCTACTTAGTCATGATAATTTTCATTTAAACTTCGTTATATGTACTACTATTGTGAATTTTTTCACACCCCCAAACATAACCGTTTAGCTGGTAGAGGGGGGGGACACTCGAATCGAGCAAAATTTAGCACTTTAAAGCTTAATATTTCACAAACGAATTTTTTTATCAAAAAATTGTTAATGGAAACTCACATTATTTTTTAAAGGCCTATTTAATGATACCCCACACTAAGGGATACGCGAGAAAAAAAAAATCCTCACTTCACGTGTAAGTACAGGAGGTACCCTAAAAAAAAATATTTTACGAGATTTTATTTTACCACTTTTTCGGCACAACAAATCCGTATATTCACACCAAATTACAGCTCTCTAGTACTGTGCGTCTCTGAGCTAAACTGCGGACAGACGGACGGACGGACGGACGGACGGACGGACGGACGGACATGGCGAAACTATAAGGGTTCCTTGTTGACTACGGAACCCTAAAAAGAAACATAAAATTGAAGTTTAAACTAAAGACAAAAAATACTAGGGAGTTCAAGTGAAAAACAAAGATTTGATGTGTGTTCCATGGCTGCGCCAAATAGGCCCCAGTTCAGCATAATGTCGAGCAGCTGGTGCTCGACGCTGGTTTTCAACTGGACCTGTGTTTGTAATGATAAGACAGTCTTGCGACCCCAGTCTTGGACTGGGGCCTTTAGAGAGCCAGGCCCTGCTGGGGTGACTGACTTCGAAGCATAAAGGACTACTGAAGGACACCGTGGATTTTAGTCAGTACAAGTCTGACAGTATGGGTGGGACGACTCATTTGATGTTTTTTTTTTAAAGAGCCTACTCTGTGTCCCACTCCTGGGCAAAGGCCTCTCTCCACTCCTTCCACCTTTCACGATACTGGGCGTCCTCCTTTCAGTTCGGACGGAACCAGCCCCTCTAGACAAGTCGCAAACGATGATCGTTAACGCTCGGTTCTCCCCAATAGATTCCTTCGAGTCTTTAGTTGAAAATCTATTGTAGATTTCATGGTGTTGTCGTTCGTTCCAGTCGCTAATGCTTAAAATCCTAAATAGATTTTCAACTAAAGACTCGAAGGAATAAGGTTGAAAATGTATTGGGAAGAACCGAGCGTTAACGATTATCGTTTGCGACTTGTCTAGGGGGGCTGTCCAGTCCGTCCCGCCATCTCCTACCTGGCCTGCCACGACCTCGTCTCACTGTCTCAGGGCACCAGTTCTGAGCTATTTTGGCCCACAGTGTATCGGGCATGCGGCAGACATGTCCTGCCCAGTCCCATGATGATTTTACCACGCAAATGACTTAATTCAATAGTTTTACCCAACGACGATATAATACTAGACTTCTAATAACAGGCGACCGATGTCTGCCAACACATTAGGCAAAAAAGTCTTATATTCGTCTCATTTCGACCAATCCTGTGAGCCGCAAAACATACGTTGAGACAGCACAGACATTGTGTTAGCCAATCACACCGCAGTACCCCGTCCCCCTCGCTTACGTAGTACCTCAGCAACTTGGCAGAATAGTTTGTGTTCTTTAGATCGTGCATGCGGAGTCTAGTATTATATCGTCGTTGGTTTTACCTGAACAACCGACACTGCTCTTTAATAACCGCGATGACTCTACCACAAATCTCTTCTTGGGGTGCTTGCATAGCTGCTTCCAAAGCTTTGCAGTACAGGTCCATCTTGAGGCAAGCGTGGTTGATGGCCAACCCGAAGAATCCGTCGTAACCGATGAAGTTCACCACGTAGAGAATTGAGCAATAGAATTGGTACAAGAACATAAACTGGAAAGGGGGTAGAGAGATGTATAGGTAATTTGAGTGACTGTTAGATAAGCTCGGATTAAGAGCTCCCACTGCTGGGACAGCTGGGACACAGACACAGGGTCCGCTTCGCCGCCTCCTAAGGCCAGGTTCACACGGCGACCATTCGATTCGATTTTTACACGTATACGGTTTTACCCGTACGATGCAGCTGTTCACACGACAACCATTCGATTTGATTTTTTCGGGCCACGCATGCGAGTGCGTACGATTCTCGAATGGGCGAGTCGTGTGAACGAGACAACATGAACATAAGCGCCACTGCGTGTCGTATTCGATAAAATCGTTTCGAGACGCGGCGTTCCGGTGACAACTTCGCACGGTATACGGTAAAATATATTTTTCGAACACGGGATTTTCCGGTATGAACACCGTGTAAACAATTTTTAAGTTTTCATTTATATTCTGTTGTCACTACTATATTCAATAAAATCGTTTATACGGTATACGGGAAAATAATCGCCGTGTGAACCTGGCCTAACTACTCCACCGCCGAATACGTTTAAAAGTATTCAAAAATTACCTCAAAGTAAGGCGTAAGAAATCTCGCTTCTGGATCACCATACGGCTTCACCAAGTCATGTATCATATACTTCTGTGGTTCGGACGTAAACAGGAAGCTATACACGGTCGATGCTATAGCCATCACTGGAAAGGTCATTACACAAATAGTGACCGTGTTAACCCACCATCTTTCGCTGTAAATCTGGCTATTTTTTATAGAAGCTCGTCCTATGTCTTTGTAGGCTTCTGCAAAATCGTTCAGAAGTCGATGGTCTCGGTCTATTTCGTCTAGGATCTGTTTCGCTTGGACCCGTTTGTGGTACATCAGAATCATCTGGAATGAATAATATAATATTCCACAACAATCACACAACGGCATCTAGTCCCAAGCTAAGCAGAGCTTGTGTTATAGATATATATATATTTCTAAATACATACATATTATAGATAAATCACACCCAGACACAGAACAAATGATCATGCTCATCACACAAACATTTCTCCTGGGTGGGAATCGAACCCACGACCTCCGGCATAGCAGTCAAGGTCACTAACCACTAGACCAACAAGCCAGTTTGATATTTTCCGATTGCGAATTCGAGCGTTCAACGTTCGTGCCGCACGATTGGATAGTTTTTTTTAGTGTTATAAAATTAATTAATGAGCCACCCACTTAGGGCAGGGCGGGAACGACTCTTTTTATTGGGACAAACCCACCACACTATTCCCAAACCACTGTCATTCCTGAAAGCCAGAATCAACAGTGGCTACCACCAGAAAAGCGCCGAGACAATGTGATAGTTGTGGAACATTATTATCAAAGCCGTCGCATTGTAGAGCACATCGTAGAGTCCAGCGATGTGATTTCTATAGGGAATAGCATATATTCTAATACCTTAAAAAATCCTCCAAGAAATGGTCCCACAACAGTGCTGTGTCTGATGATGTTCACGATGTCTTTTCTCATCCAACATTTGAAAATGTCTATTAAGATCATCGTAGCAAGCGGAGCTATGGATGCTATGATTAACGCTGGAAAATAACGATAGATGTCACTTTATAAACGTTAATGCTCCCCTAAGGTAAGCGTCCACAGGTCCGCATCGCTCGTATCGGACGTATCGTACGTAACGTATCGTACGGATTTTAGTTTGCCTTGTATTAAAACAGAGGGGAGGCCTGTGTCCCAACAGTGGGAACATTATAGGCTGATGATGATGATTATGTATTAAAACTCAATATCTAGTTGACCGAGCTTCGCTCGGTTTTTAAAATGTCTATATCTTCACTTCAGTCTTACTTTCTCGGTTCGGGTATATCATACCCACACCCATAGCGAATGTTATCATCTTGAATGTATCCCCGAACAGCTAGAATTTCAGCTCTTGATAAACTAAACCATAATAAATGAGAGTGTGCGGTGTAACTGCACAACCTGATTCCGCCTAGCCCTTTCCATCATCGGACTACAAGACGTACGGCAATGCGCCATCGATATATGGTGGACATCCCTCCGGTGTGTACAAAGCGTTTTGCCAATATTTTTATTGTACGCACAGCTAAGGAGTGGAATTCCCTGCCGTCATCTGTATTCCTCGACAGCTATAACCTCTTCAAGTCAAAAGTGAACAGGTTACTTCTAGGCAAGCTTGCTTCAGGGTCGTCCACATCTTCGCTTACCATCAGGCGAGATAGTGGTCCAACGCGAACCTATCTTTAATAAAAATTAAAAAAAATCTTACGTATGCTAGTCAGTCTCACTTTGTCTGTTCTCTCGTTCGGGTATATCATACCCACACTCATAGCGAATGTTATCATTCTGTATGTGTCGCTGAATGGCTTGAATTCTACTTCTTCATCCATTTTTTCTGGAACCTATAAAAATATGAAGATTTCTTGATAATGATGTGCATTGGCATTGAATTAAGACTAGTATCGGCCCCGACTTACGAGTGGTCGTGGGTTCGAACCCAGCCCGACGCATTACGAAGTCGCGGGCACAGCTAGTATTTAAGGTAATTGCGTCGATGTAGCCCGCGAAATTCAAATTTTCTTACGTTTTTTGCAATTTGCAGGCCAGTGACATGTTGTAAGTTTATCAAAATATGAATTGCGGTAATAATAAGTATAATTTTAAATATAAAAATTATCAAAACATCAGCTCTCACATAGAAAAGCTGCATCTAAATTCGATTTCGGAGATTTTAAAAAGATGCAGCTTTTAAAATTACAACATGTCTCTGGCCTGCAAATTGCAAAAAACGAAAGAAATTTTGAATTTCGCGGGCTGGTTGGAGCATTCCCATTAAATAAATTTTGATCTTACCTGAATACTTTAATACAGCTACTGCTTTCAAAAGCTTCAGTAATACAATAATTTCTGTAAGAAAAGTCTCGAATTAAACGATATTAAGAATTACTACTAAACTCTGCATCAAAAGAAAGGCCTGAGGCGATAACCTTTGTTTCTAACAAGTAATTGATAATTTAAAATGAATGAATTCAATTACTCTTTGTCGTTTTGTAATTGGTCGCTGTGATTTTCTTAATTGAAAGCGATTTCTTTGTGAATTAAGTTTTCTTTGATGGGTTAAATACGGTATGATTGGCTAGCTATAGTTTGTAACCGCGGAGTTGCTTGCAGAATAATCTTTTTAAATGAAATATATATCTATGGGTATAAATGATAGCTTTTTATACAACAACGATATAATACTAGACTCGTAATAACAGGAGACCGATGTCTGTCAACACATTAGGCAAAAAAGTCTTATATTCGTCTCATTTCGACCAATCCTGTGAGCCGTAAACATACGTTTAGACAGAACAGACCTTGAGTTAGCCAATCACAACGCAGAACCCTGTCCCCCTTGCTTACGTAGTACCTCAGCGAGATGACAGAATAGTTTTTGTTCCTTAGATCGTGTATGCGGAGTCTAGTAATATATCGTTGTTGTTTTTATACAGATAAATATTTCGTAGATGTATTTTTATTTGATGCCAGTCGGAGCAGGAAAAACTGTCAATCTCATAATGATTAAACATTCAGTCTGTTTCTTCTATTGCCCTTTGCGTTCCAAGGTCACAGTACCCTTTACAGGTGGCTCCGCGACCCATTGTTTATATAATGCGTATTGCGGGTTCAATTCCTACAAGGAACAAATATTTATATGACCTGCAAGCAGTTTTTCCAGATGTTTGCGTGAGTCCCACGTTACATCTAAAAATCCCTAGTTTGGGGAGATGTTAACAAAAAAAAACATGAAACTAAATCGTTTGTATAACCTGGTTAATTGAAGAAAGGATTCTTAAATGGCGGCGCTTATTTCTCTTTCTCGCACACTAGTGCCGTCTATACTCTGGCGCGTAGCGTTAGCAGAAAATAAATAGTCTTGATGTCTTGACGCGCTCAGTGATCTTATCTAGAATATATTTACTATAGTTTTCTGTTATTTTTCCGTTGTTGCCTGTTGATTATTGTTGTTTTAATTTTATTTTATTGTTAGGTTAAGTTTGAGAAATTATTGTGATCCAGTCTTGTTTTTATCTAATCTAATATCTTTAAACGAGCAATTCTTGTATATTTATATATAATCAGGATCTCGGAAACGGCTCCAAGGATTTTCATGAAAGTTACAGATTAGGGGTTTTTCGGCTCAAGGAATCGATTTATCAGGTCCCACGTTCGAGAAAAGCTCGGTTCCCAAGATATAGACATTTTAAAAACCGAGCAAAGCTCGGTCAACCAGATATTATTTTTAACTAGCTGTGCCCGCAACTTCGTTCGCGTGGATGTCGGACTTTGACAATGTATTTCTTAGTGCGAACCGCTTAATTTTCGCCTTGTTTTTTATAAATCATAATCGTTTTCATTTATACCCTATTATTATTAGAATTTATTTAGATTTTTCAAGAACATTTGACATGTTTGTGATAAACGCCCTTTGTCGTTGCATCCCATTCCATCCCGCTCCATCCCGCTCCATCCCACTCCATCCCACACCATCCCACTTCATCCCACTCCATCCCACTTTATCCCACTATATCCCACTCCATACCACTCCATCCCACTCAGTCCCACTCAGTCCCACTCCATCCCACTTTATCCCACTCCATCTCACTCCATCCCACTCAGTCCCACTCCATATCACTCCATCCCACTCAGTCCCACCTCTATCCCACTCCATCCCATTCCATACCACTCCATCCCACTCCATCCCACTCCATCCCACTCCCTCCGATTCCATCCCACTCCATCCCGCTCCATCCGGCTCCATCTCACTCCAACCCACTTTATCCCACTCCATACCACTCCCTCCCACTACATCCCACTCCATCTCACTACATCCCACTCCATCTCACGCCATCCCACTCAGTCCCACTCCATCCCAATCCATCCCATTCCATACCACTCCATCCCACTCCATCCCGCTCGATCCCGCTCCATCCCACTCCATCTCACTCCATCCCACTCAGTCCCACTCCATCCCATTCCATACCACTCCATCCCACTCCATCCTATTCCATCCCACTCCATCCCACTCCATCCCAGTCCATCCCATTCCAGCCCACTCCATCCCGCTCCATCCCGCTCCATCCCGCTCCATCCCGATCCATCCGGCTCCATCCCGCTCCATCTCACTCCATCCCACTTTATCCCACTCCATCCCACTCCCTCCCACTTTATCCCACTCGATCCTACTCCAAACCACTCCACTCCAGTCCACACCATATATTTGAATATGTAGTTTTTTTATTACAAGCTAGATCGCGCTACTGAAGTACTGCGCGTCTCGTTGTAAACTGACCGTAATTTTACTTCTGGTACACTTTGAATTCAAATATCTTTTGATAGACTGATCCGATTTCAATGAAACAAAAACTAAATGTTACTTCAAGTTACGGTCAGTCGTTGTGTATTAAAGTTATCTGCATAACTTTCGTACATTTTACGTGATGCCCGAACAAATAAACATACAAACAGACAAACAGACAAAAATTCTAAAAATGCTAGAAATGGGTTCTATTGGTTGTCCTTTATAACCCTGGCTATATTTTTTGAGTTTTTTTTTAATGTACAAAAACTAATTTTCTACAGTTTTATTATATGTATAGATAGATATAGATTTGTAAAAAAACTTTAATTTGAAATCTTATATGTTGACTATACTATCTGTCAACGCATATACAAGCCGCCATTTTAGAATCCTATCTTCAATGCTCCGGCTTATAACATTATTCTTTGTTTTGCAGGTATGCAACGCGGCCCTGGAGGTGTACGTGAGGCGCGCGTACACGTCATACGACATCACGTGCCTGCAGCACTTGGCTCTGTCCGGGGAGCTGGGCGTCGTTCACTTCCAGTTCATACTGCCCACTGGACATCCCAACAGGTATGGAATGAAAGAAAGAAATAAAAAACATGCTATTGGCTGTAGTAACAGAAGGTAGTAGGCGGTAGGTGTAGTGAGTTTATAAAAACGTGGTAAAAAGTACAATAGGGTAGTTGCCAATTACTCTACACCATGCTCGTGTCTCCCAATTACACAACAAAAAAAACTGTGAAGTATCTGGGTGTGATTCTGGACGAAAGACTTAGCTGGCGCCCCCACATCGAGCTAACGTCCTCCCGAGTTAGAAAACTCATATGGGCGTTCAAAAAACTACGACAAGTGGCCGACTTCCAACTCCTACACATTACTTATGAAGCACTGGGACAATCAATTATAAGCTACTGTATCACGGCATGGGGAGGCGCCTGTAAAACCTACATGATAAGCCTCGAGAGAGCTCAACGATCTTTGTTAAAGGTAATGACCTCAAGCCATACCGGTTCCCTATAAAAACACTGTACGAAGATTGTCAACTACTTACAATGAGACAACTATATCTTCTTAATCTCATACTGGCACAGCACACAATCACACCGATTAAACAAGGAATCAAACAGAAAAGAACCGTAGGTAACGTCTGTAGCACGATCAGATGCAAGACCGTCTCGGCTCGTCGACAGCGGCTATTCCTATCTACATTTGTGTATAATAAAACTAACAAAATCTTAAACTTCAACCCACAAAATAAAAATAAAACTAAAAAGATACTTAAATCATGGCTTCAAACACTTGATTACGAACAGACGGAAAACTTACTCAAAGAACAGTACTCACGATGACTTTATCAGACAGACACACACATACATACACTCTCTCACACACACACACACATACACACAAACAACACAAATCACACATATTTACGCTCAGACTCTCACCACACCACTCAGACCACACTCAGAGCAAGCACGGCATTTATTTTTATTTTTTTTCTCTTTCTTTATTTTCATTAATAACTATAGTTAACCATTTTGTACTTTGATTTAATTGCATAAAGTGTTGTTTTAAAAACGGGCGAGGACACTGGCTCCTGTAACACAGGTCTCACCTAGCTCAGGAGTCAGGGCTTCCAATATAACTGTACCTCTTTTTTTTATGCCAATAAAACATTTATTTGTTTATTTATTATTCCAGGGTCAAAATAATTACATTCTATTTAGTCCGTATTTTAAATTGTAAAAAAATATAGGACACGTATTTTTTCTTTTTTCGATTAAACAAAAAAGAACAAAGATAATAGCCTATTAAAGTTACCTGTGACGTCACTCTGCGCGAAAAATGCCACGCATCGTGACGTCACACGTAACTTTAATAGGCTATATCTTTGTCATTTTTGGTCTAATTTACAAATAAAAAAATACGTGTCCCTTATTTTGGAATAATCTAAAAGACGGACTAATTACATTTTTTTAGGCAACTAGCCTATTGAATTAAAATAGACACATGATTACTTGCCTTGATTTGAACTCGCAAACGCTCCATTAGAAACAAGAACAACATTAATTTGACCGATATTGTGCTAGCCGTGGTCGTGTGCCTCCTACCTAACGAAGATTGTGTGAAACAACCGCAGGTCACGACATTACATCACCTAGAGGGCGCCATATTGGATTTGGTGACACTTCACCTACCCTATAACCGGCGGACAACTGAGACGCTTCTAACGACACCTCATTTGTCATGTAATGATAAGTAGTTTAGAAGTTATGAGGGAACAGACAAACATAATACATACATACCGGGCAAAATCATAACCCTCCTTTTGGCTTTGCCGTAGTCGGGTAATAAAGTGCTATTTCTGGTTTTCTCATATAATCTTCCATCTTCCACAGAATCCCGATAAGCCAAGCAGAAATAGAGATGGAATCAGGCACGGACGCCGAAGGTATTCCAGCCGAGCTATGCACGGCAGCCATGAGGAAGTGTCACCACCGCACAGGAGCGCTGGCTGCCTTTGAGTCCTTCGACCAGTTCGTGCAGTATTCTGATGAGCTACTGGATCTAGTGCATGACTTCGCCAGCTCCGCTACTGTTAGGAGAGAGGTGAGTGAATTGAAATTGTTGGTCAAATTGCCCGAAGTATGGGTTAAAATGACCCTAAATTTCGGTCAAAATTACCCTGAAATTAGGTCAATATGACCCCAAATATGTGACAAACTGGCCCTGAAAGAAAGTTAGTATTACCCCTTTCAGAAACAGACCATATGTGGGTCATTATTACTCCAAATATCGGTCAAAATTACCCTGAAAGTAGATCAAAACTACCTCAGATCAAAGAAATAGGCAGATAGAGCGCTCAGAACACGCGAGTGGGTCCACCAAAGTTAATACAAAGTCGCAACAGTACCAAGCTACGTGTCGTACCAAGCTGCGCGTCGTTGTTGTTTTTTGCCAAAATATGCCGTCTCGTGTCTTTAACCATCGTAAAAGTTGTTCTCAAAAACAAAGATAACATTACGGAATGTAATTCTATTTGATTTTGTATTAACTTTGGTGGAGACACTCGCATGTTCTGAGCGTTCTATCTGCCTATTTCTTTGATCTGAGAAAACTACCCTGAAAAATAAGCCAATATTACTCTATATTACTATTATATTACTCTTGACTTGAAGACCCCACGGTTGTAGCAACATCTGCTAGGTTCGTAAAACAATGGTTGTAACGATAATTATATTTGTTACAGGACTTGGCAGCGCTGCAGGAGGGCAGCGAAAGTCGTGATAGTACCAGCATCAATGTCGGCATGGACTTCAAACCTTCCGATACTGATATTGAGGTAAATAACTATTTCACAGTAACCATACTGTTATTTTGCCTATTGACAAACCAAAAAGGACCTTATTGTCATTTGAATGAAGATCACTATTTTGACAAACTGTTACAAATTCAATGAGTCAAGTTATAACTCTTTAACTGTAATTCCTGGGTTTAAAAAGAAAGAAAATCTTTGAATGCAGTTTGCTTTCTATTAAAAAATAAAGGAATGTTTTCATTTGAGTAAAATTTTCTATCTGCAGTATTAAGAGTACTTTCCCTTCAAGTGGCATTACAATATTCCACCATGTATATCTGTGGTTGCCTACCGTATATTGTTTTTTCATGCGAGAGAATATATGTGTCGGAGAATCAACACAGAAGCACAACAACTTAGAACAACGCCATCTATTATCGTTGCAGCGGAATCAAAACAGAAACACAATTTAGAATCTTAATTGATTTGGGTTAATTTAGAATAACGCCATCTATCTCTCATTGGAGGAACTAAGTAGTTTAAGACAGATAACTTTTAGGAACTCAAATTAGTGATAATTTGGGGATGCTAAGCGTGGGGAGCAATGGCAACACCGAGCGAATAGTCGAGTCCAATATCGATCGGAAGTTTAATCAGCTATTCGACATTGATAGGTACTGACGTTGACAGATTTGGCTAACCGGTGTGGGGTAAGCCACATGGACGGTGACAGTTGAGAGAAGTGAACACTTTGAATCGGTCCGGCAAGCTGGGTAGACATCTTGGTTCCTCCTCCATGCTAAACTTCCCGTATTCCTAAGTTTTTAATCGAGCAATATCTCGGGCATCCTTAATTATTTTGTATTCAGTGTGTGTTAGCAAGTAATTAAAGTGTTAACGAAGATTTTATGAGGATTATTTCCGATATCCCAACCCCTCTGATAACGCATCTCCGTTATAATTATGTAAAATTCTCTTACTTTTTCCCTACAGGCTACTCTAGAACCAATCCACATCCTAATGATCGGAGTCCGTGACTCCGGTGAAAGTGACGACAGTGCGGTGTCGCGTCGTTTCGGCAACTTCTGTCGCAAGCATCGACATGAGCTTCATCAGAAGAGGATCAGAAGAATCACCTTCATGTTGCTGATCAAGTGAGTATCAGGAAAACTGTTTTTTGGAACGAAGTTCCTTATCGCGCGTCGTGAAAGTGGGCTAGACGGAAAAAATTCTTACGAAGAGTTGTCACGACACTTTTTGGAACGAAGTTCCTTATCGCGCGTTGTGAAAGGGGGCTAGACGGAAAAAATTCTTACGAAGAGTTGTCACAACACTTTTTGGAACGAAGTTCCTTATCGCGCGTTGCGAAAGGGTGCTAGAGCTTAAAGAGTGGAGTGGAGCGGAGCGGAGCTGAGCGGAGTGGAGTGGAGTCGCGACGATTATTTTTGTTGTGTGTATACAGTAACTTCGTTCCATCCGGGTGTCCCTTGACACCTCTCAAGTTTTTTCTTTCTTTTTCTTTCAGGGGGGAATGAACCCTACTGTTGGCAACACCAACATCAATATTTTTTTTCAATGTATATTTGACGTTTGTATTATCTGTGGAAACTATTACATTTCCCTCCACCAAATACTGAAGCAGGCATTGCATTAACCACGTTTCCTTCCAGACGCCAGTTCCCCAAATTCTTCACATACCGCGCCCGCAACGACTTCACAGAAGACACGATCTACCGGCACCTGGAGCCCGCGTCGGCCTTCCAGCTGGAGCTGTACCGCATGAGGAGCTACGAGCTGGAGGCGCTGCCCACCAGCAACCAGAAGATGCACCTGTATCTCGGGAAGGCTAAGGTAAGACACGATCTACCGGCACCTGGAGCCCGCGTCGGCCTTCCAGCTGGAGCTGTACCGCATGAGGAGCTACGAGCTGGAGGCGCTGCCCACCAGCAACCAGAAGATGCACCTGTATCTCGGGAAGGCTAAGGTAAGACACGATCTACCGGCACCTGGAGCCCGCGTCGGCCTTCCAGCTGGAGCTGTACCGCATGAGGAGCTACGAGCTGGAGGCACTGCCCACCAGCAACCAGAAGATGCACCTGTATCTCGGGAAGGCTAAGGTAAGACACGATCTACCGGCACCTGGAGCCCGCGTCGGCCTTCCAGCTGGAGCTGTACCGCATGAGGAGCTACGAGCTGGAGGCGCTGCCCACCAGCAACCAGAAGATGCACCTGTATCTCGGGAAGGCTAAGGTAAGACACGATCTACCGGCACCTGGAGCCCGCGTCGGCCTTCCAGCTGGAGCTGTACCGCATGAGGAGCTACGAGCTGGAGGCGCTGCCCACCAGCAACCAGAAGATGCACCTGTATCTCGGGAAGGCTAAGGTAAGACACGATCTACCGGCACCTGGAGCCCGCGTCGGCCTTCCAGCTGGAGCTGTACCGCATGAGGAGCTACGAGCTGGAGGCGCTGCCCACCAGCAACCAGAAGATGCACCTGTATCTCGGGAAGGCTAAGGTAAGACACGATCTACCGGCACCTGGAGCCCGCGTCGGCCTTCCAGCTGGAGCTGTACCGCATGAGGAGCTACGAGCTGGAGGCGCTGCCCACCAGCAACCAGAAGATGCACCTGTATCTCGGGAAGGCTAAGGTAAGACACGATCTACCGGCACCTGGAGCCCGCGTCGGCCTTCCAGCTGGAGCTGTACCGCATGAGGAGCTACGAGCTGGAGGCGCTGCCCACCAGCAACCAGAAGATGCACCTGTATCTCGGGAAGGCTAAGGTAAGACACGATCTACCGGCACCTGGAGCCCGCGTCGGCCTTCCAGCTGGAGCTGTACCGCATGAGGAGCTACGAGCTGGAGGCGCTGCCCACCAGCAACCAGAAGATGCACCTGTATCTCGGGAAGGCTAAGGTAAGACACGATCTACCGGCACCTGGAGCCCGCGTCGGCCTTCCAGCTGGAGCTGTACCGCATGAGGAGCTACGAGCTGGAGGCGCTGCCCACCAGCAACCAGAAGATGCACCTGTATCTCGGGAAGGCTAAGGTAAGACACGATCTACCGGCACCTGGAGCCCGCGTCGGCCTTCCAGCTGGAGCTGTACCGCATGAGGAGCTACGAGCTGGAGGCGCTGCCCACCAGCAACCAGAAGATGCACCTGTATCTCGGGAAGGCTAAGGTAAGACACGATCTACCGGCACCTGGAGCCCGCGTCGGCCTTCCAGCTGGAGCTGTACCGCATGAGGAGCTACGAGCTGGAGGCGCTGCCCACCAGCAACCAGAAGATGCACCTGTATCTCGGGAAGGCTAAGGTAAGACACGATCTACAGATCACGATCCAGGTGCCGACCTGGGGGAGTATTCCACGTCTTAAAACCAGGCTTGTTCCAGTGAGTGAACGAGATGGCGCTAGACAACGTGTATAGCTCTGTCACTTGCACTCGCCGAAATAAGCCTGGTTTTATGACGTTGTAATACCCCCCCCTGAAGTCTGCGTCGCTCTTACAGCTGGACCCAGGTTACGGTAATTTGTGTAAGGTACACTTCGTGGTGAGATGTATATGGGGTGAAGTAATTAGTGTACGATACTTAAACACGTGATTGTGCTCATGATAACCAACAACTTTTACTATAGGAACAAACCTGAAAACTCGAAAAAAAAATCAGCTATTCAGTACATTTATGTTTGCTTAAAGTACTGAACAGCTGTTTTTTTTTACGATTTCGGCTTTGATCCCTTAATAAAAATTGTTTGTTATCATGAGCAGAATAAATAAATAAATAATAATAAATATTCCACAACTATCACACAACGCCATCTAGTCCCAAGCTAAGCAGAGCTTGTGTTATGGGTACTAGACAACTGATAAACATACTTATATATTTCTAAATACATACATATTATAGATAAATTACACCCAGACACAGAACAAATGATCATGCTCATCACACAAACATTTGTCCTGGGTGGGAATCGAACCCACGACCTCTGGCATAGCAGTCAGGGTCACTAACCACTAGACCAACAGGCCAGTCTTAGAATCACGTGTTTAAGTATCATACACTAATTACCAGTCACCCTATATAAAATACACGCGTTCTGGTAAGGAAATCTGGAAAAAATACTCAATATAATATCCTAGAAATCTAATCTATCTAATATATTAATAAAATATAATATATCTAATCTATAAATCTAATAATCTCGTGGAATAAAATAAACTAAAGTTTATTTTATTCCACGAGAATAAAAGTCAATGACATTTGTCTAGATTTTAGCCACGCGCACCGCTCTAACAGGGTACATTGTTGTATGTTGTCACTTTGAACTTGAGTTAAATTTCCTTGCTTTTAAAATTCGTAAATAGGATAGTTTCCAGGGTCAAAATAATTAAATTCTATTTAGTCCGTATTTTAGATTATAAAAAAATATTGGACACGTATTTTTTCTTTTTTCGATTAAACAAAAAATAACAAAGATAATAGCCTATTTAAGTTACCTGTGACGTCACTCTGCGCGAAAAATGCCACGCATCGTGACGTCACACGTAACTTTAATAGGCTATATCTTTGTCATTTTTGGTCTAATTTACAAATAAAAAAATACGTGTCCCTTATTTCTGAATAATCTAAAAGACGGACTAATTACATTTTTTTAGGCAACTAGCCTATTTTATTAAAATTTAAAACCATTTAAAACTTTTGCAGGTCGACTCTCGCTTTAGCACTACTAATTATAATATTTTTTCTTCGTCTAAAAAAATAATAATATTAGCATAAATAAGTAACCAAAATTATTCTTCATCAACAGGTGAAGAAGGGACAAGAAGTGACAGACTACAGATTCTTCATCCGTTCCATCATCAGACATCAAGATCTCATCACCAAAGAAGCCAGTTTCGAGTACCTGCAGAATGAGGGAGAGAGGTAAATATGTTTATTTAAACCCTGCAGTTTGAAAAAGGAGCCCTGCTAAGCCTGGCTCCATCGACTTGATATTCCTATACTTATACAGGGTGAATTTTCCAACTGGACGTGGGTGGATGGCTATATCTGAAACTATAACCTGCTGATTTTGGAAAAAAATCACACCCTGTATTATTACACCATTTGATAGTGTTGCTAATAAGAATCAAATTCTGGGAAATAATCATGTACGGCAAACTCAGGGTGCTTGTAACCCGCGCAAGTGCCTCAACATGCTCAAGCTACATGCGTCGTGTACAAGCACCCCGCGGGTAGCTTGATCAAGTAACTAGCGCATATTACTCGCGCGGGTAACCCGCACCCTTGTTACATGCGCCGTGTACAAGCACCCTTATTGATTTTGGGACGAGGTGCTTGCTTATGGAAATTCAGATATAATAATAATATAATATTTCACAACTATCACACAACGCCAACTAGTCCCAAGCTAAGCAGAGCTTGTGTTATGGGTACTAGACAACTGATAAACATACTTATATATTTCTAAATACATACATATTATACATAAATTACACCCAGACACAGAACAAATGATCGTGCTCAACACACAAACATTTGTCCTGGGTGGGAATCGAACCCACGACCTCCGGCATAGCAGTCAGGGTCACTAACCACTAGAACAACAAACGCATCCGGGCGATACGTCTGTTTTAGTTAAAATCATAAAATGTTAATATTTTCCTCCCTAGGGTACTCCTGGAAGCCATGGATGAGTTGGAGGTGGCATTCTCCCACCCGCTCGCTAAGAGGACGGACTGTAACCACATATTCCTGAACTTTGGACCCACTGTCATCATGGACCCGGCCAAGGTAAGAACAGAGTCATACCTAGAGGCGTAGCTACCGTTGTATTAGCCTATTAGTGTCAAGTTTGGAATAAAAATATAAAATTTTGCTCTTAAATGGAAACTTGAGACATATTTCTTACGAGTATTTCCATACACTAACATTGCCAAATTAATTAAAACTTGTTAATATTTGACAGCTATTTGCGACTTTGCCAACTTTCTCGATACGCGCTCTTAAGCATCAATATATTTCCATATTACACAACTTAAAAGAATGACCGGCTGTATACCAGTATTCTTTACTTTAATTTTATACTCTTTTATTTGTGATGTCTCTGTGATCAACAGGGTAAAAACCGGTAGCGATCACCGAATCGTAAGAGGCTCGCTGAATATCAATGTTAAACTTGAAAGGTCCAGCCTGATGAAGTCTACGCTCCGACCTACTCGGCCCCATATTCAAAACCCCGAAAGCTTTCAACTCGAGCTCTCTAATCGCTTTGCTTGCCTTGAGAACTTAGTGTCAGTGGACGAGATCAACGACGGGCTAGTGGAAACTGTCCGCACGGTAGGGTCTAAGTTTTTTAGACCCTGCCGTAAAGATAGACCTCAGAAATTGACCGAGCAAACCTTAAACCTCATGGCTGAACGACGTTTGCTACAGTTGCAGTCTTCCGATGACGCTAAGTCATATAGGCAGCTCAATAGACGTATATCTAAGTCCTTGCGACACGATCTGCGTCTCTTTAATACGAATCGTGTTAAAGAGACCATACAGCGAAACAAAGGCTCTAAAGTGTTCGCAAAGGACAAGTCTATTGGGCAAAGCCAGATGACAAAGCTGAAACGGGAGGATGGCAGCATAGCGTCGACCAAAGCAGAGGTTTTAGGCGAGATCGAGAGGTTCTATGGACAGTTATACACTTCGGTCGCAAAGCCCGTTGACAGCTTGGTAGGAGATCCAAGAGCCAAGCTGTCCCGACATTATACCGAAGATATCCCGGACATCAGTCTGTATGAGATTAGGATGGCCCTGAAGCAGCTTAAGAACAACAAGGCGCCGGGCGAGGACGGAATCACTTCAGAGCTTCTGAGAGCGGGTGGAACACCGTTACTTAAAGTCCTCCAGAAGCTCTTTAATGCCGTCCTCTTCGAGGGCAAAACGCCTGAAGCATGGAGTAGAGGTGAGGTGGTGCTGTTCTTCAAAAAAGGTGATAACAGCCTATTGAAGAACTACAGACCCATCACGCTTCTAAGCCATGTTTATAAGCTGTTTTCAAGGGTTATCACGAACCGTCTCGAACACAGACTTGATGACTTCCAGCCTCCCGAACAAGCCGGTTTCCGAAGAGGCTATAGTACCATAGACCACATCCATACGCTGCGGCAAGTTATACAGAAGACCGAAGAGTATAACTTGCCATTATGCTTAGCGTTTGTGGACTATGAGAAAGCCTTCGATTCGGTGGAAACATGGGCGGTACTTGAGTCACTCCAGCGATGCCGTATTGACTATCGGTACATCGAGGTGTTGAAGTGCTTGTATAATAACGCCACCATGTCGGTCCGAGTACAGGAGCAGAGCACGAAGGCGATTCCATTGAGAAGAGGCGTACGACAAGGGGATGTTATCTCCCCGAAATTGTTTACTGCCGCAATGGAAGACGCCTTCAAGCTCCTGGAATGGCAAGGACTTGGCATCAACATCAACGGCGAATACATCACTCACCTTCGGTTTGCCGACGACATCGTAGTCATGGCAAAGTCGATGGAGGAACTCAGCATGATGCTCGATGGCCTCGACCGAGTTTCACAACGGGTGGGCTTGAAAATGAACATGGACAAGACGAAAATTATGTCAAATGCCAATGTTGTGCCCACCCCAGTCTCTGTTGGAAACTCGGTACTCGAAGTTGTTGACTCATATATCTACTTAGGACAAGTAGTCCAGTTAGGTAGGTCCAACTTCGAGAAAGAGGTCAACCGCCGAATCCAACTCGGTTGGGCAGCGTTCGGGAAACTACGCAATGTCTTTTCGTCCGACATACCTCAGTGCCTCAAGACGAAAGTCTTCAACCAATGTGTGTTACCAGTGATGAGTTACGGCACCGAAACGTGGTCTTTCACTATCGGCCTCATCTCAAAGCTCAAAGTCGCTCAGCGAGCTATGGAGAGGGCTATGCTAGGTGTTTCTATACGTGATCGAATTCGAAATGATGAGATCCGTAGACGAACTAAAGTCACCGATATAGCCCACCGGATTAGCAAGCTGAAGTGGCAATGGGCAGGTCATATTGCTCGCAGAGCAGATGGCCGATGGGGTCGAAAAGTGCTAGAGTGGAGACCACGGACTAGCAAGCGCAGCGTAGGACGTCCACCAGCAAGGTGGACAGACGACCTTATAAAGGTCGCCGGAAGACGCTGGATGCAGGTCACTTCCAACCGGTATCTGTGGAAATCAAAAGGGGAGGCCTATGTTCAGCAGTGGACGTCCTATGGCTGAGATGATGATGATGATGATGATTTGTGATGTCGTATTTTGTTCACAGATTGAAGAATCAGTCCTGGGCATGGTGATGCGTTACGGACCTCGACTGTGGAAGCTAAGAGTGTTACAAGCTGAAATCAGATTCACACTGCGAATTGGTAAGCTTCAAATTTGAACTGTACTATGCATGAGATATTTGGGTAGGCATTTTGAGGCACCCTGTTTTTTATTAGTCATTTATGTCCCACTGTTGCGCAAAGGCTTCCCCCATTTCCTTCCAAGTGCTCTTTTCTAGTGCCACTTCGGACCAGCCATCATGGAACAATCGGCAAAGTTGAATTATGACCCACCATAAGCTTATTTTCTAACAGACATTCAAATACAATTAGGTCCTCATTCGCGTGAACATACATATCCATGGTAACGACTTTGATATTTGTCAATTTGACGGATTCAAACGACTTATTGACAAAATGGGTCATGATTCAACTTTGTCGATTGTACATCCAGATTTTCTTGCCACCGATTGTTGGGCCGGCCTCGACGGCGTCGTCCAATCTCAGGCACCCTGATAACTAAACGAAAAACAAGCTTTACTAGGAATCCTGTATCGTGGTTTCGTTTACAAACATAAAAACTCCAATTTCATATTAATTTAATGCCAATTCAAAAACCTTACCTACACGTGGAATCCTTATTAACGTTTTTATGAATCACTTTTTTTTACTAGCTTGTACTGTCCCACTTTTGAGGAAATGCCTCCCCATATCCTTCTTTGAGTCGAGTCATACTTTTTCCGACCACTTCACGTAAACGTTTGGTAATTTGACGGTACAATATAATTACTCTAAACAAGCAATATTTGTCTAATGTCTGGGAAAAAGCGATTTTCAAGCATAACACGTAGAATATACTTCATAATTTTTGTGCATTTGTGTAATTTCTTTATGGATTAAATGATGTGGAAACCGGTGTGCTAGAACGAAAAATTCGAATACATGTGTGGCTTCTACCAACCCACACTGGGCTTACGTGGTGGATTATGGCCCACTCCCTCTCACAGAGAGAGAGGGGGCCTGTGTCCCAGCAGTGGGAACATTTATAGGCTGATGATGATGTATGTTGTTAACTTCGGGTTCAAAGTTTCAAACCCCAGATACCACAATTTCTGTTTCTGTTATCATCATGATTTCAGGGTTTTTTCCTTTTTTTAAACTTTTTAATTGTTTAATCATGTAATAAACAAAAGAGCAGTATGTTTTCACTTATAATTTAATGCTACTGGCCCAGGCCCCGGCGCGCCCACTAAGAACGTCCGGCTGTGTCTCTCCAACGGTTCCGGGTACTCGCTAGATGTGTACACCTACGAGGAGATATCAGACCCCAAGATCGGTGTGGTGAGTTACAACACAAATACAAAATTCTTTATTTGGTTTTATAAAATTTCTAACAGCTAAATTAGTTTTTGAAGGTATGCGTCCACAGGTCCGCATCGTATGTATCGGACATATCGCATCAAACGGATTTCTGTATCTGCAGCGATCGGATTGCCGACGCGAGTATCAGCAATCGGATTGCCGATGCCACCTTCATTTGGATTTTTTTAGTAATCATACATTCGTTTGTAAGAAAGGAAGAAAGCGATACAGAAGTTGTTATTGCTTGTTTTTTTAGCAGAAGAGGACTGCAAGAAAGAAAAAGAACAAATGATGAAGTAAGCGTGCGGGGCGCGTCCACTGATCATCATTCCGTATGACGTCATCGGTACACATCGCATGTAGGTATTGTCGATGAGCCGTCCGTACGATGCGGATCAGTGGACGCAGTTGTATGAGTTTTCATACAAGGCAAACTCAAATCCGTCACGTACGATACGTCCGATACGTGGGATGCGGACCTGTGGACGCTTACCTTTATTGAACCGTTGGCGTTGTGTAAAATCTAAATTGGCAATGTTTATTTCGATTTGAATCGCGGAAATGCATAATCTTGAACAGCTTTAAACAATATGTTGTTAGAAATTAAAAAAAAAATGAAATAGACTAATCTATTTTTTTTTTACAGATAATGTTCCAGTCTTTCGGACCCAGACAAGGTCCCATGCATGGGCTACCGATCTCCACTCCATACGTTACTAAAGATTACTTACAACAGAAGAGGTTCTTGGTAAGTCACTGATTTTGGAAACACGCATCCTTATAAGATACGAGAAAACTTTCTTAGGAACCTTTAGCTCTTTTTTGATGTTGGCAATTTTGCCATATTTAATTTTTTAGTCAAGTGTGAGTTGTCCACAAAAATGAGTGAAATGGAAAGTTATATTTTTATACGCAATGACGCTTGCATCGCGTCTTTGCAAAGATATTTTTAAAGAAACGAAAAAAATCAGATAGCGAGCAGGGTTCAAACCTGCGTCTTCTGGATTGGTACTCCAGACGCCTACCACAACCAAGTTGTTGGTTGGTAAGTAGTTTGAAGCAATACCAATAGATGGCGCAACGTATAAACAGCGTTAAAAAAACAATGGAACGGAAGATTTCAGCTTTGTAAGTAGTTGTCGCGATGGCCTAGTTAGCTAAGGCGTCTGGAGTACCTATCCAGAAGACGCAGGTTCGAACCCTGCTCGCAATCTGAATTTTTTCGTATCTTTAAAAAATAATATAGGAGTACTATTTCACAGTATTATTTATTTGCAGGCTACTTCGCAAGGCACGACCTACGTCTATGATATACCTGATATGTTCCGACAAATGATTGAGAGGAGATGGCGGGAGTGCATTGAAGAGGGCAGCGTTGAAGGTACCCTCTCTTTTTTATTTCTTTCTTTTTATTATGTGAGATGGGTTTGCTCTTGACCTTAGGTTAGTCTAGGTCAGGAGTGACTAAGACAAGGTCGACGATGGAGCGAGCTTACAAAGAAGAAGCCTGTTCACTCTTAACTTTGAAGAGATTAGGGTTGTATGTGTTCGGAAACACGGACGCAGGCAGAGAGTTCCACTCCTTCGTTGTTCGCAATATAATAGACGTCTGGAAACGCTTAGTATGAATTGGCGGTATAGCAATAAGGTAAGGATGGTAGTTCGCCGTGCGTCTAGATGTTCGATGATAGAAAGGGGCTGGTGGGATGAGATCGTGGAGTTCTTGGGCACACTCTCCGGAGTACAATCTGTAGAAAACCGACAGGCAGGCAACTTTGCGGCGATGAGTCAAGCTATGGAGCTTGGCATTCACCAATTTTATGTCGCCAACGAGCCTCTTAGCCCTGCCTCTTTTATTTTATTGAGTGAGTTGCATTTTGTGGGTTCGAACCTAACCAGGCGCATTACTTTGTGTAATTTATTTCATCACCACTCCTCTCAAAACTGTGAATGAAAACATCGTGAGGAAACCGGCATGTCCTAGAACCAAAAATTCAAAGACATGTGACATCTACCCACCCACTGGTGGTGGATTATGGCCCACAGCCTCAAGTCTGCTAATTTGATTTAACTCACATGCTATTGATATTCAATTGAGACTCAATCACGACTCCATTACGATTAGAACAAATTTGGTATTCTGCAAAAACTTGTATAAGCTCAATCAATTACAATTACACTACGATTCCATTACGACTCTGTAATGGAATCGTAGTGTAATTGTAATTGACTCTCAGTTGAACGGTTATAAGTATTGTCATTAGAGAGTAGAATACCGATAAAGTCCACAATCGATTTACAATTGTAACACGATTGAAGAGCAGCCTAGCAAATATTCTGATAGCAGTTCAATGGAATGTCACTGGAAAACCATTGGTCTTAAATTAGTAGCAGAATACCAAATGTAGTTAAAACTGCTACTGAGATCCAATTGATATTCTATTGAGTCATTACTAAATTAGCAGACTTGGGGCCCAGGTGTGTGTCCCAGCAGTGGGAATATTATTCACAGATGACAGAGAGATACCGCCTGCAGGTAATTAAAATCTCCCGTTTTTTGTTGTAGGTCCAATACCAGATAACGTAATGACTTCCGTTGAGTTGGTGGTGGAACCTGACGGTGAGAGACGAATTGTGGAAGTTACCCGGCTACCAGGGCAGAATAATGTAAGTTCTTATAAAAAAAAAACACTTGCTTATAGTACGGTCCTACCCGCCAGACGGTCTTCGTCGAGTTGACCTTATCTTCTATCTATCTATAATCTCGATAAATCGCAAAATGTGTTGCTAAGATCATAACTCGAAAACGGCTGGACCGATTCGGTTACTTCTTTATTTGTTGTGTTTGTAAAATGACTTACGAGTTGTAGGTTGTGGGTTCGAACCCCGCCAGGCGTATTACTTTGTGTAATTTATTTCATCACCACTGCTCTCAAAACGGTGAAGGAAAACATTGTGAGGAAACCGACATGTCCTAGAACCAAAAATTCGAAGAATTGTGACATCCACACTGGGCCCGTGTGGTGGATTGCGGCCCACTCCCTCTCACAGAGAGGAGGCCTGTGTCCCAGCAGTGGGAACATTATAGGCTGATGATGATGATGAGCGCCAGGTTTTACCCGTGCGAAGCCGGGACGGGCCGCTAGTATTAAATAAAAATAATATTCTTCTTTTCCAGGTCGGCATGGTAGCATGGCGTCTTACCCTTTTCACCCCAGAGTGCCCCGACGGCCGCGACATCATTCTGATCGCTAACGACCTGACATACTTCATGGGGTCTTTCGGACCCAACGAGGATTGGGTCTACTACAAGGCTTCGGTGTACGCTAGGGAGCTGAAGATACCTAGAGTAAGTTGTATTAATATTATGTAATAACATACGACGTGGGGTCTGTCAGACCTAACGAGGATTGGGTGTACTATAAGGCTTTTGTGTACGCTAGGGAGCTGAAGATACCTAGAGTAAGTTGTATTACTATTATGTAATAAGATACTAAGTGGGGTCTGTCAGAGCCAGAGAAGGTTTAGTGTATGACAAGGCTTCGATGTACGCTAGGGAGCTTTATGTAGTAACATACTACATGTGTCTGTCGGACTCCTCTTGGAAAAGGTATAATACAAGGCGTTGATGTACGCTAGACAGTTGAAAATACCAAGAAAATTACATTTTAATATTATGTAGTATCATACTACCTGGGGTCTGTCAGACCCTGCTAAATGTAATTCAAGAAGTTGATGCACGCTAGAGAGTTCAAAATACCTAAACTAAATTACATGTTACTACAATATTTAATATCATAACTTTTTTGACGGCACGGTTGTGCAATGGTTGCTACGCAGCATGTCGCGGGTTCGATCCAAGCAATTAACAAATATTTGTATGACCAACAAGTATTTGTTCCGGGTCTGGCTTTTTATGTATGTGCGTTTATATGTTTGTAAACGCACCCACGATACAGGAGAAATTCCTAGTAAGGGGCAACGATTAAAAAAAACTTCCTAACTTACTACGTGGGGTCTCAAAGACCTCACGGTGTCCGACAGTTTTACTTTTTTTTTAATCTAGTCCTTTATTAACAGGTATACGTCAGTGTTAACTCAGGCGCCCGTATTGGAGTTGCCGAAGAAGTGAAATCTGAGTTCAACGTCGCCTGGCTGGACTCTGAGAGACCCTCGCGAGGGTTTAAGTACTTATATTTAACACCTGAATCTTATTCGAAGCTGGGTATGTATAATTTTATACAGGGTGATATATTACGAGCTGGGTAGGGGATAAATTTATTAATTAAAACAAACGCTTAACGTTACTCAACACTTATACACCCTTAATCACACGTAAAAGTTACTTAGAAACCGCTTCGAGTTCACTTCGATTCGCCTCGATCGTAGTCAAAACCAGACTGACTCAGGGCCCCAAGTCTGCTAATTTAGTAATAACTCAATTGAATATCAATTGGATCTCAGTAGCAGTTTTAACTACATTTGGTATTCTGCTACTAATTTAAGACCAATGGTTTTCCAGTGACATTCCATTGAACTGCCATCAGAATATTTGCTAGTCTGCTCTTCAATCGTGTTACAATTGTAAATCGATTGTGGACTTTATCGGTATTCTACTCTCTAATGACAATACTTATAACCGTTCAACTGAGAGTCAATTACAATTACACTACGATTCCATTACGACTCTATTGAGCATAAACAAGTTTTAGCAGAATACCAAATTTGTTATAATCGTAATGGAGTCGTGATTGAGTCTCAATTGAATATCAATCGCATGTGAGTTAAATAAAATTAGCAGACTTGAGGCCCTGGTCGCCATAACGTCGCCCTATTCATACCCCGGTCGGACCCACTAGATGTTTCTAGAAGAAGATCGAAGTTCTGGAAACATACATAGACTTCTACACAGTCCTTCTAAAATTCCTGGATCTTAATAATGTCGAAACATCTAGATCAAAATAATAGAGATCATCATCTGCCTGCCTTTTCCCAACTATATTGTGGTCGGCTTCCAGTCGAACCAGATGCAGCTGAATATTATTTTACATGGAGCGACTGACTATCGGACCTCCACAACCCAGTGACTGGGTAATACGATACTCCATGGTGAGACTGGTTGTCAGACTTTAGAGCTTCTGACCAACAGTAACGACTGTCAAAGATCTACAAATGACAGCCGGGACCAACGGCTTTACGTGCTTTCCTCGCACGGAGGAAACTCGCTATGACAGATGGTCACCCATCCACAGACCAACCTTGGCAAGCGCGGCTTAACCCGGAAGATCGGCGTGTGCGGCTGTAATTATCAAAATAATAGAGAAATATAGCGAAAAAGACACTGTTTTAACGTTTTTTTTTTGTTCTAGGTCCTCTTGGATCAGTGAGGACAGAACTCATTGAAGATGAAGGAGAGTCGCGGTACAAAATCACTGATATCATTGGTAAGTTATCAAATAGGAATCTACCTTGTACTTTTTAATTAAGGCTTTATCCAAAAATCTACCTTAAAAATGTTGTGTTAAGCTACATATTGCGACAAACGGATTTGTTAAACACCAAAGCCGATTTAAAGTAATTTCTGCACGTTTTCGGTTTTTGAGTCGATGAGTAACCACTTGCTATTTATTTATCTACTCTCATATCGTTAAATTCGAAATACAAAACTCACACTCGTGTATACATACCCCTCATTATGTACCAGTTTCATAAACTATTATTTATTTAGAAAAGCAACAGCGATACATAATTATTATATTAATTTATAGTGTTCTAAAATTTCAGTTGCTGATTTGTCTTTATTTTTGCCTTTAATAATATATTGGTACACGGGGGTCAGCGAATTTTATTCCACATAGATATAGATAGATAGCTCCGTCAAAAGCTAAACCATAAGTAATTATTTTTCTGCTTATTACTTCATTAAATCAAAATATGAATAATATGAATAATAGTACTCAAAATATGTGAGTCTGTAGCCATGTAACAGACGAAAGCAGCTGGGTAGGATTAAGGTAAACGTCCACAGGCATCGTACGTATCGGACGCATCGCATCAAACGGATTTCTGTGTCGGCAGCGATCGGATTGCCGACGCGGGTATCAGCAATCGGATTGCCGATGCCACCTTCATTTGGATTTTTTTTAGTGATCGTACGTTCGGAAAGTGTTTGTGAGAAAGTAAGAAAGCGATGCAGAAGTTGTTATTGCTTGTTTTTTGGCAGAAGAAGAATGTAAGAAAGAAAAATAACAAATGATTAAGTAAGCGTGCGGGGCGCGTCCACTGATCGGCATTCCGTATGACGTCATCGGTACACATCGCATGTGGGCATTGCCGATGAGCCGATGAGGATCAGTGGACGCAGTTGTATGAGTTTTTAATACAAGGCAAACTAAAATCCGTTACGTACGATACGTCCGATACGTGCGATGCGGACCTGTGGACGCTTACCATTAAGCGTTAACCATTATCATTTGCGACTTGGCTGGAGGGGCTGATTTCAATCTCTCCTTCCAACAGGCAAAGAAGACGGTCTTGGCGTGGAATGTCTCCGCGACGCTGGTCTGATCGCCGGCGAGACCGCCCAGGCGTACGAGGACATCGTCACCATCTCCATAGTCACTTGCCGAGCCATCGGTATCGGATCTTATGTAGTCAGGTAAGGAAAGTGAAAAACCATAGCAATGGAATAATTCATCATCTGCCTGGCTTTTCCCAGCTATATTGTGGTCGGCTTCCCGTCGAACCACCCAGCTGAATATCAGTATTTTACATGGAGCGACTGACTATCGGACCTCCAAAACCAAGTAATTGGGTAATACGACACTCCATGGCAACGACGATATAATACTAGACACTGCATGCACGATCTAAGGAACAAAAACTATTCTGTTAACTCGCTGAGGTACTACGTAAGCGAGGGGGACGGGGTACTGCGTTGTGATTGGCTAACTCAAGGTCTGTTCTGTCTCAACGTATGTTTACGGCTCACAGGATTGGTCGAAATGAGACGAATATAAGACTTTTTTGCCTATTGTGTTGACAGACATCGGTCGCCTGTTATTACGAGTCTAGTATTATATCGTCGTTGCCCCATGGTAAGACTGATGGTAACGACTGTCAACGATCTATAAATGACAAACTGGTCACACGTAAATACGGAAAAGGAAAAACCATAGCAATGGAACATGTGTAATGGCGAACACTGCTGGCCAGTGACGTGTGTATTTTAAGGACTATACAGGGTGACTGGGAATTAGTGTACGATACTTAAACACGTGATTGTGCTCATAATAACCACCAACTTTTACCATGTTAAAAAGAAAAAAAACAGCTGTTCAGTACATTTATGTTTGCTTAATGTACTGAACAGCTGATATTTTTTTCACGATTTCGGCTTTGCTCCCATAGTAAAAATTTTTTGTTATCATGAGCACAATCACGTGTTTAGGTACCGTACACAAATTGCCAGTCACCCTATATTCTGTGCCGTTAATGCCAAATAAATCTAGTTTTCAATACTTAATCCCTTTGTCCACAGATTAGGCCACAGAGTAATCCAAGTGGAATCTTCTTACATTATCCTCACCGGCTACGCAGCCCTCAACAAAGTCCTGGGTCGCGCGGTGTACGCCAGCAACAACCAGCTGGGAGGCCAGCAGGTCATGCATCACAACGGAGTGTCGCACGCGGTGGCTCCCACTGACCTGGAGGCAGTGAGGACCGCGCTCAGGTGGCTCGCCTTTGTTCCCAAGGTCAGTATAGGTCATTTTTGGTGGGGGTCAAAATTGGGGTCACCTTGTTTTAGGTTCAAAACTGAATTCGTCAATGCTCAAAATGCGGGTCAAGTGTTGTAGGGGTTTAAATTGGAGTCGAAGGAGGGGGTAAAAATTGGGGTCACTTTGTATTTGCTTCCAAATTGAAGGCGGCAAGGCTCAAAATGCGGGTCAAGTGTTGTAGGGGATTAAATTTGAATCAATAAAGCAGGGGGTCTAAATTGGGGTCACTTTGTATTTGCTTCAAAATTGAAGGCGGCAAAGCTCAAAATGCAGGTGAAGTGTTGTAGAGGTTTAAATTGGGGTCAATTATGCAGGGGGTCAAAATTGGGGTCACTTTATATTTGCTTTAAAATTGAAGTCGTCAAGGTTCAAAATGAGGGTCAAGTGTTGTAGGGGTCTAATTTGGAGTGAAAGCAGGGGGTCAAAATTGGGGTCACTTTGATTTGCTTCCAAATTGAAGGCGGCAAAGCTCAAATTGCGGGTCAAGTGTTGTAGAGGTTTAAATTGGAGTCAATAAAGCAGGGGGTCAAAATTGGGGTCACTTTGTATTTGCTTCCAAATTGAAGGCATCAAGGCTCAAAATGCGGGTCAAGTGTTGTAGAGGTTTAAATTGGGGTCAATTATGCAGGGGGTCAAAATTGGGGTCACTATGTTTTTGGTTTTAAATTGAAGGCTTAAGGCTCAAAATGCGGGTCAAGTGTTGTAGAGGTCGCTTTGCCTGTAGTTTAAAATTGGGGTCGTCTCGCTTAGCAGTGAATATTTTTCAACTATGGTGGTCTAAACTGTAATCATTCATGATTGGACATCACAATCAATTTTAATCTGACTCCTAAACCTTCATCTTCCTAGGACAAAATGAGCATGGTTCCCATAATGCGTCCGTGGGACCCCATCGACCGTCCGGTGGAGTGGGTGCCCCCCCGCGCGGCCCACGACCCCCGCCTCATGTTGTCGGGGGACGCGGCGCGCGCGGGCTTCTTCGACATAGGCAGCTGGGATGAGATCATGCAACCTTGGGCACAGACTGTTATAACGGGTGAGTTTTTTTGTTTATTTAAAGTACCGCTTGACAATTTCTGGACGTTTTTTTATGCTTAATTTATGTTTATATATTTGCTTACATATAGACAACACTGATTAGTAGGCATGCATTAAAATTTCACGACTCCAGTGTTAGTAAATGCACCCTGTAAGGGCACTGCAAATTTTAAGCAATAAGTAGTTATGAATTATCAAATATGGTTCAATAAATTATAATTATAATGTTAAATGTCGATAATATTTCCAATTCAAGCCTGTTAAGCCTTTGAGCGAATACGATAGTGTAGGTGGTCACTTCACTTCGCATTGTGCAACTTCGGCTCGCTTCGAGCGACTTCTATTTGCTGTCGGTTTTTTGCGGCCGAGTCAAACGGCTGAATGAGCTCCTCGCAATGTTGTATACTTCAGATTTTGATCAACTTCGACGAGTACTTCGTCGAGGCAACTTCGCTAATAGTGTAGAGCAGACTATAATCTTATAGTCTGCTCTACACTACTAGCGAAGTTGCCTAATAATATAAGGATTAAACGAACTTACCTAGTGAAGTTCTATCCTTATTATATGAAGAAATTAGTCCGAGGTATGATAATACTTGTAGTAGCGTTCTCTCGCTACGCCTGACGCGATTTTTAGAATTATTCCTTGATTTAAGTAAAACTATTTTAAATCAAAGGAATTATTGTAATCTGAAACAGAATAAAAACGCCGCGCCTGGCAACACTGCATTTACGTGTCATTTAGTTTAGAGCAGTGGTACCAGGTACTGCCATATACGGGAAGATTAATTGAAAGTTAATCTTGGGAGGGTGGGAATCTCATACCTCGGACTAATTTCTTCATATAATAAGGATAGAACTTCACTAGGTAAGTTCGTTTAATCCTTATATTATATTCGAAATTAGTCCGAGGTATGATAATACTTGTAGATGTTCAGAGAACATAAAATTATATATATGTTAAAACCATTTTGGTTCAATACCCCTTCTTTTTATTATCTTGTTGTACGTCTGCTTGTGTATATTACCAGAAAATCATAGCAACCTTGACTTAAATGAAAAAATCCTATCTTTCAAATTCCAAATATTTAAGACTAAACATCTGGAGTCACGCTTCATCTGAATGATCTACGAAAATCTTAAAATTCTTTGAAGACTTAAATAAGTCAAGTCAATAAAGATGCTAAATCAATTTTTTATTGGTTTGAGTTTCCGATATTTCGGCACTGTTGCAAGCGCCTTGATCACGGATGAAGTTATAATAAATAAAATACATTGATAAATCTATTTTAAGACTTTTATATTAGACCACTACTATCACGGGATACTATTGTATTGTTCCAGCAAATTCTGCGATAATCTACCTATAAAAATCAATTACTCACCTTTGTGCATAAAATTTAGTCTTTTAAGTTATTTTTGTAAAATGGTACACAATTAAGAATTATAAATAATCTACATACATGTATCATTCTCCTCATAATTGCCTGCTTGATAATAAACCAGCCCCCCGGGTTAGTTGTAGAGGATAGCTAGTTCTAAAAGAAGACATTAAAATATAATCAGAAGGTCTAATTGTTATTATCTCCGAGATTATTAAAGAATTCAAAAACGAATAACATGGTTGTAATGTCAAAAATTGGTAAAACTATATTTCTTTAGTCCTATCTGTTCTTATCTTATGGAGAGCTTTAAGCAGTAAACTAAAAAAGGGGAAAAACATATAAAAAGAGAATATTCCATCTAGAGACCCCTATCCCAAGAAATATACTTTGGACTCTTATGATCTTACCTATATGCAAAAAAGGTCTCTGTGGATGGCCAAAATTATTTATTATAGAAAGAATTGACTTCGTATCCATTCGTTAACTACATTGAAATTATGAGACTCTTTAGATCAGGATTTGGGTGGCCAAAATTATTGTTTATTCTGAAATTGAAAACTTAGACAGTCTCCATTCTTTTTCTACATTGGAATTACGAGACTCAAAGTCAGCCTCTTGAGGTAGAATGTGGAAGAGCCATTATATTAAAATGTGAACACCTTATTTTGCAAAATAAATTATTTCTGATTTATTAAAAATCAGTATTCTTCCCACACAGTTTATATGAGCTATTGCAGTAATATTGTCAGATCTACGTAAAATAACACAGCTTTTATTTTAATCACAAAGTCCTAAAGGTAAAGTATGCATCTAAGAACTCTTAAATAGTTTACATGTTGTTATTCCCAGACTGACAGACTCTCTAGTAGGTACTTTACCCCTTGTAATGTTTATCCCAACCATTTAGTAATGCATCTTATTTCCTAATACTATCAAAGCCGGTCTAAGACAATCACAGTCTTTAACTTTAAAATATATTCTTCTTAAATGTATTTTCTAATTATTATTGACATAATAAAAGGTTAATTAACTAATTAACTACAGGAATTAAAACTTGATGAAATTTAATGTCCCAGCAAATTTTACTTCAAAGTACATCTATTGGTCTACTATAGTGATTTACCAAGGTAAACGACCTCGAAGACCCCTCACTGCCTGCAGTAGAGTCCACCGTTAAGCCTAGTCTATGTGCATTTGAAGTGGAGAGACAGAGACAAAAATGTATTAATGTATTGACTGCATAAGGCCCCGCTGATAGTCTTTTTTTTTTTTTTTTTTTTTTTTTTTTTTTTTTATATATATATTTATCCTATTAAATGATAGTCTATGTGATATTTGGGCTTATTACTTAAGCAAGGTAACACCAGTCTGATGAACATTCTAGTCTTATACAGACCTGAGTGTTATAGAATATGATTGTATCTGTAATCAATTAATTTAATAGCACCTTTGTTGCTAATCTATGTAATAATTGATAGGTACTTTTACACCACTAAGTTTGGATACATAGTGTTGTGGCTAACGCAATCAACCTAACAAACTCTTTTGTAAAGTTTTGTTAACTGAATGTAATAACACTGTTGTGATCCCAATAAATATTTTTATTTTGCGTTACTTGGGCATAGTTTGTAAAATCCCTTAAAATAAATATTTTATTCTATTTTCTGAACCTACATGATTATCTATAGGAGTGTCGATTTGTGACAATTAACTGATCTGAAAATGTTTCTTAAATTAAGAATAAGGTGAGCTGCGTTCCAGAACTTGGCTTGACACGCTCCCGCGTGTCTGAGCGTGTCTAGATACACTGTATGATATCTTTACAATTATTAATAATGTTCTTTTTTCCCCAAAGTAATTCTGACTTTATTTCCTCTTAATCTCTACTCTAGGGCTAAAAAATGTTTTCTCTATAAAGTGTTATGTGAACTAAACTGCATTATGAGATAGGTAGCCATATAAATTGATACCAAATTTTCTAATATTTTCTAATAATTGAGGTAAAACTTAATATTGAGTATTCATAAACAAAACATAGCATTTAGTCATGCATTTAGAATTGATCACCAGTCCTGACCAGGACCTTGAGGGGGCAGGCATTTGAGCTGTTTTCTTTGTTTATCATCAAAAATAAATAAACAATTGATTTTCTTCGTACGCTTGTACAACAAGACATTTTTATAATTATGTTAATCCGGGACAGATTAGTCATCTATTAACTAACATTTATACCTTGATTTTTAAGATGCTCTACTACAGATATTAACAGTTTACCAGACTGATCAAATACACAGGGGTCAGTGGAAGGACCCATTGTACAGCTGTTTTAATTGTGGACCACAAAAATTTCTAACCATAATTCTTTAATTGCTACTAAATAGTTTGCATCCTTAAGATCTGATTTTCATGGAGATACAGTCCTTGTATATTCTAGACTGAAATGGTTGATTATGATAAAATTATTTAACATTTAAAGATTTATTATAAATCTGTGAGTTTACAGAAAATCATGGATAACATTAATCAGCTGTATAACAGAACTTAGTTATGAAAGTTTATTTATTTCTTGAATAAGATAAGTCTCTCAGTTTCATTGAAAGAGATATTATACAGAATCTTATCTTGAACAATTAGTAGGTACTCTTACCCAGTCTTATATAACAGACTTTTTGGTTATAGATTCTCAGTATGAATAGAAATCTGATAGAAATATACAAAGGGAGCAGCAAACATTACCACTAACTGTTACTGGTACTTGTCCTGGGGTCAGCTGGAAAATGACTGTTGTCGCTTGAGGTATTTCTGTTGTTGGCTTGTTTCTCAATTTGTATAGATAGATTCCTCTGTTTTATGAAGGTAGGCAGGGGTGTTTGAACTGCTAGTAGTTTCATGGAATTGACTTATTTGTATTTCCAGTAATAATATTTGTATGAAGTCTATTGGTCGCTCCTTTCATGGTGGTGGAAGTCACACCATTTCTTTTATTTTGAATTGATAGGTACCAATTTCAGTTCAGTTGTTGCCTCTTAGTAAACTGAAGTGTCTTATCTAAGATTGGTAATAGTAGTCTCTTCCATTATTAATACATATATTGCCAGTATAGGTTGAGTAGTCAACGGACACTGTCTCCAGGCATGTCATATATTGTATGCATTATTTGGTACAAGTGCATGCTTATGTAAGTCTGCTCCTTTCCCTCTTTTATAATTCTTTCAATACATTCACAGCACATAATCCCTCTTAGTACCGGTCTAGCCCACTTAAGGAAGAAAAATATTATTGCCAGATGGCTCTGCTTCTGGTTGCTGTTCTAGAGCAAAAGCATTGGAATTTTTCTCATGACTGACCATATTGACTCATAGTACATGTATGGGCACCCATCTGACAACCCAAACGTTCAGAGTAAGTAGGTATATACTACTATATGTATATGTAGTCTATAGTAGGCTGTATATTTGATTGCTTCGGTAATCAGATCATGACCATTAGGTACTGTTATAATATTTACATTATGGCAATATATCCTGCCAGTCATAACTCAAGTAATAGTATATTTTTACCAATATTTCATCACTTTGTGTAGAGGCAACTTATGTTTGATGCTATGGGATCTTTTCTTGTTAAGGGAGAGGGAGTGTCCCTGTTTCTTCTTGGATAGCTAGCATATAGCACAAAGAATACTTATGTATTTATACTTGAGTGAGATGTAGGTAAATGTAACACAAATTACCCAATCATAATTATTATTCTTCTATTGTTAAATTGGTCCAAAGCAAAGCCTTTCCAACGGAAAGGAGATAGAATGTAACACAAACTATCTTAATTTCAACAGGACTTGTGAACCTACATTATTTGTTGGAAATACTGAATGTTATATCGATCCAAAGCATAGCCTTTCCAACGGAAAGGAGATAGAATGTAACACAAACTATCTTAATTTCAACAGGACTTGTGTACCTACATAATTTTTTGGAAATACTGAATGTTATACCTATCGATTCAAAGCAAAAAACTTTTTCAACGAAAAAGAGACAAAATGTAACACATAATGTCATGATGGACATAGGACAGAAGTCCACAAGGAGATTTATTTGTTGCTTTTAATTTCCGTCCAACTGGACGAGTAGGTATCTACGTGATAGACCTTCATAATTTAAACTCCAAGTAGGTAAATGAGGGGTTGTAAACCCTTAAAATAACGTTAATATGAAATTCTCAACGAGAATATAGCACACATTATCATAACTTTCCGTCAATAACCTCTCTTCAGTAAAAAAAACTTACAGTTAATGAGCTATCCTCCCTCTTTATTTGTATTTTTCAGTCTTTCGGGGCAATTTATTCCTTTCCTTGTCTTCTTCACTATTTCTAATGTGTTTTGGCATCCTTGGTTTGCGTTTAAATACATTTATTTAACTTATTTTATTGAACATAAAACTTTTCCGGTTGCGTCTTGTGGGCGCGAAAAGAACGAATGACACGTAAATGCAGTGTTGCCAGGCGCGGCGTTTTTATTCTGTTTCAGATTACAATAATTCCTTTGATTTAAAATAGTTTTACTTAAATCAAGGAATAATTCTAAAAATCGCGTCAGGCGTAGCGAGAGAACGCTACTACAAGTATTATCATACCTCGGACTAATTTCGAATATAATATTCCACAACTATCACACAACGCCATCTAGTCCCAAGCTAAGCAGAGCTTGTGTTATAGGTACTACTAGACAACTGATTAACATACTTACATATTTCTAAATACATACATACTATAGATAAATTACACCCAGACACAGAACAAATGATCGTGCTCATCACACAAACATTTGTCATGGGTGGGAATCGAACCTACGACCTCCGGCATAGCAGTCAGGGTCACTAACCACTAGACCAACAGGTCAGTCAAGTCAACCAATGAGGGCGCCAAACGCTGATAAACATTATATATATTACATTGTCAACGTAAAAAAAACGTCGTACTAAGCACACTGTTTGAAAGAAGAAGAAACTAACACTGAAATGAGTAGCGTGGTTAGACAACCCAATCTCAACTTTGCGTCTGTTCAAATAAAGGCTAATATCGACTGTTTATCTATACTAATGAGAGAATGAGAGATGAGAAAATGAGAGCAGTGGTCTTACCGAACCGACTTACGTATCGGTCCCGACTTACAAATTGTAGGTCGTGTGTTCGAACCTCTACAGGCGCATTACTTTGTGTAATTTATTTCATCACTACAGCTCTCAAAACGGTGAAGGCAAACATCGTCACGAAACCGGCATGTCCTAGAACCAAAAATTCGAAGACATGTGACATCTACCAACCCGCACTGGCCCCGCGTGGTGGATTATGGCCAACTCCCTCTCACAGAGAGGAGGCCTGTGTCCCAGCAGTGGGAACATTATAGGCTGATGATGGATCTATATTAACCTGAATGTATTCCTCAAAGGTCGTGCTCGCCTCGGCGGTATCCCCGTTGGAGTAGTAGCAGTGGAAACCAGAACAGTCGAGCTGACTCTACCGGCTGATCCTGCTAACTTGGACTCTGAAGCCAAGACCTTGCAGCAGGCTGGACAGGTTAGTAACAACTTAGTATAGCAATTTACAGGAAAAATTCGACCTTCGAAAATTATTGACTGTTTTCTGAAATACGAACACAGTGTTATAAAAGACAGTAGCTATACAAACTAGTTAATCTTTGTATTATTACGAGCTGGGTATTGGGATAAATTAATTAACACCAATTAACACCAAATAAACTTTAATCACACACGAATCACAAATCAAAACAATCACTAAACACTACTCAACACTTAAACACTTATGCACACTCTCACTCTCAAAAGTCACTTAGAGATCGCTTGTAGTTCACTTCGAGTCGCCTCGATCGTAGTCAAAACCAGACTGATCCGGTCGCCGATCGGCGACCCACCAGATGTTTCTAGAAGATGGTCGAATGTTCCGGAAACATCCATAGACTTCGACATAAACCCGTATCTTCTGGAACATTCCAAGTCAAAATATTCTGGTTTTTTATAGCTTGCTGTATGGCCGTGTGTACAGTCAGCATCAAAAGTCGATGACCACATTCTGATTTTCAAAATCACTGTTTATTATAATCACCCATAAATCGCTCAACAAAATAGGCGCCAGTATTGAATGAACATCATTAAAGTTCAAAATTAACTGAACACAACTGTCCAAAGGTCACTGAACACCATTTTGTCAAAAATTGCTAATCGTTACAATATCCGAAAACATCATTACATTGAGTTTTACAAAAGTCACTGAACAATTTAAAATGCTTGTTTTGGTTATCTAGTGTAATCACGGCAACATCCTAAAATAACTCAACATCATAAATAACAAAAGTCACTGAACATTATAAAATGCTTGTTTTAGTTACCTACAGCAAAACGTCCAAAAATAAGTGAATATCAAAAAATGTTGAAAGGAGTCTCGAGGCCGATTTTGACGAATACTAAAACTGTATTATTGTATTTTAGAAAATTCAATAATTCTGGCCAGGAATCGAACTAGCTGAGTTTGGAGTACATCCCAGAATTTGATCCTTATTAGAAACACTATTACCACCGGTAATAATACAGGGTGTGATTTTTTTCCAAAATCAGCTGATTTGATTCCTGACCAAGGTTTGGTTGGCAAGTTTTTGTCAAAATTGGCCTCGACACTTTTTTCAATGTTTTTCGATATTCCCCATACTTTGTGAAGCACCTAAAAGTAACCTATTTACTCTTGACTTGAAGACCTCAAGGTTTTGTAGCTTTCAGTATAAAATAGGGATGGCAACTGTGAAACGAATGGCGCTAGTATAGCTTGTTTCAAGCATCGTCATTGATTCAAATCTTAAAAGTACTTCAAAATAGTACTACTTCATTGGTCGGATTAAGACTGAGCTATGGTGGCGCCATCTACAATTAGCTTTGAATTGCCTTCCCCATTATCTATCTAATATCTTTAAACGAGCAATTCTTGTATATTTATTTATATATAAACAGGATCTCGGAAACGGCTCCAAGGATTTTCATAAAAGTTACAGATTAGGGGTTTTTCGGGTCAAGGAATCGATTTATCAAAGTTCGAGAAAAGCTCGGTTCCCAAGATATAGACATTTTATCAACCAGATATTATTCAAATAATACTCTATTTTCATTATGAAACAGGTATGGTTCCCCGACTCTGCGTACAAGACAGCGCAGGCCATCAACGACTTCTCCCGTGAAGGTCTACCTATCATGATCTTCGCCAACTGGAGAGGATTTAGTGGCGGGCAGAAAGGTAAGATTACTATTATGATGATGATGTCACCTTTTTTTTTACGTGGTACAATCATGAAATGAGTCCTACCACCCCGGGCAGGGCGGGAGGGACTGTCAGACTTGTACTGACTAAAATCCACGGTGTTCTTCAATAACCCTTAATGTTCCAGGGTCACGATAAGGAAATAAATCCCGCGACCCCGGCAGGCTTTGGCCCTCTGAGAGGGGGGCCCCGTCATTATGCTGACGCTCTTTGAGGCGCGCGTGGGACACAACGCGCCGTCGACCCGGGCATGGTCCTTGGTCGGACAGAGAGTTGCCCTTTACTCTCTGTCCGCACGCCCGCGCCTCGTCGATCGTCTGCCGACGTCCGACGCCGCGGGCGTCTAACACTGCAGCTGGGGCGGAGGGAGGACGCTGTCCTCTCCTTCTCGCGGCCCGCCTCCTCCTTCACGAGCATTACAGCTTCGCAGAAGGAGGCGACCGCTTCCCACTCCGTCTCGCCCCGCAGGATGGCCGCAACCAATGCCGGTCGCGAGAGGTCTCCGTCTAATGATGATGTCACCTAGCTGATTTTGGCCACAGCGACACGTTTACGTTCCAGGGTCACGGTTACTTTTGTAGACAGACCCGTGATTAGATTTAATTGGTATTTCAAATTAGTAATTGCTATGTTATTTCCACAGATATGTACGAGCAAATCTTGAAATTCGGTGCTGAGATAGTCCGCGCCCTCCGCGGTGCGACGGCCCCGGTCATCGTGTACATCCCTCCCGGAGGAGAGCTGCGGGGAGGGGCCTGGGCCGTCGTGGACCCCTCCGTCAACAACCTGCGGATGGAGATGTACGCAGACCCGGAGGCTAGGTAAGGACTATAATCAGCTACTTGTAGATCACAATACAGAGCATTTTTTATTTCTTCTATGTGGATGATGTGATTAGGCGGAGACCTCTCGCGCCCGGCATTGGTCGCGGCCATGCTGCGGGGCGAGACGGAGTGGGAAGCGATCGCCTCCTTCTGCGAAGCAGTCATGTGAGCGAAGGAGGACGCGGGCCGCGAGGGAGAGAGGACAGTGTCCTCCCTCCTCCCCACCCGCGGTGGTGGACGCCCACGGCGTCGGACGTCGCAAGACGATCTCCGGCCACCGTAGGCGCGGACATGCGGGCGGCGAGTGAAGGGCAACTCGCTGCCCGACCATGGACCATGCCCGGGTCGACGGCGCGTTGTGTCCCGGGCCCCCGTTCAGAGCCCAAAGCCTGCCGGGGTCGCGACTTATCTCATTACCGTGACCCTAGAACATAAAGGGCTATTGAAGAACACCTTGGATTTTAGTCAGTACAAGTCTGACAGTGTGGATGATGTGATGATCTTTATTTTATGTGTGTTTGTTACGCGATTACTCCTCCAATTATTGTGGACAGATTTTCAAAATTCTTTTTTTTTACCATTAATGAAACTTATTTACTCATTTCTGTACAGGGGCGGTGTCCTAGAAGCGGAAGCCATAGTCGAAGTGAAGTTCAAACAGCGAGATATATTGAAGACCATGCACCGCCTGGACCCTGAGCTGCAGAGAGTTGGAGCTAGGATCGCAGGTATGTATGTAAATAAAATAAGAATTTTAGAGGGGAAATGGGATCAAAAATCCTCATCTGTGTAGGCATGTTCATAAACCTAAGGGCGCTTGTACACGGCGCATGTACCCCGCGCAACTGCCTCAACATGCTCAAGCTTCATGCACCGTGTACAGTCACGAGCAATAACGTGTACACACTTAAAAAAATTAAAACTCTATTTACTCCCGCACGCAAAATACGCGCATATGACGTGGAGTTGCGGATACCAGCCCGTTATACAATACAACTCTATTTACTCGTGAAATACTGATTTCCAGACCTATTTCATGATATTATGGCTTCCAAAATAAAAGTCTAATGAAGAGGCAAAAATTTAATCAATATAAATAATAAAAAATTTTAAATAATATTTTTTTTTAAATAATAAATAATAAATTTTTATTCAAAAATTAGTCATAATATAGGTTTACATTACAATAGAGGTACAATTTTCCTTAAGGTAGTGTTAGTTCTGCCTGATGTAGGTTTAATTAAAACCTGTGTTTCAGGTCAAAATGATAGCAGACTATTGCTTTTGAATACTACTTAGTGTGTACATACTATTGCTCGTGACTGTACACGCACCCCGCAGGTAGCTTGATCAACTAGCTTGCGCATGTTACTCGCGCGGGTAAACCGCAAACCCACACCTTTACTTGCGCGAGTTACATTCGCCGTGTACAAGCACCCTTAGGTTTATGAACATGCCTCCACAGATGAGGATTTTTGATACCATTTCCCCTCTAAAATTCTTATTTTATTTATTCCTGAAAAAAGTAAACCGGAAACAGTGGTTTAAAGGAGTTTGCAACTTCTTGGCATCAAATTTTTTTTTCTTTCGCCAGCAATGAAATTTTGGTTATTAGTAGACCGCAATATGAGAAGTTCGTAAAAAATAATAAAAATTCTAAACCGTAACCAACCAGAGATATGACGGTTTTTGTTTTGTTCTAATCTGGAGTTATTTTTTGAAGGAATTCATAGATTTTTTGAAGTACTAGCTTTTGCCTGCGACTTTGCCCACCCCAACCATCTTTATGTTTAGTCTATAACCGTTTCTAGGGTCCCATCTATCTCTGTACCAAAATTGATCAACATCGGCTCAGCCGTTTTGACAAAAAAATGTAACAGACTTCAAAACCAAACAAAAAGTGTAAAATACTTACTTTTCTTTCGGAAGTCGGTGGCCATAGTCAATGAAATAAAAAACAAAGCCACCGACTTCCGTACCTAAGAAAAGTTATTTTACACTTTTTAACCGACTTCAAAAAAAAAGTAGGTTTTCAGTTCGACCTGCATGTATGTATGTTTGTCCGCGATTATCTCACGTTTGGCTGAACGGATTTTGATGCGGTTTTCAAGAAATTGTTCATTACATTCTGGAGAAGGTATTAGTATATAACACTAATAGATATCCCGTGACGTTGCCCACGTGGATCCGTTTTGCTTACTTGGATCGACGATTTTCAGAGACAATTGCATGTTTGTCCGCGATTATCTTGCGTTTGGCTGAACCGATTTTGATGCAGTTTTCAGAAAAGTGTTTGTTACATTCTAGGAAAGGTTTGAGTATATAACAATAATGGATATCTTATGATGTTGCTCGCATAGATCCATTCTTGTTACTTACTAGGATTGTAGATTTTCAAAGACGCCGACTTTATGAAGATTTTTATTGAATATCTCAAGTAAAAACACTTTTTTTGAAAAAGAGAACCACCACCACAGTCAATGAAATAAAAAACAAAGCCACCGACTTCCGAAAGAAAAGTTATTTTACAATTTTTTGTGTTTGGTTTTGAAGTCGGTTCTCTTTTTCAAAAAAAGTGTTTTTATTTTTCCCTTTTTAGTTTAGATATTCAACAAAAAGATTCATATAAACGGCGTCTTTGAAAATCTACAACCCTTGTAAGCAACAAAAACGGATCTATGGCAACTTCACGAGGTATCCATTATTGTTATATACTAAAACCTTCTCCAGAATGAAACAAACAGTTTTCTGAAAACCGCATCAAAATCGGTTCAGCCAAACGCGAGATAATCGCGGACAAACATGCAATCGTCTCTGAAAACCTACAATCGAAGTAAGCAAAAACGGGACCACGCGGGCAACGCCACGGGATATCTATTAGTGTTATATATACTAAAACCTTCTCGTGAATGTATAGAACACTTTCCTGAAAACCGCATCAAAATCCGTTCAGCCGAACGCGAGATAATCGCGGACAAACATCCATACATACATACAGGTCGAACTGAGAACCTACTTTGTTTTGAAGTCGGTTAAATAGGTGAAAATAAAAAACTTTTTGAAAAAAGGGAACCGACTTCAAAACCAAACACATAAAAACTAAAAAATAACTTTTCTTTCGGAAGTCGGTGGCCCTAAGTCAATGAAATAAACAAAAAACTTGAAAGGTGTCAAGAGACACCCGGATGGAACGAAGTTACTGTATACACTCAACAAAAAATTCGTGGCGACTCCACTCCACTCTTTGAGCTCTAGCACCCTTTCGCAACGCGCGATATGGAACTTCGTTCCAAAAAAACAAAGCCACCAACTTCCGAAAGAAAAGTTATTTTTTAGTTTTTTTGTGTTTGGTTTTGAAGTCGGTTCCCTTTTTTCAAAAAGTTTTTTTTTGTACCTACTAAGAAGGGTAAAACAAAATCGTCTTGTTTTCAAACTATGATTTTTTTTTTTTTGTAAAGAAGGGAACCAACTTCAAAACATGATTTAGATAATATTCAATAAAAATCTTCATAATTATTAATCGGCGTCTTTGAAAATCTACAATCCTAATGAGCAAAAAAAACGAATCTATGCGAGCAACTTCACAAGATATCAATTATTGTTATATACGAAAACCTTCTTCAGAATGTAACGAATACTTTTCTGAAAACCCCATCAAAATCAGTTCAGCCAAAGACGAGATAATCGCGGACAAACAAACATATACGTACACACAGGTCGAACTGAGAACCTACTCTTTTTTGAAGTCAGTTAAAAATAATCAGAAAGTGAGTTTCCCCTCCTTGAGTGGAGCAGAAGAGACTATCAGATTCGTAAGGACTATAATCCACCTTGGTAAAAAATGATGACGAGATAATGAGGAAATCTAGGAAAAAAACTTACAGAAAATCAACGGATATTTAAGCATTATTTACGCAATCTGAAAACAATATACTATGCCTGTACCTACTTTAGGCAGAGACCTCTCGCGCCCGGCATTGGAGGCGGCCATGCTGCGGGGCGAAACGGAGTGGGAAGCGGTCGCCTCCTTCTGCGAAGCAGTAATGCTCGCGAAGGAGGAGGCGCGCCGCGTACGGGAGAGGACAGAGTCCTCCCTCCGCCCCAACTGCGGTGGTGGACGCCCATGGCGACCGACGTCACAAGACGATTTCCGGCCACCGTAGGCGCGGGCATGCGGGCAGTGAATAAAAGGTAACTCGCTGTCCGACCATGGACCATGCCCGGGTCGACGGCGCGTTGTGTCCCACGTGCGCCTCAAAGAGCGTCAGCATAATGACGGGGCCCTCCTCTCAGAGGGCCAAAGCCTGCCGGGGTCGCGGGATTATTTCCTTACCGTGACCCCAGTACATAAAGGGCTATTGAAGGACACCGTGGATTTTACTCAGTAGAAGTCTGACAGTCCCTCCCGCCCTGCCCGGGGTGGGAGGACTCATTTGATGATTTTACCACGTTAAAAAAAAAATGTCTGTACCCACTTAGTCGCGGGGCACACGAATTACCGTGACCCCGGTACGTAAAGGGCTAATTGAAAGACACCGTGAATTTTAGTCAGTACAAGTCTAGTATGGGTGCGGATTCATTTTATGAATTTACCTTAATAAAAAAAGCGTCATTGAGAAATCTAGGAACATACATAAAAAATAAATATTGCGACGAATTGTGAACCTCCTCTTTTTTTGAAGTCGGTTAAAAAGATCTTCTTAACATTATTTTAAACAGACCACTCATTATTCTTCGTTAACCTACTAATATTACAAATACAAAATTAAGTTTATAAGTCTGTTCCATTTTTATGTCAAAATGGCTGAGCCGATGTTGATGAATTTTGGTACAAAGATAGATGGGACTCTAGAAACAGTTATAGACTAAACATAAAGGTGGTTGAGGTGGGCAAAGTCGCGGGCAAAAGCTAGTACATCAAAAAATCGATGGATTCCTACAAAAAATAACTCCAGATTAGAACAAAATACAAACCGCCATATCTCTGGTTGGTTACGGTTTAGAAACTTTTTTTTTTTTCTATGGTCTTCTTAGGTAGTAGTCTAATTATGCCCAAAGTTTCAACTCTGGCGAAAGAAAAAAAAAATGATGCCAAGGTCCTTAATAAAAATAGCAAACCCCTTTAGAACTACACCAACATAATCGTCCTCTATTTCAATTTATCGTAAACACACATAACATGGTTATATAATTACTATTGTTTCGTACATTTCAGTAGTTGGGTCTTAGCCTCTTAGGTTTTGAAAGTATTCCATAATTTAATAACACTCGAAAATAACTCTTTATTTTTATAGAACTAAAGGAACAAATCAAAGAGATCTCAAAGGGAATGGATCGTAGAGGATCAATTGATGAGAGCCTCATCAGGACAGACGCTGGTAAAGCAGGTAAATATTATCAACATGACACTCTTCCACAACGCATAATAGCTTGGCAAGAACGTCTTGAAACGGAACTAATATTTTTGTTTGCTGATAACGTTTTAAAAACTTTGATATTTGATGTTAACAAGGTTCACCCTTGTTTGGCAGAACAACGTTTCGTCGAAAATCACTCCAGCTAATTTTGGTTACAATAAAGTCGTTTCGTAGAATTATTCATTTCACCGAATAATTAATTGTTATATTTTTATTTAGCCTAATTATTTCTTTGAAATAATTTCATTTGACCGAATTTTCAAATGCACTAATTTTATTTAAACTAATGTTTCACAAGACTAATAATGATTTAGTCGAAATATCGCATCGAATATTCAGCTAATTATTCGTTTCCTTTCATTGTCTATAAAAAATCGGGCTCCGCCGAGCTACTTTAGTAGGTGGTTATCAGCAATTTTAACAAGAATGCAAGAGCGAGCGAAGCGATTTCCGAACCTGGGGCACCCCGACTCGGACAGGTTAGGTTCGAAGGGGATGGCGGGGTCTGAAAGACCACGCCATCCCCTTCATGTTAGGTTACTTTAAACCTTGCAAACAGAAAAAGGAGCCCCGCGAAGCGGGGCTCCGTCGAGCTACCTCGGTAGGTAGTAATCGGCAATTTGACTAAGGATGCAAGGGCGAGCGTATATTACTGAAAACCACCTACCGAGGCAGCTTGACGGAGCCCCGCTTCGCGGGGCTCCTATTTCTGTTTGCAAGGTTTACAGTAACCTAACACGAAGGGGATGGCGAATGGCCATCCCCTTCGAACCTAACCTGTCCCAGTCGGGGTGCCCTAAGTCCCGAGTTCGCTTCGCTCGCTCTTGCATCCTTAGTTTATTTACTGAAAACAAATATTTACAATGTTTTCTTTTCTGCATTACATTACACCAATCGAGTATTCGATAAACTAAATGTTATACCACCTGAATATTACATCAAATGAACATTATACCTTTTAAGCAATAGCGCAAATGTTGTTATCGCAAACAAATATTCGATGAAATGAAAATTAAGTTAACCGATATTATACAAACTGATTATTTTCTCAAACGTTGTTCGAATTAGTAAAATTATATCAAAAGTTGTTCGACCAAAGAAGGGTGAACCGTTAACAAAGAACGCAGGTTTGTTAGATTTATTATTGTGCCATAAAACTAATGTGAGAATAAATAAAATAAAATCATTCAAAGTGCTGGTAGCGAGAGCACAGTAGCGACTGCCGGTTTTCTACTGTTTTTTGCCAAGCTGTACGTCAAAAAAATCGTAGCCTTAAGGCCTATCTGCACACAACAGTGCCGACACGTACCGTTCCGTGACGTGCTATTCATAATATACGAGCGAACGAAAATCACTAAACGGCACTGGCACTAATCAGGGCCTGTAGCCAAATGGCAAGCGACAATCGTTAACGTTCAGCAGTCGCTAATACATTTTCAACTTTAAATCCCATCGCATAAAGTTGAAAATCTAGTAAAGACTGCTGAGCGATAGCGAACGAAACAAACGAAAACGATCTGTAATCTTTGATATATTTTTAACTTTATACAATGGGGTATAAAGTAATTTTATTTAATTAGTCCTCCAACCCAGAGCGGGGCGGGAGGGACTGTCATACTTGTACTGACTAAAATCCACGATATTCTTCAATAGCCCTTTACCTTCCAGGGCAATAGTTACCTGATATGACCCCGTCAGGTATGCTCCGAATGTCTGCCTGCCTTTTTCCAACTATATTGTGGTCGGCTTCCAGTCGAACCAGATGCAGCTGAATATAGTATTTTACATGGAGCGACTGACTATCGGACCTCCACAACCAAGTAACTGGGTATTACGATACCCCATGGTAAAACTGGTTGTCAGACTTTAGAGCTTCTGACTAACAGTAACGACTGTCAAAGATCTACAAATGATAGCCGGGACCAGCGGCTTTACGTGCTTTCCTCGCACGGAGGAAACTCACTATGACAGATGGTCACCCATCCACAGACCAACCTCGGCAAGCGCGGCTTAACCCGGAAGATCGGCCTGTGCGGCTGTAATTATTTAGCCACGAGCTCCTCCCATGCTCCGAATGTATGAGCCCTAAAATATATTCTTTGTTTCAGCTGAAACCCGAGTAAGGGAATTAGAGACAGAATTATTGGCCGCTGAAAAGACTTCTAAAGCACGCGAAAAGGAACTCGGACCTATATACCACCAGGTTTGTATCCACCATATTCACTGTATAATCATCATCATCATCAGCTTATAAATATTCCCACTGCTGGGACACAGGCCTCCTCTCTGTGAGAGGGAGTGGGCCATAATCCACCACGCGGGCCCAGTGCGGGTTGGTGGATGTCACATGTCTTCGAATTTTTGGTTCTAGGACATGCTAGTTTCCTCACGATGTTTTCCTTCACCGTTTTGAGAGCAGTGGTGATGAAATAAATTACACAAAGTAATGCGCCTGGAGCAGTGGTGGCCCAGTGGTATCGGCCCCGACTTACGAGTTGTACTTGTAGGTCGTGGGTTCGAACCCCGACAGGCGCATTACTTTGTGTAATTTATTTCATCATCACTGCTCTCAAGACGGTGAAGGAAAACATCGTGAGGAAACTGGCATGTCCTAGAACAAAAAATTCGAAGACATGTGGCATTCACCAATCCGCACTGGGCCCGCGTGGTGGATTATGGCCCACTCGCTCTCACAGAGAGGAGGCCTGTGTCCCAGCAGTGGGAACATTAATAGGCTGATGATGAACGCGCCTGGCGGGTTTCGAACCGACGACCTACAACTCGTAAGTCGGGACCGATACCACTGGGCCACCACTGCTCCTAATATCACAGTTTTAGTTTCAAAATCAGCCTCAATAATCCTTTCAGTATTTTTTGCTATTGTTCATTGTTTTGGGTTTGGCCATCCTCGCCTAGTTTAGAAAATTCACTTGATATAATTGCCGTGTAGCACCTATACAACAGAATAGAAAAGAAAACTCTTAATATTGGTACTGGACACACAGAAATAGTAACAAAATACACATTGGGGTACATATAAATTGGAGTCCAGTCGAACCAGATGCAGCTGAATATCAGTATTTTACATGGAGCGACTGACTATCGGACCTCCACAACCTAGTAACTGAGTAATACGATACCCCATGATAAGACTGGTTGTCGGACTTTAGAGCTTCTGACTAACAGTAACGACTGTCAAAGATCTACAAATGACAGCCGGGACCAACGGTTTTACGTGCTTTCTTCGCACGGAGGAAACTCGCTATGATAGATGGTCACCCATCCACAGACCAATCTGGGCAAGCGCGGCTTAACCCGCTGTAATGGGGATGGCAACTGGGGAACTAATGGCGGTAGCATAGCTAGATCCCAGCATCGTCATTGGTTCAAATCTTATAGGTACTTCAAAATAGTACTACGTCATTGGTCGGATTAGGACTAAGCTATGGTGGCGCCATCTACAATTAGCTTTGACCGGCTTTCCCCATTATTTAGAAGTAATAAAAATTACCACAACCAAAAGAATTCGCTATTTAGTCGGGTATACTAATTTATTATAATTGTTTGTTTGTTTTAGATCGCGGTACAATTCGCGGAACTACACGACACAGCCGAAAGAATGTTAGAAAAAGGATGCATATTTGTAAGTATACATATAACTAGTTTTAAAAGTGTGGTGTAACGTCACCAGATTGGAATATAACTGTTTAAGGTCATTCACCTTACTTAATAACAAGTATAATTATAAATATCAAAATTATCAAAATATTCGCTCCACCAGCTCTCACATAGAAAAGGTGCATATTGTTAAAATCTCTGAAATCTAACTTACATGCAGCTTTTTTAAGAGAGAGCTGATGGAGCGAATGTTTTGATCATTTTTATATTTATTTCAAGTAAGAGATTCCACATTTTTGCTCGCTAGTGTAACATACATTCGCCACAAAAAAAATCAACATTATTTTGATTCCTAGGACATCGTACCATGGCGCGACTCCCGCCGTCAGTTCTACTGGCGTCTGAAGCGTCTGCTGCGACAGAACGAGCAGGAGAGGAGAGTGCAGGAGGCAGTACGACCTGCAGACAAGATGGAGCAGGGACCTGCTGCCGCCACGCTCAGGAGGTGGTTCACTGAGGACAGGGGGGAGACACAGGTGAGGAGATGAGAAATATTAACGAGCAGGAGAGGAGAGTGCAGGAGGCAGTACGACCTGCAGACAAGATGGAGCAGGGACCTGCTGCCGCCACGCTCAGGAGGTGGTTCACTGAGGACAGGGGGGAGACACAGGTGAGGAGATGAGAAATATTAACGAGCAGGAGAGGAGAGTGCAGGAGGCAGTACGACCTGCAGACAAGATGGAGCAGGGACCTGCTGCCGCCACGCTCAGGAGGTGGTTCACCGAGGACAGGGGGGAGACACAGGTGAGGAGATGAGAAATATTAACGAGCAGGAGAGGAGAGTGCAGGAGGCAGTACGACCTGCAGACAAGATGGAGCAGGGACCTGCTGCCGCCACGCTCAGGAGGTGGTTCACTGAGGACAGGGGGGAGACACAGGTGAGGAGATGAGAAATATTAACGAGCAGGAGAGGAGAGTGCAGGAGGCAGTACGACCTGCAGACAAGATGGAGCAGGGACCTGCTGCCGCCACGCTCAGGAGGTGGTTCACTGAGGACAGGGGGGAGACACAGGTGAGGAGATGAGAAATATTAACGAGCAGGAGAGGAGAGTGCAGGAGGCAGTACAACCTGCAGACAAGATGGAGCAGGGACCTGCTGCCGCCACGCTCAGGAGGTGGTTCACCGAGGACAGGGGGGAGACACAGGTGAGGAGATGAGAAATATTAACGAGCAGGAGAGGAGAGTGCAGGAGGCAGTACGACCTGCAGACAAGATGGAGCAGGGACCTGCTGCCGCCACGCTCAGGAGGTGGTTCACTGAGGACAGGGGGGAGACACAGGTGAGGAGATGAGAAATATTAACGAGGAGGAGAGGAGAGTGCAGGAGGCAGTACAACCTGCAGACAAGATGGAGCAGGGACCTGCTGCCGCCACGCTCAGGAGGTGGTTCACCGAGGACAGGGGGGAGACACAGGTGAGGAGATGAGAAATATTAACGAGCAGGAGAGGAGAGTGCAGGAGGCAGTACGACCTGCAGACAAGATGGAGCAGGGACCTGCTGCCGCCACGCTCAGGAGGTGGTTCACTGAGGACAGGGGGGAGACACAGGTGAGGAGATGAGAAATATTAACGAGCAGGAGAGGAGAGTGCAGGAGGCAGTACGACCTGCAGACAAGATGGAGCAGGGACCTGCTGCCGCCACGCTCAGGAGGTGGTTCACTGAGGACAGGGGGGAGACACAGGTGAGGAGATGAGAAATATTAACGAGCAGGAGAGGAGAGTGCAGGAGGCAGTACGACCTGCAGACAAGATGGAGCAGGGACCTGCTGCCGCCACGCTCAGGAGGTGGTTCACTGAGGACAGGGGGGAGACACAGGTGAGGAGGGACTTTCAGATTTATACTGTGGAGTGTGGGTAGTGGCTAAGTAATGGACTGCTGTACTCCGTGTTGCGTGTTTGACTCCCCGCACCGCAAATATTTGTCCTTTCTACAAGTAGACGTTCCGGGGGTGGGCGTTTGTGTATGTAAAGGTGCTTGTACACGGCGCATGTAACCCGCGCAAGTGCCTCAACATGCTCAAGCTACATGCGCCGTGTACAAGCACCCCGCGGGTAGCTGGAACAAGTAGCTTGCGCATGTTACTCGCGCGGGTAATCCGCACTTTTACTTGCACAGGTTACATGCGCCGTCTACAAGCACCCTTAGTTTATATCTATGTTTGTAAACCAACGACGATATAATACTAGACTGATAGACTCCGCATGTACGATCTAAGGAACAAAAACTATTCTGTCAACTCGCTGAGGTACTACGTAAGCGAGGGGGACGGGGTACTGCGTTGTGATTGGCTAACTCAAGGTCTGTGCTGTCTCAACGTATATTTACAGCTCACAGGATTGGTTAAAATGAGACGAATATAAGACTTTTTTGCCTAATGTGTTGGCAGACATCGGTCGCCTGTTATTACGAGTCTAGTATTATATCTAACGTCGTTGTTGTAAACGCACCCACGAACACAGAAGAAATTTCAAGTCAGGCAAACATTTGAAAAAAAAAAGTAAAGTTATTCTGTAATGTTACTTACTGATCATTTTTCTCCCTTTCCCACAGTCCCACCAGTGGGAGCACGACAACGAGGCGGTCTGCAAGTGGCTTGAGGCTCAAGCGGGAGATGACAACTCAGTCCTGGAGAGAAACCTCCGCTCCATACACCAGGACGCGCTGTTGCAGGCTGTTAACAACCTTGTAGTGGTAAGTCATATCTATACATATAATAAAACTGTAGAAAAAAAATTTTTGTACATTAAAAAAAAACTCAAAAAATATAGCCAGTGTGTTAAAGGACAACCAATAGAACCCATTTCTAGCATTTTTAGAATTTTTGTCTGTTTGTATGTTTATTTGTTCGGGCATCCAGTGGCAATTGAATAGTACTACTGCCTTTGAACGACAGAGGGCGTTTATTACAAACACGTCAAATATTCTTGAAAAATCTAAATAAATTCTAAATATAGGGTTTATATGAAAACGATATGATTTACGAGAATTAAGCGCTTCGCACTAAAAAATATATTGTTAAATTCCGACATCCACGCGAACGAAGTTGCGGGCACAGCTAGTATCTAATATAATTTTATATTTTTAAACGAGCAATTCTTGTATATTTATCTATATATAATCAGGGTCTCGGAAACGGCTCCAAGGATTTTCATGAAAGTAACAGATTAGGGGTTTTTCGGCTCAAGGAATCGATTTATCAAGGTCCCAGGTTCGAGAAAATCTTAGTTCCCAAGATATAGACATTTTAAACCGAGCCGAGCTCGGTCAACCAGATATTGTTACTTTTCTTACTAATATTAAGGTCACACGTACCTCATTAAAGCCTTGCGTTAACTACGCATTGACCACGCAGTGTCGACTCGTTGACCGCGCGGGTTCCACCTGTTGACCGCGCGTGGTCCACCTGTTGACCGCGCATGGTGCACTCGTTGACCGCGCGGGTTCCACCTGTTGACCGCGCGTGGTCCACCTGTTGACCGCGCATGGTGCACTCGTTGACCGCGCGGGTTCCACCTGTTGACCGCGCGTGGTCCACCTGTTGACCGCGCATGGTGCACTCGTTGACCGCGCGGGTTCCACCTGTTGACCGCGCGTGGTCCACCTGTTGACCGCGCATGGTGCACTCGTTGACCGCGCGGGTTCCACCTGTTGACCGCGCGTGGTCCACCTGTTGACCGCGCATGGTGCACTCGTTGACCGCGCGGGTTCCACCTGTTGACCGCGCGTGGTCCACCTGTTGACCGCGCATGGTGCACTCGTTGACCGCGCGGGTTCCACCTGTTGACCGCGCGTGGTCCACCTGTTGACCGCGCATGGTGCACTCGTTGACCGCGCGGGTTCCACCTGTTGACCGCGCGTGGTCCACCTGTTGACCGCGCATGGTGCACTCGTTGACCGCGCGGGTTCCACCTGTTGACCGCGCGTGGTCCACCTGTTGACCGCGCATGGTGCACTCGTTGACCGCGCGGGTTCCACCTGTTGACCGCGCGTGGTCCACCTGTTGACCGCGCATGGTGCACTCGTTGACCGCGCGGGTTCCACCTGTTGACCGTGCGTGGTCCACCTGTTGACCGCGCATGGTGCACTCGTTGACCGCGCGGGGTCCACTCGTTGACCGCGCGTTCTTTATTGGTGATAGCGCGGCGTCCACCTGTCAACAAAGAGTGGACGGCTTGTGTAGTTGGTGCCGTGAGGCAATGTGTCTATATGACCTTAAATGCGAATTCGTGAAGATTATTTCTTTGCAGAAAGAAAAATTCTGCTGTCCAAAGGTCGGCATCGTACGTATCGGACTCATCGCATCAAACGGATTTCTGTATCGACAGCGATCGGATTGTCGACGCGAGTATCAACAATCGGATTTCTGATGCCACCTTCATCGCTTCCACTGATCGGCATTCCGTATGACGTCATCGGTACGCATCGCATGTAGGCATTGCCGATGAGCCGTCCGTACGATTTGGATCAGTGGACGCAGTTGTAGGAGTTTTAATACAAGGCAAACTAAAATCCGTTACGTACGATACGTGCGATGCGGACCTGTGGACGCTTACCATAAATGGGACTCGAACCAGTGTCTTCTGGATAATTCACAACCACGAAATACCCTACTATAAATCATTAATGTAACAATATCTCTTTTTCAGGAACTCACACCGTCACAACGTGCCGAATTCATCAGAAAACTGTCAGCGTTAGAGATGGAGCAATAAGTTTAGTCAAACTCTGTTTAAACCGCGGCGAATCCCGCACGAGATTCGACACAGCGCTCTCGCACGTAACACTGCGAGAAAAGTCAGTCGTACCGAATCCCGCAGCGGGATTCGACACAGCGCTCTCTCACGTAACACTGCGGGAACAGTCAGTCGTACCGAATCCCGCAGTGGGATTCGACACAGCGCTCTCGCACGTCGTGTAACACTGCGAGAAAAGTCAGTCGTACCGAATCCCGCAGTGGGATTCGACACAGCGCTCCCGCAACTAACACTGCGAAAATAGTCAGTCGTACCGAATCCCGCAGTGGGATTCGACACAGCGCTCTCGCAACTAACACTGCGAGAAAAGTCAGTCGTACCGAATCCCGCAGTGGGATTCGACACAGCGCTCCCGCAACTAACACTGCGAAAATAGTCAGTCGTACCGAATCCCGCAGTGGGATTCGACACAGCGCTCTCGCAACTAACACTGCGAGAAAAGTCAGTCGTACCGAATTCCGCAGTGGGATTCGACACAGCGCTCTGGCACGTAACACTGCGAGATTAGTCAGTCGTACCGAATCCCGCACGAGATTTGCCACAGTCAAACCAGAGTCTTTATTTTTAATAAACTAGGACGATCAAATTATTTAGGGTACATAATATTTATTGCTGGGGCTTTTTAGATACGAAACAAGTCTGTATGACACTTATTATTTGAACGATTCTTTGGAAAATCCAATATTTAGAAATTATCATCACCGATTTTATCGCTGTTTTTGTACATTGGTAATATGAGAATAGTTGAAAATAGAGTGTTTTAAACTCTTCCATCTCCATTTTTAAATAATATATTTATGCCCATCGAAGTGTGCGTAGTTGTCTAATAAAACATATAAATTATGTTCGAAAATGATATATAAATGTATAATGATATAAAAATATATTGCTTGAATCGAATTTTGTCGAAACTTGATTCAGTTGTGTTATTGAACTAGGTTTACCGATCGGCATTAATCCCGAATATGTGATCCTTTCGGGTCGGCTTTATTACTCAAAATACTGCCGTACCCATAGTGTTTAGCCATACAAGAAGATCTTAGACATCTACCTAGTTTTTGTAATAAAAATAGCATTTAAGTAAAAAAATATTTTAAAAAAAAGTACGGATTTTTCAAAGAATCGTTCGCTTGCAAAACTATGTTAAAAACGGGCCTAAAAATAAGGTTAGTTAATATATTTTGCAGTAAAAATACAGACTTGTGTTTTTTTAAGTTCAGAATTTACTAAAATAAATAAGTTTCACAGCCTTACGAAGAAATATTACAATAAACGTTATTTGCTATTCAGTTTTATTAAGAGAAAATCGTATAATAATGTTCCCACTGCCGGGACGTAGGCCTCCTCTCTATGAGAGGGAGTGGGCCATAATCCACCACGCGGGCCCAGTGCGGGTTTGTTCTAGGACATGCCGGTTTCTGTAATATAGGTTTACAAATACAACTCCGGCCCACTTTTATAGGATAAAAGTGCGATATTCTGTTACCTCATAGATTACTTCCAAAAATTTTACTCTAGGCGTCTTCCGTTTTTGTAGACCTTTTTCATGTTACTGCCATTTAAATAAGACGTCGATCCTAAATAAAAGGTTTTATAAAACTGTTTTCTCCCCTAATTTTTCTTAAAGAACTATCTAACTCGGAAAATTAATAATGGGGAAGGCCGGTCAAAGCTTTTTAGATGGCGCGACGATAGCTAAGTCCTAATCCGACCAATGACGTAGTAGTATTTTGAAGTACCTACAACATTATTTTTTGTTTAAGCAAAACCCGATACACCTGTCCGATATTTTTGTCTTGCTTTAAATCAAAAATAAATTTTTGAATTTCGAACTTTATTCCAACTGCTATAAAATTCTAAAATGCACATTGACAACTTAGACCGGGATCTAAACTCGGTTTTTGTATTAATAACTTTACGACAGTAGAAATAAAGTTCGAAATTCAAAAAATCATTTTTGATTTAAACCTTGGTCTAAGTTAAACCACGTTTCGTAATAAAGCCGCATATGTACAAAATTTTAAAACCGCATCATGAAATAGCACAAAGTTATAAGCTTGTATATTACCTGATTTTCCGTACAAAACATGATCATTTCGCGGTACACCCGCGTAAACCGCGTCTCCTGTGTTGTACACTCGTAATAATAGTTAGTATTATATAGTATAGTATTGTATTTAACTGGTAATAAAATTTAATTAAAATATTTTTGAAAAATAACATAACATGGTGTAAAAAATATTGGAATCGAATCAGTTACTGGATTCTGAACAAACTATATTCAGGTTTCGCATATGTATACTAAAAATAATGTTTTATAAGATTTGAACCAATGACGATGCTTGGAACAAGCTATACTAGCGCCATTCGTTTCCCAGTTGCCAACCCCATTTATCTCGGTTGAAATCTTCGGTTGGATCTTTGTGTGTTCAACAACTGAATTTGTCTGAGTTTTTAAAATATCCAATCAGAAACAGCCGTCGAAAACAAAGGAATGGATTGAGTTTGGATATTAATTTCGGGTGTAAATCGTCATTCTTAAATGCAAAAATAAATGGCTGAACGATTAAGTTGAAATAGCCAAGCAAGGTAGTATAAAATATAAGTTTGGACATTGGATATTTTTTATCCCTATAACACGTTCCCCTAGGACTATTTCTGACCTCACCAAGTTAGCTTTAATATAATATTCTTTCGTTTGGCTGTGAAACTCTGTAACATGACAATTTTGTGTATAGTAGTATATTTACTTATTTATTTAGATACACCTAGTTACCTCTTGTTACGTAAATATGGACATCGGTCCTAATTTTGTTAAGCCTTTTGACCGGTAGGCTTAATCAGCTGGCTTAATTTAACGAACTGGCTAATTTACAAAACCGGCTTAACGACCTGGCTAAATGACCGAATTGGCTAAATTACTGATATGGCTTCACTGGCTTAATGGTTAATTTGGCTAAAAACTACATCGCTAGATAGGATAGCGTCAATTCTAAAATAAAAATTTAAATATATTTTTGCTTCTTATTAGAAAGCTTAAAGCGCAAATTGTGAATACATTTATTTAGTGTGTAGTTCTATAATATAGTTAGAAGAATTGACATAATCCTGTAAAGCGGCGTATGTCGTGTTGGCCAAAGTATATCTCATTCCGAAGTGAGAGTAATTTTTGCCGAAGTGAGAGTAACTCGTGCCGAAGTGAGAGTAACTCGTGCCGAAGTAAGAGTAACTGGTGCCGAAAGAGACTTTTGAGTAGTGGCAGTATCTTGTATGTCTTACTGCCAAAGTTTAACGGTCAAAAGGCAAAGTAATCCGCTTAATTCTCAGAAATGTATAAATTATACTTATTTAATTATAGAAGAAATATTGTATAGATACATAGTGTCATATTATTTTTGTGAATGTACGAGATAATGTGGTAATTGTACATTGATTGAATTACAGCTAATTGGAGGCAATTATTAATGTTTAACTTACAATATTTTTTTATTTTTTGTACCTATGCGGCTTGGAAAATTATTTGATAAAAACTGGGATGATAAAAACTGGAATTATCGAAAAATATATCTACTTTCTTTTAAAAAACAATGCAATTATTAACTCTTAGAAATGGTAGATATATTTTTCGGAATTTCAAAACAGGTCCTTGATTCAACTGAAAGATTTTGATCAAACCTTGTTCAGTAACATGGGCTGAGTTACACGTTGTATAACATCACGCTAAAACCAATAGGAGCTGACCAGTGGGTGAAAGTGTGAGGAGAAGTGGCGGAGGATACCTAGTCAAAGATATTTTCCAAGCCGTATATGAATCAATGTAATACATACTAACAAATAGTAGCAATATTGTGTTCATTTATCATTGAAAATGTGTAAAACCAAGCAATTTGTACAAAACGTACTAAAACTACATTCCCATGTTTAATTTTTTTGTTAAATTATTTTTATGTTGTTGTAAAACTTACTGTTGAAACTCTAAAATAAACTTATTTTTGCAATAAGATGTGCATGAATTTTATAAAAATATGCGTGAAAGCAATTTGAGACGATTCACCAATTTCAATTTGTATAAAATATTCAAATTAAATCTTAAAATCATGAATTTATATTAATATCAATAAATTTTGTTGGATCGTGAAGGTAATATTGCCATACGCAAAAATGCAACTCATAGAGTTTCAATAAATAAGTTATTTTTTAAGTGTAGCAACACTTACGCTATAAGCCGCTGTTTGAATATGTAGTGATATTAATATAATTATCCGCGCGTCCACGTATCACGTTATTTATTATTTAATGTTATTTATGTTTAAAATGGGACCAAATAAATAAATGGTGTATATTATGATTTGTTTTATTTTTGTTTTTAATGACCTTTTAAAACAAGAATTTCAATAAGGAAAGCTAACAAGTGCGTCGAGTAACTAAAAATTGCACTCATTTTTTATGGTAAACGTCCACGGGTCCTTATCGGACGTATCGTACGTAACGGATTTTAGTTTGCCTTGTATTAAAACTCATACAACTGCGTCCACTGATCCAAATCGTACGGACGGCTCATCGGCAATGCCTACATGCGATGCGTACCGATGACGTCATACGGAATGCCGATCAGTGGAAGCAATGAAGGTGGCATCGGCAATCCGATTGCTGATACTCGCGTCGGCAATCCGATCGCTGCCGATACAGAAATCCGTTTGATGCGATGCGTCCGATACATACGATTCCGTATGACGTCATCGGTACGCATCGCATGTAGGCATTGCCGATGAGCCGTCCGTATGATGCGGATCAGAGGACGCAATTGTACGAGTTTTAATACAAGGCAAACTAAAATCCGTTACGTACGATACGTGCGATGCGGACCTGTGGACGCTTACCTTTAGGGTGCTCTCACATCTATCGACGCGGAATCGGCTTTTTGCGTCGCCCTTTCTCTTTCTATCGCTTAGAACTGCCATTTGCTAGACAGAGACAGAAAGCATAATAAGATCGCACGCGTCGGAATCCTTGACGCGGCCGCGTGCTATCGCATTGTCTCGGTCTAGCAAATGGCAGTTATAAGCGACAGAAAGAGAAAGGGCGACGGAAAAATCCGATTCCGCGTCGATAGATGTGTGAGCACCCTTAGGCTGCGGTTCCACTGAGGCAGAGCGGAGAGCGATTAACCAATCACATGACTTGAAATCTGAATCGTTTTTGCCCGCATCCCAAGGTGTACCGGCCCGAACAACTGGTCTTCCCCCCGGCCGTATCCGAGAGGGAACTCCAGTCCACGGGCGCACGTGGAGGTTTCCTGTCATAGCACCCCCAGCAGCTGGCTTTAAGAAAAATTGGTATAATTTGTCTTCACTGTAGATATACAGTGTGGAATTTTGTGATGTCACCTGGAGGGAAAGTACTCGTAATACTGCAGATAGAAAATTTTACTCAAAGGAAACATTCCTTTATTCGAAATGGTTTATTTATTAGTTGACATTTTATTTAATTAGGGTTCCGTAGTCAACAAGGAACCCTTATAGTTTCGCCATGTCCGTCCGTCCGTCCGTCCGTCCGTCCGTCTGTCCGCAGTTTAGCTCAGAGACGGACAGTACTAGAGAGCTGTAATTTGGTGTAAATATACGGATTTGTTGTGCCAAAAAAGTGGTAAAATAAAATCTTGTAAAATATTTTTTTTTAGTGTACCTCCAGTACTTACACGTGAAGTGAAGATTTTTGAAGTGAAAACTTCTTTAGCGGCGTTGTACACTTTTTCTGTAATGGGTAAAAAATTTAAAACTCGCGTCAGGGTCACGTGACCAAAACTCGCGTCAGGGTCACGTGACCCTGATCGAAAATGAGTAAGACGTCATTCAAATTAAAAATAAAACATAGTAACAAAAAAGTTTTCACTTCTACCGGCACTCCTGGAGTGCAACCTTTTTTTTTTTTCTCGCGTACCCCTTAGTGTGGGGTATCATTAAATAGGCCTTTAAAAAATAATGATAGTTTTCATTAACAATTTTTTGATAAAAAAATTCGTTTGTGAAATATTAAGCTTTAAAGTGCTAAATTTTTGCTCGATTCGAGTGTCCCCCCCCTCTACCAGCTAAACGGTTATGTTTGGGGGTGTGAAAAAATTCACAATAGTAGTATATATAACGAAATTTAAAAGAAAATTATCATGACTAAGTAGGCTTTACAACTTTACGAGTAATAGTCGACCAACTTATTAAATGTACTTATATCCATGTTTTCTTAAACAAAATGTATCGGAGACAACTGCAAATGTAAGTTTGTCAACTTTATTTTTACAGCTTCTATAGGTATGTTTTGGGGGGATAGGTAGGTTTTTATCGTCAACTATTTTTGACTAAATTCAAAAAAAGGAGGAGGTCCTAAATTCGTTGTAATCTTTTTTCTTATGTATTTTCCCCGATTTCTCAAAGACTGCGGACCGATTTTGAAAATTCTTCTTTTTAAAATTAAATTCAGCGAATCAGTTTAGTTAGTTCGCATAAGTATTTTGATGGGCAACTACGGAACCCTACACTGTGCGTGGCCCGACACGCACTTGGCCGGTTTTTTTTATTTTAATATGAGTCTGACATTTTGGTAATTATTTCAATGTTTATTCTAATTAACAATTTTCTATTTATTTGGTGATTTATTATTATTTTGAATATATTAATTTGATTGTATGAAGTATGGACTAACAGTGTCTGAAATAAAATAAATTATTATTATTATTTTGAATAGAAAGCAAACTGCAATGATTTTCGAAAATTCTCTTCTTCCACCTACTACTACCTACTCCCGGGAATCGAACTGGCTAAATACCCTGAACTTTTATTGCAATGATCGTTAGGGTCAATTATACGGATGAAATCTCTCTAATAAACATGACAAATTTTCCAGGCGTCTTCGAGAAATCGGGGAAAATAAATAAAAAAATAAAAAATATTCCGACGAATTTTGAGGACCTCCTCCTTTTTTTGAAGTCGTTTAAAAAATAATACTTATAAGTATAACATGAATGGAAATAAAAACACTTAAAATAAATAAATAGATACTTCCAAAAAAAAAATATCAATGGAAAAATCATTTTTTGTATTTTACACCTACTTTTTTTAAACTTCGTACTTTTGAACTTCGTTCTTTTAAACTTCGTGCTTTTAAACTTCGCAATTTTGAACTTCGTAATTTTGAACTTCGTGCTGTTGAACTTCGCACTTTTAAACTTCGTACTTTTAAACTTCGTACTTTTAAACTTCGTACTTTTAAACTTCGCAATTTTGAACTTTGTAATTTTGGACTTCGTGCTGTTGAACTTCGCACTTTTTAACTTCGTTCTTCTGAACTTCGTACTTTTGAACTTCGTTATTTTGAACTTCGTAATTTTGAACTTCGTGCTTTTGAACTTCGTACGTTTAACTTCGTTCATTTTATACTTCGTTGTTTTTAACTTCGTTCTTTTTTATCTTCGTTCTTTTTAATTTCGTACTTTTTTAACTTCGTTCTGTTAAACTTCGTTCTTTTTTAACTTCGTTCTTTTTTAACTTCGTTTTTTTTAAGTTCGTTCTTTTTTAACTTCGTTCTTTTTAACTTCGTTCTTTTTAACTTCGTTCTTTTAACTTCGTTCTTTTAACTTCGTTCTTTTTAACTTCGTTCTTTTTAAACTTCGTTTTTTATAACTACTTTTTTTTTAACTTCGTTCTTTTTTAACTACGTTCTTTTATCTTCATACTTTTTTAACTTCGTTCTTTTTAAACTTCGTTCATTTTATACTTCGTTGTTTTTTAACTTCGTTCTTTTTTATCTTCGTTCTTTTTTAACTTCGTTCTTTTTAACTTCATTTTTTTAACTTCGTTCTTTTTTATCTTCGTTCTTTTTAATGTCGTTCTTTTTAAACTTCGTTTTTATAACTACTTTTTTTTTAACTTCGTTCTTTTTATCTTCGTTCTTTTTAATTTCGTACTTTTTTAACTTCGTTCTTTTTTAAATTCGTTCTTTTTTATCTTCGTTCTTTTTTAACTTCATTCTTTTTTAAATTCATTCTTCTTTAACTTCATTCTTCTTTAACTTCGTTCTTTTCAAACTTCGTTCATTTTCTACTTCGTTGTTTTTAACTTCTTTTTTATATTCGTTCTTTTTAATTTCGTACTTTTTTAACTTCGTTCTTTTTTAACTTCGTTCTTTTTTAAATTCATTCTTCTTTAACTTCGTTCTTCTTTAACTTCGTTCTTTTCAAACTTCGTTCATTTTATACTTCGTTGTTTTTAACTTCGTTCTTTTTTATCTTCGTTCTTTTTAATTTCGTACTTTTTTAACTTCGTTCTTTTTTAACTTCGTTCATTTTATACTTCGTTGTTTTTAACTTCGTTCTTTTTTATCTTCGTTCTTTTTAATTTCGTACTTTTTTAACTTCGTTCTTTTTTAACTTCGTTCTTTTTTAACCTCATTTTTTTAACTTAGTTCTTTTAAACTTCGTTCTTTTTAAACTTCGTTAATTTTATACTTCGTTGTTTCGTACTTTTTTAACTTTTTTCTTTTTCAATTCGTTCTTTTTTAACTTCGCTTTTTTTTAACTGCGTTCTTTTTTATCTTCGTTCTTTTTAATTTCGTACTTTTTTAACTTCGTTCTTTTTTAAATTCGTTCTTTTTTAACTTCTTTCTTTTTAACTCCGTTCTTTTTTAACTTCGTTCTTCTTTAACTTCGTTCTTTTTTTCTTCGTGCTTTTTTACTTCGTTCTTCTTAACTTCGTTCTTTTTTAAATTCGTTCTTCTTAACTTCGTTCTTTTTTAACGTCGTTCTTTTTTAACTTCGTACTTTTTTAACTTCGTTCTTTTTTAACTTCGTTCTTTTTTAACTTCATTCTTTTTTAAATTCATTCTTTTTAACTTCGTTCTTTTAACTTCGTTCTTTTTAAAATTGAAAAACTTCGTTGTTTTTTAACTTCGTTCTTTTTAACTTCGTTCTTTTTTATCTTCGTTCTTTTTAATTTCGTACTTTTTTAACTTCGTACTTTTTTAACTTCGTACTTTTTAACTTCGTTCTTTTTTAACTTCGTTCTTTTTTAACTTCGTTCTTTTTTAACTTCATTCTTTTTTAAATTCATTCTTTTTAACTTCGTTCTTTTAACTTCGTTCTTTTAACTTCGTTCTTGTTAACTTCGTTCTTTTTAAACTTCGTTTTTTATAAATACTTTTTTTTTAACTTCGTACTTCTGAACATTTTTATTTCTAACAGCGTTCTTTTTTATCTTCGTTCTTTTTAATTTCGTACTTTTTAACTTCGTTCTTTTTTAACTAAGTTCTTTTTAACTTCGATCTTTTTTTACTTCATCCTTTTTTAACTTCGTTGTTTTTATACCTAGTTCTTTTTTGACTTAGTTGTTTTTTAACTTTCGTTCTTTTTTAACTACGTTCTTTTTTAACTTCTTTCTTCTTTAACTTCGTTCTTTTTTCTTCGTGCTTTTTTAACTTCGTTCTTTTTAAACTTCGTTCTTCTTAACTTCGTTCTTTTTCAACTTCGTTCTTCTTTAACTTCGTTCTTTTTTTCTTCGTGCTTTTTTACTTCGTTCTTTTTAACTTCGTTCTTTTTCAACTTCGTTCTTTTTCAACTTCGTTCTTTTTCAACTTCGTTCTTTTTTTTAACTTCGTTCTTCTTAACTTCGTTCTTTTTTAAATTCGCTCTTCTTAACTTCGTTCTTTTTTAGCTTCATTCTTTTTTAACTTTGTTCTTTTTTAACTTCGTTCTTTTTTAACTTAGTTCTTTTTAACTTCATTCTTTTAACTTCATTATTTTTTAACTTCGTTCTTTTTTATCTTCGTTCTTTTTAATTTCGTACTTTTTAACTTCGTTCTTTTTTGACTTCGTTCTTTTTTAACTTCATTCTTTTTTAAATTCATTCTTTTTTAACTTAGTTCTTTTTAACTTCGATCTTTTTTTACTTCATCCTTTTTTAACTTCGTTGTTTTTACACCTCGTTCTTTTTTGACTTAGTTTTTTTTTAACTTCGTTCTTTTTTAACTACGTTCTTTTTTAACTTCTTTCTTTTTAACTCAGTTCTTTTTTAACTTCGTTCTTTTTTTCTTCGTGCTTTTTTACTTCGTTCTTTTTAACTTCGTTCTTTTTTAACTTCGTTCTTTTTTTAACTTCGTTCTTCTTAACTTCGTTCTTTTTTAAATTCGTTCTTCTTAACTTCGTTCTTTTTTAACTTCGTTCTTCTTAACTTCGTTCTTTTTTAACTTCGTTCTTTTTACCCTCGTTCTAAAAAGAAAAACAACGAAGTTAAAAAACTTCGTTATTTTTTAACTTCGTTCTTTTTAACTTCGTTCTTTTTAACTTCGTTCTTTTTAACTTCGTTTTTTTAACTTCGTTTTTTTAACTTCGTTTTTTTAACTTCGTTTTTTTAACTTTGTTCTTTTTTAACTTCGTTCTTTTTTAACTTCGTTCTTTTTTTCTTCGTGCTTTTTTACTTCGTTCTTTTTAACTTCGTTCTTTTTTAACTTCGTTCTTCTTAACTTCGTTCTTTTTTAACTAAGTTCTTTTTAACTTCGATCTTTTTTTACTTCATCCTTTTTTAACTTCGTTGTTTTTATACCTAGTTCTTTTTTGACTTAGTTGTTTTTTAACTTTCGTTCTTTTTTAACTACGTTCTTTTTTAACTTCTTTCTTCTTTAACTTCGTTCTTTTTTCTTCGTGCTTTTTTAACTTCGTTCTTTTTAAACTTCGTTCTTTTTAAACTTCGTTCTTCTTAACTTCGTTCTTTTTCAACTTCGTTCTTCTTTAACTTCGTTCTTTTTTTCTTCGTGCTTTTTTACTTCGTTCTTTTTAACTTCGTTCTTTTTTAACTTCGTTCTTCTTAACTTCGTTCTTTTTTAACTAAGTTCTTTTTAACTTCGATCTTTTTTTACTTCATCCTTTTTTAACTTCGTTGTTTTTATACCTAGTTCTTTTTTGACTTAGTTGTTTTTTAACTTTCGTTCTTTTTTAACTACGTTCTTTTTTAACTTCTTTCTTCTTTAACTTCGTTCTTTTTTCTTCGTGCTTTTTTAACTTCGTTCTTTTTAAACTTCGTTCTTTTTAAACTTCGTTCTTCTTAACTTCGTTCTTTTTCAACTTCGTTCTTCTTTAACTTCGTTCTTTTTTTCTTCGTGCTTTTTTACTTCGTTCTTTTTAACTTCGTTCTTTTTCAACTTCGTTCTTTTTCAACTTCGTTCTTTTTCAACTTCGTTCTTTTTTTTAACTTCGTTCTTCTTAACTTCGTTCTTTTTTAAATTCGCTCTTCTTAACTTCGTTCTTTTTTAGCTTCATTCTTTTTTAACTTTGTTCTTTTTAAACTTCGTTAATTTTATACTTCGTTGTTTCGTACTTTTTTAACTTTTTCTTTTTCAATTCGTTCTTTTTTAACTTCGCTTTTTTTTAACTTTGTTCTTTTTTATCTTCGTTCTTTTTAATTTCGTACTTTTTTAACTTCGTTCTTTTTTAAATTCGTTCTTTTTTAACTTCTTTCTTTTTAACTCCGTTCTTTTTTAACTTCGTTCTTCTTTAACTTCGTTCTTTTTTTCTTCGTGCTTTTTTACTTCGTTCTTTTTAACTTCGTTCTTTTTCAACTTCGTTCTTTTTTTTAACTTCGTTCTTCTTAACTTCGTTCTTTTTTAAATTCGTTCTTCTTAACTTCGTTCTTTTTTAACGTCGTTCTTTTTTAACTTCGTACTTTTTTAACTTCGTTCTTTTTTAACTTCGTTCTTTTTTAACTTCATTCTTTTTTAAATTCATTCTTTTTAACTTCGTTCTTTTAACTTCGTTCTTTTAACTTCGTTCTTTTTAAAATTGAAAAACTTCGTTGTTTTTTAACTTCGTTCTTTTTAACTTCGTTCTTTTTTATCTTCGTTCTTTTTAATTTCGTACTTTTTTAACTTCGTACTTTTTTAACTTCGTACTTTTTTAACTTCGTACTTTTTAACTTCGTTCTTTTTTAACTTCGTTCTTTTTTAACTTCGTTCTTTTTTAACTTCATTCTTTTTTAAATTCATTCTTTTTAACTTCGTTCTTTTAACTTCGTTCTTTTAACTTCGTTCTTGTTAACTTCGTTCTTTTTAAACTTCGTTTTTTATAAATACTTTTTTTTTAACTTCGTACTTCTGAACATTTTTATTTCTAACAGCGTTCTTTTTTATCTTCGTTCTTTTTAATTTCGTACTTTTTAACTTCGTTCTTTTTTAACTAAGTTCTTTTTAACTTCGATCTTTTTTTACCTTCTTTCTTCTTTAACTTCGTTCTTTTTTCTTCGTGCTTTTTTAACTTCGTTCTTTTTAAACTTCGTTCTTCTTAACTTCGTTCTTTTTCAACTTCGTTCTTCTTTAACTTCGTTCTTTTTTTCTTCGTGCTTTTTTACTTCGTTCTTTTTAACTTCGTTCTTTTTCAACTTCGTTCTTTTTCAACTTCGTTCTTTTTCAACTTCGTTCTTTTTTTTAACTTCGTTCTTCTTAACTTCGTTCTTTTTTAAATTCGCTCTTCTTAACTTCGTTCTTTTTTAGCTTCATTCTTTTTTAACTTTGTTCTTTTTTAACTTCGTTCTTTTTTAACTTAGTTCTTTTTAACTTCATTCTTTTAACTTCATTATTTTTTAACTTCGTTCTTTTTTATCTTCGTTCTTTTTAATTTCGTACTTTTTAACTTCGTTCTTTTTTGACTTCGTTCTTTTTTAACTTCATTCTTTTTTAAATTCATTCTTTTTTAACTTCGTTCTTTTTTAACTTAGTTCTTTTTAACTTCGATCTTTTTTTACTTCATCCTTTTTTAACTTCGTTGTTTTTACACCTCGTTCTTTTTTGACTTAGTTTTTTTTTAACTTCGTTCTTTTTTAACTACGTTCTTTTTTAACTTCTTTCTTTTTAACTCCGTTCTTTTTTAACTTCGTTCTTTTTTTCTTCGTGCTTTTTTACTTCGTTCTTTTTAACTTCGTTCTTTTTTAACTTCGTTCTTTTTTTAACTTCGTTCTTCTTAACTTCGTTCTTTTTTAAATTCGTTCTTCTTAACTTCGTTCTTTTTTAACTTCGTTCTTCTTAACTTCGTTCTTCTTAACTTCGTTCTTTTTTAACTTCGTTCTTTTTACCCTCGTTCTAAAAAGAAAAACAACGAAGTTAAAAAACTTCGTTATTTTTTAACTTCGTTCTTTTTAACTTCGTTCTTTTTAACTTCGTTCTTTTTAACTTCGTTCTTTTTAACTTCGTTTTTTTAACTTCGTTTTTTTAACTTCGTTTTTTTAACTTCGTTTTTTTAACTTCGTTTTTTTAACTTTGTTCTTTTTTAACTTCGTTCTTTTTTAACTTCGTTCTTTTTTTCTTCGTGCTTTTTTACTTCGTTCTTTTTAACTTCGTTCTTTTTTAACTTCGTTCTTCTTAACTTCGTTCTTTTTTAACTAAGTTCTTTTTAACTTCGATCTTTTTTTACTTCATCCTTTTTTAACTTCGTTGTTTTTATACCTAGTTCTTTTTTGACTTAGTTGTTTTTTAACTTTCGTTCTTTTTTAACTACGTTCTTTTTTAACTTCTTTCTTCTTTAACTTCGTTCTTTTTTCTTCGGGCTTTTTTAACTTCGTTCTTTTTAAACTTCGTTCTTTTTAAACTTCGTTCTTCTTAACTTCGTTCTTTTTCAACTTCGTTCTTCTTTAACTTCGTTCTTTTTTTCTTCGTGCTTTTTACTTCGTTCTTTTTAACTTCGTTCTTTTTCAACTTCGTTCTTTTTCAACTTCGTTCTTTTTCAACTTCGTTCCTTTTTTTAACTTCGTTCTTCTTAACTTCGTTCTTTTTTAAATTCGCTCTTCTTAACTTCGTTCTTTTTTAGCTTCATTCTTTTTTAACTTTGTTCTTTTTAAACTTCGTTAATTTTATACTTCGTTGTTTCGTACTTTTTTAACTTTTTTCTTTTTCAATTCGTTCTTTTTTAACTTCGCTTTTTTTTAACTTTGTTCTTTTTTATCTTCGTTCTTTTTAATTTCGTACTTTTTTAACTTCGTTCTTTTTTAAATTCGTTCTTTTTTAACTTCTTTCTTTTTAACTCCGTTCTTTTTTAACTTCGTTCTTCTTTAACTTCGTTCTTTTTTTCTTCGTGCTTTTTTACTTCGTTCTTTTTAACTTCGTTCTTTTTCAACTTCGTTCTTTTTTTTAACTTCGTTCTTCTTAACTTCGTTCTTTTTTAAATTCGTTCTTCTTAACTTCGTTCTTTTTTAACGTCGTTCTTTTTTAACTTCGTACTTTTTTAACTTCGTTCTTTTTTAACTTCGTTCTTTTTTAACTTCATTCTTTTTTAAATTCATTCTTTTTAACTTCGTTCTTTTAACTTCGTTCTTTTAACTTCGTTCTTTTTAAAATTGAAAAACTTCGTTGTTTTTTAACTTCGTTCTTTTTTAACTTCATTCTTTTTTAAATTCATTCTTTTTAACTTCGTTCTTTTAACTTCGTTCTTTTAACTTCGTTCTTTTTAAAATTGAAAAACTTCGTTGTTTTTTAACTTAGTTCTTTTTAACTTCATTCTTTTAACTTCATTATTTTTTAACTTCGTTCTTTTTTATCTTCGTTCTTTTTAATTTCGTACTTTTTAACTTCGTTCTTTTTTGACTTCGTTCTTTTTTAACTTCATTCTTTTTTAAATTCATTCTTTTTTAACTTCGTTCTTTTTTAACTTAGTTCTTTTTAACTTCGATCTTTTTTTACTTCATCCTTTTTTAACTTCGTTGTTTTTACACCTCGTTCTTTTTTGACTTAGTTGTTTTTTAACTTCGTTCTTTTTTAACTACGTTCTTTTTTAACTTCTTTCTTTTCAACTCCGTTCTTTTTTAACTTCGTTCTTTTTTTCTTCGTGCTTTTTTACTTCGTTCTTTTTAACTTCGTTCTTTTTTAACTTCGTTCTTTTTTTAACTTCGTTCTTCTTAACTTCGTTCTTTTTTAAATTCGTTCTTCTTAACTTCGTTCTTTTTTAACTTCGTTCTTCTTAACTTCGTTCTTTTTTAACTTCGTTCTTTTTACCCTCGTTCTAAAAAGAAAAACAACGAAGTTAAAAAACTTCGTTCTTTTTTAACTTCGTTCTTTTTAACTTCGTTCTTTTTAACTTCGTTCTTTTTAACTTCGTTTTTTTAACTTCGTTTTTTTAACTTCGTTTTTTAACTTTGTTCTTTTTTAACTTCGTTCTTTTTTAACTTCGTTCTTTTTTAACTTCGTTCTTTTTTAACTTCGTTCTTTTTTAACTTCGTTCTTTTTTAACTTCGTTCTTCTTAATTTCGTTCTTTTTTAACTTCGTTCTTCTTAACTTCGTTCTTTTTTAACTTCGTTCTTTTTAAAGTTGAAAAACTTCGTTGTTTTTTAAATTTTTGAAAAACTTCGTTGTTTTTTAACTTCGTTCTTTTTTAACTTCGTACTTTTTTTAACTTCGTTCTTTTTAAACTTCGTTATTTTTAATTTTCGTTCTTTTTGACTTCGTGATTTTTAACTCCGTAATTTTTAAACCTAATCTGATTCCGCCTGGCAACACTGGCAGCCGGTTGTCAAAAAGTTTCTTAGTAAAATTAAAATTGTTAAATATTATTTTTAAGTGTTTAATAAGTCTTTAATGTATTCAAGATTGTCAATTTAACTGTTTATAACAAGGATCTGTGTTCGCAAGTTGTTTAGATGCAAAACCAGCAAAATATTTAATAAACAAAGTATCAGCTGTCAACGGACGAATTTGAAGTCACCATACCGGGGGAGTATTTTCTATTTTCTGTTTTATTAGTATAAGTAGATTAAATTGTATTATTCCTATTTGCCCACGAAACTATTACTCCCTTTTCCTGCTAGCTGTGTAGCCTATTTAACGCCTTCACGGGCCATATTGTCCATGCAAGCTAAATATCTTTTAATATTTTCTTTTTGTTTTTTTTTAAATTCTAATAGGCTTATAGTATTCCTTACATTAATTACTAGATAATATAGCGTAAATTAAAGGAAATAGTACCAGTTTAGGAAATTAATGTGTTCTATAACACTTTTTGTTAAAGTAATTAAGTACCCCAATTTATTGATACCCTCACCTAGTTTTATAATCATTTTATTTTTTTTTCTTCCCTCTTTATTTATTCAGTAAAAACAGTGTCTTTAATACTAACCCAATAGTTATCGCCCTTTTATTGCTATTTGTTTTTCTCTGTAATAAATATTTTTTTAACTTAGTAGTTTAATTCTTTAAACTTGTAATTATATTCATCCTGTCCTTCACTCCTATTCTTGTCACATTCTTAGCTGTCTCTTCTCTAATTCCAGGGTGCCTCTGAGGTTGTCTTCAACATGTTGACCCGCAGAGCAGCATCCTTAGAAGAAAAACTGAGGGCTACTTTGAAAGAGCTACAATCTAGCCAAACCATGGTCACCCAATTGCTAAAGGAAAGGGAAGAAAGTGAGGTGGAGATAGGGTTAATTATTAATAAAAACACTGAGCTCAAGAATCAGTTGGCAGAACTACATGTGCAGCATATGGACATTCTAGACCAGCATCAACAGCTCCGTCAACTTGTTGCCAACTTTGAACAGTGCAGTGACACCTATGATCAGGCCTTGAAACGTATAACGGAACTGGAGCTGGAATTAAGCAAGGCACACAACGCTGTAACTATCCTGGAATCTCTTAAAGCCAGTGAAGCATCTGCGAACACCTGTAGTCTTTTTGATGAGTTGGTTGGTAGCCGGTCCGGACCCATATGTGATGAGCCAATAGTGACCATAGACTTAACAAATGAAACCCTCACCAAACACAGTTTATTACCTAGTCATAACAAAATTAAAAAATATATTAGGCTAAATAAGTTAATAAGAAAAATTAAAAAATCACTAAAAGGTTTAAAATTAAATAAATTAAATTTAAAACTTAGACAAAAAAATATTAATATAATCCAGGAATTAAAGAAATGTAACACTGATTTAGAACAATGTAGAAATATGTATGATACTGACACCAAGAACCTACAGGATGAGTTGTTTGTGAGGGAATATGCGCTAAAGGATATCTTTAGCAAATATGAGGCTTCTCAGCAAGACCTGAGTAACCGCATGCTGGAGGCTAATGAGCTGGTGGACTTAGTAAGATACAATGCTGAGAGATATGAGTCTCTGACCAATAACTTCTCTTGTAACTGTGCATGCTCTCAGGCGCCAGACCCTCAGCATGTTACACCCACACCGTTGATGGCGCAACCTATAGATAGTAGTAATTATTTAAATAATACCATTGAGACAGCTTATGTTTTTTCTGACAAATTTGGTCAAGGTTTTGGAAGTATTTTTAGTCAGTGTTCTCAGCATTATATAATTAATCATTGTTTACCCGGCGCCAGTTTTAGCCAATTAATTAATTGTATTAAATTGACCAAAATAAATCCCAATTCTACTGTGATATTATTATTTGGGGATAGCCTAGCTGTAAGAAAGAAAGATTTAATTGCATGTATTAATTTAATGCTAGAGCTGTATGAGTCTAATAATTGTAAATTTATATTTTCCGCTTTGCCTTACTCCAATTGTTTGTCGGATGAGCAAAATATGCATATTTATAATTTGAATCTACTCATGTATAACAGGACTTGTCGTCACAGTGACGCAATTTTATATTTTGATTGTAATAGTTTTATTACAGATTACCGACTCACTACTTATTCCATGTTTTTGCCAGCTAGTTGTAGGAGACAGTTTGCTAATCTTTTAGCATACACTTTGCACCTTCACACCGGTACTTGTATCGTACCTACGTTTACTGTTAGTGGTGACACTAACGTCACTATTGATACTGTTAGTACTAACATCACTTTAGATTCTGTTGGTAGTAATACTAACATTACTATACACACACCTAGTAGTTTAAACTGTTAGGTGCGACAACGGGTGAGTCGCATATGTTGAATGTTGTACATCAAAATATGCAGGGTTTGTCCGGCAAAGAATTGGAGGTAAGCTTATTTTTAGAAAACTATGATGTTCATGTGTTGTGTCTAACTGAGCATTGGTTGAAAGAACATGAAGTAGCGTTTATCAATGATGATTTTTTTTCTGTACAGAGTGCATTTGTGAGAAAAAATGCTATTCGCGGTGGATCTTTAGTTCTTGTTTCAAACAAGCTAAAGTGCAAACAACGTTTAGACTTGGTCAAGCTTTCCATTGAGCGCACTGTCGAGTTGTCTTGTATTGAACTAGAGCGGCACATTATAATTTGTGTTTACAGACCCCCTTCAGGGGACTTTACTAGTTTCGAATCTGTAATGGAGGATGCACTTAATAAGGTAAAAAACAACAGTAAAAATATAATTTTATGTGGAGATTTTAATGTTAATATTTTAGATGTTACTCCACTAAGTATCAGGCTTCTCAACTTATTTAAATCTTATAATTTAGTTAACTTGTTCTTTGAGCCGACAAGGATCACGGCGTCTTCGTCGACTTGTCTCGATAACATGTTTTGTGATTTTGATGTCGAAAATAAATTAGTGTTTAGTGATTTATCATCGGATCATTGTGGATTGATGGCTAGCTTCCCTATGCCGTCAACTAAAAAGTCGCGCAAAATAGAATGCAGGCCTTATACCGTTAGTCGTTGTAATAAGTTTAAAAATAATATAGCTCTTAAAGTTACACCGTCCCTAACAGAACACGAACATCCGAATGAAATTTATGAAGCTCTTTTTGACGTTGTGCAAAATGAATTTAAATCCATTTTTACAACTAAAACTATTAACGTTACCGGGACTTCCGCTGGTTTCAACCAATGGGCTACACCAGGCATTTACAAAAGTCGAGAGAGATTATATGAGTTGTATGGTTTGAAACGGTACAGGTTTGATAGCGCTTTTCTAGAGTATGTTAAAAAATATTCTAAATTATTTAAAAAGATTTGTGGTATTGCAAAATCTAAATTTTTAAGTGATACTATTAAAAACTCAAATAATAAAGTAAAAACCACTTGGAAAATTATAAACAATGAAACGGGTAAATCTGTTAAACAAGAAAAACAATTGGAAATCATTGTTGATAACAAATTAGTTAATAGGCCAGCTGACATAGCTGAGGTATTTAATGAGTTTTTTGCCAGTATACCTACTACAACGACTCGTTCCTTAAGTTCGTCACCCTCTAAGGCTGAAAACCTTTTGCTTAGTAGCGTCCCAAAATGTAGTCAAGTATTGAAATTCGAACATGTAACGCCTCATGATGTGGTTAGTGTTTTTAATTCACTGAACTCCAAAAACACTGGTGATTACTGGGGCATTTCGACTAAACTATTGAGCAATATAATTGACATCGTAGCCCCTCATCTTGCTGTTACTTTTAATAAATGTATTGATTTGGGCACTTTTCCTGATCTCATGAAGTGCAGCAAAGTTATCCCTCTATTTAAATCCGGCAGTAAAAACGACATAGGTAATTTCAGACCAATCTCTATTTTGCCTGCATTCAGCAAAATTTTTGAAAAGTTAATTCTGAAACAGTTACTTAGACACTTTAATTCAAATAACCTCCTTCACAATGATCAATATGGGTTTACGAAAGGTCGCTCGACTACTGATGCGGGTGTTGCTTTGTTGAAGCACATATTTGACGCATGGGAAAACTCGCAAAATGCTATTGGTGTTTTCTGCGATCTCTCTAAAGCTTTTGATTGCGTACACCACGATATACTTTTGCGCAAACTTCTTCATTACGGTGTTCAAAAGGAAGCCCTTAATGTAATCGAGTCATATTTGCACAATAGATTCCAATGTGTAGATGTTAACGGCGCGAAATCTTCTAGGTTACCTGTTCAGCTGGGTGTACCACAAGGCTCAATACTGGGTCCGTTTTTATTCCTGGTTTATATTAATGATCTACCATATTATTTAAAGAATGTTTGTGACGTTGTACTGTTTGCGGACGACACCTCTCTGATCTTTAAAGTAGATAGGAATAGACAAGTTTTTGATGATGTGAACAGCGCACTTTCAATGGTCACAGATTGGTTCACTACAAATAACCTTGTCCTTAATGCCAAGAAAACTAAATGCATAAAGTTCGCTTTGCCTAATGTTAGAAATCTCGGTCCCAACATTGTTCTCTGCAATGAAGAACTTGAAACTGTAGATTCAGCTGTGTTTCTTGGTATAACAATAGATTCGAAAATACAGTGGGGCCCACACATATCAAACCTATCGGGAAGGCTTAGCTCGGCTGCCTACGCTGTCAGAAAAGTTAGACAATATACTGACGTTGATACAGCAAGATTAGTCTACTTTAGTTATTTTCACAGCGTCATGTCCTACGGTATTCTACTGTGGGGCAAAGCCGCTGATATACAAAATATATTTGTGCTCCAGAAGCGAGCGGTTCGTGCAATTTATCAACTAGGTGCGCGAGTTTCACTAAAAGATTTTTTTAAAGAGATTGGTATTCTCACAGTGGCTTCACAATACATATTAGCCAACATTTTATATATTAGGCAGAACATTCATATGTATAGTAAAAACAGTGATATTCATAACTTTAACACTAGAAATAAGCATAAACTACGTGCACCGTTTCACCGGCTTCATAAGGTGCATAATTCATTCGTAGGGATCGGTATAACTTTTTATAACAAGTTACCGTCTTCTTTTCTAGACTTACCTTTTAATGCATTTAAAGCGAAAGTTAAAGCCAACCTCTGTTCTAAGGCGTACTATTCTGTTAACGATTATTTAGAAGATAAAGATAGTTGGCCGCTATGTTGATCTCAAGACAATGATGTTCATGTTCTTTTACCAAGATTAACTTGCCGACAGATTATATGTTTTCATATAATTCTGCATTATTATAAGTATACTTATTTTTTTTTTTTTTTTACAATAGTTCTTAATTGCTTTTTATTTTTTTATTATGATTATTATTTTCTCCATTTATTATAGTACAGGTCGTAGGATATCATTATGTTACTATGGTACCTATGTGTATTAAACCCACATGTAAGCGGACATAGATAGCATTTTAAAACTATTGTCGGAGCTGATGAAGTTTGTTAAACCACCTTTGCAATGTATAGATTCAATTTCTTAGTATTATATAGCTGCATTAGATGCATTGTGTGAGTGCTATGTGCTTTAGAGCCATTATTGATTAGATACCTACGTACTTTACTTTATTGACTTGAATAACCCTGGCGGTTGAAAGTATGTCATGCTCACTCGAATGTCTCGCTGATGGTGGCGCGTGTGTCGGATCATTTGGCTCCCTTCAAAATGGTTGAGCTGAATGGTGCTGATAGATGTGTCATGTTCGTGAACGGGCGCTGTCAGTTGAGACTGGTCATCTCTCTGCTGCCACGGTCTGTTTTAATTATTAATACCTAACTTTATATTTAAATTGTCTTTTTATATTTACTATGGACACTAATAACTTGCCACATCGTTCTCACAAAATGTAACACCTGATGATGAATGATGTAAAGAAAAATCTGTAATAATTTTGGCGATTGAAAAAGAGTGTCCATGGAGTTTCTTGCTCATTCTTCTCCATAGAGATCTACCTTTTGGAATGAGCACCTACGGTACTTTCACAGTTTTTATGTCTTGTGACTGGGACTGTAGCACCATAACTATGTGTGTACTAGTTTTATTTTATGTCTTTTGACAATTCAAAAGTGCCTGTAATGGCCTAATTGAAATAAACGCTTTGATTTTGATTTTGATTTTGATTTTGACCTAGTATTTTTAAACCTAATATTTTTAAACCTAGTATTTTTGAACCTAGTATTTTTGACCCTAGAATTTTTAAACCTAGTCTTTGTTTACCTGGTATTTTTAAACCTAGTATTTTTAGGCCTATTATTTTTAAATCTAGTATTTTTAGACCTTTTTAAACTTAACTTATTTTGAACCTAGTATTTTCAAAACTATTATTTTTGGAACCAAGTATTTTAAAACTGGTATTTCTGAACATAGTATTTTTGAACCCAGTATTTTTGAACCTATTATTTTTGAATCTATTATTTTTGAAACTAGTATTTCTAATCCTAGTATTTTAAACCTAGTATTTATAGACAACGTATTTTTAACTCTTGTATTTTTAAACATAATATTTTTGAACCTGACATTTTTGAACCTAGTATTTCTGAACAAAGTATTTTTGAACCCAGTATTTTTGAACCAATTATTTTTGAACCTAGTATTTTTGTACTTCGTATTTTTGAACCAAGTATTTTTAAACCTAGAATTTTTTAAACTAGTATTTTATGATCTAGTATTTCAAACCTAGTATTTTTAAACATAGATTTTTGAAGTGAAAACTTCTTTAGCGGCGTTGTACACTTTTTCTGTAATGGGTAAAAAATTTAAAACTCGCGTCAGGGTCACGTGACCAAAACTCGCGTCAGGGTCACGTGACCCTGATCGAAAATGAGTAAGACGTCATTCAAATTAAAAATAAAACATAGTAACAAAAAAGTTTTCACTTCTACCGGCACTCCTGGAGTGCAACCTTTTTTTTTAATTTGTATTGCATAATCTAATAATTCAAACCTAGTATCTTTAAACCTAGTACTTTTGAACCTGGTATTTTTGAACCTATTATTTTTAAACCTAGTATTTCTAAATCTAGTATTTCAAACCTAGTATTATTAAACTTAATATTTTTGAACATAGTATTTTTGAACCCAGTATTTTTGAACCTAGAATATTTGCACCTTGAGTTTGACCACCTTTGACTGACACTTGAGATCTGAGACTGACACTTGAGATCTGAGACTGACACTTGCGATCTGAGACTGACACTTGCGATCTGAGACTGACACTTGCGATCTGAGACTGACACTGACACTTCGAGATCTGACACTGACACTTCGAGATCTGACACTGACACTGCGAGATCTGACACTGACGGTTCGAGATCTGACACTGACACTTCGAGATCTGACACTGACACTTCGAGATCTGAGACTGACACTTGAGATCTGGAGACTGACACTTGAAATCTGAGACTGACACTTGAGATCTGAGACTAACACTTGAGATCTGAGACTGACACTTCGAGATCTGACACTGACACGTCGAGATCTGACACTGACACGTCGAGATCTGACACTGACACTGACACTTGACATCTGAGTCCGACACTTCGAGATCTGAGACTGACACTTCGAGATCTGAGACTAACACTTGAGATCTGAGACTGACACTTGAGATCTGACACTGACACTTCGAGATCTGACACTGACACTTCGAGATCTGACAACGACACTTCGAGATCTGAGACTGACACTTGAGATCTGGAGACTGACACTTGAGATCTGGAGACTGACACTTGAGATCTGAGACTAACACTTGAGATCTGAGACTGACACTTGAGATCTGAGACTGACACTTGCGATCTGAGACTGACACTTCGAGATCTGACACTGACACTTCGAGATCTGACACTGACACGTCGAGATCTGACGCTGACACTTCGAGATCTGACACTGACACGTCGAGATCTGACACTGCCACTTCGAGATCTGACACTGACACTTCGAGATCTGACACTGACACTTCGAGATCTGAGACTGACACTTGCGATCTGAGACTGACACTTGCGATCTGAGACTGACACTTGCGATCTGACACTGACACTTGCGATCTGACACTGACACTTGCGATCTGACACTGACACTTCGAGATCTGACACTGACACTTCGAGATCTGACACTGACACGTCGAGATCTGACGCTGACACTTCGAGATCTGACACTGACACGTCGAGATCTGACACTGACACTTCGAGATCTGACACTGACACTTCGAGATCTGACACTGACACTTCGAGATCTGAGACTGACACTTGAGATCTGGAGACTGACACTTGAGATCTGGAGACTGACACTTGAGATCTGAGACTGACACTTGAGATCTGAGACTGACACTTGAGATCTGAGACTGACACTTGCGATCTGAGACTGACACTTGCGATCTGAGACTGACACTTGCTATCTGAGACTGACACTTCGAGATCTGACACTGACACGTCGAGATCTGACACTGACACTTCGAGATCTGACACTGACACTTCGAGATCTGACACCGACACTTCGAGATCTGACACTGACACGTCGAGATCTGACACTGACACGTCGAGATCCGACACTGAAACTTTGAGATCTGACACTGACACTTCGAGATCTGACACTGACACTGACACTTGACATCTGAGACCGACACTTCGAGATCTGAGACTAACACTTGCGATCTGAGACTGACACTTGAGATCTGACACTGACACTTCGAGATCTGACACTGACACTTCGAGATCTGACACTGACACTTCGAGATCTGACACTGACACTTCGAGATCTGACACCGAAACGTCGAGATCTGACACTGACACTTCGAGATCTGACACTGACACTTCGAGATCTGACACTGACACTTCGAGATCTGACACAGACACTTCGAGATCTGACACTGACACTTCGAGATCTGACACTGACACTTTGAGATCTGACACTGAAACTTCGAGATCTGACACTGACACATGAGATCTGAGACTGACACTTGAGATCTGAGACTGACACTTGAGATCTGAGACTGACACTTGAGATCTGAGACTGACACTTGAGATCTGAGACTGACACTTGAGATCTGAGACTGACACTTGAGATCTGAGACTGACACTTGAGATCTGGAGACTGACACTTGAGATCTGACACTGACACTTCGAGATCTGAGACTGACACTTCGAGATCTGAGACTGACACTTGAGATCTGAGACAGACACTTGAGATCTGAGACCGACACTTGACATCTGAGACTGACACTTGCGATCTGAGACTGACACTTGCGATCTGAGACTGACACTGACACTTCGAGATCTGACACTGACACTTCGAGATCTGACACTGACACTTCGAGATCTGACACTGACACTTCGAGATCTGACACTGACACTTCGAGATCTGACACTGACACTTCGAGATCTGACACTGACACTTCGAGATCCGACACTGACACTTCGAGATCTGACACTGACACTTCGAGATCTGAGACTGACACTTGAGATCTGGAGACTGACACTTGAAATCTGAGACTGACACTTGAGATCTGAGACTGACACTTGCTATCTGAGACTGACACTTCGAGATCTGACACTGACACGTCGAGATCTGACACTGACACGTCGAGATCTGACACTGACACTTCGAGATCTGACACTGACACGTCGAGATCTGACACTGACACGTCGAGTTCTGACACTGACACTTCGAGATCTGACACTGACACTTCGAGATCTGACACTGACACTTGAGATCTGACACTGACGCTTGAGATCTGACACTGACACTTCGAGATCTGAGACTGACACTTCGAGATCTGAGACTGACACTTCGAGATCTGACACTGACACTTCGAGATCTGACACTGACAGTTCGAGATTAGACACTGACACTTCGAGATCTGACACTGACACTTCGAGATCTGACACTGACACTTCGAGATCTGACACTGACACTTCGAGATCTGACACTGACACTTCGAGATCTGACACTGACACTTCGAGATCTGACACGGACACTTCGAGATCTGACACTGACACTTCGAGATCTGACACTGACACTTCGAGATCTGACACTGACACTTCGAGATCTGACACTGACACTTCGAGATCTGAGACTGACACTTGAGATCTGGAGACTGACACTTGAGATCTGAGACTGACACTTCAAGATCTGACACTGACACGTCGAGATCTGACACTGACACGTCGAGATCTGACACTGACACTGACACTTGACATCTGAGACCGACACTTCGAGATCTGAGACTGACACTTCGAGATCTGAGACTAACACTTGAGATCTGAGACTGAAACTTGAGATCTGAGATAATATAATAACTCGGAAACGTGACGGTTTACGAGGTTTTGCCCCGTACATTTTATGTTTGTATTGAATGCTGATAGGGCTCGATTGGACTTTTATAATAAAACTAGTAAAACAATAACTTTTAAATTATTATCACTTCTCAAAGTGTCTTTTATCTCTGTAAATACAAAAACGCTTAAAAACTTGTCACTTCTAAACAAACCAGCTCACTTCCTGGCCACACACAGTAGTTTTCACAAAAATGCGCTGAACAATGAGTGGACTGTATTAAAATAGGGTTTATTGCTACAGCCAGTACAATGGTAAAAAGAATATTTCGCGGACAAAGAAATGACCCGAGCAGTCTGCGCGTGGATAGCCGAGTGTGCGGGCGGCCAGCGGCGATCGGGCAGGCGCGGGTTCGGTTCCCCGAACGACGATAATATAATAATACTAGACTCGTAATAACAGGCGACCAATGTCTGTCAACACATTAGGCAAAAAAGTCTTATATTCGTCTCATTTCGACCAATCCTGTGAGCCGTAAACATACGTTGAGACAGCACAGACCTTGAGTTAGCCAATCACAACGCAGTACCCCGTCCCCCTCGCTTACGTAGTACCTCAGCAACTTGGCAGAATAGTTTGTGTTCTTTAGATCGTGCATGCGGAGTCTAGTATTATATCGTCGTTGGGTTCCCCGAACCCCGCGGACACCCCGCGGTCGCCCGCGCGTATGTGAGGCGCCGACTGATACAATCTATCGATTATTCAACGTTACAATCGTGTACGCAGTTTTGAAAAAAAAATCAAAATGGCGGATAAGGAACTAGTACAAAAGGCATAAAGCCCTTTGGCTCTTTAGCATTGGTTCTTTCTAACCAACCGCCCAATTTTGTCGAACTGAAGTCGTTTTCACGCGGCACTCGTGTCTTTTGTCATTACATTAAATTGCATTAAAAATGTAGTACCTACAGTGAATTTTTCGCAGGATTACAGTCGCAGCGGTTTTGCTAGTCAAAATAATGAAGTAATGAAAATTTCTGAAAAGTTCCTTGTATGTAATATAATATGTATATACAACAATGTCATAATCATAATAAATAATTATATTGAATTTTTAATTTAACATGTAAGTAAATGCATTGATAATAACTAAATTAATTATTTTGCAGTAAGATTTTTGATGATTTTTTGATTTGATTTGATTTGAAAAGCATAGAAAGACAAGATTAAGCATTTGTTATTATCGAACTACTTTCATTCGCAAACCCTAGGTCTTAGTGAAGAAGAATGGATAATGAAACATTATTGCGGTAGGCTATAGGCTATTTATCAACAAGCTACAATCAATATGAGCCGAGGGGTGTTAAAACACTGGAAACAGCTATAGTTTCCGCCAGATAAGTGTGGAATAAAATACGTTGTCCCCCGTGTACCAATATATTGCAATGTTTCAAAACCATTCGAAAAATGTAAAGAAAATGTCGTAGAACGACCAAAAGCAACGTACATAACGTGGTAAGAGCCGATCTTGACCTTATATTTTATTTTGAAATTCGAACGACGTATTATTAGGATCAATGACCTTTCTCGAGGCTTATTTGGCGGGGACTATAATAAGACATAACACATCTTAATAATGAAACACACCTACTTTATTACCAATAATAGCTGCCACACTCGTTACGAAAAATCGTACACGTGTTTTTGAGAAAAAACTTGTTCAGTTTTTGCCTAGATCGTGGGCCAAATACGAACTATTGCTTAAAAAAAAAACCAAGATGGCTTCGTACCGCGAGTGGCCAGAAGCAATTTTTTTATGGCGAATAATAAACCAACAACTACCAATGCATCGTCAGTCAAAGAAATGGCTCAAATAATGAATATCGTACAGTTTTAGGTATCTGTACCGTTCAATCGGTAACGATTTATCGTAAGGTGTGTAGCAGCCATAACAGCCATAGTAAAATATATATCAAATCAACTTACATTATTTTTGTAGAACAGCAAGACACAATGATTTCAGCAACACACACACTTTTAACACTTGATCACACCATTATTTTATTAAATCACATAGAATACACAAGACACAATTTAGGTTCCACATCTTGACTCACAGAACAGTTGCAGCGTAATGGCCACGAATGTGTGAGATCTGAGACTGACACTTGCGATCTGAGACTGACACTGACACTTCGAGATCTGACACTGACACTTCGAGATCTGACACTGACACTTCGAGATCTGACACTGACACTTCGAGATCTGACACTGACACTTCGAGATCTGACACTGACACGTCGAGATCTGACACTGACACGTCGAGTTCTGACACTGACACTTCGAGATCTGACACTGACATTTCGAGATCTGACACTGACACTTGAGATCTGACACTGACACTTGAGATCTGACACTGACACTTGAGATCTGGAGACTGACACTTGAAATCTGAGACTGACACTTGAGATCTGAGACTAACACTTGAGAGCTGAGACTGACGCTTGAGATCTGACACTGACACTTGAGATCTGACACTGACACTTCGAGATCTGACACTGACACTTCGAGATCTGACACTGACACTTCGAGATCTGACAATGACACTTCGAGATCTGAGACTGACACTTGAGATCTGGAGACTGACACTTGAGATCTGGAGACTGACACTTGAGATCTGACACTGACACTTGAGATCTGAGACTGACACTTCGAGATCTGAGACTGACACTTGAGATCTGAGACAGACACTTGAGATCTGAGACCGACACTTGACATCTGAGACTGACACTTGCGATCTGAGACTGACACTTGCGATCTGAGACTGACACTGACACTTCGAGATCTGACACTGACACTTCGAGATCTGACACTGACACTTCGAGATCTGACACTGACACTTCGAGATCTGACACTGACACTTCGAGATCTGACACTGACACTTCGAGATCCGACACTGACACTTCGAGATCCGACACTGACACTTCGAGATCTGACACTGACACTTCGAGATCTGAGACTGACACTTGAGATCTGGAGACTGACACTTGAAATCTGAGACTGACACTTGAGATCTGAGACTGACACTTGCTATCTGAGACTGACACTTCGAGATCTGACACTGACACGTCGAGATCTGACACTGACACGTCGAGATCTGACACTGACACTTCGAGATCTGACACTGACACGTCGAGATCTGACACTGACACGTCGAGTTCTGACACTGACACTTCGAGATCTGACACTGACACTTCGAGATCTGACACTGACACTTGAGATCTGACACTGACACTTGAGATCTGACACTGACGCTTGAGATCTGACACTGACACTTCGAGATCTGAGACTGACACTTCGAGATCTGACACTGACACTTCGAGATCTGACACTGACAGTTCGAGATTAGACACTGACACTTCGAGATCTGACACTGACACTTCGAGATCTGACACTGACACTTCGAGATCTGACACTGACACTTCGAGATCTGACACTGACACTTCGAGATCTGACACTGACACTTCGAGATCTGACACTGACACTTCGAGATCTGACACTGACACTTCGAGATCTGACACTGACACTTCGAGATCTGACACTGACACTTCGAGATCTGACACTGACACTTCGAGATCTGAGACTGACACTTGAGATCTGGAGACTGACACTTGAGATCTGAGACTGACACTTCAAGATCTGACACTGACACGTCGAGATCTGACACTGACACGTCGAGATCTGACACTGACACTGACACTTGACATCTGAGACCGACACTTCGAGATCTGAGACTGACACTTCGAGATCTGAGACTAACACTTGAGATCTGAGACTGAAACTTGAGATCTGAGATAATATAATAACTCGGAAACGTGACGGTTTACGAGGTTTTGCCCCGTACATTTTATGTTTGTATTGAATGCTGATAGGGCTCGATTGGACTTTTATAATAAAACTAGTAAAACAATAACTTTTAAATTATTATCACTTCTCAAAGTGTCTTTTATCTCTGTAAATACAAAAACGCTTAAAAACTTGTCACTTCTAAACAAACCAGCTCACTTCCTGGCCACACACAGTAGTTTTCACAAAAATGCGCTGAACAATGAGTGGACTGTATTAAAATAGGGTTTATTGCTACAGCCAGTACAATGGTAAAAAGAATATTTCGCGGACAAAGAAATGACCCGAGCAGTCTGCGCGTGGATAGCCGAGTGTGCGGGCGGCCAGCGGCGATCGGGCAGGCGCGGGTTCGGTTCCCCGAACGACGATAATATAATAATACTAGACTCGTAATAACAGGCGACCAATGTCTGTCAACACATTAGGCAAAAAAGTCTTATATTCGTCTCATTTCGACCAATCCTGTGAGCCGTAAACATACGTTGAGACAGCACAGACCTTGAGTTAGCCAATCACAACGCAGTACCCCGTCCCCCTCGCTTACGTAGTACCTCAGCAACTTGGCAGAATAGTTTGTGTTCTTTAGATCGTGCATGCGGAGTCTAGTATTATATCGTCGTTGGGTTCCCCGAACCCCGCGGACACCCCGCGGTCGCCCGCGCGTATGTGAGGCGCCGACTGATACAATCTATCGATTATTCAACGTTACAATCGTGTACGCAGTTTTGAAAAAAAAATCAAAATGGCGGATAAGGAACTAGTACAAAAGGCATAAAGCCCTTTGGCTCTTTAGCATTGGTTCTTTCTAACCAACCGCCCAATTTTGTCGAACTGAAGTCGTTTTCACGCGGCACTCGTGTCTTTTGTCATTACATTAAATTGCATTAAAAATGTAGTACCTACAGTGAATTTTTCGCAGGATTACAGTCGCAGCGGTTTTGCTAGTCAAAATAATGAAGTAATGAAAATTTCTGAAAAGTTCCTTGTATGTAATATAATATGTATATACAACAATGTCATAATCATAATAAATAATTATATTGAATTTTTAATTTAACATGTAAGTAAATGCATTGATAATAACTAAATTAATTATTTTGCAGTAAGATTTTTGATGATTTTTTGATTTGATTTGATTTGAAAAGCATAGAAAGACAAGATTAAGCATTTGTTATTATCGAACTACTTTCATTCGCAAACCCTAGGTCTTAGTGAAGAAGAATGGATAATGAAACATTATTGCGGTAGGCTATAGGCTATTTATCAACAAGCTACAATCAATATGAGCCGAGGGGTGTTAAAACACTGGAAACAGCTATAGTTTCCGCCAGATAAGTGTGGAATAAAATACGTTGTCCCCCGTGTACCAATATATTGCAATGTTTCAAAACCATTCGAAAAATGTAAAGAAAATGTCGTAGAACGACCAAAAGCAACGTACATAACGTGGTAAGAGCCGATCTTGACCTTATATTTTATTTTGAAATTCGAACGACGTATTATTAGGATCAATGACCTTTCTCCAGGCTTATTTGGCGGGGACTATAATAAGACATAACACATCTTAATAATGAAACACACCTACTTTATTACCAATAATAGCTGCCACACTCGTTACGAAAAATCGTACACGTGTTTTTGAGAAAAAACTTGTTCAGTTTTTGCCTAGATCGTGGGCCAAATACGAACTATTGCTTAAAAAAAAAACCAAGATGGCTTCGTACCGCGAGTGGCCAGAAGCAATTTTTTTATGGCGAATAATAAACCAACAACTACCAATGCATCGTCAGTCAAAGAAATGGCTCAAATAATGAATATCGTACAGTTTTAGGTATCTGTACCGTTCAATCGGTAACGATTTATCGTAAGGTGTGTAGCAGCCATAACAGCCATAGTAAAATATATATCAAATCAACTTACATTATTTTTGTAGAACAGCAAGACACAATGATTTCAGCAACACACACACTTTTAACACTTGATCACACCATTATTTTATTAAATCACATAGAATACACAAGACACAATTTAGGTTCCACATCTTGACTCACAGAACAGTTGCAGCGTAATGGCCACGAATGTGTGGGTACATCTATTTTTATAAACAATTCCCCCATCCTTCAAAAATTGCCGCCATAATGAACCAATGGCGGATTGTCATAAATTGTATTTAAATAATAGTAATTTAGGTAATAATTAAAAAATCCTGTGCAGTAGAACGATTTTAAAACTTGATTTGATAATTTTCTATATTATTTAAGTAATTATTTGTAATCTTTGTTTAATTTAATAAATATTTGAACATCAATTGATTTCGTTCGGAAATCAGTTGAGCCATAGACAAATAAAAACTTATTTTGTCTATGAGTTGAGCAGTTGTTTTAAATAATTATCATAATGGCTAAATATCATATTAAACGTGATTTTATTACTACATATTAATTAATATTTTATTGTTTCTAAAACTGGCGTTATTTTAAACATTTTCGCAAAATAGTATTACCTACAGCACAGAATACATGCCTACAGTCAAATTATGCTTTTTCAGGAGTTGATTGACGTTACTGAGGGCATTAAGCTATGGTCCCCGCCAAATAAGTCTGGAATAAAAGTCATTGATCTTAGTAATGCACCGTTCGAATTTCAAAATAAAATATAAGGTCAAGATCGCCTCTTACCACGATACGTTGCTTTTGGTCGTTCTACTACATTTTCTTTACGTTTTTTCGAATGATTTTGAAATATTGCAATATATCGGTACACGGGTCAACGTATTTTATTCCACACTAAATGGCGGAAACTATAGTGGCCAAAATCTAGTCTGCCCGCCCCACGCCACTGTAATTGCACAAAAAGACCAAGTTCACACGGCGACCATTCGATTCGATTTTTTCACGTATACGGTTTTACCGTATACGATGCAGTCGTTCACACGGCATCCATTCGATTCGATTTTTTCGGACCACTCATGCGAGTGCGTACGATTCTCGAATGGGCGAGTCGTGTGAACGAGACAACATGAACATAAGCGCTACTGCGTGTCGTATTCGATAAAATCGTTTCAAGACGGTGCGTTCCGGTGACAACTTCGCACGGTATACGGTAAATATATTTCTCGAACACGGGGTTTTCCCGTATGAACGCCGTGTAAACAATATTTAAGTTTTCGTATATGTTTTGTTGTCACTACTCTATTCGATAAAATCTCGTAAACGGTATACGGGAAAATGGTCGCCGTGTGAACGTGGCCTAAGGATGCCAACACAAAATAAAACAGCAAAAATAGTTAAAAATATATTTATTTTACTATAACAATATTTATATCACAATAAGTACCACTGATACGCTATAATAGCAGCGTGTTTGTACAAGGACCAGTAATATAGTCGCAAGAAAAGTAAATGAAATCGTATGTTAAAAGTTTCATTATAACATAAAAACTGCTTTTAATTCTGTCGTATGTTCATATTATTATCTTACTATCAGGTGTGTTATCTCAAAAGGGCTAAGCAGGTCAGGCGTTCTTTTAAGGTAAGCGTCCACAGGTCCGCATCGCACGTATCGCACGTATCGTACGTAACGGATTTTAGTTTGCCTTGTATTAAAACTCATACAACTGCGTCCACTGATCCGCATCGTACGGACGGCTCATCGACAATACCTACATGCGATGTAACCGATGACGTCATACGGAATGACGATCAGTGGACGCGCCCCGCACGCTTACTGAATCATTTGTTCTTTTTCTTTCTTGCATTCCTCTTCTGCTAAAAAACAAGCAATAACAACTTTTGCATCGCTTTCCTCCTTTTTCACAAACACTTTACGAACGTACGATCATTAAAAAAATCTAAATGAATGTTGCCCTATAAAATAACACTAGGAATTTCTTCCCGTGTCGTGAGTGCGTTTATTAAACATACACAGACACCCAAAACTGGAAAAACTATTTGTGCCGTGCGTGAACCGAACCGGTCACATTAAAATATTTTTTTTAACTATTTTCATTTTTTTAAACTATTTCATTTACTTTTATTGACAAAATTTATAAGACATAATTAATATTTTACACAATTATCTACCTATTTAATAATTAAAGTAAAATTGACATAATAATTGAAATAATTACAATAAAATTGGCTAATTATAACTATGATATAACAATTTTTCTAAGTACAGTTTTTCGAGATACCTACTTTTTTTAAGTAGGCCAGGAAATATAATTATTTGCAATAATATTGCAAAGTTAAACGTATTATTTTGTAAAATCAGGTTTTTTATATTGTATACGTGTAACGCCAAAAGCGCAAAACCTCTCGTAGGGTAACTCAGCCCATGTTACTGAACAATGTTTGTTCTGAGACTTTTGGAAATTCGCAAAAAAAAATAGTTTTTCATGTAAAATGAGAAATTGGTCGGACACATCTGTACCCCTAGCAAGAATTTTCACTCTTTTACTTTACAGCGTCTTTCCAGTATTTACAACGTTTATGTATGAAAAAATGGAACAGCGCCTCTGGTGTGCGAAGAAAGAACAATTTTTTTTTTGAAAATTGTTACTTTGAAATTTTCAAAGTTCCAGTTTACTTTACGTCTCAAATACTGAAAATTCGCGCTAACGGTACAGTATGAAAAACCAATTTTTTTGCGAATTTCCAAGTCACAAAGTATTTGGCAATAGTAAAGAAATGGCAATAAAACAATGTGGCAACATTTTTTACCAATTTAAAGTTTGACAGCCAGCACATTGACCTAAAGGTCTTAGTTACCAGGTCATAAAATCCCACAAAAAAAAAAAAACAGCCAGCACACCATTTTACACGACACTGTCAAATTTTCCCATTCAAAAATGAATCTTCTTGTGTTCTAATAAAGTTGAAAATCAATTAAAGTTTGACAGTTTGTAGTATGTTGATGTGCTGACGCCTGTACAAATTGGAAGGCAACAGTATAAATGGAAAGTACTTATTACACACATGTCCTTTCTCTTTCTATTATAGGCTAAACATATAGCACTATCTTACTCTATCATCTCGGTAAGGTTTTTTTGTATATTCAGGTTTTTTTTTGAAGTGAAAACTTCTTTAGCGGCGTTGTACACTTTTTCTGTAATGGGTAAAAAATTTAAAACTCGCGTCAGGGTCACGTGACCAAAACTCGCGTCAGGGTCACGTGACCCTGATCGAAAATGAGTAAGACGTCATTCAAATTAAAAATAAAACATAGTAACAAAAAAGTTTTCACTTCTACCGGCACTCCTGGAGTGCAACCTTTTTTTTTTTTTAATTAAAAATAATATTTAAAATACATTTTAATTTTTAATTGCAATAAAAGAATACTGATAATAATCATTTTTTTATCACATAATTCACTTTTTTTTTATAAAAAAAGAACATAATTTACCTTAAAAGAAAGTAATTTACTTAATTTAAAAAAAGAAACAATAATTAAGTATTGTATTTGAAAGACTGTTTTAAGCACCGTAATAATTTTAAGTACTTTTTCTAAGTACAAAATGCTATGCTCTAACCATAAATTTCTATATTTCGCTGTGATATTTTAATCAGTGTATTTTTCTTAAACTTTGTAGAGTCCACAACACGACTGAAGACTTGCAGAAAATTGCTGGTACTACATTTTATTAATACAATTTGATGTAACAACATGAAATAAAAAAAAGTTCGAAATCTTTTTTAAAAGGGTAGATTAAACTATTATTTCTTCTTCGTTTTAGATTCTTTATTTAAAAACATAGATTTCGAATTTAAAATAATAACAGTTCAATTGTTTTTCAGATTTTTTTTTTTAATGTGTCAGCTTGGGGTTTGCTGATGACAATTGAAAATCAACCTTACCACTACGACATATGAAATAAAACCCGTTGTTATCTACTAGTAGATAACAAAACAAAACACGCTCGCCACGACGACGTAACTCAGTCGAATTGCATCATTATATCGTAGCAGTAAGGACGATTTTTAGTTAGTAGAAATTGCAAATCGCACGAAATCGCGTTATGAGCTAGCTTTTGATATGCTAGTGATCCCAAATTTTTTTTATAAGATTTTGTTTGCAGAGTCAAATCGTGGTGCGGACTCTATAATTATCTGTCCTTAAAGTTTTCACTTTAAAAACAAAAGATTTCTTATAATTCATCAGGGGGCCTACTATAACATCTTTAAGCGATAGTCGTTCCACTGTGCGAAAGAGACAGCGCTGTAGTCGTCTAGCGCCATCTCTTTCTCAAAGTGAAAAGAACTCTCGCTTTAATAATTTAATTTAACCATAAATTGTCTAATAATGAAGTTTAAATTGACAAGCATTTTCAGTGGATACTATTAAAATAGTATCACTAATGGGGATGGCAACTGGGAAACGAATGGCGCTAGTATAGTTAGTTCCAAGCATCGTCATTGGTTCAAATCTTATAGGTACTTCAAAATAGTACTACCTCATCGGATTAGGACTTAGCTATGGTGGCGCCATCTACAATTAGCTTTGACCGGCCTTCCCCATTGACAAGTAATTTTTCTAACAGACTTTGTGCTGTCATGGATTATTTGCCAACTTTGTAAGTCTGATATAACAGCAGATTTCCATTTTTTTTTTAATGTGTTTATTCCTTTTTTCGTTTCTCATGTAACGTGTAGCATCTAATTAATACAAAGGTATGTTAAGGCATTTTGAAATAAGTAATTTGACAGGGGTGCGTTTAAATCTTCCGTCGATGTTTCGCCGGAAAAAATTAAACTAGCGAGGGTTCGCTGAACGGAGTCATAAGTTTCTGTCAATGTTAGTTGTCAAATTCAATTGACAGCTCAGTTTATTGAACAAATAATCAATTTGCCGGTTTAATATAAATCCATAATCCACAAATAATATTTACTCTCTAAAATAAAAATAATATTCGTTTTTATGGCGCGAATTGAGCAAAACAACAAAACTTAATGTCAGTCTGACAGCAGGATAAAATTTTGCGAGGTAAAAAGGTCGCAAAAATTTATTGCATTTAGTAAAAACTTATACCAGCGGACGACCGTAAACGGGGCAGATTAAATTTTAGTTAGCTTAATTTTTCACCTCGCGGTGTACATAAACGGGGTGTTTGACATTTAGTCAGTATAAATTTAAACTGGATAAAGGATTTAAACGCAGCCCAGCATCTATAAATTTAATTCTAGGTAATTTGTCCGTCAGTTTGGGTCGATGCGGCGTGATTCGACCAATTCTAACTACAAGTGAAAACCAACCTTAGGGGTGCGTTTAAATCTTCCGGCGATATTTCGCCCGAAAAAAATTAAACTAGCGAGGTTTCGCTGAACGGAGTCATAAGTTTCTGTCAATGTTAGTTGTCAAATTCAATTGACAGCTCAGTTTATTGAACAAACAATCAATTTGCCGGTTTAATATAAATCCATAATCCACTAATAATATTTACTCTCTAAAATAAAAATAATATTCGTTTTTACGGCGAGAATCTAGCAAAACAACAAAACTTAATGTCAATCTGACAGAAGGATAAAATTTTGCGTGGTAAAAAGGTCGCAAATATTTATTCCTTTCAGTAAAATCTTATGCCAGCGGACGACCGTAAACGGGGCAGATTAAATTTTAGTTAGCTTCATTTTTCACCTCGCGGTGTACTTAAACGGGGTGTTTGACATTTAGTCACTATAAATTTAAACTGGATAAAGGATTTAAACGCAGCCTAGCACTACGGCATACGACATAAAATGCTCGGTTGTATACGGGTAGTTTTCAGTCAAATATCCAATTGACGCTAATAAGTACTAATTTACATTAATCATTATTTTTAATTTGTATTATAATTAAATACTGGTGGTATAAAAATGAAAATGGCAGATTTTTTTACCTTTTTGATGACAGGCGGAATACCATGACGTTTTTAAGGGCGAGTTATTCTTGTGTGGGAGCGAGACGCCGCTAGACGACGTTTATAGCTCTGTCCTTTTCCCACGGTGGAATAAAGACGTCATGGTAAACTAACTGGCCAATGTAGGTTTTCTAAATCGAGTCAAGTTTAATTAACTTAGCGAGATTTTTATTTTAAAGCTTATAAAATTATGGCAAAATAAATTTGGAAAGGAAAAAGGATCATTTTGATCCTGCTGAATTCAAATTAGTTTAAAAACAAAAAAAGCATTGTGTGGTTTTGTAAACTTTTTAAAATGAAATATGAATGAAATAAATGAAAAACTTTTTCACAGCTAATGCGAAGTACAGGCGAAGCCATATTGTCCTCGTCTGTTCTAACGAGGGCCTTTCACCTCATCCAAAGAGATATAAAAGAACCTATAGAGCGAGCATTGGGAAAATTGTCATACAAAATTGTTGATGCCGTGCGTCAGTAGCACTATGTAGCGTTGCATAGCAACGCGACTACTAGACTGAGCGACTTATTACCAAGTGGTAAAAAGTTTTGGATCACAACTTTCTTCGTGATGTCCCGTCTATTGTTCGTATTTAGTTAAATGTCTTTGACTTTATCCCTACTCAGCAGCCAACCGTCACGCGACATGCAAAACAATGTAATAAAAGTTTCACCTTAAAATTGACTTAAAGGCATCTCATTTTCACCCACGTTAAATCTTATATGTTTGTCTCTTTTTACTATAGCTTTTTCGTTTCATTTACAACATTGCTAAAGAAATTTTCACTTCAAGACGGTTATATCCACGATTCAAGTTTCTGAAATATCGCTAGCTAATTAAATATGACCACGGTATTAAAGTAAGTAAAAATCGTTTTTTTTTTCTAGATGTTGGCTAACATTGGCCGACCATCGTATTAAAGGCAAACCGGAAGGAATGTTTTAAGTTAAGACACTTATTTGTGCGTTCACGAAGTTTTCTTCGACTCCATCATCCTGAGGTAACTCTGTAAAGAAAAAAACTTAAAATTAATATGAAAATTATTTGCTTTATATTTTAATAGCTGTGCCCACGACTTTTTTCGCGTGGATGTCGGAACTCAACAATGTATTTTTTTTAAACAGAAGATTTTTTCTACAATAAAAGTAGCCTAACTCCATATTAATGATCATTATTATTGATATCGATAAATATCAAGATTGCATAAATGACTGTTTGATGTAAAAGTCAAAGAAAAAGTTTGAAAAATAAACACCAAATCGTAAATTCTAAATAATTTCAAAAATCAAATTAAATAAGTTATGAATTCCAATTAGTCACTAGAAACAAAATTAACACTTGAAAGATATCATGACAAGATAATTTACTCGTATTATAGAATGGAATTGAATAATCTTTATAATGCACACTTTGTAAATTACAAATATATCCAATTCCCAGTATGACACAGTGCGGTTTAAAGTGTAATATAATAAGTGGCCCTTATTTTATTTTGATAGGCATACATTTATCATATTATCCATTCGTTTATTAAAATAAGTAGTGTCTAGAAGCCCGGGATCTTACTTTGTTTATTCGAAAGAAAAGTGGCAAAAGCTCATGTTGTTTTCTTCCTGGTATACGAGGCATAGCTGTTTCGGTAGTGTTTTGTTTTTATGCGGGTGGCATCACGATGTCAAATTGACAGAAACTGTGTTCTTTCAGTATGTCATAGCGCTCTTAAAGGAACCTAACCAAACCGTTCTTTGAGATGTCCAAGAGTTATTGGCGTTTTTTTGAAAGTATGTAGACGTCGAGGTTCGATTTGGTTAGGTTTCACATATTTCCGGACCATTTTAGGAATTATATACATTTCATAGGAATTGTATACAATGTCGGATTACATACATTTCCGTTAACATATACATTATGGTAATCTCACCTCTTCAGCCATCTGGTACAATAGTCTGGCAGTCTCGGGCCCAGTCTGTTCCACTAAGGTCTTGAAGATGCCGTTGCTGTCCAGCTCTGACGCTTCAGATCTGCAAGTTATTGGATTATATCAAGATTCTTATGTCTATTATTATATCGCGCACACAGCTCTCTTATGGTAAGCGTCCACGGGTCCGCATCGCACGTATCGGACGTATCGTACGTAACGGATTTTAGTTTGCCTTGTATGAAAACTCATACAACTGCGTCCACTGATCCGCATCGTACGGACGGCTCATCGGCAATGCCTTAATGCGATGCGTATCGATGACGTCATACGGAATGACGATCAGTGGACGCGATGAAGGTGACATCGGCAATCCGATTGCTGATACTCGCGTCGGTAATCCGATCGCTGCCGACACAGAAATCCGTTTGATGCGATGCGTCCGATACGTACGATGCGGATCTGTGGACGCTTACCAATATGGAATCTTAGGGAGCTTACCCATGGCGTGATGCGACGCGATTCGACCGATTCCAACTACAAGTGAAAATCAACCTTATTAACCCTACGACATATGGCATAAAACACGTTAATATCTACGAGTAGATGAAAACCAAAACACTATCGCCACGACGACGTCAAGTCAATTGAATTTCATCATTATTTCTCAGTAGCAAGGTTGATTTTCACTTGTAGTTGGAATCGGTCGAATTGTATCGCATCTTGTCGTCACCGGAGCAGTGGTGGCCCAGTGGTATCGGTCCCGACTTACGAGTGGTCGGTCGTGGGTCCGAACCCCGCCAGGAGCATTACTATGTGTAATTTATTTCATCACCACTGCTCTCAAAACGGTGAAGGAAAACATCGTGAGGAAACCGGCATGTCCTAGAACCAAAAATTCGAAGGCATGTGACATCTACCAATCCGCACTGGGCCCGCGTGGTGGATTATGGCCCACTCCCTCTCACAGAGAGGAGGCCTGTGTCCCAGCAGTGGGAACATTATAGGCTGGTGATGATGATGATGTTGGCGTCGTCAGCAAGTTTCCATAATATCTTACCTTTCAGAATATGTTCTTATTCTGTCACGACTCAGTACTAATGTTTCATTTTGATCGCTCTGCGCTGTGCTCGGCTCGAAAGTGAAATTCTCCGGTATGGCTAGCGGAGCCTGCAATTAATAATAATTATAAAATAGGGTAGTTTCCAGGGGCAAAATAATTACATTCTATTTAGTCCGTATTTTAGATTATAAAAAAATATTGGACACGTATTTTTTCTTTTTTCGATTAAACAAAAAATAACAAAGATAATAGCCTATTTAAGTTACCTGTGACGTCACTCTGCGCGAAAAATGCCACGCATCGTGACGTCACACGTAACTTTAATAGGCTATATCTTTGTCATTTTTGGTCTAATTTACAAATAAAAAAATACGTGTCCCTTATTTTTGAATAATCTAAAAGACGGACTAATTAAATTTTTTTAGGGCAACTAGCCTATTACGAGGTTTTAAAGAAGTTCGTGGTGGTTAATGGGGATGGCAACCGGGTAACTAATGGCGCTAGTATGGCTAGTTCCCAGCATCGTCATTGGTGCAAATCTTAAAGGTATGTACTTCAAAATAGTACTACGTCATTGGTCGGATTACGACTAAGCTATGGTGGCGCCATCTACAATTAGCTTTGCGTTGCCAACCCCATTAGAGCGTTATATTTTTTAATTTTTTCTAATAATAATATATTTATTTTCATTTTTCCCACGTTTTTATAAACTCACTTTTCTTGTTTGTTTATTTGTTTGTTTGTTGTTCCGGTTGGACTTTTGCAACTCAATTTTGAGGCACTTCCCGATAAGCTAGCAGGCTGAAATTTTGCACACACTCTAAGTTCTGATGACAATACATGACTAGCTAAAAAACGTCATGAAAAATCCAATATGGCGGCCTCCCCAAGATGGCGGACTGGCTGTTTGAAATGATAGGGGTATCACTTATATTAGAGAAGGGGCACTCAAAACGTGGGGCGTATCTTTGCAAGTTACACCCACGATCTATACACGTCGTGTAAATATATCCCAAAAATAACCCCTAAAATAATATACGCCCCCACGTTTTGAGTGGTCTCTCAGCTCCGTAGGGTTATTTTCTTATTTTTAGGAAATTTAAAAACGTGGGTTTTTAGTTTTTTTCTAATCTATTAATTTAATGCGTTGTGGTAATGATGACGTTTATATGAAAATAATATAGTTAAGGCGGCGCTACTCGCGAGCTCGAACTCACTGGCAGGCATGGTCAAAAACCATAATATTTCACCTGAAATCGAGCCATATTGTTCATGTGTCCGCGAGCGTCCTCCCCCGGTGGAGAAAACAGGGGAAAACATTATTCAGTGAGATGCACGACCATTCAGAGTAAAAGGCGCGCGTAAAAAAATACAAAACGGCCTTTGGAAGAAGGGCTTTTATGAAAAAACCACTGCATCAATCAATTTCAAATAAAATTTATGGAATTGTTCGATAAATGTGCTGTGTCGGTACGGACTTAGTTTTGGAAATTTGATGCTTCTTTAATTTCTAATATACGCCCAAAGTTGTGTTAAAATTAGCAATAAAAACGAATCTTTGGAAGCTCGTTACTTTTTAATGGCTTGTTATTTCAAAATTCTGCTTCCGTACAGACAAAATTAATAATGAGACAAAACGATACCATGTTTAACTTTGGATGTACCTTGTCAAATAGTGGAGTAAAACCCGAACGAAGTTTCTATGGAAAAAATGTTGACGTGTTTCACCTTAATATAATGATATTACCTGATTCTTAGACAGCACCCTGTTTCTAGGCACTGTGTCGTCCTTCCTCTGCGCAGCTTGAGTGAGCAACTCGTACGGATGTCCTGATTCTACCACACGGCCCCTGCAGAGAACATATTACTTTGTGTAATTTATTTCGGGATTAAATATAATGACCACCATAAAATGCTTTGATACCCTTATCTACTACACTTCAAATTGTATTCGAACACCAAATATAGTAAATGATCACCAAATCTATACTGAATGTGCACCAAATCTAAAACTCGCTGTAGCAAGATTTCAGGGACACCCCGAAGTTCGGTTTGGTTAGGTTCCTTTAAACCTTGTACACAGAAATAGAAGCCCCGCCAAGCGGGGCTTCGTCGACCCTGCTTTGGTAGATTTTTTTTTATTACACCTCGTTATGACATATTTTAATGAACATATTTTGGTAATCATTTACTACTTTTGGGTTGACAATGATTTATTTGGAGTCATTTTGATTAAATAGGATAGCGAAATGTTAAAACTGGTTATAATTTTACATTAAAATGCGGGTTTCATTTTGGTGATCATTTACTATTTTTGTCTGTTATATGTTACTATATCTGGTGGTAAGTTAAACATAAGCCATTTATTTCATCACCACTGCTCTCAAAACTGTGAAGGAAAACATCGTTGAGCTCCTTGTGTTCTGAGTCGAGCTACACGATAACCGACAAATGTTTGCACTGACTGGACAGGTCCACTCAAATCTGTGTGGTTCTTTCCTCAAAAGACCATCTCAGACACCCGCATGGTCCTCGTATGACCTGAACAAAACAATGTCTGGACTTTAAAAGAGACTGTGACCTCTGAGTTTGTTTCGGCTGTTTCTTCTCAGAGTAGTCAGGTACGAAACACCGGCCTCATCTAGCTTTAAAAAAACCGGCCAAGTGCGTGTCGGGCCACGCACAGTGTAGGGTTCCGTAGTTGCCTATCAAAATACTTATGCGAACTAACTAAACTGATTCGCTGAATTTAATTTTAAAAAGAAGAATTTTCAAAATCGGTCCAGGAGTCTTTGAGAAATCAAGGAAAATACATTTTTTTTTTTTTTTTTTTAGCGTGGTAAAATCATCAAATGAGTCCTCCAACCCCGGGCAGGGCGGGAGGGACTGTCAGACTTCTACTGACTAAAATCCACGGTGTCCTTCATAGCCTGTTACGTTCCGGGGTTACGGTAAGGGAATAATCCCGCTACCCCGGCAGGCTTTGGCCCTCTGAGAGGGGGGCCCCGTCATTATGCTGACGCTCTTTGAGGCGCGCGTGGGACACAACGCGCCGTCGACCCGGGCATGGTCCTTGGTCGGGCAGCGAGTTGCCCTTTACTCGCTGCCCGCATGCCCGCGCCTACGGTGGCCGGAGATCGTCGCGCGACGTCCGTCGCCGTGGGCGTCCTGCACCGCGGTTGGGGCGGAGGGAGGACTCTGTCCTCTCTCGCTCGCGGCGCGCCTCCTCCTTCGCGAGCATTACTGCTTCGCAGAAGGAGGCGACCGCTTCCCACTCCGTCTCGCCCCGCAGCATGGCCGAAACCAATGCCGGGCGCGAGAGGTCTCCGCCTATCGCAGCCGTGAGGACACGTCGGTGCGCCGCCCAAGCTGGGCAGTCCTGCACCGTATGCTCCACCGTGTCCTCCGGGCGATCTTCGCAGTGATGACACCCAGACGTATCCTCCTTCCGCATTAGACACAGGTACCTCCCGAAGCACCCGTGCCCGGTGAGGACCTGCGTCAGGCGGAAGGTAAGGACGCCATGACTTCTCTCCAACCACTCCTCAAAGAGGGGTCTTACCGCCGCAATTGCGGCGTGCCCGGCCGTCGGTCGCGACAGTCGTTCCTTCCATACTGCCCTGAGATCGCGCCGGAGGTCTTCGCGCCGCGCCTCGACTTCGCGAGGCAGCGGGCTCACGCCCCGGCGCTGCGCCTCCACGCGCCACTCATAGACGCGCTGGAGGGCAGTCGCCTCCAGATCCCAAGGCAGCAATCCGGCAAGCAGGTTGGCCGATTCGCCGGCAATCGTGCGGTATCCCCGGATCATTCGGATAGCCATGACCCTCTGGCATGCGACCAGCTTCTGTGGTCGCGTCCGGATGCTCAGGGCCCACACAGGGGCCCCGTAGAGGGCCATGGACCGCACGACACCAGCGTACAGCCTACGGCAGGAAGCGTTTGGCCCGCTGAGATTGGGCAGCAGTCGCCTGAGGGCGGCCGCTGCACGGTTCAGCCTTGGGGCCAAACTCAGGAAATGCTCCCTGAAGTTCCACCGGCTGTCGAGGACGAGTCCCAGGTACTTCATCGTCCCCTGTACGCCGATTGGAACTCCTTCCACCGTAATGCTGTAACTCGACGGTGGCGCGTTACGGCGGCCATGAAAACACATGGCCTCCGTCTTGTGCAGCGCCACCTCGAGTCCCAACCGCCGGATCCTCTCGACGACTGTCGCGACCGCTTCCGTCGCCACGTCGGCCGCCGCCTGGTGCGACTCTCCCTGTGCAAGGACGAGCGTGTCGTCAGCGTAACAAATTACGCTGACGCCGTCAGGGAGGTCGCTGCGCAGCACCCAGTCGTATCCGATGTTCCACAAGGGCGGTCCCAGGACCGAACCCTGTGGAACACCGCACGACATCTCTCGCCGGTTCCACTCTCCCCGGTGACCGGGGTAGATGACGGCTCTGTCCGTCAGGTAGTCCTCGACTATTCGGCGGAGGTAGGTCGGCACCCGGTGATACCGGAGTGCCTCCCTGATGCAACTCCAGGCAGGCGCGGTCCGAAGGGGGGGGTCACAGGGGACATGACCCCCCCCAAAATCTAAGGTCACATTGATACATCTCAAAAATGTGCCAAATAAAAGGAAATTTCTAACTATCTCCTAACGGCGATAAATTTATAGTTTGCTGACATCTTGAGCAGAGTAGTGGTGGCCCAGTGGTATCGGTCCCGACTTACGAGTTGTAGGTCGTGGGTTCGAACCCCGCCAGGCGCATTACTTTGTGTACTATATTTCATCACCACTGCTCCCATAACGGTGAAGGAAAACATCGTGAGGCAACCGGCATGTCCCAGAACCAAAAAATCGAAGACATGTGACATCCAACAAACCGCACTGGGCCCGAGTGGTGGATTATTGCCCACTCCCTCTCACAAAGAAGAGGCGTGTGTCCCAGCAGTGGGAACATAGGCTGATGATGATGATGATGATGATTGAGCAATATGCAATATGTCTTATGCAACATTTTTTTTTTATTCCAGGTACCTATTTTTTATAAGTGTAATGAGTGACCCCCCCCAAATTTTCAGGCTGCGACCGCGCCTGACTCCAGGGCAGGGTGTTGAAGGCATTGGTGATGTCCAAAGACACCGCCAAGACGACCCTGCCCCGGGCCACTGCATCCCCCGTCGTGAGGGCTCTCAAGCGCATAATTGCGTCCACCGTCGAGCGCCCCCTGCGGAAGCCGAACTGGCTCTCCGACAGGTTCGGACCCACCCGATTCAGGTGCCCGGCGAGGCGGTCTGCAATAACTCTCTCAAAGAGCTTGCCCACCTCGTCGAGCAGCACGATGGGCCGGAATGCGGACGGAGAGTCCGCAGGGCGCCCGGACTTCTGGATCAGGACCAGTTTCCCCGTCTTCCAACGAAGCGGGAACCGGCCCCTCTCCAGGCACGCGCTTAAGAGCCCCCCTAGTCGAGGCCCGAGAGTCCCGAAGGCCAGGACCCAGGCTTTTCCTGGCAGGCCGTCGGGTCCTGGGGCGGTATTTTTGGCTTTGAGCCGTTGTACCGCCACTCTCAGGTCTAAAGGAAAATACATAAGAAAAAAGATTACGACGAATTTAGAACCTCCTCCTTTTTTTGAAGTTTGTTAAAAATAGTTGACGATAAAAACCTACCTATCCCCAAAAAACATACCGTAAAAACATACCTATTAAAGCTGTAAAAATAAAGTTGACAAACTTACATTTGCAGTTGAAGAGGATGTTCGCCTATACATTTTGTTTAAGAAATATGTGATCCAAGTACATTTTATAAGTTGGTCGACTATTACTCGAAAAGTTGTAAAGCCTACTTAGTCATGATAATTTTCTTTTAAACTTCGTTATATATACTACTATTGTGAATTTTTTCACACCCCCAAACATAACCGTTTAGCTGGTAGAGGGGGGGGACACTCGAATCGAGAAAAATTTAGCACTTTAAAGCTTAATATTTCACAAACGAATTTTTTTATCAAAAAACTGTTAATGGAAACTATCATTATTTTTTAAAGGCCTATTTAATGATACCCCACACTTAGGGGTACGCGAGAAAAAAAAAATCCTCCCTTTACGTGTAAGTACAGGAGGTACCCTAAAAAAAAATATTTTACGAGATTTTATTTTACCACTTTTTCGGCACAACAAATCCGTATATTTACACCAAATTACAGCTCTCTAGTACTGTGCGTCTCTGAGCTAAACTGCGGACAGACGGACGGACGGACGGACGGACGGACGGACGGACGGACGGACGGACGGACGGACGGACGGACGGACGGACGGACGGACATAGCGAAACTATAAGGGTTCCTTGTTGACTACGGAACCCTAAAAAATTGGTTGTGACGTGTAAAAGTGGTTTTTTATAACCAACTTACAAAATAAATATCATTTATCGTGAAGAAACCGGCATGTCCTAGAACCAAAAATTCGAAGATATATGACATCCACCCGCACTGAGCCCGCGTGGTGGATTATGGCCCACTCCCTCTCCTATGTCCCAGCAGTGGGAACATTTACAGGCTGATGATATAAGAGTGAATATGGAGGCATAACCTATTCTTTATAAAACATTTAACATAATTAACGCACATCCTGAAATTAGTTTGTTAGAATCGTTTACTGAATCTATTTCTATCATTTTTAATATAGGTAACTTTTTTATCAAAAATAATTAAATCTACAGAAATTATAGTCACATCATCCCTATACAGTCAAAACAAACTAAGATAGACCGTAAATCAAGGCAACAAGACTTAAAAGTGCAATTTTATTTGTATTAATACAAATTCCGTCATTCAATACAAAATAAAGAAAAATAAACCTTACTGCAAAATAACTAATTTAGTTAATAACAAAGCATTGACATGTTAAATAAAAAACTCAATGTAATGTATTATGATTATAACATAATATTCTAATTGGGGTGTCTGAGAGTGTGCGTTAATTACGTTACATGTTGTATTTGGTAAAATTAGTAGGCACTTACTTGTCCATCACGATTACTCTATGATAGTCCATTACAGTGTTTAATCGATGTGCGATAGTCAGGACTGTCGAGTGCGCGAATTTTGTGCGAATAGTACGTTGGATGTGTTTGTCCGTGCTGTGGACAAATAAATATGTTATTTTACTGTAGAAAGTAGTTCTCAAAATACATTTTTTTTTAGCGTGGTAACATCATCAAATGAGTCCTCCCAAACTGGGCAGGGCGGGAGGGACTGCCAGACTCGTACTGACTAAAATCCACGGTGTCCTTCAATAGCCGTGTATGTTCCGGGGTCACGGTAATGAGAAATATCCCGCGACCCCGGCCAGGCTTCTCAAAATACATTACTGATGATATTTGATGTAAACAAAGACCGCAGGTTTGTTAGATTTATTATTGTGCCATAAAACTAACGTAATAAGTGAAAATAAATAAAATAAAATCATTCAAAGTGCTGGTAGCGCGAAGACAGTGGCGACTTCCGGTTTTCTACATTTTTATGTCAAGCTGTAAAGTTTCACTAACTAACACATTAGTAAATGTGATAGATAATACATCCGTGAAGTTTAGCTAGCTAACTTATCAGTAGTTGCGAAATGACTCCCAAAAGCGACAATAAAGACGTAACACAACATAAAAATGGTAAAATTATAATAGTACATTATGACATAAGTGCGGCAAGTTGAAAATTACAGCTGAGGCGATTTTGCTAGCCCGAGCCGTCTCAAAGAGCGTCAGCATAATGACGGGGCCCCCCTCTCAGAGGGCCAAAGCCTGCCGGGGTCGCGGGATTATTCCCTTACCGTGACCCCGGAACATAACAGGCTATTGAAGGACACCGTGGATTTTAGTCAGTAGAAGTCTGACAGTTCTTCCCGCCCTGCCCGGGGTAGGACTCATTTGATGATTTTAAAACGCTAAAAAAAAAAAAGCCCGAGCCGTAGGTGAGGTAACATGGGGTAACGCGCGTAACATGGGCTGAGTTACCCCACGAGAGGTTTTTTTTTAATTCGCATTTAACGTTACACGTTGTATATCAAAATGGTATACTCACTCAGTATCAACATTAGCAGTGGCCTCGTCCAACACCAGCACCTTACACCCAGCCAGCGCGGCCCTCGCCAGACAGATGAGCTGCCTCTGACCAGCTGACAGGTTCCCGCCGCCGTCGCCCACCTTCGTGTTCAGACCCGCTGGCATGTTGGTCACCATCTCTTGTAGTTCCACCTAGAAGATGAACAATATTTCTATATTTATTTTTTATCGAGCAGTGATGGCACTTATAGGTCGTGGGTTTGAACCCCACCAGGCACATTACTTTGTGTAATTTATTTCATCACCTACTGGGCTGCGTTTAAATCCTTTATCCAGTTTAAATTTATACTGACTAAATGCCAAACACCCCGTTTAAGTACACCGCGAGGTGAAAAATGAAGCTAACTAAAATTTAATCTGCCCCGTTTACGGTCGTCCGCTGGTATAAGTTTTTACTAAATGGAATAAATTTTTGCGACCTTTTTACCTCGCAAAATTGTATCCTGCTGTCAGATTGACATTGAGTTTTGTTGATTTGCTCGATTCGCGCCGTAAAAACGAATATTTTTATTTTAGAAAATGAATATTATTTGTGAATTATGGATTTAATTTATATTAAACCGGCAAATTGATTTTACTCAAAAATGCATGTAATGTGGTCATTATTTTGACAACCTTGTTTGAGCAAAGTCGCCTTTGCGGGTCTGTTTCAAGGAGCGGCCAGCAATGTTTTTGCTGGCCGCTCTAACAGGTCGGCAAAACATTGCCGGCCGCTATTTTGACGTTTCAACGTTTTAATAGTACATTACTGCCGCGGCCTATAATGGCTACTTTGCTGGTCGCACTGATGATGGCCGACAGCGCAGCGTAGCGCAGCTCCAGGCCGACACAGCGCGGTCAGCATGCACCACTTGATGGACGAGCTGAGATAAAGGCCGAGGCCGTAGGCCGAGGCCTTTACAGTGAGGACAGCAAGGGCTGCGATGATGGCCAAGCTGGAATGCCTAGAGCATAGCTAGGCTAGCTCGAGGCAATCATAGCGTGACCAGCGAAGCAGACATTGTGGGCCAAGGCTTGTATAGTGCTTTACTCAAAAATGCAAGTACCTAACCTACATAAAACTAGCAAGTGTGATTTAAATAAAATATATATTAATTAACTAGAAATTTTATTAAAATAACAATTATGAAAAATACAGTTACTAAAATTCAACACCGACTTTCCCGGTTTCATATTACTTACTAATAGTTTGCGATAATTTTAATGCGATGTTTGACTGCTATATTTTCTTCATTTATTACTTCATTTACATAAAGCAAAAAAGTCACTAAATAAAAATTAAAAATTCGCTGAACCGCGCTTTTGTTCCTTCTTTGAATTTTTTTTTTAAATATGGAATGCAATCTTTTTGGGCCTACCTCTTTATATACAAACAGCTGTGTTTTAAATAAAATCTTTTTGCATTTGTTTTTTTAAAACGCTGAAACGTCAAAATAGCGGCCGGCAAAAACATTGCTGGCCGCTCCTTGAAACAGACCGGCAAAGTCGACTTTGCTCAAACAAGGTTGTCAAAATAATGACCACATTACTTGCATTTTTGAGTAAAAAGCTCAGCTCGTCCATCAAGTGCTGCATGCTGACCGCGCTGTGTCGGCCTGGAGCTGCGCTAGGCTGCGCTGTCGGCCATCATCAGTGCGACCAGCAAAGTAGCCATTATAGGCCGCGGCAGTAATGTACTAATATGTTTAATAAACTGAGCTGTCAATTGAATTTGACAGCTAACATTGACAGAAACTTATGACTCCGTTCAGCGAACCCTCGCTAGTTTAATTTTTATCCGGCGAAATATTGCCGGCTTATTTAAACGCACCCCTGATGAAGGGAAGGATTCCACCCTACACCCGCGCGCAGCGGAACCCGCTTGAGACGACGGTCGCACTCGACGAACCACACATTATTCGTTGCACCAGAACCAATGTAAGTACAATTTCTTTTTTATTCAATATAAGTTTGTAAAAATATACAAATAAAACGTTCGTTGAAGAGCTACCCACCTGCCTGCCGCTACACTTGGGACTAGATGGCGCTGTGTGATAGTTGTGGAATATTATTTATTTATTATACTAACCTGATCCAAGGCCCTGTATATATCGGCGTCGCTGTACAGTCCCTCCGGGTCCAGGTTGTCCCTGAGCGTGGCCGCGAACAGCGCGGGTCGCTGCGGCAGCGCGCACAGCCGCGAGCGCCACGCACGCAGGCCTGCCGCGCGAGCGTCCACACCGTCCACTGTTACCGAGCCTTTTACACGACCTAGCCTGTTAGAGAAAACGTTATTTGGACTTCGAACAGCACTCGAATTGACCTTTCTGGATCAAAAATAAAAATTACTGTCATTCAGTTGGGGTTGGGTTCCGACTCAATATCTATACTTAAAGGCGCATAAACAGAAAGTTGGCAACGTCGTTGATAGCTGTCAAATACTTACAAGTTTTAATTAATTTGACAATTTTACTGTATGGAAATAAAAATATGGCTCTGTAGTGCACTAGAAAAATATAGGAATGCAATTAACACTGAATTTGATGTTGTAAATGTTTCAGGTATATAAAAGGCATTTGGAAAGTTTCCAAATGCTTTTTTTACGTCTAAAACTATATAATCGGTGCTACGATATTAATTATTGCATTCCCTAATCAATTAAAACTTGTTAATCTTTGACAACTATTTGCGACGTTGCCAACTTTCAGAATAAGCGCTCTTAATTAGTCCTCCTGACAGATTAGAGCAGAAGGGACTGTCAGACTTGTACTGACTAAAATCCACGGTGTCCTTCAATAGCCCTTTACGTTCCGGAGTCAAGGTAATTCATTAATCCCGCGACCAATACAGAAGTACTTGTAATTAATTGTAATGTAATCTTACCTAAACAGCGCACTAAGTAGCGAACTCTTGCCAGCTCCAGTTCGTCCCACGACAGCCACTTTCTCCGCGGCTTTGATGGAGAAGTTGACTCCTTTGATGGCGTACGTCGGCTCCCCACCAGCGGCCACCCCACCGGGGGGCTTCTCGTACTCCAGGGATACATCTTCGAAGATTATTTCACCTAAGAAGGACACACAATAGGGTATTTTTACAGCTTTTCTAATAGGCGTTTACACACAAACCGAAAAGTATCTTTTCAAATTATAAAACCAAATAATAATAATATTCCACAACTACACAACGCCATCTAGTCCCAAGCTAAGCAGAGCTTGTGTTATGGGTACTAGACGACTGATAAACATACTTATTTATTTCTAAATACATACATGTTATAGATAAACTACACCCAGACATAGAACAAAAAATGGTCATGCTCATCACACAAACATTTGTCCTGGGTGGGAATCGAACCCACGACCTCCGGCATATCAGTCAGGGTCACTAACCACTAGACCAACAGGCCTGAAAAATAATCGAAATACAGGACAGAATGGACAAATGCTCTCAAAATTGTGTATCATAAAGCATTGCAGAAATTAACCTATTTTCTGTAATCATAAAAAAAAAACTTAGCAGGGTCGACGAAGCCCCACTTCTATTTCTGTTTGCAGGGTTTAAAGAACTTAACCAAACCGAACTTCATGGTGTCCCTGAAAACTTGCTAAACGGAGTTTTTGGTATACAAGAAGAATTTTTGACGAGCATTTAAATTATCCTATTTTCTGTTCTCCTTCATTAGGAGAACAACTGCATCGATGATGAGCAGGGTCCGTGCTAACACCAACACTGTCCTTAAAACGTCAGCTGGCAAAATAAATAGTCCCTTTACTGTAGGAATAGGAAATAGGCTTGTGAACATGTTTTTTTTTCTTTGTGTTACTTGTTCTGTTTTATTTTATGTTTTACTAACAAATTAGTAACACTTCATTTTTCTTTTATTTTATTGTGTGCTACTAACCCTAATAACACTATCTAATGTAAAAATTTATGGACTTATGTCTGAAATAAAGCTAATTATTATCATTATTAAATTTCTAATCCATTTAGTCCATCATCAAAAATAATGAGCACGTATTTTTCCTTTTTTTAAATCAATGAATTATCGACAAAGATAAAACGCTTCCAAATTCGGAAGTGTGGGCTTGAAATATCATAACGCCTATAAAATACCGACCGAGAGACTTTTTGTGATTTTTATCTTCGTTAATTTTGGTTTACTTCAAAAGAAAAAATACGGGTCTAATATTTTTGATAATCTATCTTTCGAACTATTTTTTTTTTTGTAAAATATCCTATATCCTGCGCTAAAATAGGTTTATTTGCAATAGAGATATTTGTTGATATTCTTACCTTTAGTAGGCCATTTGTCAAAGTCCAAATCAGGGTGGTTTTGCTTCAAGGCATCCTTATCCACATCTAAAGGTTTTTCTGGAGGCAGATTTGTATATTCTAGTATTCTTTCAACCTGTAAGAAATGAAATGATATTTATTTTAGCAAGTCATTTTTCAATACACTTTACTCGCCGCCCGCGCCTACGGTGGCCGGAGATCGACTGCCGACATCTCCCGAATACGTCGCCGTGGGCGTCTACCACTGCGGCTGGGGTGGAAGGAAGACGTTGTCCTCTCCCTCACTTGGCCCGCATCCTCCTTCGCCAGCATGACAGCTTCGCAGAAGGAGGCGACCGCTTCCCACTCCGTCTCCCCCGCAGTATGACCTCGACCAATGCCGGTCGCGAGAGGTCTCCGCCTATATTTTACGGCATACTTACGGCATACTAAATGTTAAACTTACTGACCGAATTAGAAACACCATACTGCGCTCCAAAACTCAAATAGCCGACTCACAAAATGCAAGACTAAAGTGGGACTGGGCAGGTCATGTCTGCCGGATGCCGTCACAACTGTGGGCTCGGATATCACAGTAATATGGAGCCCTGAGACAGCCAGTCTCTTTGGATGGCTTCCTAGTGAACTGGCGTGAGGAGGCACACCATCGAGAGAAGTGGAAGGAATGGGGGGAGGCTTTTGCTCAGGGCTGCGTTTAAATCCTTTATCCAGTTTAAATTTATACCGACTAAATATCATACACCCCGTTTAAGTACACCGCGAGGTGAAAAATGAAGCTAACTAAAATTTAATATGCCCCGTTTACGGTCGTCCGCTGGTATAAGTTCTTACTAAATGGAATAAATTTTTGCGACCTTTTTACCACGCAAAATTTTAACCTGCTGTCAGATTGACATTGTTTTGTTGTTTTGCTCGATTCGCACCGTAAAAACAAATATTATTTTTATTTTATAGAGTAAATATTATTTGTGGATTATGGATAAATTGATTATTTGTTCAATAAACTGAGCTGTCAATTGAATTTGACAACTAACATTGACAGAAACTTTGACTCCATTCAGCGAACCCTCGCTAGTTTAATTTTTTTCCGGCGAAATACCGCTGAAGGATTTAAACGCACCCCAGGAGTGGGACAGAATAGGCTAGAAAAAAAAAACAAATAAAATATACTTACGGAAGTCATCTGGTTCTCCACTTCAGCCGTCTGCCTCATGCCATACTGACACATGCCTACTAGACCGATCACTTGAGTTATAGCCAGGCCCACGTTGCCTCCTAAAGTGTCTGTAACAAACAATAGTATTTTTATCACCAGTTATCCACCACTATTATCAATGAGTGTACGAAACAGGAGACGCGGATTGAGCGAGGGTACCGCGAAATTGGCATTTTTGAACGGAATACCAGGTAACAGGTTTGTGATTTTCATGATACCGTTTTGAAATTTTTTCAACAGATTGTTAACACAACACAAAAATACCAGACTACAGCTTGACATAAAAATGTAGAAAACCGGTAGTCGCCACTGTCTTCGCGCCACCAGCACAGCAGTTTGGATGATTTTATTTTTATTTTTTTCACTCATTACGTTAGTTTTATGGCACAATAATAAATCTAACAAACCTGCGGTCTTTGTTTACATCAAATATCAAAGATTTTAAAAAGCTGTCAGAAATAAAAAAAATAGTTCCGTTTCAATCCGTTCTGGCCAACCTGTAGGTGTATAGAGTTTCGCATAAACTAAAAAATAATGTTGTACATACAAGTATCTTGTTTAATGGAAACGGGGCGTTACTTGCAGAGTGTGAGATGGAACTGCACAACTTGATTCCGCCTGGCCCTTTCCATCATCAGACTACAAGACGTTGGACATCCCTCCGGTACGTACAAAGCGTTTTGCCAATACCTTTATTGTACGCACAGCTAAGGAGTGGAATTCCCTGCCGCCGTCTGTATTTCCCGACAGCTATAACCTTGTGGTCTTCAAGTCAGAGTGAACAGGTTACTTCTAGGCAAGCGTGCTTCATCGTCGACCACATCTTCGCTTACCATCTGGCGAGATAGTGGTCAAACTCGAATCTATCATTAAATAAATAAATAAATATCTTACCTTCCGAAGTGAAGAGAAAGAAGCTAAAAGTCACAAACGCCAGATAGAGACAGCAGATCATATCCATCCAGAAGCCGAAAGCCCTCGTGGTGTTCAACACGAGGCTCCAGCATGAGGAGTGCAGGTCCTGTTGCTTGTCGAACTCCCTGACCAGGGTCCGCTGGTGCTGGCGAGCTGATCTGATGGTGGTGAGGCCGGAGACCGTCGCTGAGAGGTGGTTGAGGGACTGGCTTCGAGCTGATGGGGAGAAAATGATGTTTTTAGTAAGGTTTCCTTGTTACTGTCGACAGAATAACATGGATTCTGAAAGTTTAAATCAAATTCGGTAGTGACTTTCAAGTTAGTAATATCAGCCTTTTGTTTAGATTTTAGTAAAGCGTTTGACTTCGTTGACTATTATTTTCTTATCAACAAATATAAGAAAACGACATAAGAGGGACGGCCGATGGGTTTAATATATCCTAGTAGGTACATAATTATAATGATAGTAATGAACAACGTAGAGGTTCAGATTCTGAACAAAGAATCTTGTCTTGGTGTATCACAGGGAATGATTTTAGGACCGCTTCTATTCCTCATTTAATTTACAAGGAAACACCTAAAGTTCGATATGGCATAGTTAAATGGGGACGTGCTGCAGAGCTTTTACGGGTTTACTATGCAAAACTTTGGATCCTGAAGCTGTCTTCAAAACCTACTTTATTTGTTTTATGGTAAAATTTGTCCAAGTGTAAATTTGTTAAAATGCCCACATAAAAACTCTGTAGCGCAACCCCATTTATTATTATTATTCCATTTATTTCAGGCATCAGTGGCCCATATAAAATACAATACAAAAAATACAAATAAAAAATATACTAATACATAATTATAAAAATATCACAAAAACTTAAAACTATTGGACACGAAGTGACGGCGGCGTCGTGTTTCGCTGCGAGGTGTCACGTAGCCGGCCTCGGAATCGCCGATACAGCACACCTTTCGGCCAAAACTCTTCCTTGAGAAAGGTCGCCAAATGTTGGGTCGGCACGCGCACCACAAACGAATTAAAATTGGTGTTGTGGCGTGCCTCCAACTTCTCCACTCTCAAGTCCCAGTTGGTCTTCACCCGTATGTACTCGACGATGTCATTCGTCTTCGTAGAGTAGTGCAAACGGGACACGTACAGCTGCGTCGTCGGTAATGCAGGACGTAGCAGCATGTTAGGTCCGACCAGCGCTGTCCCGCACTGGTTGCGATAAGTAGGCTTCTTCTTCTTTCTCTCCACCTTGATGAAACCGTCCTCATCGCATGTGTGCTTCGGTGGTCCTTGCTGTTTATGGTCCACCACAGCGCCTTTAGTCGTGCTCAATACTGAGCGACTCTGCTTACCCCCTTTGGTTTTTTCTGCTTGTCGTTTTGTTTCCGACGCAGCAGGTTTCGTCTTGGCGACAATTGTAGAATAGGCACATTTAGGGGTCGATGTACCTATTACACGCGTCGCTTCCCCGGCAGGTACGACGCGATCAGCCGAACACGATGCAACGCCTGCATTATTGACGGCCGGCGACGTTGATTCACTCACCGACTGAAAACTGCAAACTGAGGCATTTTGTGCTCCGCGGCGTGTGTTCACGTTGGAGCCCTCCGGTGACCCACTTTTCGGAATAGCGTTGCGCAACAACGCTACTTCGGCTCGCAAATCACCAATGATGACATCTGATGACTCCAACTTGGACTTCATTTCGGCCTGGCTCATCTTCAGAGACGTGATGTCCTTCAGCAGCCTGGTGACGTCGACGTGGTCGAAAGTGACGGGAGGCAGCTTGTGCAGGTCCTTCGCCACAAAATCTGGCACGTCATCCGGATCGGTCCTCTTCAGCAGGTCGATGATGTCCTGCAGACTCTTCTCGCCACCATCCCTCCGGCGAGATGGCATCAGTCCGACTTGGTCGAGTGATTGAAATAGCAGCAATTTGGCACTGCATACCTCTTCCTCTTTATAGGAGGACTTGCAGATCTGCAAGATGCTGACCTCGTCCATGTAGTCGATGGCATGCTTGACGAATGCCAAAAGCTCGTTGACAATGACTTGATTTGTAGCCATTGCGAACAAAAACCGGGCAGCTATTACCGCTGCACAAAACGCGAATAAAATATTCTCGCTGAGGTGCGCAAACGCGTCCGTTTCCGAGCGCGCATCGCACACGATTTATCTATGTCATATCGGATTATGGAATACTAATAGGTTATGATACACTAATACTGCACTTTTTTTATAATACCTTTATTTCTAGTTGAGTAACTAATTAAATCTCACCAATAGCCTCAATCCTCTTCAACTCTCGACTGGTGTGGAGGAACAAGTCCCTCAGGAGGAAGAGCAGAACAGCAACGATGCCGGTGGGGATGAGAAGCCACCAGTTCACCAGACATACCACCACGAGGATAGCCATCACTTCTAGGAAGAACTGTGGACAAATGTTTAAAGAAAACTGTAAGGTACCGCAAGACATTTGCTGGCGAAACGCGGAAATGTACTTACGGATAACGGTCACCTTGGAACGTAAGGGCTACTGTAGCAACACTTTTAGCCAGTACGAATCTGACGTTCTGATCTACCAACGGTGGAGGGTTTATCTATACTTCTATACTACAGTAGAATCCGTTCATTATGACTCCGCTTATAGTGACCAACCGCTTAGTTCTGTATTGTCTCTCTATTTAATTAAAATAAATAGGTACTTACATACTAACAAAAACAGGGGGATTTGTATAGTTTGTACAAAATGCTTTATATGACGTCCGTTTAGTATGACGTGTTTATTATTTCCCTTCGATGTCATAATAAACGGATTCAACTGTAATTATTATAAAAAGGTAAAATTTGTTTGTAAGTTTGTATATAGTAATGTAATCTCCGGAAGTAATGAACCGATTTTAAAAATTGTTTCACTGTTAGAAAGCTACATTAGTCGTGAGTGCTCTATGCTATAAATTATAAAGATATCATGCATATTTTACCACCCAACGAAGTGGGCACGGGTCAGTTAGTTTATAACACTTTTTGTTTCTTAAATAGTCCTTTACTTTGTAGGGTAACGCTTTCCCGTTTCATAGGACCCGCGATTTGGGCAGGCCTTCATCTGTCCCGAAAAACCTATGTCTAGAAATTGATGCCCCTTTGACTCTAGCATGGTACATGCTGGTCGCGGGACTAACGAGCTACCGTGACCCCGGAAAGGGTTATTGAAGGACACCGTGGATTTTAGTCAGTACAAGTCTGACTGTCCCTTCCGCCCTAGGTGGCAGGACACATTTGATGATTTTATAAAAAAAGCACATGACATTAAAGTATAAATTAGCTCAGCATTGAACTCACCCCGAGACAGTCAACCAAAGCGACAGGCAGTAAGGTGTCCACCTGCCCCATGTCCTTAGAGAACCGGTTGAGGATCCGACCTGATGGGTTGTGGTGGAAGAACCACATCGGAGCGCTGGTCACACCTCTGTCAAAAGAAAATAGACGTTAAGAAGTCGGTTATAGAGGTCAAACTGGGTTAATTTAGCTATGATAAAAAACCAGGGAAGTTCTTCTAAATTTACAGGCAAACATGTTGCTGAGGTAAGAGCTGATACACCGTTGTAGGTATGTCCACAACCCTAATAGACTTATAACACGTTTTATGTCGTTGTAATACGCTCAAAGATTACGAGTTAACTCAACCCGTCTTTAAAATACTTGAATACTTGCAGTTCAGAAAACTAAAAAAATACGAGCTCGCTACGCTCGTTCTTTAATGAATATTTGTGTTGTCTAAATCCAGAAAGCTTAAAATTCTTTGAGCTCACATCGCTCAATCTTAAAAGAAAGTCTTGAATTTTCAATCCTTTTAAATATGTATTTTAACCTGATTTTTTGTATTTTTTGTTATTGCGGCAACAGAAACACATCATCTGTGAAAATTTCAACTGTCTAATTATCGCGGTTCATGAGGTACAGCCTAGTGACAGACAGACAGAAGGACAGCGGAGTCATAGTAATAGAGTCCCGGTTTACTATTTATGTACAGAACCCTAAAAAAGGATGGCGACACATGTACGATCCAAATTAATTGCCAAATTAAAAAAAAAAGCGCGAGCGTAGCGAGGCCAAAATCTAGTTGAGACATACTTGAACATATTATCATGTAGATTGGTGGAGGCTCTGATGCAGGTGTTGTAGAATATGACCAGCTTGTTCCAGGTGAACACGATGCAGATACCGATGAGGCCGCCGTAGATGTACAGGCACTGCTTCCGGGTCAAACTGAAGCGGTTGCTTGGGATGTCTTCGAAGGCTGAGGAAATGGTTTTAGTTATGATAAATATCTAATTTCAATTCCGCGACAAAAATCCAGGCTTGTTGCAGGATGCAATCCCACCCTATGCAATCATGCATATGCACATGCAGGAAATTACCCAACCTCCCGCCCACATGCATATTCACACGTACAGTAAACGAAAAAACATGCCAAGAAAAACAAGCGCTCGGCGTCGAATGAAACTCATTCGAGGCCGAGCGCTTGTCGAGTCAACATCTCCTGAGGATGCCCCGTGGAGGGGCGAAACACGTGTCGAGTATAGGTTTGATTGCATGGTATGTTTTGCCGTTTTTTGCACGTGTGCATATGCATGTGGGCGGGAGGCTGAGTCCTTTGCTGCATGTGCATATGCATGATTGCATAGGGTGGGATTGCATCCTGCAACAAGTCTGAATTTTTGTCGCGGAACTGAAACTAGATATTTTTCATAACATTTAATGTCATGGATTTCCGCAAAGTAACGCCTGATTCCATATTTTAATTGGTTTTAGGTCATTTTGACGAATTAGTATAAGACATGCAATAAGACAGAATGTTATGATTTGCGTTTTAAACGCAATTAGTGGTGTGTATGAATACACAAAATACCGAATAACAAAACTTACAATATTGAATAGTTAGCCGTAAAATCGGGGTGTGGTCAAAATATCTATACTGCTACTATTATGAAGGGTGAAATTTGTTTGCGTGTAGGGGTAATATCAAAAAGTATATTTCAACTAAAAAAAAAAAATTCTTAATTTTATAGATTGTATTTATTGCGTTTATATAAAGCGATATACCAAACCGAGCAGTGGTGGCCCAGTGGTATCGGCCCCGACTTACGAGTTGTAGGTCGTGGGTTCGAATCCCGGCAGGCGCATTACTTTGTGTAATTTATTTCATCACCACTGCTCTCAAAACGGTGAAGGAAAACATCGTGAGGAAACCGGCATGTCCTAGAACCAAAAATTCGAAGACATGTGACATCCACCAATCCTCACTGGGCCCGCGTGGTGGATTATGGCCCACCCCCTCTCACAGAGAGGAGGCCTGTGTCCCAGCAGTAGGAACATTAATAGGCTGATGATGATGATGATGATGATATTAACCGAGCTATCACAACTTCTAGTCTATCAAATCGGAGAAATAAAAATGTCAGGTAATAATTGTTTTTACCTGGTGGAGGTGCCGCCGTTACATTTGAATCACCCGACGGTTGATTAGCTATTTTGATGGCACTGTTTGCTTCTTCTAAATTTACCCTGTAAAACAAAGATATTTTAGGCAAAAATCTCTAGTCATTTACATAAAACCCATGACACTACACGAAAACCTTGTGGCTAAATAATTACAGCTACACAGGCCGATCTTCCGGGTTAAGCCGCTTTGCCAAAGTTGGTCTGTCGATGGGTGACCATCTGTCATAGCGAGTTTCCTCCGCGCCTCGGAAAGCACGTAAAGCCGTTGGTCCCGGCTGTCATTTGTAGATATTTGACAGTCGTTACTGTTAATCAGAAACTCTGAAGTCTAACAACCAGTCTTACCATGTGGTACGAGTATTATATTACCCAGTTACTGGGTTGTGGAGGCAGTCGTTCCATGTAAAATACTGATATTCAGCTGCATCTGGTTCGACTGGAAGCCGACCACAATATAGTTGGGAAAAGGCAGGCAGATGATGATGAAATTTTCATAAGGATAGCTTATAGAAAAAACAAAGTCACGAGTAACGACGATATAATACTAGACTCGTAATAACAGGCGACCGATGTCTGTCAACACATTAGGCAAACAAGTCTAATATTCGTCTCATTTCGACCAATCCTGTGAGCCGTAAACATACGTTGAGACAGAACAGACCTTGAGTTAGCCAATCACAACGCAGTACCCCGTCCCCCTCGCTTACGTAGTACCTCAGCGAGTTGACAGAATAATTTTTGTTGCTTAGATCGTGCATGTGCGGAGTCTAGTAAACTCTCTTAAATGTCTCGCTGATGGTGGCGCGTGTGTCGGATCATTTAGCTCCCTCCAAAATGGTTGAGCTGAATGGTGCTGATGCATGTGTCATGTTCGTGAACGGGCGCTGTCAGTTGAGACTGGTCATCTCTTAGCTGCCATCATTTTGTTTTTGAATTGTCTTTGTTTCAATTGTTACTCTGGACACTTTTAATCAAAAACTTGATACATCGTTCTCACATAGTGTACCACCTCAAATGAATGATGTAACAAAGGTTCTGCAATTATTCTGGCGATCTAAAAAGAGTGTCCATGGAGTTTCTTGCACGTTCTTCTCCATAGAGATCTACTTCTTGGAACGGGCATCTACGGCACTTTCATAGTTTTAATTTCTTGTGACTGGGACTGTAGCACCAAAACTTTTGTAGTGTTTAGTAATATTCCTTTGATTGTCTATGACAATTCAAAAGTGCCTGTAACTGGCCTACTTGAAATAAATGTTTTGATTTTGATTGAGTATTATATCGTCGTTAGCCACTTGTAATAACTAGTTTAATGAGGAGTACTCACCATTCTTTTAGCCAGACGTCAGTTGAGGAGTAGAAGAACTGTGCCAGTAGAAACAGTAATATGAGCAGTGCCATGGACAACGCGCTGCCTCCGCTACGAATGTACGCCACGTAGACACTGTTGTCTACTGAACCCTTTTTTTGATTCTCGCCTAGAGGAAACATATAAATTTTAATTTAAATATCGAATATGACTCGCGATTTTAATAGTTTCGCTAAGTAATTTTTAGTCTAAAAAGGTTTCGCTAAGTAATTTTTTATCGTGTTAAAAAGTTTCGCTAAGTAATTTATCGTATGAAAAGGTTTCGCTAAGTAATTTTTTAACGAGTAACAAGTTTCACTAAGTAATTTATCGTTTGAAAAAGTTTCGTTAAGTAATTTTTTATAGTGTAACAAGTTTCACTAAGTAATTTATCGTTTGAAAAAATTTCGCTAAGTGGGTAATTTATCGTTGTCGCGGGACTTACCTCATTACCGTGACCCCGGAACGTAAAGAGCTATTGAAGGACACCGTGGATTTTAGTCAGTACGAGTCTGACAGTCCCTCCCGCCCTAGCGCGTCCGATAATATGTTCTCAGCTTCATTCCAGTGTTTAAGACGTCTTAATGGTCTATCTAAAATGGTCGATTACACTGAATCGAGTAACGTCCGAATTAATGGATATTTATTTAGTCTTACCTTCATATTTAGGGTCTAGATTATTGTCTAGATCTAGGTTGAACGACAGCTGCGATGCTTCGGACATGGAGCGCTGAGATCTGAGCTTGTAGCTGTGTTCCTGGACATAATTATAAAAGTCACATTAATCTAAATTTAATCTATATTTACTTGATTTATAGACTAGATGCGGAGGTGTAAGACGGAGTAAGGACACGGGTGGTCAACGTTGGGCCAATTAGGTTTATATGACCCAACGCTAAAGTACCTCAAAAGTAGATTAGGTCATTTTCAATATGTGGGTTTATTCGTAAAATTGTTTCGTCTATCTTGGTATGGACATGTGATGAGGAGGGATGACAGTCATGTGACTAAGAGAGTGATGAGTATGAATGTTGATGGATGGAGAGGAAGAGGAAGGCCAAAGAAGAGATGGATGGATTGTCTAAGGAATGATATGAAAGAAAAAGGAGTAGATGATACGATGACGTGTGATAGGAGAGAATGGAAGAAAAACACGTGTTGCGCCGACCCCAAGTAAAATGGGATAAGGGCAGGAAGATGATGATGATTCGTAAAATTGTTTGGTTTGTAAGGGTGCTTGTACACGGCGCATGTAACCCGCACAAGTAAACGTGCGGGTCACCCGCGCGAGTAACATGCGCAAGCTACTTGATCAAGTTACCCGCGGGGTGTTTATACACGGCGAATGCTACTCGCGCAAGTAAACGTGCGGGTCACCCGCGCGAGTAACATGCGCAAGCTACTTGATCAAGTTACCCGCGGGGTGTTTATACACGGCGAATGCTACTCGCGCAAGTAATGGTGCGGGTTTGCGGTTTATCCGCGCGAGTAACATGCGCAAGCTACCCTCTGGGTGCGTGTACACAGCGCATGTAGCTTGAGCATGTTGAGGCACTTGGGCGGGTTACATGCGCCGTGTACAAGCACCCTTATTGAGGGATTTCTTACATTTTTCAGCCAAATAGCCTATTCAATAAAATGAATGAATTAATAAACTAATGAATGGACTAGATAATAATTATGTATGAACAAATTACTAAAATGATTATTTACGTGGCATTAAAATTACTACGTAAAATAATAAAAACTAACACTTCGCTTTTTTTCAGCTTTATCGGATTTTATCATTGCAGTATAAACCTAGTAAGAAAGAAAAATATTATTGATAGAGAGTGCCTCCGGTGCAGTAAGTATACTACCGGCTGCCGGCGCCAGCTGCAGGCACTCAAAATGGGAAACGGTGACAGACAATGCGTTAAACGCTCGGGGCGAGACGGAGACGCTCGGGGCGCCGCGTACGACAGAGGACAATGTCCTCCCTCCGCCCCACGTTGTAGGTCGTGGGTTCGAACCCCGCCAGGCGCATTACTTTGTGTAATTTATTTCATCACCACTGCTCTCAAAACGGTGAAGGAAAACATCGTGAAGAACTGGGCCCGCGTGGTGGATTATGGCCCACTACCTACTGCTCACAGAGAGGAGGCCGGTGTCCCAGCAGTGGGAACATTAAAGGCTGATGATGATGAATACCCCCCCCCCCCCTGGGTTTAAAAGGTGATTTTGAGGCGTTTCGAAGTTTGCCGGGTCAGCTAGTTACTAATAATATCTGGTTGACCGAGTTTCGCTTCTTCACTCGGCTTTTAAAATGTCTATATCTTGGGAACCGAGGTTTTTTCGAACCTGGGACCTTGATAAATCGATTCCTTGAGCCAAAAAACCCCTAATCTGTAACTTTCATGAAAATCCTTGGAGCCTTTTCCGAGATCCTGATTATACAGGGTGGAATTTTGTAATGCCACCTGGAGGGAATCGAATCGAGTTTACCATTTTTTGTAAATAATTAAATTAATTTAAGATTTTCTGGTTTTCCTTTCATTTAATTTATCATGTTTGTTAGAGAGATTTCATCCTTATAATTGACCCAAACGATCGATGCAATAAAAGTACAGGGTATAATTTTTTCAGATTTTAGCGGTTCGATTCCCGGGTGTGGGAGAAGAGAATTTTCGAAAATCTTTGAATGCAGTTTGCTTTCTATTCAAAAATAAAGGAATGTTTCCTTTGAGTAAAATTTTCTATCTGCAGTATTAAGAGTACTTTCCCTCCAGGTGGTATTACAAAATTCCATCCTGTATATTATATGAAAAATATACAAGAATTGCTCGTTTAAAGATATTAGATAGATTTTTTTTTTTATTAATGATAGGTTCACGTTTGACCACTATCTCGCCTGATGGTAAGCGAAGATGTGGTCGTCTTATTAGATAGATAAATAACTTACTTAAGTTACTTATAATTATATAACTCACCACATTTTCAGTAGTTTCATAGGTGGTAGCTTTCTGTTGTTCTTCTTTGACCTTCTCTCCCATTTCTATGAGCTTCTCAAACTCCGCCACTCCATTCTTTAACTCGTGATACGTGCCTTGAGCTACAATCTGTTTGAATAGAAAAATGTAAATTCATACGTAGTTAGTGGTAATAAGATATAGATTTGAATGTTGAGATTGGTTCCAAGGTATTAAAAGGGATTTCCCTAAACGGCATGCAAGAACGTATAAAAGCAACGACGATATAATACTACTAGACTCGTAATAACAGGCGACCGATGTCTGTCAACACATTAGGCAAAAAAGTCTTATATTCGTCTCATTTCGACCAGTTTCGACCAATCCTGTGAGCCGTAAACATACGTTGAGACAGAACAGACCTTGAGTTAGCCAATCACAACGCAGTACCCCGTCCCCTTCGCTTACGTAGTACCTCAGCGAGTTGACAGAATAGTTTTTGTTCCATAGATCATGCATGCGGAGTCTAGTATTATATCGTCGTTGTATAAAAGTATGCGATGGTGTATGGTATGTTACAATGCGACGCATGCTGAGAGATACTTAAGCATACGACGGCATCTGAAGACATGCAATGGTATGGGATGGCACCTAAGGCCGAGACTCCACCAAAGCTGTGCGAGTCGAGACGAGTTTTAACCAATAGAATTGCGTTGCGGCACGGGTTGCGGAGTGGAGCTGTGTCAATAACGCAATTCTATTGGTTGTTCAAAACATTCTCGCACAGCTTTGGTGATGTCTCGGCCTAAAGGCATGCAACGGCATCTAAATACATGGCATGCTACGGTATCTGAATGCATGCAACGGCATCTGAAGACATGCAACGGCATCTTAATGCATGCGATGGCATGCGAAGACATCTGAAGCCATGCAAAGGCTTTTAAATACATGGCATGCTACTCTATCTGAATGCATGCAACGGCATCTGAATACATGCAATAGTATCTAAATGCATGCTACGGTATCTGAAGGCATGCGAGGGCATGCGACAGCATCTATAAGCAAGAGGGAGCTAACCAATAGAGGTGGCAACTGGGGAACTAATGGCGCTAGTATAGCTTGTTCCAAGCATCGTCATTGGTTCAAATCTTAAAGGTACTTCAAAATAGTACTACGTCATTGGTCGGATTCTAAGCTATGGTGGCGCCATCTACAATTAGCTTTGACTTGCCTTCCCCATTGAAGGGTACGTACCTTTCCAGATCTCATGACGCAGACATTATGAGCATGTTTCGCGTATTGTACGTGATGCGTCACTAAAACGGTTGCTTTGTCTCGTAAGAAGTTCTTGATGCAATCTTCGTAGATTGCGTGAGCCACCTGAAATAATAGGGCAGTTTCCAGGGTCAAATTAATTACATTCTATTTAATCCATATTTTAGATTATAAAAAAATATTGGACACGTATTTTTTCTTTTTTCGATTAACAAAAAATAACAAAGATAATAGCCTATTTAAGTTACCTGTGACGTCACTCTGCGCGGTAAATGCCAAGCATCGTTACGTTACACGTAACTTTAATAGGCTATATCTTTGTCATTTTTGGTCTAATTTACAAATAAAAAAATACGTGTCCCTTATTTATGAATAATCTAAAAGACGGACTAATTACATTTTTTTAGGCAACTAGCCTATTATAATAGATTTAATTTTGTTGAAAGTAACACATAATAGCAGATATTTCGGTAGGCCGGTTACAAACACTTTTGAATAGGGTATGTGACTGAAAAATCTAATGAGTCCGTCAGTAAGGTTATCAAAAAATATTGACATCTATTTTTTCTTTTGTTCATCATCATCAGCCTATAATGTTCCCACTGCTGGGACACAGGCCTCCTCTCTGTAAGAGGGAGTGGGCCATAATCCACCACGAGGGCCCAGTGCGGGTTGGCAGATGTCACATGTCTTCGAATTTTTGGTTCTAGGACATGCCGGTTTCCTCACGATGTTTTCCTTCACCGTTTTGAGAGCAGTGGCGATGAAATATAGTACACAAAGTAATGCGCCTGGCGGGGTTCATACCTACGACCTACAATTCGTAAGTCGGGACCGATACCACTGAGCCACCACTGCTCTGGCTGGCCGTAATGGCTTGATCATAACAGGACCAAAATCAAAGCAGATATTTCGAGTAGGCCGGTTACTTGAAACACTTTTAATAGTATAGGGTATGTGACTGAACATCTTGCCCGTTCTTCTCCATATAGATCTACTTCTTGGAATGGACATCTACGGTACTTTCACAGTTATTATGTCTTGTGACTGGGAATGTAGGACCGTAACTATTTTTATTTAACATGACTATTTTGGAACTTTTTTTGTCTTTTGACAATTCAAAAGTGCCATAAATGGCTTACTTGAAATAAATGCTTTGAATTTGATTTTTGATTTTGAAAAATCTAATGAGTCTGTCAGTAAGGTTATCAAAAAATATTTGACACGTAGTTTTTCTTTTGTTACGTAAATCAAAATTAACGTTTAAGGGGTGACTGGCAATTAGTGTACGATACTTAAACACGTGATTGTGCTCATGATAACAAACAATTTTTATTATGGGAGCAAAGACGAAATCGCACATGAAACAAACACAAATGTACTGAACAGCTGTTTTTTTTTTTCGCGTTTTCTAGTTTGTTGCAATAGTAAAAGTTGTTGGTTATCATAAGCACAATCACGTGTTTAAGTATCGTACACTAATTACCAATCACCCTATATACGACATTTTTAAAACTCCCAATACGTCACAAGCAAGTACAGTTTCTAACTTGCTTCTGACGTCATAATAGGAAAATTTTAGGACATCATTTATTTACATTTTGTTTTTTTTTTATTATAGATAGGTTCGCGTTTGGCCACTATCTCGCCTGATGGTAAGCGAAGATGTGGTTGACGATGAAGCACGCTTGCCTAGAAGTAACCTGTTCACTCTTGACTTGAAGACCCCAAGGTTATAGCTGTAGGGAAATGCAGGGAATTCCACTCCTTAGCTGTGCGAACAATAAAGGTATAGACAAAACGCTTTGTACACACCGGAGGGATGTCCACCATATATCGATGGCGCATTGCCGTACGTATTCCAATGATGGAAATGGCCAGGCGGAATCAGGAATTTTGATGAAATATGCTAGTCTTACCTTGGCATCCACAGCCGCTAGAGGGTCATCCAGTAGGTATACATCAGCGTTTTGATACACACAGCGTGCCAGAGATATCCTGGCGCGTTGACCACCGGATAAGGACGCCCCTGGAAATTAGTTCTAGGTGAGTAGTCAATTCGGATGGGCAGCGTTTGGGAAGCTACGTAATATCTTCTCATCGAGAATCCCACAGTGTCTCAAGACAAGGGTGTTTAACCAGTGTGTGTTGCAAGTGATGACATATGGCTCTGAAACGTGGTCTTTGACTGCTGGCCTTTTAGAGAGACTAAGAGTCACTCAACAAGCAATGGAAAGAGCTATGCTCGGAGTTTCTTTGCGGGATAAAATCCGGAACATGGATATTCGGCGAAGAACCAGAGTCACCGACATAGCTCATAAAATTTGCAAGTTGAAATGGCAATGGGCAGGCCACATCGCTCGTAGAACTGACAACCGATGAGGAAGAATAATTCTCGAGTGACGATCACGAACCGGAAGTCTGCATTCGGTGCGTCTGAAAGCTGACCACAACATAGTTGAGGAAAAGCAGGCTGATTTTTTGGAACGAAGTTCCTTATCGCGCGTTGTGAAAGGGGGCTAGACGGATTTTTTTTTTTACGAAAAGTTATCACGACACTTTTTTCCCTCGCCCAGCACCTCGCACCTGCACCCCGCGCCCCGTACCCCTCACTCACCCCCCGTTCCTCGTGACTCTTGTCGTATTGCGGCGTGCACATGTTTCTCTGTCTCTCTCTCTCTCTAATAGAAAGCAAGCCAGATGTTTTCGTTTCGTCTTTCTATTTCGCATTGAAAAGTGTGGTGTTGCGACAATTATTTTTGTTAACTTCGTTCCATCCGGGTTTCCCTTGACTCCTCTCAAGTTTTTATACTTGAATGGTATAAAAAACGTTCCAGGATATATTCTAAACTCACCTCGCTCCCCCACCACGGTCTTGTCTCCGTTCGGCAGGATTTCCAGGTCAGTCTTCAGCTGGCAGCACTTGATGACCTGCTTATACCTTCGAAGATCCATATCCTGGCCGAAGAGGATGTTCTGACGGACCTGGGAAGAGAATGATGGTCAGGATTAAGATGAAGGTTGTGGAGGCAGTCATCATCATCAGCCTATAATGTTCCCACTGCTGGGACACAAGCCTCCTCTCTGAAAGAGGGAATGGGTAATAATCCACCACGCGGGCCCAGTGCGGTTGGTAGATGTCACAATATATCTTCGAATTTTTGATTCTAGGACATGCTGGTTTCCTCACGATGTTTTCCTTCACCGTTTTGAGAGCAGTGGTGATGAAATAAATCACACAAAGTAATTGCGCCTGGCGGTGTTCGAACCCACGACCTATAACTTGTAACTCAGGGCCGATACCACTGGGCTACCACTGCTCAGGATGGAGGCAGGTATATTGCTTCATGCAATATAATGCAAATAGGTGCAACCAGTAAGATCGAGATAAATAGTCGTTGCTAAGCATCTAGGCCTCAAGTCTGCTTATTTTATTTAACTCGCATGCTATTGATATTCAATTGAGACTCAATCACGACTCCATTACGATTGGAAAAAAAATAGGTATTCTGCAAAAACTTGTATATAAGCTCAATAGAGTCGTAATGGAATCGTAGTGTAAGTGTAATGGACTCTCAGTTGAACAGTTATAAGTGTTGCCATTAGATAGTAGAATACCGATAAAGTCCACAATCAATTTACAATTGTAACACGATTGAAGAGCAGACTAGCAAATATTCTGATAGCAGTTCAATGGAATGTCACTGGAAAACCATTGGTCTTAAATTAGTAGCAGAATACTAAATGTAGTTAAAACTGCTACTGAGATCCAATTGATATTCAATTCAGTCATTACTAAATTAGCAGACTTGGGGTCCTGTTGAAGAGGATGCGGACGGTGAGTAATGGGCAACTCGCTGTCTAATTATGGACCACGCCCGAGTTGTCGGCGCGTTGTGTTCCACGCTCGCCTCAAAGCTGTCAGCCATATGACGGGGCTCCCCTTAGAAGGCCAAAGCCTGCCGGGGTCGCGAGACTAATGAGCTACCGTTACTCAGGAACATAAAGGGCTATTCAAGGACACAACCGTCGAACTATCACTGTTGATGAGATACAACCTGGTCACCAGACAGACAAACAGACGGACAACAGAGTCTTGTAATGGTGTCCCGTTTGGTAGGATTTCCACCAACCGGCCGGAATCGGCGGCATTTTACAATGCGGTAACGAACATTGAAATCTATCAACAGTAAATACAGTTCATATTTGCATGCAACTTATGGGACACGCCGCTATGTGTCTCAGAATGACGACGGAGATAATTTTGAGCCTTTATGGCCTAGTTCAGACACGGCGGAAACCGCGCGATTCCCGCGCGGGAATCGCGCGGTTATGTCTGAACGATTACTTAATAACTCATACAAATAAGACTCACGCGATTCCCATGCGATTCTGAAATCGCGCGGTTCCCGCCGTGTCTGAACTAGGCCTATAAAACTCTCAGTTTTAAGTAAACTAACAAAATATGCATGACAGTTTTCAACAAAATAAGTGCATAAAACTTACGGAGGCTTCAAACAGCCAGGGCTCTTGCGACGCGTACGCCAGCACAGCATGGACATGTAGATGCCCACTAGTGGGACTCAGCTCCCTTAGCATCGCCTGCAGAAGCGTGGACTTGCCGGACCCCACTGTTCCTACCACTGTTGTTAGGGTTTCTGGTTTGATCTGAGGCAAAAAACATACATTATATTTCTTTTTTAATGATAGGTTCGCGTTTGACCACAATCTCGCGTGGTAAGCGAAGATGTGGTCGACGATGAAGCACGCTTGCCTAGAAGTAACCTGTTCACTCTTGACTTGAAGACCCCAAGGTTATAGCTCGACAGCTATAACCTTGGGGTCTTCAAGTCAAGAGTACAAGGTAATACAGATGCAGGGAATAGGGTAGTTTCCAGGGTCAAAATAATGACATTCTGTTTAGTCTGTATTTTAGATTATAAAAAAATATTGGACACGTATTTTTTCTTTTTTCGATTAAACAAAAAAGAACAAAAATAATAGCCTATTTAAGTTACCTGTGAAGTCACTCTGCGCGAAAAATGCCACGCATCGTGACGTCACACGTAACTTTAATAGGCTATATCTTTGTCATTTTTGGTCTAATTTACAAATAAAAAAATACGTGTTCCTTATTTTTGAATAATCTAAAAGACGGACTAATTACATTTTTTTAGGCAACTAGCCTATTCCACTCCTTAGCAGTGCTCTGTGCAAAAAAATATTGAAGACCGCTTACACTTCTATTAGCATTTCAGTTTCAGAGCAATCGCAGATTCGTCACATTGTTATGGTTTTTCACTATAGTAGCCATCATTATATGACCCGTTATACGACAGAATAATGTTAAAGTGGGTCAAGTAATGCTAGCCACAAACTGTACTTTTTTTATGTGACTACGTGGCCTCCCTTTTGCGTTAGAGTTAATTAAGTTAAGCTATCTCTGGGAACACCACAGACCTCTGACGTGGTTTTGGACTGACACCGGACAACATTGTTTGACCCACTTTAACATTATTATTATTTACTAATACTATTGTAAAATAAAACGTATGTATGCTTAGGTTAAGGTATTTATCGATGGGTCTTTGTTACCTGAGAATAAATGGTTTATTATTATTATTATTTTTATACGTTTTTAAACATCTCGGGATCATGGGATCCCGGTTATTATTATTATTATTATTATTCTGTCGCATAAGACGGGTCATTTAAGGTCTGCGTACACAGGTCGGCATCGCACGTATCGTACGTACCAGATTTTAGTTTGCCTTGTATTAAAACTCATACAACTGCGTCCACTGATCCGCATCGTACGGACGGCTCATCGGCAATGCCTACATGCGATGGGTACCGATGACGTCATACATGCCGATCAGTGGAAGCGATGAAGTCAACAACCAAGGCATAATACCAAACTATTATGCTTGGCTTTGGTTCTCATTTCACATTTATGTTTTTGATGGGATTAAAAGTTACTCACAGTAAGATTAATATCCACGAGTGCTGGTATCTTCCCATCCACGGTGTCATCGTCCACGTTCTTCCAGTGTGCTGTGTAGTCCTTCATAGCTATCAGAACTTGAGGCTTCAATTGTTCCAGGTTGCTTTCAGATTTGATGTATGCTTGTTGACTGTGAAGAGAATGGAAGGAAGATTCTTATATTTTATTTTATTCTATTGGGACATAAAACAGTTACATGTTACAATTTTGGTAAACAACGAACTAAAGTAATAGAGGTAATATGTTACCCACACCAATGTCCGCGGAATAAACTATTGTGGAGAAATAAAACAGAACCACGCATCTACAAGAGGCAAATCAGGATAGGATGAAATAATCAATTATTGTGCAAGCCATTTTTCTTTAATTCTGATGATTTATGTATTAATAATAATAATAAAATCGTTTATTTCGGTTCGGGCTTTACACCCATACAGAGTCAAAACAAAAAAAAAACACACCATTATAAAAATCAAAAATTAAATAATAAGAGCGTGCAATGGAACGCAGTGTTCTAGGCAACGACGATATAATACTAGACTCCGCATGCACGATCTAAAGAACACAAACTATTCTGCCAAGTTGCTGAGGTACTACGTAAGCGAGGGGGACGGGGTACTGCGTTGTGATTGGCTAACTCAAGGTCTGTTCTGTCTCAACGTATGTTTACGGCTCACAGGATTGGTCGAAATGAGACGAATGTAAGACTTTTTTGCCTAATGTGTTGGCAGACATCGGTCGCCTGTTATTAGGAGTCTAGTATTATATCGTCGTTGACCCATACAAAGTCATAAAACAAAAAAACCACACACCATTATAAAAATTAAAAACGAAAATTAAATAATTAGAGCGTGCAATGGAGCGCAGTGTTCTAGGCGTTAAACTAACTTCGGCCTGTAGCCAAATGGCAAGCGACATTCGCTAACGTTCAGCAGTCGCTAATACAGTTTCAACTTTATACCCCATCGCATAAAGTTGAAAATGTAGTAAAGACTGCTGAGCAATTGCGAACGAAACAAACGAACGATCTGTAATCTTTGATAGATTTTCAACTTTATGCAATGGAGTATAAAGTTGAAAATGTATTAGCGACTGCTGAACGTTAACGAATTTCGCTTGCCATTTGGCTATAGGGCCTTATCATATTCGTAACACCACATCATCAATCAGCCTATAAATGTTCCCACTGCTGGGACACAAGCCTCCTCTCTGTGAGAGAGTTGGCCATAATCCACCATGCGGGCCTAGTACGGGTTGGCAGATCTCAAATGTCTTTGAAGTTTTGGTTCTAGGTCATGTCGGTTTCCTCACGATGTTTTCTTTCACACTTTTGAGAGCAGTGATGATGACATAAATTACACAAAGTAATGCGCCTGGCTGGCTTTGAACCCACGACCTACTCGTATATTCGTAAATCGGGGCCGATACCACTGGACCATAACAGCTCTACTAACTTAATGGCAATTTCATGTTGTTGAAATTCAAATATACACTATCCGGATTATAAAATAACCATGGATATTCAGTAAATATCCGACCAAATTACTATCCGTTCTATTCTCACCATTTATTTTAATTCTAAAAACTTCGAACAAAAATATTATTAAACTAGCTTTTGCCAGAGGCTCCGCCCCACCACCCCCTCCCCTCCCTTATTGCCTATGTCGTTCAGGATGAAAGAAGCTTTCAAGTTTTTTTTTTTTTAGGTGGTAAAATCATCAAATGAGTCCTGAGCCCTGGGTGGGGCGGAAGGGACTGTCAGACTCTTACTGACTAAAATCCACGGTGTCCTTCAATAGCCTGTTATGTTCCGGGGTCACGGTAAGGGAATAATCCGGCGACCCCGGCAGGCTTTGGCCCTCTGAGAGGGGGGCCCCGTCATTATGCTGACGCTCTTTGAGGTGCGCGTGGGACACAACGCGCCGTCGACCCGGGCATGGTCCATGGTCGGGCAGCGAGTTGCCCTTTACTCGCTGCCCGCATGCCCGCGCCTACGTTGGCCGAAGAAGCTTTCAACTGGTGATAGAATTTTTGAAATCGGTACAGTAGTTTTAGAGTTTATTCATTACAAACAAACAAATCTGTCCTCTTTATAAAATTAGTTTAGATACTCACCCATTCCCAATCTTCTCAAAAACGCCATTACTGCCAGCAACATTCTTCTCATCAATAGTCAATAAATCGACGCCATCTTGGTTATCAACTTCAGGCAACAAGAGAAACTCTTGCATCCTTTTCACACTCACGTAAGCTTCCAATGTAAACGTGATTGCGAGAGGGAGAAAGTCGACGAGCGTGTATTTCAGTATTTCGTAGTACGAGAATATGACAAATACTTTGGCAGCTGTCAAATCGTTGCCGAAAGAGATGTAAGACATGATACTGAGTAAGATGGCGACTTTCGTGTTCAGTTTCACGCAAGATATCATTACTGCGCGTAGCCAAGACATTTTTTTTATCACGTTCATTTCTTTTCTGTGGACAAAAAATAGACGTTAGAAATGGAAGGAAGAATTCGCCGCGGCAGGTAAGATCCTCGGTGGCTCAGTTGGAATTGAGCGTCGGATGTACTGAATCCGAAGGCCGCAGGTTCGAATCCTGCCCGCGGATCGAGTTTTTCCTTTCCTAAGAAAATCTTTAAAAAATATAGTTTAAAGGGTTACATTTTAAAATCAATTTACTATTTTAGGTACTAGATTTCGCCAGGGGTTTGCCTGACTAATTTTTTTTACTTGTTAAAAACATCAAATGAGTCCTTCCACCCAGGGCAGGAGGGACTCTTAGATTTGTACTAACTAAAATCCACGGTGTCCTTCAATAGCCCTTAACGTTCCGGGGTCACGGTATTCGTTAGTCCAGCGACCGGCATGCTTTGGCCCTCTAAGGGGGCCCGTCATTATGCTGACACTCCTTGAGGCGCGCGTGGAACACAACGTGCCGTCGACCCGGGCATGGTCCATGGTCGGACAGCGAGTCGCCCATTACTCGCTGCCCGCGCCTACGGTGGCCGGAGATCGTTTGGCGACGTCCGACGCCGTGGGCGTCTACCACTGCGGCTGGGGTGGAAGGAGGACACTGTCCTCTCCTTCATGCGGCGCGCCTCCTCCTTCGCGAGTATGACTGCTTCGCAGAAGGAGGCGACCGCTTCCCACTCCGTCTCGCCCCGCAGCATGGCCGCAACCAATGCCGGGCGCGAGAGGTCTCCGTCCAAGCTGGGCAGTCTTGCACCGTATGCTCCACCGTGTCCTCCGGGCGATCCTCGCAGTGGTGACACCCAGGCGTTTTCTCCTTCCTCATCAGACACAGGTACCTCCCGAAACTTCCGTGTCCAGTGAGGACCTGTTTCATGCGGTAGATCAGGACGCCGTGACACCTATCCAGCCACTCCTCAAAGAGGGGTCTTACCGCCGCGATTGCGGCGTGCCCGTGCATTTAGCATCAAGTTTGTTTTTTACATTCACGCCATCTAGTGTTAAATTTTTGTAAACGCTACATAGCTACGTCTGTGTGTGTAAACGACAGTATATTCAATGGCAGATGTTATAGTGCAGCTTTGTGTCGAATTGGGTGGGTTTTGAGGTAACGTTATGACCCATTTCAATAAAATGTAATATCCGATAACCGCAGCAACTACTCCCACGACTTAATAATTTTCCAATTACGCAAAAACCCAAATAAACTTAAAATGTTGACTTCAGCGCCATCTAGCGGGAGATAGGCGGGGAATAACCCGTAGCTATCACCTTAAGGGGGATGCTCTAACCAGCCCGCGAAATTCAAATATTTTTACGTTTTTTGCAATTTGCAAGTGACATGTTGTAACTTTATAAGGTAATAACAAGTATAATTTTAAATATAAAAATTATCAATAAAATCGCTCCATCAGCTCTCACATAGAAAAGCTGCATCATGTTAAAATCTCCGAAATCTAACTTAGATGCACCTTTTCTACCATATATTTATAAAGCTACAACATGTCACTGGCCTGCAAATTGTAAAAAACGTAAAAAAAATTGAATTTCGCGGGCTACATCGACGCAATCACCTTAATATAGAAGATTAAAACACTTACTTCCTAGCCTTCCCAATAATCCTAACGAAGGCGTTCTCCCAGGCATACATCTTGATAGCCTCAATGCTTTGTATCACCTCATTCATAAGGCGGATCCTGTTGTCCGTCCTAATGGCGGTCTGGCGACGGAGTTTGCTTGATATCTTACCCAGGTAACCTGAAAAAAATGGGTTAAATTTTCAACAGAGGAATCCTTGACCGGGTTAAATGCTACTGGGTTTTTTATTCTAATTAGATCATTCTCACACACGTATTTACTAATGGAGTGATGCGATGCAAAATTAAGCAGTTTTGTTAATAACACTATAGATCAGGGTTTTTAAACCTGTGGGTCGCGACCCCCTGGGAGGTCGCGAAGCTTATATAATATGGTTGTGAAAGCTGCTGCATTAAAAAAAACAATTAAGTTTAAAAAGATACACGGCGGCGAGATGGCCGACAGCCAGTCAGGCACGTACAAACTCATGCAAATTGCGTTATCTATTGGCGACGCATTCTATATAAAAATGTGTTTTACGTACTTATTAATGTATTTATCCGAACTCTAATTACGAAAATCAGTAACTGTGTTAGATTGAATATTTATTTGTCATAAAATAAAAACTTGTAAAAAAATCTAACGGGTAGGGGGTCGCGAAATATATCGTCATACTAAAGGGGTCGTGACATGAAAAAGGTTGAAAAACCCTGCTATAGATCATTGTAGTCTGCATCGATGCAATTCGATATCGCGAGTAAAGTTCCTCATAAAACCTTTTCTTTCTTAAAACTACCAACCTTGTAGCGGTATGAACATGATGAGGAAAGCGACGCCGATGAGCGTGGCGACCCCAATCTGTCTATACATGAGGTACACAATGAGGGTACTCTCTATAGGAGTCCTCACGAGGTCCACCATAAAGAGGGACGCCATGTCGAACCTCTGGGCGTCTGTGGTGAGGAGGTTCACCACGTGGCCTGCTAGACCTTCCGAGGCTTTACCTCCTTTTGTTAAATCTAGGCGGAGAAGCTGGAATAGAAGAATTATTTGTTACACGACTTTCCAAAAAAGGACATACAAATTGGACTAGAAACGTCGGAGTAATTAACTAATAAAAAAAACAAAGGATAAAAGCATTTGGAAATGCTTAGTTGTAAATTGGAAATGCTATTTAACTACTGCAACTCAAAACGATGGGCAAAATTGCGGGAAAACGAGGAGTTGGCCGAAGAAAAAAGTCCAGGGCGTCAATTCTGCTAATTTTATTTAACTCATATGCTATTGATATTCAATTGAAACTCAATCACGACTCTTACGATTAGAACAAATTTGGTATTCTACAAAAACTTGTATAAGCTCAATAGCGTCGTAATGGAATCATAGTGTAATTTTAACTGACTCACAGTTGAACAGTTATAAGTATTGCCATTAGAGAGTAGAATACCGATAAAGTCCACAATCGATTTACAATTGTAACACGATTGAAGAGCAGACTAGCAAATATTCTGATAGCAGTTCAATGGAATGTCACTGGAAAACCATTGGTCTTCTTAAATTAGTAGCAGAATACCAAATGTAGGTAGTTAAAACTGCTACTGAGATCCAATTGATATTCAATTGAGTCATTACTAAATTAGCAGAATAGGGTAGTTTCCAGGGTCAAAATAATTACATTCTATTTAGTCCGTATTTTAGATTATAATAAAATATTGGACACGTATTTTTTCTTTTTTCGATTAAACAAAAAAGAACAAAGATAATAGCCTATTTAAGTTACCTGTGACGTCACTCTGCGCGAAAAATGCCACGCATCGTGACGTCACACGTAACTTTAATAGGCTATATCTTTGTCATTTTTGGTCTAATTTACAAATAAAAAAATACGTGTCCCTTATTTTTGAATAATCTAAAAGACGGACTAATTACATTTTTTTAGGCAACTAGCCTATTGGCCCTGGCTCCGCAACATTCGGGAATGGACCGGAATCACGAGTGCTGCAGAGCTGTTCCACCTCGCCAGGGATATAGAGAGGTTTGAAATATTATGAAAGAAGAAAAAGATTTAACAGAAGCCACTTTAAGTAGCACTCTTTACCTTTCTGTATATGAGTGATCCACACGCGACTCGCACTTTCATTGCCATATTCAGTAACCACAACAACATTGGATGAACTAAACTTGCACTAATCGCCATGAAACTGAAATAAAACAACACAAAAATATTGTTTATGTTCACAAAAAATTCAGCTGCACAGGCCGATCTTTCGGGTTAAGCCGCGCTTCTGTGGATGGGTAATTTAACCATCTGTCATAGAGAGTTTCCTCCGTGCCTCGGAAAGCACATAAAGCCGTTGGTCCCGGCTGTCATTTGTAGATCTTTGACAGTCGTTACTGTTAGTCAGAAGCTCTAAAGTCTGATAACCAGTCCTACCATGGGGTATCGTAATATCTAGTTACTTGGTTGTGGAGGTCCGATAGTCAGTCGCTCCATATAAAATACTGATATCCAGCTGCATCTGGTTCGACTGGAAGCCGACCACAATATAGTTGGAAATTAGCAGCCAGATGATGAACGTCAAACTGGGTAAAACGATATCCCATGGTAGGACTGGTTGTCAGACTGAGAGCTTCTGACTAACAGTAACGACTGTCAAAGATCTACAAATGACAGCCGGGACCAACGGCTTTACGTGCTTTCCGAGGCACGGAGGAAACTCGCTATCACAGATGGTCACCTATCCGCAGACCAACATCGACTAGCGCGAATGGTGAGCGTCCACAGGTCGGCATCGTACGTATCGGACGCATCGCATCAAACGGATTTCAGTATCGGCAACGATCGGATTGCCGACACGAGTATCTGCAATCGGATTGCCGATGCCACCTTCATCGCGTCCACTTCTCGGCATTCCGTATGACGTCATCGGTACGCATCGCATGTAGGCATTGCCGATGAGCCGTCCGTGCTATACGGATCAGTGGACGCAGTTGTGTGAGTTTTCATACAAGGCAAACTAAAATTCGTTACGTACGATACGTCCGATACGTGCGATGCCGACCTGTGGACGCACACCTTAACCCGAAAAATAAGCCTGTGCGACTGTAATTATTTAGCCACGAGCTCCTCATGGTACCGTCTGACATTCTTGAAGAATAATTAATTTAGAGACGTCCCTGTCTTCTTGAGGTATAACTAGTTATTTTAGAATATGTATGGGTACTTACCCAACGACTCCAAGTGCGTACAGATATGCTTCATGCGCTTTCACTCCGGAATGAGACGGCGAGAAGTAATGGATCAAGCCCTCTAGGCACAGCGGTATCGATAGTCTGTCGACAAACATAGTAAATTCACAATGATATTATAAATAAAAAGAGGTAGATATCGCACTAGCACGCACAAAATGTTGAGGAGAATGTAACACAATTGTTGCCTCCAGTTGCCCCTTCGATTTAGTCGGATTACAACAGCGAGCGAGGTAACGTGAGTGCGCGGCGTAACAAAAACGCCAAGTTGTGTCTTCAGAAAGTGCAAAAACTATGGTGCCAAGAAAAATAAGAGTTGTGGAGTGACATACCCTAAGCAAGTCTATTAAAAATATATCAATTTTGTATTTTTTTACTAGTTATTCCTCATTTTTAAATAAATTTCGTATTATTGACGTAATGGTTCGAAAAGGATAGATAATAGGATGGCAATCTGCTGCGTGACAGAGACAAATAGCATCCGTCATGTCACTATGATACTCTAGTGTAGTGTGGACTGTACTTCAAGCGCAACATACTAAAACTAGCTATCTCTTTCTATCTTAGTTTTAAATTACTGTATACATCTATGTTAGTACTTATAATAACAACGCAACGAAATCTGAACGCCATTTAGTATGAACATGGCGTATCTTTCTTTATAATATCACTAGCTGACCCGTGCCCACTTCGTTGGGCATTAATATTTTAACTTGTGATGAAATTATGAGTGTGGTTCGGTTAATACTTAGTGCTTTTTTTTATGTGGTAAAGTCATCAAATGAGTCCTCCCGCCCTGGGTGGGGCGGAAGGGACTACAGACTCTTACTGACTAAAATCCACCCGTGTTCCTTCCTATGCCCTTTACGTTCCGGGGCCACGGTATCCTGGGTTAAGAAAAAACAGCAGGCATTTGGCGCGAAACACGACGCGCCACCGACCCGGGCTTGGTCCTTGGTCGGACGGCGAGCTACCCATTACTCACCGTCCGCAAGCCCGCTCCGCCGCTGTGCCCTCTGCTAATCAGAGGGACACGCGTTGGCGCGTCCACACGACAGGCTATTTGCATACGGGCAAAGAGACCCCTTAGGCACACAGTGCCTAAGGAAGAGTTTTTGCCCGCATCCCAGGGTGCACCGGCCCGAAAAACTGGTCCTCCCCCCGGACGTATCCGAGAGGGAACTCTAGTCCACGGGCGCACGTGGAGGTTTCCTGACATAGCACCCCAGTACTTAGTGCTATGATTTTTTTTTCCTGTCTGCTAAAAGGAGACTTTTTGTTCATACGTAATTGCACAACGCCATCTGTAGGTAAATAGATAAAACGTGCATACAAAGCGTGTTCTAACGCGGTTCGTGAATGGACGGCGGCATTTTACGATTTAGTAATTTTATGTTATCTTCGAAACTATTTAACTAATTGACATACTTTTTTGTGAAAATCATATCTCTATGATGTTATTGTGATCATAATAATATTTTTTTCGATAAGGTTTAGTGTTTTCTTCTGTAAAAAATCGTCCAAAGGCAAGTACATCGAAAAAAACTTTTTTTAACTCATAAAAGCTGCTATATCTGCTAAAATATAAAAGATAAAAATATGGTGTCGCGGACTTTATTGTAGAACTATTCAAAGCGGACATTTTTGCGATACATTGTTTTCAATTATATACAACCGTTAAGGCAGCGCATGCTAATAACTGTGTTGGAAGAGCATTTTTTTTCCGCCCGGCTTGATAAAAATTGAGATATTTCGGCTAATATGCATGATATCTTTATAATTTATAGCCTATAGCACTCACGGATAATGTAGCTTTCTACCAATGAAACAATTTTTAAAATCGGTTCATTACTTCCGGAGATTACCCCCTACATACAAACTTACAAACTTACAAACAAATGTTACCTCTTTATAATATTAGTATAGATTGGTAAATTCATTTATTATTACAAGCTTTTATTAATAGTTTCACCTGTCTCGTTGTCTCTCATCTTTATGTCTTTTGACAATTCATAAGTGCCTTTAATAGGCCTAGTTGAAATAAAGTTTATTTCAACTAGGCCAATTACAGGCACAATCATTTATTTAATAAACGATTTGATTTGATTTGACAGATCAGTATAATTATAGTATTGGAGGTACTAAGCAGTGCAACCACTTTCTTTTTGAGAAAATGAATGTGAATTCAGCAGGTTAGACGGTACTTACCTAATAGCAGCATCTACAAAGGCGTATATAATATTTCCTATGATGAATTTCAGTCCATATGCACGGATAATAGCTCGGAGGAGGGAAGGCTGTTTGCCTTTTTCTGAAAAAGTAAAATTTATAATATTATTTCACTATCTACTTGCAATACACTCGAATTTTCTCAAGGGAACCATGGAGGACATGCAGACGGTGAGAAATAGGTGACTCGCCGTCCGATTATGGACCTTTATCGGGTCGACGGTGCGTCGTGTTCCACGCGAGCCTCAAAGAGCTATCAGCAATCAGACGTAAGGGCGAGCAAGCGATGGATTTTAATCTTGCTATGCTCATAGTATTCTTTTTTTTACACACAACGCCATCTAGTCCCAAGCTAAGCAGAGCCTGTTTTATGGGTACTAGACAACTGATAAACATACTTATATATTTCTAAATACATACATATTATAGATAAATTACACCCAGACACAGAACAAATGATCGTGCTCATCACACAAACATTTGTCCTGTGTGGGAATCGAACCCACGAACTCCGGCATAGCAGCCAGGTTCACTAACCACTAGACCAACAGGCCAGTCAATCAATTGAATCACGAGAGTAGCAAGTCGTTGAAGATTTGAATCCTAAGCGACGCGAGTGTTTCATGGCCCTCTTTAAAAATCTGTTTTCTGTTTTTTCCAATAGGTGCATACGATACTTTAAACTATGACCAGGAGAAAAAAATATTATAAGTGGGTTAATGGATAACTAACCTTTTTTCTGTAATTGTTTCTTCCATTGCAGACCCAATGTATCGCCCCGTGGTGTCGCCTTGTGGCCCGGTGTACACCTGCAAATGAAGTCAGAACACATAAGAATGAGTTGCAGACGTAGAGTTGCGAGCAGGAGAGCTTTATGGTGAGCGTCCACAGGTCCGCATCGTACGTATCGGACGCATCGCTTCAAACGGATTTCTGTGTCGGCAGCGATCGGATTGCTGACGCGAGTATCAGCAATCGGATTGCCGATGCCACCTTCATCGCTTCCACTGATCGGCATTCTGTATGACGTCATCGGTACGCATCGCATGTAGGCATTGCCGATGAGCCGTCCGTACGATGCGGATCAGTGGACGCAGTTGTATGAGTTTTAATACAAGGCAAACTAAAATCCGTTACGTACGATACGTCCGATACTCCGATACGTGCGATGTGGACCTGTGGACGCTTACATTTATACATTTCCTACATTGCTTCGGAATTTTATACGATTTCTAGATATCTTATATTTCCGGGAACATTATTATATACTGAGTACTGACCTATATACATCTGATATACTGAGCTGTCCTTTTCTGCCTTTCGCGAAGACAGAACGTGTGTACCTGAAAACAGAAAAACACAGACTTATATTTTGAAAACACACTTGAAACCTGAAATTTTTTCAGTAAAAGTTCATGCAAATTTCGCTGGTGATTTAGATATTAGGAAATTAAGAAAAAATCGTTTTCCTAGTTATATTTGCTGGTCGCGGGACTAATGAATCACGTAAAGGGCTATTGAAGGCTATTGGAGTTTCTTGCACGTTCTTCTCCATAGAGATCTACTTCTTGGAACGGGCATCTACGGTACTTTCACAGTTTTTATGTCATGTGACTGGGACTGTAGCACCATAACTTTTGTAGTGTTTAATAATATTGCTTTGATTGTCATGACAATTCATAAATGCTTTGATTTTGATTTTGACACTGTGGGTTTTAGTCTGACAAGACTGACAGTCCCTTCTGCCCTGGGTGGGAGGATTCTTTTGATGATTTTACCACTTGGCCACCTCTAAGATAAGCAAAAGTAGATTAGTAGTAGTTTAATAAAATTATAAGCACTTACCAAAAAACAAAATTTGCGTTAATTTTTGCGAAAAAATTTAACCCATTACGGTAAAGCCGTTGGTCCCGGCTGTCATTAGTAGATCTTTGACAGTCGTTACTGTTAGTCAGAAGCTCTAAAGTCTGACAACCAGTGTTACCATGGGGTATCGTATTACCCAGTTACTGGGTTGTGGAAGTCCGACAGGCAGTCGCTCCATGTAAAATACTGATATCCAGCTGAATCTGGTTTGACTGGAAGCCGACCCCAATATACCTACTTGGGAAAGGCTAGGCAGATGATGGCTTACTTACCAGAAACAAAATTTTGATAAAAAACTCGCAGTTTCTCTTGGATTCTGTTTCCTGTCGATATCAAAGTATCCCGGGTCCATGTTTGTTCACTTAAGTTACTATTTATTTTAAGTATTTTTGGCACTTATGTGATTTTGTAATTCTTCGTAACATTAAGTACTTAGTTCATTTAAGTAAGTATTTATGGCATTTTGGATACCTGGAACAAAAAAAAAAATATTAGAAATTATTTTTTTGAGTTTAATTTATAATTACTTATGTGGATTAAAGGATTGCGTCCACAGGTCGGCATCGCACGTATCGCACGTAGCGAAATTTAGTTTACCTTGTATTAAAACTCATACAACTGCGTCCACTGATCCGCATCGTACGGACGGCTCATCGGCAATGCCTTAATGCGATGCGTACCGATGACGTCATACGGAATGCCGATCAGTGGAAGCGATGAAGGTGGCATCGGCAATCCGATTGCTGATACACGCGTCGGCAATCCAATCGCTGCCGATACAGAAATCCGTTTGATGCGATGCGTCCGATACGTACGATGCGGACCTGGGGACGCTTACCATTAAACTCGGAATCTCCCTCAAACGACTCGGCGAATACAGACGTTCAGGTTATGTTTATCATCCTAATTAATGAGGTAAACGAACCTTAAACTCAGTTCAACGTTCAAAAACAAGATATTTGCATGCATTTACATAAAATTCAAGGATGTTGAGTAATGGCTTGGAAAAATGTGTGTCACTGCATACTCGTACAGTCGGCCAAGAAAGTGGTGTACCACCCTAAGGTTGAATATCGCTTGCAGATTCATAGGTGATAAAGATTAGTTTCGCTTGCAGATCGATCTGACAACTTCTATTGCTGTCTTTATCTGATTATTGATAACGACTATTACTGTTTGTAACGTGACAGCTGTTCTTAGTTTGAACTTGATGGAACCAATGACGTCGTAAAATCAACGGCGTGGGGCTGTAGATTTTGATGACAAAATTGTATCTACAAATTCAGAATTGTAATCAACAAGTTACATAAAATTGTAAAGGCAGAAGGCGAATCCACAAACCTACAATTTCTGTAAACTTGTAATTACAATATCAATAAAAAACAAGCTAAAAATAGATTTATCCTTTTATTAAATTTCTACAATCAATTTTAAAATACTTATAACAAACAAAAACATAGCATATAATAGTAATATTTAGAAGATATTGAAAATTTAAAAAAATTAGAAACGGGTGTAACCGCCGTTGGCCTCTATAACCTCTAAAAGACGAGACCTCATTGAACCAACAAGCCGTGAGTAAATATCGGTTCCCCGCATTTCCTCCCAAATATAATTACAGTGACTAATAAGAGCTTGTTTGGTTCTTTCATTTTGATGCGACCATCGTTGGACCATAAGGCCCCAAAGATTTTCTATCGGGTTGAGGTCCGGCGATCTTGAGGGCCACTGAATTACCCTTACGTCAGTGTGTGAACGAAACCAGGCTCTTAAGATCCTCGCATTATGAATTGAACAATTATCTTGAACAAAATCAAATTGTGGCACTTCGTTCTCCGGGTAAACATTACGGACTGTCGGTAGCATTGCATTCTGAAGCACGTCGATATAATTTACAGCCGTCGCTCGAGGAGGTAGAGAACACAATTCGCCTACACCATCCGCACTCATCCAGCCCCAAATATTTACGGAAATTCGACCTGATTTTCTATTTGGAATTACATGATCATCTTTATGCCGTGTTGAATTATATCGCCAAAGGTGAAGACGTCCATGCTGACTGGATTTAAACGTTTTTTCATCACAAAACACTGTATTAGACCAATCAAACTCTAAGTGCTCTCTGGCGAAGTTCAGACGAGCAAGTCTATGAGCATCCGTCAAATATATTTTCTTGGCGTAATGCCTATGGTGCAACCCCATGTAATGTAGATGATTCCTTATTGTTTGGGCACTCGGCTTAAAACCATTGATTTCATATTCCCGTCTCATGAATTCTCTATCGTTATTGGAGAGTGCAGGCCGGCGACCACTTCTTCTGTGATCCAACAAACTTCCCTCCTCTCCTTCACGACGAATCCAAAAGCGGACAGAACGCCTCGATATATTCAAATTCCGGGATATCGCACTGATACTGCTTCCCTCATTAAATTGGGCAATTATTTGTGCTCTTTCGGCAATGGTTAAGTTGGCAGGCATTGAGATGATTTTATATGCAGTTGATTGAAAAATAACACGGAAAATATATCGAATTTTGCATATATTTGACAAAATGTCAATTGTCAGTTTTCTTTTTCAAATGGAATTCGGTTGTCTATTTAAATAGTTTTTATTACTTTTGTTTGGAAACATTTCAATTGCTTTGTAGAAACTAATGTCCTTTTCATTTATACTAAAGGTTAAAATGTCATGTACTTATATGTGACATATGACGTATGAATACTAAATACATAGGTTTACGTCATGATAATGTTGTCTCTTTCAGTAATATCTTTTTATAACGAACCTTGTTGTAATTTTCGATGACCGGGAAACTAAATCAAAACTGGTACACCACTTTCTTGGCTGACCGTACTTTGGGACAGTTGATTTATAGTACTTTATACATAATATACAATTAATGTTATAAAACTGAAGAGTTTGTTTGTTTGTACACTCTAATCTCGGGAACTACTGGTTGGAATTGAATAAATCTTTTTGTGTTGGATAGTCTTTTTAATGAAGGCTATAGGCATTTCATTTATCATCTCGCTATAATCAGCGGGTTGAAAACACGGGGAACAGACAAATGAAGTGAGCATTAAAAGTCATTCGATGAAGCCTTTTATATGAAAGATATGCCTTCAAACGTTTTCTTTTACATATACAAAAGATTATATCCAGTAGAAGAGTTCGTGGCTAAATAATTACAGCCGGACAGGTCGATCTGACGGGTTAAGTTAAGGCGCGCTTGCCGAGGTTGTTCTGTGGATGAGCGATCATCTGTAATAGCATGTTTCCTCCGTGCCTCGGAAAGGACGTAAAGCCGTTACTATTAGTCATAAACTCTAAAAAGTCTAACAACCAGTCTTACCATCGGGAATCGTATTACCCAGTTACTGGGTTGTGGAGGTCCGATAGTCAGTCGCTCCATGTAAAATACTTATATTCAGCTGCATCTGGTTCGACTAGAAGCCGACCCTAATATAGTTGGAAAAAAGCTTGGCAGATGGATACAAAAGATATTATCCAGTCAGTTGACAAGCGTTATAACTCAACATATTATTAAGGAGTGTAATTTGTATTATGATTCTACTAAAGTCGCCGTTTTAGAGCCTCCATCACTCCCCCAAAGAATAAATAAATCTATCATTAATTTTTGCACGCAAGGACAGAATAAGGTTGAAGAATAAAAAATACAATCAAAAGGTCAAAAAATGGTCAAAGGTGGCAGACTGCCTAACTTACTAGAAGTAGGTCAGATTTTGCACGCAACGGGCGGCGGCGGCGTAGACCAACGACGACATGGAGTAGATAATGTGACAGAGACTTATAAGCTTGCTTGAAGCTTTAAAAATGTGTTTTAGCGACTATTGACTAAGGCTACTTAATAACCTTTCATAGCTTGGTTAAGTTCGGGCATGCGGGCAGCGAGTAAAGGGCAACTCGCTGCCCGACCAAGGACCATGCCCGGGTCGACGGCGCGTTGTGTCCCACGCGCGCCTCAAAGAGCGTCAGCATAATGACGGGGCCCCCCTCTCAGAGGGCCAAAGCCTGCCGGGGTCGCGGGATTATTCCCTTACCTTAACCCCGGAACGTAACAGGCTATGAAGGACACCGTGGATTTTAGTCAGTAGAAGTCTGACAGTCCCTCCCGCCCTGCCCGGGGTTGGAGGATTCATTTGATGATTTTACCACGCTAAAAAAAAAAAAGTTAGGGTTGGTAGAGTTAGGCCTTGTAGATTCAGAAGCTTGGTTCATTTTCATGTTCAACATGAGATCTGATATCTTTTTCACAGGGCAAACCGTATGTGGTCGTTTTGGCACCATTTTACATGAAATGTTTTGGTGGGATATTATATAGGATATATTTACATGACGTGTATAGATCGTGGGGGTAACTTGCAAAGATACACGTTCAAAACGTGGGAAAAATGGCAGTGTCAGCAAGAAAAGTCTTCACATTTGAATGCCTAATCTAATTCATATTCCTGCCGGGGTTGCGGGATATACGTATGCCGCGACTCTGGCACACAAAGGGCTACCGAAGGACACCGTGGATCTTAGTCAGTAGAAGTCTGACAGTCCCTCTCGCCCTGCCCGGGGTGGGAGGACTCATTTGAAGATTTTGCCACGTAAAAAAAAAAAAAAAACTAATTCATATCACATTTTCATAACAATACTCAAACCTTAGTCTCTGGTGAGTATGTACTCCAGTACTACTGGCGATGGCGCCATGGTTCTCGAATTTATTGGGGTAGTTCCATTTACAGACAGGGTAATGCCCCGAAGGCAGGAGAGGCAATTCGCTATGTGTGAACTCGATAGAAGCGACTATCAAATCGATAGCAGCGCGCGATGTGTCAGAGATGTGAAATAACTCGGGACTTTTGGGAATGACGTGTGTCAAGTTTAATATAATGATATCTGCCTATTGGCCTTGTTTTGTTCTGTCCCCCGCTTGCATGGAGGGAAGTGGAAACATATTTTTCCTACTCCTCCACTATTCTTTTCTGATTAATTTCGTTGCAGGATCCAAGACAGGTAAATTCATTCTCCAGGACATGTCGAGCTTCATAGTCTCGGCGCTTTTCTGGTGGTTGCCAATGTTGATTTTGGCTTTCAGAAGTTGCAGTGGTTTGGGAATAGTGTAGTGGGTTTGTCCCAAATAAAAAAAAATGCACCACAACCTTTTAAGTACTTCTTTAAGTTTTATTTCATTTTATTGAAAAAACAAGCCGAAAATAAATGAATATCTAAATATTTAGTTGGCAAGAATGGGGAAGGCCGGTCAAAGCTTATTGTAGATGGCGCTACCATAGCTAAGTCCTAATCCGACCAATGAGGTAGTACTATTTTGAAGTACCTATAAGATTTGAACCAATGACGATGCTTGGAACTAGCTATACTAGCGCCATTAGTTCCCCAGTTGCGTTCCCCATTGGCAGTATTACGGCGTCCGATAATGCGGTGAATGAGTAGCGCTGTCATTACTCACAATAATCATTTTATTATATTTATAGATCCTGTCATCGTCCTGTCCCTATTACCATGTGGGACCATCTAGGAAGTATACCTTTTCAAACAAAAGAAGAGTTTTCCAGATCATTCCACAGGTCTTTGACTAATCGGGAAACATACATTATATCATCTGCGTAGCCTTTTCGCAATTATTATTGTGGTCGGCTTCCAGTCGAACCAGATGCAGCTGAATATCAGTATTATACATGGTGCGACTTACTATTGGACCTCCACAACCCAGAAACTGCGTTACGATACTTCATGGTAAGACTAGTTGTCAGACTTTAGAGCTAACTAACAGTAAAGATAATCAAAGATCTACAAATGACAGCCGGGACCAACGGCTTTACGTGCTTTCCGAGGCACGGAAGAAACTCGCTATGACAGATGGTCACCCATCCACAGACCAACCTCGAATGATGAAAGATGGGCCTGTACGACTGTAATTATTTAGCCACGAGCTCTTCATTCTTCCAACTACTTTCGAAGTTGGTTAAAAACAGGCCGGTTATTTGATTTACCGGTCATGTTTACTCTGTGCTAGTGACAGACCTTGAACCGAGTATGCGACAAAAGAATGGTCATTGTACTGAATATGTAACATTCATGGTTTCCCAGAACCAACCGATTGTGTTGTAGGTACCGGTAGGTACGAGGTTATTTTTTAAACGCTATCCGGAATAGTTATTAAGCTATTCGCTGGGTGCGAAGTACTAGGTGGGTGTAACTACTCTTTGGGGCGCGTTGTGTTCCACGCGCGCCTCATAGAGTGTTAGGGTGCTCCCCGCATCTATCGACGCGGAGTCGGCTTAAGCCGGTCAAAAAATTCTATAATTATGGCAACGTAATAAGGTTTTTACTAATGCCATTCGCATCGGCTCGGCTCGGACGACGCGAGCCGGTGCGAATGGTATTGTTAACATTCTTATAAAGTTGACATAAAGGATTTTTTGTCCGGCTTAAGCCGATTCCGCGTCGATAAATGTCGGAGCACCCTTATACTTATAAGTGCCCATTGAGGGTGATTGAAGCCCATGTGAAATAAAATATTATGATTTTATTATTTAGCCACGAGCTTAATCAAATACCCCAAAAAATAAAGCTACAAAGTCCCATTTCGATAAACCATTGATTAAATTATTATGAGAGCGAACTAAACGTCAATGACGTCACGAGATAGGCTAGGCTCGTTGAAAATCAATGGCCTAATATAACCATTGACCTTTATTAAGCCATCGTTTTGTTTTGCGCGGTCGATAATATACATACGTTGTGTGCGCTATAGTAAAAGCAAGATAGCCCAACGAGCTATGGAGAGGGATTTGCTCGGAATTTATCTGCATGACCGCGTTTGCGTTTTGAAAAAAAAAAGAAAAAAGATTTATTCCCGTTGGATCCCACTTTTACTATTGCATACAGTGTCCGGTTTAGGTCTGTACAAAATTAAAGGTGAGGCTCAATTCTATCAATAAAATTATTATACATATGGGGTCGGAAACCAACCCCATTTTGAGTTTGTACAGATCGAAACCGGACACAATGACCCATTGTATAAATGTGCAACTATCAATAAAATTATTCTACATGTGGGGTCGGAAACCAACCCCCTTTTGAGTTTGTACAGATCGAAACCGGACACAATGACACATTGTAAAAATGTGCAACTATCAATAAAATTATTCTACATGTGGGGTCGGAAACCAACCCCCATTTAAGTTTGTACAGATCGAAAACGGACACAATGACACATACATTGTATAAATGTGCATGCAAAAGTAAAAGTGGGATTCAAAAGTAGATAGGATCCACCGGGAATAAATAAAAAAAATACATAATAATATTGTGTTGCGTTGACACGTCACTCCCGGCGAGAGTCCCGAGTTATTTCACATCTCTGTTACATCGCGCGCTGTGATCTATTTGATGGTCACCACCACCCCGAGTGAGCACATACAGCTTGGCAAAAAAACTTTAGAAAACCAGAAGTCGCCACTGTCTTCTCGCTACCAGCACTTTGAATGTTTTTTTTTTCACTTATTACGTTTGTTTTAAGGCTAATATAATAATAAATCTAACAAACCTGTGGTCCTTGTTTACATCAAATACCTATCAAAGATTTTAAAACGTTGTCAGAAACTAGTGACCGACCGAAATTTCGGTTTCGGTTTCGGTTTCGGCCGGTTTCGGCCAAAAAGTCTAGTTTCGGCCTTAGTTTCGGTTTCGGCCAAAATATAGCCGAAACTTTCGGCCCCGCCGAAACTCAATTTCTTCTCTATTTCTGTTCGTTCATTTTCGTGGGTCATTCGATAAAATTCGCAGCTAACACAATATGCCATTCCTGCTCTCCGGTCCCCGGCTCAGTTCGCCAACGTTCATTTAATCGTGAATTGAGGTTACGGTTTTGAGTTTACTGTCAAGAGTAAAATATTCATGTCCTAATAATAATTAAAAATTTATCAATCGTCAAGGCAGTATTCGAAACGTAATGAAAAGTTAACGGATCTTTGAAAGAATGTTTTTTTTTTAAAGTCAGTTTTTTCGTATTACTGATTATAGTGCAATTATTGAGACTTCAAATCCAGCAAAACATTGTAAACACATTTTTTTAATAATTTCGAATAGATTATGGCTCAGAACAAGTTAAATAACATAGAAGAATAGCAATTTATTAAAAATATTTCCATAATTTTGCCGTATTTCATTACTTCCCAGAATTTGATCCTTATCACTAACACTATCGAATGCTGTAATAATACAGGATATGACTTTTTTTTCCAAAATCAGCGGTTTTGGTTTCTGGACAGAATTATTGATTTTTCTAAAATCCAATTATGAACTTTAGTTTCCGTCAAAATCGGTGTCGAGACTATTCAACGATTTTCGATATTCCTCATAGTTGTGAAAATTTGTAAAAATGTAAAAAAAAAATGAAAATTTTAAATGTGTTAAAAAGTTTCGGTTTCGGTTTCGGTTTCGGCCGAAACTGAGAGCAAGGCCGAAAGTTCGGTTTCGGTTTCGGTTTCGGCTGAAAAACCAGTTTCGGTCGGACACTATCAGAAACAAAAAGATTAGTTCCGTTTCAATCCGTTCTGGCCAAGCTGTACACACACACACAGCTGTAGCGAATACACTCACTTGGACATTTGGACTTTGTATTTAAGGAAAATCAGCATTACATCTGCTCAAGGAAATAAATCAGGTGTTTATGACTAACAAAGAAAACTCTCAATGCCAATAATCATTTTGGATGATTTTTTCCCTTACCTACTCGTAAAAGTACCGTAAGTAAACATTGTGTGTAAAGCTGAGATCAGACATTTTATATTACTCGAGTGAATGTTCACTCTTTCATGCTTTATTCCACGTTCATACAAAACTGGCACACAGGGGGTATCAAAAAGCGATTTCAACAGTATTATAATTTAATAAATTGCGATAAAATTCGTAAAATGAAATGGAGAAATAATAATAATAATTTTAAACAACTATCACACAACGCCATCTAGTCCCAAGCTAAGCAGAGCTTGTGTTATGGGTACTAGACAACTGATAAACATACTTATATATTTCTAAATACATACATATTATAGATAAATTACACCCAGACACAGAACAAATGATCGTGCTCATCACACAAACATTTCTTTTGGGTGGGAATCGAACCCACGACCTCCGGCAGAGCAGTCAGGGTCACTAACCACTAGACCAACAGGCCAGTCAAGTGCTCATGTGCTCAACCAGAACCAATAGAATAGATATAGAATAATGTAATAGAGTCTCATAGAGTCGGTTAATAATTAGAGCTAACAGTAGTGTTTCCATGACATGTGTATTTATTTAGTAGACGCTTTCGGTGTTTAGAGAAAAAAAAAAACAGTTTTTTTTTATTAATATTAAATTAATAGTACAGATTAATAGTACAGTATCGGCCACAGAATTTTTGAATTCTTGAATTAGTATCTTTTCTTTCTTTAAAAAAAACCGGCCAAGTGCGTGTCGGGCCACTCACAGTGTAGGATTCCGTAGTTGCCCATCAAAATACTTATGCGAACTAACTAAACTGATTCGCTGAATTTTATTTTAAAAAGAAGAATTTTCAAAATCGGTCCAGGAGTCTTTGAGAAATCGGGGAAAATACATTAAAAAAAGATTACGACGAATTTAGAACCTCCTCCTTTTTTTGAAGTTAGTTAAAAATAGTTGACGATAAAAACCTACCTATCCCCAAAAAACATACCGTAAAAACATACGTATTAAAGCTGTAAAAATAAAGTTGACAAACTTACATTTGCAGTTGAAGAGGATGTTCTCCGATACATTTTGTTTAAGAAAATATGTTACTCAAGTACATTTTATAAGTTGGTCGACTATTACTCGAAAAGTTGTAAAGCCTACTTAGTCATGATAATTTTCTTTTAAACTTCGTTATATATACTAGTATTGTGAATTTTTTCACACCGCCAAACATAACCGTTTAACTGATAGAGGGGGGGGACACTCGAATCGAGCAAAATTTAGCACTTTAAAGCTTAATATTACACAAATGAATTTTTTTATCAAAAAATTGTTAATGGAAACTCACTTTATTTTTTAAAGACCTATCTAATGATACCCCACACTAAGGGTTACGCGAGAAAAAAAAATCCTCACTTTACGTGTAAGTACTGGAGGTACCCTAAAAAAAAATATTTCACGAGATTTTATTTTACCACGTTTTCGGCACAACAAATCCGTATATTTACACCAAATTACAGCTCTCTAGTACTGTGCGTCTCTGAGCTAAACTGCGGACAGACGGACGGACGGACGGACATGGCGAAACTATAAGGGTTCCTTGTTGACTACGGAACCCTAAAAATCATGTATAATTTACATTAGGTTAAGTAAGTTAATTGGTATTGTCTTCACTAACAGCTAGCTATTTTGTAAAATAATTTGTGGATATCGTCGTTACTGTATATCCTGTTTACAAAATATTGTTATTTTATTATTATACGCTAGTTTGTTATCCCTAATGAAATAAAATAAAATAAAACATAAAAAATACTCGGCACTTCCAAGAGTCCCGAGTTAGATAACATCTCTGTCACATCATGCGCAGCGATCGTTTTGACAGTCGCCACCACAAAGTTCACACATACCTACCGACCCACATGAAACGTCTGACGCATGCTTAAGTAACCACATACATGTACCGACTTGTGTAAATTGTTTTTCAATTACTCATATTCATCTCATGTGTGAATCAATTGAGGCAGTGCCGGATTAGCCATATAGCAGGAGGCAGCAAATGCTACGGGCCCCGCGCCTTGGGGGGCCCCGCGCCTGCACCCAAAAAAAATCACAAATATGTAATACACCTTGGCTATTCTTAAAGTGAGCGATTGGCCACACTGTCACTACTAAAGACTCGTTACAATCGTCTCCTCAAGACCTTAATACAGGATACGCTCTGTATAAATCATTACATGGCTATATCGAAGCAATGCAATCCACATTGAGGCATTTCGTATTGAGAGTTCTGCCCCAAAACCTCCAGCGGCCGCCCTCAGGCTTTTTTTTTTTTTTTTTTTGGGACAAACCCACCACACTATTCCCAAACCACTGCAACTCCTGAAAGCCAGAATCAACAGTGGCAACCACCAGAAAAGCGCCGAGACAATGAAGTCTCGACGTGTCCCGGAGAATGAATTTACCTGTCTTGGATCCTGCACGAAATTAATCAGAAAAGAATAGTGGAGGAGTAGGAAAAATATGTTTCCACTTCCCTCCATGCAAGCAGGAGACAGAACAGAACAAGGCCAATAGGCACAAAGGGGCATTACAACTGGGAGAAGCCCAGTTGCCTAGCACCACGGGTAAAAATGATTACTAATACTAATGGGTCCTAAATTGTGAGCTGCTATATTTGATTCCAATAATAGGTATGGCAAAAACGCTTGAACGCACGGAAGTTTGTTCGAGTTTCGACAAGGTCCGTATAATAAATGACTCCAGATGTAGTCTGAACAGCATCCAACATAATATTGCGTTCGTTTTGCCAAAGAATACACTCCCAAAGAATATGATGTGCTGATTGTTCATATTCACAGTCAGGTGTTGAACATTGACAAAAAGGCGAGGGAACAAGCTTGAAGGAAAACAATTTACTTTTAAAGTTACCATGTCCGGTGAGAAATTGGGCAACACAGTGATCCACCTCCAGCCACGTCCTAGCCAGCCGCTCACGAACGGATGGAAAGAACTGGTAGAGGTGCCGTCCCTTGATAGAATTATCCCACCTATTTTGCCATTCGGATAAAAGATCCTCCCAGACGTCGCTCTGGGGTTTGAATAATCGAGATATCTCATCACGGTCACGTTGCGGTAGAAAATCAGCGTCAGTGGTCTCCCGTGCGGAAAAGTACATTGCAGCGCGTCGTTGCACTTCAAGATCTACTGGTAGAACACCAGCAAGTACCGGTAAAGCTTCAGTACTGACGGTCCTATACGCTTTACTTAAGAATAACAAAGCCAAGCGCTGACTTTGAAGCAATTTACGTCGTGCACCTATGGTGGCTCTATCGGCCCAAACAGGTGCCCCGTAGCACACACAGCCCAAGTAAGTAGCCCCATAAATAGTTTTTAAGGTTAAAAATGACAAACCCCAAGTAGATTTAGATATTCTCGTTAGGGCATAAAAGTTATTTTTAGCTTTTTCACCAACCGTTTTTATATGTTCTATGAATGTGAAATTCCTCTCCAAGACTAAACCAAGATAGCACACCGATTGTTTTCTCTTAACGGGAACATTATTGAATTTAATACTAGGCCACGATTTAAGGTCACCCTTTAAAATGAGTTGATAGGTTTTTTGTGGTGCAAAGGTCAGGCGGTTTCGATCGCCCCACTGAGATATTAATCGTAGGCAAGTGTCAGCCAAATTCTCGAGTCCAGCACGAGTACTTGACTGTATGAGCAGAAGGGCATCGTCCGCATAACCAGTTAAAGAACAACCACTTGGAAGAGGAATCGCGAGGAAATCATCGAAGCTTATATTCCATAAATGAGGACCAATAACCGAACCTTGAGGACAGCCCATAGTAAGAGGTTTCGATACGGAATGATGTCCGAGCTTAAGTTTAGCGTATCCGTTAGAAAAGTACGAATAAAGAAGATTATATATATTTTTATAGCGCCCTCAGGCTTACCTTGCTCAATCTCAGTGGGCCAAACGCCTCATGCAAGGAGGCTATACACCGTCGTCGTGCCGTCCATGGCCCTCTACGGGGCCCCCGTGTGGGCCCTGATTAGCATCCGACCACTAAAGGTGGTCGCATGCCAATTGCCAGGGGGTCATGGCTATCCGGATGATCCAGGGATATCGCACGATCGTCAGCGAATCGGCCAACCTCCTTGCCGGATTGCTGCCCTGGGATCTGGAGGCGACTGCCCTCCATCGCGTCTATGAGTGGCGCGTGGAGGCACAGCGCTGGAGTGTATGCCCGCTGCTTTGAGAAGTGTAGGCACGCTGGGAAGAGCTCAAGGGCGATCTCAGGGCAGTATGGAGGGAACGACTGTCGCAACCCAGGTCCGGGCACGCCACATTCGCGGTGGCAAGACCCCTTTTTGAGGAGTGATTGGATAGGCGTCACGGCGTCCTTACCGCATGAAGTTTCGGGAGGCGTACCTATGTCTGATAAGGGGGAGGAAACGCCTGGGTTTCACCACTGCGAGGATCGCCTAGAGGACACGGTGGAGCATGCAGTGCAGGACTGCCCCGCTTGGAAAGAACCGCCGTGTCCTCACGGCGGCGATAGGCGGAGACCTGCCCGGCATTGGTCGAGGCTATGCTTCGGGGCGAGACGGAGTGGGAAGCGGTAGCCTCCTTCTCTGCGAAGCAGTCATGCTCGCGAAGTAGGAGGCGGGTCGCATGAGGGAAGGACAGCATCCTCCCTTCACCCCAGCTGCAGCAACGGAGATCGGCAGACGATCTCCGGCCACCGTAGGCGCGGGCACGTGGGTGGTGAGTTATGGGCGACTCGCTGTCCGACCATGGACCTGGGGTCGACGGCGTGTTGTGTTCCACACGCGCCTCAAAGAGTGTCAGCATGATGACGGGGCCCCCTTCTGGAGGGCCAAACGCGCGGAGGTCGCGAGACTTATCTCATTACCGTGACCCCGGAACGTAAAGGGCTATTGAAGGACACTGTGAATTTACCGCTAAAAAAAGAGGCTATGTAACTTTAGGGCCCCATGGTTACATTTGCTGCGGGCCCCGCACCGGCTTGATCCGGCACTGAATTGAGGTAAATATTCTGAACTAACATCGCACGTGTTTATTAGATCATGTTTAATAGGATAGCACATAGTGTCGTAATTTTATGCAATATTTATAGTTAATATCTGGTTGACCGAGCTTCGCTCGGTTTTTTGTCTTTGACTCTTTGGCCCTCATCGGTCATGGCCTTATAGATGGCGCTTCTTAAAACGCGGTTTTTTTAAAATTTCTATATCTTGGGAACCGAGCTTTTCTCGAACCTGGGACTTGATAAATCGATTCCTTGAGCCGAAAAACCCCTTATCTGTAACTTTCATGAAATCCTTGGAGCCGTTTCCGAGATCCTGATGATATTTAAATAAATATGAATTGCTCGTTTAAAGATATTAGATTTTTCCATAATCTGTATATGAGAATAATTTCCGCGTGTTGCATTGTCTATTTATCATGAAAGGCTATATCATCATCTGCCTGCCTTTTCCCAACTATATTGGGGTCGGCTTCCAGTCGAACCAGATTCAGCTGGATATCAGTATTTTACATGGAGCGACTGCCTATCGGACCTCCACAACCCAGTAACTGGGTAATACGATACCACATGGTTAGACTGGTTGCCAGACTTTAGAGCTTCTGACTAGCAGTAACGACCGTCAAAGATCTTCAAATAACAACCGGGACCAAAGGCTTTACGTGCTTTCCGAGGCACGGAGGAAACTCGCTATGACAGATGGTCACCCATCCACAGACCAACTTCGGCAAGCGCGGCTTAACCCGGAAGATCGGCCTTTGCGGCTGTGATTATTTAGCCATGAGCTCTTCAAATATCATCATGAAAGGCTATAAAGGGTGATTTTTTCTAGAATAGTGGATGGCGAATACGAAATTGTGAGGAAAAAAGTTTAAAGGAGTCTCGAGGCCGATTTTGACGAAAACTAAAACTGCATCATTGGATTTTAGAAAAGCAATAATCCTGGCCAGAAATCGAACCAACTGATTTAGAAATAAAATCACAACCTGCGTTACTTATTACACCATTCGATAGTGTAGCTAATATGGATAAAATTCTGGGAAGTAATCATAATAGGGTAGTTTCCAGGGTCAAAATAATTAAGTACATTCTATTTAGTCCGTATTTTAGATTATAAAAAAATATTGAACACGTATTTTTTCTTTTTTCGATTAAACAAAAAAGAACAAAGATAATAGCCTATTTAAGTTACCTGTGACGTCACTCTGCGCAAAAAATGCCACGCATCGTGACGTCACACGTAACTTTAACAGGCTATATCTTTGTCATTTTTGGTCTAATTTCCAATTAAAAAAATACGTGTCCCTTATTTTTTGAATAATCTAAAAGACGGAATAATTACATTTTTTTAGGCAACTAGCCTATTATACGGCAAACTCCATCACTTCTCAACATTGCCTCTAAGATCGAATTTACTTTACAAACACCAGCTCCAGTTTTTAAACAAACTTTCACAAACTGGTTCACCTTACTCTCAAATCGTTTTAAATTAAAATACACTTCATTGACATAATGACAGTTACCATGGCCGCGTTTGGGATCAGAAATCAGATCAGGTAGAGCTCCTTATGTTATGAGTTGAGCTACACGGTAACTGACACATGCTTGCACTGACTGGACAGGTCCACTCAAATCTGTGTGGCTCTTTCTTCAAAAGACCACCTCAGACACCTGCATGGTTCTCATATATGATTCAATACAAAATTGTCTGGACTTTAAAAGGGACTGTGACCTCTGAGTTTGTTTCGGATGTTTCTTCTCAGAGTAGTCAGGTACGAAACACTGGCCTCGTCTAGTGTAAAAATAGTGTCTTTGACGTGTAAAAGAGTTTGAAAAAACCAATTTGCTGAATAAATATCATTTATCATAAAAAATGGAATGTCCCTTCTCCAAAATGTCCCTTGGTTTCAAATACCTCGTCTAGTTCCCAAAATATCCCCCTTGCCGAAACGTTCCTTTCCTTAAATGAATTCAATGGTTGGTCTCCGTTAAGAGTGGCCTCCATTACCGAACATGGTCAGGGAAACAATTTCATGGTATCCATAAGCGGGGAATACACTAGACGGACATGCCCGCGGGCAGTTTTTACGGGCAATACGTTGGGCAATACACTACACAGTTTCCTATATTGGGGGCTCTTGCTTGATAAAACACTTGATTGTTTCGATGGAAGACTAAAAGTTCTTGCTGACATCTTGATAAAATCATCATCATCATCATCATCAGCCCGAAAACGTCCACTGCTGAACATAGGCCTCCCCCTTAGACCGCTACGCCGAACGACAATTCGCCACTTGCATCCCTCGGCTGCCCGCGACCCTCACGATGTCGTCGGTCCACCTAGTGGGAGGCCTGCCTACGCTGCGTTTTTCGGGCCGTGGTCGCCACTCGAGAACTTTTCTTCCCCATCGGTTGTCAGTTCTACGAGCGATGTGGCCTGCCCATTGCCACTTCAAGTATTTAAGTAAGTATTTATTTTATGAGCTATGTCGATGACTCTGGTTCTTCGCCGAATACTTGATAAAATAATAATCGCTTATTACCAAGGCGTTTACAGTAAAACGGCAAAATGTGTACTCAATTATATTTGAATGATAATCACATTAGAATAACTATAAAAACTTATGCTAACGAATTAATAAAATGCTATGTAATCATTGGACATTTTTCCTTGTAGTTAAAATGAGATAGAATGGACGAGAAACGGACAAGTCTATCAGACTGACTGCGACGGTCCTACACAATCAAACATTGCACAAACCTAAACGCTGTGTGCGCAATGTTACGCCTCCAAGTAACCACAATAAAGAGAGTCATAAATGATCTGCCAATTCTTTTCAACAGGATATTTTGATAAACATTTTCGGCTTGCTTTTAATTAAAAATTAAATAAGGCCTGCAAAAACTACATAAAAAGGCTGTGTTGCATATTAAACTTGACACACGTCACTCCCTAGAGTTCCGAGATATTTCACATACTCTATCACATCGGGAGTTGGCGTCTCCATCTATTTAATAATTCCCACCACCGATTCTGCATATAGCGTTAGTTACGAGGTACGGTGGGCATGTCTGCAAACTTGCCCGCGGGCATGTCCAAGAAGTGTATTCCCCGCTTTATTCTTTATCGCACATAAAAGGTATTGATCATGAAATCTGTCAGTCTTTATCAGTTGACACTTAATATTGACAATATTGACATTGGCATTATCTGTGGCGTCCAATTGTTGCGTAAAAATATCATAATATAATGGCATGGATACTCCGTGATTCATAAGTTCCTAAAATATTGACACACTGACATTGTTATCGGGGATTATTTACTAGGTTATTTTTCCTGTATTAGCTCAGAATAGGAAGATGTGGTAACCATAATTTGGTACCTATCAATTAATTGCGCACACTAGGTAGGTCCGGATTAACCCTGTCAGGGTCTCTAGGTAGGGTTACCATCTCTATAATTTGGAAACCAGGACAAGAGGCATGAAAACCCCAGATTTTGGAGTCCGGAGAATTCTGTCCGGGACATGACTCGTCCAGAACCCGGACATGAGTCGAAGTGCGCGGTAACTTCGTCAGGAGGGGTGGGGGGACGGTGAGTGCGTGTCGCGGACGGCCAAAGACTTTACTATATTAAACGCGGACTACAAATATAGCCTCCCCCCGGACGCCCCCGGATGCTCTCTAAACTAGGACAAATCCGGGGACACCCGGACGGGTAGCAATGCAATTCTCGGGGTCAAAAAATTTACCCATTTACTCGGCGACTCATTCTTACTTTTATCCATTCTGGTCTCTCGGCATCCATGGATATTTGGGGGACATTTTGTCCAAGGTATTTTGGTTCCTTGGGTAAGATATTCGATTTAGTTTATAAGTGAATAATTTAGATGGATAAAAAAAGTTCCACGGAGGACTGATGCCCGTCTGCGCAAGTCTTGATATTGAAGAAAGCACGTTACCTCAAAAGAAAAGTGACAGAAGTCTCAATAAATAAAAGATTAGATTATTTCTTTACTATATTTTCTACAGAAGAGCAGACATCTTCTACGAAATCTATTTAGATAGCTTTATCAACGTCTTCACAGTAGTTTTTGAGATAAATGATACAAACAGATAAAATATTGCGTAATGATAGCGGGATGCTGATTGCAACCTTTGTAACTTAGTTATTTTAATATTATTTCCTGTAGTAGATATGTCATCATCTGCCTGCCTTTTCCCAACTATATTGTGGTCGGCTTACAGTCGAACCAGATGCAGCTGAATATCAGTATTTTACATGGAGCGACTGTCTATCGGACCTCCACAACCCAGTAACTGGGTAATACCGATACTCCATGGTAAGAATGGTTGTCAGACTTTTAGAGCTTCTAACAGTAACGATTGTCAAAGATCTACAAATGACAGAAATCCAGCGTATTCCTTCAATTGCCCTTTACATTCTAGGGTCACGGTTAACTGTTTAGACAGTCTCACGGTCGTCTGTGGCTGGCATTAGAAGGGCTTTAGAATTCAAGGAATTTAGCAATAACAATAGCGTAATAATATTCTAGATATTTATCTAATAGTTACGTGGAATCAAAAGGTAATTATTTACTTATTACAATGTATGTTTAATTAAACAACATTTATTAATTTATCTGTACTCGTAAAAGGTGTATTTGTTCTGACGAATGTAAATATTAACTAGATATAATTATTTTATCAAATTATAAATGTTGCAAAATCTTTCATAATGTTTAATGCTTTTTTAGTTTTTTGTTTACTTATAGTGGTAAAATCTTCAAATAAGTCCTCCCAGGGCGAGCGGGACTTACTGTCAGACTTGTATTGACTAAAATCCACGGTGTCCTTCATATAGACCTTTGTGTTCCGGGGCCACGGTGACCTGACAAGACAATACCGCGACCCCGGCAGGCATTGGCCTTCTAAGGGGAGCCCCGTCGTAAATTGTTGACAGCTCTATCTAGGCATCGTCGACCCGAGATCTGGAGCCTTACCCGCGACCCAGTTTAGGTTGTGGGAAAGAGAAAGAGCTATACAAGTCGTCTAGCGCCATCTCTTTCCCACAGCCTAAACTGGATCAGGTTAGGAGTTCTTGGTAGTCCACCATAACTGAATGCGCATAAGGTACTTTTTTTTTTTATCGTGGTAAAATCATCAAATGAGTCCTCCAACCCCGGGCAGGGCGGGAGGGACTGTCAGACTTCTACTGACTAAAATCCACGGTGTCCTTCATAGCCTGTTAAGTTCCGGGGTTACGGTAAGGGAATAATCCCGCGACCCCGGCAGGCTTTGGCCCTCTGAGAGGGGGGCCCCGTCATTATGCTGACGCTCTTTGAGGCTCGCGTGGGACACAACGCGCCGTCGACCCGGGCATGGTCCATGGTCGGGCAGCGAGTTGCCCTTTACTCGCTGCCCGCATGCCCGCGCCTACGGTGGCCGGAGATCATCGAGCGACGTCCGTCGCCGTGGGCGCCTACCACTGCGGCTGTGTTGGAAGGATGACACTGTCCTCTCCTTCATGCGGCGCGCCTCCTCCTTCGGGAGTATGACTGCTTCGCTGAAGGAGGCGACCGCTTCCCACTCCGTCTCGCCCCGCAGCATGGCCGCAACCAATGCCGGGCGCGAGAGGTCTCCGCCTATCGCAGCCGTGAGGAGCGCATACGGTACTTAATTAATAACATTTTGGAGAATTTAGGCATAAACAGCATTAACCAATCTGGACAAAGAAAAGATTACCTTCATTTACTGAGTTCCACGTTCAACCCTCAAGGGTTGAATGTTGAAACCTTTAAGGGTCGAACGCGGAAGAGGGTAGAAAATCTTAGGGGTTGAACGCGGAACATAACTAATATACCTACATTATGATGGTATTGTTATTATGGTTTCTCTTTCAATGCCTACTTACAGCAAATGGAACTACTTGACTACCAACGTACCAACTAATTCGAAATTCCTGTCAAAATGGACGGCAAATACTCAATTAATAAAAAAAAAAACCATGGCGACGAAGCCCGGTCGCGGGACTCACAAATTACCGTGACTCCGGAACGTAGGGCTATTGAAGGACACCGTGGATTTTAGTCAGTAAGAGTCTGACAGTCCCTCCCTCTGCCCTGCACGCGTAGCATGGCGATTCTATCTCTATTCTACCAAGAAAAGACAAAGTTATTTATCGCTATTTCTACAAAAATCGACTGTTTTTTTGCACAAATATAATAAACATGAACGTTTATTTTTCATATTTATTACGTTACCATGCTTATAACGATAAAAATATTTCTACTTTCTGTCATTTTATCTATTCTTCCGTCGACAAAACCCCTTTCTACGGCGCCATGCTACGCCTGCTGGAAGGACTCATTTGATGATAGGATTGATAGGTAGATTTTACCACGCCAAAAAAAAAAATGTCGACAAAACCCCGATGAGGGGCTTCTATTTATTAAAGTACCTATGTGTTCAGGATTTCAAAAAACCACACCCCTGACGTAGGTTATGATTTAAGCCAACGACGATATATGTAATACTAGTCTGTAATACTAGTATGGAAGTAAGGAGCAGTGGTGGCTCAGTGGTATCGGTCCCGACTTACGAGTTGTAGGTCGTGGGTTCGAACCCCGCCAGGCGCATTACTTTGTGTAATTTATTTCATCACCACTGCTCCGAAAACGGTGAAGGAAAACATCGTGAGGAAACCGGCATGTCCTAGAACCAAAAATTCGAAGACATGTGACATCCACCGATACGCACTGGGCCCGCGTGGTCGATTATGACCCACTCCCTCTCACAGAGAGGAGGCCTGTGTCCCAGCAGTGGGAACAATATAGGCTGATGATGGAATACTAGTATTATATCGATCGTCGTTGATTTAAGCTATTGATTTATAAACAAAAAAAAATATTGCTAACAAGGGAAAAGTAACTAAGATCAAAACCTCTATGTAAATACACTGCTACATATCGAAAGCTTTGTCAAACATTTGTTCTCCATTATCAGGGCGCCCTCTACTGTTTAAAGACAACACTAGTATTTGCACATAAGATAAAGGTTTGTTTGAACATGTAGGTACTTGTACGATAAAATATAAGTATGTATGTAGTAAATAGCAGGGTTTTCTCAACAATAGTAAATAAAACTGTCGCAATTTCGCAAACAATTATACTAAATTAGGTTATAATTTTCAGGTTTCCGTACTTAAAGGCTGCCATCTCTAAAATTTGGAAACCGGGACAAGTCTCGTGAAAACCCCAGATATTAGAGTCCAGAACCCGGACATGAATCGAAGTGCGCACTGTGGCCGGGAAGGGTGGGGGGACGCTGCGTGTGTCGCGGGCGGCCCAAGACTTCAAAATTTTAAACCAAAAATTATGCCCTCTAAACTAGGACAAATCCAGGGAAATCCGGTCGGGTGGCAACCCTACTCTCACCCAACATAGGTGTCCTAAAAGTTGCTCAAACCGGAATACTTGGGTAGCGAGTACTACGCACCCGACTCACTTTTAAAGAACTTCACCAATAATCATCATCAGCCTATATATTGTTCCCACTAATGTGACACAGGCCTCCTCTCTGTGAGAGGGAGTGGACCATAATCTACCACGCGGGCCCAGTGCGGATTGGTTGATGTCACATATTATCTTCGAATTTTTGGTTCTAGGACATGCCGGTTTCCTCGCGATGTTTTCCTTCACCGTTTTGAGAGCAGTGGTGATGAAATAAATTACACGAAGTAATGCGCCTGGCGGGGTTCGAACTAGGGTTGCCAGACGGTCGGGAATTGGCGGGATTGTCCCGACTTTTTGTATGTCCTCCCTCCCACCCCGGACAGAGTGGAAACCAACAACAATCAAGAATAAAAAATTATTATTATTTAGTTAATATATTATTGTTACACTTATATTAATCATTAAGTCTTATATTAATTATTATTGTTTAGTTTAATCATTTAGGACATACAAAAAGTCTCTCACTCATTTGATGATTAAAAAGGCCTTATCTCAGGAACCGTGATACCCTGCGTCGTGGCGCAGACTATTCGATCTTTCCGAAGCACGGCCGAAAATCACTATGATAGATGACCCATCCACGAAGCAACCCAGGCAAACGCGACTTAACCTTGGAGACGTGCTGTAGGTTGTCAGTAATCCTCAATACACTTGACCAATAAAATGAAGTATCACATAATTCGCAACGACAAGACAATTACAAAATGTAATAACAATTAATATTTATCGCAACAGAAAGTAATTACAACGAGTAATTAGCATATTAATGCTGATACCTACTCGTAGAACATTGTTTTGACATAATACTACAGAATATACAATTATTACAATACGGAATGAACAGAAGGCGAGAGACTCGTGGCTATCGCGAATTGGACCAACCGCGAATTGGACCAACCGCGAAATGGACCAACCGCGAATAGGCTAGTTGCCTAAAAAAATGTAATTAGTCCGTCTTTTAGATTATTCAAAAATAAGGGACACGTATTTTTTTATTTGTAAATTAGACCAAAAATGACAAAGATATTGACGTCACGATGCGTGGCATTTTTCGCGCAGAGTGACGTCACAGGTAACTTAAATAGGCTATTATCTTTGTTCTTTTTTGTTCAATCGAAAAAAGAAAAAATACGTGTCCAATATATTTTTATAATCTAAAATACGGACTAAATAGAATGTAATTATTTTGACCCTGGAAACTACCCTATTGGACCAACTGCGAACTGGACCTTTTTTTGAACATATAATAGACGATTAGTTCTACCGTGGAATTACTGTTCAGTAGAACAAGTGGGAATAATGATTCCCACACTATTTTGTTCTACCTAACATCGTGAGGAGCTCGTGGCTAAATAATTACAGCCGCATAGGCCGATCTTCCGGGTTAAGCCGCGCTTGCCGAGGTTGGTCTGTGGATGGGTGACCATCTGTCATAGTGAGTTTCTTCCGTGCCACGGAAAGCACGTTAAGCCGTTGGTCCCGGCTGTCATTTGTAGATCTTTGACGGTCGTTACTGTTAGAAGCTCTAAAATCTGACAACCAGTCTTACCATGGAGTATCGTATTACCCAGTTACTGGGTTGTGTCCGATAGGCAGTCGCTCTATGTAAAATACTGATATACAGCTGCATCTGGTTCGACTGGAAGCAGACCACAATATAGTTGGGAAAAGGGCTAGGCAGATGATGATGTTCTACCTAACATAATAGAACTAGTGGGAAAAAAAGTTCCCATTAGTTCTATCGTAGAAATAGTGGGAACAAACCATCTATTCTGTGCAATGGACATGCAAATAAATAATATCTGGCTTCAATACTCCGCTAAATGCTGCTGATAAGAGAACTAGGTTTTAGGCACGCAGTATGATTAACTGAGACAGTTATTGGTTCGGAAACTAAGTCAGAATGTTATGTTTAGATGACCAGATGACCGCTTTCTTAGATTATATGATGAAGCTGGATGTTGGGCAGCTAGGCTGGCACACAGGTCTACTCTCTATCAGAGGAGGAACATACCGTTTTTAAACGTGGTAACCACTAAATGAGTCCTCCCACGCAAGGCGGGGTGAGATCCTGTCAGACTCGTACTGACTAACGCTTAAAGCATTTTACGTTCCAGGGTCACAGTTACCTGGTGATGAGAAAGTCCCGCGACCCTGAGAAGGAACGTAACGACACCTATTCCGTTTCCTCTTTTTCATATTTTTATACAGCTTGGCCAGAACGGATTGAAACGGAACTAATCTTTTTGTTTGTGACAACGTTTTAAAATCTTTTATATTTGATGTAAACAAAGACCACAGGTTTGTTACAAAATATTATTGTGCCATAAAACTAACGTAACAAGTGAAAAAAAAAAAAACATTCAAAGTGCTGGTAACGAGAAGACAGTGGCGACTTCCGGTTTTCTACAGTTTTTTGTCAAGCTGTATTTTATTGATGTTTAGTTTTTATATTGTTAATGATGAGTGCTAGTGGCATTTTATAAACTAACGTTAATTCTTTCTAGAATGGCGGAGGTCAAAACTAGTCTATCTAATCTGTTCCCAACTACAGTCTTCCAGTTACGTAGTTATCCAGATAAATACCAATTTCGTAAATGGACCATTTGGCTTTCTTACGTCCACAACCGAGTTAGTACTGTCAGCACGCGTAGCATGGCGATTCTAACTCTATTCTACCAAGAAAAGACAAAGTTATTTCATCGTTATTTCTACACAAATCGACTGTATATTTGCACAAATATGACACCATTTGAAGAAAAGAACGTTTATTTTCCATATTTTTTACATTAACATGCTTAAAACGCTAAAAATATTTCTACGTTCTGTCATTTTGTCTATTCTGCCGTCGACAAAACCCCTTTCTTCGGCGCCATGCTACGCCTGCAGGTAATCAAATGCACATTATTATAATATATCATAATAAATAAAATAGACATAATATTAGCGAAACCAGGCGATAAAAATGATAATACTGTAGTAGACTCGTGCACAAAGCTTATCAATTCAAGTGACGATATTACAACAAGTGGGAGCAACGATCAACTGAGGACACACGTGCGGCCATTATTATGAAATACAGTCATAATCATTTATGTAGGTATAGCCGCGCTTGCCGATGTTGGTCTGTGGATAGGTGACCATCTATCACAGCAAGTCTCCTCTCTGACTCGGAAAGCACATAAAGCCGTTGGTTCCGGCTGTCATTTGTAGATCTTTGACAGTCGTTACTGTTAGAAGCTCTAAAGTCTGACAACCAGTTTTACCAAAGACTTGTGATATCATATTATCCAGTTACTAGGTTGTGGAAGTCCGAAAGGCAGTCGCTCCATGTAAAATACTGATATCCAGCTGCATCCGGTTTGAATGGAAGCCGACCACAATATATTTTATTTGGGAAAAGGCAGGCAGATGATGAGACGGTAGAAGGAAATACCTAGTATTTTTTGAATTTTGACGAACTTATTATTTTTTAGTATAAAAGCGGACAAGCCTATTCCAAAAGCTTAACCCAAGCCGGACACCGTCTAATTTTGTCCGGACACGCAACCAAAAGCCTAACTGCGTCCGACTTTAACCCGGACGCCTGTCAATGCTCATACTAGTGCTACTGAGTTACTGACACAGCTACCTACTCCCCAAGACGTTTGAGGCCGCAGTCTCATGTTATATAAACATTGGAATTGTAGTTACAAACACACAGACAGTGTTTACGAGTAACCTGAGATATTTCGCCATTATCTGTGTTTTTTTTTCACTAAACAACGTCTTTGCAGCATGTATGCTTGTTATGAGATATCAGTTCTTATGGTATACTTCCGTTACATCTTTAGGTAGAAGTCTGGGTTTATAATCCAGTCTTTTATTAAAGGCTTTTTTAGATACGTTCCGGCGATACGTATCGCATGCAATCTCTGTAACTTCATCATCATCATCAGCCGGAAGACGTCCACTGCTGAACACAGGCCTCCCCCTTAGACCGCCACGCCGAACGACAATTCACCACTTGCATCCATCGGCTGCCCGCGACCCTCACGATGTCGTCGGTCCATCTAGTGGGAGGCCTGCCTACGCTGCGTTTTCCGGTCCGTGGTCGCCACTCGAAAACTTTTCTTGCCCATCGGTTGTCAGTTCTACGAGCGATGTGGTCTGCCCATTGCCACTTCAACTTGCAAATTTTATGAACTATGTCGGTGACTCTGGTTCTTCGCCAAATATCTATGTTCCGGATTTTATCCCGCAAAGAAACTCCGAGCATAGCTCTTTCCATTGCTCGTTGAGTGACTCTTAGTCTCTCTAAAAGGCCAGCAGTCAACGACCACGTTGCGTTCAACCTTTACACAGATCGTATCCAGTTTAGGCTGTGGGAAAGAGATGGCGCTAGACGACTTGTATATCTGTCTCTTTCTCAGAGCCTAAACTGGATCGCGCTAATAGCTCGTGGTAAGGCCTGAGATCGGGAAACCTTAAAAGAGCCTGTTTTAAAAGAGTTGCTGAGACAACCTCCTAGCATGAGACCGTAGCGGTTTTGTCTACGGAAGAATAGACGGAATAACAAAAGTAAGAAAGATTTTAAACGAAAATAATTGTTTTTATTCTTCAATCGTCTACGGATTGTGCCCTTTTTTGTGCATAAAAAAAATATAGTCGAATTGCATAGAAATAGGCATGAAATAACTTTTCCCATTCTTGGTATAGAATAGAGATAAAATTGTACCCATCATGCTAACCGTGCAGCACACACATGACAACGTAGCAGATTTGTCTACGCAAGAATAGACAGTATGACAGAATGTAGAAAGATTTGTAAAGATCTAAACACGGCGATGTTTGAAATGTAGAAAATAAATGTTTATATTCTTTTGTTACAATCACTTTAATTTTTTTTTGTCCGATACCAAAGCAGAAATAATGAAAGTTTATTTATAGAATCTATTAAAAGTACGCGGAAGCTTAGATAATGATGAAAATAATTACTTTTAAAACTAATTAACAATCATGACAATTGGATTTCATGCTAATTTCCGGATTCTAAATAGACCAACAACATTCGTGAATACCGTCATACAGTGGTCCAATTTTTTAGGGTTCCGTAGTCAACAAGGAACCCTTATAGTTTCGCCATGTCCGTCCGTCCGTCCGTCCGTCCGTCCGTCCGTCTGTCCGCAGTTTAGCTCAGAGACGCACAGTACTAGAGAGCTGTAATTTGGTGTAAATATACGGATTTGTTGTGCCAAAAAAGTGGTAAAATAAAATCTCGTAAAATATTTTTTTTAGGGTACCTCCAGTACTTACACGTAAAGTGAGGATTTTTTTTTCTCGCGTACCCCTTAATGTGGGGTATCATTAAATAGGCCTTTAAAAAATAATGATAGTTTCCATTAACAATTTTTTGATAAAAAAATTCGTTTGTGAAATAGTAAGCTTTAAAGTGCTAAATTTTGCTCGATTCGAGTGTCCCCCCCCTCTACCAGCTAAACGGTTATGTTTGGGGGTGAGAAAAAATTCACAATAGTAGTATATATAACGAAATTTAAAAGAAAATTATCATGACTAAGTAGGCTTTACAACTTTACGAGTAATAGACGACCAACTTATAAAATGTACTTGGATTTCATATTTTCTTAAACAAAATGTATCGGAGACAACTGCAAATGTAAGTTTGTCAACTTTATTTTTACAGCTTTTATAGGTATGTTTTTTGGGGATAGGTAGGTTTTTATCGTGAACTATTTTTAACTAAATTCAAAAAAAGGAGGAGGTTCTAAATTCGTTGTAATCTTTTTTCTTATGTATTTTCCCCGATTACTCAAAGACTCCTGGACCGATTTTGAAAATTCTTCTTTTTAAAATTAAATTCAGCGAATCAGTTTAGTTAGTTCGCATAAGTATTTTGGGCAACTACGGAACCCTACACTGTGCGTGGCCCGACACGCACTTGGCCGGTTTTTTTTTTCCTAGTGAGGTGTCGCCTGTGGAAACCTCACAACTCTATCTAATGGTAAGCGTCCACAGGTCCGAATCGTACGTATCCGACGCATCGCATCAAACGGATTTCTGTGTCGGCAGCGGTCGGATTGCCGACGCGAGTATTAGCAATCGGATTGCCGATGCCACCTTCATCGCTTCCACTGATCGGCATTCCGTATGACGTCATCGGTACGCATCGCATTAAGGCATTGCCGATGAGCCGCCCGTACGATGCAGATCAGTGTACGCAGTTGTATGAGTTTTCATACTAAGCAAACTAAAATGCGTTACGTACGATACGTCCGATACGTGCGATGCCGACCTGTGGACGCACACCTTTCGAGGGAGTTGACTCGGAAAAAACTGGTACTCCTGCGCACCGAAGGAACTCTTAGGCTGTCTGTCCACTGATGCGGCGCAAGCTAGCGGAGCGGAGAAACGAGGGAATATTAACCAATAGGATTGTACTAAATCTCCGCTCCTCTTCAATGGTGCAATCCTATTGGTTTATATTTCCTCGTTTCTCCGCTCCGTCATCGTCATCGCTCCGCATCAATGGACAGGCAGTCTAATAGGCCCCAGTTCGACAGTATAGTTGTCACCAGGCGGCCCTAGGCCTATAGTCATACGGCAAGCGATAATCGTTAACTTTCAGCAGTCGCTAAGTGGCCACGCACACATGTTTTCCTTGGCGTTGTGTGACGTAGGTAGGGATCACACGAAGGGGTTTTTTTTTGGCTTCAATTTTAAGTAGCCTGCTAGCTATCTGGACATTCTATGATCTTTGTTTATGGGTAAATCTATCGGCGTGAACAAACGAGTGAACAGCTGGCACCTTGCAAGGTCCCTTGGTACTTTTACTTCCCGGAGCGCATAGCAACTAACAATAGGTATGTACAACGAGCATACTTGTTGAACTTCCGTGGTCCTAGTTCCGTTTTCATTTTTAGTTCTGTACCCATAGCTATAGTAAAACGGGACCATTACAGCATGCGTACCTAGCATGGCGATTCTATCTCTATTCTACCAAGAAAAGACAAAGTTATTTCATCGTTATTCCTATACAAATCGACTGTTTTTGTTGCACAAGTATGACACCATTTGTACACTATCTAAGAAAAGAACGTTTATTTTTCATGTTTTTGACATTACCATGCTTAAAACGCTAAAATTATTTCTACATTCTGTCATTTTGTCTATTCTCGCGTCGACAAAACCCCTTTCTACGGCGCCATGCTATGTCTGCTGGATAGCGAAGTCTTAATAAAACTAAGACTTCGCTGTCTGTCTGTTCGTCAGTCACCAGGTTGTATATCATTAACCGTAATAATTAGACAGTTTAAAGGGGTTTGAACATTTTTGTATGAGGACTGTTCCAGGTGCCATCCGTCATCTTAACTTTTTGGCAAGTAGTTGTACATGTTTGACAGCTCATAACTCGGAAACGTGACGTTTTACGAGGTTTTGCCTCTTAAATTTTATTTTTGTATTGATATGATCTATCGATTTATGAATGTTTCAGACGTGGATGCCGAAAATTAAAATACGGATACCTGGTACAAAAGGCACAAAGTCATTTTCACAGATGATGCATTTCTGTTGCCGCTAGGTATATCAACAAATTACAGATTAAAATAAATATTTAAGGGAGCTCCCATTGTCTTAATTACATTTTTTTTTATGTTTACAGGTAATAAGTAATTTTTAGTTTTTATTTAATTTTTAATGACAAACAAACCAAAATGTTTATCTTTTAGAAATATTGTCTGATCTTAGGTAGAAATAGAAATCATTTATTTGCTTAAAATGTAGCTAGCTATAGAATTAGGGTGTTAATTAATAATGTTAAATGGTCCCGTAACATTTTACCTATTATTATTTTATTTTTATTTTTTTAGGTGTCGAAATAATGTGGTCACTAGAAGGCGATGTCGATGCTTGAAATTCTAAATGAACGCGAGCGGAGCCGCGGCAAAATCTAAGTAGTTCTTAATTAAACAAATATTTCAAGTTCAATATTTAGGTGTCATTGACCCCATAATGAATTCTATTATTCAAGATGTCACCTTGATAATTAAACTAGTTAATTTGAATATTAGAAGATAAAAAAAATCTATGACACATCTAAACAAAGTCAAGGGTCATTTACATGGTTCCTAACAAAATAAGATGGCGGGAATCACGTGGTTCTTTTAGTAGCTTGGCCTTAGTAGGGTTGCCATCCGTCCGAGTTTCCCCGGATTTGTACTAGTTTAGAGGGCAGCCGGGGAATGTCCGGGGCGGTTATTGACATCATTTTTTCTAAACTGAACGGTTTGCGCGAGAAACGCTTCCAAAGAGGTAAAATGTCTGTCCCCCCACCCCTGTAACTTCTAAAATAAGCGAATGATAAAACTAAAAAATAATATACATAATATTATGTACATTATCATGTAAACTTCAATTGAAAATTAGTTTGAACGAGATCGAGCAGTTAGTTTTTTTTTAATCGTCATAAATCGTAAACCGCAATTTACCTTTCAAAGTTACAACTAACTACAAGAAATTTTATGTTATATTGTTGCTGCTACGGAATAGAGATGTGCCGTTGCCGGGAATATTGCCCAAGGTGGGAATATAGGTGGAAATATTGCCGGCAATATTGCCGCGAGTGGAAATATTTGGGAATATTGCTTAATTTTAAGTCAAAGTGAGTGTGAAAACTATTTAACACACTTAAAATTAGCATTTACGGACCATGACCTACATTTTATACAAAAAAAAACATTGTTTTGGGAAAAATTGCCAAAATTGCCGGCAATTTTTGGCAATATTCCCGGTATTTTACCGGCAATATTGCCCATTGTTGCCGCACACGTCAGTGAATATAAGAAATTACACATACATTTTAAGATAAGACGATGACGATCATTGTATATTTAATAAATATTGAACAAAAAGGCATAAATTCGAATAATTTCTTTTATTTTGAAGTTTAATCTAGTCAACGAATGCTCAAAGCATAGAGGGTAATTCTAGGAACTCATTTTTTACTACGTAACTTTGGTTTTTGTTTGGACTAGTTAGAGGTGTACATATCAAAAGCCCTCCGGTCCAAGTCCAAGATGTAAGCGAAAAACCAAAAAATGGAACCTTTACCACACAGCTCAAGGGCTAGTGGCGACGACTTTTGATAATTATATTCACCTCCTAACTAGCTCAAACAAAGTAACGTAGTCCAAAATCGTGTTTTAACAATTTCCCTCTATAACTGTTCGTTGAGTGGGCTACTAGTTTTTCATGTAAAATCACATAACAAAAACAACGAGTATAAGAACCTATACAATATGGAAATAAAAAAGTCTAAATCTATATCAAAACTACAAATAATCAACAAAAATAACATTATTTTAATACACTTGTTTCGGTAATTCTTACTTATTTAGTAAATCACCGTTTAGAGTAACAACTTAGTAGTTTTATATGGCGGACTTGATGCCGCAACGCATTATCTACAGTTATATAAACTGTACCTGCAGTAAATAATAAAATATACTGGTGTTATTTGACTGGCAACATTGGCAATATTGCCAAAGTTGCCAGCAATTTTGGTATTTTACCGGCAGTGGCAATATTGGGAATATTGCCGGCAGTGGGAATATTGCCATCAGGCATATCACTACTACGGAACCCTTTATGGGCGAGTCGGCCTCGCACTTGGCCGGTTTTCAAAATGTTGTATCGTCGTCAATTTAGGTTCTCAAAAGAAAAAATACGAATCAAATAGTTTGTGTTAATGTAACTGGTGGACGGGATGATTTGATTTTTACAGTCAATTAAAAAAAACGTAGATCGAATATGTACATAATAAGGACATTACTTATGCCAACGTAATATAAATACAACTTAATGAGCGCCCGTCATTCTCATTCGGCCTTCAAGCCTCCAATTCTAAGTAATTGGAAGTATTTTCTGTTATTTCTAAGTAACAGTACTTTTAAATTGAAATTCATTTATTTGCAAAAGAAAATTTAAATTAATTTTTTTTAGAAGTTGTAATTCTGGAAACTAGGTAAGGTAATGACTGACGGGGTCGCGGGACTGTAACCAGGGTTACCACTGGTTGCCAGAGGACCGGGAAATCCGGGATTGTCCCGAAAGGGGATAGAACATTTTCGTATGGGGAGTGTACCAGGTGCCATCCACAATTTTGTTTTTTTTTTTTTGTGAAAATCATGGCCATGCATGCAACATTCATAAATCGATAAATCACATAAACACAAACATAAAATGTAGAGAGGCAACCCTCGTGAAACTTCACTTTTCTGAGATATGAGCTGTCAAACATGTACAAGTAGTGACATATTTTTTCTTTATTTTTTAGTATTTCGATGTTTATTGATCAAAAAGGATACTTCCGCAATAAAATTAATTGAATATTAGTTTTTCCACGAATTTTAAATGCTGAAATTGCGTTAAGGTGATTGCGTCGATGTAGCCCGCGAAATTAAATTTTTTTTTTCGCGGACTGTTTGGAGTATTCACCTTAAACGAAATAATCCTATCATAAAGCATTTTCCACGTGTTTCTAAATGGTTACTAACAGTTGTATATTACATAGTAAGTATATAAATAGATCAAGTTCAGAGTTAAAATGCCACGAGTAATGTCATGGCATGATAACCTTTGGACTGTAATTACTTAACTAAGAAGGTACTTTAGATACTTACCTACTTTTATTTGTTTTTAGGGTTCCGTAGTCAACAAGGAACCCTTATAGTTTCGCCATGTCCGTCCGTCCGTCCGTCTGTCCGCAGTTTAGCTCAGAGACGCACAGTACTAGAGAGCTGTAATTTGGTGTAAATATACGGATTTGTTGTGCCAAAAAAGTGGTAAAATAAAATCTCGTAAAATATTTTTTTTAGGGTACCTCCAGTACTTGCACGTAAAGTGAGGATTTTTTTTTTCTCGCGTACCCCTTAGTGTGGGGTATCATTAAATAGGCCTTTAAAAAATAATGATAGTTTCCATTAACAATTTTTTGATAAAAAAATTCGTTTGTGAAATATTAAGCTTTAAAGTGCTAAATTTTGCTCGATTCGAGTGTCCCCCCCCTCTACCAGCTAAACGGTTATGTTTGGGGGTGTGAAAAAATTCACAATAGTAGTATGTATAACGAAGTTTAAAAGAAAATTATCATGACTAAGTAGGCTTTACAACTTTACGAGTAATAGTCGACCAACTTATAAAATGTACTTGGATATCATATTTTCTTAAACAAAATGTATCGGAGACAACTGCAAATGTAAGTTTGTCAACTTTATTTTTACAGCTTTTATAGGTATGTTTTTTGGGGATAGATAGGTTTAATCGTCAACTATTTTTAACTAAATTCAAAAAACCGGCCAAGTGCGTGTCGGGCCACGCACAGTGTAGGGTTCCGTAGTTGCCCATCAAAATACTTATGCGTACTAACTAAACTGATTCGCTGAATGTAATTTTAAAAAGAAGAATTTTCAAAATCGGTCCAGGAGTCTTTGAGAAATCAGGGAAAATACATAAGAAAAAAGATTACGATGAATTTAGAACCTCCTCCTTTTTTTGAAGTTAGTTAAATAGTTGACGATAAAAACCTACCTATCCCCAAAAAAACATACCTATTAAAGCTGTAAAAATAAAGTTGACAAACTTACATTTGCAGTTGATTTATTGTTTCTCCGATACATTTTGTTTAAGAAAAAATTTAATTAAGTACATTTTATAAGTTGGTCGACTATTACTCATAAAGTTGTAAAGCCTACTTAGTCATGATAATTTTCTTTTAAACTTCGTTATATATACTACTATTGTGAATTTTTTCACACCCCCAAACGTAACCGTTTAGCTGGTAGAGGGGGGGGACACTCGAATCGAGCAAAATTTAGCACTTTAAAGCTTAATATTTCACAAACGAATTTTTTCATCAGAAAATTGTTAATGGAAACTATCATTATTTTTAAAGGCCTATTTAATGATACCCCACACTAAGGGGTACGCGAGAAAAAAAAAATCCTCACTTCACGTGTATGTACAGGAGGTACCCTAAAAAAAAATATTTTACGAGATTTTATTTTACCACTTTTTTGGCACAACAAATCCGTATATTCACACCAAATTACAGCTCTCTAGTACTGTGCGTCTTTGAGCTAAACTGCGGACAGACGGACGGACGGACGGACGGACGGACGGACGGACGGACGGACATGGCGAAACTATAAGGGTTCCTTGTTGACTACGGAACCCTAAAAAGAAGGAGGAGTTTCTAAATTCGTTGTAATCTTTTTTAGGGTTCCGTAGTCAACAAGGAACCCTTATAGTTTCGCTATGTCTGTCCGTCCGTCCGTCCGTCCGTCCATCCGTCCGTCCGTCCGTCTGTCCGCAGTTTAGCTCAGAGACGCACAGTACTAGAGAGCTGTAATTTGGTGTAAATATACGGAATTGTTGTGCCGAAAAAGTGGTAAAATAAAATCTCGTAAAATATTTTTTTTTAGGGTACCTCTAGTACTTACACATAAAGTGACGATTTTTTTTTTCTCGCGTACCCCTTAGTGTGGGGTATCATTAAATAGGTCTTTAAAAAATAATGTGACTTTCTATTAACAATTTTTTGATAACAAAATTCGTTTGTGAAATATTAAGCTTTAAAGTGCTAAATTTTGCTCGACTTTAGTGTCCCCCCCCTCTACCAGATAAACGGTTATGTTTGGGGGTGTGAAATAGGGAATCGAGAACCGGTCCTTGTTGGAAGACCCGGGATTTTCGGGACAAGCGTCCAAGGAACCGGGAAATCCCGGGATTTTCGGGAATTTCGGGACAAAAATGCATTTTTTCCATAGCATTAGAAAACAATGAAAATAATAAGATAACTTTAGGGCATACTATTTATTCTGATTAAATCATGGACCAACTTATTCGTCGGCCTCATGGGCATGGGTTTGCTCTTGCCTCTTTTCTATTTAGAGCAGAGGTGGCAAATCTGTTTACTCTAACTGTACTAACTACTCGTATAATAATTTAAATGGACGGAAACTTGCAGTTCATCTACACCGTGTTCCGGACGATATACATAAACTTCGACCAGATGTTCAGACCACGGAAGTAAGCATTTTTCATTATGGACACATTAATAAATTCTTATTTTTTATTTTTTGTTAATTTTCATACAAACTAAATACCTAGACGTAAATAACCCGATATGCATGCCTCTTTATCCGAATTGGCAACGTCGTATTTTCATTCATAACATTTGGCGGGCTGAAACTTGTCAAAACAGTTTCTTTGATTTTTTATCTCGTTCCTCATAGCACTGTCAATGTACTATACTTATCTAAAGAGAACGTATAAGGCTACCAAGCAGGTAGATACGTATTTCGAATTGTCTTTTTAATTGAGGAATAAAAAAAAAAAACAAAATTCCATAACCAAATCATGATAACCTCTTCCCACGACATGCAGCCTTCGCAAAACGTTTCTGCAGTCCTTATTTTTAGTCTAGGCTTAAAGCAACGCCGGACCTCCAACGACGGGAAGGGGAGTAGGCTACCATAATTATCTTCCCATTCTGCCATGTCGGCTTAAGTAACGAACATTCAATCTCAAAATTATTGACTAAAAGAGGGGCAGCTCAACACGCAATCTGGGGACCACGCTTAGAGCTCACGTACATTCGTAAAAATACTCTCAAAAGATAGGTCTCGGTCAAATTAAGATAAATGGTAATCACAGCATATTTTTTTATGCATTTGAGTAGAATAATTATAATTTATATACTTATTGCGTGGGCAACATCAGAACTAACGCCACCATCTTATTTTTCAATACATTTCACAAATGAGCGCTCTCCTGTCAACCTCAATGGAGTGTCCAAAGATCCATATAACACTGTAGGTTAGACAACTACGTCAGCCGTAATGTCATTCAAAAATATTTTTATTAATAAAAAATAAACTCTAAAAAGCAAAAAATAAATTTAATGTAAAAAGTTTTCGAAATGACCACCTTCTTTTTCGACACAAATATTCAAACGAGTCCTAATTTGGCCATTTAAATTTACAGACATTTGTCTTATTTGTTCAGCAGCCTGAGATATTCTATCTAAGAGCTGTTCACGGTTCTGAATTTGTACGGAGTACACCTTCTCCTTTAAGGTTCCCCAGACATAAAAATCTAAAGGAGTCAGATCTGGGGACCTAGCTGGCCATGCGATATTTGTGCTACCTCGTCCAATCCAACGGCCAGGAAACGTTGCATTTAAATATTCACGCACTTGTGTGCCATAATGTGCAGGGGCCCCATCATGTTGGAGCCACATGGTTCGCAGAGTTTGAAGATCCACTTGTTCGAAAAATTCGAAGCTAGTGACGTTTCTTAGGAACTCTAAGTAATTGTCAGCATTTAGGCGGTGGGAAATCTCAATAGGGCCGATCAGCTGATTGTTAAAAACACCAGCCCACATGTTTACAGAGAATTCAGTTTGATGTGACGCCTGCCAATGTAAATTCGGGTTGCTCTCATGCCACTGCACTTGATTTTTGGAATTGAATACTCCCGCTCTTGTAAACTGGGCTTCATCCATCCAAAGAATTTTTTGAAGCAGTATTGGATTATTTATCAGTTCTTGATTCATTCTCTGGCAAAAAACAATTCTTGAGAAGTGATCAGGTGGTATTATGCCTTGGGATTTTCTGTAGTGGTAGGCATGCAAACCATATCTTTTCCACAGTTTCCACACTAGCTTATGAGATACACCCACGATTCTCCCAACGCGTCTCGTTGAGAGTGTAGGATCATGAATAATAAGGTTCATTATTCTGTTTTCTTGAGCGACGCTCAAATTGAGTGTATGTTAATAAATGTTCGTATATCAGGAACGCGCCGACCAGGGAATCGCCGTTGGTACTCTCGCACAGCTGCTGTAGCATTTCCGTCACAGAAACCGTAGACGAAGTGAATATCAGCTTGGTGTTGAGCAGAATATTCGTGCGGCATAGTGAAAGTTGTAATCAAAATGATTGATTAAATTAGTCGGAAACCCAAAAGCAAATTACAATAAACAATAATCCTGACAGTTAAAATCATGCATGACAAACAATGACAAATAACAACTTAGGTATCCATAGCGACCAGTTTAATCTCTTTGAAAGATTCGTTATCGCAAATGATCGTATTTCTTCGCTAACTCTCGGGTTCTTCTCGTACGTGCAAATGAAATGCAAATAGTATTTGATAGATTTATCATTTTAATTGCACTAAGCGGCAACATAGGCCGAATTAAGATACTTTCTCACTGCATAGCTCAATTAAATTTCATTAAATGAAATTACAAATATCTTTGTAACGAAGCCTTTTTAAGTACTACTTCCTTTGTTGGATTTGATTTGTAAAAGCCATAGAAGTATTTGCTAAAGTTTATGGATAACGTAAAGAACACGGTGTATATGTCCAATACTGGACATTAGATGTAATGCAAGTAGGCCGGTGGAAAGTGGTTGTAGAATTCATGAGTTCGACCTATTTTAGGTCTCATAATAATACACGAGAGAACCCAATAAAAAAATACGAAAAGATAGTAAGCTTGCATCGATGAGATGAGCTAAGCTGTGGAGTAACCACCCATCCACCAGTTTCACGTTGCCAATTAGTCTAAGAAGCTCTGCGTTCCACTGGATCTAGTGGAGTAAGTTGTATTTATCTGAGCCATCCCAATGCTGCAATACTCCGTAAGAAAAAACATAATAAAATTTGAATTTCGCGGTCTACTACGACGCAATCACCTTTTGCAGAAATGGACTTGCACATAGGCTATCCAGGTGTAAGGTATCACTTCACTCTATTTAGGACGCCTACGTCAAAGTTGACACTGGATGTCAGCTCAAGTTCATCAGTTACAGAAACAGGAAAAATAGGAGTTGGTCCAAATTACTCTATAAAACATGCAGTTTCGATTTATTCCTACTTCACTAAGGAAATATACGACTGTATATTGGTGGCGTTAAAAAAGAGAAGTTTCTTGTTCGCTCTCTGGGATACTAAGTATCAAATCTGTCCGCTCAACCATGGTCTCTCTGAAGCAATGAACTTCATCCCCACTAGATTTTGCAGTAGGCAAGTAAGTATGTCACTGAAACAGTACTGCTATCTACATATCCAACAATACAATGCTGAAGTGGGTACGAAACGTGCAGCAAAATAAGAGTTGCAAAGAAAACAGATACCTGTTGAATTCCAGAGTCAATACCCAAAAGATCAAAGGATCAGTCATCAATGATCAACTCTGATTGATGCTCAAAAAGTCTGATATCCAGTCACAAAAATCAACTGAGATATCAAAAGCAAGGAAGGTTTATGTCTCGAGACCCTGTCAAAGGCTTTCGAGATATAATTTGAACTACATTATAAACTTTTCTTCTCTGTCAACCACACCTGTATCCGAACATTATGTAATCCCGTATAAAACGACGAAGTAAATAAATTACCTTACATCCAATTTGTTCTATATAAAAGAATTAACAAGTTTAAACAAATTATTTATACTGTTTGTTATTGAGTCCCGAAAATCCCGAATTTCCCGGTTCTCAGTCGCATGTCCCGGGTTTTAAAATATACTTTAGGAACCGGGAAATCCCGGGATTTTCGGGACCGGGATTTCCCGGTTCGATACCCTAGTGTGAAAAAATTCACAATAGTAGTATACATATATACCTAACGAAATTTAAAAGAAAATTATCATGACTAAGTAGGCTTTACAACTTTACGAGTAATAGTCGACCAACTTATAAAATGTACTTGGATATCAATTTTCTTAAACAAAATGTATCAAAGACAACTGCAAATGTAAGTTTGTCAACTTTATTTTTACAGCTTATATAGGTATGGTTTTTGGGGATAGGTAGGTTTTTATCGTCAACTATTTTTAACTAAATTCAAAAAAAGGAGAAGGTTCTAAATTCGTCGTAATCTTTTTTCTTATGTATTTTCCCCGATTTCTCAAAGACTCCTGGACCGATTTTGAAAATTCTTCTTTTTAAAATTAAATTCAGCGAATCAGTTTAGTTAGTTCGCATAAGTATTTTGATGGGCAACTACGGAACCCTACACTGTGCGTGGCCCGACACGCACTTGGCCGGTTTTTCTTATGTATTTTCCCTTATTTCTCAAAGACTACTGGACCGATTTTGAAAATTCTTCTTTTTAAAATTAAATTCAGCGAATCAGTTTAGTTAGTTCGCATAAGTATTTTGATGGGCAACTACGGAACCCTACACTGTGCGTGGCCCGACACGCACTTGGCCGGTTTTTTGTATGTAATACAACATTATTTTTAGTACATATATGCGAAACCTGAATATAGTTTGTTCAGAATCAGTATCTGGTTTGATTCCAATAATTTTTACACCATGTTATATTATTTTTTCAAAAATATTTTAATTACATTTTATTACCAGTTAATTACAATACAATCACCGTACGGTTAGGTACTTATTGCCAAACTATTATCACGAGTGTATAACACAGGAGACGCGGTTTACGCGAGTGTACCGCGAAATTAGCATGTATTTGAACAGAAAACCAGGATATACTCCGATATTCGTATCTCTGTCACCCATCCACAGACCAACCTCGGCAAGCGCGGCTTAACCTGGATAATCAACCTGTGTAGCTGTAATTATAGCTACGACCTCATCTAGGGGCAGATGATCTTACTAATATTGTAAACGTGAAACTGGATGGTTGAATGAATGGATATTAGTCACTCTTTCACGCAAAAACTACTAAACGGATTTGGATGAAAATTGGTACACAGATAGTTTATAACCTGGATTATCACATAGGATAGTTTGGATCTTAAAATTATGTTCTCGTGGAATAATTTTTGAGTTGTAGCGAGATGAAGCCGCTGGCAATAACTAGAAAGGACCTTGGCATCATTTTTTTTTCTTTCGCCAGTTATGAAACTTTGGCCATAAATCCATAATTAAACTGCTACCTAAGAAGTCCATAGAAAAAAAAAATAAGTTTCTAAACCGTTACCAACCAGAGATATGGTGGTTTGTATTTTGTACTACCTCCTAAAAATAACTCCAGATTAGAACAAAATAAAGACCGTCATATCTCTGGTTAGTTACGGTTTAGAATATTTTAATTATTTTTTACGAACTTCTTAGGTTATGGTCTACTAATGACCAAAATTTCATTACTGGCAAAAAAAAAAACGTTGATGCCAAGAAGTTGCAAACCCCTTTATTATTTTATTTAAAGAAGAATGCCAAACCCGCTCTTTTTAAGTATTTGTGACGCAAAAGTTCAAGCCCTAAATGAAGAGTTCAACTGTACTGACCAATGAGTGAACAGCCGGTTAATTGAAGCAAATGATCTTAAATTGAATGTGTACTACAAATGAATGAGTATGATTGACGACCGAGAACGACCAGACGCCAGACTCCTTTTCTGGGTTCCTTACTCAAAGTGTAAAATGGGATTCTATTGCTAAGACTGCGCTGCCCTCGAGCTGACTGCTACGTCTGTCACCAGGCTATTTATCATCATCATCTGCCTAGCCTTTTCCCAACTATAGTGGGGTTGGCTGGCTTCCAGTCAAACCAGATTTAGCTGGATATCAGTATTTTACATGGAGCGACTGCCTGTCGGACCTCCACAACCCAGTAACTGCGTAATACCATACCCCATGGAAAGACTGGTTGTCAGACTTTAGAGCTTCTGACTAACGACTGTCAATCAAAGATCTACAAATGACAGCCGGGACCAACGGCTTTACGTGCTTTCCGAGGCACGGAGGAAACTCTCTATGACAGATGGTCACCCATTCACAGACCAACCTCGGCAAGCGCAGCTTAACCCGGAAGATCGGTCTGTGCGGCTGTGATTATTTAGCCACGAGCTCCTCACCAGGCTATTTATCATGAACCGTAAAAGTTAAAAAGTTAACATTTTCGCAGAATAGATGATGTATTTCTGTTGCCGGTATTTTTTTAGCGTGGTAAAAGCATCAAATGAGTCCTCCCACCCAGGGCAGGGCAGGAGGGACTGTCAGACTCGTACTGACTAAAATCTTCGGTGCCCTTCAATAGCCCTTTACGTCCCGGGGCCACGGTAGTTAGACCCGCGACCTTCTGTTGGCGGTATAACAAAAAAATGCTCTTCTATTTGAATTAATTTTTAATAATTTATTACCTACTTATCGTAATTTACATGTTTTTGATCTATATTCATAATCATGATTATTTTTTATTAATTTAACAGCGTGCAAGTGTTAGAACATAAAAATACAAACATCCGAATTGATAACCTCCTCCTTTGTTTGAAGTCGGTTAAAAATAAAAAAGTGAAAATCTTTTCTGCTTCACTGTCCAATAGGGGTTTCAACTTTCAACCCATAAGGGTCGAATGTGGAAACGTTTAGAGGTCGAACGCGGAAAAGGGTAGAAAATTTTAGGGGTTGAACGCGGAACAAACCGAAAAGCGTATGTACAAGATGACACAATTTGACGCTACCAGTTTCATTCATATCTTTGTCGTAGGTACCTACTTAATTAATTAACACTATGCAAATGAAATACAACTGTTTAAATACACTCATGAAGTAGGCACTATTTGCACATCGGGGTTTCCCGCGAGTATTGAGGAAAATCCTGCCTTAAAATGCAAGTGAAATGCGGTCATTGGAAACCGGTGTCTGTTCTCTTTGTGGATACTGTGATTGTAACCTCTTCCTTGTATATCTATATTAATACTTACTAGGTTTATGTCTGCGGCTACGGGCTTTGCCAGGGGCGTAACTACCGACTTATCAATTATACGGGGCCCCCGGGCCACAGGGGCGCCCAACGTGCGTAAAGAAAAATGAATAAAAACTTACCTACTAACTAACTTACCATGATTTATTAAATAATATTCCACAATAATAATAATATTCCACAATTATCACACAACGCCATCTAGTCCGAAGCTAAGCAGAGCTTGTGTTATGGGTGATTACTAGACAACTGATACACACACTTTTTTTTTCTAAAAACATACATTTTTATAGATAAATTACACCCAGACACAGACCAAATGATCGTGCTCATCACACAAACATTTGTCCTGGGTGGGAATCGAACCCACGAGCTCCGGCATAGCAGTCAGAGTCACTTACTACTAGACCAACAGGCCAGCCAAATATAAAAGTTATTTACTTTTACACAATGTATTTGCCAATTCTATCTCTGGTGTTTTTATTATTATAATTTATAAGTAATACTGTTTTAAGCACGTGATTGTCTATTAGAAATCCCGGTAAGATCTATAATTAATATCAACATTTCGATGCAAGTATTAAAATAACTCTACCTAATTCCGACCTCTGGACTGATCAGTCGCATCTTGAGTTTTTTTGATGACCATTGTCCCATTTTTAGGGTTCCGTAGTCAACAAGGAACCCTTATAGTTTCGCCATGTCCGTCCGTCAGTCCGTCCGTCCGTCCGTCCGTCCGTCTGTCCGCAGTTTAGCTCAGAGACGCACAGTACTAGAGAGCTGTAATTTGGTGTAAATATACGGATTTGTTGTGCCAAAAAAGTGGTAAAATAAAATCTAGTAAAATATTTTTTTTTAGGGTACCTCCAGTACTTACACGTAAAGTGAGGATTTTTTTTTTCTAGCGTACCCCTTAGTGTGGGGTATCATTAAATAGGCCTTTAAAAAATAATGATAGTTTCCATTAACAATTTTTTGATAAAAAAATTCGTTTGTGAAATATTAAGCTTTAAAGTGCTAAATTTTGCTCGATTCGAGTGTCCCCCCCCTCTACCAGGTAAACGGTTATGTTTGGGGGTGTGAAAAAATTCACAATAGTAGTACATATAACGAAGTTTAAAAGAAAATTATCATGACTAAGTATGCTTTACAACTTTACGAGTAATAGTCGACCAACTTATAAAATGTACTTGATATCATATTTTCTTAAACAAAATGTATCGGAGACAACTGCAAATGTATGTTTGTCAACTTTATTTTTACAGCTTATAAAGGTATGTTTTTTGGGGATAGGTAGGTTTTTATCGTCAACTATTTTTAACTAAATTCAAAAAAAGGAGGTGGTTCTAAATTCGTTGTAATCTTTTTTCTTATGTATTTTCCCCGATTTCTCAAAGACTCCTGGACCGATTTTGAAAATTCTTCTTTTTAAAATTAAATTCAGCGAATCAGTTTAGTTAGTTCGCATAATTATGTATTTTGATGGGCAACTACGGAACCCTACACTGTGCGTGGCCCGACACGCACTTGGCCGGTTTTTTTTGTTTATATTTCGGCATAAATAGAGAGAAATGCATCTTTTCTTTCTTGAGTGATAAAACTGATAAATCTTTACCGTACATAAGGACCCCAAAGGCCCAAAACAAATCTTTATACGGGGCCCCGCCAAGGCACCCTACTATGCCACTGAGCTTCGCTCGCATGCTGAAATTGTCCCGCAGGTATATGTTACAATTTCTACAATCCACGAAATTTTCCACCGATCTTCTAGCTTCTAGATGGCCAAAGAACGTTAAAGAAATGTTTTTACGATTACGTTCGTTACAAAATAAGGTAAAAAACCGTAACCTTGAGACATCAGCCAAGGAAAAAGTTTAGTTACGTATTTGAATACATAATATTTAGCTTATGAAAAAATATTTTCACTGGATTGGAATGATGCCCAAAGCGTCAATGGCTCGCCGTTGATTGAATTTATTGAAGAATTCCCTCGATTTCTCTAAGATCCCGTTATCAGATCCTGAACTTATTACCATGGGTACCATCTGTGAAGTATGCCGTTTTAAACAATAGATTTTTCTTCCAAATCGGTCCAGGCATCATCGAGAAATCGGGGAAATAAATTTAAAAAAAAATGCTTGCTTTGTTATTTTGCCTTACGCAGGCGGGAGCCGGAGGTCCGATAGTCAGTCGCTCCATGTAAAATACTGTTATCCAACTGCATCTGGTTCGACTGGAAGCTGACCACAATATAGTTGGGAAAAGGCAGGCAGATGATGATATTTGTCTAACGCAGTGTTAATTGAACTGCAAACATGTCTGATCTTTGTCTCTGAATGTGCGGAATCCTTTTGTGCGTTTATTTTATGACTCACACTTGGCCGTTGTTCTTTATTGTTATAAATAAATAATAAATACGGAGAGTTCTTTCTTTGGCACTCGCATTAAACGAAAGTCTTTGTTACACAAAGAAATATGTCATATTTCTATATTACACGTCTGCCAAGGAAGGGTTACTGAAATTCTTTAAAAAACTTTTAGAAGGTAGCTTGCTCACTTATAGGCTATTTTATTTAAAAAAAAGAATTAGTTCGAAAAAAAAAATTGACCGGTTTGGTATGATCACGCTATGACACTTAAGAGCCAATCCAAAACAGTAACGCCGAGAGAACCGCTAGGCATTGCTAGCGAGTTTTTTGTTTTGTTTGTAGCGCTTCCACACCCGAATCACTGAACCGATTTTCATGAGTTTTTGGTACATAATTGGATCGGAATTTGGGATTGGACCTTCTTTTGTCATACAACTAAAAGGAGATTAAAAAGATGAGACGGAAGGGATCGCAACCCCGATCAAAACCTAGTTATTGGTAAAATTGGAACAAGGCCATGGTGTACTCATCATAATATATCACTATTTATAACATAACGATAATTATGTTTTAGCTAATGTTACAACTAGAAATAATGAGTCACGAACACGAGTATCGATTTAATACGTTGCAATTAAGTTGCATAATTTATAACATTTATAATTATATTATGAACTAGCTGCAGCCCGAGACGTCTGTCGTCTGCGTAAATGCGTTGAAGAAATAAAGGTTCACACTTTACTGTTCTTTCCCCGTAGCAGCGTGGTAGCGTGATAATATGTAGCCTATATGTTGACCCGACTTCTTAATAATATTCGTGGTTATGAAGTAACTCCATGCAGTACTTTTTGATTTTATGCCGGACATACATATAGACAAACAGATGCCGGACATAGATATAGAGACAGAAATTCTAAAAACTATTTAAGTTTTCGGCTTCGGTATCGATTGTAGATCACACCCAGTCGATTACTTGCCGCCCGCATGCCCATCAGAATGCTAGGCCTTGTATGAAAAGATGAAAGGCCTTGCGCAGTCTGCAGCCCTGAACGCGCTCTCACCGCAAGCATTCACCTGTAATTAACGTTACAAATCCGAAAATTTTAACAGTGACGGAAGACAATCGAGCATCACAATGTGCACCTTGTATTAAATCTAAATGCACGTCAGTTAGGTAGTATTGGTAATGCTCAAAGTCGAATCTATAATCTAATATCTTTAAACGGAAACGGCTCCAAGGATTTTCATGAAAGTTACAGATTAGGGGTTTTTCGGCTCAAGGAATCGATTTATCAAGGTCGCAGGTTCAAGAAAAGCTCGGTTCCCAAGATATAGACATTTTAAAAACTGAGCGAAGCTCGGTCAACCAGATATTGTTACATTACACGCGAATGCTCCCGGTGAAGGAGCCCCTTGAGCCATAGCCAGTGGGGTATAGTAGTTAAACACTTACGCCCCACTGCTTGGTTTTCCTTGTCATTACTACGTCATCATCCCAGCAGTTATCTGATCAGATGACAATGACCTGGTGATCCGATCAGATGACTACGAAGGTGTGGCTTGCGAACGAACCTCGTAAGCTGCCCATGCCGCCCCGGGCCATGGCCCTTTTGCCCTAAGGGTAAATGCGCCACTGAGTGTGACTCTTTGTGAAATAATCCGAATGAAAAAAAAACTTAGCTCAACCTGAGAATCGATCTTATGCTCAGTAGTCGGAATAGTCGCGAACAGACATCGAACGAATAGACAAACTGACGAATGACTTTGCCGTTGGTTCCGTAGTCAACAAGGAACCCTTATAGTTTCGCCATGTCCGTCCGTCCGTCCGTCTGTCCGCAGTTTAGCTCAGAGACGCACAGTACTAGAGAGCTGTAATTTGGTGTAAATATATGGATTTGTTGTGCCGAAAAAGTGGTAAAATAAAATCTCGTAAAATATTTTTTTTTAGGGTACCTCCAGTACTTACACGTAAAGTGAGGATTTTTTTTTCTCGCGTACCCCTTAGTGTGGAGTATCATTAAATAGGCCTTTAAAAAATAATGATAGTTTCCATTAACAATTTTTTTATAAAAAAATTCGTTTGTGAAATATTAAACTTTAAAGTGCTAAATTTTGCTCAACTCGAGTGTCCCCCCCTCTACCAGCTAAACGGTTATGTTTAGGGGTGTGAAAAAATTCACAATAGTAGTATACAGGGTGAATTTTTCAAGTGGGCGTGGATGGCTATTTCCGAAAATATGAGGAATATCGAAAAACGTTGAAAGGAGTCTCGAGGCCGATTTTGACGAAAACTAAAACTGCATCATTGGATTTTAGAAAAGTCTATCATCCTGGCCAGGAATCGAACCCGCTGATTTTGGAAAAAAAATCACATCCTGTATTATTACACTATTCGATAGTGTTGCTAATAAGGATCAAATTCTGGGAAGTGATCATGTACGACAAACTTAAGGAAAACGTATAATTACAAAAAAACTAATCAACCATCAAGGCAATATGGGTTTTTGAAACATAAATTACCATTTCTTCTTTAAAATAATAATGTTATTTTTAGTTCAACTCCATAATTTCGTATAGCTAAGTACAGCGGGATTATTGAGACGTCAAATCCAGTGAAACATTGAAATATTTAAATTTTATTAATTTCGAATAAATTATGGCTCAGTAGAAGTAAAGTAACATGGAAAAATAGCAATTTCATAAAAATCTGCAATTTCGTTAAGTTTGCCGTATATGATTACTTCCCAGAATTTGATCCTTATCAGCAACACTATCGAATGGTGTAATAATACAGGGTGCGATTTTTTTTCCAAAATCAGCGGGTTCGATTCCTGGCTAGGATAATTGATTTTTCTAAAATTCAATGATGCAGTTTTAGTTTCCGTCAAAATCGGCCTCGAGACTCCTTTCAACGTTTTTCGATATTCCTCATAGTTTCGAAAATAGCCATCCACGCCCACTTGAAAAATTCACCCTGTATATAACGAAGTTTAAAAGAAAATTATCATGACTAAGTAGGCTTTACAACTTACGAGTAATAGTCGACCAACTTATAAAATGTACTTGATTAAATTTTTTCTTAAACAAAATGTATCGGGGATTCGGGGAACATCTTTTCAACTGCAAATGTAAGTTTGTCAACTTTATTTTTACAGCTTTAATAGGTATGTTTTTTGGGGATAGGTAGGTTTTTATCGTCAAGTATTTTTAACTAACTTCAAAAAAAGGAGGAGGTTCTAAATTCGTATTTTCCCTGATTTCTCAAAGACTCCTGGACCGATTTTGAAAATTCTTCTTTTTAAAATTAAATTCAGCGAATCAGTATAGTTAGTTCGCATAAGTATTTTGATGGGCAACTACGGAACGCTACACTGTGCGTGGCCCGACACGCACATGGCCGGTTTTTTTGCTTATTCACGCATTGATTGTTTTTATATGTACCTATATAGGTACCTACTTTAGTTTTAGACACGTGTGAATTTGCCAAAAAATTATCTAAGTACACTTTTATGGAAAAAACCTCTTCAAGTAGGTAGTAACTTAGAGGGTCACGGGAACAACGAATACCGTGAGTCCGTGACCCTGGAACATAAAGACATATTGAAGGACACCGTGGATTTTAGTCAATACAAGTCTGATCCTTCCTGTTTGCCCCGGGTGGGAGGACTCATTTGGATTTGATTGAAGCAACCACCTTTTTTTACCCGACTGCGCGACGCAAAGGAGGGTAATGTGTTTATCAGTCTATGTATGTATGTTTGTTTCTATGTGGCGTTCTAGAGACCCAATGCGTAGGCCGATTTTGATAATTTTTACGTCAATCGATTCGTCTTAACCTTGCGAGTGTCACTACATGACAGTAATCAAAATTCACCACAGCGACAACCAGACGCCATGAGACGCCATATTGTCAAAATGAAAAAAAAAAAATGTCGATGAACCATGTCATGTGGGGTATCGTTGAATAGGTATTTTAAAATCATCCTTAGGTTTCCTTTATCATTTTTCATTTTAAATAATAGTTTAGGATATATAACGATTTAAAGTTGTTTAGCAAAACAATAATTCTCTGAATAGTACCTACCTTTTTTTTTTTTTTTTTTTTTTTAACGTGGTAAAATCATCAAATGAGTCCTCCCACCCCGGGCAGGGCGGGAGGGACTGTCAGACTTGTACTGACTAAAATCCACGGTGTCCTTCAGTAGCCCTTTATGTACCGGGGTCACGGTGAGGAAATAATCCCGCAACCCCGGCAGGCTTTGGCCCTCTGAGAGGGGGGCCCCGTCATTATGCTGACGCTCTTTGAGGCGCGCGTGGGACACAACGCGCCGTCGACCCGGGCATGGTCCTTGGTCGGGCAGCGAGTTGCCCTTTACTCGCTGCCCGCATGCCCGCGCGCTGCCCGCATGCCCGCGCGCTGCCCGCATGCCCGCGGAATAGTACCTACCTAACTAAAAAGTATGAAATAAAAAAAAATATTTAACGAAAAACAAAAAAACCCGACTGCGTTAAATAAAACTAAAAAGAAAGAAACAAGCCCAGTAGTTAAGAAATCACTCATTCACCTCACAGTCGGGGCCCGTTGGGCCCATTCAAATTATACCAATTAAATCTTCCCAACGGGCCCCGACTGTGAGTGTGAATGAGTGAATTCTTAACTACTGGGCTTGTTTCTTTCTTTTTAGTTTTATTTAACGCAGTCGGGTTTTTACATAAAATATCATTGGAAGCAACACACACTGCGAATAAATAATCGCGCTATTTGACCAAGTTCTGCCAATTAAAATATATGCGCGTGAAAAATATCGCAATATTATTAAGAAGTCGGGTCAACATAATAATAGGCTACATAAATTAATTTATTATCACGCTATCACCTACGGGGAATGAGCAGTAAACCTTTATTTCTTCAACGCATTCACGCAGTCGACACCGACCGACGACGTCGCGGGAGGCAGCTAGTCAAAGGTAGGTATCTAAATAACAATGATGGAATAGTAAATTGTTCAAAGATAAATTATTTACAAAAACACAGTTCATAGCGGTTCATCGAAACATTCATGGTTTCCTCGTAATCTTTCAATCTGTTGTGCAATAAAATGTAGCTAGGAACTACCTACCAACCTACTTACCTATTAATATCAATGATATTATAAATAAATCATTGATTAATATAGTTACTATGGTACATAATGTTTCTTTGTGAACCCCATGAATGAATCTGTTTATTAATAAAACAAGCAGAGAGAGCATGAATTTAGATGAATCGAGATTGTAGTAGACTGTATTTAAATACCTACTTAGTTGTTCAGCAAATGCTTAAATTGATTCAAATTGTTGCAACATAATTCGTTAGAGTAAAACAATATTTTTTGTACCTATTAATCATCAAAATATTGATGACCTACAAAATAAATACAGCCCGCCTTTTGCCGTCGACATGTTTGAGAAACTTTTTGTGAAAACATCTTAAAAATGAATGAAAAAAAAAAAAATACACCTTGCAAAAACTTAACAAAACACCCATAGAGCTAGGCAAACTTTTTTCCGTTTTCCATTTCCATCCATAGCAACAACCTTTGTGAACTTTTCATTGATGATTGAACTTGAAATTGGAAACAACCTTTTTTGCAGAACCTTGTGCAATAAAAAAATGTGCGGCTTCCGGCGATGCCATAAATAAAATTAGTAAATGCAGACACTTTCAATAGGAATACACGAAGATATTCCTTGTATTGTGTTCATAATTCTTAGTTTAATTAAAAAGAAATAAATTACTCACCAAAACCGGAAATTCACAACAAGATCAGCTGTTGCACAGCTGACTTAGAAATCCTATAGCACAAGCACAGCACCAAAATAATTATAACTAGAATAACAATGTAGGTTTCTTTATATTATTTTATATACAAACACAAAGAACTGAAGACGAAATTGGCCCGCACAAAGGCACAGAAATTCGAAAAAATTGTCACAGGCCTGTCACTCGATAACGTCAACGCGACGTACAACATACAACACGGCCGAACGAAAATGAATGAAAGGAACACGATTCACGCACTTTACGACGACTCAAAACTTGTTTGGTTAAATGGTGCTGCTATTTTAAAATATTCCTAAGGTTTTTTTGCAGGTTTTGTACTGTAAAATCGTGATAATTTAACTATTTTCTTGTATCATTAATTTTAATGAAGCCGTGTTTACAATTTCTTAAAAAAGCATACTTTTGATTGCACCATTGAAGATGTTGGCTGACAGTAGTTTTGCGTAAGTAGTTTTAACAGTTTTTACTAGATGGCGCTGCTATAAATATTAACTAGCTTATGGCATGTTTGGGGGTATGGGGTTGGCAGAAGAAACCAAGAAGGGAGTAGTCTTAATAATATTAATATGGAAAACAAACCACCAAACGCTAGCTAGATCTAGGTACCACACAGTCTAGGCAGCAGCACGAGGCAACGTGTTGCAGGTACTATTATATATTCTGTGGTGTTGCTCTTTCAAAAAAATAAAACTGTACACATAGGTACTGTACACGTTATCTTGCTTAGCATCGCAGAAACGCGGGCATGCGGGCAGCGAGTAAAGGGCAACTCGCTGCCCGACCAAGGACCATGCCCGGGTCGACGGCGCGTTGTGTCCCACGCGCGCCTCAAAGAGCGTCAGCATAATGACGGGGACCCCCTCTCAGAGGGCCAAAGCCTGCCGGGGTCGCGGGATTATTCCCTTACCGTAACCCCGGAACGTAACAGGCTATGAAGGACACCGTGGATTTTAGTCAGTAGAAGTCTGACAGTCCCTCCCGCCCTGCCCGGGGTTGGGGGACTCATTTGATGATTTTACCACGCTATAAAAAAAAAGCATCGCAGAAAAAATGTTCAGCGATGTTTAAAACTGTAGAAAAAAGAGAAATGTTCTATTCTTCAGCCGTCTACGCGTTGCGCCATCACCACCGGGCAAAATAATTATCGAATTGTATAGAAACTATGTATTTATTCTTGGTAGATTAGATTACAGATAAAATTGGTCATGCAAGATTTCTTTCTGGAATTTCAGTTTATCCCTACTTAATATTATATTTTAATAGATGTTTGGTTGAACTTGAACGTGCTAATCTCAGGAACTACTGAATCGACTGGCCTGTTGGTCTAGTGGTTAGTGGCCCTGATTGCTATGCCGGGGGTCGTGGGTTCGATTCCCACACAGGACAAATGTTTGTGTAATGAGCACGATCATTTTGTTCTGTGTCTGGGTGTAATTTATCTATAATTTATTTATGATGTATGTATTTAGAAATATATGAGTATGTTTATCAGTTGTCTAGTACCCATAACACAAGCTCTGCTTAGCTTGGGACTAGTGATGTGCCTGATGGCAATATTCCCACTGCCGGCAATATTCCCAATATTGCCACTGCCGGTAAAATACCAAAATTGCCGGCAACTTTGGCAATATTGCCAATGTTGCCAGTCAAATAACACCAGTATATTTTATTATTCACTGCAGGTACAGTTTATATAACTGTAGATAATGCGTTGCGGCATCAAGTCCGCCTTGTAAAACTACTAAGTTGTTACTCTAAACGGTGATTTACTAATTATGTAAGAATTACCGAAACAAGTGTATTAAAATAATGTTATTTTTGTTGATTATTTGTAGTTTTGATATAGATTTAGACTTTTTTATTTCCATATTGTATAGGTTCTTATACTCGTTGTTTTTGTTATGTGATTTTACATGAAAAACTAGTAGCCCACTCAACGAACAGTTATAGAGGGAAATTGTTAAAACACGATTTTGGACTACGTTACTTTGTTTGAGCTAGTTAGGAAGTGAATATAATTATCAAAAGTCGCCGCCACTAGCCCTTGAGCTGTGGGGTAGGGGGGTTTAAAGGTTCCATTTTTTGGTTTTTCGCTTACATCTTAGACTTGGACCGGAGGGCTTTTGATATGTTCACCTCTAACTAGTCCAAACAAAAAACAAAGTTACGTAGTAAAAAATGAGTTCCTAGAATTACACTCTATGCTTTGAGCATTCGTTGACTAGATTAAACTTCAATATAAAAGAAATTATTCGAATTTATGCCTTTTTGTTCAATATTTATTAAATATACAATGATCGTCATCGTCTTATCTTAAAATGTATGTGTAATTTCTTATATTCACTGACGTGTGCGGCAACAATGGGCAATATTGCCGGTAAAATACCGGGAATATTGCCAAAAATTGCCGGCAATTTTGGCAATTTTTCCCAAAACAATGTTTTTTTTGTATATAATGTAGGTCATGGTCCGTAAATGCTAATTTTAAGTGTGTTAAATAGTTTTCGAACTCACTTTGACTTAAAATTAAGCAATATTCCCAAATATTTCCACTCGCGGCAATATTGCCGGCAATATTTCCACCTATATTCCCACCTTGGGCAATATTCCCGGCAACGGCACATCTCTACTTGGGACTAGATGACGTTGTGTGATAGTTGTGGAATATTATTATTATTTGTATTACATTTTGGTAACAAAATTGCCTTGATATAATTTTATTTTCATGAAGAATATCTAAATTTTAGAATAAATCCGCAACAAAATAATTTAATCTCTTTTTCTACGAATGTGTGATATTAGTATAATATTTTAGTAGATTTTTCTGCCTCAACAAGAAAAACACAAATAAAACAGTAAAATTATCAAAATATAAGTCTTTTATTCACTAGAAATAACATAGCAAGAAGAAAAAAGAAAGTTTAACATAATATTCTAAGCGTACATTTTTGGTGCCGAGAAAAACATAATTGTATACAAATTGCTTATCCAGAAGCGAAAATCTATATTTACATACTTAACAATAATAAAACAATACAGCAACCGTTCATCGATGACCGATTCATGATTGCACTGTTCGTCGACAGGACGATTCAGGGTTGAACCACATCTGGCAGCACGGAATCGCCTTTTTCCGTCGCCCTTTCTCATTCTGTCGCTTAGAACTGCCATTTGCTAGACCGAGACAGAAAGCATAATGCGATAGCACGCGGCGGAATCCTCGAGGCGGCCGCGTGCCATCGCATTGTCTCGGTCTAGCAAATGGCAATTCTAAGCGACAGAAAAAGAAAGGGCGACGGAAAAAGAGGATTCCGTGCTGCCAGACGTGGTTCAACCCTCATTGTATCATGTCAGTTTCATTAACTAAGGCACTTTACTGATGGCGCGATGAGAAGCCTTTGGAATTCGAACGGAATTCCAACTACAAGTGAAAATCAACCTTACCAGAATGACATAAGACATAAAAACACGTTTGTTATCTATCGGTCTGGTCTGGTCAACGACGATATAATACTAGACTCCGCATACACGATCTAAAGAACAAAAACTATTCTGCCAACTTGCTGAGGTACTACGTAAGCGAGGGGGACGGGGTACTGAATTGTGATTGGCTAACTCAAGGTCTGTGCTGTCTCAACGTATGTTTACGGCTCACAGGATTGGTCGAAATGAGACGAATATAAGACTTTTTTGCCTAATGTGTTGGCAGACATCGGTCGCCTGTTATTACGAGTCTAGTACTATATCGTCGTTGGGTCTGGTGGTAGTCTCCGAAGTACGACACTACATACTCGTTAAGCCTCCTCTTCACAATCGGCCATGATGGCCGTGTTTGCCGAACAGAAGGAGACGGCGCTATACCAGAAAGCAAGATGCAAATAATTCTATCTCGATTCTTAGTATAGCGCCGTCTCTTTCTGTTCGGCAAACACGGCCATCAAGGCCGATTGTAAAGAGGAGGCTTAATACTTTGCAATGAGCTTATTGATGATGAATCGGTAATCGTTGAATAGTTACTGAATGTAATAAAACAAAGAATTATTATATTAATATAGTTTAAAAACTAGTCAGAACATGATTGTTAATATAATTTATTGCCAGATTTGCAGGGAATGTCTAACGCACAATATAATTGCAGGAACGGGTTCGATTGATGAGTCTGACACTCCCACACTTTAAACCGAGCGAGAAGTCTCAATGTATCGTTAGGCCCGGATTCCACCAAAGCGGATAGGAAAGATGTGTTTGAATAACCAAAAAGATGTCCACATCTCCTCTCCATTTAGCTTCAGCGGACATCTGATTGGTTATTCAAACACATCTCTCCGCTTTGGTGGAGTCCGGGCCTTACCCACCCATCCCAAAATCCGCTGGCTTTTAGGTGTAACATTGGTAAACTGTGGATCATACATACAGCCTTATAGAATTTCACAGAATAATCAACAAATGGAGTCGTATTCCTAATTCCAATCCATACCTTTTTCTCACTAGTTCAAATACACAACTCCGTTTTCGTTAGGCTAGGTAATGTTTATAGACAAGAATGGAGGAGTCCTAGTTACTGATAAAAGTAAATAAAGTTGTTCAAAGAAAATCAACTTGCAGTAGATATTGTTTTAAGTTACTGTAGCATTATTCTTAGATTGCATACGTAAGCCATATACGAGCACACGAATGGCCACTACTTACTAGAGCTGAAGCATTCGCTCTGGCCGAAATCGGTCGGATTGAAACGTTGTAGTCAGTACCATTATATTTGCCATATTTCTTCAGGGAGACTTGTCATTATCAATAATACAAAAGGCATCCGATTCGATGCGGATGGCACGTTTCAGTGCTATCAATTTCTTTTGCATGTAGCGTTAGGCCACATAAAGACACGAATGTGTGTCATTTTAAAATCGATGGTAACTTCTTATTTTTGTTCGACGCCACAGCTAGAATTAAGCGAAATTAGACATTGCAACGAATCGGTTATATGTATTGAAATAGTAACGAGAATATTTAGGTTAATATGTCAAATTAAACTCCTGCTCTCTTGAAACAAACTTGAAAGTCCTACTAGCACTCCATTTGCTAACTACTCTGTGTTCGGCCAGAGGCATACCTTTACAATGGAGTGTTTGAAAAATATAATTAGTTCGTCCAGTTAGATTTATCAAAATTATATGACCTGTATTTTTTTGTTATGTTTCCAAAATTTGAAAAGATGGCGAAATGACCATGAGGGTTGGTTCAAAGCGGTCCAGGAATAGATTTCTTGGAAGAAATTAGGGGCAGGCCTTTGCCCAGCAGTGGGACAATACAGACTAAGGAAAAAAACAAAATTTACGAAGATACTTGCGACAATATGTCAGCTAATACAATTTGACCCCCGTGTACCGATGTATTTTAATATTTAAAACTATTCAAAAATATTTATAGAAAATGTCGTAACACGATAAAAAAACGTGTCGTGGTAAGAGGCGAACCTTACCAAGTATTTTATTTTAAAATTCGAACGTTGAATTATAAAGGCGTTCCCTCACTGCGAGCATTCACCTGTAATGTAACGTTACAGATTCGAACATTTCATCAGTGAGTGAAGACAATCGAGCATCACAATGCGCACCTTGTATCAAATCTATACTAAATGTACGCGAATGCTCGTCAGTCAGAAAGGTAAAATTACAATGCAATGCTCAAAGTCGATAAGGGTGCTTGTACACGGCGCATGTAACCCGCGCAAGTGCCTCAACATGCTCAAGCTACATGCGCCGTGTACAAGTACCCCGCGGGTAGCTTGATCAAGTAGCTTGTGCATGTTGCTCGCGCGGATAACCCGCACTTTTACTTGCGCGAGTTACATGCGTTGTTTACAAGCACCCTAATGTTACATTACAAGCGAATGCTCCCAGAGCGAATTTAGGATCAATTGACTTATTTGACGGTGACTATATTCCGAAAACGTAGGATGTCCACCAGCAAGGTGGACAGACGACCTTATAAAGGTCGCCGGAAGACGCTGGATGCAGGTCGCTTCCAACCGGCATATGTGGAGATCTAAAGGAGAGGCCTATGTTCAGCAGTGGACGTCCTATGGCTGAGATGATGATGATGATATTGCGAAAGCAAACACTATCTGCCATTTCTTCGAAACAGCGTTTTCTTTCATACAATTTTTAAGGCGTTCCATACAAACTGCCGTTTGGTACAAACACAGGTTTCTCTCCTAATACTAACTCATCAGCTTGGCAGACGGAAGTACAAACTTGTAAGGGAGTACGTTTACTTGCACTGTGATGCATGCTCAACCTGCCGCTACGACGCACTGGGGTGATGGTGTATTTCGGCGCTGAAGTCGCTTCGAACTGATTTGATTGGCGTCTGAAATATAAATAGAATTGGTGTGAAATCTTTGATAAACACGCTATGATCGAAGTGTGGTGGGGACCAATAATATTTTACATCTATCACACAACGCCATCTAGTCCCAAGCTAAGCAGAGCTTGTGTTATGGGTACTAGACAACTGATAAACATACTTATATATTTCTAATTACATACATATTATAGATAAATTAAACCCAGACACAGAACAAATGATCGTGCTCATCACACAAACATTTGTCCTGGGTGGGAATCGAACCCACGACCTCCGGCATAGCAGTCAGGGCCTCTAACCACTAGACCAAAAGGGCAGTCAAATGATATTATAAAGAAAGATACGCCATGTTCATACTGAATGGCGTTCAGATATCGTTGCGTTGTTATTATAGTAATTTAAAACTACGACAGCGATAGATAATGCGGAGCGTATTAAGATAGAAAGAGATAGCAAAGAGCAACAATTGTCTTACTTTTTCCTCAACAATTTGTGCGTGCTAGTGCGATATCTGCCTCTTTTTATTGATAATATCATTGGGTCGGGACTATCAAATCGCAGCGTCCAATGCAATGTTATAGAGATGTGAAATAAATCAAGTACGTGTGAGAAGCACCACTACCAGAGTAGAATAATTGGAATATAGAGGAATACGGCTAGAGATCCAAAAGAAAAAAAAATAGAGCAACTTGTAAGTATTTTTTTGAGCAATGTTGGTCCAGTGGTATCAGCCCCTTACGAGTTGTAGGTCGTGGGTTCGAACCCAGCCAGGCGCATTACTTTGTGTAATTTATTTCATCACCACTGCTCTCAAAACGGTGAAGGAAAACATCGTGAGGAAACCGGCATGTCCTAGAACCAAAAATTCGAAGACATGTGACATCTACCAATCCGCACTGGACCCACTCCCTCTCACAGGGAGGAGGCCTGTATCTAGGGTTGCCAGACGGTCGGGAATTGGCGGGATTCTCCCGAATTTTTGCAGGTCCTCCCGACTCCCGACAAAGCAAATAATCTCCCGAAAAACAAGTTCGATAATTTTAAGTTCAGATTTTTGTCAAACGAAGCTTGCAAACCACTTCGGCGCTTGGCACAGAGCGAAAAAACATTGCAATGCACTCCGTCTGAGTCGAGTCGAGCCGGCCGGACCGCGCATCTTGGACTGCGTTCCAAACCGCGGTTAGATCTGTACAGTTTGGACTGAGGATCAAACTAATGAGCTAAATACGATTACAAATGCATTCACGGTTTGGACTGACGAACCTTTCATATCTGGACAAACGTTCCGAACTGTGCGTGTAAATGTGATTTCAAGAGTTTGGACTGCAATTTGGACTGGCGCGTGGAACTTTATAAATTACAAAGGTTTTCTACGCATACGCAGTAGTAAGAAAAATGGATGATCGTTTGGTCATCGCGTTAGCTGGCTTTGTAGTTACTTTTAACTACTACTACTACCTCTATCTACTCTTAAATTCTGTATTTTTCTAGTGACAAAATCGCGATCAGCTGATACAAAACCTACCGACTGCAAAAATCAACGATTATTTGAATTTTTTTATTTATTTCTCCCGACCGAAGCCGTAAAATCCCGAAAAATCGGTTATTGATCCCGATAACAGGAAGAATCGATCTGGCAACCCTACCTGTATCCCAGCAGTGGGAAAATTATAGGCAGATGGTGATGTATGCATTTTTTTAGTGTTTTGTTGGCTAAACGGTTTGGTTCGGTTAAACGGTCTACTATAAAGCCGACCAAGATTGTAATTTGACAGTTTCACACTGAAACTAATGATCTACTAAATGATAACAAACTATTTTCTAGTAAATGTAAGTTCAACAGTGGACATTTTATGGGTTGCCAGTACCGGCGTTAGGGCAAGGCGCGGTTAGGCGACCGCCCAGGGCGCCGAATACGAAGGGGCGCCGCAGGCCTACTTTCTCGTAGATTTCCCAATCTCTCTCATCCCATTTTTAGGGGATAAACCCAAAACCCGTTTAAAAAGAAAACACAAAACGCCATCTATTGCAACGCATTGCAAACATGCACAAATGCATAACAGAGTTAACGTTAGTTTTTTTTTAATAAATGGTAATTTAATTAAATCCTTTTCCTTTTTAACCGACTTCAAAAAAAGGAGGAGGTTATCAATTCGACTGTATTTTTTTTTTTTTTTTATGTTTGTTACCTCATAACTTGCGACTGGGTGAACCGATTTTCATGATTCTTTTTTTAATCGAAAGCTGGTGCTTCCCGTGTGGTCCCATTGTCACCATTTCACGATCTGATGATTGGATCTTGGAGAAATCGAGGGCAACCCTCAAATTTTATTAGCTGACACATAGTTTTTCGCAAATCTTATGAAGTAATTCAAGTACTTGCGTATAGAAATCATCATCTCATGAAGCTGAGCTGATGATGGAAGGTACAACTCCTCAAGTAAGAAAATTATGTTCGTGTTCGCATATCTCCGGAACTACAAGTCCGATTTAAGTAATTCTTTTTTTGTTGTACTAGGTATCGTTCAACTTAGTGAATACTGCATATTTCATCAAAATCGGTTCAGTAGTTTTTGAGATAGGGAATGAATGAAAGAGATGTTAACGATGTTATTACCGGTGCTACGGATTACGAAATTCTAGTGCACATGCACATGTAAGAAAATTATGTATTTGACAAGAATGTTGGTTGAATATTTAAACTAAAAAGAGTAAAATAAAAACTTTTTCTAAAAAAAAGTGACCGCCTTCAAAAACAACCACAAAAAAGGGTAAAATAACCTACAAAACTTTTCTTTCGGAAGTCGGTGGCAAAAAAGACAATTAGGTAAATTAATAAAAAAAGACACCGACTTCCGAAAGAAAAGTTTTGTAGGTTATTTTACCCTTTTTTGTGGTTGTTTTTGAAGGCGGTCACCATATGGATTTGTATTGTAGTTAGGGGGCGCCATAGAAAATCTCACCCAGGGCGCTGGTAGTGGTAAAACCGGCACTGTGGGTTGCTATGGTTCCATGATAATGATTACTATTATTTAAATTGTACTAACAAAAATCCAAGTGTATTTAGGTACATCTGAAAATTGAAAAAAATACTTTTAGGTAAGATTCACACCAACCGGCCGGATCCGGCGGCATTTTACAATGCGGTAAAGAACATTGAAATCTATCAAGAGTAAATACAGTTCGTATTTGCTTGCAAAGTTATCACCGTCGGCATTCTGCGACACGTGGCGACGTGTCCTGTAAGTTGCATGCAAATATGAACTGTATTTAGTCTTGATAGATTTCAATGTTCTTTACCGCATTGTGAAATGCCGCCGAGTCCGGCCGGTTGGTAGGAATCTTACCTTAGGGACTGTATTTTACATCACTCTACTATAACTGTGATAATATTATAAAGCTGAACAGTTTGTTTTGTTGAATGCGAATCGAGCAGAAACATATTTTTATTTTGGATAGTCCGTCTAGGAAAGGAAATGTGAATCAAAATGAACTGGGGTATGGGAGACATTTCCAATCTTCTGAGGCTTAAAGACGGTGTCCTTCAAAGTCAAATCATTTATTCCAATTAGGCCATCAAAGAGGCACTTTTGAACGTCGATATTTAAATTTAAAGGGAATAGGAAGGGAAGGGATTGATTCTACACCCATTCGCTAAGGTAGGTTGTATGGAGCCCTTAGGCTTAGTCAATAGCCCTTTCCGTTCCGGGGTCACGGAAATTCGTGAGTCCCGCGACCCCAGCAGGCTTTGGCCCCCGTCATTATGCTGACACTCTTTGAGGCGCGTGTGGAACACAACGCCGACCCGGGCAAATATCTATGCCTTGGGCAAGTTTTGTTTCTAATACGTAGTGAACTTTCGCTAATGTAACATTATCGAGTTGTACCCATAACATGCGTTTGTCGCTCTCATTGGCCCGCTCCAAGTTTGTATGAACTCTCAACCAATGAGAGCGACAAACGCGGTCGATGCGTATGATCGAGTATCGTAATGACAACTCATGGTATGGTATGGGTACCGATATTGACTTAGCGTGTATTCACACGTACCACAACCACACCACGTCGCAGCGACAAAAATTGGTCAAGCTTTTTGCAGTTCCGTTGTGGTACCGACAAAATGTCGATGTGGTTGCGTTGTCGCTGTCGTTGCGACGTGGTAACCACGTGGTCATGTGCCGCCGCCGGTGGTGGCGTTGCCGTCGCGATGTGGTCGTATTACACAGGTGGTCGATAACAACGGCAAAATCTGGTACGTGTAAATTGTAATATTCATTTTCAAAACAAAATAAACGCCCGACCACAACGCGTCGTTGTGGTGTGGTTGTGGTGTGTTTGTGGACTGGTAAGTGTGAATTGACTTATAAAAAAATTTTTCATACGCCCACCTTTCACATATCGCCGTGGGCCAAAGGACAGAGGAGATCCAGAGTCTCTTTATTATAGGATCTCCAAATCATTTCCTTGAAAGTTTTCCAATATTCTGTCACCTCTTGGTACCTGAAGATAATCATTCCTGATATTTTTCACTTGTTTTTCAGGTGAATATCATTAATTTTGAGCCCGAAGATGTCTACTGTTGAACATTAGAGAGGAGCACTTGACTCCAATACAACATGTAACGTAATTAACGCACACCCTCAGACACCCCAATTAGAATAATTATTATGTTATAATCATAATACATATATTGAATTTTTTATTTAACATGTAAATGTATTGTTATTAATTAAATTAGTATTTTGCAGTAAGGTTTATTTTTCTTTATTTTGTATTGAATGATGGAATTTGTACACTTTTAAGTCTTGTTGCCTTGATTTACGGTCTATCTTAGTTTGTTTTGACTGCACAGGGGTAATGTGACTATAATTTCCATAGTTTTAATTATTTTTGATGAAAAAAATTACCTATATAAAAAACTAGCACTTCGCCCGCGACTTCGTCCGCGTGTATTGAATTTTCTTTGCTATAAACCTCACGGAGCCTGAGACCTTTCCAACGAATGCTAAACCGTGGAAATCGGTTCGTGCGTTCTGGAGCTATAGCGTCAGGAAGGAAAACCCGACTTATTTTTATATGGTAGATGATAGAAATCAATTCAGTAAACGATTCTGAACAAACTAATTTCAGGAGTTAATTATGTTACATGTTTTATATGCGAGCGAAGTGTACACTATAGTGCGGTTTTTCTAACAGTAAAATACTTACAATTTAGCCTGCTGAACAGCAAATCGGATGATAGTGCTTTTAAACACGTTCTTTACATCAACCAGCTTAGGATCTGCCTGACGTCGCTTGCCACTGGGACTGATCTTCAGCTGCATGAATTTATCCAGCAGTTGGTCCAAGTTGGCTTCTACAACTGAATGCTGGAAGGAAATGAAAAGTTACAGTTAATCAATGACGTTATAATACTAGACACCACATGCACGCTCTAAGGAACAAAAACTATCCTGTCAACTCGCTGAGGTACTACGTAAGCGAGGGGGACGGGGTACTGCGTTGTGATTGGCTAACTCTAGGTCTGTGCTGTCTCAACGTATGTTTACGGCTCACAGGATTGGTCGAAATGAGACGAATATAAGACTTTTTTGCCTAATGTGTTGACAGACGTCGGTCGCCTGTTATTACGTGTCTAGTATTATATCGTCGTTGCAGTTAATATTGCTCCACGTACCCCACGGTCTGCGCGGGGATGCGTACGAGTAAGGTAAGATTCACACCAACCGGCCGGACTCGGCGGCATTTTACAATGCGGTAAAGAACATTGAAATCTATCAACAGTAAATAGAGTTCATATTTGCATGCAACTTACGGGACACGTCGCTACGTGTCGCGGAATGCCGACGGAGATAATTTTGCAAGCAAATATGAACTGTATTTACTGTTGATAGATTTGAATGTTCTTTACCGTTTTGTAAAATGCCGCCGAGTCCGGCCGGTTGGTGGGAATCTTACCTAAGACTTTATCACGTCAAAAGCTAGGATGTCTTTTGCATGTTTCTGTCACATTCATTTTCATGTACTTTCTTACCTCAGTCCCCTTAGCGATGGCCTCCTCCCAGCACTGCACGGAGGCCGGCAAGTCTCCCCTCCGGTCCTCCAGGGCCGCGCGACACTCCCAGTAGGACGCCGTGTTGGGTACCGAGGGATATCGCTCACGGATAGCGCGGAGCCAACGAGCACATTGTTCCCAGTCGAAACCCTGGAATTCAGAATATTAAATGATGTATACTAATATTTTAAAGGGGTGAAGTTTCTAAGGTTGGGTCGGTATTTATTAATCTTTTACACCAAAAGTATTAAGTACTCGTAGGGTTTGGCAACTCAAAGATATTACAGGCAGAGAAATGTGCAACTTCTGGTTGCAACCGTGACAACAAGACTCATTAGTTGACTTTACAACATTTCTAGTTATACATACTAAGTCCTTGAAATATCTACTTACTTAGTATTTATTACAAAGTCTTTGTTATCTCTACTACTTACTAAGTGTTTATTACTAGAAATGTTATAAAGTCAACTAGTGAGTCTTGCTGTCACGATTGCAACCAGAAGTTCTCGTATAGATAGACATTTCTCTTCGTGTATAGATGGCGTTGCATACGTTTATTCTAATGTCAACTAAGGGACTTTACTCATGGCGCGATTCGACCGATTCCAAGTAAAAGTGAAAATCAACCTTGCTACTAAGTAATCATAATGAAATTCGATTGCCTTGACGTCGTCCGTTGCGTCGTCGTGGCGATCGCATTTTCGTCTTTATTTTTTGGGATAAAATTATAGTTTTGTCAGTAATTTTATTTTACACCTTATTTCTATCTAGATTACAGTAATATGACAAGAATTTTAAATAAACTAAATTCTGAAAAGACTGAAAAATATTCATACCTCTCTTAACAAATCAGTAAGATCCTTCAGGGCTCCAACAACCACATCATCAACATTAACAACATCGCTCGAAGTCAACGTAGTATCATTGCCATGCGACTCGTTGAAATCAACGCTGTCACTCACACAGCTAGCGGTCCTCCACTTGTCCGTAGTGCCCTTAGCATCTTCGTTCATATTCTCCGTATAAGAATCATCATCACTATCAGATTCCAGGGCAATATTCTCTTTATTTTCTTCGTCAAATTCTTTCTGATCAAATTTAATGCTGTGCGGTAGGTGATGGATACCAAAGCATTGCAAATGGTGGTACGAGTCCAAGGACTTTCCTCGCTTTTGCAGCCAAGATTTCAGTCTTGCTTGCAGTTCTTCTGGTCTTGGAGTATTAAAGTTACCCATTGGAGTCATGAATGTTACTTTCTTTCTCTCGCTTTTAATTGCGGAGACTACCTTGTCTTGTTGGATGTTTTCATCCTCATTCACATGTTTCAGATGTACGTTGTTCAACTTATCACCAATAGATGACCATTTGTGGATGCAGTTACCAAGTTCTTGCTTTCCAATGCGTTTAAAATGTACAGCAGATATGGAACGACGGACTGGAACTGCTATCTTAGGCTTTGGATGTTCAAATACAGTGTGGCGCTTGTTGAGAATAATTCCAGAATTGCGAATTACTTTCTTCAAATAATTTGGATCATTGTGAAGTTTCTCTACATCGGATTGGTGGGTGTTTGGAATCGTTTTTGGTTTGTACAAACGCTCGAAGACAGAGCATTGAGAAGCAGGTTTCAAGGCACTTTGAGGGATCATAGATTTTCTGCCTACAGCCGGTTTAGGCTTGTTGTTAGTTACCGCAAGACTTTGTCGCAGTTTCAAATTGGTTGTCACACTATCAGTCTTTCTTATAGCAAAGTTTTGTTTCTTATCAACATTTGAAGAAGTGGTACTAGTTTTATTCTCTGTTTTCGGTAACTGACTGACACGGTTCAGTTTCTTGTCAATAATTTGTGGTTTTTTGTCAGTTATTGTTGTTGCATAAAGTTTTCTGTCAGCATTGATAGTATTAACAGCGTTAGCAGGTTTAGTAGCAAGTTTTTTTGTAACGTTAGAAGTAGAAGATTTGGGAATGTTAGATTTGATGTTTCCATCAGTTTTGGTTAAATTATTGCCAGTTTTAGGCTTAGTCAATTCTTTGTTAACCGTTTTCAGTGACGGTATTGATATTGGTCTTTTAGTAGTCCCGTTGACATGGAAATTGTTTTTCACAGCTCCAGTAGTGTTAGTTTTTAAGTTTATCTCCGATTTGACAGTTTTGGGGATTGAAGATAAGTTGGACATGGAATTTTTAGTTGGTTCCTCCTTGCTGTATTTCTTGAGATTCAATTCTCTTAGCTGAAATAATAAAAAATTGATAAATTAGTTATAAACAGCAATGTGGAGCCGTGGATTTGGATTTCCACGAAAGAGGTGGCAGGAGGAAACAGGAGGCTTTCCTTGGGATTTGGAAGGAAATGGTGTACAAAATTGTGACTGTTAGAAAACATGGAGCGAGGCCTTTGTCCAGTAGTAGGACACCACAGGCTAGTAATAATTTTTTATATCCTGCTTTACACAGAAATCTGTTTCCCACATTTAGCTGCTAGTTCCGCTGACCAAAGTCAGGGTGTGTTATTTAGCTATGAGGAGAGTCCATTAACCTCACTCACTATATGGAGAATCGGTTTTGGAGGGTTGGAACACAGTTCCTCCTCAGTCTTGAGTGTATAACACTGCCAGGGCTTTTAAGGTTTGTCACTAGAGCATTGACATATATTAATAATTAATATTTTGTGCTTCACAGTTGTTAGATTCAGATCTCGTAGAATGTATTTGTGACTGATGGAATTTGGGATATTGAATGCGAGTCTCATGGTTTTTGGTCTGGAACATTTCCAAGATTTTCATGTTGCTGTTAGATACTGTGCCCCAGCTAGTAATAATAATATTCAAATAAGAATGTTGGACATTATGAAGATTTCTCTGGTAACAACAGAACAATTTGTAGTAATGAACTGCAAAACCATTCTGACATCGACCCAGACGAGTGACATGGACATGACTCAACTGGAGGAAGTCATGGCCCGAGCAGCAGTGGCGGACGACTGCAACGCTGTACCGCCCGCATCACCATGCTGGAGCGAAGCCTTGCTAGTCTCGTCGCCTGGAGACCAACACATAGGCCAACATGGTGTGGAGGAAGCGGAGAACCTATCAAATGGATCCTCCTCCGACTAATTCCACACCACCGCCATCACTGCCCATCCACATCATCCAGACCAACCTCCAACATAGCCAGACTGCCACGGCTAGCTTACGCAGGGCCCTGGAGGTAAAACCCAGAACTATCGCACTGATCCAAGAGCCGTGGATCAGAAACAACAAAATCTGCGGCCTCAGTAACATCGGAGGTAAGATAATTGTCGACACACACAGATCAGACAAACCAAGGACATGTGCCTACATACCCAAAGAAATCCCCACCGCGCCTCTCACTCAATTCTGTTCCAGAGATCTGACAGCCGTCAGGTTGCAGACAGGAAGCGACGTCCCCGATGTCGTACTGGCCTCAGTATACATGCCAGGCGAGGGCACAGACTGCCCGCCGAAGGAAATGGCTGACCTAGTGCGACACTGCGAGGACGCCAAACTAGACCTGATCATATGCACTGACTCAAACGCGCACCACCCACTCTGGGGCAGCGACGCACCGAACGCCAGAGGAGAGGTACTATCCACCTATTTATTTTCTACTAACCTTAACATCGTAAACCGGGGCTCTGAACCCACTTGGGTCACAGTTCGAGGACAAACGATTATAGACCTAACGATTGCTACAGAAAACGCGACTAACCACATCACTAACTGGCACGTATCGGACGAGCCTTCCTGCTCTGACCATAGAAGAATCCGCTTCACACTGACCACCAACACGAGAAAACCCACACCGAGGCGAAACCCGCGGCGCACTGATGTGCCTGGATATAAACGCCTCCTAGCCTCCTTGCTGGCTAGACACCTATCACAAATAACCATAAGAGACCCAACCCAACTAGAATACACAGTAACAAAACTATCGGAATATCTAACAGAAGCTTACCATGCATGCTGTAAACTAAGAGAGCCAAAAACCAGTCATGAGAGGAATCCCTGGTGGAACGCTGAACTTGGTAAACTCAGAGATGCATTACGTAAGCAATTCAACAGAGCCAAAAACACTAGACTCCCAAACGACTGGGAACTATACAAAGAGACCCAGTACACATATAAAAAACAAATCAGAATAGCCAGAAAGACAGCCTGGCGCAAATTCTGTGAATCTATTGAGACCAACAACGAAGCCGCAAGGGTAAGGAAAATCCTCTCAACCGAGCAAGACCGAACCCTTGGAACGCTGAAAAAACCCGACAATACATATACACTCACGGACCTGGAAACCAGTAAGGTCCTTCTTGAGACTCACTTCCCTGACTGTAAACTCCTAGAGGACAGGACATGGGAGGCAGAACCAGACTGGACCCCAACGGACATGGACTGGTCCAGAGCCCACAGCATAATAACGGAAGACCGGATAAGGTGGGCCATTAACACCTTTCAGCCATATAAGTCCCCAGGACTAGATGGCATCTTTCCGGCCCTACTACAGTGGGGGGTTGCACACCTACTACCATACCTGATGGAAATCTATCAGGCCTGCATAGCACTTAGACATATACCCCTAGCATGGCGGGAGGTAAAAGTCATCTTCATACCCAAACCTGGCAAAACGGACTACACCCAACCCAAGGCTTATCGACCTATAAGCCTCACATCTTTCCTACTGAAGACCCTCGAGAGACTCTGTGATAGGTATATCCGAGACGGACCTCTTCGGGAAAAACCGCTTCACAAACAACAGCACGCATACTCCACGGGCAGATCAACGGAATCCGCGCTACATAGCGTAGTATCCAAGATTGAATGTGCAGTAGACCACAAATGCTCAGCACTGGCCGCCTTTATTGACATTGAGGGCGCCTTTGACAAAACCACGTTCAACAGCATCAACATGGCCTTAGACAGGCACAACATAGACCCAACCCTGAGCGGATGGATTAGCAACATGCTCAAGCAAAGAGCTGTACAAGTTACAGTAAACGACACTACAAGGGCCATCGTGGCGAAAGGCTGCCCACAAGGGGGAGTCCTCTCACCGCTACTATGGAACCTGGTTGTAGATGACCTCATTAAAACACTAAATGAAAACGGTTATTTCACTGTAGGGTATGCCGACGATATAACCATAATAATAAATGGCACTCACGAAAATACCCTGTGCAACCTCATGCGCCAAGCATTGAAAATAGTGGAGGACTGGTGCAACAAACACCAGCTATCTGTAAATCCTTCAAAAACCGAGCTGATTCTCTTCACAAAAAAGAGGAAGCTACCGACCCTACAGCTTCCACGCTTCTTTGGAACCACCCTAAGCCTATCAACTGAAACCAAATATCTGGGCATCTTCTTGGATAAACAGCTGAATTGGGCAAAACACATCAACTACATCACCACAAAAGCCAGCATATCTCTGTGGCAGTGCAAGCGAATGCTTGGCAGGAATTGGGGGATCAGTCCCAAGATCACTCACTGGCTATATACCACTGTCATACGACCGACAGTCACGTACGGCTCATTGGTCTGGTGGCCCAGAACAAACCTGAGCACAACCCAAAAAGACCTCGAAAAGCTGCAGCGATTTGCTTGTATGGCAGTTACTAGCTGTATGAGAACTGCACCCACCGCTGCCCTACAGGCAATACTTGGACTGCCACCTCTACACCTCATCGTGCAGAAGGAGGCGGCCCTAGCCGCCTTTAGGCTTCATGCCCTGGGAACCCTAAACAAAGACTCCAGAATTAAACACACACGAATTAAGAATGATGCGATCGAACAACAGCCAATGATGGCATCACCATGCGACAAAGCCCCAAGACAATACCACTTTGAAAAGCACTACAATGTCACACTTGCGGAAGAGCAGTGTGACTATTTAGGCCCGAAAGAGCTGAGGATATACACAGATGGATCAAAGAATGATTCCGGAACCGGGGCTGGAGTCTTCTCACACGACCTTAACATAAATATATCCAGCCCGCTGGGAATGTACAACACCGTCTACCAGGCGGAATGCATGGGCATTATACAAGCAGCATATGCGATAGAGGCCAGAAGAGTTACGGATGCCCATATACGTATACTCTCTGATAGTGCCTCAGTCCTTCAATCGTTGGAGAAACAATATACCACTTCAAGCTTAACACTAGAATGTCACAATGCACTAGAACGTCTAACGGTATCTAAACGCAACAAAGTGACACTACAATGGATTAAAGGACATAGCGGATCATTGGGCAACGACGCGGCTGATGAACTAGCTAGGAGAGCATCCAGCGCATCAGTTTGCGGACCTGAACCCATTATACCCATCCCCTTCAACCAGATACGTAGATGGCTGCAGGAGCGCACCCTCACACAAGCAGAGAAATGGTGGACCTCGACACCAGGCTGCAGGCAATCCAAGGAAGCCCTGCCATCCCTAGATGGCAGGCTAACCAGACGTCTTTTACGCCTGGACAGGACCGGCATGCGCCTGCTGACAGGGACCATAACGGGACATTGCTCCCTAAACAAACACTTCCACACAATAGGCATAACGGACAGCCCCCTGTGCAGGGCATGCATGGAGACTGAGGAAACCGTCGCGCATGTGCTCTTCGAGTGCACAGGCGTCACACAGATCAGGACAGAAACACTCGGGACACCCAGGACTTACACAGATGTTCTCCACAGACCAAAGAACCTAATCAACTTCTGGAGGGAGGTGGGCTGGTTGGAATAAGCCACCAAAGGCCACTATGGCTCACGCACAATGGTCCACATGAAGGACTAAGTGCGGAAACCAAAACCCCTAACATAGAACATAGAACTGCAAATATTTTTAGGATCTGCAAGTAGTTGTTCCAGGTTGGGTGTTCCTGTAAGTGAGTTTCTGTGTTTGTAAACGCACCCATGATACAGGAAGTTGTGGAACAATGTTGTTTTTATTTATTTTAAATAATCTATATATATAAAATTCAAAACTGACTGACTGATCTGACAACGCACAGCCTAGACCGCTGGGCCTAGAAACTTGAAATTTGGCATAAGCCCTCCTTATACCACGTAGGTGAGCACTAAGAACGGATTTTGCGAAATTCGGCCCCTAAGGTGTTGTTTTTGGGGTTGAAAGTTTGTATGAAACTTCGCTACTACAGGCGCTAGGAATTCCAAATTTTGCATGGGGTGTCTTTTTAGAACGTTGATGGTCACCATGACGGGATTTTGCGAAATTCGACCCCTAAGGGGTTTGTTTTTGGGGTTGATAGTTTGTATGAAACTTTGTTACTACAAGTGCTAGGCGTCTCAAATCTTGCATGGTGGTACTTTTTAAGATGTAAATGCTCACCAAGGTGGAAATTTTGAGAAATTCGACCCCTGAGGGGTTGTTTTTGGGGTTGATAGTATTGAGATTCAAATTTTTACATAGAGGTTCTTTTTTGGACGTAAGTAATACTTAAGACGGGATTTTGCGAAATAAGATCCCTAAGGGGTTGTTTTGGGGTTGAAAGTTTGTATGAAACTCTGTTACTACAAGTGCGAGGAGCCTCAAATTTTGCACCGGGTTCCTTTATAGGACTTAGATGCACACCATGGTATGGAATTTTGCGAAATTCAACCCCCAAGGGGTTTGTTTTTGTGTTTTATAGTTTGTTAAGAAACTTTGTTACTACAAGTGCTAGGCGTCTCGAATTTTGCGAGGGTCTTTTTTTAAGACCTTAATGTTCGCTAAGACGGTTTTGCAAAATTCGACCCCTAAGGGGTTTTTTCGGGGTCGATAGTTTGGAGACTCAAATTTTGCATAGAGATTCTTTTTTGGGAGTAGTTGCGGGTGCTTTGTGAAAATAGACACCAAGGGGTTGATTTAGGGGTTGATATTTTGTATAAAACTTCGTTTCTACAAATGCTAGGAGAATTAAATTTTGCAAGGTTGTTCTTTTATGACGCAAATACCCCTAAGGGGCTGTTTATGGGATTTACAGTTTGTATGAATCTTTGTTGCTACTAATGCTAGGAGTTTCTCAGCATGGGGGTTGTTTTAGGACCTAGGTTCTCACTAAAACGGAATTTTACAAGTTTGATCTTAGGGGTTGTCTACAATGCAGGGGTTTCTATTTAGGATACAGAATCTCACTAAGAGAGGATGATACGAAATTCAACCCCTAAAAGTTTGTATTGCGGTTGATAGTCAGGAGTCTTGAATTTTTAGGACCTAGGTGTTACCTAAGACGCAATATTGCGGGTTGATAGAATTTTTGTTGAATATTGATTTAGTTTTTCCAACAGTATCCCATATAGAGGGTGGCCGGGATTAGAAATTCACAAAGGCATAGTTCGGAAATCACGCGGACGAAGTCGCGGGCGTAGTGCTAGTTATATTATATAAGGTATGTTAGGGGGGAAGACAAGGGTGCCAAACCCGACACTTATAAGACTTATATTGGAGGGTTGACATCAATTTACAAAAAACAGATAGATAATGGAAAGTTGGAAAGGAACATGGGAAGATTTTGAATGTTAGTCACTTGCTCTTATCTTACTCCACCCCTAAGACGACCCACTGACCCTTGCATGCAATCTCTTGCATCTGTTTTAATAATGGCCTTTAGCTAATCATAATGTGAAACGACAGATTATATTGGCCAATGTTTCAAACAAGTTTCAAACATTTATAATGACAATATGAAACTTAAGAAACATATACCTTATAATAAACATAGGAACAAAACACAAAAGAAAGTAAAAGAATCAAGTAAAACTGCGTAAAACAAACTAAATTGGAAAGAATACATGGAATTCAATGAAATAATAAGATTTTGAGCTGGGTTACCTTTTCAATTCGCGCCTTTTCCCTTGCCATCCTCTCTTCCCTCAGCTTATTCAAGCGATCAGTTACAGAATCCATCTTTTCTACTAAAAATAAATGCTACGATTTTGATAATGCAACTTAGATGCCGCGCTATCGTTATTACAAACTACGGTTTATTGTGATAATAATTATTAGAATAGCTACACAAAAACAAACCACTAGCTACATGAATTATTGTTTTCCTAATCTTAAATAATGCACTTCACTATTGCAACAATTATATTGAAGCTACACAAAAGATAAATCTGTTTTATTTTAATTTTAAATTAACATGACGCGTTACTTCGAAATCTTCAACTGGAAAAATGGCGGTTGGAAACCGCTGCCGTTCAAAAATCAAAACAAAAACGCCAACGCGTTCCATATCCGTTCGATTCTACGTTACTATTTGAAGCATTATTTTCATAATGCAGAGTACACACATTAGTAAAGCGCTATATTCACGATCCAGCACGGCTGTACAGCAGCTCAAGGTCGCGTTGCTGGACGTAGCAAAAACATCGTGAATAGGCTTGACGTACGTCAAGGGTTGTCCAGCAACGTGACCTTGAGCTGACGTACAGCCGTGCTGGATCGTGAATATAGCGCTTTTGCTACGTCCAGCAACGCGACCTTGAGCTGCTGTACAGCCGTGCTGGATCGTGAATATAGCGCTTAATATTTAGTTAATTCAAGGAATTATTTTAAACTGTTATTTGATAAACTGAGCTGCAATGAGGGATTTTCTTTTTATGATTTCTCTAGTCAATGGATAGATGGCGCTGAACTTGATATGTTACTGCAATGAAAGAACGTCACGTCATTTTTTTATTTTTTTCACTTGGATGTAAGTTTGGGATCGTAAAACAAAAAGTACATGTCATGTCATTGTCAGTCACATCACATCACACAAATGGCATTTTGAAAATAAATAACAACAAGGAAAAAGAAAAAAAAAATCATTTACCAGTCTTTTTAATTTATGAGTTTTCCACGCCAGAAAGAAAATGTCCCAAAAGGAAAAAAAGAGAAGTCTGTGCCTCGTGGATTTGTGAAAAAATGAAGGCATACATCTTTTTCCTAGAGTAACACCGTCAGTTCAACGCCATCTATAGAGTCCTTGGAAACTACTTTTTTTTTCAACTCCAAAAAGAAAACCTCTCAATGAGAGGTTTCAAAAATCATTCAAAGTGCTGGTAGCGCGAAGACAATAGCGTTTTCCGGTTTTCTACATTTTTATGTCAAGCTGTACCTACTATAACAGTGACCAAACTGAGTAAAACAAAATACAATAGAATGCTGACAGTTATCTTTTTTTGTCATTTTATTTTTTGCTTGAATTGTTCCAATTTGTTCCATGATGGTATTTTCTGAAATTCAACATTTGTGCGTATGCGGCATTAGTCCCACTGAGAAATGGTGATAATTTGTTAGTAAATGACGATAGTCGCTGGAACGCTGTTTCTACTTTTATGGCTGCGTTCATTTTACGAGTTCATTGACCTTTGCATGCACAGAAATTATTTTATATAATTTTTCACTGTCAATCAATGACTAATCGTTACTGTATTTAAAAATCTGCATTCCAAATATGCTTACAAGACAAATGGTGTAGAAGGAAATAAGTCTGACATTGGTTTGGCACAAATATATACAGCCTTCACGTTTGATAACCTTGCCCTGCTGCCAACATAATAACGAAAATTCCGTCTGCCGTCATCTGTCACGTTGGCACCTCCGTCAGTGCTAATGTCCGCTGGGGTCACGAGTGTGCGCTAGTGAATTGCATTTTTAGCGAATTATTGAATTAAAATACGGATTACTTTCCTGCCAGTTAAAATTACAGGTGAGTGTTAAAAAAATAATTAAAATTTCAGCGTTTTTTGTCTTTTTAAAGTGCCTTATCTATCAATATGTGTGTAATAAAAAGAAATAAAAAACTTAGCCGACGACGCACCGGGTTGGTCGCGCGAAATCGTGAGATTTTTGCAAACAGGTTTTCTCGGATGCTTTTGTTTTACAAACTTTATTTTTACTGCATAGCGAATCGGGTGCTTTGTTAAACTTAAAACGCACAAGAATGGATTCATCGTAATAAACCAACACGATTCATAAAGGTAGGTATTATATCTTCTAATTCTACGCAAATGAAATGAAATGCGAAAAATAAATACGAGAATATTGGAGTTTTTTTTCTTCTTACAAATGGTTAAAAATTAGCCGGTATATTTTGACACACAAGATTATTTTACTAGCTATGTTCATTTAAAATGCGGGTAGTTAAAAAACTAGTTAGAAATCACACCAAAAATTCAAAATTACTCTTCTTTGAAAAGAGAAATTCTACCTAATTATTTTTACGAAACAAATTTAAACATCATTGATTTTTATTTCGAAATAAAAAAAAAATTATGTGTTGCCTTCATTTCATTAAACATTCAATAATGTTTTTCATACTTATGGAATTAACGACTTAAACTATTTATAACTTAAATTATGAACCACCGAAACAATGGACATTGAGGTAAGGCGATATTTCTAAAACATTACCTCTTTTTATACTACTTAATTTATTATTTCAATACAGAAACATTGTATAAAAAAGCATATTTTATTCGCTGTTTCTACGTAATCATCAGCATATTGCCGTCCACTCCCCCAAGATCGCCAACCCTCCCGATCCTGGGCAGTCCGCATCCATCCGCTGACACCCATATTCTTCAAATCATCGATCTATCATGCTCACACTACGTTCGCGGTCTCCACTCTAGCACAAGTCTGCTCCATCTTCCGTCTCTCCGTCTGCAGACATGGCCGGCATTTCTACGTAAAAAATACAAACATCCGAATTGAGAACCTCCTCCTTTTGGAAGTCGGTTAAAAAGAGAGAAAATTATCATCAGTATCATGTAATTACCAGTCCATTGCTGGAAGTGTCGAAGGGGGGGCGCTTTGGGGGACTGTCTCATGTAAAATTTGACCTTCAAAAAGTGCTGATAAATCAGCCTAATTTGAATAAATGACTTTTGATTTTGATTTTGGACATAGTTTTCTCCTAATGTTGACTTCTTTACCGACTGAGCATCCACTGCTGGAAAAGGAAGTAAACGACGACACGATTTATCGGGACTTAGGGCGGTCGGGCATTCTCGATCACCCGATTTCAACGACGATATAATACTAGACTCCGCATGCACGATCCTGTTATTACAAGTCTAGTATTATATCGTCGTTGCCCGATTTAGGGACGCTAACAGCATAATAGCGATCATACCACCCAATCCATCGGAACTTAGGGACTTAGGGCACGATGAATTGTGTCCTCTGACCGCTGCAATAGCCCTCTCCTAATGCTGTCTTCTTTACCGACTGCGCAAGGCAATATAATCATCATAGCTTGACTTCTTGTCTCAGATAATGCAGTTGAATACAAGTATTTTATACATAGCCCAACTGTTATCTGACCTCCTCCATAAATACTTGGTCACAGTAACCATACAGGCTGGAAAACCATCTATGATTTCGCCCTGGTGGAGCGAAAGGTATGTCAGACTTGATTAACTAAAAAACCGACGCTTTTCTGGTCTTTTACATTCCTGAAAGCTGTTAAGATAGTTCCGCGACTCACACCCATTCTTTTTGGGACTGGTTTTTCGTCTTCTCGTAACGATTGTCAAATTCCACTCACGTTATTTTTTAGATAAATTCGCGTTTGACCACTACCTCGCCTGATGATAAGCGAAGATGTGGTCGACGATGAAACACGCTTGTCTAGAAGTAACCTATTCACTCTTGACTTGAAGACCACAAGGTTGGATGCCGGCAGGGAATTCCACTCCTTAGCTGTGGGCACAATAAAAGTATAGGCAAAACGTCGGTACGTTTTATGGATGTCCACCATGTAAGCAGTGGCGGATTAACGTATAAGCACTACAAGCACGTGCTTGGGGCCCCTGTTCTCCAGGGGCCTCCATCCTCTGCTGACGTTTCATTTTTACCGACTTCAAGAAAAAGGAGGTTATCAATTCGACCAGTATGTATGTAATATTTCCAGAACTGCCCAGTTTTCGGATACCTATGTTAGTCTATATCAGCGTCTGAACAAATGTGCAAAATTTCATAAGTGTATGCAGGGTCCCCGCTACCATATGTGCAAAGTGTGCAATGCACATGGGCGCTATCCTTTAGGGGCGCCAAAGCCAAGGGACCAGAAAAAAATATGAAAAAAACCAAAACTAATAATTAATATTTAAGTTGAGAACTTAAATAGATTAAGGTTTATGTACCTATAGACTTCAAATGTTTGATCTCATTTTTAAATTAAAACTTGAAGTCCGGAAACATTAAACTTTTAGAGCTCACTGCGTTCGCTCTTCTATGAAGAATTGCCGTGTCCTATTCCAAAAAGCTAAAAATATTCGCGCTCGCTTCCCTCGCGCTTCAAATAAGGTTGTCATTCCCTTTTCATGGCTTCGTTTTTGATAGCTCATTTTTCAATAGCAAATGCTTCTAATGTTAGATAATCTTGTCTTGGTCTACAAAAAAATTAATTTGTCTTCTCTAAGATAAGAGAAGAGGAAAAAATGTTTCAAGTTTTCAATTATACCTACTACAGTTTCTATTTTGATGAAACTTTCATTTTATACTTTCTATCTACCTTCCCAATTTAAGCAATTGAGGGCCTACACAGGCTCTGTGCTTAGGGCCTCTGAAACTCTTAATCCGCCACTGCATGTAAGGATGGCGCATTACCGTACGTCTTGTAGTCCGATGAGGCCAAGGGCCAGGCGGAATCATGTAGGTAGTAAAAAAAATAGTGACCATAATGCTGTAGTCGAACTAAATATATGTGTCTAAATAACTAAAGCTGCACAGGCCAATGCCGCGCTTGCAAAGGTTAATCTATAGATGGGTGACCATCAGTCTGTCATAGCGAGAATCGGAAAGCACGTAAAGCCGTTCGTCCCGAAGTTTCAGAAGCTCTAAAAGTCTGTCAACCATTTTTACCATGGGGTATCGTATTACCCAGTAACTGTGTTGTGGAGGTCCGACAGGCAGTAGCTCCATGTAAAATACTGATATCCAGCCTGTATCCAGCTGCATCTGGTTCGACTGGAAGCCGACCACGATATAGTTGGGAAGAGACAGGCAGATCATTTTCGATCACCAAAAAGTATGTAAAAGTGCATCTGTCTGTCTCAACCAATGAGAAAACATAACGTCATCAAACTGGTTTCTTATTGGAGAGTTTATCATCGCTTTATTTTTTAATCGAGAGTTAATGGTTACTATCATTTATCACAGTATCTTATTTGAGATTTCTAAATGAGTTTCTTATAGGATGTCACATTTGAGTATGGATTTGTTAAATGCTATTTGAGTTTATATTTTTAACGATAACGAAAAATGGATAAAAGAAAAATTGGTCAAGTTTGAGTTGGGCTTGCGCACGTCACGAAGGTCTTCGTAAGACCATCTAAACTAATAATTAAAAAGAGGAAAATTTCATTGTTTGTTTGTACTGAATCGGCTCCGAAACTACTGGACCGATTTCAAAAATTCTTTCACGAGTTGAAAGCTCTTTGGTCCTGGAGCGACATGATAGGCAATAATGCAGTGGGGCGGAGTGAGCGAGCAAAGCCGTTGGAAAAGCTAGTTATCTTTAAAATAGCCAAAAAATATAATGCCTGTTCTATGGTAACCCTTTATTCTATTCTACTTTTTAATATTTTGTTCTAATAGCAGCAATTTATATAATCTGCGAAAATTCAACTGTCTTACATTTTTAATCATCGCCATATGGTTAGATCGATAGGAATATTCCGAAATTCTGAAGACTTGTCATTTTGTCGATTCTTCCGCCGACAACCCTTTTCTATACTAAATCTTCACAACTACCGGTCCTATACTTCCCACATCTAGCAGATATCCACGACCCTTTTAACATAAACACAAACTACTAAAGTAAAACAGAGTAATATTGATAAAACGAGGAAAAATACCTCCTTTTTGATTTGCAAAGTTGCAAAACCGTCGTTTTCCTGATGTTGGTTTATTTTATGGAATATTGTATGTATGTTTTTTTCCCAATTTTAATGTAATTTTGAATGCGATAGATTATGGGAAACCCGCATCGTGAGGTCAAAACTTCGAAGATGCACGACATCTACCAACCCGCACTGGGCCTGCGTGGGCCTTTCTCTCATAGAGAGAAGGACTGAGTCCCAACAGTGGGAACATTAAATGGTGACTGATTGGTGATACATTTAATCTCGTTATACAGTTACTGAACCGAAAACATAAGCTACAGCTTGCCAAAAAACTTTAGAAAACCGGAAGTCGCCACTGTCTTCTCGCTACCAGCACTTTGAATTTTTTTTTTTATGGCACAATATTAAATGCAATGATATTATATTAGAATATCATTGATTAAATGTTACAAAACTGCGGTCTTTGTTTACATCAAATATCAAAGACTTTAAAACGTTGTCAGAAACAAAAAGATTAGTTCCATTTCAAACCGTTCTGGCCAAGCTGTACCAACCAACCCGCACTGGCTGGGCCCGCGTGGGCCTTTCTCTCATATATAGAGGACTGAGTCCCAGCAGTGGGACCATTATAGGATGACTGATTGGTGATACATTTAATCACGTTATACAGTTACTGAACCGAAAACATAAGCTAGTAATAAAATAAACTGATAAATACTTGATGACGTCATGTTGGAAAAATGCGTGTGACACCCGCTTGCATGTTTTTTTACTTTTTTTCTCCGTCATTCTGCCTGAGATACGCCACCATTTATGTTTGGAGTATGATGCAGTTGCTAAGGAATTTTAAGTAGTGGATGAACAGAATGAAAAAGGAATTTTGCCAAGAATAAATTCGGTTTGCAGCTAAATTGCTTTATTGAATTGTTTTGGAGTTTTTGAGGAAGATTTCGTTCTAAAATCAAAGCGGCTAGAGAGTAGAGAGTTCTATACAACGTGTAACGTGATCGAGTCCATCAGTATGAAAAAACATTTTTTTTTTACAATCTCACATCATCATCTGCCTAGCCTTTTCCCAACTATATTGGGGTCGGCTTCCAGTCAAACCAGATTCAGCTGGATATCAGTATTTTACACGGAGCGACTGCCTGTCGGACCTCCACAACCCAGTAACTGGGTAATACGATAACCCATGGTAAGACTGGTTGTCAGATTTTAGAGCTTCTGACTAACAGTAACGACTGTCAAAGATCTACAAATGACAGCCGGGACCAACGGCTTTACGTGCTTTCCGAGACACGGAGGAAACTCGCTATGATAGATGGTCACCCATCCACAGACCAATCTCGGCAAGCGCGGCTTAACCCGGAAGATCGGCCTTGCAATCTCACAAGAAATAAAAAAAGTGAAAATACTTCTTCGTCTTCTTTTTAAGATAGGTTCCCGTTTTTCCACTATCTCGCCTGATGGTAAGCGAAGATGTGGTCGACGATGAAGCACGGTTGCCTAGAAGTATTACTGGATTATTAATTGTAAGAGAGTCACCCGTTGCTTGCATGCCCTTTGCCAAAAACAAACCCATTTTAAATGAAAAAAAAAATCTATAACTTAGATCCTCGCGCCAGGAGACGCCCTTTGACCTAGACAGACTGACCTCATTACAAAACGTCCTTCTAAGGTCAGGTGCGCATGTACACGGCGCACATGCTAAAAGATGCAATAACGTGGAAAAACAAAGGAGTATGTAATACGTGACGATCGATACGGATTTACGGCGTTATGTTGGTACTTTATTTATCTCTTGGGGGTTGGTAGGTTGATGTTGTCATGTTTTAATTTAAAAATGGAATGTTTAATTTTTTTGAGGTCAGGTGCGTAGTACTTGCTATCGCCGTGCGTGCGTGACCTAATGTATGGACGTTGACGAACGACGACGTGGACGTTGGCGAAAGGTATAAGGTTTTTTTTTTTTTGAGTGGCCTTTCTTAGCATAACAACTCTCTAAGGTTGAAGCTACTTATAAAACCGGACAATCCTGTGGTGGCCAAAAGGTCCCCAGCCAGGGCTGATGCTTCAGTCTCGTCTGAACTCAGCATGGTTTTAGCCGATAATTTAGTCAGCATAGGCTGAATGCTGTTCAGCATTTTCGATTCCTGCCCAGATTTTGTCAAGGTTTATGGGACACAGCCAGCGCAGCGTGGTGACAGCGGAGTCTTACTAATAGGCTCCCGCTTTACCCTTTGTCTGTCTTGGTATGGACATGTCATGAGGAGTGATGACACTCATCCCAAGTAACACACAAGCGGTATATTAGTACACATGTGTAAAACTATACGGTTTAAAAATGAATATCCTTTGTATAAAAGCCTTAGAAATCGCTAAATGTTGTATTAGGTTGAGTTTGGACTCGTAAAATTCTTAATGCTTAATAGGTCCTGTATATTGTACTTTATTTCTTTTAACTTAATAATTAAGATGTATTAGACAATTATACAAACATTATTAAGTATTACGCGTTCTATGTATTGGTAAGCTGAAAAAAAGTCCCTATGGAAGCATTTATCTGAATAATCATAATCAGTATTGCTATTATTCAATCATTACCAAGCTAGTAGCGTTTGTTTCAGCTGTTTGCTGCATAATTTGTAACAATCTGAATAAAGGTATAAGATAATGCTGTTTTACAGCTTGATACTGAATAATTGTAAAGTGAACTTTATTAGTCCTTACGGAAGCATGTACCTGAATAATCTTATCAGATTTGCTAATATTCAATCATTAATAAGCTTGTAGCATTTGATTCAGCTGATTGCTGACTAATGAGTTACAATCTGAATAAAGCTATTAGATAATGCTGTCGTACAGCTTGATACTGAATAATTGTCCGTTGAAATAATTATTAAGGCTCTTATTCAAATTAAAGAAACACAGTTACGTTATATCAGCAAATAGCTTAATATCAGGTTTGTTAAAATTATTTGTAAGCTTTATTTTTTATGTTGTTTACATCAAGATGGGGCAAAAATCTTGGAAACAACTTAAAAGAAACGGCAACATTAAAAGAAAATAAAAGAATATTTGAGAATCAATTGTAGGAAACGTTCAAGATCTGTTATAATAGTATGAAAAAAATTGCGGAGTACCAGCCAGCATGAGTTGCTGTCGTGCAATGAAGGGGATTCCGTACATCAAATAAATCAAACAGATTATTTTTATTTCCCAATTGCCTACGATACGAATGTTGAAGTGACTGCTGTGGCTGAAGAGTGCAAAAAACGTGGCCGCCGCCTATGACGCGCGCTTCAGCCACAGCACTCACTTCTAGATTCGAATAGCGGTGTCTGCGAAATGAAAATAAAAGATTTTTTTTTACTTCAATTTACTTTGTTTTCATTTGGAACTTAACCTATAGTTACTGTGTGCATGAAAGGTATAAAATACAATTCATTCATAGGATTTAAAAGATTACTGCAAAGTTTTAGATTAATATTTTACACTTTTCCACAGCATCACTCAAAAAACATTGTCAATAAGTTGTCGTTTCGCATAAATATCATGGATTCCTATCTGATGTACATCAGCACCCATTGACTGTAGTGTGGCTACATTGTAAATTTGACTTAAGGCGGCGCTAGTCGCGAGCTCGAACTCACTGGCAGGCATGGTCAAAAACCATGATATTTCACCGGAAATCGAGCCATATTGTTCATGTGTGCGCGAGGGTCATCCCCCCGTGGAGAAAACAGGGAAAAACTTATTCAGTGAGATGCACGATCATTCAGAGTAAAAGGCGCACGTAAAAAAATACGAAAAAGCCTTTGGCTGTTGGGGTTTTATGTAAAAACCACTGCACCAATTAATTTCAAATAAAATTTATTAAATTCTTCGATAAATTTGCTGTGTTGGTACGGACTTCGTTTTGGAAATTTGATGCTTCTTTAGCTTCTAATTTACACCTAAAGTTGTGTTAAAATTAGCAAAAAAACGAATCTTTAGAAGCTTGTAACTTTTTAATAGCTTCATATTTTACAATTCTGCTTCCGTACAGACAAAATTTATAATGAGACAAAACGATACCATGTTTAATTTTGGATGTACGTTGTCAATTAATGGAGTAAAACCCCAAACAAGTTTCTATGGAAAAAATGTTGACTTGTTTGCTCTTAAGGTTCCTTCCGAGAGAGTTCTCGTCATTGGCAATTACATGATTAGATATTTTACTGGTTAAGAATGATATTTTCATTTTTTAGGGGCTACTATAAATTTCGCCTCAGGATCGATCTGCAACAAAAAAAATATTATATTATTTTGTAACGATTGTTCCACTGAATGTAGAACCCTAAAAACGCGAACTAATGTAGAAATGTGGTCAACTATTCAAGTGTTATTCAGAAGTAAGCGTTTTGAAATGAGTCTATTCAAGTGAGATCTGAGTAACTAGATTCTTGTTCACTTTTATTCAGCAATGAAGCGATCGCCATTTTTTGTTTTGTGAGTTATTATAATTACAAGAAATTCACCAAGATTACTTGAATACTGAATGTTACAACTACGAAATTTTCAATCCGATTTGTCATATGTTCCATTGGAATTACTAAAATTAGAAATTTCGTCATAAGTATTTTAGTCAGACCGAGCATGCATATACGAAAATAATATTTACAATCACTTATCTTGATTATTCAAGCGGCGCGTTAAAAATAATCGGAAAAATCATAAACTATTTACGATAAAATAATTTTCGCACTAAGAATTAACATGTAGCAAACCTATAACTTAATTAATAAAACTTTAGCTTACCGTTTTAATAAATTCGCCATTTATTGTCATGCAATGACTCCATCAAAGACATTAAAAATTTCTGACTGTCTAATTTCACAATTTGTATGAATAAAATCTGTATTATTGTCAACAATAAAATAATGCTGAATAAATTCTGAATCCAGTAACGAAATTGACATAAACTGAATATTGTATGAGTAAGAGCTTAATAAAAGCCATATCAGCTGTTAATCAGAAGTTATTAAGATGATTTCACCATTATAAAGCTCCTGCTCAGATGTTACTCAGAAGTTATTAAGCTTAATGCATTTGAATTTGGGGCCTGTTTTGCTTGAATAAAGTCTGAATAGGTGTTTATTCAGACGTTACTCAGTTCTTTATTCAGAATATAATCTTAATGATTGCACATAATCAGCTCTTATTCAGACTTCTGTGTTACTTGGGATGTGACTAAGAGAGTGATGAGTATGAATGTTGATGGATGGAAAGGAAGAGGAAGGCCAAAGAAAAGATGGATGGATTGTCTAAGAAATGATATGAAAGAAAAAGGAGTAAATGATACTGTGACGTCTGATAGGGGAGAATGGAAGAAGAAATCGTGTTGCGTCGACCACAAGTAGAATGGGATAACGACAGGAAGATGTTTTACTCTTTGGGTACGTAATTTAAAAAAAAATAACATCCTTAATATAGACAATACTTACATTAATGTACAGTTAGTTTAAGATAACCAAAGTAGTGTTTAAAACAAAATAAACTGGCTTCTTAATGCGACAAACAATTACAAGGACTTTGACCGTAATATTGATAAGAAACAAGAAATTCTTATACAATGGCTCACTGATGAGAAGAATATGCACGGATTTATAAATGCCTATTTTTTCACACACATAGACTCACAGAATAGACGTTATTTTCCCATCTTGTGGGTAGAACCTACAGGTAGCCTACCACGACGAGTAGTGCCACTGTGGGAACGAGATAGCACTAGACGACTTGTATAGTTCCGTCTCTTTCAGACAGTAGGACTACTCTCGCTTTAGACGTTATGGTAGGTCCCAGGACGCGTCACCAAAACGTGGAGTATGACTTTGTAGAGCAGGGTTTTGTCGACGGATGAATCGACAAAATGACAGAATCTAGAAATATTTCTATCGTGTCCTAAGCATAGCGAAGTATAAAATGCTTAAAATGGCGGCTGTCATGTGTATATCATTGACATTTGTTACTGTTAGCTAGAAGCTCTAAATTCTGTCAACTAGTCTTGTCAAGGGGTGTCGCATTTTCTAGTTACTGGGTTGGGGAGATCAAATCAGTCGCTTCATGTAAAATACTGATATTCATAAACATTAGGATATTAACTTAGCCTTTTCTCAACTATACGTATATTGGGATCGGTTTCCAGTCGAACCAGATGCAGTTGAATATCAGTATTTTACGTGGAGCAACTGCCTATGACCTCCACAACCCAGTAACTGGGTATTACAATACCCCATGATAAGACTGGTTGTCAGTCTTTAGAGCTTCTGACTAACAGTAACGACTGTCAAAGATCTACAAATCACAGCCGGGACCAACGGCTTTACGTGTTTTCCGAGGCACGGAGGAAACTCGCTATGATAGATACTCGTATTCAATATCTACAGACCAACACTACATATTTTCCAGACAGGAAAAGTTTTGTCTAATTAAAATCCGAGGTAAATTGAAACGAGAGCATATAAAATTCAAGTCCTTGACAGTCGTGCGCACTTAGTCACCAACACATTCATTTTCTTATCGTGCCTAACTAATTTTTAAAGCGTTTCATTCTATTTGTTCAGAAATTACGACTTGTATAATTCTATTTTTTATAGAAGCCTTATGAGTATGTTTTTCTTTTACGTAACATGAGTCTTCAACACACGGCGTGACATTGAAATTGCCTTCGCGAGTGATGTAAAAATAAAGTTGTAGTGTCTGGCTTGCCCTAGTCAGCAGACACTCATCATCATCAGCCTATAATGTTCCCACTGCTGGGACACAGGCCTCCTCTCTGTGAGAGGGAGAGGGCTATAATCCACCACGCGGGCCCAGTGCCGGTTGGCAGATGTCACATGTCTTCGAATTTTTGGTTCTAGGACATGCCGGTTTCCTCACGATGTTTTCTTTCACCGTTTTGAGAGCAGTAGTGATGAAATAAATTACACAAAGTAATGTACCTGGCGGGGTTCGACACTGACACTGCGACGCCTTTTTCTGTGAATTAAACCTTTAATGTCCCACTGCTGGGCCAAGATTTCTCCCATTGACTTCCTCTTTTCTCTTGAAGGAAAAGTAGTCTTTTCCATCGTAATCATCATCCTTAACTTATGAGATCGTGGGCCCTGAACCGTAATCCACCACGAGGACCCGTGCAAGTTGTTTGGCTTCCATCACAAGATTGAGCCCTTGTTGTGCTAATGTGTAGATGTCTTCGATGTTTTGGATCTACGCAAGGTCTTGTCAGTTTCCTTGCAAGTGTTTTAAACTGCATATTTGTTTACACTTTCTCTCATTCAAGAGATTGCAAAATCCCTCGTTCGCCAAATTCACCGCTTAGTACTTTAAGGTAGCTCCAAGGTTTGCGGCGGGCGTAGGTGGCGGTATCGTATGCTAGTATCGAGTGACAGGCTGTAGTAGCCATGTTTGTTGTATTAATAGTAGTTTACTTAACTGTGTTAAGTATTACGATCTCAGAACGGTGAAGGAAAACATCGTGAGGAACCGTTAGGTCCTAGAGCCGGGAATTTGAAGACACGTGACTTTTACCAAGTCGCATTGTGGAAAAGGCTCGTGAGGGCAAAGCTTCTTTTGTTCCTAGTCTAGGTCATGATTTATCCGTGAATTAGGCAGAAACATTAAAGGAAGGTGTCAAAGACCTCCTCTCAAAGTCCTCGACTGTCATTTGTAAATAACGTAAATCAATAAAATTGAGTGAATTAATTTTAAAAGTGTAAATTATCTTTGTTATTTTGTTAGAGTTATTTTCAAATCATCAACAGCCTATAATGTTCCCACTGCTGGGACACAGGCCTCCTCTCTGTGAGAGGGAGTGGGCCATCCACCACGCGGGCCCGTGCGGGTTGGTAGATGTCACATGTCTTTGAATTTTTGGTTGTAGGACATGCCCGTTTCCTCACGATTTTTCCCTTCACCGTTTTGAGAGCAGTGGTGATGAAATAAATTGCACAAAGTAATGCGGCTGGCGGGGTTCGAACCCACGACCTACAACTAGTAAGTCGGGTCCTGTGTGTTACTGGACCACCACTGCTCTCATTCAAATAATCATTGTTAATTTAAAAGCCATCATCATCATCAGTCAGGGATCACCTATTGCTGGGGATAGGCCTCCCCCTTTTTTGCCCTTATATCCAAAGTGCTTATACAAATCTATTGAGCTATTAAGACATGATAAAGATAATGTAGTACTAGTAACACACATACTTCCAAGTGTTACTGATGACAGTAGTTGATGACTACCTACATCTAAAACAAAAGAGAAATGTAAACGAAAAACAACCGTAAGTTATTCAACAGAACTGAAAATAGAAACCGGTTTTTTCACAGAGAGATAAAACCCACTTTCGCTTGTAGATAATAACTTGTACGTTGTGAGAACGTGGAGTTTTCAAAAGTACATTTGGGATTACTTTATCACTGTCACTTTTATATTATGTGTATGTTTTATGTCACGGCCTTACAAGGTATTTTTTACATTTTGTATAACTTATAAAACGTGTGAGTAACCTCAGTTTTGAGAGTTTTTTCTGTGTGCCTTTCTCTTCAGCCAATTTTCGTGTCCACTGCTGGATGTAAGCCTCCTCAAAAAACACCAACTATCCCGGACAGTTCGCGTCCATGCACTGAACCAATCTTTTCTTCAAATCATTGATCTATTGTGGCGCAGGGCGACCCATACTACGTTTCCTTTAAAACTAGGACACCGATCGAAAATCTTCTTTTTGTGAAAGGGAGTGGGCCGTAATCCATTACACGTATCCCTTGCCTATTACAATCATCATCATCACCTGCCTGTTTGGTTTGACCGTCTAGTCTAACTGGCTGCAGATAAATACCCAGTATTTTACATGGAGCTATCCAACCTCCACAACTGTCAAAGACACTAAAATCTAAAATAAAATAAAATAAATATATGGCTTTGATGGAAACCCGTGAGACCACATCTAATAGAGATAAATGGGCTTAAAAGACTTACTGCGCCGACCCCAAATAAATTGTGATATACGAGGATGTAGTAACCTGTACTTAATAGCGTGGAATTTTCGCCTTTTTACTTGAAAATTATAGCGATTTGGTCAATTTAATGAAAAACGCTAGAACTATATACTTTTAACGTAATTGAACAAAGAGCAATCACTTTACTAATTAAAAATCCCAGCAAAAACATAGGTACCATTTTGGACACTCTTCAAAAAAAATAAGACAGGGCCCAACTGAGTGCCCTGGGCAACCCTCAACTCAAACTAAGCAAATTCCTTGCATAATGAATACTTTTACAACAAAATTATGTAAGCTAGCTCGCCCTGAACACCCACACGAATATTTAAAGGTCAGATTATTTTTATTTTAGGATCAACTCTGTAAAATATTAATAAAGGAGCGTGGTTACTCGTACCGAAAGCCTAGCTAAAATAGAAATAGCTTAATTTTGTATATTTGGTAGTTCTAGTTAAATACTCCTATATAGTTTATTAGTCTGTATACTTTTATTAAACCAACTCGGTAAGCATGATATCGTAGACACAGGTTTTATTGACAGTAGAAAAGATCAAATAACAGAACAAAGAAAGATTTTAAAAAACGGAATATTTCAGTTGGAACCGGCTCGCAGTTAAACCGGATGAAACCGAATATCAATATTTAACATAGAGCTACTGCCAGTCCACTCCTTAACCCAGTAACTGGGTGTTTCGATATACCTCTTGCTAAGGCTGGTTGTTATACTTTCGAGTTTCTGACTAAAGGACTTTTCTCATGGCGCGATGCGACGCGGTTCGACCGATTCCAAATACATGTGAAAATCAACCTTGCTACTAAGAAATAATGATGCAATTCGATTGACTTGACGTCGTCGTGGAGATCGTGTTTTGTTTTTCATTTACCCGTAGATAACAACGTGTTTTATGTCATATGTCGTAGTGATGAGGTTGGTTTTCACTTGTAGTCGGAATCGGTCAAATTGCAATCGCGTCGAGCCATGGGTAAAGTCCCTAACAGTAACGATTGTCAAAGTTCTATAATAGACCAACGGCTTTACGTGCTTTTTTCCCAGCCATGAAGAAAACTCGCTATGATCACCGATCCACAGACTAACCTCGGAAGCGTGGCTTATCCTTGATGATATACCTGTCCGGCTGTTCAGCAAAAATTTTATCTTGCAAGATGAGATTGAAATACCAGAATCACTAGGTTTTTATATCAGTTACAGTAATATCTTTCACGCTTCATCGTATACCACACTTGACTGCTTACATACATACGTTTATGTGCTTTATATGTGTCTGTACCGCCTTATACTATCACGGTTATCTAGTATTAAGTATAATGGAATGGTTGACTATAAAATTTCTTTTCTCGATTTCACCTGGAAGTTTACATTTACATAAAAAGAAAGTAAATAAGTTTATTTGACGCATAAAATTATCATCATCATCAGCCGGAAGACGTCCACTGCTGAACATAGGCCTCCCCCTTAAATCGACAATTCGCCACTTGCATCCATCGGTTACCCGCGACTCTCACGGTGTCGTCGGTCCACCTAATGGGAGACGTGACAACGCTGCAGAGATCTTCCGCTCCGTGGTCGCCACTCGAGAACTTTTCTTTCCCATCGGTTGTCAGTTCTACGAGCAATGTGGCCTGCCCACATGCAACTTCAACTTGCAAATTTAACAAGCTATGTCGGTAACTCTGGTTCTTCGCCGAATATCCTTGTTCCGGATTTTATATAAATTATCACCAATCTGGAACTTCAGTCCGTTTAAAGAGCTCGACATTATCAATAACACTAGTGATACCAATATGAATTCTATTGTAACTTACCCAACACCCAATCTCCATTGGCTACCTGTAACCTTCGCTGGAATCCACGGGGTCATCTGCCTATTAAAGGATACCACGATCGTAGTAGCCAAATGACTCATAGTATGTATGACTAAAGCAAAAATGCATGTGAGTCCGTTTTTGAATCGTCAGTCGGCCTTGATAGTGACCGATGTGGTTCTGTCTGGCCATGACGTCATTTTAGCATTGATATGAGTAGGATCTTTAGATTTTTATAATACTGCTTTTCATGTCACATGCTTGGTGAAAGGCTCCCATTTCTCCGTTCAAAGCTTCCTGCTTTGTCTTGTTTGTCTTGATTTTTCCTTCATTCAAATCGATTTAATCCTTTTTATCGTAACAATGGGGTTGCTCCGTCCGGATTTCCTCGGATTTGTACTAGTTTAAAGGGCATTCAGGTAGCGTCGGGGGGGGGGGGGGCTTCATTTGGTGTCCTGTTCTAAAAAAGTTTTGGGCCGCGACCCACGCACACTTCACCATCTACCTCTCCCGACGCAGTTGCCACGGTGCGCACTTCGACTAATGTCCGGGTTCTGGACTCTAAAATCTGGGGTTTTCACGCGTTTGTCCTGATTTACAAATTTTAGAGAGTGCAAACCTACCTATGAGTCCGCCTTGGGTGGAGCTGTCAGACTCGTATTGCCTAAAGTCCTCTGTGTTCCTTCAATAACCCTTGTTCCAGGTTACGTTTATCTGTTATGTCAGTTCCGTGACCCCAGCAATTGATGTCACTCCTGAGGCAGATAATAGTGCCGGAGGATTTTTTCGGACCACATACGCCTCGTTAACTGGACTTTAGTATAACACGTTTGCAAAGAAATTTGTATCGATACTTTGAATGAAACATTCGCGGCATTTTCCTTCCTCTTCTCCATCCATACAAACGTAGTCTTGAAAAGGTCCCTTTTAGTGATGAATTTGAGAAAATGACTCACTAAACAAAGCAAATACATTTTGAATGAATACCTTCTTCAGTGAATCACAATTTTATCGATGTAGTAAAATTATTCATCAAACGTGATTTACGCGTTAGGATACCTATTCAATAAAGATTTGTCGGTGACTCGGCAGCACCAGGCAATCATTTATCTGCGTTTATTTTAGATGTAACGTGGAGCCAGAAAGAAGCCTGAATCTGACAACTAGTCAGTCAGTCTTTTATACTGTATCATCATAATCTGGTTGAAGAAGTCAGATAGGTAGACTGTCCATGTCATCATCCTCATCTTTGTCTTACTGTTCATGCATGATGTCATCAACATCACCAATAAATCACAAATCTTATTTGTCCATCAGTTAGAGTTTTCAAAATCAATAGACAAGTTATTTTTGTTATTTTACATCGACAATATTGACAAAGGTAAAACACATCAAATTTTGAGAGCTCGTGATCTCAGAACTTGTAAGAATTTGGGTGTGTCGATTTTAAAAGCATCCTATCTCTTTTTTTTTACCTAACAAAAAAAAAAATACGGTTCAAGTATTTTTGCCTGTTGTTTTGGGGTCGATAGAAGTTCAGCTGCATCAAGTTCGATTGCTAGATGACTCTAGCATTGTTGGGACAAGAGCAAGGCATGTGAGAATAAGATGGTGTCATAGACGATAAAATATGACAAATCCAAAGCATAATTTTAATGCTTATAGCTTCTTGGTAGCTCTAATTTCATCATTAACTCGGTTCGTCACTGACATGGAGTTAAAACAATTGGAACTACAAATGACCGCCCGCAACCAGAAACCGCACAATTCGTTGTTTTTAAAGCAAATATTTGTCGATTAGCTCTTATCTTCGGTTTCACCAGCTGCTCGGCTGCTAAAAGTCGTCGCGTGATAAGTCATAAAGCCTTTAGAAGCCTAAAGGCTATATGACATATTCACCTCGATAAATGGACTGGATGCAACACAAAAAGATTTTTTCAATTCGAACCCTTCCTTTCTGAGATGCGCGGTCATATAAACTCTTTAGCTTAAATGACAATGGGTGTATACGAGAAATAATAGTAAAGATTCTCACCAAGCCACCGTTACTCGAAGTGATGTAAATAAAATGAGATAGCACAGTCACTTCATTAGCATTTGAATGAGCACTGCGACAAATTATAGAATTGACTTTGAAAAGACTGAATTTGGCACATTATTTTCATAGAACGTCGCCGAATGCCACTGTGGGTGGCAAAGATATTGTAATTCGGCCGCGATACTTACTAAGTGAGTAGTGACAGCGAAACTTACTAAGTGAGTAAAGACCAGGTGGTACTGCATTTAAATTGCTTCAACTAGTAGTTACTGTACCTAACGATTAAATGTATGTTCGGCACACCTTCGCAGCATCGTCAACTATCCTGCTACCAACTTCTAAACTGTTAGGTTAGCTAATGGCATTAGTGTAGTTTTGGGAGAAGTGACCATTAGGTCTTCAAAAGAAACCCCTTGATCGTTTGGCTTGTGGTTTTCTCCGTCCTACTCCTCCACTATTCTTTTTTGAGCCTGTAGCCAAACGGCAAACGACAATCGTTAACGTTCAGCAGTCGCTAATACATTTTCCGTTTTATATCCCATCGCATAAAGTTGTAAATCTAGTAAAGGCTGCATTTTCTAATTTATGCAATGGGGTATAAAGTTGAAAATGTATTAGCGACTGCTGAACGTTAGCGTATGTCGCTTGCCATTTGGCTATAGGGCCTGATTAATTTCGTTGTAGGATCCAAGACAGGTAAAGAAGAAAATCCGGGACACGTCGAGCTTCATTGTCTCGACGCTTTTCTGGTAGTTGCCACTGTTGATTCTGGCTTTCAGGACTTGCAGTGGTTTGGGAATAGTGTGGTGGGTTTGCCCCAAAAAAAGACAATTAAACAAGGAAACTCCAAGCAAATCCAGGCAAATATTACAGTACAAAAGTAAACAATGAATTAACAGATCCTTTTGCAACACAATCGGAGGAAGACCGGAGTGACGATTGTATGATAAATAATGACGTTATTCTTAGCGCAGTCTATTCTTTATATTATTTTTATGAAGCTCATTGTGTAGAGGGATTCAATAATGGATGGAGAGTCATTAAAAAGACAATGAAGGAGATTATGAGAAGGTACAATCAATATTAGGCTGTCAAAACAAGGTTAATAGAAACGCGTATCCCAAGGTTGTTTGTTAGGTCCATTCATCGCAGAGACAGGAGTTGAGCTCCTGGAAAGTATTGGAGATGGCTTTAAAAAACAAATCCTGGTTCTTCAAGGCTTTGTTCACCTCCTTTCTAGCCATCAAACAGTCTTTAATCATGATCTACCTGCCTTTTCCCATCTATGTTTTGGTCGGTTTGAAGTCGAACTGAATGCAGCTGAATATCAGTAGTATTTGACATGAAGCGACTCTCTATGGTCGTGGGTTCGAACCCAGCCAGGCGCATTACTTTGTGTTATTTATTTCATCACCATTGAACTCCAAACGGTGAAGGAAAACATCGTGAGGAAACCGGCATGTCCTATATTCAAAAATTCGAAGACATGTGACATCCACCAACCCGCACTGGGCCTGCGTGGTTGGTGGATTATGGCCCACTCCCTCTCACAGAGAGGAGGCCTGCGTCCCAACAGTGGGAACATTATAGGCTGCTGATGATGATGATGACTCCCTATCTGACCTCCACAATCCAGTTACATTTACTAGGTTGTGGACGTCAGATACCCCTTGATAAAACTGGCTATCACACTTTTCGGGTTTCTGACTAACAGTAACGACTATCAAAGATCTACAAATGACAACCGGGACCAACGGCTGTATGGGCTTTCCGAGGCACAGAGGAAACTCGCTATGATAGATGGTCACCCATCTATAGAGCAACCTTGGTAACTTATGCGACTGTTACTATTAGCCACAAACTCCTCAGTCCATTGCTTTACTAAAGAAGTTATGTTTTAAATCATTCAATAAATTCTGTTTGTCAGTTGTATTTATACTATAAACGTATGTGTTTTATGATAAACAACAGGATAACGTCTATAAATATAAAATATTATCCCTGTCTGTCTTTTTCCTTACGGCATAGGATGTTAATATTGTGTAGATTGAATATACAGGTATAAGGAGCTCGTGGCTAAATAATTACAGCCGCACAGGCCGATCTTCCGGGTTAAGCCGCGCTTGCCGGGGTTGGTCTGTGGATGGGTGACCATCTGCCATAGCGAGTTTCCTCCATGTCTCGAGAAGCAGGTAAAGCCGTTGGTCCCGGCTGTAATTTGTAGATTTTTGACAGTCGCTACTGTTAGTCAGAAGCTCTAAAGTCTGACAAGCAGTCTTACCATGGAGTATCTTATTACCCAGTTACTGGGTTCTGGAGGACGGATAGGCAGTCGCTCCACGTAAAATACTGATATTCAGCTGCATCTGGTTCGACTGGAAGCCGACCCCAATGTAGTTAGGAAAAGGCAGGCAGATGATGATGTCAATACAGGTATATTAAATCCAAGTATAATAGACCAGGTCGTTGACCATTATCATCCTGCCACCCTTTTTCAATCAACGTCAGGCACCCTGTGGCCTGGCTTCTTGCTGAACAGAGTCTATTTGGCTCAGTCGTGCGTGAGTCATATATTATACATTAGTTCAAAATAAGTTCTGTTAATAATGTTATGCCCAAATTTTTATTTAGTAGGTACTACTAAATCTATATTTCATGTCCGCAAGTGTTAAACGACCAATACTTTGGCTAAAGCTACGAGTTTCGCGTAGATATCAGTACTCTTGGTTCTTGATACTCGGACGGCGTGATACCCATTGCTCGCCGAACGTAAGCATTTCCGGTGACCCGAAGTGATTTTGCCAGAGAAGAAAACTCTCATTTCTCAAAACACAGACTACAATAAATAAGTTTACATCCGTTATTCTTATTGTACCGGCAAGTGGTCGTGATAAAGTCGGTCATTGCTATGTAATAAATTGTATCAGTATAATACAATAGTACGTTTATACATTACTTGTACAGGATGTTTAAGTTAATGAGTGTGTGAGTGAGATGAAAGGTGACTAACTGTCTATGGTGCTTGTTTTTTTACTTTTATCTTCTTTTTCCGTTCCCAACATCGTCATTCATTCATACCCATCACTCTCTTAGTTGCATGAACGTCATCCCTTCTCATCATTATGTCCATACTAGACTCAGATCAAAGAAATAGGCAGATAGAACGCTCAGAACACGCGACTGTCTCCACCAAAGTTAATACAAAATCAAATAAAATTACATTCCATAATGTTTTCTTTGTTTTTGAGAACAACTTTTATGTTAAAGACACGAGACGGCATATTTTGGCAAAAAACAACACGACCGCAGCTTGGTACGACGCGTAGCTTGGTACTATCGCGACTTTGTGTTCGATTTTGATTTTGTATTAACTTTGGTGGACCCACTCGCGTGTTCTGAACGCTCTATCTATTTCTTTGATCTGAGATCAAAGAAATAGGCAGATAAAATACTAAATATAAAATACAGATAAAATACTAGTCCCCAATTTGTCTGCAATATCGAGAAAAAATACGTGCCTTCTGGCGTCCAGGGTACACTGGGTACACCATTTTCACTTAAGTAGTTAAATTCGAGTGTAATTCTGCAAAATTTTGTCGTAATAAAAATGAATTTATGAATGTTGGAAATGGGATTCAAAAGTCGGCACGTACTGGCAGATCAATAGTTTAGATACTAGCACTTTACATGGTTCACCCTTGTTTGGTCGAACAACTTTTGATATAATTTTACTAATTCGAACAACGTTTGAGAAAATAATCAGTTTGTATAATATCGGTTAACTTAATTTTCATTTCATCGAATTTTTTTTTCCGATAACAACATTTGAACTATTGATCAAAAGGTATAGTGTTCATTTGACGTAATGTTCAGTTGGTATTGGTACATATATAACATTTAGTTTATCGAATATACGATTGGTGTAATGTAATGCAGAAAAGAAAACATTGTAAATATTTGTTCCGTCGGTCTACCTTGGTAGGTAGTAAACATCAATTTGACTAAGGATACAAGAGCGAGCGAAGCGAGCTCGGGGCTTGGGGCACCCCGACTCGGACAGGTTAGGTTCGAAGGGGATGGCGGGGTCTTTCAGACCCCGCCATCCCCTTCATGTTAGGTTACTTTAAACCTTGCAAACATAAATAGGAGCCCCGCGAAGCGGGGCTCCGTCAACCTACCTTGGTAGGTGGTAATTAGTCATTTATACGCTCGCCCTTAGTCAAATTGCCGATTACTACCTGCCAAGGTAGCTCGACGAGGAAACGAATAATCAATTCTTAACTGAATATTCGATGCGATATTTCGACTAAATCATTATTAGTCTAGTGAAACATTAGTTTAAATAAAATTAGTGCATTTGAAAATTCGGTCAAATGAAATTATTTCAGAGAAATAAATAGGCTAAATAAAAATGTAACAATTAATTATTCGGTGAAATGAATAATTCTACGAAACGACTTTATTGTAACCAAAATTAGCCGGAGTGATTTTCGACGAAAAGTTGTTCTGCCAAACAAGGGTGAACCACTTTACATAAGTACTTAGTGAAACTCGCCTTTTTGAATCAGTACCCTCCTGAAGTAGCGAATTTTCGTTTATCAAAGTACCTACGCTTTTCTTTTTAGTGGGATTTACCTATTCAATCACAAATCGCCTCTTTTAATTGGCATCAATTGAGAGCTATTCTCATACCCCCTTACTCAGATCAAAGAAATAGGCAGATAGAACGCTCAGAACACGCGAGTGTCTCCACCAAAGTGAATACAAAATTAAAATCGAATACAAAGTCGCGACAGTACCAAGCTACGCGTCGTACCAAGCTGCGCGTCGTTGTTGTTTTTTGCCAAAATATGCCGTCTCGTGTCTTTAACCATCGTAAAAGTTGTTCTCAAAAACAAAGAAAACATTATGGAATGTAATTCTATTTGATTTTGTATTCACTTTGGTGGAGACACTCGCGTGTTCTGAGCGTTCTATCTGCCTATTTTTTTGATCTGAGCCCCCTTATTAATAAACGTGGAATAAAGTTACACCAAGGTTAAACCTTAAAAATGAAATGTATCCAATGGTTAATCCGAAGATTATCCTAGTTGTAACTTTAGTCCACGTTTATTAATAAGGGGGATAATGTTTCTGACAAAATTCGAACACCCTGTACAATAATAAAGTGTCGCTCCGTCGGAAACCAATTAAACAGTTTGATAATGAGCAGCGGCAGTGCACATTCACACTTTGCTTAAGTAGTGCTAATCAGTAAGAATTTATTGTGCATTGCAAAACTTCATGCTAAGTGCTGGTAGTTGGTAAATACCAGGGACTGAAAGCGGTTACGGTTAAAGGTTAAGATACCTCAAAAATATAACGGTACCGATTCAAAATAGAGGTTGAGCTATACCGGTACCCATATAAATAAAGGTTTTGATAAATTGTTATTTAACCTTTATACGATTTCGGTACCGAAATATATGCGAGACGGGACGGTGCGGGTACAGGGGCGGGGGTATCTAACGCGTTGCAACTTGACCTTGTGTTTGCTTGCTGGACAATTCTTATTTTAATACATGCGTGCGAGCGAGATAGCGCGGGGCAGGACGACGCGCGACGTGGGGATGTAACGCATTAGTGTGTGTGCATACTACATGCCTACATATGTGTTTAAATAAACACTGAATACAAATTATTTTTTCTCTTTCCCTGTATTTGTTTTGCTACCAACTGTGTGCCGGGTACGTGTTGATAGTTCGTCAACGTAATAAGTACTTATTATAAATAAACAAAATGGGAAGAAAGCGTAGAAACGTAGTTTACGCAATTTTTTTTTTCAAAGGAAAATAATGCCGCTACTTGCCTAGTGGTTAAATGTTCAGCTGTTATAAAAAGAAGTAGGTACATACCGGCTTTCTTGGTTTACCTACCTATTGTCAAATTATTATGGACTATGGTTAAACATTTATGTAGGCTGTGTAGAAAATGGAGTATTTACCTACTACAGGCAACTGCACATCAATGGTACGAGTATATTGATATTATGATAATACTTGTGACTAAGTAACTACTTAACGTTTGTGCGGTTGAACGTGGGTACCTGCAGGTATTACCTTCTTAGTAACACATTTACTGTGTATTACCTATATTATATTTTGTTAAATTATCAGGTAGGTACCTACACAAAGCTCAGAAATTGTTTGGTGTTCGTTTTATGTATAGGTACCTACAACATTAATTATTTTTAGTTTATGCAAAACCTGAATAGGTATATTATGTAGTTTGTTCAGAATAAGCAACTGAATCGATTCAAATAATTTTTACACAATGTTTTATTTTGTTCCATTTTTTAAAATTGTATCACCATTTAACCGCTTAGTTACCTATTGCCAAACTATTATCAATGAATATACGCCAAGGGGAGGCACGGATTGTGCGCCCAGTCGCGAAGTGAGCATGTTTTTGAACGGACAACCAGGTACTAACTTATCTAACAAGCTTACAACTTGATGATTTTTCATGATATAGTCTTGAAAGGACCTTGCGTCATTTTGGGCCATCGCTCAACAGCGATGAAACCGATGCCAAATGAAAGCTTTGAGGATGTTAAGCATTTCTTATTATGGCAGCTAAGTCGAATTCGAGCGCCAACAAGGTGATTTCAAGCATCGAAAAAAATTTCCATTACCTAACCTAACCTGTGGCAATATTCTCCAAGGGATTTGAAACAGGTGTCACTGGAAGCGTGAGGTAGACACGATATACTTTTAGTATGGCGACATTCTTCAAATATGTAAGGTTCACCTGGAATATCTGAAAATGTCATCCTAACCTAACCTGTGGCAATATTCTCCAAAGGATTTAAAACAGGTGTCATTCGAAGCGTGTGGTAGACACGATGTACTTTTACTATGGCGACATTCTTCAGATGTATAAGGTTTACCTGGAATATCTGAAAATGTCAACCTAACCTAACCTGTGGCAATATTCTCCAAGGTATTTGAAACAGGTGTCATTCGAAGCGTGTGGTAGACACGTTTACTATGGCGACATTCTTCAGATGTTTAAGGTTTACCTGGAATATCTGAAAATGTCAACCTAACCTAACCTGTGGCAATATTCTCCAAGGGATTTGAAACAGGTGTCATTCGAAGCGTGTGGTAGACACGATATACTTTTACTCAGGCGACATTCTTCAAATGTCTAAGGTTTACGTGGAAAGTCCGAAAATGTCAACCTAACCTAACATGGGGCAATATTCTCCTACGTCTTTACCCCATGGACTATTTACGGCTGCTGAAATAAGGCTTTATTAGTACTGACCCCAGCTGCGTCTCATTTGTATTATTTCAAAAGTATTAGCAAACCGCTTTGTGTGGGTGGGATGCCCACCATGTAATGATGATGCATTGCCGTAAATACAGCGAGTATTTTTTTTTCAATTTAGACCTTTTCAATGGAGTTTGATAAGATCTTCTGCGTTTGAAACTAAATGTCTAGTTTGACAACTTTATTTTTAAATAACAAAAGCAAAAACAGAAACCACTGTTCAATTTTTATGTTGTTTCATGTCATATTTCTATCAGATTTCTTTGCAATCTATAAAACTGATTCCGTAAATTGAATTTACGATCAGCGATTTTACTGATTTTTTTGCGCAATGCCAGTTAACCCCTGCATGAGCTGCCTGCGTTTACGCGCTGTCCAAAATAGACGTCATGTTTTGGGAGCAGATTTTCCTCAAAATCAACCTCAGTTTGCAGAATATAATCGACAAAATGCCTTGGTTGACGAAGTATGTACTTATTTATTCAATTTTACGATATCTTTAATATCCTTTTCTTTCCTTGTTTTTGACTGCAAGTCTCCGAACTGAAAAAGTCTCTATTTCGACGGTCCCTATGTACAAACGGACGAAAGAAAAGCGTTATAATACTCAAATCACTCAAGAAATAATTCCATCTGTAGGTATATAAAATTGAAATAAACTTCTGTATAAATAATTATGTGTACACAAAACATGATTTCTAGAGCTCAAATCGTTCTAGAAATCACGTTAACATTAAAAATACTTCGATGATCTGAAAATATGTCAAATAATGCACAATGCACATATCAAAAGAGATGTCGGTCAATAGTTTTCGGTATAATGAAATTCGAACAAACAAAATTCGGTAAATTGATCAATTCCCGTCGTTTGTCCATAGGAACCATTGATTTAAAAGTATTTTTGTAACGAGCCTTAATATTCAGTATTGAAATATTTTGCGGTATAACAATAGAATATTATATCATTCAGGTCGTGTTTGATAACACGCAACATATATGTCACCGATGCTGGCAAAGGATAGCAGCTCATATTGCTGCTGCACAGAATGCGGAAGGAGTGATTCGAGCTGAACAAAATTTTTACGCTCCTGAACATGTATGAGCACCGAATACAGCTAACCGTTGCATTTTCAACTTTATGCAATGGGGTATAAAGTAATAGATTATTCCCATCGAAATAGACTCAAGACGGCGGCGCGTCTTGTATCAACTGTTTCAAGTACGTTTCTGTCCAACAAAATGGGGGAGTTCTAAACCCAGGTCGAGACCCGCAGTTGAACGGGTTAACGGTTGTCTTCTAACGCAGGTGAAGAATGTCGCCATAGTAAACGTGTTTACCACACGCTTCGAATGACACCTGTTTCAAATACCTTGGAGAATATTGCCACAGGTTAGGTTAGTTTGATATTTTCAGATATTCTAGGTAAACCTTACACATCTGAAAAATGTCACCATAGTAAAAGTATATCGTGTCTACCGCGCGCTTCGAATGACACATATTTCAAATCCCTTGGAGAATATTGCCACAGGTTAGGTTAGGTTGACATTTTCAGATATTCCAGGTAAACCTTACACATCTGAAGAATGTCGCCTTAGTAAAAGTATATCGTGTCTACCACACGCTTCGAATGACACCTGTTTCAAATGCCTTGGAGAATATTGCCACAGGTTAGGTTAGTTTGACATTTTCAGATATTCTAGGTAAACCTTACACATCTGAAAAATGTCACCATAGTAAAAGTATATCGTGTCTACCGCGCGCTTCGAATGACACATATTTCAAATCCCTTGGAGAATATTGCCACAGGTTAGGTTAGGTTGACATTTTCAGATATTCCAGGTAAACCTTACACATCTGAAGAATGTCGCCTTAGTAAAAGTATATCGTGTCTACCACAGGCTTCGAATGACACCTGTTTTAAATCCTTTGGAGAATATTGCCACAGGTTAGGTTAGGATGACATTTTCAGATATTCCAGGTGAACCTTAGACATTTGAAGAATGTCGCCTTAGTAAAAGTATATCGTGTCTACCGCGCGCTTCGAATGACACATATTTCAAATCCCTTGGAGAATATTGCCACAGGTTAGGTTAGGTTGACATTTTCAGATATTCCAGGTAAACCTTACACATCTGAAGAATGTCGCCTTAGTAAAAGTATATCGTGTCTACCACAGGCTTCGAATGACACCTGTTTTAAATCCTTTGGAGAATATTGCCACAGGTTAGGTTAGGATGACATTTTCAGATATTCCAGGTGAACCTTAGACATTTGAAGAATGTCGCCTTAGTAAAAGTATATCGTGTCTAACACACGCTTCGAATGACACCTGTTTCAAATCCCTTGGAGAATATTGCCACAGGTTAGGTTAGGTTGACATTTTCAGATATTCCAGGTGAACCTTACATATTTGAAGAATGTCGCCATAGTAAAAGTTTATCGTGTCTACCACACGCTTCGAATGACACCTGTTTCAAATCCCTTAGAGAATATTGCCACAGGTTAGGTTAGGTAATGGAAAAATTTTTCGATGCTCGAAATCACCTTGTTGGCGCTCGAATTCGACTTAGCTGCCATAATAAGAAATGCATAACATCCTCAAAGCTTTCATTTGGGATAGGTTTCATCGCTGTTGAGCGATGGTGCAGCCTCCATACATTTTTGCCCGTAGTCCTTTTGTACATAGATTCTTTAAGGTGCGTAATGTTATATAGGGGAAACTGAGGACACTTTATCCTTACGGGAGACTAGATACACTGGATTTACAGAGCTTCTGTGAATACTATTTAAATTAAGAGAGGCCACATTTGTAGCCTACGGGTACGAACTAACTTTCTTAAATTGGTACCCGTGGCGGTAGTTGACTCGATGGCGGATGATTTTGTGTTTCGTGTTGTAAGAAAATATTTTTCGAAAGTTTTTATTTGGATTAAATAGTTTGTTAGAAAAATTATTTTGGATAATTATCAATTATTTTGGATAATTATCAATTTAAGCGTCTGTTTCATAGAAAAGTGTTAATAATGGTCGATTTTTTTCCAATGTTTTTTTAAAACCTCGACATAGCTAGATACACATGGTACATTTCCCTAAGGGAGATATGTATAGGCGAGTATGTTATAATGATGAATTATGATAAAATGAAAATGCTGCGTTTAAAAATATACACATTCCAAACTTTCGCCAGTCACAAATTAACAGATTTTGTGACAATAGGAACATTACGTGATATTTAATTTTGCTGAAAACATACGTATTATGTGTTTTATTTTATCAGTGGATATGTTTTTATTGTTTCTAGTTTACCTACTTTTTTTTTCTTTTAGCGTGGTAAAATCATCAAATGAGACCTCCCAACCCGGGCAGGGCGGGAGGGTCTGTCAGACTTGACTGTACTGACTAAAATCCAAGGTGTCCTTCAATAGCCCTTTATGTTCCGGGGTCACGGTGAGGAAATAAAATCCCGCGACCCCGGCAGCCTTTGGCCCTCTGCGAGGGGGCCCCGTCATTATGCTGACGCTCTTTGAGGCGCGCGTGCGACACAACGCGCCGTCGACCCAGGCATGATCTATGGTCGGGCAGCGAGTTGCCCTTTACACGCTGCCCGCATGCCCGCGACAACGGTGGCCAGTGAACGTCAGCCGAAGTCCGACGCCGCGGGCGTCTAACACTGTGGTTGGAGCAGAGGGAGGACGCTGTCCTCTTCCTCTCGCCGCCCGCCTCCTCCTTCACGAGCATTACTGCTTCGCAGAAGGAGGCGACCGCTTCCCACTCCGTCTTTGCCCGCAGCATGGCCGTGACCAATGCCGGGCGCGAGAGGTCTCCGCCTATCGCCGCCGTGAGGACACGTCGTCGGTGCTCTGCCCAAGCTGGGCAGTCTTGCACCGTATGCTCTACTGTGTCCTCCGGGCGATCTTCGCAGTGGTTACACCCGGGCGTTTCTTCTCCCCCTATCCGACACAGGTAACTCCCGAAACTTCCGTGTCCGGTGAGGCCCTGCGTCATCCGATAGGTCAGGACGCCTTGACGTCTCTCCACCCACTCCTCAAAGAGGGGTCTTACCGCCGCGATTGCGGCGGTAAGACCCCTCTTTTTACAGGAGGCAGGAGGCGTTTGGCCCGCTGAGATTGGGGGCCCGGTTCAGTTTTGGGGCTGTGCTCCCTGAAGTTCCATCGGCTATCGAAGGCGAGTCCCAGGTACTTCATCCTCGACTCGACCTCGATGCGAACCCCTCCCACCGTTATGTGGGACACGGTCCGTGGCGCGTTCAGACGACCACCAGGTCAACCGCCGGCTGGTGCGACTCTTCCTCTGCCAGGACGAGCGTGTCATCGGCGTAACATATTATGCCGACGCCGTCAAGGAGGTCGCCGCGCAGCACATAGTCGTAACCGATGTTCCACAGGTGCGGCCCCAGGACCGAACCCTGTGGAACACCGCACGACATCTCTCGCCGGTTCCATTCTCCCCGGTGACCGGGGTAGATGACTGCTCTGTCCGTCAGGTAGTCCTCGACTATGCGACGGAGGTAGGTCGGCACCCGGTGATACCGGAGTGCCTCCCTGATGCAACTCCAGGGCAGGGTGTTAAAGGCGTTGGTGATGTCCAAAGACACCGCCAAGACGACCCTGCCCCGGGCCACTGCATCCCCCGTCGTGAGGGCTCTCAAGCTCATGATGGCATCCTCCGTCGAGTGCCCCCTGCGGAAGCCAAACTGGCTCTCCGCAAGGTCCGGACCCACCCGATTCAGGTGCCCGACGAGGCGGTCTGCAATGACTCTCTCAAAGAGCTTGCCCACCTCGTCGAGCAGCACGATGGGCCGGAATGCGGACGGATAGTCAGCAGGGCGCCCGGGCTTCTGAATCAGGACCAGCTTCCCCATCTTCCAGTGACGCGGGAACTGGCACCTCTCCAGGCACGCGCTGAAGAGCCCCCCCAGTCGAGGCCCAGGCTTCCTGGCAGGCCGTCGGGACCTGGGGCGGTATTTTTGGCCTTTAGCCGTAGTACCGCCACTCTCAGCTCTACCTCGGTCACCTCTGGAGCGTCGTAGACGTCGTCGTCGCTGTAGTCCGCGTTTGCGTCAGCTTCACCGTCAGGTTCCGTCGGTGGTGGAGCCATGGGTGGTGGGAGTATGCTCCCCTCGCGATGGGAACAAGGCGCTCACCACTTCCTCCAGGAACTGAGGCCGGAGACTCTGCGTCAACGGGGGAGCCTAAGCCTCTACAGTCGCCGCATCCGGAGGTCGGGTGCGGCGCCTGCGGAATCTGGTGTACCGGCGTCGCGCGGGAACGCACGCCTCGCGCAGCGCTGCCAGCTCGCTCGACCACCAGTACAGCTGATGCTGGGCGCGTCTTTGCCGGACCCGGGGTATGGCCACGTCGCCGATTTCCGACATGGCCTCCCGGAACCACTCGGCCTCGTCGTCTATGTCGGCAGGCTTGTCCGGTGGTGACACCCAGGTCTGCACGATCGAGGCTTCCAGGAATAGCTTTCGGTCCAACTGCTTCAGCGCCCATCGCGGACCATTTAGGTTCCATCCACTTGGGACCTGAGGACTGGGCGGAGACGTCAAACCGAATATAGCGGTGATCGGAATAGGTCTCCACCTCTACCACAACGCGCCATCCGGAGACGCGCGGCGACAGGTCTGAGGTGGCGAACGTAACGTCCACCACCGACTCGACCGCCCACCGCACGCACATGGGGACAGAACCCCGGTTCTCGATGACTAGGCCCTGTGCCAGGGCCCAGTGCTCCAGCCTTCTGCCCCGCATAACGACCGTAAACCGGGAACTCTTGGCGTTGAAGTCCCCCAGGACGAGCGCGGGGAGAGAACCGAAGGCGACGACGACGTCTCCCAGCTCCGATAGGGAGTCCTGGAACTCGGCGAGAGTTTGGCTCGGGGAGAAATATACGCCTATCACGGCGGTCTCCCCGATCCGTGCTGCGACGATCCCGCGCCCTCTCTTGACGTGATCGAGGGGCGGGGTACCGGCGGCGGCCGATGAGATGAGGGTCGCCGAGCCGTCCAAGTCTGTCACCCAGTCATTTCTGGGCACGACAAAGTACGGCTCGGCGACCACGGCGACGTTGATCAACCACTGTGCCATGCTCTGGAGCAAGAGATCCTGAGCAGTGGTTGATGTTCGCCTGGAGGAAGCGCAATGGGGCCATTACGCCGCGGGGGTACCTCCACGGCGGCGGCGGCGGCGGCGGCAGCAAAAGCGGTGGCGGCGGCGGCGGGAGTGGCTGTGACGGCGGCGGCAGAGGGCCTACCTCAGCCCCTGGCTTTGGTGGGTGGGGCGCAGGACCTGCCCATAGCCCGGTGATCGGCCGGCTTGCCAGCCATCTCACATGCGAAGCAGTGAGGCGGGGCAGAGCACGAGCCGGCCTTGTGACCGGACTGGCCGCAGCGGAAGCACCTGTCGCTGCGGTCTACCTCCGAGGTGCAATTGCATGCCGCGTGGTTACCCACTTGGCAGCGGAAGCACCTCAGGGGTCTGGGCTTCAGGACCTTCACCTGGGAAGACACCCAACGAACCAGGAGCCTTCGGCCCTCCTGCAGCTTTTTGGCCGCCGACACTGGGTAGCTAAGCGTGACGGTCTGCAACCCCGCGAAGCCCGGACGGAGGGCGCCCACCCTCACCTGATCGGTAGGGCACCCCCCAGTCCTGGCAACGACAGCCACCGCTGGGGATCAAGTGTCCCCTGTTTCCCCTAACATTGTTATATAACATTGCAACATAAAACCATACCGTACACATTAGTCTAACAATGTTATATAACAATTGTCGTTTGTCTTTCTTCAGTGCTATCCACAATGTTATATAACATTTTGTGTCCATATCATCTGAAACATGTTAAATAACATTGTTATATAACATGTTATGTTATATAGTCTGTACGCACCTTAAGTGGTCTAAGCAGCGGGCAAGCTACTTAGGCTGCCTTTCTACCAGAGATGCGCTGTGCTACGTTGCTACGGATATGTTTGTTATCCACCAATCACATTCATTTGTTTTCATAACGCACACACACATATTGAGTATGATTGGTGGCTATCAAACGCATCCTTAGCAACGTAGCATAGCGCATCTCTGGTGGAAAAGCAGCTTTAGACCCCGCTGACGCGCGCGACAATATCAAACACGTGAGATATCTGCGTGTGTTCAAGTCAAACAAGCGGAGAGTGCGCGATTTACTCTAGACGTCAGGTAGGAAAGTTTAATCTGTATGAACTTGTCGCTCGCTCAAACCCCTGGCGGCTAAAGAGACACACACAAACACCTCACGCCTTTGATACTGCCGCTAGCGCGCCGCGCACGTCAGACGTTAGCTTGCCCGTTACCGTGCGTTTCGTACGTGAACACTTGGATATTACGCCATAATTATGTTTGTTAATTCGTGACCGCGCCCATTATTGCGCTCGCGAGTCCGCGAGTCAACGTGTTTGAGCACTTAGAAAGATAGACGATAATAAAACCTTTAAAAAAAAATCAAACCGACGAAACATCGAACTGAAAAGCAAAAAATAAATTTTGAGGCGGCGCCAAAGAAACAATCAACGAATAGCTACGACGAGCAACTATAATATATATTTAACCACACCAAGCTATACGACGAGCTATTCTGCTCTTGAAATAGTTAATTAATAAATGTTTGTTTGTTTGGCGCCGGCGCCGCTTCAAAATTTATTTTTTGCTTTTCAGTTCGATGCTTCGTCGGTTTGATTTTTTTTTAAAGGCTTTATTTTTTACTTTTGAGTTCCTATCTCGTGTCAATTTCTGTAACTAAAAAAAATATAAGTTTTTTAATATATATTTTTTTTATTGTTAACTATTGACCTACACCTGCCCTCTGTCACCATCCTCAGACCCTCGATGACAATTATACCCCAGCTAGGTATAAAGTTTTCATCAAGACTAGTGAAATTAACCCAAACACGATAAAGGTGCTGTTTACTGTTGAGGACCTCTTGCCCCTGCTATCCGTCACCATCCTCAGACCCTCAATGGCAATAATACGTCAGCTAGGTCTAAAGTTCTCATCAAGCTGAGTGAAATGAGCCCAAATACGATATAGCAGTTGTTAACTGTTAAAGAAAGACTTCACAAAATAACAGGGATCTGGAGTTGATCTGATGATAGTGTCGTCATCATGTTATGTTCTCCACATCTCTACTATATAATAATGTCCTCAGAACTACAATTGTTAACTTAATTTCAACAGAATCGGTTCTTAATTGAAAATTCTGTAGGAAGATTGACAATTAATTCCTTTTTTTCTACCCTTAGAGGCCGATTTTAGTTTTGTTTAAATGGGACCAACTTTGAGATATACTCTTTCCAACAAAAAAAGAATTTTTAAAATCGGACCACAGTAGGAAAAGTTATGCGTGGTCATACATAAAAATATATATATATAGGTACATGTCGAATTGAGAACCTCCTCTTTTTTTGTTCGTCGGTTAAAATATTACTCAACTGGGAGTTCATTTGTACAAAGCAGAACAAATGCTACCAATAAATACAAAACACAAAACGAGCAAGTTTAAACAATTTTCGAATTAAGAAATGATAGTAGACGGTAACCGTAAAACAATATTATAAAAAACTATAGCAAAGGACATACGTTAGATAAATGCGTATGTACAATATGTACTACAAACTCAAAGTACGCGCCAGCCGCCCCGCCGCCGCGCGCCGCCGCCGCCCGCGCCCCGCGCCGTGAGGCAGATAGCCCGCGTAAGTACATTGAGTGATTCAACAATCGCGAACGACAGAGACAGATAGAGTGGTGAGGCGGTATATCAAAGAAAACCCTTATTTAAAAAGGTTAAGGTTAAGGTACCGCTATTATTATAAAGGTTAAGGTACTGCTACCGAAATATACCGGTATAAATATTGTACCTTAAAATTCGGCTACTTTAAAAAATAACGGTACCGTTATATATCGGTTATCGTTATTTAACGGTATGACGTCATACCGAAATTTTAAGGTACCTTTATTTTTGGGTAATTCAGTCCCTGGTAAATACCACCATCATTGTCGTTCTTTCCTTGTCTAACATGAAAAATGGCTTGAGAAAGGACGATGAATATACATAACTTACAAAAATGTTTTATGAACCGATGAAAGTATGTATTACTATTTACAATAAGGATGAATAATAATGATGTGCTGCCGGGTTCAAAAGTGGATGGATAGTCTAGATGTAGGTATTCAAAAGTTCACTAACATTTTATCTATAAATATAACAAAATGGTAAGAAAGTCTGCTTTTAGTGAAGGTACTTGGGGTTCGATCTACGATCGATACCTAAGCCAAAAATATAGTTTTTAGAGTTTTTGTCTGTTTGTCTGTGTGTATGTCCAGGATAAATTCAAAAAGCATTGCATGGATTTACTTCAAAATTAGGCTACATATTATTACGCTATCACCTACAGAGAACGAGCAGTGAACCTTTATTTCTTCAATGCATTTACACAGACAAGCGTCATTGGTTCAAATCTTAAAGGTACAAAATAGTACAACGTCATTGGTCGGATTAGGATTAGTCTATGGTGGCGCCATCTACAATTAGCTTTAACTTGCCTTCCCCATTAGATTTGCAACATATTGATACTGTGAAATACCTAATTGTCTGTACCGTTCTACCAGACGCATCCATTCAGGTTTGACCCGGTCCCGGTTGTAAGAAAACCGGCCCTGCGCCCACGCAGCTTCGGTTATTTATATCCTATCCCTTACCGGTAATGCGACCGGCCTTGAAATCTTGGCCAGTATTTAGCGCTGCTAGACGGCTTGTTTTTCTAGACTTATAGGCTTTCAAGGTTAAGAAAAGTTTATTTTTGGCGTTTTGGGACAATACTCCAACTCTCTAGCTTTTAGTGATAACACCGAACATTGTGTCACTCTTTTTAGCGTGGTAAAATCATCAAATGAGTCCTCCCACCCCGGGAGGGCAAGAGGGAATGTCAGACTTGTACTGACTACAATCCACGGTGTCCTTCACCCTTTATGTTCCGGGGTCACGGTAAAGAAATAAGTCCCGCGACCATTGTGTCACCCGATTACTTCCCAGACTTTTATCCTTATTAGCATCACTTTCGAATAGTATAATAATACAGGCTGTGATTTTTCCAAAATCATCGGGTTCCATTCCTGGCCGGTATTATTGATTTTTATAAAATCCAATGATGCTGTTATAGTTTTCGTCAATCGGCCTTGAGACTCCTTTCAACGTTTTTCGATATTCCTCATAGTTTCGGACAAGTTTCGGATATAGTCATCACTCCCAATAGAAAAATTCATTCTGTACTTATATTCTGTTGTGCATAAGAATAGGATGGTCGCGGTACTAATGAATTACGATGACCCTGGAACGTAAAGGACTATTGAAGAACACCGTGGATTTTAGTCAGTACAAGTCTGACAGCCCCTCATTTGACGGTTTTACCAAGCTATGAAAAAGTTTAGAATAGGATAGTAAGATGTTGATGAAACTAGAAGATATCTCGAAAGAATAACAATTTCAGCATCAATAATAAAAGGTGTCAAGTAGCCTTCTGTATAGTAATTACAAATCAACAAAAACTTTTTACTAAATAATCACTTTCAATATCATTAAAATTAATTACGTCCTACAAGATTTAACACGCAACGTGGTCGTGTTGAATTAATGTCAGTCGCCATTGATTATAAAACAGTTACTTTGTTGGTATTAATGGCCAACCAGGCTTGTTCCAGTGTGTGAACGAGATGGCGCTAAACGACTTGTATAGCTCTGTCACTTTCACTCGCCGGTACAAGCCTGGTTTTAAGACGTTGTAATACCCCCCCCCCCAGGATGTCGTAAATCCAGAGTTTTTCCAATGTAGGAAAGAGTCAGTACTATAGTGCCACCTCTTTCCCTCACTGGAACTGCTCGATGTGTGTGCGATGATAGTACTCCTAGTGATCACATTATTTGTGGACATCATCATCTTCCTGCCCTTATCCCATTCTACTTGTGTTCGTCGCAACACGTTTTCTTCTTCCATTCTCCCCTATCAGAGGTCACAGTATCATTTACTACTTTTTCATTCATATCATTTCTCAGACAATCCATCCATCTTTTCTTTGGCCTTCCTCTTCCTCTCCATCCATCAACATTCGTACTCATCACTCTCTTAGTCACATGAGTGTCATCCCTCCTCATCACATGTCCATACCAAGACAGGCGGTTCCCTACATCTGAAACGTTAGAGTGTCACTGGGTACATAAAACAGGCCAAGTGCGAGTCGACTCGCGTGCAAAGGGTTCCGTACTAAAAATATATTTTTTAAATCTCTCATATTCTATCAAGTGGGGTATCTAAATAAAGAATTTTAAAAATGGTTTACCAAAATATGTATAACTTATTTGTTTCAATTTAATTTGGACTGATAAATGCTAACAAAAACTAAAAATAGTAAAATAAAAACTTACAGTCGGGGCCCCTTGGGAAGATTTGATTGGTATAATTTCAATAATTTGAATGGGCCCCGACTGAGTGTGAATGAGTGATTTCTTAACTACTGGGCTTGTTTCTTTCTTTTTAGTTTTTATTAAAGTTAATTTTTTACACAGTCGGTTTTTTGTTTTTTTTTTTTTTAATAATTTTTATTATCTATGGTGTTTTACCATTTGGGTACGGAACCCTAAATAGTAAAAAAATAAAACCTCTACATTACACGTACCAATTCTCGGAGAAAAGCAAGTAAGTATTAGAAATCAACAATTTAATATCAAACAGAATGACATCATGTCTATTTCAAAGACTCTCAGTAAAAGTTTTACCGTCACCAGCGTTTCAAAGTAAAAGTCTAGCTTTAAATATTTATTTATTTACTTTCTTGTCTTAAGACATGCATCGCCATTTTGTATGCAAGCGCTTAAAGAATACCGGATCTTGTTTGGTTGTAGTATCTTTTTATTGATTGGTCTTTAAAACTATAAAATATGAAAGTGAGTATATAAGTTTCGCTTTCACGCATAAACCACTGAACGGTTTTTGATGAGTTTTCATAGGGAGAAATAGTTTATTTGCCTAGTAGTGGAGTGCCGTAAGGTTTATACCTCAGAATCCAGGACTAGTCAATGAATCTTCATATACCTAAATGTTTGCCTTGGATTCCGAGTTTTTACTACTTTTACGCCTTACGGCACTCCACGGTAGCCTTTTACCAACTACATTGGGGTCGGCTTCCAGTCGAACCAGATACAGCTGAACGTCAGTATTTTTCATGTAGCGACTGCCTATCGGACCTCCACAACCCTGTAACTGGATAATACGATACCCCATGGAAAGACTGGTTGTCAAACTTTCGAACTTCTGACTAACAGTGACCACTGTCAAAGATCTACAAATGACAGACGACTTTACGTTCTTTCCGAGTCACGGAGGAAACTCGCTGTAACAGATGGTCACCCATACATAGTCCAACCTCGTCAAGCATGGCTTTACTTGGAAGATCGGCCTGTGCGGCTGTAATTATATGTAGAGATAGATGACACCCTAAATAACTCTGGGTTGGGAAGGGCAAGCGAAGCCGTGGGAAAAGCTAAAAGCCTAAACTTATATTGCAGTTTTAAAAGCAGATGTTAGCGACTAAACATCTGCTCGCGCCTCGCACCGTCCCTAAATATAAAGCAAAACCGCTTCCCTTTTAAGGTAATTGCTACACATGCTCAAGTTCATAAACCCAAAAAATAATAAATTAAAAATAATATTGAAAGGTGCAGATAAACTTAAGCATTCACTTCTTGCGAATGTTACATTACAGAAAAACAAACGAGAGTGTTTAAGCGAGCATTCTAACGAATGTTCTCGCGACCTTTTTGCCGAGGCGAATGTCGAGTCTAAGGCGCGGTCCTAATAGAAAAGACGTAAGACGAGGACGCGTCGCGGACGTGCGAAAATGTATGAGAGTCGCACCCGCGCCTTGTCTCTTCTGTATGTTTTACGTCGCGATGCTTCTTCACATTTTGTATCTAAGAGACGCCGAAGAGATAATTATGTCTCCGCCCCGTCTGCTTCTTGCATCTTTTCTATGTGGCCCGCGCCAATGAAAGAATTCTTGACGATCATCGACTAGAACGTTCGCTAGAAAGATCGTGAAAACGTTCGTAGCTATTCTTAACTTCATGTTTGATTCTAATCTGATGAGGCCCCCCTTAGACGGTAAAAACCTGCCGGGGTCACGGGACTGTTTCGTAAAGTAACAGTGACCCTGTAAAGAGCTATTGAAGAATCACCGCCCCGTCTAGTTATGAGAACTCATTTGATGATTTTAGCTCAAAAAAAAAAATGTTTCGCACCATTCGTTGTTCATCATCAGCCTATAATGTTCCCACTGCTGGGCCACAGGCCTCCTCTCTATGAGAGGGAGTGGGCCATAAATCAAAACGCGGGCCCAGTGCGAGTTGGCAGATGTCACAATGTCTTCGAAATTTTGGTTCTAGGACATGCCGGGTGCCATTCGTTGTTCACGAAAGAACCTATAGAGCGGGCATTGGGAAAATTGTCATACAAAATTGTTGATGCCGTGCGTCAGTAGCACTATCTAAGCGTTGCATAGCAACGCGACTACTAGACAGAGGGACTTTTTACCTATTGGTAAAAAATTTTGGATCACAAATTTCTTCGTGATGTCCCGTCTACTGCTCGTATATAGTTTAATGTCTTTGGTTGTTCATTTACAAAATTTAAAACGAATGCTCGATGTTCTGTTACAAGCGAATCCAAAAATCATCAGCATCCTTTAAACTGAGAGGGACAGTATGACTTGACATGCCGAGATTCGGCCATCTTAAATACAATAGTTATTATCCATTATTAGGCGCCACTTAGCTGTCTGCCCACGATGGTCAGGACTTGAACATACACGACACGAGACGCGAAAGGAATTCTAATTATGATTCATTAAAATTCGCATACTGACAGCGACATTTTGTCAGTTGCGAGCGTCCTGTGAGTCATTCTTGCTATGGGAATCAATACCATAATGGTGTCGTTCTTGTAAGTGTTATTTTAAAATGAAGACTTCCATTTGGATTTTTTTTAGCGCGTTATTCCTACCACTTCGGGCAGGGCGGGAGGGAATGGGCGTTTTTCCATTAGACGGCACGGCACCGGCACGGCACCGGCATGGCCGAGCACCGGCACCGGCGCCGGGGCTTCGTTTTTCCACTGCACCGGTTCCTAACCGGCCCGGCAACGGCACGGCACCGGCGCCGGTTCCTCAGCATGGTTTTATTTGTTACTAGCTGTGCCCGCGACTTCGTTCGCGCGGATGTCGGAATTTAACAATGTATTTTTTAGTGCGAAGCGCCTAATTCTCGCCACGTTTTTCAATATATTTGAATAACAATTCAAGAATATTTGATGTGTTTGATCGCCCTCTGTTGTTCAAAGGCAGTACCATTCAATTGCTACTGGATTAGAGTAATGAATGAAAAATGAATTAATGAAATATTATGTTGATATAAATAATAAATAAAAATGTTATGTTTCATTTATGTAATTCATTGAATGACACGCAAGAACATATATTTCTTCTAAAAAACAAAATAACATGATCATTAGACTTTCAAAAGTAAAGAGGCTAAATTAACCTTATTACGAGCCACAAACCGAGTCTCACTACTACTACTACACGCCTGCGCACTCACACACACACACGGCTACAATTCATACACACATTATGCACATTTGCCGGCCGGCACCGACTGGGAAGCTTGCTACCCCGGCGACGGCGACGGCGCCGGCAGGACTCAACGCCGGGCCGACGCCGGCGCCGGTAAGTGGAAAAGCGAGCCATACATTTTCATATATTCTTGCTTCCCCGGCACCGGCGCCGATGCCGGCGCCGGCTAATTGAAAAACGCCAGGCCAGCACCGACTAGGAAGCTTATTACCCCGGCGCCGGCGACGGCGCCGGCGACGGCGCCGGCAGGACTCATCGCCGGGCCGGCGCCGGTAAGTGGAAAAGCGAGCCATACATTTTCATATATTCTTGCTTCCCCGGCACCGGCACGGCGCCGGCGCCGTCGCCGGTGCCGGTGCCGGGCCGGCTAATGGAAAAACGCCCAATGTCAGACTCGTACTGACTAAAATCCACGGTATCCTTCAGTAGTCCTTTATTTTCCGGGGTCATGGTAATTCGTTAGTCCCGTGACCCCGGCAGGCTTTGGTCCTCTATAGAGGGGCCCTGTCATAATGCTGACACTCTTTGAGGCGCGCGTGGAACACAATGCGCCGTCGCGTTGACCAGGGCATGGTCCATGGTCAGACAGCGAGTCGCTCAGTCTTTTGGATATAGTTACTTAGAAAGATGGTTGGATTTTGTTAGGAATGTAAGAAAGAAAACTAAGAAAAATATATTAATAACTGACTAAAAATAATCACAAAAAAAATGTCAAATAACTTTTCTTTCTGAAGTCGGTGGCTTTGTTTTTTATTTCGTTGTGTTTTTTTGCTATCGACTTCCGAAACAAAAATGTTACTTTTTTTGTGGTTGTTCTTGAAGTCGCTTTTTTAAAGTTTACTTCACTTGCAAATGTTACTGAAACTTGACAGACAGACAGATGGACAAGTGATCCTTAGGGGTTCTTTTTTTCTTTCGGGGAACGGAACCCTAACAATGAATTAATGATGGACTTTTATCTAAATATTAATAAATAAATGTTTAAAAAGACAACCAGACACATCGTTAACCGCTTTATATCAATATAAATAATTTGTCAATACGTAACGTTTATTTTATATTCTGCACGGTATCTCTTATATCGGCTAGGTTAGGGTTGCCACTTTCATACAAACATGACATACGCATACAACCCGATTCTCTTCAATGTTATTTCTGGGTAAGCTCACTCCATCGTAGGATTTGTCTCTGTCACCATTACCCTGGAGTCAAGAGCCAATCCGTCCGAAAAAAAAAAAAAACAATTTTATTACAAAGTCTGATTCATTAGAGTGCGAGCTAATGGTTTGTGTCTTTGTTTTCACTTCATAACACAATTTAAGATAAATCCAAATTTTCTTTACTTTTTTCGTGTGAAATCTTGTCAATTCTATACCGTTAGAACGAATTTTTTCAGTATTTGAGATGTAAAGTAAACTGGAACTTTGACAATTCAAATTGACAATTTTCAAAGAAAAAAATTTTTATATTCAAAATATTTTCAGAAGCGCTGTTACATTTTTTCGTACAGATACGCTGCAAATACCTACTGGAAAGACGCTGTAAAGTAAAAGAGCGAAAATTCGTGCTAAGGGTGTGGTGGTGTCAGTGTTGTTATTACCTCGAGTTTTGGTGCCCCATAAGCCCCTTATATATTACTTCTTACTTAAATTATAAAAGCGAAAGTTTGTGAGGATAAATTGTTGGATGTTTGTAACTGCATAACTGCATGAAAGGCAAATACTTCTCAACGGATTCGTATAAAAATCGGTACACTGATAGATTATAACCTGAATTAACACGAATGATAATTATTATCTTATTTTATCTTCCCATGGGATAAATTTTCGAAACGTAGCCAACAACAGATAGTTAAGTATAAAAGTCGCAATATAAAAGATGTAAAAGCTTGTTTTTTTGTAGAAAAATTAAGTTTCTTGCCAAGAAAATTAAAAATTCTTGGCATCGCGACAACCCTAACACATTTAGCAATGTAACATGTTTTTAAGTTCGGCTGGCACTTGTCGCGAACTTTCACTGGCAAAGACGTACATTGCAAGGTCAGTGAATTCGGTGCCGTACGTATTAAAAGTAAAAGTCTCACTTATGTAAGTTGTACAGGATTTGACATTTTTGTTTATTTGTAGTTAAGCTCCTGTTTGACTACTATTTTATTTTTCGATAACCGATAATTTGATTGGCGATGGAAACTGATTGTTCAGACTTACTTTTTTTTACTCATTTTGGAAGTCGGTTAAAAATAAGAGTAAGAGCAGAAACAACTACGCCCATAAAATAATTTTATAAGACTTTTACAAAATGCCTACAATTGAAACTATATGAACTAAAAAAAAACTTTTTGAAAAAAAGGGAACCGACTTCAAATCCAGACTTTCTGTTTATTTCATTGACAGATGGCCACCGACTTCCGAAAGAAAAGTTATTTTATAGTTTTTTATGCTTGGTTTTGAAGTCGGTTCCCTTTTTTTCAAAAAGTTTTTATTTATTCCCTTTTTAGTTGAGATATTCAACAAAAATCTTCATAAAATCGACGTCTTTGAAAATCTACAATCCTAGTGAGTAACAAAAACGGATATATGCGAGCAACGTCACGGGATATCTATTAGTGTTATATACTAAAACCTTCTCCAGAATGTAATGAACACACTTCACTTCCTTGAAAACTGCATCAAAATCCGTTCAGCCAAACGCGAGATAATCGCGAACAAACTTACATACATAGGTACATACAGGTCGAACTGAGAACCTACTTTTTATTAAGTCGGTTAAAAAACTGCGGTAAACCAAACGTACCTACATACAATAACCGGCAAAAATCCCACATAGCGTTATATCTAAGATAAACAGTCAATAAGATAGTAGAGGAGAGATAATGTCAAGAGATTACCATCTGACTGACTCGTGAGAATTGAGCAGTTCTTGCCCACTTCAGAAAGTTGGTAAGATAACGAGTGACGTCAGCTTTCTTAGGCTATGAATGGATCATCATATGCCTGCCTTTCCCCAACTATATTGTGGTCGGCTTCCAGTCGAACCAGATGCAGCTGGATATCAGTATTTTACATGGAGCTACTGACTATCGGACCTCCGCAACCTAGTAACTGGGGTAATACGATACTCCATAGTAAGACTGGTTGTCAGACTTTAGAGCTTCTGACTAACAGTAACGACTGTCAAAGATCTTTAATGACAGCCGGGACAACGGTTTTACGTGCTTTTCGAGGCACGGAGGAAACTCGCTTTGACAGATGGTCACCACCCTCGGCAAGCTTAACCCGGAAGATCGGCCTGTGCGGCTGTAATTATTTAGCCACGAGCTCCTCAAAATCCCCTTTCCAATTACCAAAAAAGAACATTCTTCATTGTAAAACTCTCAGAAATATATGCCGTTCAGAAAGGAAAATAAAACACAAAAAATTCGTTCTAAAACATGTGTCTCTGATGACGAATACTCAAAAACAACGTTGTAATGAATGACTCATTTATGAGAATTCAGACAATAGTGTGATGTAGTATTGTATTCTATACACCGTGACTTTTTAGTCGTCTTACAAAAAGGGTCCACTTAATGTATCCGACCTAAAATACCTCTAGGCAAGTTTTTTTTTTTTTTTATCGTTATTAATAATTTTTATTTTTAATAAATAGGTGCATTAGAAATATGAAACACCCTGTTAAATGTTTACGTATCTAGCTGTAAAGTATACCTACCCAGCGCAATAGTCGGGCAGATCATTCTATCTCCATTTTCTATGAGACAAGGGTGTTTCTAACTACACCTTGCGTCATAATAACGAATTAAAATTTTATTTAAAAAAAATTCAAATCCATTAAATACCTATTTTTTTATTATAAACGTGTTCTAGTCATTGGGTACATGAACTGGGCTGCTTTTGTAAGACGACTAAAAAGTCACGGTGTATAAATGACAGCTGTGATCAAAAGTTTGGGAAACAATGGTGTGTTTTATAGGCTGGCTAACATCATATTAGCCTATAATGTTCCCACTGCTGGGACACAGGCCTCCTCTCACAGAGAAGGAGTGGGCTTTAATCTATGAGAAAAATATATAGACAAGTGCTGTAGACGCTTTCACCTATGGAAACCGTTAATTCTGGGGAAAACAACACGAAAAAAAAAATATGTCGGTACATAGACTAAATGCTTGCAAACGGTCTGTGACTGCTGGATTTTTAGAGAGACTAAGAATCACTCAACGAGCAATGGCAAGAGCTATACTCGGAATTTCTTTGCGGGATAATATCCGGAACATGGATATTCGGCAAAGAACCAGAGTCACCGACATAGCTCATAAAATTTGCAAGTTGAAGTGGCAATGAGCAGGCCACATCGCTCGTAGAACTGACAACCGATGGGGAAGAAAAGTTCTCGAGTGGCGACCAGGGACCGGAAGACGCAGCGTAGGCAGGCCTCCCACTAGATGGACCGACGACATCGTGAGGGTCGCGGGCAACCGATGGATGCAAGTGGTGAATTGTCATTCGGCGTGGCGGTCTAAGGTGGAAGCGTATGTTCTGTAGTGGACGTCTTCCGGCTGATGATGATGAGACAAATGCTTACGGTTGCGTTCAAATCAAAATTTTAGGGTTGCCCGTTTCCTCAGAATTAACGGTATCCACATTTAAAAGCGTCCATATTTCCACTTGCCCCTACTTATTCGAGAAAGGAATCTATTATACCGTTTGTTCAGTAAGTAGGCATTTAAATACACACAAGTCTAAGCAGATTATTGGCTTGTGTAGGGCTTCAGGTTGTCAAGTGGGGCATCTGCCCTCGTGGTGAGACCGTGGTGTTTAGAGATGATATCCATACTATTGCTGAACTGTACAGAACCATATTTTGCTGAACTGAACTTTTTTGGCACAGCCGTTGAGGAACACGATACCTTTGTGTTCTTACTTTTCCATTGTAATTGTGTGTCTAAGGCTTGTAGTAAAGTTTTTTTCTTTCTTTCTATACTATTATAAGGATTTAATTGAAAAGCCAGATTATAATAAAATATTTGACGCGTATTTTTTCTGAAATATTTTCTTTAGAAAGAAAAATTCAAACCGCGTGCAGGATTTGAACCCGCGACTTCTGGATTCAGTACATCCGACGCTCTTTCCAACAGAGCTAACAGGAACATGGTATGTCAGTATGACAATACTTCCTCTCCATAGAGATGGAGCGGTGTTATAGGAGTTTTTTTTTATCGTGGTAAAATCATCAAATGAATCCTCCCACCTCATACTGTCAGACTTATATTGACTAAAATCTACGGTGTTCTTCAATAGCCATTATTTTCCGGGGTCACGGTAAAGGAATAACCTAAGTTCCGCGACCCCGGCAGACTTTGGCTCTCTGAGAGGGGGCTACGTCATTTGCTGACGCTCTTTGAGGCGCGCGGAACACGACGCGCCGTCGACCCTTGCATGGTCATAGTCGGACAACGATTTGCCCTTTACTCGATGTCATAGGAGTTAGAGACGGCTCCATCGATCTCTCCACAAAAATATATCAAAATTGATTCACAGCGCAGCGGTAGCGCGCAGGCGTTGAAAAGTGAAAACTAAAAAAAATAACAAATCTATAAATAAACAATTTTAATCTCACTTTAGAATAGAAAAAAAAAACACCTGCTTTATCTAAAAGCTATCGACAACTTATACCACATTATTATTTATATAAAAAAAAACTGCATTAACATAAGTCCATACTATTAATATAAAATAAATACTGCATATTATTTGCATAACGATATATTATGCTATTTGGAGTGCAGTCGCGAAAGTTTGAATCTCAAATTAGTATATCGCATCTAAAAATAGAGTATTTGACTAAAAAAATCGAATTAGTCCGTCTGTTAGACTTATAACAAAATATATTTAATACGTATTATTATAACGCGTCAATATTCAAGATCAGAAGAGGCCTTACTACGAGCTCTTATCGCGATCCAGTTTAGGCTGTGGGAAAGAGATGACGCTAGACGACTTTTATAGCTCTGTCTCTTTCCCACAGCCTAAACAGAATCGCGTTAAGTAAGGCCTCTCAACTCAGGAAAAATTGTAATAGGTTGCCACGTATTGCCGATTTTAAAAGCATCGTATGTCCGTCAATTTTGACTTATGAAAAAAAAGAAAAAATACGTGCTAAATCATTTTTAATAATCTAACTGATGCAGATGGACTAATTAAAGTTTTCAGTAATTTTACTTATTATCCGCTTTTTTTTAAAATCAGTTTGCGCACCTGTCTGGCCCAAGGCGCCAGAAGTCTACCCTCTTTTAGCAGAACTAGGTTCGTGTTTATCTAGGTTAGTCGCAGTGTGACGTCATACGTGTTGTTGTGACGTCATTAAGTGCATGTCTAGACAGACAACTATTACGGCATTACCTTCGGAATTTAAGGGGTGGTTATTACCGAAAAATGCTAACACGCAAATTGACACTACCAAGAATTTGAGAGAACCTGCAAAGTTTCATTAGCAAATTTTATTAGACCCTTTAGTAGAATTGGGGATCTGAAATGGCCAATTTTATCCCAATTTCGTCACATGGAATATTCTATTCTACTGTTCAAGCAATAGAGCAGACAATTGATAAAGAAGAATTTTAGCAACGTTGTAAAATTGGCCATGTTAGAACCACTGTGGAAAGTAATTTAGTTGTAGAAATATATGTGTAGAAGTAGAAAGTAGTTAAAATGTGTTTGTCTCTTTCTTTACAGCATCAGCAACAATGATAACAGCAGTCAACGACTTTTTAGATGATCTCCGGTGAGTTACGTTTAGTTATGGACTAACTAAACTAACTATTGTGACTAAAACTGATTGTTGTACTAACAATTACTAAAACTGATTGGTTTTCTAACAATGGCTTAAACTGATTGTTGTACTAATATTGACTAATAAGTGATTGGTTTACTAATATTGACTAATAAGTGATTGGTGTTCTTATATTGACTAAAACTAATTGGTTTATTAACAATGGCTAAAAGCCTAAAACTGATTTTTGCTTCGCCTAAAGCTGGCTTAAACTGGATTGATGTATTAACCAAATATCCCTTTTCCGAACTATCCCTTTCCCAAAATGTCCATTTAAATACCAGGTATAAGTGTATTGAGTTTTTTTGATCGCTGCTAATTTATTATGCCACGGATTTAGTTATGTTAAATTGTTTACCACATTGCAATAAGCATGTTTTGTTAGAATTAATAAATTGTAATGTAATTAGAGCATCAGTTAGGCCCGGTATCCACCAAAGCGGAGAAGAGAGATGTGTTGGAATAACCAATCAGATGTCCACTGAAGCTATGCTAAATGGCGTCAGGACGCTAGAGGCACCTTTGGTGGCGCCATAACGTGGGCGTGTTTTAGGATGTTCAGCAATGGAAACAAGTATTCAGTGTTCACATTGTAATGTCCCGACACAATATTTACAATCATCATTTTGCAATACTAAGACGCATGACAGAATCTTGAGCCAAGGCACCGTTCTCCTCAACTGTCCGTAGGCAAGTCTTCCTGGACGTGGCGCTGCTCCATTGGCTCGGCTCCTTCGGTCGTTCCACGAAGATAGCCGAACTAAGCGGAGTGGAGATGTGGACATCTGATTGGTTATTCAAACACATCTCCTCTCCTTTCCGCTTTGGTTGATACCGGGCCTTAGAGTAACATTTATAAAATAAATCATTACTATACTATGGTAACTTTTAAAGAAGACAAAATAGCATCTAAATTATCAACTCCTTATACGCCGATCGGACTCATCAAACATTCAAATTGCGTATTACAAATGTCCATTACATAATATACATCATTTGTATTTCTGAACAGTGCTAAATGATCAGTCAGGATCTGTATTCTGTACATCACTGACGGCATATGATGACATATCCATATTTCCTGTGTTATAATTTGACCTTGCTTTGGGATTTCCGTAAAAGAGGTGCTGTTATCATCATTATCAGCCTATTTTATTCCCACTTCTGGGACACAGGCTTCTTCTCTATGAGAGGGAATGGGCCATAATTAGGGTTGCCATCCGTCCCGGTTTCCCCGGATTTGTCCTAGTTTAGAGGGCATCCGGGGAGCGTCCGGGGGGGGCTTCATTTATAGTCCGCGTTTAAAAATGTAGTCTTGGGCCGCCCGCGACTCACGCATACTTCACCGTCCCCCCACCCCTCCCGACGCAGTTGCCTCGGTGTGCACTTCGACTCATGTCCGGGTTCTGGACTCTAAAATCTAGGGTTTTCTTGCGTCTTGTCCTGTTTCCAAATTTTAGAGATGGCAACCCTAGCTATAATACACCACGCGGCCCCAGTGTGCGGGTTTGCAGATGTCACGTCTTCGAATTTTTGGCTTTTGTACATATTTTCTCTATAGATGCCTCCAGGACCTGTTTTGGAACCATATTGACCGCTTCTTTAAAAATGTCTGGCTTGGTTCAATCCCAAAAAAAAAGTATTGGACAACTTTTCAGAGAACCTCAAACACTCCTGAAAATTGCGCAAAGCTCTTCAGCTATCCCTCAAAGATCAACTCTAAAGATAAGCGTCTACAGGTCGGCATCGTACGTATCGGACGCATCGGATCAAACTGATTTCTGTATCGGCATCGATCGGATTGCCGACGCGAGTAACAGCAATCGGATTGCCAATGCCACCTTCATCGCGTCCACTGATCGGCATTCCGTATGACGTCATCGGTACACATCGCATGTAGGCATTGTCGATGAGCCGTCCGTACGATGCGGATCAGTGAACGCAGTTGTATGAGTTTTAATACAAGGCAAACTAAAATTCGTTACGTACGATACGTCCGATACGTGCGATGCGGACCTGTGGACGCTTACCTTATTACGTTGTACTGGGTAAATAAAGTCTGATCTCGTAAAGCGAACTAAATACTTGACCTTGAAGTATACAGCTGGTTCTATGTATATCATTGTTCTGATAAGCCTTAACTGAGCATTACGAATCGGATTATATCATTGAAAATTCATGAAGCATTTTCTTTGTGAATGAGGTCATAAGACGCATTTTTGCTTGTCGTTGCCAATGTAGATTAGTGTCCGGCAAGATATTAGTTAAAAGTATAGTTTTTCTTGCTGTTTACGAGGATTAGGGCTTAGAGTTCCTGACAGTTCCTCGATACTCAGTTGAACAGGGAGGCAGAGGCGTAGCAACCTCCGTATCAACTATACGGGGCCCCCAAACGGAAAGGGCCCCCGATAATTAGAATGAAAATATAAAATGTTGCTTCATAGATGAAAACTTATAACGGCCAAGCAACAATTATCGAACTCATAACATAGCTCGATTTTCAAAAATCAGTTATAGCATTAGTTACTCGAGTCAGGATGCTATTGCGTTTACTCTGTAAAACTATAGACCTAGATTAGAAAGGCCCCAAACAACTTTTGATACGGGGCCCCTTCTGGCCTATACTAGCTACGTCACTGCAGGGGGGTCTGTACTTACTTCGTCCTTGTCGACCAGAGGTTATAGTTGCTGGTAGACTCTGAAATCCGGCAATCGATGTCGGAATTTTTCTATAAATTTTTGAAACGCTTTAGGCAGGATTTTTATTCAGTTCTTTAGCTCCGTAGCAACCTAAAAGATTGTAAAAATACCTACCCAAAAAAAAAGCTGTTGGCTCCATTTAGATGATTTACATGCATTTTTATCAACTATCCCCACTTAGCAATTTTCTATCAAATCAGGAATGAATTTCTAAAAACAATCTTCTAATAGCAAAAATCAATTGTTATCTAGCATCCTTACCAAAGTTTACATAACGCTGTTTACTACGTTCACAATACAGCTACCTATTTACCTATTATGTAAAACCATTCAGTGTGAGCCTCTAACTAATTTGCACTATCCATCACGACGTGACGCTGATAATTGCTCTTAAATTTTCCACGCAGTTCCATCGCTGGCTGTACATCGTGTCTCCTTTGTTTAAAATGTGATTTAATTGTCTTTGGAACAGTTTTACCGCGAATTTTTGTGCAGTGATGTTCTTATTTTAAATTATGACGTGATTTAAATCGAAATTCGATTCGATTTCATTATTTGTGGTAGAGTGCGCGCCAGTTTTTGACTTTGGAATCGCTAGTGACGTAGTAGCTTTAATTATTTTGTGCGGAATTGTGGGCCCTTGAAATTTTTTGCCAAATATATGGCAAAAACTCTAGAAGAACTGATAATATTGAAAAGGACAGCCTTACGTTATCTTCTAGCAAGAGAATCTAAACTCCTGGCCCTCGGACAAAAACCTGTAAACAAAAAAATCGCCAACTTCGTTCGGAAATACGAACCTAACGACAGTTGGTCCGGTTTTTTGGATTCTTTCAATGAGGATGTTACACGGAATGTTAATATTTATGACTGGAGATTAAAAGAAGAGAGAGAGTGTAAGAGTAACCTGCCTAGAAGGTACAGGCTGGATTCGGCGTCTAGAGAAGTGTTTAGCAGTTTTAGAATGCGTCTAAGGTGAGATTATAAAATATCTTAAAAATGGTACTTTTTTTAAATCCCGTCCCCGAAATGATACTTAGTTTTTTTGTGTGAAAAAAAATATAACCGCCTTCAAAAACAACCACAAAAAAATGTAAAATAATCTACAAAATAACTTTTCTTCGGAAGTCGGTGCCTTTGTATTTTTTCTTTTCATTGTCTTTTTAGCCACCGACTTCCGAAAGAAAAGTTATTTTGTAGATTATTTTACATTTTTTTGTGGTTGTTTTTGAAGGCGGTTATATTTTTTTAGGAAAAAGTTTTTATTTTACTCTTTTTAGTTTAAATATTCAACCCAAATTCTTGTTAAGAACATTATTCTCTTACATGTGCACTAGAATTTTGTAATCCTTCGCACCAGTACTTACATCACTCATGTACACATTAAGCTAATAAAATTCCATATCTCAAAAATTACTGAACCGATTTTGATGAAACTTGCAGTATTCTCTTAGTTAAATGATACCTAGTACAACAAAAAAAGAATTACTTAAATCGGACTTGTAGTTCCGGAGATGTAAATCAATCTATGCCTACTCCTTACTATTAAGGAGTTGTACCTTCCATCATCAGGTCATCCACCTGAGATGATGATTATCAGATGCAGATACTTGAACAGCTTTAGAAAATATATGAAAATGGTACTATGTGCCTATAAAATTTGAAGGTTGCCCTCAATTTCCCTAGGATCCCATCATCAGATCCTGACCTGGTGATCATGGGACCAATTGGAAAGTATACCCTTTCAAACAAAAGAAAAAAATTCCAAATCGGTCCAGGCGTCTTCGAGAAATCGGGGAACATACATAAAAAAAAAAAAAAAAAAAGATTCCGACGAATTGAGAACCTCCTCCTTTTTTTGAAGTCGGTTAAAAAATCATCAAATGATGTCCCTCCAACCTTTACATTGAGCGACTGCCTATCGGACCTCCACAACACAGTTACTGGGTGATACGATGCCCCATGGTAAGACTAGTTGCCAGAATAAAGCTAATAGTAACGACTGCCAAAGGTCTAGAAATGACAGCCGAAACCAACGGCTTTACGTGCTTTCCAAGGCACGGAAGAAACTCGCTATGACAGATGGTCACCCATCCACAGGACCAACCTTGTAAAACGCGGCTTTAGGTATCCAGAAGTTAGGCCTGTGCGGCTGTAATTATTTAGCCACGAGCTCCTCCTCCAGATTCTAGATGTCATTAAATTCAAATCAATTAAAAAAATTCTTGATCCCGGAATATTGCAAATGGCCGATTACGGCGCTTAAAAAATCTTGCTCCAGAACGTTAATCATTTCCTCTTGCTATGCTCCGATGACTGGGTCAACTATCTTGAGGAATCTTATCAGTATTTATCGGAAAGATATTGAATTCTGATAAGCCTAAGATATTTTTCTGAGAGTCCAAACTGTTGACATGCTCAGAACATGAGTAATCTGGCTCTTGCCAGCGGCCTGACCCGAAAATTATCCCACGGGAACATAAAATCGGGATAAAAAGTATCCTAAATGATAATGCAAATTATAAACTATCTGTGTGTAAAATTTCATCTAAATCCGTTTAGTGGTTTTTGCGCGAAATAATATAAAACGTCCATGCATCTTCATAAACTTTCCCGAATATAATATTATAGTAGGATTTTCTGTTTAAACTTATTAAAAGGAGTTAACCTTATTTATTTATTAACTAACTTCAAAAAAAAGGAGGAGGTTCTCAATTCGTCGTAATCTTTTTTTTTTGTTTATGATGTTCCCCGATTTCTCGAGGACGCCTGGACCGATTTGGAAAAAAATTCTTTTGTTGGAAAGGGTACACTTCCCAAGTTGCTCATTATGATCATCAGAACAGGATCTGATGATGGGATCCCAGGGAAATCGAGAGCAACCCTCAAATTTTATAGGCACATAGTACCATTTTCATATATTTTCTAATTTTGTGAGTGTATAGCAAAAGCTTTTAAGTTTTTTTGCCGTTTTCATAGATAACTTTCCGGGACCTTTGTTGACCCTTGTGCGCGAGTCCGATTTGCACTTCGCCCTTTTTTTTATGCATTTGAGCGTCATCAAAGACAATAATTGTTTTTTTTTTGTTTTCAACCTTTGTTCGACAACAAGCCCTTTTGCTCTTCAAAAACGATTGCATCATTACAAGGTGATTTCATTCAACTAAAAATTTGACCGTCCATTCAACAATCACGACATACACTTAACAAAACCACAATGCTATTACGAAATACTATTTCTAACGATACGATATCCATTATCTCTTTGATAAAACATTAGTATATCAAATACATTTGCCTGAAGTGGTACTGTGGGATTACTCTGAAAAATTATCTGTGAAATTCGGTGAGTGCGTTCAAGTATATCATTATGAAGCTGAAGAGTTCTTTCAGTGGGTTGGTCATGTTTCGATCATTGGGCGAAAGATCATTCCAGCCTATGCAGTCCACTGCTGGACATTAGGCCTTGTAGTATACTATGTTTACTTGGTTTTATCCATAACTCACTGGCTCTCATTACACATCAAGAATTGGCATATTTCCTCTGTCTCAACCTACGTTTGCGTTAGCGTTTTTGCCATACCTACTATTGCAATCAAATATAGCAGCTCACAATTTAGGACCCATTAATATTAGTAGTAATTTTACCCGTGGTGCTAGGCAACTGGGCTTCTCCCAGTTGTAATGTCCTTTTGTGCCTATTGGCCTTGTTTTGTTCCGTCTCCTGCTTGCATGGAGGGAAGTGGAAACATATTTTTCCTACTCCTCCTCTATTCTTTTCTGATTAATTTCGTTGCAGGATCCAAGACAGGTAAATTCATTCTCCGGGACACGTCGAACTTCAGTGTCTCGGTGCTTTTCTGGTAGATTGCCACTGTTGATTCTGGTTTTCAGGAGTTGGTTTGGGAATAGTGTGGTGGGTTTGTCTCAACCTGCGTCCGCGCCATTCCCCAATGACTGACAGGTGTCATTTGTGACAGGTCCGAATACTTATTTGAGAGAGATAGTTTACATATCTATTAAATAGATACTCTACAGGCCTCTCCCAGGGAGCGCCACAGCTCACGATCTCTCATCTCACTTTCTTCATCCAGCCACTGCCAGCTACCATCTTCAGGTCATCGGTCCATCTTGCCGGGGGACATCCTACTATATTTTTTATGAATGTTAAATCATCAATGAGTCCTTCCACCCTACTGTCGGGCTCCTACTGACTTATTCAAGTCCATGATGTCCTTCAATAGTTCATAACGTTCCACGGTTACCTGATAAGATGGTCCCGCGGCCCCGGCAGGTTTTGGCCCTCTGGGGAGCCCCGTCAGATTGCTAACAGCTCTTTGAGGCGCGAATAGAATACGACGCGCCGTCGACCCAGGCGTGGTCCATGATCGGACAGCAAGTCAACTATTACTCGCCGTCAGTTTGCCCACACCTACGATGGCCGGAAATAGAATAAGTTAATCAAGAGTTCAAGATACGCGCCACTCACTGTTCCTTTCCTATGCTTACTCATAGTATAGGTGTGGTTGCATGCTGTGGTTGCATGGCATGCTATTTTTTCACTTTTTCTGTATATTGTTGCATATGCAAAAGGGCGGAAGAGTGGGATTGCATCCGTCATCCAAAAATATGCTCATATTTCGGTCACTACGTCATAATAATGAATGTCCGATACTACACTATCTTAACGAATTATGTGTACTATTTATATTTTATCTTTATGATTAATTATATCAATACAAATAAATAACTTGAAATATTTCATAAGCGGATGATTAATTAGGGATTTACTAGCATTACAAAATGTAGAATGGTTTTTTTTTATCTTACGACTTATTGTTAGAACTAAAAAAAAATAGATTATATTTCTTCTGCTCATATCCCAACTTATCACGATGATTTCCAATGGCAACCCGCAATTTGTCGGTAAAACTCGTATATTATCCCACAGAAACGTCATACCGGGATAAAAAGTATCCTATGTGTTAATCCAGGTTATAAACTATCTGTGTACCGATTTTCAACCAAATCCGTTTAGTAGTTTTTGTGTGAAAGAAACACAAACATCTGTCGGTCCATTTTCACAAACTTTCTCATGTTTCACATAGTAAGAAGAACTTGACGGAATTCTTTCATATTATGTTTTTCAACGGGAAAGACCTTAAACACTTTTTAATTTTAAATTAATTAATTAATTATCTACTAAATATTCTACTGATATTAAGTTTGACGATATCTATCTTTCTATTTCTTTATCTGTCTATCTGTTTGTTTTGACGATTATCTCAAGAACGACGGTTGATTGATTTCGATGTGCATTTATTAAATAATTAAAGTAAACATGCTTTCTGATATTATCTCGAAGTTGAAACGTCGTCGTCAAATTTTTATTTGCGAATTTCCGAAAGTCTTACAACAAAAATTGTTCAGTAACATTGGCTGAGTTACCCCACGAGAGGTTTTGCGCTTTTGGATAATTCAGTTGTACTGTACGATATTTTATTCTACGAGTATCAATGCTCTAATAACAGATTTCAAAAACAGGACGAGTCTCAATTCAGATCCTCAATTCTTTTGTTCACGCTTATCTCCGTTGCTAGTTTAGTAGTAATTCTTTTTTTGTTGGAAAGGCTATTTGGTAGTACGATGTAGTGTTTGTACAAAAAATCTACCTTTTTAACCGACTTCAAAAAAAGGAGGAGGTTATCAATTCGACTGTATTTTTTTTTTTTTTTTTTTTTTATGTTTGTTACCTCATAACTTGCGACTGGGTGAACCGATTTTCATGATTCTTTTTTTATTCGAAAGCTGGTGCTTCCCGTGTGGTCCCATTGTCACCGTTTCAGGATCTGATGATTGGAACTTGGAGAAATCGAGGGCAACCCTCAAATTTTATTGGCTGACACATAGTTTTTCGCAAATCTTATGATGTAATTCAAGTACTTGCGTATGGAAATCATCATCTCATGTAGCTGAGCTGATGATGGAAGGTACAACACCTCAAGTAAGAAAAATATGCTTGTGTTCGCATATCTCCGGAACTACAAGTCCGATTTAAGTAATTCTTTCTTTGTTGTACTAGGTATCGTTCAACTTAGGGAATACTGCAAATTTCATCAAAATCGGTTCAGTAGTTTTTGAGATAGGGAATGAATGAAAAAGATGTCAACGATGTTATTACCGGTGCTACGGATTACTAAATTCTAGCGCTGAAGGTTGAATATTTAAACTAAAAAGAGTAAAATAAAAACTTAAAAAAAAAAATGTGACCGCCTTCAAAAACAACCACAAAAAAGGGTTAAAATAACCTACAAAACTTTTCTTTCGGAAGTCGGTGGCAAAAGAGACAATGAAATTAATAAAAAAAGTCACCGACTTCCGAAAGAAAAGTTTTGTAGGTTATTTTAACCCTTTTTTGTGGTTGTTTTTGAAGGCGGTCACATTTTTTTTTTTAAAGTTTTTTTTTCGTAAAAGGCTCGTAGATAAGTAGGGCCCGTGCCCCGAGCGCCATTTTCATGGGCATAATCAACATGAATGTAAAATGTCATAAATAGTAAAAATGTCTCACTACCTACAAAAAACAAAAATTAAACCTTACCTTATTTACTTTTGTCCACAGAGGGGGCAGGATGACAGAAGCACCAGTAGTGAGTGTGGAGCAAGGCCAGCTGCAAGGCAAGATCGTGAACAGTCCCACAGGGAAGGCCTTCTACAGTTTCCAGGGCATCCCTTATGCTAAACCACCTCTAGGATCTTTGAGGTTCAAGGTAAGAATCAATCATCATCATTAGCCGTAGGACGTCCACTGTTGAACATAGGTCTCCCCCTTAAACCGCCACGCCGAACGACAATTCGCCACTTGCATCCATCGGTTGCCCGCGACCCTCACGATGTCGTCGGTCCTATCTAGTGGGAGGCCTGCCTACTCTGCGTCTTCCGGTCCGTGGTCGCCACTCGAGAACTTTTCTTCCCCATCGGTTGTCAGTTCTACGAGCGATGTGGCCTGCCCATTGCCACTTCAACTTGCAAATTTTATGAGCTATGTCGGTGACTCTGGTTCTTTACCGAATATCCTTGTTCCGGATTTTATCCCGCAAAGAAACTCCGAGCATAGCTCTTTCCATTGCTCGGTGAGTGACTCTTAGTCTCTCTAAAAGGCCAGCAGTCAAGGACCATGTTTCGGAGCCATTTGTCATCACTGGCCACACACACTGGTCAAACACCCTTGTCTTGAGACACTGTGGGATTCTCGATGATAAAATATCACGTAGCTAGGTAAGGATCAGTTAGATTTTATTATGTTTCATCTAAGCTCAAAAGACCATCTCAGACGCTATCCTGCGGGGTCTCTGGGACTGTATGGGGTTTTGGCACTGTCTCAAGTTACCCTGACCCTGGAACGTAAAGGGCTAGTGGATTTTAGTCAGTACGAGTCTGAACGTAATACGTATTATCGCTCTGACGCACTGACCTCAGGGCTGGCACATTTATGTGGGTAATTCCGATAATTAAAAAATTTCAAAGGGTGTGACAAGGATCAGTCCGATTCATGACCTGTTCAACAGAATTTCTAAATGAAAGATAATTCATAACATAAAATTAGCATAACATTAATAATGTGAGAATAAAATGAAAAATATCATTGATTTAATAAAAACAATAAAAGTTTCTTAGATAATTAGACATTTATAGACATTTTATGTCGGTGTTCCTCATATGGAATACTAATTATACCAGTTCATTTTAAAATTGTTTTCCTTTTTAAAAACTTGGCAATATCTTTTCAGAAACGTTTGAATCAAGATAAAAAAATGAGAAGCGATTTAAAATCACTCAAATTCTAACTCCAAAAACTAATGTAAATTGCCAAAAAAAACAACCCCTTTCCAAAAACTTAAAACAGAAACATATTCTCTCATTCGCTGAAATAATAATGAAATGTATGTTCCACTCCACACTGCAGTTGAACAAATATTATTCAGTTGCTACACAGTGATAACTGGTATCTATATCTCATATATCTATAAGAAAACATGATAAGAAACACAGCATCTTATAGACACGTCATGTAGTGTGTTATGTAACTGAAAATGAAAAGAAAAAAAAAGTGAAAATAGTTAAATTATAAAATCATGCGTTACTTCGGCGAAAATCCATGACATTAAATGTTGTGAAAAATATCTATAATGAAGTTGCCGATAATTCCGCAACAAAACTCCAGGCTTTAATGCACGATGTAGTCCCACCCTTCCGTCCTCATGCATATGCACATGCAGGAAAAGTGTCACCCTCCCGCCCTCATGCATATGCACAATTGCACACGTGCAAGAAAATCGGAAAAACATGCGGGAGGGTGCGGGACCCTTCCTGCACGTGCATATGCATGAAGGCGGAAGGGTGGGACTGCATCCTGCATCCAAGCCTGGATTTTTGTCGCGGAATTAAAGCTAGATATTTTTTGAAAATAGTTTCTAAATAATATGTAGTCAAACAGTTATTCTTTACCATAGTCAGCCTATAATTTTCCCAGTGCTAGAACAAAGACTGTCTCTGTAACCTATAATAACTATACTTTGACAGTGAATTAATACCTCTTTTCTCTTATTTCAGGCCCCCCAGCCCCCAGAACCATGGGACGGCATCCGCGACGCAACCGCAGAGGGCAGTGTTAGCCCCCAAATCGACCCCCTCAACAGCAAACAATACACCGGCGATGAAAACTGCCTCTTCTTAAACGTATACACTCCCAACCTCGACGGAGAGTTCCTCCCAGTCATGGTCTACATCCATGGAGGGGGTCTCAAATTCGGTTCTGGAAACTCCAACTTTTATGGAGCAGATTACTTGGTAGAAAAAGATGTAGTTGTAGTTACATTGAACTATAGGTGTGGAGTTCTTGGATTCCTGAGTTTGAACACCCCAGAAGTCCCTGGCAACGCCGGTTTAAAAGACATGGTCCAAGCCATCAGGTGGGTGAAGAATAACATTCATAATTTTGGTGGGAACAGCGGGAATGTTACCATCTTTGGAGAGTCTGCTGGCGGAGCGGCAGTTTCTATCCTCACAGCTAGTCCGTTATCCAAGAACCTGATCAATAGGGCTATAATGCAGTCTGGTACTGCTTTAGCCGATTGGTCTATCCAGAAGAATCCCATGGAATCCGCTAGAAGTGTGGCTCAGATCTTGGGATGTGAATCAGACGATCCGGAAGAAATCTTAGACTTCTTGAACGCTACTTCTGCGAAAGAATTAGTAGAAGCACATGAGAAGTTAAGCCCGATGGAGTCATTCCCTGAGGTGCTTAACGCTTTTGGAGTGGTTGTTGAAAAGGAGTTCCCAGGAGTGGAAGCGGTTATAACAGAATCATTCATAGATTTGCTGACTTCAGGAAGGGTTGCCGACATCCCAATTATGATTGGATCAACCTCTTTAGAATTCGCTTTTGAAAGAAAGACGGATGATTTACAAGCTTTCATTCCGCAAGAGTTGAACATCGAGAGGAATTCCGAAGAATCTATTGCTATTGCTGAGCAGATTAAGAAGTTATACTTCAAAGGCAGTCACACAGGTGTGGAAAGTCTCCAGGAGTACTCCGAACTGTTCTCAGACCGTTACATAAACTTTGATACCCACAGATACGTTCAATACCTAGTGAACGTGTCCAAAAAGCCTATTTACTACTACAAATTTGATTATGTTGGGGAGTTGAATGTTTATAGCAAGTTGCTGAACAGTTTTGGGTTGAAGAAAGCGATGCATATGGATGAGTTGGGGTATTTGTTCAAGAATGATTTGCAGAAGGATGTGGAACCTACGACACTGGATGTGAAGATGAGGGAGAGGATGCTAAGGCTATGGACCAACTTTGCTAAGAGCGGGTAAGTTGTCTTTTTTTTTCGTTTTCTCATATGTGCCCTACCGTCCTGTGTGAAGCGGAAAGGATTGTCAGCTGACTAAAATCCACGGTGTTCCTTTAATAGCCCTTTACGTTTTAAGGCTGATTTACATTGAGTCAGTAACTGACGCCAGTCCACTGACGAGTTGATGGCAGATTTACACTGAGTCAGTAACTGACGTCAGTGCTAGCGCCGAAAACTGACTCGTGCTATTTATACGGAGTCAGTATGTCGTCAGTAGACGAGGATATTTATATGGTGTACACACGTTCATAAAGTCAGTGCGGAAAAATGAATTCTCGAAAACAGCAAAAAATCAAAGTTAGCAATGCTGTTGCACGCATTTCTCTATTTCTATATAATTTTACGATTTGAGATCTCACAGGCATTCATTATCGCGGTATAGTTGAACAAGTTTTAAGTTTTACGAGTCGTTCAGTTTTCGCGTAATTTTCTCTTTCGGTGCGAGTAAGCCTGGTCACCATACAACAGAGAGGCAGCGACTGACTTGGGCATATTTACACGCGGTCAGTTGCACTGACGCGGGTGGCGGGGAGCGCACTGACGCCGAAAAATATTCAGCGCGAATATTGAAGTCAGTACTGACGCGACAGTACTGTACTGACTTGAAATCAATTTACACTATAGCAGTGCAAGGTCAGCACTGACTCGTCAGTGGACTGGCGTCAGTTACTGACTCAATGTAAATCAGCCTTTAGAGTCACAGGTACCCGTTTAGACTTACAGTTAATGACGTCCTTACAGTTAATTTAAACCAGGGCAGCAAGTAACTGGAGGCTTTGTGTTCAATTCCCGGTTTAGAGGAAAATGTAATTGGGAGTTTACATCAATAATTTCTCATTATCGTTTTGTAGCATGGAATCAGGTTTTTTTTTATCATTGCCTAAAACAAGGAATTTCTTCGGTATCATGGGTGCGTTTACAAACATAGGAACTTACATGCATAAACACCCAGCCCCAGAACAACTACTTCATTGTAGGTCATACTAATATTTGTCATAAACTCGTTGCAAGACAATAATATCCATGTTTTTGGGGGATTATTGACCTATTTTTGTAAATTTTTGAATGCATTTGGTGATCTGAACCATATAGACCACCATGCATGCTTTTCTCACAAAAATTTGATTGTGTTTCTTCCAATTTTTTCTCAACCAACCTTTCTCCCAATTTCAGAAACCCAACACCCGAAGAGAACCACTACCTGACAGTAACCTGGTTGCCAGTAACCAAAGACAACCTCTACTACCTGAATCTAGGCCAAGAGCTATCCCTGGGCACCAACCCAGACAAAGAAAAGATGGAATTCTGGGACGACTTGTACAGCAAATACTACCGTATTTGGGAACACCCAAAGACCAATATCGTAGAAACAACTTTGAAGTCTTCAGAACCGAGAATCGTGGAGTCTTTCACTGAGAGCGTCACCGTTTACTCCTCAAGTCAATTCACAGAAGAATCCCACACCTTCGTATCGGAATCCAGCGAAATAATCACTGAAAATAACGAAGTAATTTCCGAATCGCACGAAGTTATCACAGGGAACAATATCGAACCCGAGAATCACGAAGTTGTAACGGAAAATAATGTGACCATCACGGAAACTACCGAAGCCAAGCCGAAAAGTCCCGAACCCGCTCCGGAGAACCACGAAGTCGTGACGGAACCTCCCGAAGTTATCCCGGAAAGGCACGAAGTAATCCCGGAAAGACACGAAGTTGATAATGTTAAAATTAGTGAAGTTATTCCGGCGAAAATTGAAGAGTTGGTGCCGGTAAAGGCTTTGAATGGTGAGAGGAAGGTGTCTCCCCAAGCCCGGCCATCAAATGAAATCAAGATGGTTTCCCGCTCAAATGGGGCTCCTAAAGATGTTATTAGGGCAAATGACCCACCAGAAGATGATCTCCCTAAAAATATTGGAGTCAATAAGTTTGTGAATTTCTTTGAGTCGCTCGGAGCAAAGAAGTAAGATAGTCATGATGAAGAAAGGTTCCTGGTTCTTGGCCAGTTTTGTGAGTCAATCCTATTTATATTATACTTCTCAATAATAGGGTATTTGATTGAAAAAATCTAATAAGTCCGACAGTTAGGGACTTTTCTCATACCGCGGTGGGACGCGATTCGAACAAATTCCAACTACAAGTGAAAATCAACCTTACCACTATGACATAAGACATTAAACACGTTGTTATCTATAGGTAGACTGAAAAACAAAACACGATGGCCATGACAACGTCAAGTCAATTGGGGTGGCAACTGGGGAACTAATGGTGCTACTATAGCTAGTTCCAAGCATCGTCATTGGTTCAGATTTTATAGGTACTTCAAAATAGGACTACGTCATTGGTCGGATTAGGACTAAGCTATGGTGGCGCCATCTACAATTAGTTTTGACTTGCCTTCCCTGAATTGCATCTTTATTTCTTAGTGGCATGGTTGATTTTCACTTGTAGTTGGAATTCGTTCGTATCTCGTCGCATCGCGCCTTTAGTAATAAAGTCTCTTAGATTAAAAAAAAAAATGTAGCACGTATTTTTTTCTTTTCTTACTCAAAATAAAATTTAAGCAGATACGACACTTAAAATTGCAAAACGTCACAAGTAGTCTCGAATTTTGATGCGTTGTGCCGGATCCACACTTTGGCCGTGTTTGCCAAACAGGAGGAGACGGCAGGGCCGCGCCAACCCCTTGCAGCGCCTGTGCGCAAAGCCTATGAAGCGCCTGTGTGCAAAACCTATGAAGCGCCTTTTACGTGTCGTCTTTCGAATTTCTTTCATAAATTCAATTTTTTTTGCCGAAATATTTTCATTAGTTTTACTGATCAATTTATGAGTTTCCTGCCAGTACGCGCCGAACCCGCGACTCCACTAAAATAAACCCAATTTCGATAAAATGTTTGTAATTTTGGGGAATCCCCGTTGGGTCGCATCGGGTTACGTTTATAACCACGGCACGGCCTTTGTAATAAAATACATAGATTAATATTCTTATAAAAAATAATCGGCTATCATAGCGAATGCGGTGCGGCCGGCGGTTCTTTTGATTTTTAAAGCAGAGCTCGTAACTCATGTAAATAAAACCCAAAATATATACAGTGGGTCAATTGAAATATGTAGTTTAGATTAGTATCGTCTTGGGAGACTTGTATCTACTTACTTATCCATGCGCCGCACACTTCGCACGTAGGGGCGGCGCGGCCCTGGGAGACGGCGCTATACTAAGAAACGAGATAGAATTATTTGCGTCTTGCTTTCTGGTATAGCGCCGTCTCCTTCTGTTTGGCAAACACGGCCAACGTATGGATCCGGCGTTATACTCTTTAATATGCATTGGTTTATTGAAGGAAAATATTCTAGTCCAATAATTTTCAAAATTCTAGTTGAAGAAGTAATTAAAGTTGCAATTTATTGATGTTGTCAAATTACTTATAAGTTCCATTGTTTGAAAGAGATGGCGCTAGATGACTTTTATAGCTCTCTCTCTTGCCCACAGTGAAACTACTCTTATTTTAAGTTGTCATAGTAAGCCCCCAGAAGTATAGAGTAAGCTTGTAACGTTTCATACGAAATTGAATCTTATTCTTATTAGAGTTACTGTTTATATTCCTTTGCGATTGCTGTGATCAAGCTCAATGAACATTATTCTTATAGTTATAAGGTTTATTTTTGTTTGAAATGCTACTAAATTGACTCTCAAACTGGCTTTGTCCGGAACCATACATTGCTTTGATGTATTTTCTTTTTTAAATTTTTGGAGCGGATAAAAAACAAGTTTTTGCGTTCTGTAAAGACGTTTCAAAACAGTATTATGTACTATAAATCATTCCATTCTAATTAGACATTCGTAGAAATCTAGACATTTACAAAAATAAGTATTTTGTTTACAAATTTGTATTATAATTTACTATATCCATAAAAAAGAACTGCAATTTTGAAGACTGAAAAATTTAAGTTATTTTTTGAAAAAGGACTGGTTTAAAATTTGGCCTTGGGGCACATTTGAGGCCAAGATCAAAATAATTCGCTGCAAAAATTAAAAAAAAAAAAATCAAAAAAATTTAGTCTGTAGATATTAGTCACTAAATTAGTTTCTAATTTTACAGTATTTATTAACATTCCATCTTTAATTTTAAGAAAATTTCAATTTTCAGTAAATTTTCGATTGTATAAAAATATTTTTTTTTTAATTCATTGAATCATGTTAAAAATTTATCAAATTTTTCATACATATAGTATTTGTATCTTATTTTATCTATTATGAATGGGTTGTGGAGGTCCGATAGGCAGTCGCTCCATGTAAAATACTGATATTCAGCTGCATCTGGTTCGACTGGAAGCCGACCCCAATATAATTGGGAAAAGGCTATGCAGAAACCATTGATAGAAATGGGCTTAGTACAATAAAAGGACTTATTAACATTTCATCTAAATATCGAATATCATTGTCTTCCGTAATGGTTGTTTTATATCTTGTATTTATCATAAAATATTGTATTGTTATATTCCAAAAAATCATCTTATTTTACTCATGGCCTTTCAAATTGTATGCCATAATAATATAATTTATTTAAAAATCATGCGTGTTATTTAAATTTTGAAAGATATCGTAGTCTTTATTTTCAAATTTTAAAGGGTTTAAGCAGACAATTCAGGATTTGTTAAATTTTTAAAAACATTTAATCATAAATTTTATTTTATTAAATTTTTATTATGAAGAATTTCCCAATAGGACCCTAGTTTATGGATTTAAAAACTTGATACACCGCTAGGATACTTTGATGCTTAAAAAAAAACTTTAGTTAATATTAAATTGTTTGCTTAAGTCCTCAATTTTGCGGTATAATGTACTTAGGTATGCGAAATTATATAAAATGTATAAATACCTATTTACTTTTTTAGCCACATTTTTAGTCTTAATAATTATGTTTTATTTGATGATCAAGTCGACGGTATCTTTAATTTTCTTTTTTAAAATTGGCCTCGAATTTAACTAATAAATATATAATTTATCCATGATCGTAAATTGCTTATAAAAGTACCGAAGTAAAAAAAACTCAAAGCTGTTTGTTTAAAAACGATAAATATCCCGTTTTACATTGTAATTATAGAATTGGCCTTGCCAGGCCATTTTTGAAATCAAGTCTATAAAGTCCCCACTGTTGGGACTCAGCCTGTCAGGGACTGGGCCATAATCAACCACGCAGGTTTTCGTGTTGGTATCAATTGGGCCCATGTATTTGTTTTTTTGCTTTTATGACATTTTTTTTCAGGCCAATCTTAAATCACGGCCTTGGATTTTTTTTATAAAGTAATTATTTTCTTTTTTTTTTCATTTGTATTCTATATCTATAGTGTAGATATTATGTGCCAATATAATTGTTAGTCTTTATCATTTCCATTTTAATTATAATGAATAGATTAGAATTATATTTTTGTATAATTATTATGCGTAAATAAACTATGTTATATAATTATTTGTGGTTTAATTTATTGACAAAATTCAAAAAGGAGAAGGAATTCAATTTGTTTGATATTTTTTGAGTAAATAAAATAGATCGAAAATAGGTAGGTATTAAAAAATATAAATAATAAAGTTAACACAGGTACACACAATTTTATTTAAAAATATTGTCGCTACCGTACAACGTAAAGCGCCATCTATCAATTCAATTCGCAACTAAACAAAATGTGATAGGATGTGCAAGCGCGCTCCACCACTTGAACTCGATAGTAGGTAGAGGGGATGCAGCGACTGAGAGACCGAGCGTCAACTCAGTCTAGTTCGAGCAGTCTTCACAGACGGACGTGTTTTGTTTCTGTTTAAATAGTAATCGTTATTTTAAATTGAAATCGTGTTTCGTCCGAGTGCCCACGTTCATTTAAAATTGTCGGATCGTGAAGAAGACACAATGCTTCGCACCTCAGCCACCCTCGTTGCGACAAATTAATACGTAAGTACATCTTTAAATATTTTTTTTCTCTTTTTTAAAATGTTGCCCCCAAAACGTAATGTCGATGACGTGGGTGTGTTTGGACATTTATACGCCCAGGGGGGGTATTACAACGACTTAAAACCAGGCTTACTCCGGCGAGTGAAAGTGACAGAGCTATACAAGTCGTCTAGCGCCATCTCGTTCACTCACTGGAACAAGCCTGGTTTTAAGACGTTGTAATACCCCCCCCAGGAATAACTACTTGTCAAGATCGTTCAAATGTTAGCTTCGTGCGGGAATCAAACCAACGACACGCAGCGCAGCAGTCCAATTACAGCCACTGCACTATAAGCCACTGCTAGCTTTGAAACTTGGAAATATTTGATCGGTGATAAACCAAGTTTGTGGAAGCCCGGGCCAATTAGTCCTGACCTGATCCAACCCTGTAGTAGGTAGATGATGATGATGAAATGCACCTCGTGATAGATTTGGCGGATTCTATTTTTAACCGACTTCAAAAAGGAGGTTATCAATTCGACGGTATGTTTTTTTTTGTGTGTGTTGTTACGCAATTACTCCGCCAATTGTGGACCGATTTTCAAAATTATTTTTTTATCCGACGAATTTAGAACCTCCTTTTTTTCCCTTTTTTTTGAAGTCTAATAAGACAACAAACGTTTCCTTTTAACATTTTTATTACAAAAATAAAATCGGAACATTTTAATCCTCAACAATTTTGTTCATAAATTATTCATTCATAAAATATAGCACCTAATAAATAACGACATGATATTGAGTTCTTACATTAAAACATAATTTATCATCTATATATATAAAAGCAAAAGGTCACTCACTCATAGGACACGAAAGCTCGGAAACTACCAGTGCTAAGGGTTCAAAATTTTGCACAGGGATTCTTTTTAGGACGTAGGTACCCGCTAAGAACGGATTTTGCGATATTACGCCCCTAAGGGGTTGTTTTTGGGGCTGACAGTTTGTATGAAACTTTTTTGCTACAAGTACTAGGCGTTTCAAATTTTGCATGCGAGTTCTTCTTAAGGGGCAGGTCTTGTAAAATTCACGCGCGCCGAATTATTTGCGTAACTTTGTTTGTGATTTTTGAACAAAATAGTGCAATAGCTTGAAAAATTATTATTGCACATAAATAACCATAATATAAGTAACAGCTAGTTATTTTTTTAAAGTTGATTTAAGTAGATTATATTAGGTAAATCAAGCGTTCAAAACAGCTCTTTCCTGCCCAACGTCATTTCGAGTTACGTTGGTGCACTCAATCTGAGACAATGAAGAATTCATTTAAAAATCTGATCAGCGCATAATGACCGCAATATCCTCGTCTTCAAACTGCGCTGATTAGTTTTTTATATTTATCTTCCATTTTCTTAATTAAGATGGCAGAATATCATCAAAATTCTCGGATTTCATCTCTTAATAAATGGTTTTTTTTTCATAGGAACTATGCATCGTAGGTATGTAATATTACATTATCTTGATGTCAACAGATCAATAAAGCAAATTAAAAAAAAAATTGTACCTAAAGCGCTTTTTTTTAACAATAAAAAATATCTCAAATAACCTCTCAAAAAGTGTTTATAAACGAGAATTGCAAGAGAAATTCCTTAGTGGCCGGTGGACGGCCGGACCGATTGGACGTGAGGTCCACGACGAATTTTTGTTGGTCCCTCTCGCTCGCACCTTCTCTCGCTCTAACGGTGATGACGCGCAGTTACGCATCTCAGGTTGCTCTACTTTATTATATTAAAATATATTTTTTAACCGACGGAAAAAAAGGAGGAGGTTCTCAATTCGACATGTATATATTTTTTATATTTTTTTATTTATGACCATTCTTTACTTTCTCTAAGGTGGTCCAATATCAAAAAATCTTTTTTTTTGTCGGACAGAGTTTATCAGAAAGTTGGTCCCATTTAAATATCAAAATTAAACTCGGCCTATAGGGGTAGAAAAAGAGGAATTAATTGTCAAATTTCCTACAGAATTTTCAGTTGTGAACCGATTATTGTTAAAAGATATGGAGAAGTAACTAAACAAGTTGGAGCGAATTCCGACCTTATTGACATTTAAAATTTAGTTTGTTTTTTCTCACTTTCACGATCGCTAACATTGCTCCTTCATTAAAATCCGGTGTTTGCATAAATGTCAGTAAGGTCGAAAATAGTTTGAACATGTTTTTTAAATTGCTTAACGATAGCAAGTTAAAAAACAGCTTCAAGCGATTTTCGCCCTTATTGACATTTAAAATTTAGTTTGTTTTTTCTCACTTTCACGTTCGCTAACATTGCTCCTTCATTAAAATCCGGTTTTTGCATAAATGTCAATAAGGTCGAAAATCGCTTGAAGCTGTTTTTTTAACTTGCTATCGTTAAGAAATTTAAAAAACATGTTCAAACTATTTTCGACCTTATTGACATTTGAAATTTAGTTTGTTTTTTCTCACTTTCACGTTCGCTAACATTGCTTCTTCATTAAAATCCGGTTTTTGCATAAATGTCAATAAGGTCGAAAATCGCTTGAAGCTGTTTTTTTAACTTGCTATCGTTAAGCAATTTAAAAAACATGTTCAAACTATTTTCGACCTTATTGACATTTAAAATTTAGTTTGTTTTTTCTCACTTTCACGTTCGCTAACATTGCTCCTTCATTAAAATCCAGCAAGTAACAAAACCGTTGGTTTCTCTGTCTCCCGGTGGTAATGGACTGTGCCTATGACAAGGAGTGCAGTCCTTGGATGGGACTGTCAGATTTGTACTGACTAAAATCCACGGTGTCCTTCAAATAGCCCTTAATGTTCTGGGGTCACGGTAATGAGTACCGCGACGACAGCAGGCTTTAGCCCTCTAGAGGGGGACCCCGTCATCATGCTGACGCTATTTGAGGCGCTCGTAGGACACAACGTGCTGTCGACCCGGGCATGGCCCATGACTTTTTTTTCATGATAAAATCATCAAATGAGTCCTCCCCAGGCCAAGCGGGAGATACTGTCAGACTTGTACTGACTTAAATTCACGGCGTTCTTTAATAGCCTTTTATGTTCTGGGTTTACCACTGCGGCTGGGATGTAAGGTTTACGCTGTCCTCTCTCTCACGCGTCCCGCCTCTTCCTTTGCCAACATGACTGCTGCACTGACCTTTTTTTAGGTTTAATTTGTTAAACACGATTGTGTTTAACAAATTAAACCTAACAGAATTTAACCTATGAGAATATTTAAATAGTATTAAAATACTTGTGTGATACTCGTATTATTACAAACCAAACAGGGTTGGCATGATGAAAACAAGTTGTTTTAAAACACCTGTTTAAAACAGTTTGAAATTAAACAGTGTTTTTTATTACCCGTTTCAACTACTTTTTAAGGCAGATGAATGCATATAAAATGAAAACAAATTAATATTCAGGAGTCTAAATAGTTTGACATAAAACCTTTTGAGTTTAATGCCATTGTTATGTCATATTTTTAACTTTTATTGACACTGTAATGAAATAATGCTTAAAATTTTTAGAAAAAAAACATCACATGTTTTTATTCCATTGATAATTTTTCGTAAAAAATTCATTACAAAGGGTGAATTTGAATTTTGATGTAGTCTAGAAATGAAACATAATTGGTATATATACGTTTAGACATCAACAAACTAGGTGGAATTAATTTTAAAAAAGAACCAGAAACTAAAAAAAAAAAACACTTTTCTAAAACATTTTGAATTGTTACAGTTTGTTTTATAAATTAAAAAAAAAAACTGTTTTTTTTTCCAACCCTGAAACCAAGTCATATTAAAACTCCTTATTAAGCAAAAAATCTATAACTCCTTTTAAATAATCCTTAGTAGAGCAATGTTCATACCGCATCAAAATTGTTTTATAATAATTCAGTGGGCAGGATGTATGCGGGGGATTGCGGGAAGGGAGCCCGAAATTTGACGTACGATCGACTGGCCGAAAGCGATTCAATTTTGTGCAAAAGAAGACGGCAGCCTTAAGACGTAGGTGCTACTTTAGAAAAGGGTTTTTTGAAATTCGACCCCTAAGGGGTTGTTTTTGGTGTTGAAAGTTTGTTTGAAACTTCGTTATTACACGTGCTAGGGGTCTCAAATTTTTCATGGGGGTTGTTTTTAAGACGTACGCATTACCCTCGACGGGGTTTTTCGAAATTCAACCCCTAAAGGGTTGTTTTAGGTGTTGATAGATAGAGGTCTCAAATTTTGCATGGGGCTTCTTTTAAGGACGTAGGTGCTCACTAAGACAGGATTTTGCGAAATATCACCTCTAAGGGGTTGTTTTTGGGGTTGATAGGTTGTATGAAACTTTGTTATTACAAATACTAGAAGTTTAAAATTTTGCATGCGGGTTCTTTTTAGGAAGTAAGTGCTACTTACGACAGGGGTTGTTCGAAATTCGATACCTAAGGGGTTGTTTTTGGTGATGGTAGTTTGTATGAAACTTTCGTTACTACACAAGTGCTAGGAAACTCAAATTTTGCATGGGGTTTGTTTTAGGACGTACGCACTACCTTAGACGGGGTTTCTCGAAATTCAATCCCTGTGGGGTTGTTTTAGGAGTTGATAGATAGAGATCTCTGCATGGGGATTCTTTTAAAGACGTAGGTGCTCACCAAGAAGGGCTTTTGCGATATTACGCCCCTAAGGGGTTGGTTTTGGGGTTGACAGTTTGTATGAAACTTTTTTGCTACAAGTACTAGGAGTTTAAAATTTTGCATGCGGGTTCTTTTTAAGACGTAGGTGCTACTTTAGAAAAGGGTTTTATGAAATTCGACCCCTAAGGGGTTGTTTTTGGTGTTGAAAGTTTGTTTGAAACTTCGTTATTACACGTGCTAGGAGTCTCAAATTTTTCATGGGGGTTGTGTTTAAGACGTACGCACTACGCTCAACGGGGTTTTTCGAAATTCAACCCCTAAAGAGTTGTTTTAGGCGTTGATAGATAGAGGTCTCAAATTTTGCATGGGGCTTCTTTTAAGGACGTAGGTGCGTAAGGACGTAGGGCGTAGGTAGGACGTAGGGTTGTTTTTGGTGTTGATAGTTTGTATTAAACTTTCGTTACTAGAAGTTTTAGAAGTCTCAAACTTTGCATTTGGTTTTTTAGAACTTCGGTGCTCACTTACATGGGGTTGTGCGAAATTCGACAACTAAGGCGTTGTTTTTGGCGTTGACAGATAGGAGTCTCAAATTTTACACAAGGATTTTTTTAAGACGTAGGTACTGCCATTGACGGGATTTTCTGAAATTCTATCCCTAAGGGGATGTTTTGCGGGAGGACTCATTTGATGATATTATTACCACCTTAAAAAAAAGGGGATGTTTTTGGGGTTTTTAGTTTGTGTGGGAGTAAGAAGAGTGTCAAAATAAGATGCATATTATATAGGTTTTTAGGGAGTAGATGCTCCCTAAAAACCTATATGCTAAGACGGGATTTTGTTCTTAATAGTAAGATTTTTATGCTTATTTAATTTTTTTTCTACCTCAGAAAAGTTTTGAATAAATTAAGCCCTACAGGGTTGTTTTAGGTGTTGGTAGTTTCTATGAAACTTTCTTAAGACAAGCGCTGGGACTCTCAAATTTTGCGCGGGAGCTATTTTTAGGATACAGAATATTCTCATTCAGACGGGGTTTTGAAATTGGTGAAATTGAACCCCAAAGGGGATGCTTCTGGGGTTAATAGTTCGTATGAATCTTCATAACTACAAGCAAGAACTAAGAGTTTTAAATATTTCACAGGAGGGTTCTTTTGGCACGTAGGTGCTTCTTAAGACAGGATTTTGACGGGAAATTCTCTCAGCAAGCTTGCAAAGGAGGAGGCTAAACACGTGAGGGAGAGGACAGAGTCTACCTCATGAACCAAGCGCCGCAAGAGACGTGGCAAGACGATCTCCGGCCACCGTAGGCGCGGGCATGTGGACGGCGAGTAATGGGTGACTCACCGTCTGATTATGGACCATGCCCGGTTCGACGGCGAGTTGTGTTCCACGCGCGCCTCAGAGAGCTGTCCTGTTAGCAATCGGACGGGGCCTCCCTAAGAGGACCAGAGCCTTCCGAGATCGCGGGACTGTCTCACTCGGTAACCGTGACCCTGGTACATACACCGTGGATTTTAGTTAGTACAAGTCTGACAGTCCCTCCTGTATCGCCCTGGACGGGAGGACTCATTTGATGATTTTGCCACGATAAAAAAGTGGTCGTTTATACCTTCATAGTTTGTATGAAACTTCGGTACTACAAGTGCTACGAGTCTCTTATTTTCCCTGGGGTATGTCTTTAGGACGTAGATGCTTATTAAGATGGTATGTTGCGAAAACCGACTGATAAAGGGTTGTTTGGTGGTCGATAGAATTTTAGTTGCATTAATGATTTAGATTTTATAAAATATTCCATAAAGAGGGTGGCCGGAGAAGAAATTCACAGAAGCAAAGTTCGAAGTAAGCGCGGACGAAGTCGCGGGCGAAGTGCTAGTTCTTCTATAAAAGTAACAAGGAAAATATTTGCACTGAAAAAATTATGCGTGATCATAAAATACAGCTTGACATAAAAATGTAGGAACAGAACAAAAATTTTTATTTCTGAAAGCGTTTTAAAATCTTTGATATTTGATGTAAACAAAGACCGCAGGTTTGTTAGATTTATTAATGGGCCATAAAACTAAGGTGAAATAAAATAAAATCATTCAAAGTGCTGGTAGCGCGAAGACAGTGGCGACTTCCGGTTTTCTACATTTTTATGTCGAGCTGTATACATAGGTACTTAATTATAGTCAGTCACTGGTCCAAACAAAATGTCCATTTACCTTTGCTGGCAGTGATGTAATCATACCTACTAAGAGCCCATACTACCTCAAATGGCTTAGCAGAACCCTGTGATACGTCGAAAATACTGCAGCATTAATTTTGAAATAAATATATGGTAAAGTTGATGATTAATGTTAGGTCTTGTTTGGCGAAAACATGATTCCCTAAAATTTTCTCGATAGAAAAAAATCCCAAAGTTACCTCTAAATTGAACAATAAACCGCTGGCAATCATAAAATACTTAAAATTAGATGATGAAACTTTTTATACTATTGAACTATAAAGCAGGTCTTAAGTTATTTATTTTTTTGAATTTTCTGTTTTTCGCCGTAAAATAAATAAATTTGCGTGTAGACAGCTAAAAGAAAGAGCAAGCAATAGTGCGTGGTACGTGCAAGTGCGAGCGAGTAAGATTATACTGAAGTACTATGGAGCCTTAATATTATAAAGCTGAAGATTTTGTTTGGCTTAATGCGTTCATCTCAAGAACTACTGGTTCTATTTCAAAAATTGCTTGTGTGTTTGATAGTGCATTTATCGAGGAAGGCTCTAGGCTATACAGGGTGTTTCTTTAAAATGGAACAAAAGGGAGAAATCCGAATCAATAAGAGATACGGGAAAACTTTATTAGGAACCTTTAGCTTTTTTTTGATGTTGACAATTTTGGCGTTTCTTATTTTTTGGTCAAGTGTGAGTTGTCCACAGAATCAGTGAAATTGGCCAATTTTTTTTTTAGTGCCGTTCGACCCAGTTTCATGTAAGGATCATTTCATTGTATTTATTATTACAAGAAAAAAATCGGGACGGCGGAAGTTAGTGAAATTTTGCAAAATATTTTTTCATACAAATTGATTGAACAAAAAAAATCGGGAAATTATATGTGAGGCAACAAAAGTTTTCTTTAGCACCTGCAACCTAGCGTCTTTTTTTATATGTGAGCGACGAGTTAATAGAACAGCTTCAATTATATTAATTCATCATCTTTACTATTCCAACAAAATATCAAGAAACCAGCGTCAATTTACGAGCGTAAAAGAAGCTGGCAATGAGTGGACTTGGGGCACCCCGACACGGACAGGTTAGGTTCCTTTAAACCCTGTACGCAAAAATAGGAGCCCCGCGAAGCGGGGCTCCGTCAAAGATTCACGGCAGGTGGTACTATTACTAGGTACATCAGTGTTACATTACTTGCCAGGAAGAAAAAAAAGCTGGCAATGAGTAGACATATCACAAATTTAGTTGCTTAAGAATTATCACCATGTTGCGTCATATTAACAGTAGCTTGTTTTACAATATATGGTCGCTTATAAACCATTTATTAGACGCTAAAAGTTTGTCGCTGACCTATTAATTCATTAGACAACTAAATATATTTGCAGACGAGAATGACATTTTAAAGAAGCTGCCTTAATTAGCACCCAAAAAAATCTCACTTTTTTATGATGTTATTTGATTTAGTGTCTATTAAGGATCATTTCATTGTATGGGAAGGAAAATATCTGGGCAACAGAAGTGGGTCAAATCTAATGAAATACTGACTATTACTGATAAACTTTATGCTGTAAGAAAAAACTTTACGGTTCTTTTGAACCACTTCTGTATAGCTATGACAAGAATTTGTGTTGAATATTTGAACTAAACTAATATTAACCGACTTCAAAAAGTGTAAAATAACTTTTCTTTCGGAAGTCTGTGGCTTTGTTATTGTTTAGCTTGTTTTTGAAGTCGGTTATTTATTTTTTCAAGTTTATTTCTAAACGTAACCTAGTTTTCAAGTGACAATGAAAGATAGTGATGGAAAAAACTTGTAAGTTTTAAGTAATTTATGCCATTTTACGTCATTTTTTATCCCCTGCAGCTAACATTTATAAATTCTTAGGGTGCTTGTACACGGCGCATGTAACCCGCGCAAGTAAAGGTGCGGGGCCTCAAGCCTGCTAATTTTATTTAACTCACATGCTATTGAACTTCAATTGAGACTCAATCACGACTCCATTACGATTAGAACAAATTTGGTATTCTGCAAAAACTTGTATAAGCTCAATAGAGTCGTAATGGAATCGTAGTGTAAGTGAAATTGACTCTCAGTTGAACAGTTATAAGTATTGTCATTAGATAGTAGAATACCGATAAAGTCCACAATCGATTTACAATTGTAACACGATTGAAGAGCAGACTAGCAAATTTTCTGATAGTTCAATGGAATGTCACTGGAAAATCATTGGTCTTAAATTAATAGCAGAATACCAAATGTAGTTAAAACTGCTACTGAGATCCAATTGATATCCAATTGAGTCATTACTAAACTAGCAGACTTGGGGTCCTGGTTACTCGCGCGAGTAACATGCGCAAACTACTTGATCAAGCTACCCGCGGTGTGTTTGTACACGGTGAATGTAGCTTGAGCATGTTGAGGCACTTGCGCGGGTTACATACGCCGTGTACAACCACCCCCTTAGGTTATAAAATGTCCAGATATCCGTGTTCGAAACAAAACGTAACGTTTTTCGTGAAGCCACTTTTATATAAACGTGTGAGTGAGCCCCACGTACACATTTGAAAGTTTTTCTTGGAGATGTTCACTTGTTTTACGTAGGAATCGAACGACGGTGGTAATTTTTCTTCCGTGTTTTAAGCTGCTTTTCCACCAGAGATGCGCTATGCTACGTTGCTGCGGATGCGTTTGATATCCACCAATCATATTGATTGGTTTACCTTTACATAGCACAGCACTGGTGGAAACGGATTCAACTAAGATGTGTTTTTTATATGGAAAGATGCAAGCTATATGGCTGCGTGCTAAGGGTCGTTTTTCCTACAATCGATACATCGCATAGCTCGAGCTGCGCAGCTACCTTGTGACAGCGCATCTTCGTAGCGCAGCTATGATCTTTGTAGCGCAGCTACGCATCTTCATAGCGCAGCTACGCATCTTTGTGGCGCAGCTACGCATCTTCATAGCGCAGCTACGCATCTTTGTAGCGCAGCTACGCATCTTTGTGGCGCAGCTACGCATCTTCATAGCGCAGCTACGCATCTTCATAGCGCAGCTACGCATCTTCATAGCGCAGCTACGCATCTTCATAGCGCAGCTACGCTTCTTTGTGGCGCAGCTACGCATCTTCATAGCGCAGCTACGCATCTTCATAGCGCAGCTACGCATCTTCATAGCGCAGCTACGCATCTTTGTGGCGCAGCTACGCATCTTTGTGGCGCAGCTACGCATCTTCATAGCGCAGCTACGCATCTTCATAGCGCAGCTACGCATCTTCACAGCACATCTTACTCGCACAGCTACATAGCGTAGCATCAGTGGAAACGGTCACACAGTTTCGTAGTTCAGCTTTTACATCTTCGCAGCACAGCTACATAGCATATCTCTGATGGAAAGGCACCCTTAGGGTTGAACCACATTTGGCAGCACGGAATAGCCTTTTTCCGTCACCCTTTCTCTTTCTGTCGCTTAGAACTGCCATTTGCTAGACCGAGACAATGCGATACCACGGGGCCGCCTCGAGGATTCCGCCACGTGCTATCGCATTATGCTTTGTCTCGGCCTAGCAAATGGCAGTTCTAAGCGACAGAAAGAGAAAGGGCGACGGAAAAAGGCGATTCCGTGCTGCCAGATGTGGTTCAACCCTTAGGCTTCAATATTCAGTTTCTGGACATTCTTTAATCTGGCAAATATTATACAATTTCGAACTTATAATTTACAAGTTTCCCCAGTAATGCTCAGCCAGAATTTGAGTCTATCTAAATCTGGGTTTCTTACACACTGTATGTGTTCATCTATTATAAGGATATTTTGACCCTGTTTTGTGTATGGTAGCCATTGCGTTTCTTGGTCCTGCCATGTTGGTTGTCTGAAAAAAGTTTGAAAAAGTCTTGTTTAGTATTCACTTTGTCCGCGATGACAGCGCCTCTTAGTGATCACATTACTTCGGGACTTAAGTTAAAGTTTTTCCTGAATAATTATGTAATAAAAAATACTTCTAAAACGTGTGACGATGTGATTATGTTCGCCGGCCAACCATGGCCAGAAATTGCCCAAAATTTGTCTAGGTTTGGAAGGAAAGGGAAGGGCTTTGCCCAGTAGTGGGACACTGTATAGAAAATAAAAAGAAAGCTTACCCATTTCTAGCAAAAGTGCACCAAGCTTCAGCCAACATTTTAACAATCTTCATATCAGTTGGGTTGCATTTCTCATGTTTGGTTTCCCTAAAAAATTGGTACTGTATCATATCCCCATGGCTCGCTCCTCTAAGCCCTAAATTGTTCATAGTTCTCGTGTGTAAATTCCCAAAATATTGAAACTTGTACACAAATATATTATTACTGAATTTCGACAAAATTTCCGGCAACAACATCAAAGGAAACTGAAAGAACGTATCAGAAACCATTTTCACATATTCCATCTTGGTATTTTGATCGACCGGCCGATTATTGAAGTAGAATTTCTTGATCTTCGCCTCGATTTCAGCAACTTGAACACTATCTCTGCTAATCTTTAAATATTGTGGGATGAAGTAATAAAAGTCCTCTTCAAATTCCACGTTGCCTTGTCCATCTTTATGCAGAAATAGGGCTCCTTCATGAGAATTCATTCCAGTCAAAACTGGTACTAAGTTGAACCGATTTAGGGCTATATCTATTCTAGGGTACTGTCCCAAAAACTGTTCTACACCAGGGAATTGTCTCTCAACAACAGGTAAGAAAAATGCTTGAATAACAGATGGAGGTCGAGCGATTTCTGCCAAACTGAAAGCCACGATTAACTCCTGAATTGGGACTTCAAGGAAAAACTCATAAAGTTCCCTTGCCTCGACCAGATCGTCTCTGTCTAATCGCGAAGCCAGTTCTCTAGCTTTGGCCAAAGGGTCTTCTTCAACCATATAAATGTCAGCAATAGCATTCCCGGATTGCGCTATTACTTTGTGGAAAATTCCGGCGGTCATATGCGAAGTCATATAAGATGACACAGCACCGGCCCCTGCACTTTCCCCAAAGACTGTCACATTATCATAATCCCCATTAAAATTCGCGATATTGTTCCTGACCCATCTTAAAGCATAAACTGTGTCTTTTAATCCAGCATTCCCAGGAACTTCTGGTATATGTAAACAGAGGAATCCTAGTATATTTAATCTGTAATTTATTGTGACCACTATCACGTCATGTTTCAAGTAATAATCTGGTTTGTAATAGTCTCCATAGCCAAAGATAAATCGGCCTCCGTGGACGAAGAATAGTACAGGCAAGGCTTGTATGCCTTCGTAAGGTAAACTTGGGGTGTACACGTTGAGATACAGGCAATCTTCCGAGCCTTCCATTGTGGTGGAAGCGTATGGATTGAGCTGGCAACATTTGTTGCCGGGCTGTGTGGCATCGCGGACACCTTCCCAACATTCTGGCGGTTGTGGGTCCTGAAAAATAATGGGACATTAGTTTACATTATGTATAAGTATTAGAAACGTCTCAAAAGACTGCACACTTGGGATAATATAATCTGAGTAAAGCAATATACAAAGGCAGCCTAATAATGGGAGTGCAAACCTAACATGCTAAACACTCTTTAACGGCGCGTTTAAAAAACGTCGTGTGCATAGCCTCTTAAAAGCGTGGAGGAGTTGTGGCTGTTGAATTTTTTTTTCTTAAAAGTTGACGGCGCTTTGAACCTTTTTGGAGAGTGACCAGAAACGTTAGGAAGGATAGCGAACATTTTGAAGTGCGGGTTGACGTTTCTTCATTAGGACACAACCCCGGGCTCTTTTGCATGTGGTTGTCGGACGAGATAATCCACTAAAGCAAGACCTGATCGGTGGAGTGTCGTTGTATTCCAATTAATTAGAAAGTTCTGATTGTAATTACATTCGGTGTTGTTGAAATAATAATTGTCTTCGAAACGTGATTTTAATTCTCCTCGCCCGCCTACCCACGATAGCTTGGCAGCCGCAATGAACCCAGACTTGAATGATAACGGCAAGGTGCCGTTAAACTTCTTATAAATCGTTTGATGTGTATCAAAGTTTGCAGAACCATACAGACTTCGTTGAATTGATAGGCGAAGTCGATGTTTAACGGAGTAAAGCCCTGGACAAAAACTAGTAATACCATAAACTAACGAGTAATTTCCCAATAATGTCGAGGTCGCCTGGTCTAGTAAACTGGATGCAGATACTTAAGTTAACTTTCTATAAAGTTACTGCGAAACAGGACTTAATAAATTTCTGTTGCTTGGCTGTTAAGTATGTGCTTGTGAGGGCACGTTCAGTGGCTAAGCTAAAGAGTAACCATGGAGTTTCTTGCCGGTTCTTCTCCATGGAATCGACCAACCCGAACCGAGCACCTGTTGTCGATGTTTTATAAGTGCCTTCATGGGTCTATGTGAAATAAAAATATTTGATTTTGATTTAAGCAATTCGACTGCTGCGCAGCGTCGGGGGTTCGATACCCGCACGGATCCGGGTCTGGATGTTGGTGTATGTGAGTTTCTAGGTTTTTTAACGCACCGAAGATATGACTACCCTAGGTAGAGCGAAAGGAACTGTCAGACTCGTATTGACTAAGAATTCACCGTGTTCCTTCAATTGCCTAAACGTGCCATGGCCACGGTTGCCAGCTTAGACAGTAGTTTTTCTTAGTGTGGTAAAATCATTAAAGGAGTCCTCTCACCCATACTGTCAGACTTGTACTGACTAAAGTCCACGGTGTCCTTCAATAGCCCTTTACGTTCCGGGGTTACGGTAATTCGTTAGTAACGCAACTCCGGCAGGCTTTGGCCCTCTATAGAAAGGCCCCGTCATAATGCTGACACTCTATGAGGCGCACGTGGAACACAACGCGCCGTCGCCCCGGGCATGGTCCATGGTCAGACAGCGAGTCGCCTACTACTGTGGCTGGGTTGGATAGGATGCTGTCCTCTCCCTCACACGGCCCGCCTCCTCCATTGCGAGCTTGCTGCTTGCTTCGGAGGAGGCGGCCGCTTCCCACTCCGTCTCGCCCCGCAGCATGGCCTCGAACAATGCCGGGAGCGAGAGGTCTCCGCCTATCGCCGTCGTGAGGACTCGGCAGTGCTCTGCCCAAGCGGGGCAGTCCTGCACCGACCAGACAGGCTGGGGCCTTCTAAGAGGGACACCGTTAGACTGTTTACAGATCTTTGGGATGGGCATGAAACAGGGTGCGCCGTCGACTCAGGCATGGTCCCGGATCGGACGGCAACATTACTCACCACCTTGAGAGGTGTCAAGGGACACCCTGATGGAAATATAAGTTAACAAAAATAATCGTCGCAACACCACACTGTTCAATGCGAAATAGAAAGACGAAACGAAAATATCTGGTTTGCTTTCTATTAGAGAGAGAGAGAGAGAGACAGAGAAACATGTGCACGCCGCAATACGACAAGAGTCACGAGGAACGAGGGTTGAGTGAGGGGTACGGGGCGCGGGGTGCAGGCGCGAGGTGCGGGGCGAGGCAAAAAAGTGTCGTGCCAACTTTTCGTGAGAGTTTTTTCCGTCTAGCCCCCTTTCACAACGCACGATAAGGAACTTCGTTCCAAAAAATGTCAACATAATTACTTACACTAAATCTTAGTCTTCCAACTGGAGGTTTGGCATATGGAATACCTTCAAAACTGTAATATTTCTTCCCGTAGAAAGTCTGGCATTCTTTGCCTGTTAACGTTCCTTGTAATACCTGGACTTGACAAGACATCTCTTCTGAAAATAAAATTAATGGATTATTACTTAGACCTAGACTTCGAAAACAGGAGAAAATGCTCAATTCGTCTGAATTTCTGTATATTTTTATGTAAATAAAAATTTCCCTGATTTCTCGATTACACCTGGACTGATTTGGAACTCGTCTTTTTTTGGTAGGGTCATACTTCATAGACCTGCCTAGCCTTTTCCCAACTATATTGTGGTGAGCTTCCAGTTGAACCAGATGCAGCTGAACATCAGTATTTTTACATTGAGCGACTGCCTATCAGAACTTCACAACCCAGGAACTAGGCAATATGGATACCCCATGGCAAGACTGGCTGTCAGACTTTACAGCTTCTGACTAACAGTAATGACTTGACGGGGCCCCCCTCTCAGAGGGCCAAAGCCTGCCGGGGTCGCGGGATTATTCCCATACCGTGACCCCGGAACATAACAGGCTATTGAAGGACACCGTGGATTTTAGTCAGTAGAAGTCTGACAGTCCCTCCCGCCCTGCCCGGGGTTGGAGGACTCATTTGATGATTTACCACGCTAAAAAAAAAACAGTAACGACTGTCAAATGTCTACAAATGACAGCCGAGACCAACAGCTTTACGTGCTCTCCGAGGCACGGAGGAAACTCGCTATGACAGATGGTCACCCATCCACAGACCAACCTCGGCAAGCACGGCTTAACCCGGAAGATCGGCCTGTGCGGCTCTAATTATTTAGCTACAAGCTCCTCCCTACTCGGTCATACTTCATAGATGTTCTCATGTGAAGTCAGGATCTGATGATGGAATCTTGGAGAAAACGAGGGAACTCTTCTACGGAAGTAAATCAGTCGAATTTAACAAGGACGATTTTTTTAAACTTATTTAGTCATTTATACCTACCTATTTATACTTACTACTTTTTTATTAGAATCCAAACATTAGTTATTATTAAATCGGAAATCAAAATTCAATAATTAAATTAATTCTGTTATTCATTTTGCACACGCTATTTTAAACAAGGCTACAAAACTAAGACGCTGAATGAGTTAACACAATTACCAGTCATTTATTGATGTAATAAAGATAATTAGTTCCAAAGTACATGAGAACTTACTTTTATTTAATTGTCCAAGACGAGTTTACTATTTTCTTTAAAGGTTTAAAATTTAGTCAAGTATTTTACTCTGATTTTCACAACATCAGTACGTATGAGCACATAGAATTTAATACATATTTTTCATGTTTTATGACTCGCCGTGTTTTTTAAAATTCTCTGTCCTCAAAAAATGTTCACATCACAACAATTTTTTATACAAAATGTGACTTTGACATTTCTTTGACAGGTTTGTCGTAGTTCTTCTTCTTCTTTTTTGATTGTGGCAAGCGGCCTTCGCCATTGTTGCCAGAGTCGAGTGTTGCGAAAATTAAACATGGGAGGAGGGAGTTTGGCGAATTATGACGGGATATGTTTTAGGATGGGCAATAAATAAATATATGTAATAATAAAATTTTAAATTTTTTACTATAAGGAAATGTTGTGAAAAGAAATAAATTTACTAAGACATGAAACATATAACTTATTAGACAAAGAAAGGATGGAAGACAGATTACAAGGAAGGGGAGCTTTATACATAATAAGGAAGTCATATAACGGAAAGGAATTATATTTCGAGCAATTAAAAAGAATATGGACTAAATCACCATCTTCTCCGACACCACAGTCACATAGGGGAGAATCAAACACCCCTATTCTGTTAAGATGCACAGCTGAAGAGCAATGACCAAATCTTAGTCGAGCAAGAATAGAAGTTATTTTCTTATTTAGTTTTAACTTACTGAACCATGGTTTTAAATTAATGATAGGTTGAAGTGATTTATAGAATTGACCCTTAGTTTTCTCACAATCCCAAACCTGAGACCAATTATTAATCAGAGACGTTAATGGAATTGATTGCAACAGATCTCCACAGTACACATCCGGGATCCATAGACCCTGCTTCGCAGCCAATTTTGCAAGCTGGTCCACTGTCACATTGCCTTCTATTCCAGAATGACCCGGAATCCAAGCCAATGCGACAGTTAAGCCTAATTCGTAGCAGTTCTTTAATAAGGATTTGATCAAAATGATAATAGGGGACAAATTGCTCCTGTCAAATGGATTAGAGAGAAGACATTGTAGAACACTCAAACAGTCACTAAAAATAATAGAATTTTTGATTTTTTCACTGATTATGTATTCAATACAATGTTTTATAGCTAAACACTCACCGGAAAAGGTGGAAAGAAATGAAGAATATTTATACAATTTAAAATGTCCTGTGTTATGTCTAATAAATGCAGCACCCACAGTTGACACTGACTCATGTCCCTCATATTTCGAAGCATCAGTAAAAAAAACCTCAGCCCCTAGTGCATTTTTTGAGAGAAATGAGGCAAGTTTACCATTTGGATCAGAACAGTTTCTCCCTACACCGGTGGACAGAAATATATTAGGTTTAAATATAAGGACATCATATTGAACTGAATAGATCGGATGAACAGGATATGTTTTAATATTGTGTTCAACATGTTTTATCTTTTTATAGCCTTCTATGATGTTCGGTATGGGACGCGAGACCCAAAAGTGATTCCCATCTGATATTAGTTTGTAAAGATCTTTAATTTTAGGAATTAAAGGATGTGTGCTAGATTGAAACACCTTAATTAAGTAACGGTCACACAGATATTGACGTCTAAGATATAGGGGAGGGTCAGCACATTCAACCTGTAACGCCACAACTGGTGTGCTCTTCATTGCACCTACAATAATGCGGAGACATTTAGACTGTAATCGATCTAATTTAAGCAGCTCCGTTTTACTGACCAGAGGTAGCGAACATGTTCCAAAATCTAAATTACTTTTAACCAACGCATTATATACTAGTCGCAAGGTAAAAGGATGAGCTCCCCACCATACGCCTGCAAGAGCTCTGATCAAGTTTATACTTTTCTCACATTTACTAATAATATGTTTAATATGCGAGGTACCATTGAATTTAGAGTTGAGTTTACAGCCGAGAAATGTTACTTCAGTGGAATTTGGAAGAGTAAAACCATTAACTTTTATAAAAACCGGAGGAATATTACGAATGCAAGTAAAGGGTACAACGACGCTTTTCTTCACCGACAATTGTAGGCGATGATCATCGAGCCACTCTACTAGACTAGTCAAAGATTTTTCGACATTAATAGCTGCTGTTTCAATTGATGAATGAGAGGAGTAGACTACAATATCGTCAGCGTATTGCAGAATTGAGCATGGATTTATAACTGCTTCTAAATCTTTTGTATAAATATCATACAATAGCGGGCTTAAAACTGTGCCCTGGGGAACACCGTTCCACAAAACTCTCGAAGGACACGAACAACCAGCAACTCTAACTGTGACAGTCCGATCCGAATAAAGATTAAAAATAAAATTGCAAAAATTTGAAGGAACTTGTAAAGCTTCCAGTTTTGATTTTAAAATGACCAAATCCACGTTATCATAAGCCGCCGCTATATCCAAAAAAGCAGCTACCATCGATTTATTTTGACTAAAGGATAACAAAACATCTGTAGTGAAAATATTTAAATTGTCTGCTACTCCCTTTCCTCTTCTGAAACCAAACTGAGACTGGGGTAAAATATTATTGTGTTCAAAGTGCCATTCAAGCCTCATTTTGATTAGGTGTTCCGCAAGCTTTGCAAACACGCTAGATAAAGATACCGGTCTGTATGATGAAGGATCTGAAGGATCCTTATTAGGCTTTAAAATTGGGATAAGAATATGTTTTTTCCAAGAACTGGGAATAATCCCAGAGTCTATAATAGTGTGTTAATAATATCTAAAATAAAAACTAAAGTATCATCTTTACAGTTCCTAATAAAGGAATATGGAATGCCATCCTCTCCAGGAGCAGAATCCGACACGTGTTTTAAAACTAGCTTAAATTCATTTATTGAAAAGGGACTATTCCCAGAATCTGAAGATTGACTGTATGTGAAGGGAATTTGATTTACATTAGGAACAGAAGTAGGGGCAATTTTAGAAATAAATGGTGTAACCCATTCGAGAGAGAAGGAAGATTGTGAACTGATCGCTTTTGAACATTTGAAACGTTTCACATTGTTCCAAACTAATGAAATCGGCGAGTCGGGAGAAAGAGACGAACAGAAATTTTGCCATCCCTCTAATTTCTTTTTACGCAAAAGCCTTTTAGTCGCTGCTGACGTATTTTTAAACTGCAAAAAAGAATTCATGTCAAGCTGATCTTTACATAATTTCTCTGCCTTTTTCCTCTTTTTAACAGCTTCAGTACAATCCTTATCCCACCAAGGCGGCGAAGGGATTTTACCCTTAGAAAGACATTTAGTGGGAAAAAATTCATCTGCTAGTGACAACATTGTTGATGTCAACAGATGATAACAATGTTCGACATTTTCTCGAGAAACCTGCGGAAACTCTTTAACTCTATCATCTAACCCGGAACTGTACGATTCCCAGTCACAATTATTATTAAGTTTGTATTTTAACAAAGGCGGCAGTGGTGAAATTCGACAATTCGATGTGGCTTTTGAGAGGAGAATTGGGTAGTGGTCGCTTCCATGTGAAGTATTCAAACGTTTCCACGTAAAGCTGGGGAACAAAGATGAAGAACATAATGAAATATCGACATAACTCGGAGACTGCCCCGGAACAAAAGAGCGTGTAGGGGACCCATCATTAAGCACACATAAATCCAAATCGTCAATAAGTTCAGCTATGCGAACTCCAACAACATCGTCATTAGGAGCACCCCAAAGACTGTGATGAGCATTGAAATCTCCTAATACTATCACCGGAGGAGGAACAAATTGAATAATGCGCTTCAAAACCGATATAACAGATGGATCCTTGCGAGCTATATATGTAGACACATAAGTTATGCCACCCATACGGATGGCAACTGCATTCAATATATCGTTGGAAAAAGATGGCAGTTGGATGGAAGAGAAAATGCAATTTTTCCTAACTAGAAGAGCAGAGCCACCCCAACCATCAGCTCTGTCATCTCTAATTATGTTAAAACCTGAAATATGAAACCTAGAATTTGGTTTCAACCAGGATTCTGATATAGCTATCAGAGAAATGTTAAATTTGTTTGTTAGATAAATAATTTCTGATGATTTAGATTGTAAACTTCTACAGTTCCACTGAAGAATTTGATCCATGTTTTAAGTGTTTATATATAGAGAAGGTAATATCATTAATTATTTTTACTGCAACGTGGTCCGGTAAACAAGAATTAGAAATAATAGTCATTAATGTGGTTAATAAATTATTGATGACGTCATTATCTTGTGTTTTTACATATTCCGCACTGTTAAGAAGAGCACCACCGTTAACTGAAGTTGGAACATTGTAATCTTTAATTAAATTATTATGAGCAACTTTATCATAACCTTTTTGCAAAGGTTTGTTTGGTTTTTTAGTACTTGTTATTGTTTTTGTATATGAAAAGGACTTGGAAGGACTGCCACCAGGAGGTTTGGTTTCTGAAGTGGCTTCAGTGGACACCACCTCAGAAAACAATCTTTTGCTTGGTTGAAATAGATTGGAAGCTTCTAAATATGACACATTATTAAGAGACATGTGTCTCTTAATCTTTGTCTGTCTTTCATACTCAGGGCAGATTTTATTTGTACTCATATGAGCACCTGAACAGTTTAAACACATGAAGTCTTCACTAGTGCAGTTAGCGCCATCATGATTATTGCCACATTTGAAGCAACGCGGTTGGCTGCGACACTTCACACGAGTATGACCATATCGACAACAATGAAAGCATTGAATAGTAGGAAAAAAATATTGTTCTACAGGTATTGAGGTAAAAAAAGAATAAACATGTGATGGAAGTTTCTGTCCGTCGAATGTGAGAACAACTGTCTGAGTTGGGACCCAAACAGAACCCTCAGACGCTGCCACTTTACGACTCATTCGACGTGATTTGATGATTGCTCCAAAATCAGAGGGAACCTGAATGTTTTCCACAATTTCCTTATGAGTCCAATCAACTGGGATACCTCTAACAATACCCAGTTTATTAATATTGAAAGTAGGAATGTAAGCTCTGTAATGATGTCGAGTTAGGAGCTCATTTGACAGGAACAAATTCGCCGCCTCTGCTTCTTGAAAATAAATGGCCAACCTATTACGACCTAATCGTTTGATACCATCTTTCAAAAGATTTCTTAAATTATTCTTAAACAAGAAATGACCGAACTTAATAGGGTGTAGGTTAGCGCCACTGTGGGCATCTGTCGCAACATACTCCACATGGACTAAATAAGGACCAGTGTCCTTTTCAGTATAAAAATTTCGACTATGATTAAGGTCTGTTATGTCCTGCTCTGAATCCATAGTGCTATTTGTGTTATTGGAAACAATGGGTTGATCTGAATGCACAGTATTTTGTATGAGGATTGACTTTTGTTTCGAAATATTATGTTGATGTTTGGTACTGTGCTTGAAGATTGGAGTACCTATCATTTTTTTCGGTTTCGGTCCTTTACTACTAATAGGAGAATTCATTTTCTTCAAGGAGTCGTGAGAAACAGAAGCATTAATAAATTTATCCGCTTCGATCAAAGTTATTAGAGGATTCTTGTCGGGAGGAATGTCGGGAGGCTCCGGCTCAACGTCCATATTTACAATTTACAAAGATAAAAAAACAGAAAAAACTTACCGCTATATACACCTACAATATAATTACACACTAATCTAAGATATAAAACAACTTACTACACTAAATAACTAACAAAATAAATTAAATAGGTTTAAACAAATTATTTTAGACCGCCCTTTTCAAAAGCCCCTTTGTGAATGTCAAAAAAACGCGCGAGTTTGTCGTAGTTTAGAAATGACATTGACATTATTCTTTATTTCTGGTTGTTGGCTTCTGGGCCTTTGGGCTGAAATTGACTTGATGTCAAATGAGAGTGATTAACAAAACAAAAGTTACAGCTTGGTAAGAAAGTGTCTGACGCGGTGACAGCTGAAACTACGTAACGTTTTTTGTGAAAATACTAATAAAAAAGTTATCGACGAGTAGCTCCTGTGTTAAAAAACTAGTAGCGACCTGACCTCATTTTTTCCGCATTCTTTTTTCCCCAGCTATAAGAGTCAACTTCAGAGTGACACTATGACACTATTCTTTCTCAAGCAAGAACTTCTATTTATTTTTATTTAAATTAAAGTACATAAATGAAGAAAAAAGTCTAAAAACTACGTTAACGAGAATTTAAGCTCTAGAAACAAAAATACAATAGAAAAATGTTTCCTTCACTACTTTTAACTATGCGTAGGCACTTCACTAGCCCAAAATGTCATGGCCGCCATCGCCATTGCGACATATGTACCGTGACAAGTCATGTCATTTGTGTCCATGATATATGAAAAATTCCAATGGCAGATTCTTTCTTCGGGTTCGATACTTCGTTATCGGTGAGTCTGAATGTTATTCTACCGAAAAAGACAATTTATTTGATATATAATAACCCTAAAACTGTGAGGTTTGGGACTGCCAGCACGCCACTTAGAATGCTGCATTTCTCTGAAGAATCAAGTATTACCGCTTTCTACCCCATATTTACGTGTTAAATATCAGTTTAGGACGATAAACACCTATAAACCAGTTCAATAAAGCATAATAAACAAGGAAAGCGTCGTATTGTGGGCTATACATTTTATAATTATGTATTTTCAAATTTCTACTTGTCACTATTTGTTTCCGCTCACAATTTCGAGAAAAACACGTAATAGTCTAGATTATAGCCATAAACTACGCCTTTGCACGTCTGTCTAGGTAAAGCGCGCCAAAAATTGTGCATAAAACGTGATAAAACGTTATGAAATAGTGTTTTCTTGAGTCTTGTATATTTTTAGTTATTTCTGAGTCACTCTTGTTTTGAAATACGCATTGGGCTTTGTATATAGCGTTATATACATGCACGTAGCTTAGGTTACATCTAACCAGTCCTACTAACGGGCAAAGGTGTATTTCATTCTTCCAATAAGTTTTTTAATTGCCATATGTGTTGGTACTTGCACACATAAAACTTTGTATTGCACATTATTGAAATGATACAACACTGTTACTATGTATGCAATAGTTTGATAACTCACAGAGAATTGTTACATTTTGGTTAGTTCAACACAGTACTTTTTTGTTCTGTATTTGAAACTTTTTAAATTATAACTCTATTTGTTTATGAATTTCTTTTTTTTTTTAATGACTCAGGTTATCATAGTGTACTTCCAGACGTAGGTCTTCTTAGTAAGGCTGTAACAGATATGAAGTACTGAACGGTTCTCAGAACTTTAACAAAAAAAAAAACAACTTGCCTTTATTTATTTATTAGATAAGAATATACACAATATAACAGACGGAAGTCTAAAAAATTGTATATATAAAAAAAAAAGAAAATTATCATCTTTTTATGCCATGTAAACTTTTTACTTGATAGAATTCTGCTTGACCCCATTATTTTAAAACCTTTGTAACATGAAAACTTTACCTTTTTTTTTTATGTATACAATATAGTTTATGTTAGTGGGTAGGACACAAGTTGTCGTTGTTTTTAATACTGTTACGAGCTGGGTATTGGGATAAATTAATTAACACCAATTAAAACCAAATACAACTTTATTCACAGACAAATCACAAATTAAAACAATCACAAAACACTACTCAACACTTTAACACTTATACGCACTCTTAATCACACGTAGAACTCACTTAGATATCGCTTGTAGTTCGCTTCGAGTCGCCTCGATCGTAGTCAAAACTAGACTGACTCAGGTCGACGTTCGACGCCCTTTTTATACCCCGGCCGGACCCACTAGATGTTTCTAGAAAGTAGTCGAATGTTCTGGAAACATCCATGGACTTCGACATAGTCCCATACCTTCTGGAACATTCCAGAACCATCTCGAAACATCTAGAACAGGGTAGAACTTTCTAGAATCTTCCAGACCAATCTTCACTAGAATAGTCGAGAACCTTGTGGAACCTTCGAGAACCTTATAGATTGGTCTCGCAATCCGACCGACGTAACACTGCCCCCTCCTTAGACATGCTCGTCCCGAGCATCGTTAATCCCGATCACTCCCGAGCATGCACAGTCCGTCGTAGTCGTCGTTGTATCGCGCCAACCATTTAACGTAGTCAAACTTAGGCGCACCACCTTGACCACTCTGTTTGCCATAGGGAAAATCATTGCTCCTGGTCGCAACTCGGTTCGGTCCATCCCGTTTAACTTCCGATTTACGGGACTTCCGTGTACGGCGCACTGGTTTATGCACAAGTGACGCTACGTCAAAACCACTACCGTTTGTCTGGGGTCTTTTCACACAGTTGTCCAGGTCATTTTCCTGCGCAGGCTGTAAGGTTTCCTTCCGTTCATTGCCGAGATCCGTGCTTCCTTTTAGCGTCCTCACGAGCACTACTTCATTAGGCTCTTGCTTGATGCTTTGCTTGCTGTCTTCAGGACAAGGTCTTCTAGACGGTGTATCAGCGTTACCATGCGATCTCCAATTGCGATGCTGAGCAGTCATATCAGCTGCCCTTCGCTTTGGACAGCTTGAGCGAAGATGACCCTTTTCTCCGCAAGTATAGCACCTAGGGCTGTACCCTCTCGAACGGTCGCGTACAGAAGATGGCACAACCTCTCTATTACGCTGAGTTCGATGGTCTTGCCTCACTGCCTCCACTTCCAAAGCATGGGCCAAGGCGCCCTTCAAGGTCTCGTGATGCCCAAGTCTTACAGCTGCTCTGACTTCCAAGTCACGTATTCCGTCGACGAATGCCTGTACTAGATGGCAATCGATGAGAGCCGGGACGGACCGATATGCTTTCCGGACCATCTTCTCAATTTCTAGGGCCCACTGTTGCAGGTTCTCGGCACTACGTTGAACCCGATCCTTCAGCTTAGCACGAAATACGTACTCCAGGTGCGCGTCGCCGTACCTGGATTCCAACGCTTCCAGCAGCTGCTCATATGTCACATCCTTGCCAAGAACCTCAAGTACAGTCAGAGCCTGGTCTCGCAGACCCAAGATGAGCGCGGTCGTAGCTTGCTCCTTGGTCCACCCATTCGCTTTCATAACGGCCTCAAACTGCATCCTGTAAGCCGGCCATGATGATGTTCCGTCGAATGGTGGCACCTTAAATCCTCGTGCTGAAGGTACCGCAACCACTGGACACACAACCCCGTCTCCAGTCTTAAATTCACCCAAAGTCTTCTTCATCTCAGCAATCTGGACTTCAGCTTCAGAGATACGACTCTCTAGCTGGTGAACTTGTTCCTTCATCATCTTGAGCTCCTTAGCAAATGTCGAGTGCAGGTCTTTGATCAGGTACATCTGCTCCTCTTGGCGGCGGGCCTGCTCCTCTTTATCTTCCTGAAGCCGCTTTTGCAACAGGCGGGCTTGTTCCTCTTGCCGGCGGGCCTGCTCCTCTTGACGGCGGGCCTGCTCCTCCTTATCCTTCTGTAGCTGCTCTTGCAGCAGGCGGACCTGCTCTTCCTTATCTTTCTGTAGCTGCTCTTGCAGCAGGCGGACCTGCTCTTCCTTGTCCTTCTGTAGCTGCTCTTGCAGCAGGCGGGCCCGCTCCTCCTGGCGGCGAGCCTGCTCCTGCAGCAGCGCCATAAGCGGAGACAGGTCTGGACTCGATGGTGCTGACGAGACTGCAGATGGACCAGCGGCTGGTTCCGTCGTAGGCTGAGCACCACCCGGCGTCTGTATCGGGGAACCTCCAAACCGCCTCTGGTCCATGTCTTGCTGGCGCTGACTCCTGGTACGAATACCGCCCGTGTCGTCCTTCGGTAAAATTGGCATTTTATCCCTCACTTCTGACACCAAATGTTACGAGCTGGGTATTGGGATAAATTAATTAACACCAATTAAAACCAAATACAACTTTATTCACAGACAAATCACAAATTAAAACAATCACAAAACACTACTCAACACTTTAACACTTATACGCACTCTTAATCACACGTAGAACTCACTTAGATATCGCTTGTAGTTCGCTTCGAGTCGCCTCGATCGTAGTCAAAACTAGACTGACTCAGGTCGACGTTCGACGCCCTTTTTATACCCCGGCCGGACCCACTAGATGTTTCTAGAAAGTAGTCGAATGTTCTGGAAACATCCATGGACTTCGACATAGTCCCATACCTTCTGGAACATTCCAGAACCATCTCGAAACATCTAGAACAGGGTAGAACTTTCTAGAATCTTCCAGACCAATCTTCACTAGAATAGTCGAGAACCTTGTGGAACCTTCGAGAACCTTATAGATTGGTCTCGCAATCCGACCGACGTAACAATACCATCAAATTCTTAATTATTAAAACAACAAAAATATTAAATTTGAAATCCAATTCCTTGTTAAGATTTGAGTTTTACATACCTATATAATAACAAAAAAAAAAATTGCAGTAATTCAGTATCAATAGTGTATTTTTGTTACTTTTTTTCTCATAATAAAGATCATCATTTATTTAAGACCATGCAAGTGTTGGCGTCAGCCCAGAGGTCTACAAGTAATAACTTTGACTAGAAAAAAAAAATATAAAAAGAATATGACCAGTTGGGAACAGGTTTTTTACACTTCATTCATCTGGATGAAAGAAAGATGAATGAAGTATAGGCACTTTGGCATCCATATTTCACCAGGTTGATAAATAAACCTAAAGTCCTTGACTGCTGGCTTTTTAGAGAGACTAAGAGTCACTCAACAAGCAGTGCAAAGAGCTATGCTCGGAGTTTCTTTGCGGGATAAAATCCGGAACATGGACATTCGGCGAAGAACCAGAGTCACCGACATAGCTCATGAAATTTGCAAGTTGAAGTGGCAATGGGCAGGCCACATCGCTCGTAGAACTGAAAAACCGATGGGGAAGAAAAGTTCTCGAGTGGCGACCACGGACCGGAAGACGCAACGTAGGCAGGCCTCCCACTAGGTGGACCGACGATATCGTGAGGGTCGCGGGCGACCGATGGATGCAAGTGGCGAATTGTCGTTCGGCGTGGCGGTCTAAGAGGGACGCCTATGTTCAGCAGTGACCGTCTTCCGGCTGATGATGACGATGATGATGATAAAAAAACCTCTATCTATACCTAAATTCCATGTATAGCTGAAGAGTTTGTTTGAAACAGGTGACCAAACGACTGCATGGTTAGGTTAGGTGACGGCACGGTTGGCGAAGAGGTTAGGTGATCGACAGCGACGCAGCGTGTCGCGGGTTTGACCCCCACACGGAAAAAATATTTGTATGGCCTGCAGGTAGTTGTTCCGGGTTCGATAGTGTTGTGTACTTGAGTTTCTATGTTTGCAAACGCACTAGAAATTCCTAGTGCAAGGCAACTTAAAAAAAAGCGTCGTTTTTTTAGGCTTGTGTTTAAACACCACCCAAAAAAGTACCTATTTAACTACCAAAAAAATTCTAAACGGTTACCAAAATGGATAAATGGTCACCAAATAACGTTTCTTAAGTAATAAAGAAATAAACCTATTATTTGTAATAAAAAAATTTTGTACCTAAGCAGGGTCGACGAAGCCCCGCTTCGGGGCTTCTGTTTCTGTGTACAAGGTTTAAAGGAACCTAACCAAACCGAACTTCGGGGAGTCCCTGAAATCTTGCTAAAGCGAGTTTTAGATTTGGTGACCATTTATCCATTTTCGTAAACAAAAAGAATTATTGATGCGCATTTAAATTTTAGCCGTTTTTTTTATTCATCTTGTGACGTGTTCGTCCCATAAAAAAAGGTGTAAAGTTACAGCCAGCAGATAAAATCAAAGCATACAAATTTAAACAAGCGCAAAACTGTTTAATGTATGAGTCAATGCAGTTTTTGTGATATCTGGGTCACTTTAACATTGTTATTCAAGTTGTGTGTTGTGACAACGCTGGCCCCGTTTTGTTCATCTCTTTTATATGATCAAACTTCATATGTGTACGTTCTTTTGTGGGATATCGTCTCTGGGTAAAGTTTTTATCTGCATCAACAATAGTAAAATAGGCACTTTGATCAGTGTCGTTTTAAAATTTCAAAGACCTTAAACTGCCTAATCTCAATAATAATATTCCAGAACTATCACACCACGTCATCTAGTCCCAAGCTAAGCAGAGCTTGTGTTATGGTACTAGAGAACTGATAAACATACTTATATATTTCTAAATACATACATATTATAGATAAATGACACCCAGACACAGAACAAAATAATCCACGACCCCCGGCATAGCAGTCAGGGTCACTAACGACTAGACCAACAGGCCAGTCAAAGTGTAGTTTTTAGATTTCAAAAAACTTAAACTGCCTAATCTTATCATAGCCTATTTTTTAACTTTCTCTCTGACTCTCTCTCTCTCTCTCTCTCATTCTCTCTCTCCTCTCTCTGGCAATTTTCTCATAAACGCCTTTTCAAAATTGTAACAATCAGTTTGTAAAACCAAACCATATTTTAAAAGAGAAACCATGGAGTTTCTTGCCGGTTCATCTCCATGGAATCGACCAACCTGAACCGAGCACCTGTTGTCGACGTTTTATAAGTGCCCTCATGGGCCTATGTGAAATAATAAGAGATTATTGCATCGAGCACAAAGTAATTTATTATTGAAGCGAGTGCCCGATTTAGAGCCCGAGGGTCCATTGAGATTGGCACCTTTTGGTGTAATTAAAAAAAAAACTGCAATAATGAAATTTCATACATTTTTATTGCTCTAGAGCATTAAAGACTCCTTTGTACTGAGTTTTTAGTGTGATTGTGATGAAATTAAAGCATAGTTGGAAGAAAAAATATTTGATTTTGATTTTTGAGTCCGCGCCATCCGTGGGAGACGCCCACGTTATCGGACGTCGCGAGGCGATTTCCGGTCACCGTAGGCGTGAGCTTGCCAACGGCGAGTAATTAGCTCCATGATTAAGTTACCCAACCTGATGATGGAGCATGCCCAGGTCTACTGCGCCTCAAAGAGATGTCAGCAATCTTACGGGGCCTCCCTTAGAGGGTCAAAGCCGCCAAAGTAACTGTGACCCTGGAACGTAAAGGGCTATTGAAGGAACACCGTGGAAATCTGGCAGTCCTAACGGGTGCTATTTAAAACTGCTTCTAGTAAATAGTATTGTTGTCTCTTAAAAAACTACATTGGCTACAAAATTGCTTAGTCAACTACGACTCAAATGAAAGCCAAGCCGAGACGTAGTCGACGGAGCCCCGCTGTGCGGGACTCCTATTTCTGTTTACGAGGTTTAAAGGAATGGGTGGCGCCTCCAAAAATAAATGTTGCCGAGTGGCTGAGTTAGTGGCTCATTCTCGTTTTATTATTTCATATCTGTTATACTATTATATACATATACTGTTACGGAAGACGCTAGATGCAGGTCGCTTCCAACCGGTATAATATGTGGAGATCTAAAGGGGAGGCCTATGTTCAGCAGTGGACGTCCTATGACCGAGGTGATGATGAAGAACTGTCATATAACTTCTTTTCTCTTTGGTTTCAGAACTTAAATGACGACGAAGGAGGCGGCGAGCCCTCGGAGGATGAATACGATGCTCTTAACGACGAGACTTTTGGTCAAGGTTGTAAGTATTTGTATCTTTGGCATCGCTGGAGGTGGTGGGGTGGCTTTGATCATGAGAAATGCGCTTATCAATTATTAATACTAAAAAAAACGAAATTGACCTTTAAAGGTGCGTACAGACCATGTAACAATGTTATATAACACATCTGGGTTGCTATTTTCGGTTAGATCTTTGTCTGTACTGTCAAATCAATTAAAATGATTACAATTTTCTGTTGACAAGCGTGTTTCCGACATTATCTTATTAAATAGTTCAATTGAACACACTAATAAAATAACTAATATTTGCTGTCATAATAATTGTTCATTAACTAATTTAAAAGTAATTTGTTTTGCTTTAAACTAATTACGGTCAGTTCACATCGAGACGCTTCACGACGTTACTGGACATGTCTCTTTTCGTGTAGTATTTAATTAAATTTAATTCTGAGTCGCTCTATTGAAATTGCACGTAGCGTCGCGTCTCGATGTGTATTGACCCTTATGCATCTTATGTATTTGCCGTATTGCCGTTTTGTGAGTAGTGGTATCGGCCCCGACTTACAAGTTGTAGATTGTTAGTTCGAACTACTTCGAACCCAGCCAGGCACATTTCTTTGTGTAAAGCCGTTGGTCCCGGCTGTCATTGGTAGATCTTTGACAGTCGTTACTATTCGTCAGAAGCTCTAAAGTCTAACAACCAGTCTTACCATAAGGTATCGTATTGCCCAGTTACTGGGTTGTGGAGGTCCGATAGGCAGTCGCTCCATGTAAAATACTGATATTCAGCTGAATCTGTTTGACTGGAAGCCGACCACAATATAGTTGGGAAAAGGCTAAGCAGATGATGACTCCCTTTATAGCCATGCTAATTACTATGTTGTAATAACAATTGGTAATACATAGTTCGTTAGTATATCTTGAAATTATAATTATGTTGTTGTATTACAAGTTGATAACAATTTAATTGACTTGACTTACAATAACTGGGGATTACCCTGATTCAAATCAAAACATTTATTTGCTTTAAACATGATAAACAATGGTGTAAAATAAATATAGTTAGAGTTCAAGCATGTTTAGCTAGGGTACAACATAGCATGCAAAATTTTTGTTTTTACATAATGTGAGAGGGATCAATTTTTCTTATCCATGAATTCTTTTAAGCTATAAAAAATACATTCATTTAACCACTGTATTATTTAGATTGTATTTAATTAATACACTTGAACACAGTATTATGTGTACAAGTAGGTATCTTGATACTATAAATGGGCCCTTTTTTACGTGGTAAAATCATCAAATTAGTCCTCCCACTCACGGCAGGGCAGGAGAGACTGTCAGTCTTGTACTGACTAAAATTCACGGTGTCCTTCAATAGCCTTTTACGTTCTGGGGTCACGGTAATTCGTTAGTCCTGTGACATTATTAAGGGCCCCTGATCTCTCCGGTTGTGTCGGATTGCCGTCTTGCCGAGATGCACACACTTGTGGTCTATATAAATGTTCCGGAAGATGGCTATTCTCGAGAGTGGCTGACTTAAAGTTGCCTATAAAGAAAAAAGACAAAATGTGGGGGAGGGGGGGGGGGGGTTGAAATGGTAAAATCATCGAATGTTGATCCTCCCGCCCTGAGTGGAACTGACTAAAATCCACCGTGTTTCTTCAATTGCCCTTTACGTTACAGGGTCACGGTTAATTTTTTGGGCATTTCCGCGAAGTCGGGGACAGATCCGCTACCATGGGGAGATATACCTCCTCAGGGCGTTAATCCCGGTTGCCACCGTGGCTTCCACCTCGGTGCCCGGGGTCCGCCTTCCCACCTAACCGCCTCCACTTCGCACGGTCTTGTGCATCTCCTGCCGTGAGCCCGTTAGCACGCATATCGTCCCTTACGACGTCAAGCCAACATTTCTTCGGCCTTCCTCGTTTGGAGGAATATATATCTTCCTCATGGGGAGATATACGACCCCGTTTAAACCCCCTGGTGTAGAAACTATTAAGCAATCTTTTCCCTAGTGTGAAGATCCCAAGATTAAGGATTCTAACGTGGGTTTCCATTGCAGCTGACGAGTTCGACTGGGAGGTGGAACATGAGCAGTTGGCAGAGCAGCTGGAGAGCAGCCGGAGACACAACAGCAGCGGTATCGATGACCTCGCGAACACACAGCTTGGTAAGGAAGAAACTATGTCATTACTTCTCTTTTTAGGGGTCTCATTTCGACCAATCCTGTGAGCCGTAAACATACGTTGAGACAGCACAGACCTTGAGTTGGCCAATCACAACGCAGTACCCCGTCCCCCTCGCTTACGTAGTACCTCAGCAACTTGGCAGAATAGTTTGTGTTCTTTAGATCGTGCATGCGGAATCTAGTATTATATCGTCGTTGTATTGAGTGAACCGCATTAGGATTTTCACACAAAAATAAAAAATAAACTAATGTTGGGGGTTGCCCCCATACTTAGAACTGCAACTCAAAAAAATTTTTCTTTAGCCTGACTCATTCGTGTGGGGTATCTATGAATAGGTCTTGAAAAATGATAGTGAGGTTACTAACATCGCTTTTTTCTAAACTGATCAGTTTCCGCGAGAGACACTTCCAAAGTGGTAAAATGTTGATACCCCCCCCTGTAACTTCTAAAATAAGAGAATGATAAAACTAAAAAAGAAATATGATCTACTACCATGCAAATTTCGGTCTGACAACCAGTCCTACCATGGGGTATCGTATTACCCAGTTACTAGGTTGTGGAGGTCCGACAGGCAGTCTCTCCATGTTAAAATACTGATATCCAGCTGCATCTGGTTCGACTGGAAGCCGACCACAAAATAGTTGAGAAAACGCAGGCAGATTATCTATATCTATATCTATACATATAATAAAACTGTAGAAAAATAATTTTTGTACATTAAGAAAAAACTCAAAAAATATAGCCAGGGTGTTAAAGGACAACCAATAGAACCCATTTCTAGCATTTTTAGAATTTTTGTCTGTTTGTCTGTTTGTATGTTTATTTGTTCGGGCATCACGTAAAATGTACGAAAGTTATGTAGATAACTTTAATACACAACGACTGACCGTAACTTGAAGTAACATTTAGTTTTTGTTTCATTGAAATCGGATCAGTCTATCAAAAGATATTTGAATTCAAAGTGTACCAGAAGTAAAATTACGGTCAGTTTACACCGAACGCGCAGTTTAGTAGCACGATCTAGCTTGGAATAGCAAACTACATATTCAAATACTAGCTGTGCCCGCGACTTCGTTCGCGTGGATGTCGGAATTTAACAATGTATTTTTTAGTTCGAAGCGCTTAATGCTCGCCACGTTTTTTATAAATCATATCGTTTTTATATAATCCCTATTTAGAATTTATTTAGATATTTCAAGAATATTTGACGTGTACTTTGTAATAAACGCCCAAAGCAAAGCGTTCAAAGGGAGTACTATTCAATGGCTACTGGATTAGAGCACCCATTCCATCTCATTCCATCCCACTCCATCCCATTTCATTCCACTCCAGCCCACTCCATCCGACTCCATCCCACTCCGTCCCGCTCCATCCCACTCCATCCCATTTCATCCCGCTCCAGCCCACTCCATCCGACTCCTACCCACCCCGTCCCACTCCATCCCATTTCATCCCACTCCAGCCCACTCCAACCAACTCCATCCCACTCCGTCCCGCTCCTTCCCACTCCGTACCACTCCATTCCACTCCATACCACTTCATTCCACCCCATCCCACTCCATCCCACACCATCCCACTCCACGCACTCCATCCCAGTCCATCCCAGTCCATCCCACTCCATACCGCTCCATCCCACTCCATCCCACTCCATCCGAAACTATCCGAAACCTTTCGACTCCGTCCCACTCCATCCCACTCCATCCGACTCCATCCCACTCCATCACACTGCATCCCACTCCATCCTACTCCATCCCACTCCATCCCATTCCATCCCATTCCATCCCACTCCATCCCACTCCATCCCACTCTGTCCCACTCCATCCCACTCCATCCCACTCCATCCCACTCCATCCCTCTCCATCCCGCTCCATCCCACTCCATCCCGCTCCATCCCACTCCATCCCACCCTATCCCACTCCATCCGAAACTATCCGACACCTTTCGACTCCGTCCCACTCCATCCGAATCCACCCGACTCCATCCCACTCCATCCCATTCCATCCCATTCCATCCCAGTCCATCCCATTCCATCCCACTCCCTCCCACTCTATCCCACAGTCCCACTCCATCCTATACCATTCTCATTCCATACCATTATAGTGTGAGTCTAATAAAAAACCTTTTCTTTCTTTGAATTCCATCATTCTATTCCATTCCAATCTACTCTACTCTACTCCACTCCAAACCCCTCCACTCCAGCTCACACCATATTTTCATGAATAGGTATGTAGTTTTTCCATTCGAAGCTAGATCGCGCTACTGAACTGCGCGTCTCGGTGTAAACTGACCGTAATTTTACTTCTGGAACACTTTAAATTCAAATATCTTTTGATAGACTGATCCGATTTCAATGAAACAAAAACTAAATGTTACTTCAAGTTACGGTCAGTCGTTGTGTATTAAAGTTATATACATAGCTTTCGTAGATTTTACGTGATGCCCGAACAAATAAACATACAAACAGACAAACAGACAAACAGACAAAAATTCTAAAAATGCTAGAAATGGGTTCTATTGGTTGTCCTTTAACACGCTGGCTATATTTTTTTAGTTTTTATTTAATGTACAAAAATTATTTTTCTACAGTTTTATTATATGTATATAGATATATAGATAATGGTGTGGACTGGAGTGGAGTGGTTTGGAGTGGGATGTTGTGGGATAAATTGGGATGGAGTGGGATAAAGTGGGATGGAGCGGGATGGAGTGGGACTGAGTGGGATGGAGTGGGATGTAGTGGGATGGAGCGGGATGGGGCGGGATGGAGTGGCATGGATTGGGATGTAGTGGGATGGAGCGCGATGGAGCGGGATGGAGCGGGATGGAGCGGGATGGCGAGAGATGGAGTGGGATGGATTGGAATGGAGTGGGATGTAGTGGGATGTAGCGGGATTGAGCGGGATAGAGCGGGATGGAGTGGGATGGACTGGGGTCGAGTGGGATGGAGTGGGATGTAGTGGGATAAAGTGGGATGGAGTGGGATGGAGTGGTATGGAGTGGGATGAAGTGGGATGGAGTGGTATGGAGTGGTATGGAGTGGGATGTAGTGGGATAAAGTGGGATGGAGTGGGATGGAGTGGGATGTAGTGGGATAAAGTGGTATGGAGTGGGATGTAGTGGGATAAAGTGGGATGGAGTGGTATGGAGTGGGATGTAGTGGGATAAAGTGGGTTGGAGTGGGGTGAAGTGGGATGGAGTTGGATGGAATGGTATGGAGTGGGATGTAGTGGGATAAAGTGGGATGGAGTGGGATGGAGCGGGATGGAGCGGGATGGAGCGGGATAGAGGGGGATGTAATGGGTGCTTTGAACGCTGCTAGGTGGGCTTTGAACAACAGAGGGCGTTTATCACAAACAGCTCAAATATTCTTGAAAAATCTAAATAAATTCTAATAATAATAGGGTTTATATGAAAACGATTATCATTTATAAAAAACAAGGCGAAAATTAAGCGCTTCGCACTAAGAAAACATTTTTAAATTCCGACATCCACGCAGACGAAGTCGCGGGCACAGCTAGTGTAATATTCTTTATATGTTGTTACAGAGGCATCGCTCAATCAGCTAGTATTGGATGAGACGGATTCACCGCATTCCAGGGCTTTCGGGTCCAGCGTGTGGAGACATGACCCTATTCCCTTCCCATCCGCACCTACTGTGAGTATACCAACCTTTGTCTCATGTCTTACAGGTTTTTGATACCGTAAAGAGCTTTCCCATGCCGCGATGTGCTCCACGGTGTAGGACGCCCACGGCGACGGACGTCGCGAGACGATCTCCGGCCACCGTAAGCGCGGGCATGCGGGCAGCGAGTAAAGGGCAACTCGCTGCCCGACCATGGACCATGCCCGGGTCGACGGCGCGTTGTGTCCCACGCGCGCCTCAAAGAGCGTCAGCATAGTGACGGGGCCCCCCTCTCAGAGGGCCAAAGCCTGCCGGGGTCGCGGGATTATTCCCTTACCGTGACCCCGGAACATAACAGGCTATTGAAGGACACCGTGGATTTTAGTCAGTAGAAGTCTGACAGTTCCTCCCGCCCTGCCCAGGGTTGGAGGACTCATTTGATGATTTTACCAAGCTAAAAAAAAAAAAAAAATTGCCGCGATGTGCTGCAATGGGGAAGGCCGGTCAAAGCTAATTGTAGATGGCGCCACCATAGCTAAGTCCTAATCCGACCAATGAGGTAGTACTATTTTGAAGTACCTTTAAGATTTGAACCAATGACGATGCTTGGAACAAGCTATACTAGCGCCATTAGTTCCCCAGTTGCCATTCCCATAGGGAGTTTCAAAGCAAGTTTTAGCCATCAGTGGCGCTACAAGCGCATAAAGTAATCAACGTTCAAGTGTAGCTTCGAGTGTGTAGTTATATTATCTGTGGTGTAGTGTGTGTCAAGTTAATCATACAGTAAATGTTATCATGCGCTGGTAGCGCCATCTGAGGCGAGCGTAAAACCTCCCATTCGACCGATTACAACACAACTACAAGTGAAAATCAACTTTACCACTACGACATAATGACATAAAACGTGCTTGTCTACGGGTAAATGAAAAACAAAACACGATCGCCACGATGTTGTAGGTCTGTCGAATTTCATCATTATTTCTAGTTGGAATCGGTCGAATCGCGTCGCCTCGCGCCATGTGTAGAGTCCCTTTAGTTGATATTATAAGCATTCGGCCCTCCTGATGATGCGCCTATGGACGCCTGCAATAAGAGGCGTCACAAGCGCGGGCTTGGGGACGGTGAGTAATGAGTGACTCGCTATCCGACCATGGAAATGACCTGGTCGACGACGCGTCGTGTTCCATGCGAGCCTTAAAGAGCTGTCAGCACAATGACTGAGCCCCCTTAGAGGGCCAAAGCCTGCCGAGGTCGCGGGACTATCGAGCTACCCGTCACGGTTACTTGATAAAACAGTCCCGCGACCCCTACGAGAAGGCTCGTCAGATTGCTGACACTCTAAACGCGCGTGGAACCACGCATGGTCCATGATCGGTTGGCGAGTCACCGATTAATCGTGATATCTGATTTGACTGGCCTGTTGGTCTAGTGGTTAGGGATCCTGACTGCTATAACGGAGGTCTCGTTCGATTCCCACCCAGGACAAATGTTTGTGTGATGAGCACGATAATTTGTTCTGTGTCTGGGTGTAATTTATCTATATTATGTATGTATTTAGAAATACATAAGTATGTTTATCAGTTGTCTAGTACCCATAACACAAGCTCTGCTTAGCTAGGAACTAGATGGCGTTGTGTGATAGTTGTGGAATATATTATTATTATTATATTATTTCGCCCCAAGGACTAGGAGCCATATCCTGATGTTTAACCCATTATAACCCTTGTGTCCAGGTGAATAACAGCTCTTTTTCCCCGCAGTCGGTACCGGGGCTTAAGAATGTGTGCACGGTCGAGGAGTTGGAGAGGCAACTGCGACAGAACAAGGTGCCGCAGCAGCAGCCCTCCTTCAACCAGAACTACTTCCAGGTTAGTTGGTAGATCTGAGCCTGTAGCCAAACGGCAAGCGACAATCGTTAACGTTCAGCATCATTTTCAACTTTATACCCCATTGCATAAAGTTGAAAATCTAGTAAAGACTGCTGAGCGACAGCGAACGAAACAAACGAAAACGATCTGTAGTCTTTGATAGATTTTCAACTTTATGCAATGGGGTATAAAGTTGAAAATATATTAGCGACTGCTGAACGTTAACGATTGTCACTTGCCATTTGGCTACAGGTTCTGGTAGCCTACCATAAACTCTACGCGATTCAGTTTAGGCTGTGGTAAAGAAAAGAGAGAGCTTTACGAGCCGTCTAGCGCCATCTCTTTCCTACAGCCTAAACTGAATCGCGTCGCGGATCGCGTTAAGAGCTCGTGGTGCCTGAAGCCTGGCTTGTTCCGGCGAGCGAAAATGACTTTATTAATAATCTCATTGGGTTAGGGTAGATTAACGATTATGATCCGTTAACGAAAACTCAAGGAAAAGCCGACGATTTTGACTCACAATCCATTCATGTTGTCAAAGATTTTAAAAATCAAAAAACGGCCTCAACATCTCAAGATTCGAGATCTCGCGATATAAAGATTGCATTCCGTAGTTATATATTAGTATCTTTACTAAATTAAATTGTATAAATCTTGGTTCTTCTAACCGTACAGACAGATGTGTTGCTGGGGAGTTTGTTCCGCCACTTCTTCTTCCCAGACAAAACACTAGGAAGTGTCGAAGGGGGGACGCTTTGGGGGACTGTCTTATTTAAAAATTGACCTTCAAAAAGTGCTGATAAATCAGCCTAATTTGAATAAATGACTTGATTAATAGTAAAATAATGCTTTCTTTTTAATTTCCAGCCTAGATTTCCCCCGGTAATACTCCAAAGGCCGCCTGGTTTACAGGCGCCAGTACCACTCCCATTTGCACCACAACAGTCCATGTCCCACGGCATGAACCAAATGAACCAACCACTCAGCAAACTCATGAACCAAATGGGTCAAAACAACCAACTACACAACCACGTCAACCCTATGGGTCAAAGTTCCTTTATGAACAACCAAATTGGTAACCAGTTCCAAAATAACCCAATTGGACCAGGAAACAATATGATGAACCAGCTAACCCAGAATATAAGCGTTCACCAAATGGGTCAAAACAACCAGATGTTGGGTCAAAATCAAATGGGACAGAATTTAAACATTACCCAAAGTATGGGACAGTTAGGACAGAGTATGAACCAAATGGGTCAAAATGTTAATCAAATGGGTCAAAATATGAATCAGATGGGTCAAAATGTGAATCAGATGAGTCAAAATATGCAGCAGATGTCTCAGAATCCCAATCAGATAGGACAAAATATGGGTCAAAGTATGAACCAAATGACGAATCATCTTTCTAACAATCAGATGAGTCAAAATCTTAACCAGATGGGTCAAAATCACAATCAAATGGGTCAGAATCACAACCAAATGGGTCAAAATCACAACCAAATGGGTCAAAATCACAACCAAATGAGTCAAAACCAGATGATGCCGAATGGGAACCAGTTTCCTAGTATGAATCAGTTTCAGCACATGATGGGGCAGCCCCCTAGGATGATAGCACCGCCCCCTGGCATCAATATGCAGAGACAGAGTTTAATATCCAACATGCCGCAGTATAACCCTAATTTTCGTGTAAGTATATTCTTTTTTTTCTTAATAATTATATTTATAGATTTTCCGGGTTAAGCGGCTCATGCCGAGGTTGATCTGTGGATGGGTGACCACCTGTCATAGCGAGTTTCCTCCGTGCCTCGGAAAGCACGTAAAGCCGTTGGTCCCGGCTGTCTTTTGTAGATCTCTGACAGTCGTTACTGTTAGTCAGAAGCTGTAAAGTCTGACAACCAGTCTTACCATGGAGTATCGTATTACCCAGTTATTGGGTTGTGGAGGTACGATAGGCAGTCGCTCCATGTAAAATACTGATATTCAGCTGCATCTGGTTCGACTGGAAGCTGACCCCAGTATAGTTGGGAAAAGGCAGGCAGATGTTATTTTCATATGATTGTTTATTTAAAAGCATGCTAGTATTAGAAAAACGTACGTCACAATATGGCGTCATTACAATTTCATTCTTATATTAGTCGCTTATTAATCAGAATTTATTTAACAAACATTTTTAAATCTTTACTTATCAAACTATTTACCTCTTCCAGCCCTCAATGCCAACAAAACCGGACCAACAACCAATAAACCAATCATCAATGATGATGAACCAACCGATGATGATAAAAAACCAACCACAACCAATTAACAACGTGAAACAATCCCCGAGCAACCAGATGAACAGTCATATGAACCAGTTGAATATCTCTCCGCAGAACAAGACCGTCCCAAAAGCAACTCCGGTCAAAGATCAGAAAATACAGAAGAGTCGGGTTTATAATAATTCAAAACAGAATCCAAATCAAGGGTTGACGTCCCAGAATTTGGTGCAATTGATACAGAATACCCATCCGATGTTACAGTTCAATAATAGTTTTCATAATGCCAACCATCATCCAATGTTGAATCGGAATAATGTGTTTACTAATAGCCAGTTTAGTCATCCGATGTTTGGGAATCAAAGAGTGAATGGGACTTTTAATAATAGGTAAGTGTTTTATAAACTTCTTTTTAGGGTTCTGTGCTCAAATTATTAATGGACCTTTGTCCGTCAGTCTGTCTTTCTGTCTGTTACCAAGCTATATCTCATGAACTAGTGGACTGTTTTGCAGATGATGTATTTCTTTTGCCGCTATAACTGCAAATAACAAAAGGAACAGAATAAAAATAATATTTAAGAGAACTCCCTCAGGGTTGCCAGATACAGGTTTCCGGGACAATTCGGGGATTACGAATTCGGTCATTAGGAAAATAACGTAAATTCATAATTATTTTTGTTGTTAATCACTTTACTTGTAACATTCAAAGTGAAGAACATTACAAGTCTTATTTAAAAAACTAGTGGTGCCTAGGTATTTCAAATCCGGGACAAACTGTCAAAATTAGCCAAATCGGTCCAGTCAATAAAAAAAAATAAAGTACATTTTTTTTTTTTTATACATATAGATGGCATAGAACACCTACGGGATTCTGACACGCACTTGACCAATTTCCTTTTCACCTCACACGCTCGGAAAGATTCTATTTCGCATTCAAAATCTGAGCGCAAAACTCCATTTTGTGCTCTAGAGCACAAAGTTTTGTTTGAAATTCGAACACGTCTTGTATTCAATTGTTTTCTTCACTGGCAGGCGAGCCGCCCTACATTTCCTCGCTGTGTGAGGTGAAAAGTTGTGTGTTGCACTCGACAGCAAAGTTTTTCTGCGTCTCGTACCTTTGAAAACTTCGCATCGCTCAGGATCCTATATTTGAATCGCTCGTTTCTCTCGCGGTTCAATCTTAGAAACCTTCGCTCGCTCAGTTCTCAATTCTGGTACTCGCGCCAAAAATCAACTTTGCAGCCTTGCATAACAAATAACTATTACTTATCAAATATTTGTTTCGTTCCAGGCATTCAATGAACGGTGACGACGCTAGTGGCAGTGACACGGACGACTACGCAGGACTAATGACCCTCAGGGAGAAGCAGTGGCTTATCAACATACAGATGTTACAGCTCAACACCGGGACTCCTTACATACATGACTTCTATTATACGGTGAGTAGCTTAACAGACTGGGTAAAACATCTGCCTGCCTTTTCCCAATTATATTGTGTTCGGCTTCCAGTCGAACCAGATGCAGCTGAATATCAGTATTTTACATGGAGCGACTGACTATCGGACCTCCACAACCCAGTCACTGGGTAATACTGAGTTATCAGACTTTTAGAGTTTCTGACTAATTTATTATGACCTATTTGTTTATCTCATTATTCTTAACTAGTAGCGAATGTCTCGAGGAGCTCGTGGCTAAATAATTACATCCGCACAGGCCAATCTTCCTGGTTAAGCCGCACTTGACGAGATTGATCTGTGGATGGGTGACCTGTTATAGCGAGTTTCCTCCGTGCCTCGGAAAGGATGTAAATCACACAGTCCCGGGCTTCATTTCTTGATCTTTGACAGTCGTCACTATTAGTCAAAAGCTCTAAAAGTCTGTCAACCCAGTATTACCCAGCTACTGTATTATGGAGGTCCGATAGTCAGTCGCTCCATGTAAAATACTGATATTAAGCTGTATCTGGTTCGACTGGAAGCCGACCACAATATAGTTGGGAAAAGGCAGGCAGACGATGATTGCATAGCTGTGAATTTTTCTTTTCTCATAAATCATCTGTACTTAAGATTTTCGGTTGAAGTTTGGCTATAAATGCCCTGTAACGTAAAAAGTTGTAGTAAATTTTTGTATCATAACATTCTTGTAAAGATTTCCAAAATGACCGGTCGGAAGCAACTTGTATCCATTTTTCTATAAAATTATTTTATTATTCCAGGTGTTTTTAGAGCGACAAGCAAGTAAAGAAAAGGAAGGTGTCAAAGAGGCGCACAAGGCGAATCAACAGAATCATCCGTTTTATAGTGGAGGTATGTCCTTTAAACTTCACCTAACATCTCGCTTCTCCTCCTCCTGCGAAGCAGTCATGCTTGCGAAGGAGGAGGCGGGCCGCGTGATGGAGAGGACAGCCTCCTCCCTCCGCCCCAGCCGCAGTGGTAGACGCCCACGACGTGCGGCGTGGGCAAGCTGGCAGCGAGTGTGGCAACTCGCTGTCCGACCATGGACGCAGCCGGGGTCGACGGCGCGTTGCGTTCCACGCGCGCCTCAAAGAGTGTCAGCATGATAACGGGGCCCTTTAGAAGCCCAAAAGTTTGCCGGGGTCGCGGATCTGTCGTGGTCCGTTCTTGAGCTTTAAAATTACCACGAAAAGAGCATTGAAAAATGCAAAATGAGAAATTGGTCTGGCACATCTGTTTGAATAACTAAATTTTTTATTTGCGAATTTCCAAAGGTCTTAGAACAAACATTGTTCAGTAACATGGGCTGAGTTACCCCACGAGAGGTTTTGCGCTATTAACTTTACACGTTGTATATTGATTGTTTGCAGGTGTAAAACAAGAGACCCATACTCATCGCGAGCGTCACAACTCTAACCGCCACAATTCCACGAGTGAAGACAGCGGTACTCCGCGCACATACGTACCTACACAGTTTGAGAACTCACTCGGGAAGCTACAGGTAATATCATCAACTAAAGGTGTGCGTCCACAGGTCCGCATCGCACGTATAGGACGTATCATACAACATACAACTGCGTCCACTGATCCGCATCGTACGGACGGCTCATCGCCAATACCTACATGCGATGTGTACCGATACGTACGATGCGGCAAGGCAAACTAAAATCCGTTACGTACGATACGTCCGATACGTCCGATGCGGACCTGTAGACGCTTACCTTAATACACAATAATACATCATTTATTTATTTATTAATAAGTTGATCTTCATGCTCGTAAATGTACACTAGTATTAATATTATTTTTTTACTTTCAGTGTGGCAGTGTAACAGCTCCTCGCAAGATAATCGACGTGGAGCTGGTGGGCAACGAGTCCGCTCCCTCTCGGATGTCACGAGCGTCCAGTGTAGCTAGCACCACGCATCCTACTGAGGTACATCGCTATTTTTAACAAATTATACAGAGCAGGGACCGAAACCGGTATGATCAATACGGGTAATTTTTCGGTAACAACCTTTTTTTCTTTTACAGGTAATTTTAAAGATTACCTTTATTATTAAAGTGAATACATAACCAGTATTAATACCGGTTACCGAAATAAAAATTACCCCTATCTTGCACACTTCACACGTGCCGTCGGCAATAGTCACAGGGCGCGCATCGCCTGTGTGTGTGACAAAGAGTCGTCATCTTTAGGTAACCGGTATTAAAACGGTAACCTGAATAGAGGCTACACCCAGAGAGCGGTAACCTAAGTCTGAAAAATAAACAAAATTCTTCAATACCTGTACCGTAATTTATAATGGTTTTCGGTCCCTGATATGTATAAAGTCAATTAAAAAATAAAATAAAACAATTTATGACCCATTAATAAAAGCAGTAAAATTACTGCTGCTTACCCATGGTGCTAGGCAACCGGTCTTCTCCCAGTAGTAATGCCCCTTTGTGCCTATTGGCCTTGTTTTGTTCTGTCTCCTGCAACGACGATAAAATACTAGACTCCGCATGCACAATCTAAGGAACAAAAATTACTCTGTCAACTCGCTGAGGTACTACGTAAGCGAGGGGGACGGGATACTGCGTTGTGATTGGCTAACTCAAGGTCTGTTCTGTCTCAACGTATGTTTACGGCTCACAGGAGTGGTCGAAATGAGACGAATATAAGACTTTTTTGCCTAATGTGTTGACAGACATCGGTCGCCTGTTATTACGAGTCTAGTATTATATCGTCGTTGGTCTCCTGCTTGCATGGAGGGAAGTGGAAACCATTCGTACACCACATACCATCACAATGTTGACGACATTTTTGGCGTAGTGACTGAACGATCGACTGTTGCTCAGCGAGTCGCGGGTTAGATCCCGGCACGGAAAAAAAAATTGTATTATCTGCAAGTAGTTGTTCCGTATGGCCGGGCCCCCCTCTAGAGGGCCAAAGCCTGCCGGGGTCGTGGGACTTACCTCATTACTGTGACCCCGGAACATAAAAGGGCTATTGAAGGACACCGTGGATTTTAGTCAGTACAAGTCTGACAGTCCCTCCCGCCCTGCCCTGGGGGGGTATTACAACGTCTTAAAACCAGGCTTGTTCCAGTGAGTGAACGAGATGGCGCTAGACGGCTTGTATAGCTCTGTCACTTTCACTCGCCGGAATAAGCCTGGTTTTACGACATTGTAATACCCCTCTGGGTGGAATGACACATTTATTGATATTACTACGCTGAAAAAAAGTAGTTGTTCCAGGTCTGGGTGTTTGTGTATGTGAGTTTCTATGTTTGTAAACGCACCCACGATACAGAAAGAAATTTCTAGTGTGGAACAACTTTTTTTTTATGTGATATCCAAATCTATCTATCTATCTATCTAATATCTTTAAACGAGCAACTCTTGTATATTTATTTATATATAATCAGGATCTCGGAAACGGCTCCAAGGATTTTCATAAAAGTTACAGATTAGGGGTTTTTCGGCTCAAGGAATCGATTTATCAAGGTTTCAGGTTCGAGAAAAGCTCGGTTCCCAAGATATAGACATTTTAAAAACCGAGCGAAGTTTGGTCATCCAGATATTGTATTTAACGTTCTTTATTTACTTTTTCCAGGTACCGAGAGAAATGAAACGGACGAAACAATTGTTACTAGACATAGAGGCGCTGTATCTCATACTATTGAGGTTAGAGGAACTGAATGACCCACTGGCGATATCGAACGCGCTTATATTGAAGGTAACTACATAATAGACTGTTTTATTAACCCTTAAAGTCACTTTGCATAGTATACTATACACTTGAATAAAAAAAAATATTTTGAGGAAGCAATTATTTTAAAATGCAATGTTTTTACCAAAAAGGAATTTCAGAACATTCCTCTTTTTAATAATAAATAAATGAAAGTGTTATCTTCAGTATATTTGTCAATTTTGACATAAATGCGACACCATACCGGAGGAGTCCTGTTTATGTCAGTATAAAATTTATTATAATTTCATATTCTTTATGAAAATATGTTTTGTGTTTTGTGAATTGAAATCATAAATATATTGTGCTCCTGCCAGTGCTAAATTATCCACGTTATATAAAAGTTTTCATAGCTTTTTACGACCACAATCTTGGGTGTATAGCATACTATACATTGCGCCGGTTTGCTAAAAAAATATTTTGATTTTGATGTATATCATTCTATACATTGCCAACTATGGGTGGTGGTGATGTCTTTGATTATTCTTTATTTAGACTTGGAATCTAGATTTTTGAAGCCCCAAAACTGTTTCCGAAAGCGGAAAAGATCCAACACCACTCGTTTGACAGCATTTCCTTTCGATACACAATGCAATTTCAATGCTATACCATCTATCGTATCACTACCCTCCTTTCAGTTAAACCGTCACTGTTTACGCCGGAAACTTCATCAGAATGCGATTATAGAAAATGCAGAGGTCCTATAGTTGCTGTTAACAGGATAAAAAGAAGAAAAATACCGAAATTCTTATATTTTTTGCAATGGATTAAGAGAAGATTTCAATAAGCAGCTGAATTGTCTTATCAAGGCTTTCAGGAAGCTGTTTCATGAAATTCATTGACGGTGGACTACTGCTATCGATTTTCCCTGAAAACCTTATACCTGTTATAGCAAATAACACTAACTTATATACCATTTTCGGCGAAAAACTCAACACAAGCACATAGAAAGGATTTAGTTGTTTTTTTTTTCCATCAACATGTTGATGGGAGATGTGGTTATGCCACTTATGGAACACCACAAGGATTATTGGTAGACTACGGCAAGATTGCATACGTTATGGTTTTCAAAAGTTTTCAACTAAAAGATCACTGTCCGAAACACAAAAAATATCTAAGGTGCAAATATTGCAAAAAGGGCCCGGGTAGTACTCGTTGTACCTATTTCAATGTCCACCTTTGTTACGGGGATTAAAAGGAATTGCTTTGTAGTTTATCATAAGCACTGATTGTCATTATTTTATTATAATTTGAAGCACATTTGGCGTTATAGTATTTTGATCAACCTATGTCAAAAGTGTATTTTGTATATTATACTATACAACCCTTACAACTAAGAATTACTAAAGTTGGTGGCAATGTATAGTATAATATACACTAATTATCTTAGAAGACCAACTAATTAGATTTTTTTTACTATTTTTCCTACCCTTATTATGGGTCAAATAATTATAAACAAGAATAATTTTGATGTTTTATTTCGATGAAATGTTTTGCGACTTTAAGGGTTAAAAATGTTATTATAATACTACTACTCATGTTCGTCCTCTAAAACCTGGCGCTGATGGTTACAAACACAATAATAAAAGAAGTAGCCGAATCGGTCCAGCCGTTTTTGAGTTATGAGCTTAGCAACACATTTTGCGATCTATTTTTAGGGTTGTCATGTCTTTTTGTCTGTCTGTCCGTATGTCACAGCCACTTTTTGACGAAAGTATAAGAGCTATCCTGTTGAAACTTGGTAAGTAGATGCATTATGTAAACCGCATTAGGAATTTCACACAAAAATAAAATTTGGGGGTACCCCCCGTACTTAGAATTGAAACTTGTACGTGTGGGGTATCTATGAATGTATGAATAGGTCTTGAAAAATGATATTGAAGTTACATACTAACATAATTTTTTTCTAAACTGAACAGTTTGAGGGCCAAAGCCTGCCGGGGTCGCGGGACTATTCCCTTACCGTGACCCCGGAACATAACAGGCTATTGAAGGACACAGTGGATTTTAGTCGGTAGAAGTCTGACAGTAAGGAGGTTGGAGGACTCATTTGATGATTTTACCACGCTAATAAAAAATAAAAAAACTGAACAGTTTGCGCGAGAGACACTTCCAAAGTGGTAAAATGTGTCCGTCCCCCCCCTGTAACCTCTAAAATAAGAGAATGATAAAACTACTTCCAACACACACTTGATGTGTCCTCGTGTTTTATGAAAACAAGAATATAATAAATTAATTTTTCATGTCTACAGGAAAGAGAAGAGAAGCAGAAGCAGCTAGAAGCAGCGCAGAAAGAAGCAGAGAATGAACAGCAAGACGTGTCCAACTTGTTTCTCAAGAATATAGAGTCCGTACAGCGGAGGCCCAAGCAAGACAGTCCCAAGTCCGAGAGCATTGATAAGAGACAGGTGAGGAAACAATCGTTTAAGCAACGATTTTAGAGCACCAACAGATTAAGCACTTGCTTAGGGCACCATGTCTCAGGGGGCACCATAAACCGGAGAAAAATCTCCGATGCCTTTATGAAATCATTTTTTTTTGGGCTCGCTTCGCTCGGTATTGCGTCATAGACTGAATTAGTTCCCGACCTGCTGGGGTCGCGGGACTGTTTAAGCAGGTTACCGTGACCCTGAAACGTTAAGGCCAATTGAGGGAACACCTTAAAAAATCCAATAATGCATCGTTACGGTCAGTTCACACCGAGACGCGACGCGAAGCGACGTGACGCAACGATACTTCAAATTTGTATCTTTTCTTGCAGTAAACAAAGTCAGATTTTGAATCGCTATTAAAACGCAGCGCGGCGCCTCGCTGCGTTTCGAAAGGTGTATCTATTCGCGTAGAAAATAGTTACATTTTGAATAACTCTATTGAAATGTGCGCGCAGCGTCACGTCTCGGTCTGAGCTGACCCTTAAACATCAGTTTTTAAGGTGGTAAAACCATAAAATAAGTCTGATAAAAATCTGCCCTGTACCTTGCTTAAATGTCCTTTGCGTCCCAAGGCCGCGGTAACCTGCGTAGGCAGTAAGGCCGAGACTCCACCAAAGCTGTGTGAGTCGAGACGGGTTTTGAACAACCAATAGAATTGCGTTATTGACACAGCTCCACTCCGGCAATTCTATTGGTTGTTCAAAACACGTCTCGACTCGCACAGCTTTGGTGGAGTCTCTGTCTAATGGAACCCCGGCAGGTATTAGGCCTTATCTCTGTCATATTACAAACAGCTTGAGTACGCATTTATTTTATCTCTTAATTTCTTCTCAGGTGGTGAACTTAGCAGTGAATCAGAAGCCGGCGCCTATAAAGAACCTTCTAGACGAAGACAAGGACGACTTAGTGAACAAGATGTTCGCGGGCGTGTTGCACAGTGATCGAGTGCAACAGATGCTATCAGTCAGGAAGGGCCGGGTGAGTCACTAGTATTTCATCTATGTATAGGCTAATTTCCAGCATAGATATCTCTTCTTTCTATCCGCGTTTCTATCATTGTACTGACAACTCTGAGGCTCGCATGGGACACGAAGCACCATCGACCCGGGCATGGTCCATGGTCGGACAGCGAGTCGCCCATTACTCGCCAACCGCATGCCCGCGCCTACGGTGGCCAAAGATCGTCGCCGTGGGCGTCTACCACTGTGGTTGGGCTGTGAGGTGGACGCTGTCCTCTCCTTCACTTGTCCCGCCTCCTCCTTCGCTCACATGACTGCTTCGCAGAAGGAGCTGACCGCTTCCCACTCCGTCTCGCCCCTTGCTATGGCCGCAACCAATGCCGGGCGCGAGAGGTCTCCGCCTATCGCAGCCGTGAGGACACGTCGGTGCTCCGCCCATTCTAGTCACGACTGGGATGTAATTCCGGATTGATGTATAATGTGAATGTTCTATTAAATTGTATAAATCTTGGTTCTTCTAACCGTACAGACAGATGTGTTGCTGGGGAGTTTGTTCCGCCACTTCTTCTTCCCAGACAAAACACTAGGAAGTGTCGAAGGGGGGCCGCTTTGGAGGACTGTCTTATTTAAAAATTGACCTTCAAAAAGTGCTGATAAATCAGCATAATTTGAATAAATGACTTTTGATTTCCCACAGACGCTGATTACCCGTTTCATAAGTCGAGTATGTTCAACTCACTGTCGTCTAAGAACATTCTGGGCCAAAGTACTGCGAGCGTTGCCGTCTGCAGCAAGGAGAGACGACGGAAGTCTGGCTACACTAGCGCCGCATTATAGGAAGTAAGTTGTATCATTTTTTATAACAATAATAATATTCCACAACTATCACACAACGCCATCTAGTCCCAAGCTAAGCAGAGCTTGTGTTATGGGTACTAGACTACTGATAAACTTATTTCTAAATATATACATATTATAGATAAATTACACCCAGAAACCGAACAAATGATCGTGCTCATCACACAAACATTTGTCGTGCTTTACGTGGCACGGAGGAAACTCGCTATGACAGATGGTCACCCATCCACAGAGCAACCTCGGCAAGCGCGGCTTAACACGGGAGATCCGCCAGTGCAATTGCTTTTTTTTTTTAAGACTCGGATGCGTCGAAAGTCAAGATATACAACCTTTTTATGGTTCTTTTTCAGGTTTCAATTAATCTACTTTATAAAAATAAGTCGGGTTTTCCTTCCTGACGATATAACTCCAGACCTCACGAACCGATTTCCACGGTTTTGCATTCGTTGGTAAGGTCTCGGGCTCCGTGAGGGTTATAGCAAAGAAAACGAAGCCATCTGGTGGCGAAACGGAGTTCACCGGGTTTGCTAGTTTTTAATGAAAAAGCCGTCAATATTTATAAATTCTCATAATATATTTTTGTTTCAGTTACATTCAAAACACATCTGGTTGGTCGCCGATACTAGAGTCGTGCAGTCTGTTGGCGGAAGCTTTCGACCCGGCGAGAACACCCTACGCACTAACTACATCTGTAAGTATAATATTAACTAGTTGCGGGCGGCGAGTAATGGGCGACTCGCTGTCCGACCATGGACCATGACCGGGTCGACGGCGCGGCGTTGTGTTCCACGTGCGCCTCAAAGTGACAGCATGATGATGGGGACCCCCTCAAGAGGGCCAGAGCCTGCCAGGGACGCGGGTCTTTTCCAATTACCGTGACTCTGGAACGTAAAGGGCTATTGAAGTCAAGTTAGTCAGTACAAGTCTGACAGTCCCTCACGTCCTGCCATGGGTTTCGAGGACTCATTTGAGGATTTAACTACGAAAAAGAAAAACTAGTTTTTTTCCGTGGTTTCACCTTTCTGCTCTGCTCCTTACTGATCATAGCATGATGTTATGTAGCCTATTATCTTCTTCGATAAATGGACTAACTAACATACAAATATTTTTGAAATCGAACCAGTAGTTCCTGAGATTAGCGTGTGCAACCAAGCAAACAACCGTAGTTCAGTAATTGGGTAATGTACGGCAAATTCTTAGTGTGGGTCAACGTTTTTACAAAAGACTGGTTGTCAGGCTTTTGTCTAATAGTAACGACTGTCAAAGATCTACAAATGACAGCCGACGGATTTACGTGCTTTCCGAGGCACGGAGGAAACTCGCTATGACAGATGGTCACCCATCCAGAGGCCAACCTCAGCAAGCGCGGCTTAACCTTAAATATCGCCTGTGCGTCTCTTATTACTTACTAACAAGCTCTTGCCTCGAAAGTTTTGCCTAAAGTCGTAGAATAAAAGTAACATGTTTTACTAAACAATCTAATTTCTTTTCCAGTTCACACTCAGCTGTGTCTGCGCACTCCTAGAAAAGGCGTCGATACTAGTGAACACACCCGACGCGACCTCCAATGAAAGACAATGGTCGAAGTTCCTCAAAACCCTCGCTCGGGCTCTAAAGAATACAAGCCTGAACGTAGCGAGGCCACTGCAACCGATTTCAGCAAATAAACTCTTGTATCATATGAAACAGCTTGATTCTAGAACTACAATAGAAATTTTACAGAGGGGAAAGTCCGCTCCGGAATTTGCGGATCTTTCGAAAGCTGATGTTACGGAACAACTCGTCAAGCATTTGTGTTGATATCGACTTCTGGTTGGTCCAAAGTCTTTCGTAGGTTGCACAACCGCTTTTTAAAAAAAATGCAACTGCAAAAGTGTTCTCAAATATATAATTTTAACGGAATAGCTTAGATTTTGCTAAGACACGGAAGTAAACGGACTCTGTTTTGACTAACAGGATGTGACGTAAATGAAAATGCGTTCGATTTATGAAAACGGCGTTTTTTTTTTCGAAGCCGCGTTCTTACGTTCTGGCTGAAAATTGAAGTAGAAACTTCTTGAATGATTTTTTAAGACTTGATTATAAATAAAATCAAAATGTCGCCTATTACTTCAGTGTAAATATATCAATATAACACAATTTTATTATTTAAATGCTGTTTTTATTGTTTTTTTTTTTGACAGAATATTTTCTTGTGAAAATAACGGATAACGTATTTTTTTTTTATCGTTTTCGTTCCACACCATTCATAGCGGCACCCATAAACTAATTCGTACTGAAAATCAATTTCTTGTCTTCATTTTATGTACAAAATGTTTATGTATTTATGCCGTTTATTATAATATAAAAAATACTAAATTGCTAATGGTTCTTAGCTTTTAAATTTTCCTAATATTTAGTATTTTCGACATTTTATAGTAACTTCAGTTTGGTTTAAAAATCTGTCTTCTCAAATTTTCCATTTCGCGACCTCGTTACTTCTTTAACACTTTTGGACAAAATCCATTATATTAAGAAAGTAAAAGTGTCTTTCGGAATATGTGTTACTAAGTGCTGATTTTTCAATAGTCAGATAACTTTTACATGAGAAATTAAAATAACGGTTTGACATATTTTCCATAGATCAATCAAACCGCCATTTTTATTCCTCAGATAAAAGTTATCTGACCCAATGGTCAGATAAAAATGATGAAATGAAAAGATGGTCTTAAAAAATCAGCCTATAATCACGTAAACTGCCCAACTGATCCATTTAAAATTTGCAATACAGACATTTTATAAACCTGTTCATCATGCGGCCCGTGTGAGGTTTGACAGCTTATCTATAGGAAATTATGTCAAACCGCTATTTTTATCCCTCAGATAATAGTAGATTGTATGACAAGGGAGCAAAGTAATATTTTTACGGAGAGGGCGCTATTTTGAATCCAGAGCGAAGTGAGGGATTCTACAGCAGAATCCTGAGCGTAGCGAGGGCTGCTCACTAAAACTTCCCTATAGAAAACACCAGTTTTGGGCGCACTTAAAGGCGAACCAAGTCGTCCTTTTCGAATAGGTGGGATGAAAAACTTATTAGACTATTAAAAAATCAGCCCTAAATCTAATTGGCTATGTGACTGAATAAATCAATATTAGTCCGTCAGATCGATATCAAAAAATATTTGTCACGTATTTTTCCTATTGTATTTTCGTAATTCGTAATTGTAATTTCGTATCGACCGAAAGAGTCGCGGAACAAAATTGCCCCTTAGTAAAAATTATTGTTTATGAGTCCAAGAGTGGTAAAGAAATTTTGAGGCTGACTTCACTATCGAACTTGTAAAAGTCAAGAATCACGTTGAAACTGTGCTTGTAATTTAGTCGAGTGGTTTAGTTTAGTGACGAAACGCGTTTACACATATTTTTAGTTATTAGTTGAGCTGTTCAGAATTCCTTTATTCATAATTCCACTGGTTTAAATACGTAATACAGTTTGGGCATTTTTTTTTGTGTTAAAACTTAGTGATTTATTATCGAGCATGTTGTCGGATTTTGAACCTTCAGCGGTTGACAGAACGTCGATTTTGTAATAAAGGGTAGTTTGGAAGTCTAACACTTTTCTTGAATGCACTTGGTGTATCGTATACCCTGTCTTGATATTATTCCACCCCGTTGGGGCTTACTTACCAATTAATTCACCCCCTTTCGGGTAATTTGGGGTACTAAATACCTCTGGGTATTTCTCACCCGATGTGAAATTTATAAAAAAGAGATATATTCCTAATTTACGACTTACGGTATTGCCAACTTAAAATTTCGCAATTTTTTTATTAAAAAAAATTATAAATTAAAAAAAAAAATGAGCACTTGCATACGCAATAATTGTGTAGATAATTAACTTTGTAAAAAATAAAAAAAAATCACCTCGAAAACTAAACGTAAACACATCCTATCGTTTTAATCATTTATTCTTGTAAATATTAAGTAAAAAAAATTAAATAAAAAAACCTTTATTCTTTGTAGATTGAGTAGCTTTTAATTTAAAGGAAAAACAATTAATAAACTTGCTTTTTATTTAATATAGTTGGGCTTATATCCATTGAATTTAGCAACTATGGAACTCATATGTTTTAGAATCCATAAAAATTCATGGAGAATAGTTATTGTTATAAATTAATAATATTAAAGAAAAAGGGTAATTCCAATCAACTTTGAACTTTTCTAAAAATAAAATATGTTAAAAATATGAGACTAATTAGGCGTCAAAAGTTTAATTACGAGGGGCATTTTAACTAATAACGGGGAAATATATTCCAAATGATAATAAAACGGTGAGGGGTAAATTATTAATTTATTAAATTGACCCTAATTTATTTCATATATGTTTAATTTTTTTAAACGTCAAGCATTTATTACAACTTGACTATACTTTAAATTTCACTCAATTACATAAAAATAAAATGTGTCTAAAAAAACTGATTTTTAAGATAGAAAAGTTTGAGGCCACGGAATGTACCCTTTTTCTATTTGATGGCCTGACGGCAAGCGGTAGGCGCGTTTAACTTCACACATTCTTATTTTAAAACCGCGTTTTCCGCTGCCGTGAGGCCAAAACTGAGGCTTGACTTTTAATTCGAATTCCTAATTTAAAACGATCGTGTTGCATTGAGCCTATTTCTTGTACTCAAAGCGGTCTTATTATATTTTCTTTTGTGATTACGCTTGTGATAAAAAAGTCAGGCCTTAGTATATTAAATTCAAAATCACATTTGAACATTTGTTTTAATTTAATGTGACTTTGGAGTTAGGTTATGTTTAACGGTATATTTTTTCTAGTTTTGGCCTGGGGACAATTCTTAGGCCTCGGATTATCCTGTCACATAAAATATGTTAAATGTAATGAAATAAATTGTTTTGAAGTTACAATTCGAGGCCTCATAGTTGTAGCTCAGGCCACTTAGTGGGGTAATGTATTTTTTTGGCCCAAAAAATGTAGACTCAATAAATATTTTTTATCAAAAAACTGAGTCTTAAATAACATGAATGCAATCATTAAACGCTTTTTACTTTTGTGTGCGCTCTTTAATACATAAAGTAATATGATATTGGCTATGTTACTAAGTCGAAAGATATATTTTTTTAAATCAAAATCGACGGCTAACCTATTTTTAATCAAATATGTACGGGGACTACTATGTCGACACATTTATCGACGCATTTTTAATTTGGCGAATAGCAACGATTCTAACTATCGATAAATATTTCGATAATGACAAACGCACGCAAGAGTGGCGCAATAATATAAAATATAGACTATTATATAAATTTGTATATACCATACTGCCAATAATTAAAAAAAATATGAAAAGAAAAAATCGAATGAAAGTTGTTAAAAAAAGGAAAAATATGTTCGTTTTTTTTGTAAAAATAAAAGTTTTTCATGATTTGGTAGGCAAAAGTCGCGTTGTATTCTTTTTTTACTATTAGTAGTTTTTAGTTATTTTTTATCCGATAAAATAAAAATAGTATAAATTGTTTATAGAAATAATTTGTGTTTTATTTCCCTTCTACGTGTTTTCTGCTAGAAAGGGTGCAGCACTGCACATAGGCTCACACGAAAAGAGCTTTGAAAAGCGCAGCGAAGCGAATCACAGTTTCAGTGTCTTATGAATTTTAACTTTATTTTCATTACTGTAAGGGTATGAGTTGAGTCATAGGGCCGAGTCACACCGGAATGGCAACCGCGGCCGGCAGCGACGCGGCAAGTACTTTCAGTGTGAAATAATTTTAAACTTTAACTACAAACTTAAAAGACCAGTATCGCTTGAAAAGGTCGCGAGGCCGCCCGTGGCTGCCAGCGGCGACACGAGGCAGCACAAGCAGCGCTTTCCCTTTTTCTTTTTTCCTTTGTTTGCTTCTTTCTTCTTCCGCAATAAGTGCTATAATAACCAACTACATCATGTTTACTCCAAAAACACAACTTGCCGAATGTAGAAACTAAACTAGTCAAGAAGATATACCAGGCACGCGGAGTCAGGAGGTCGCGCGAGGCCGACCTCTGCCATTTCGGTGTGACTCGGCCAATAGGCCTCTCCCAGGCTGCGCCTGACCACATCTCCCTGTCTTCTGTCCTTCGCCATCCTGTCTGTTCCAGTCACTTTCTTAAAGTCTTCGGTTCATAATAGCTCCGGGCTTCTCACATTACGCTTGCCGATACGCGGTTTTCGCTTCACGGCTTGCGTGATACCTACTAGGAGTCATTAGATAAAATAAAACAATCCTTGCTTAGTTTTGTTGACTTCTGATTTTATTTATATTAGAATTTATTTAGGTACCTGTCAATGTTATTTTAAGAAAAACTACAAGGTTTAATTTCTTGTAGCAGTTCGAAAACAGTCTCTACGAGTTTGTATTTAATGTTGAATGTTGTTCGTCTTGCGTCCACGGAACCATACATCATGTTGAACGTGAAGAGGCACGGAAAGAACTGGAAATGAAATGTAACATTATCATCACCTGCCTAGCCTACTTTAAAAAAATTACATATTTGTCGCCGCGGAATCTATTTTTCCTTCACTGATTTTTAAGAGACATCAGAGCCTGTAGCCAAATGGCAAGCGACAATGTTAACGTTCAGCAGTCGCTAATACATTTTCAACTTTAAACCCTGTTTATACCCCATCGCATAAAGTTGAAAATCTAGTAAAGACTGCTGAGCTATACCGAACGAAACAAACGATAACGATCTGTAATCTTGATAGATTTCCAACTTTATGCGATGGAGTATAAAGTTGAAAATGTATTAGCGACTGCTGAACGTTAGCGATTGTCGTTTGCCGTTTGGCTACACGCTCTGGGTCGATTCAGAAAATTCTACTTTCATTTTAAATCATTTATCATATCAAGTAGCCCGCAGTTACAGGCACTTTTGAATGGTCAAAACACAGAGATAAATAATAATTTTACAAAAAAATATTTGTGTGCTTTAAAGTCCCAGACACAAGGCAATAATTACTGTGAAAGTACTGTATAGTTGCCCATTCCAAAGCGTAGATCTCTGTGGAGAAGAACGCAAAAAATCCAATGGACACTATTGGTAATCGCCAAAATTTTTACAGCACCTTTGTTACATCGGGTACGGTTAGCCGATATAATAATATCTGAGCAGCACTAAAAGAAAAATGTCGAATGCTGAGTAGGTAGCATAGGCTGAGACAGCTGTCAAAATGCTTCACTCTCGTCTGAACTCAGCATGTATTCAGTCGATAATTTAGTCAGTATAGGCTGAATGCTGTTCAGCATTTTCGATTTCTGTCCAGATTTCCAGATTTGTATCGGCTAACCATAACTATCAACTTGTGATGGTTCAAACTCCAGTAGGTACATCAAATCTGTTGAACACCTTGTTTAAGAAACTGTCAAATACAAAACGCCATTAAAGACTATTGATATAAGTCGTTTTGCACACTTTTTTTTGACAATAGTGTTCAACAGGTGTTTAATTTATTTAGGTAATGTAAAACAGTGAAGGTTTTAACTTGAGTCTGTATCTGCCTGCTTTTTCCCTCTCAACTATATTGTGGTCGGCTTCCAGTCGAACTAGATGCAGCTGAATATCAGTATTTTACATGGAGCGACTGCCTAAAGGTTTAAACTCTTACCGGTAATCCAATTTGTGGTTCCATGCTAAATTCTGTAGAAGACTCGGCACATTTCAGCATGGTAAGTCGCTCAGGAGATATGGCTAGCAACTGAAGTTTTGCCTAAAAACAAAAAATGAATTTTTAAATAGTCAAGTCAAAAATCAAACTCAAAGCATTTATTTCAAGTAGGCCAGTTACAGGCTCTTTTGTCATCTAATATGTTTAAACGAGCAATTTTTGTATATTTATTTAAGGATCTCGGAAACGGCTCCAAGGATTTTCATGAAAGTTACAGATTAGGGTTTTTTTGGCTCAAGGAATCGATTTACCGTTAAATAAATAAAGTTATTTATGAAAAGAACTATACTATCTACAGGCAAAGAAGGAGAAAACTTGCCTGTCTCTTTGTGTCAACCGCTTCCCTTGCTTGCAGGATGATATTACGGTAGCCTGCACCCTGGTTCCATCTGAAATATGTGAAAACTTCGTGAAGAAATCATACCTAATCTTTTTTAAGGGACACTTTTTTATCACTTTTAAAGTTGGCAATACGTCATATTTTTTTTTACGTGGTAAAATCTACAAATGAGTCCTCCAAATCAGGGCAGAGCGGGAGGGACTGTCACACTTGTACTGACTAAAATCCACGGTGTCCTTCAATAGCCCTTTATGTTCCAACGTCACGGTAATGCCATAAGTCCCGCGACCCCGGCACGCTTTGGCCCCGTCTCATCATACTGACACTCTTTGACGCGCGTGGAACACAATGCGCCGTCGACCCGGGCATGGTCCATGGTCGGACAGCCAGTCGCCCATTACTCGCCGCCTACGGCGGTGGCCGGAGAGATCGTCTGCCGACGTTCGTAGCCGTGGGCGTCCACCTCCTCCTTCGCTCACATGACTGCTTCGCAGAAGGAGGCGACCGCTTCCCACTCCGTCTCGCCCCGCAGCATGGCCTCGACCAATGCCTACAGGCTAGGGAAAGAAATATCTTACCGACTAAATTGAAAGTTATAAGCTCTGGACATAGCCGCCATGGCGTGGTAGGTGTGCCTCTCCATCACCCACTCCTTACGAGCTGATCCTTCCACGTGGGTGTAGCCATCGAAGTCCGGAAAAAAGTCGCAAGCTGCTTCACGCATGAGCTGTAAGAATTTTTATTTACCTTTTTATCTATCTGTTATTATCTTTAAACGAGCAATTCTTATATATTTATTTCTACATAAAACCAGGATCTCGGCGGAAACGGCTCCAAGGATTTTCATGAACTTTCATGAAAATCAAAAAGTTACAGATTAGGGATTTTCGGCTCAAGGAATCGATTTATCAAGGTCCCAGGTTCGAGAAAAGCTCGGTTCCCAAGATATAGACATTACATTTAAAACCGAACGAAGCTCGGTCAACCAGATATTTTTTATGAATCAGTCGTAGAACTGATAACCGATGGGGAAGAAAAGTTCTCGAGTGGCCACCACGGACTGGAGGAGGTAGCGTAGGCAGGCCTCCCACTAGGTGGACCGACGATATCGTGAAGGTCGCGGGCAACCGATGGATGCAAGTGGAGGATTGTGTGAGCGTGGCGGTCTAAAGGGGAGGCCTATGTTCAGCAGTGGACGTCTTCCGGCTGATGATGATGATGAATCTGTACTTAATATTAAAGCTGAAAATGTTTGTTTGGTTGACACACTAATCTCAGGAAGCATGGTTCGAATGTAAAAATTACGCGTATGGTATTGTGTACCAGCAGTATATACTGTTTTCAATATAGCACCATAAAGCGACGTTAACCTCAGCTTACGTTGCTTTTTCTTTTTAGGCATCGTTCACACCAAACGTATTGTCCGCCGCTGATTGTGAGCACGTGTCACGCAGTTTAGGGATCGTCCACACCAAACGTATTGTCCGCCGCTGACTGTAAGCACGCGTTACGCAGTTTATTGTTTTTCAATATATATTTAACTTCTTGTTCACACCGAACCGACCGAACCAACTATACAAACAGTGAGTCTATTCACAGTCGGCGGCGGACAACACGTTTGGTGTGAACGATGCCTGAGACCGACTTTACGCGACTTACTGTGCACGCGGCCCAACGTACGAGACCGACAAAACGCGATCGACAATAAGCGACAGACAGTACGCGACCGACAATACGCCACCGACTTTACGCGACTAACAGTACGCGACCGAAAATACGCGACCGACCTCAGCGTAACAGGAATTTCAAGAGTAATCAACTACTAACCTGCACCATCTTCTTGACGCTATACTTTTTACCAAAGTGCTCAGTCAAAGCCGTAGTGGACGCGTTGGTGATAGACTTGAGTTTCACGTAGTTGTTGACGCATATCCACGTGACGGTCACGCAAAGACCTGTGACGGTGACCATCACGCCTTTCCTGGTGAAAAGATGATGGAATAGACATTCACCACCTCACGACCCAGCCGCCGTGGAAGACACCCACGGCATCGCCGCATCGGACGTCGCGAGGCGATCTCCGGATTTATATTTAGAACTGTTTTAGGTTTTATTTAATTTTTAATGAAAAATAGGCATAAGTGGAATTCATCATCAGACTATAACCCACTGCTGGGACAGAGTAGTAGGTACTACTTATGCAGAGAAAGAATAAAGTGGTAAGTTACTTTCACAAAATTTATTTATCTAATCTTTCTTTGATGTTTAAAAAAAAATCTTATTATTAATTTTTTTCGTAATACTTACTGTTTTCCAGATTGTATATTAGAAAACCCGGGAATATCCATATTAATATCAACATTTCGGTTTTCAACCAAAATTACTCCTATACGAGTACCTAATACCGACCTATATAATAAGCCTAAAAGCCGTTTTATCAAAATATCTATCTGGGAAAAATAAATGAATATTAATTACCCCCATGGATTTGGTTTGATGTCAAATCCTTGGTACGGCATGTTGCTGTATTTTAATGTTGCAATGCCTATGGGCCCTGCAACAAAAGTAATAATTATTTCAATACTGGCTTGAAAAAGTGCCGAGCAGCGGTGCTGAAACCGTGGGGACCATGGTTAAATACCTATAGCCTTTTGCGATAAATATAATTACCATCTCAGCCATAGGACGTCCACTGCTGAACATAGGGCCTCCCCTTTTGATCTTCACATATACCGGTTGGAAGCGACCTGCATCCAGCGTCTTCCGGCGACCTTTATAAGGTCATCTGTCCACCTTGCTGGTGGACGTCCTACGCTGCGCTTGCTAGTCCGTGGTCTCCACTCTAGCACTTTTCGACCCCATCGTCCATCTGCTCTGCGAGCAATATGGCCTGCCCATTGCCACTTCAGCTTGCTAATCCGGTGGGCTATATCGGTGACTTTAGTTAGTCTACGGATCTCCTCTAATATAATTATGTAGATCCAACTTAAAAAAAAAAAAAAAGTACAATAATTTTTTTGTTTTTTGTCAGTGGATGGTTGCACTAGTAATACTCGTAAAAGTATCGGGCGTCATTATCCTCAACACACGCCTCAACATTGAAGATTGACCCAGTTGTTGATTGGTTACAGACAAAGATCCAACCGAGATAGTCCATAGATCCAGCGTTAATGGTAGGTCTACTCACACAGAACTCCTGTTCTAAATTGTATGGTAAGCTTGTCTTCATTGAATTTATAATCGTTGACGAAGTTGGTTGTCCAGATGTTGCGGGACTCCTGCCATTGGACTATCACTGGTGGTTCACTCCACATCACGTCGTGAGGAAGACTGCAAGAAGACATCGTAATGAAATGTGAAAAAAATTGTTCCCTCTGCTGGGACACAGGCCTACTCTCTGTGAGAGGGAGTGGGCCATGATCCACCACGCAAGCCCAGTGCGGACTGTTGAATGTCAAATGTCTTCAAATTTTTGACTTTAGGACATGCCGGTTTCCTCAAGATGTTTTCCTTCACCGTTTTGAGAGCAGTGGTGATGAAATAAATTACACAAAGTAATGCACCTGGCGGGTTTCGAACCCACGACCTACAACTCGTAAGTCGGAATTACTTATAAAGAATTAATTGTTTAAAAAGTAATCTACTCTGACGTTTTTATTATTATTATTTATTTGTAACACTGTTTTATACACGAGATCGTTTCTTAAAAATCCCGGGATTAAGATCCATACTAATATCAACATTTCGGTGGAAGTACTAAAATAACTCTACCTAATTCCGACCTCTGATGATGAGTAGTGATGATGAAAATGAGGAGCTTACATGGAGGGAAGTGGAAACATTTTTTTCTCAATTCTTTTCTGATTAATTTCGTTGCAGGATCCAAGACAGGTAAACTCATTCTCCGGGACACGTCGAGCTTCATTGTCTCGGCGCTTTTCTGGTGGTTGTCACTGTTGATTCTGGCTTTCAGGAGTTGCAGTAGTTTGGGAATAGTGTGGTGGGTTAGTCCCAATAAAAAATGATGAAAATGAGTTGACTTACTCAATGAACACCATGGCTAGTTTCTCATACTGTGCTTCCATGGTCTTGATCTCTTGTTCGATCTCTTCTGGGGTCCGATTGACCCCCGGGGGCGGGGGCTGGGGGGCGCGGTATTGTACTTGATACTCCATTGGTTTTAACCCCTTCGGGAGTTGCACTGGGGACAAATAATGAAGGATTATTTAAAAATTACCGGCTATTACTAGTTAGTTACGGTATTAATATAATTGCCAGTGATGACATATGGCTCTGAAACGTGGTCCTTGACTGCTGGCCTTTTAGAGAGACTAAGATTCACTCAACGAGCAATGGAAAGAGCTATGCTCGGAGTTTCTTTGGAAGATAAAATCTGGAACATGGATATTCGACGAAGAACCAGAGTAACCGACATAGCTCATAAAATTTGCAAGTTGAAGTGGCAATGACCAGGCCACATCGCTCGTAGAACTGACAACCGATGGGGAAGAAAAGTTCTCGAGTGGCGACCACGGACCGGAAAACACAGCGTAGGCCGTCCTCCCACTAGGTGGACCGACGACGTCGTGAGGGTCGCGGGCAACCGATGGATGCAAGTGTCGTTCGGCGTGGCGGTCTAAGGGGGAGGCCTATGTTCAGCAGTCTTCCAGATGATGATAATGATGAATCTGTTATCATATTAAAGCTGAAAATGTTGTCTTTTATAACTTGTTGTCTTTTATAAAAAAATATTGCAAACTGGAATCGAACCCCACAATCGCCAGCAATCTTCCAAACTACCACACTACTAGATCATAGTGACGTCGTAATTATTCACACCGACAATCCAATATGGCGTCAAATCCTTGTCTTTGACCGAACGTGATAAGATAAATTATTATCATATTTTGTTAGATTATAATACATTATCGGACCAAAAACTCGTGCAAATATATATTGTGACACAATAATAATTTATTAATACGTAAATATTATAAAAGGCTGCGCTTTTTTTAAAAGTGTGTATTTTCGTACACAGTTAGAGTTAAAAGTGTGTATAATTTCTGTGTTGTGTATTAAAAACTGTGTTTTGAGACGATGAGTGTGTAAAAGTGATTTTTTACGATGATGACGAAGTGAGAGTTATTTTTGGCGATTCATGAAACAATATGATTTTGAGGGCAATAATGTAAGTATTGATAAAATCTTAAAAACATAACCTGTCTTTTAGGCTTTTGCAGTCGGATAAAACGATTAAATGGCGCGATGGACGTCATCTCGCTCTATGGGTGTAAATGTTGTAGGATCGATTCCCGCGCTGTGTAATCCTTTTTGTACAACACTTAGTAGCTCGTGGCTATATAATTACAGCCGCACAGGCCGATCTTCCGGGTTAAGCCGCGCTTGCCGATGTTGGGTCTGTGGATGAATGACCATCTGTCATAGCGCGTTTCCTTCGTGCCTCGGAAAGCACGTAAAGCCGTTGGTCCCGGCTGTCATTTGTAGGTCTTAGACAATCGTTACTATTAGTCAGAAGTTCTAAAAGTCTGACTACCAGTCTTAGGCTGCTTTTCCACCAGAGATGCGCTATGCTACGTTGCTAAGGATGCGTTTAATATCCACCAATTATATTCATTATGTATGTGTGTGTGTTATGTAAACAAATGAATATGATTGGTGGATATCAAACGCATCCTTAGCAACGTAGCATAGCGCATCTCTGGTGGAAAAGCAGCCTAAGCCCGGTTTCCACTGCGAGCGGAACGGACACATTAATGACTCCTTTAAACTCGCAGGCGCAAACTGCATACTTGTATTTCCACCAACAAATAGTTTTTGCGTTCCCAGAGCGAGCTCATTTTAACTCTTTTCACCCGCTGGGTCATTAATGTGTCCGTTCCGCTCGCGGTGGAAACCGGGCTTTACCATGGGATATCGTATTACCTAGTTACTTGGTTGTGGAGGTCCGATAGTCAGTCGCTCCATGTAAAATACTGATATTCAGCTGCATCGGGTTCGACTGGAAGCCGACCACAATATAGTTGAGAAAAAGGCTTGGTTGATGATGAGTAATGTAAATACAAGAAAAACCGTTGGCCCAGTGGCTGAGCGTTCTACTGCTGCTCAGCGTGTCGCAGGTTCGATCCCCTCACCGAACAAATATTTATATGATCTACTAGCTTTTGCCCGCGACTTCATTCGGAATAGTTTCTTTGTTGGGCTAACGTTAACTTTTTCAATTAGGGGTGTCCTTCAATAGCACTTCGCTTTCTGGGGTCACGGTATTCGTTAGTCCCGCGACCCCAGCACGATTTGGCCTTCTAAGTGGGGCCCCGTCATTGTGCTGACACTCTTTGAGAATGCAATGCGCCGTGGACCCGAGCATGGTTCATGGTCGGACAGCGAGGGCACTACATTATGTTAGAACATCATCATCAGCCGGAGGACGTCCGCTGTTGAACATAGGCCTCCCCCTTACGCCGAACGACAATTCGCCACTTGCATCCATCGGCTGCCCGCGACCCTCACGATGTCGTCGGTCCACCTAGTCGGAGGCCTGCCTACGCTGCGTTTTCCGGTCCGTGGTCGCCACTCGAGAACTTTTCTTCACCATCGGTTGTCAGTTCTACGAGCGATGTGGCCTGCCCATTGCCACTTCAACTTGCTTTGATGAGCTATATCGGTGACTCTGGTTCTTCGCCGAATATCCATGTTCCGGATTTTATCCCGCAAAGAAACACCGAGCATAGCTCTTTCCATTGCTCGTTGAGTGACTTTTAGGCTCTCTAAAAGGCCAGCAGTCAAAGACCACGTAGAACTATGTAGTAACTGATGTCAATCTATGTTCTATTCCAGCTTAAGCTGCTATCTCGTCTCATCATCAGCTATTCCACCTCCGAAGGTTCCAAAATGCCTGACTGGCTACATGACGGATGTTCAAAACTGGGTGGACGAAATGGGCAGGCTGATTCCCGGCCCAGGTAAGTTCATAAATTTCATTTCTTCCATATATCGTCACGGAGGAGCTCGTGGCTAAATAATTTCAGTAGAACAGGCCCATCTTCCGGGTAAGTCCGGGTAAATCCACCCGTGTTCCTTCCTATGCCCCGTTCTGGTTCTGGGGCCACGGAATCCTGGGTTAAGAAAAAACCCGATACCCCAGCAGGCTTTTGGCGCGAAACACGACGCGCCACCGACCCGGGCTTGGTCCTTGGTCGGACGGCGAGCTACCCATCACTCACTGTCCGCAAGCCCGCTCCGTCGCTGTGCCCTCTGCTGATCAGAGGGACACGCGTTGGAGCGTCCACACGACAGGCTATTCGCATAGGGGCATAGGCATAGGCGCAAAAGGGGACTCTTTGCCCCTATGCGAATAGCCTGTCGTGTTAGGCACATAGTGCCTTATGAAGTGTTTTTGCCCGCATCCCAGGGTGCACCGGCCCGAAAAACTGGTCTTCCCCCCGGACGTATCCGAGAGGGAACTCCGGTCCACGAGCGCACGTGGAGGTTTCCTGTCATAGCACCCCATCATAACGTAGCTAAGAGAAATTCAGGTCTTTCCTTATCTGTTACAGGAGAAATGGCGAACACAATGGATCTGTCGACAGTGGTGAATCCTGTGCAGGCTCTTCACCAGAAGATGACGATGCAGAGATCTCCACACCAGTCCATCAAGTACCTGAGCCTGGCCAGGTGTCAACTTAGCAGAGTACCACCGGTAAGTAGCCAATGTTTTTTTATGTAAGATGGGTTTGCTCTTGACCTTAGTCTAGGTCAGGAACGACTAAGACAAAGTCAACGATGGAGCGAGCTTACCCAGAAGAAGCCATGTTCACTCTAACTTTGAAGAGATTAGGGTTGTATGCGTTCGGAAACACAGACGCAAGCAGAGAGTTCCACTCCTTTGCTGTCCGCATTATAAAAAAGACGTGTGGAAACGCTTAGTGCGAATTGGTGGTATAGCAATAAGGTAAGGATGGTAATTTGCGGTGCGTCTAGATGTTCGAAGGTAGAAAGGTGCTGATGAGATGAGATCGTGGAGTTCTTGGGCACACTCTCCGGAGTACAATCTGTGGAAAACCAACAGGCAGGCAACTTTGTGGCGATGAGTCAATCTTTTCTTATTGTTTTTTCAGTTACACTTTTTTTAGACAAGTGTTCAAAAGGTGTTTAACAACATCGGTGGAACACTTGACTTGTCTAAAAAAACTGTCCCCTGCAATCATTTGATGTTGATTTAAGGTTCGTTTTGCTGTCACTTTTTTTAGACAATAGTGTTAAACAGGTGTTTGAACTTTTTTTAAGAAAGATTTAAATCTACTATTGCCATAATTGACGGCATTTCCCGTCCAGTTTTTAAGCAAAAGTTTATGAAAATCATATAAAAGCTTCTTGTGGAAGGAAAAAAATCGATTGTGACTGGTGAGTTTCGGAATTTTGCTTTTACTATACCTATTTGGAATAAGTATAGTAAAAGCAACAATTTCGTAAAAACTTTATTAGTTTCTAAGGGAAAACGAAATTGTTGCTATAATAATTGTTAAGATAAAACAAAAAAATTGTTGCTTTGCAACAAATTGCTACTGCTACCTTTCAAATATTTGATGTTCGTCCCGTCACTCGTTCAAAAATCAAATTCTGAGGCGGTACAACGTTGTCGGGTCAGCAAGAATAAATTCCATGACGTTTATTTCTTGATGCGCATCGAATCATTTTCAGGGCTCAAAAAAAGACAATTTTTATCTTGTCAATCCGAAATCTATGAAGGTATCATCCGTTATCTATTTCGTCAGTAATCAAATTGAGTATTATCTGTTATCTGAAGAGACTGTTATCATTAATATCAGTCTGTATGACTCGACACATGATTGGTAAGACAATTCACACCCTATTTTGATATGCAAATTTGGTGTCAAATCCATCTACCATGTAGAGTCATCTGCCTGCCTTTTCCCAACTGTATTGGGGCCTTATAGTCGAACCAGATGCAGCTGGCCGCTTGCTAGCAGCTTGCCGCTCTTGAGTCAGTGGAACGCAGAGCTAAGGGGCTCGTTGGCGACATAAAATTGGTGAATGCAAAGCTCCATAGCTTGACTCATCGCCGCAAAGTTGCCTGCCTGTCGGTTTTCTACAGATGGTACTTCGGAGAGTGTGCCCAAGAACTCCACGATCTCATCCCACCAGCCCCTTTCTACCATCGAATATCTAGACGCACCGCAAATTACCATCCTTACCTTATTGCTATACCGCCAGTTCGCACTATGCGATTCCAGACGTCTTTTATAATGTGGACAGCGACGGAGTGGAACTCTCTGCCTGCGTCTGTGTTTCCGAACGCATACAACCCTAATCTCTTCAAAGTTAGAGTGAACAGCTAGGCTTCTTCTGGGTAAGCTCGCTCCACCGTCGACCTTGTCTTAGTCATTCCTGACCTCGACTAAAGTCAAGAGCAAATCCATATCACATAAAAAAATGCTGGATATCAGTATTTTACATGGAGCCACTGCCTGTCGGACTTCCACAACCCAGTAACTGGGTAATACGATACTCCTTGGTAAGAATGGTTGTCAGACTTTTGAGCTTTAGGCAGTGGTCCGATCGGGGCGGCGAGAAAATGAGTAACTATCGGCGATTTTCTCTCTCAAGGAAAACACAATAAATGTATATTCCGTGTCAACGAAAGAGATGCATATTATATTAATAGTTGCTCTCTGACTGTTCACACTGCCGGCGACGACTCGCTTGACTAGTTTTGTCGCTGGGCGACGAGCTTTCAAAAATAAACTCGCTCAGCGATACTCGTCCAACACGTAACCGATGAAACCGGTTTGAAACGGTTGCGTCATGTGCGCTCACTCATAAGAGTCTATTGCAGAAACTCAAATGAAACTCTAAAGTAACTAGAAGTTGCAGTTTCGTTGCAGTTGCGTTTCACCGTGTGTTTAGGGCCTTCGAGTGAGTTTCACTAAGAAGTTTCATACAAAGAATGGTACTAGTAAATGGTACGTCTCTAGTTGAAATACGTACGGTTCTGATGAGCCGAGTTGATATGTGTGTTGTGATTAAGATTAATCAATTTATTTGTCAAAAAAAAATGCACGCCTCATTTAAATTAAGATTAATATTACAAAGATAGATAGGTAATTGATTAATGTTTTTAATCAAAATCTGACTATTGTGACAGACAAAATTGATACGGTTATTACCGATTTGATTTAATCAATTAGAGATTCGAGCAACTTTAAAATTCGAGGAGGCTTCTCCTTAGGTTATATCAGGGTCTGGATTCAGAAAGTAGTTCTTAAACACAAAATATACAGGGTGGAATTTTGTAATGCCACCTGGAGGGAAAGTAGTCTTAATACTGCAGATAGAAAATTTTACTCAAAGGAAACATTCCTTTATTTTGAATAGAAAGCAAACTGCATTCAAAGATTTTCGAAAATTCTCTTCTCCACCCGGGAATCGAACTGGCTAAAATCTGAAAAAATTATACCCTGTACTTTTATTGCATCGATCGTTAGGGTCAATTATAAGGATGAAATCTCTCTAACAAACATGATAGATTAAATGAAAGGAAAACCAGGAAATCTTAAATTAATTTAATTATTTACAAAAACCGGCCAAGTGCGTGTCGGGCCACGCACAGTGTAGGGTTCCGTAGTTGCCCATCAAAATACTTATGAGAACTAACTAAACTGATTCGAATTTAATTATAAAAAGAAGAATTTTCAAAATCGGTCCAGGAGTCTTTGAGAAATCAGGGAAAATACATAAGAAAAAAGATTACGACGAATTTAGAACCTTCTCCTTTTTTTGAAGTTAAAAATAGTTAACGAAACAGACCTACCTATCCCCAAAAAACATACCGTAAAAACATACCTATTAAAGCTGTAAAAATAAAGTTGACAAACTTACATTTGCAGTTGAAGAGCATGTTCTCCGATACATTTTATTTAAGAAAACATATTTTCCAAGTACATTTTATAGGGGTGCTATGACAGGAAACCTCCACGTGCGCCCGTGGACTGGAGTTCCCTCTCGGATACGTCCGAGGGGAAGACCAGTTTTTCGGGCCGGTGCACCCTGGGATGCGGGCAAAAACTCTTCCTTAGGCACTGTGTGCCTAAGTGGTCTCTTTGCCCGTATGCGAATAGCCTGTCGTGTGGATGCTCCAACGCGTGTCCCTCTGATCAGCAGAGGGCACAGCGGCAGAGCGGGCTTGCGGACGGTGAGTGATGGGTAGCTCACCGTCCGACCAAGGACCAAGCCCGGGTCGGTGGCGCGTCGTGTTTCGCGCCAAATGCCTGCTGGGGTCGCGGGTTTTTTCTTAACCCAGGATACCGTGGCCCCAGAACGTAAAGGGCATAGGAAGGAACACGGGTGGATTTTAGTCAGTAAGAGTCTGACAGTCCCTTCCGCCCCACCCAGGGCGGGAGGACTCATTTGATGATTTTACCACCTTAAAAAAAAAAAAAAAAAAGTACATTTTAGTAAGTTGGTCCACTATTACTCGTAAAGTTGTAAAGCCTACTTAGTCATGATAATTTTCTTTTAAACTTCGTTATATACTACTATTGTGAATTTTCTCACACCCCCAAACATAACCGTTTAGCTGGTAGAGGGGGGGGACACTCGAATCGAGCAAAATTTAGCACTTTAAAGCATAATATTTCACAAACGAATTTTTTTATCAAAAAACTGTTAATGGAAACTATCATTATTTTTTAAAGGCCTATTTAATGATACCCCACACTAAGGGGTACGCGAGAAAAAAAAATCCTCACTTTACGTGTAAGTACAGGAGGTACCCTAAAAAAAATATTTTATGAGATTTTATTTTACCACTTTTTCGGCACAATAAATCCGTATATTTACACCAAATTACAGCTCTCTAGTACTGTGCGTCTCTGAGCTAAACTGCGGACAGACGGACGGACGGACGGACGGACGGATGGACGGACATGGCGAAACTATAAGGGTTCCTTGTTGACTACGGAACCCTAAAAATGGTTGAATTCCCGGGTGTGGGAGAAGAGAATTTTTGAAAATCTTTGAATGCAGTTTGCTTTCTATTAAAAAACTGGCCAAGTGCGTGTCGGGCCACGCACAGTGTAGGGTTCCGTAGTTGCCCATCAAAATACTTATGCGAACTAAGTAACTATACAGATTCGCTGAATTTAATTTTAAAAAGAAGAATTTTCAAAATCGGTCCGGTCGGTCTTTGAGAAATCGGGGAAAACACTAAAAAAAAAAGATTACGTCGAATTTAGAACCTCCTCCTTTTTTGAAGTTAGTTAAAAATAGTTGACGATAAAAACCAACCTATCCCCAAAAAACTTAAAGCTGTAAAAATAAAGTTGACAAACTTACATTTGCAGTTGAAGAGGATGTTCTCCGATACATTTTGTTAAAGAAATTATTTATCCAAGTACATTTTATAAGTTGGTCGACTATTACTCGAAAATTTGTAAAGCCTTCTTAGTCATGATAATTTTCTTTTAAACTTCGTTATATATACTACTATTGTGAATTTTTTCACACCCCCAAACATAACCGTTTAGCTGGTAGAGGGGGGGACACTCGAGTCGAGCAAAATTTAGCACTTTAAAGCTTAATATTTCACATACGATTTTTTTTATCCAAAAATTTTTAATGGAAACTCACATTATTTTTTAAAGACCTTTTTAATGATACCCCACACTAAGGGGTACGCGAGAACGAAAAAAAACATTTCCACTTTACGTGTACAGGAGGTACCCTAAAAAAAAATATTTTTCGAGATTTTATTTTACCACTTTTTCGGCACAACAAATCCGTATATTTATACCAAATTACAGCTCTCTAGTACTGTGCGTCTCTGAGCTAAACTGCGGACAGACGGACGGACGGACGGACGGACATGGCGAAACTATAAGGGTTCCTTGTTGACTACGGAACCCTAAAAAATAAAGGAATGTTTCCTTTAAGTAAAATTTTCTATCTGCAGTATTAAGAGTACTTTCCCTCCAGGTGGCATTACAAAATTCCACCCAGTATGTGTTCATTATTTTTCAAAACAGACTAAAGTGATTTTCAGCTGCCACATAACAAGAAATACTAAAAAATATATTAGTGTTATATGTATACTAAAACCTTCTCCAGAATGTAATGAACACTTTCCTGAAAACCACATTAAAATCCGTTCAGCCAAACGCGAGATAATAGCGGACAAACATACGTACATGCATACAGGTCGAACTGAGAACCGGTTAAAATGTTCAAAAGGGTTTTTTAGATAATGGTACGGAACATTTCGGTTTCAGATTTTGTATTTTCAAATGTTTTTTTTTTGTGTAGGTACAAAATGAATATTAAAGAAAATGGGTGACAATGGTGATGTAATTTTTCCAGATATTTCAACTGCGCGACAACCAGCTCCGCCCCTTGGCTTCAACCCTGGAGTACATGACACTGTATGGAAACCTGTTTCTTGGCATGAGCACGGCTGGTGAACATTACTCCTTAATCTTCAACGCGACGGGAACTACGGTCATGCAAGCTAATAATTCACCGAAGACCAAAGGTAACCCAGTTCCTTATATTGTTAATACATCATCATCATCATCAGCCTATAATGTTCCCACTGCTGGGACACAGGCCTCCTCTCTGTGAGAGGGAGTGAGCTATAATCCACCACGCGGGCCCAGTGCGGGTTGGTAGATGTCACATCTTGTGGTTCCAGATGTTTCGATACTGCCTCAGTTAAAAGAAACTCTGTCAGCCTTACCACAAAAACAAAAACATCATTAATTAAACATCTGTTGAATACTTGTCTAAAAAAAGTGTGACTGCAAAACGGACCTTATTTCAACGTCATAATCTGAAATTTGTTTAGACAAGTGTTTAACAGACGTTATAAAATTGTATGGTACTACGGTGTATATTTAACGCTTTTGTTTTTCAATTTCAGCATCAGCGAGCGTGTGGTCATCTGGTTTCAACTCAATATCGTTCCCAAACCTCAAAGAATTGGATCTTCGAGCCTGTTCCATACAAGTCTTGGGGCCAAACATATTTAGAGGCATGAGCAAGCTAACAGCACTCTACATCGGAGAAAATGAAATTCATTATATTGACTCCAGTGCCTTCGTCGGCCTCGACAGATTAATCCATTTGGACTTCAGCAGGAATCAAGCTTTTGACGAGAATGGCAACCCCAAAAATCTAGCCTCCGACAGCTATTTCGCCTTTCAGCATTTGACGAACTTAATTTCCTTGGACATGTCCTTCACAAAATTAACTCCAAGAAATCTTGGGATGGTTAAAGGCCTCGGAAGAAGTCTTAGAAGTCTATCGTTATGCGAAACAGGGTTAAACAATCTTACAGAAGAAATTTTTATAAACACGTCATTGGCGATTTTAGATGTGTCTAGAAATAATGGAATTCTCAATCTTAGCAAAGCACTACGTGGACTGGAGCAGAGTTTAAGGATCTTATACGCACAAGAAGTCGGTCTACAAACCATGGAAATATTCGAGAACTTTGGCAACTTAATGATACTGCAACTTTCCAACAACGAAATCACTAGTTTACCTAACACGACAGTTAAGACTCTTCGAAGTTTAAAAGTCCTGGATTTGAATAAAAATAGGATTAGGTCATGGTCTGAAAGAACATATTCTCTGATGCCAGAATTGCAGTTTTTATCACTGGCTTACAACAATATAAATACGATAAGTGAAGCAATGATTGAAGATCTAATGTACGTAGATTACTTAGCATTGGGAGGGAATTTTATGGTTTGCAGCTGCCACGCTAAAGATTTTTACAAAATGGCTGCTAAGAATGAAATGATGTTCAATGATAGTCTTATCATACTGCCTGGAAGCCAGCTACACCATAATGGAAATAAATTCTACAACAGTTTCATCATGAACAGAACTAAAGCTGATTTACAAGACTGTGATGAGCAATGCTTTGAAGATATTGGTGTTTCTGGTAGATTTCGTTTAGTAGATTATTGTCCAGACTTATATCTTTGTCTTGATATGAATTCTGATAGTAAAACAGTTCCAGTTTCTGAGCTAGCCAGTTGTGGGAGGGCAGCCAGGGATTTAAATCTAGAGCAGCAACTGAATAATGGGAAGAAAAAGTTGCTAGCGTTGCTTACAATCCCCGGTGTGTTGCTACCTTTGGCTATGGTTTTCGTTTTCAGAAGACACATCAGATACTTCTTAATAACAATGAGGAATTCAGCGATGCTCAGCTTGATTAATAAGAAGGATGCTATAGACGGTAAGAGTTTCAAGTTATTTATTTTTGGAACGAAGTTCCTTATCGCGCGTTGTGAAAGGAGTCTAGACGGAAAAAATTCTTACGAAAAGTTGTCTCAACACTTTTTTCCCTCGCCCCGCACCTCGCGCCTGCCCCCCGCGCCCCGTACCCCTCACTCAACCCCCGTTTCTCGTGACTCTTGTCGTATTGCGGCGTGCACATGTTTCTCTGTCTCTCTCTCTCTAATAGAAAGCAAGCCAGATATTTTCGTTTCGTCTTTCTATTTCGCATTGAACAGTGTGGTGTTGCGACGATTATTTTTGTTAACTTCGTTCCATCCGGGTGTAACTTGACACCTCTCAAGTTTTTTCACTAGCTTCCGCGTTCGTCTTCTTTCGCGTCATTTGGCCCTCGACCTATTCAATCAACCACTACCATCATCTATCTGCCTGCCTTTTCCCAACTATCTTGGGGTCGGCTTCCAGTCGAACCAGATGCAGCTGAATATCAGTATTTTACATGGAGCGACTGCCTGTCGGACCTCCACAACTCAGTAACGGGTAAACGATACCCCTTGGCAGTGGTCCATCAACCAGTACCGCTTAGTACAAAATTATCAACCACAAAAAAACCCCCTTAGGGGTCGAATTTTGCAAAATCGCGATCATAGACGATGCCTGAGTCGCCGGTGCGTCTTTTTCCATGCGTAATCTGACAGGACCCCTTAAAGGGCCAACCGCCTGCCTTAGGTCGCGTGACTGTCTTGTCAGGATACCGTGACCCTGTAACGTAAAGGGCTGAGGGATCACTGTGGACTTTAGTCAGTACGAGTCTGCCAGTTCCTTCCGTTTCACAAAGATGGATGTAATTACAGCGTAAAAATAACTTAACAAGACAAATGTGTTTCAGATAATACGATCTTTAACTACGATGTGTTCGTGTCCTATTGCAATGAGGACCGTGGCTGGGTGCTGGATCATCTGTTGCCCCACATGGAGACTGAGTGCAGCATCAGCGCTTGTCTGCACGAAAGAGACTTCCTGGTGAGTTGTTTTAACCGTGTTTGGGCTCTTACACGCAAAGAAATGTCTGGCTACGAGAACTTCTGGTTGCAACCGTGACAGCAAGACTCACTAGTTGACTTTACAACATTTCTAGTAATAAATACTAAGTAAGTAGTAGATATAACAAGGACTTAGTATTTAATACTAGAAATGTTGTAAAGTCAACTAGTGAGTCTTGCTGTCACGGTTGCAACCAAAAGTTCCTTCTTGTATTCATTTCTCTGCGTGTAAAATGTCTAGAAAGTGTTTTTTGTTATTTAAAATGCTTCTCATCATCAGCCTGTAATGTTTCTACTGCTGGGACACAGGCCTTCTCTCTGTGAGAGGGACTTTGCTATAATCCACCACGCGGGCCCAGTGCGGGTTGGTAGATGTCACATGTCTTTCGAATTTTTGTTTCTAGGACATGCCGGTTTCCTCACGATGTTTTCCTTCACCGTTTTGAGAGCAGTGGTGATGAAATAAATTACACAAAGTAATGCGCCTGGCAGGGTTCGAACCAAGACCTACAATTCGTAAGTCAGGACCGATACCACTGCACACTGGGCCACCACTGCTTGATAAAAAGCTTCTGTAGATGGCGAATGGTGGAATTCGAGATGATTCTGTAACCATTTTAAAAATATCGCTGCACATGCTGAGATAGCCTTTTGGCCTCCAGGACTATATTGTTTATTTAGATTTTTCATTTTGTTGTTTTTCTTTTAAATATATTTATTTCCTTTGTTTGTTCTGTCCTGTACCTTTAGCACGAATTTTCAGTATTTGAGACGTAAAGTAAACTGGAACTTTGATAATTTCAAATTGACAATTTTCAAGGAAAAAATTAGTTCCTTCTTCGCACACCAGAGGCGCTGTTCAATTTTTTCATACAAGAAACGCTGTAAATACTGTTAAAGTAAAAGAGTGAAAAATCGTGCTAAGAGTGCTGTTGGTCAGTAAATCTTATAAATACTAAAAAATAACCTAAGTGTCAGCTCAGACCGAGACGTGACGCTGCGCGCACATTTCAATAGAGTTATTCAAAATGTAACTCTATTTTAAAAAACAAAAGATACACATTTCGCTGCGCAGTGCGGCGCCGCTTGATGCGATTCAAAATCTGACTTTGTTTACTACAAGAAAAGATAAAAATTTGAAGTATTGTTGCGTCACGTCGCTTCGCGTCGCGTCTCGGTGTGAACTGACCGTAAAGGTATGTTGAACACTTGTCTAAAAGAACTGTCAACTGCAAAACGGCATTTCACGTTGATATAAGGGTCGTTTTGTAGTTACACTTTTTTTCGACAAGTGTTTAACAGATTACAGACGTTCAACTTTTTGTGGTAGGACGGCTTAACTGTTTCAACTTTTAACTATTCTTTCAATATTCAATTCCAGGTGGGTCTCTCAATTCTGGAGAACATAGTATCCTGTATGGATCGCTCCAGATCTATAATGCTGATCCTGTCACAACGGTTCCTACTAAGCCAATGGTGCCAATTCGAAATGCATCTGGCACAGCATAGGTAAGCTTTTCAAACGTTTATTTCGCATTTTTAACTGAGAGAGCTTTAAAACGCAGTGGTGAGCGCAGGCAATCGGAAGACGGAAGACATAATGACGTTAGAGGAGGCCTAGTCTGTCCCAGTAATGGCAACATTAGGTTTTTTTTGAAATGATTACTTTGATGTTTTCTGGTCTGATTTCAATTATTCAATTTTTTTCGATGCAGGTACTTATAAGTGTCATTTGGTCCTAAAATCATTCAATTTAGCTTAGTTTTTGTTTTATAAGCATTTGCGTATTACAAAACTGCTACGAATTACAAAAATCTAAAATGCATGAGGACGTACTGCATCCAAGCCTGCATTAATGTCTCGCGGAATTAAAGCTTAATGTTTTTCACAATTTAAGGCCAGGTATTTCGGAATTGACCTATTTTTGATTCAACCGTAAACAATCAAATGTACCTTTTTTCGGTCTGAAAAAAATATATGTTATAGTTCAATAAACTGTCTATGTTATTTTCCTGTTGAAAGCGCGATATTTATAACTTGACTCGATCAAAAAAAAACGCGAAAATAGAGATTTTTTTAACGTTTTTTGAGTGGTACCTGAAGTAGATCAAACTTTTGGTCCTGAAGAGTATATCAATAAATAGGTAACGATGTTTGTCAGAACTTTATCCGGGTACTTTTTCATTTAATAACAATTTTAATTTATAAAAAGACGCCAATGTGTTTGGGCACATATGCCGTTTTATTCTAAGCACACATTCACTATCGTCCTCTCATCTTTTGCCTTTCAAAAGTAGTGTCATCACTGTCGTTCGTTGACGAATCAGTCAGCCAGCGTGGCTCTTACAGACTAGACCTATGACACTTTTTTTCTGATCGGGGCTGTCAGATTTTCGTAATAGAAAAATTGGAAATTGAGAAAAAGATAGCGTAGGCTTATTGATTATTCAAAATATGTTTAGGCATATATACGCTGTGTTTAATGGGACCTGATTAAACGGACATGGCTGTAAAAAACACATATAAACTTTCTATTTTCAATAACATATTATTATCATTAATCAATAAGAGAAAGAAACCGAACTTACTGAATTTCATCGCAGGAAATTCCTGACGATCCCTACAGAGCAAATAATGGATTTGAGAGAATAAGAATTTTAGAATACGTATATTCCATTACAAATTGTTTCTATCAATATAGTTAGTAATTATACTCACAGATACCTAGATCAATGTTATCGTGATATCGTGATACGGTTCTTGTTTATCGTTCTGCAATATTTTGCATCCATCGTCCAATACTTTTGGATCTTTATAACATTTCATTGAACTAATGATAATAGCACTGAATTTCAGTCAACAATAATTTGTGGCACTAAATGTAAATGAAAACAACCACTAATCGTATCGAATTGCAATATATGAAAAGAAGCACTTCACTTTTATTATTATTTATTTCATCTGGTCACAGATTTATAACAATTTCGAAAAAACAGAATTAAATTAAATTAAATGAAAACTGCTTGTCAATTTTGAATACTTCAAAATTACATGTCACCTACAAATAAGGCGTAGCACCCACCATGCGAAAAGGTTGAAAATCATTTCTTAAACTAAACATACAATACAGTTTTTTTTTTTGACGTACTTGTCTAGTATTATAATATAAACATTAAATTTTAAAAAATAGTTCTTGATCGTTATTCCAAGTTTTGTGGCGCGTCCACAATCTGTTTTACTAGGAATTGCGAGCCCCGAGGAAAATGTTTTTCCACTAAATACTGATCAATTTTAAGACTTATTTTTCCAAAAAAAAGGATTAATATCGGTCGGGGTTTTGTGGCACAAAAACGTGCCATTGGGGAGCATTGGGGATCGGGCGGTTAAACGAAACTATAATAGTTTGATAGCTAAATCACTATTTTTAATTGTATTTAGTAATACTTTTTCTAAATAATGACAATTTTATTTTTACATTTAGTGTGATATTTTTTTCCTAGAAAAGATGGGAAAGGCGCGTTCGCGGGAAATTTATAATTTTGGTTGCTCTTATAGAACGAACAGAGGAGGATGGCACTACCATCGTTCACTTCATTTAGCCAGCTGCTAAAGTGTAGCAGCAACAGAAGTTCCCAATCTTGTTCTGATTTCCCACCAGAAACGTCAGGAAGTCTTTTTATGGCGATATGACAAAAAATCTGCAATTTTGGTGTTTATATTTCAAAAAAAAACAAAAAGGATAAATTGGTGGTGTAATTTAAATGCTTATTAGAACTTAGAATGTTTTCAAAATTATACAGATATAAATTCCATATTCTTTGTAGTTATTTTTTAATAAACATGTATTTATCTATTAATGTGTTTTCCATGCATCAGTGAAAGAATTGTACTAAATTATACGCAAAACATCGTATGATCATGATGGTGATGAATTTATGATAAAAGAGATGAAAAATATGTTTTCAAATTCAAATCAGCAAATGTTTTATTATTATTTATTAGCATTTTTTATTTATTATTTACTACTACTGATGTCCCTTTAACACGGTGCTAGTGTCCGTCATTTATATCAAAATGCATCAAACACACCACCAGATATTGAAGGGCGACCCGCTTTGTATACGCATGGTAATAAAACGCTCGTGTGCTTGGGGCTTAATAGATAATTGGGTATTGTCATTTTGGCACGGTATGCCAATGTTAATGAATTTTCTACAAATTAGTAGTTTTTTTTTTTTGTTAACTGGGGACATCAAAATCTGTGTCAAAATGTTATAAAATATAATAATATATATGTCTCTGAATGGAAAAAAATATTTGTAAAATATTTGTCTGCATCAATAGGTATTTATATCTATTTTTATTCGTAAATATATTGACATCCTTTTGATGAAATATTCTACTAGAGTAATAAATATATTTTGCGTAAAGGGAACACTGTAAGAAATATTGAAGTTGAAGAAATGAAATACATAAAACTTAGGTTTCCGCGATAGTGGCGCTGGTTGCGGCGAACGTCGTCAATCTTTCACCGCTCATTGAACGACGATTTTTCATAATAAGAGAGCCTTAACATAATAATCTCATAGTTTTTCAGAAAGTAACGCCGCGCCGCGCCGCGCCGGTTTATGTATAAAATAAATCGAAATCCTTCTTCATCTATCACTAAAAACATTATTTTCTAATTCCAGGCTTTTAGAAACTCGTAGAGAAGACTTAACCCTCATTCTTCTAGAAGACATTCCCCGTAGACTACGACCGAACACATTACACTACTTAATGCTGACGAAGACCTACATAGTATGGCCGAAAGACGAAGCGGAAAGACCGTTCTTCTGGAAAAGACTCAAAAAGACTCTTATAGCTCAAAAGACCAAACCACAAGAGAATGTGTCCTTAGCTTAGGAGAAATAACAGAGGCCCTAGTATGAATTCTACGTATTTAGTAACTACTTGAAGAATTGTGGTGTAAATTGTCTGGAAAAACAAAAAGCGCCTCTGGTATACGAAGGAGGAACCATCAGTTTTGACCATCAAATTGACTTTCTAAATGGCTCAAAAACGTAAAAATTCGTGATAAAGACCCCTCACCTACGGGCGACTTTTTGTAGCGATGCAGTCGCGATGCCGCGCGCGTAGCATCGATACAGACGCGATGCTGTCGCTAGCTGTGTGCCCTCGCCCACGGGACCAGATTCAGTCGCGATGCAAACGCGCCACTCTAATCGCGACACTCCCTCCCCCCTCCGACCTCTCTTTGTCTCTACCGATGTCGTTCCACGCGGTCGCGCGTTTGTATCGATACAATCGCGATGCAGTAGCGCGTTGCAAATGCGACTTACTCGCGTTAGAAGCGATGCTGTAGCGCGTTTGCTAAACGCGCTACAGCATCGCTGCAAAAAGTCGCCGTGGGCGAGAGGCCAAAGTCTGCATGTGATGCGGTAATTCCCGAGAGGTAACATAAAAGTGTATCTTGAAGTACACCAAAATTTTGCCAGTTATGTTCAAGTTTTCTCACAAATGTGTTGTGGGAAAATGGTTTTTAAAACATTCAAAATGGGAATAAAATATTCGGCCCAACGAGTGGTGTCGCATTAACATATACAGTGCAGAGGTTTCCAAACTTTTTCAGCTCGCGGCGCACATACGTAATTTTTTCTCGACGCCCTACCTAGCTGATGACAGGTTAATAATAAAACAAATACCTGGTTCCAAACTGCAAGAAATCAGAGCACGTGAATGTGGGGTTTTGCTGCTAAAAGCTGTGCGTCCACAGGTCGGCATCGCACGTATCGGACGTATCGTACGTAACGGATTTTAGTTTCTTGTATGAAAACTCATACAACTGCGTCCACTGATCCGCATCGTACGGACGGCTCATCGGCAATGCCTTAATGACGTACCGATGACGTCATACGGAACGCCGATCAGTGGAAGCGATGAAGTTGGCATCGGCAATCCGATTGCTGATACTCCCGTCGGCAATACTATCGCTGCCGACACAGAAATCCGTTTGATGCGATGCGTCCGATACGTACGATGAGGACCTGTGGACGCTTACCAAAAGATATGAATGAGACTATTCTCTTCTTTCTGGTTCCACCCAATATCAATCCAGAGAATAGTCGACCCTTGCGTCTCACGGTACGCCTCCGTACTCGTATAAGACGCACCAGTGCGTCGCGACGCACAGTTTGGAACTCCTGGCCTGGTGGGTTCGAGTACCACTCGCAGCCAATGACGTATTATACATAAAATAGACACATCATGAACGAACATCGCGGCGCTTAATAACGGCGACAATACTAGAACTACTTATACGCGTGAAGAAAGAGAAAGAAAATATGACACCGTACTGCCGGAGGGAGATGCAACTAAACGCAATGTCAATGCAACGCAAGCCAATTGGCTTACTTTTTGCTGCCATTTTAGAGTGAGGACAACGTATCTATAGTTTATTTATCATTGCTCGCAGGCTTATTATTCTTCCCTTGAAAAGCTTTACGATTCGCAACGCAGGCGTTGTGGTTATAAATATTTTAAAACTTTAAAATTCTTAGTTTTGTAAACGGTTAAGGTTGAAAACTTGTCATTAAATATAGTTATTGTAAATAAAATCTTTGTTTAATTTTAAATTGTGTTTCTTTTTTTACTTTCTGACTAATGTTTTTAAAACCAGCACGCATTGCATCGAGGCGGTAAGACCCTTCTTTGAGGAGTGGCTGGATAGACGTCACGGCGTCCTGACCTACCGCATGACGCAGGTCCTCACCGGACAAGGAAGTTTCAAAAATGCTCATAAAAAGTGAATGCTCTATTTTATAATTATGCACTTCTAAGGAAACTAGTATTAAATGTTATGAAAAATATCTAGTTTTAATTCCGCGAAAAAAATCCAGGCTTGTTGCAGAATGCAATCCCACCCTATGCAATCATGCATATGCACATGCAGCAAAGGAAATCATGCAACAAACGGAAAAACATGCCATGCAATCAAACCGTGCGAAACCAAAGGCGAAACACGTGTCGAGTATAGGTTTGATTGCATGGCATGTTTTTCCGTTTGTTGCATGTGTGCATATGCATTAGGGCGAGAGGGTGGGTCCTTTGCTGCATGTGCATATGCATGACTGCATAGGGTGGGATTGCATCCTGCAACAAGCCTGGATTTTTGTCACGGAATTAAAACTAAATATTTTTCATAACATTTAATGTCATGGATTACCGCAAAGTAACGCCTGATTCCATAATTTATCTTTTTTAAGGAAACTAGTTACAAATACAATACTTACATGTTGTTATTACAACTGCATATCTCATAGGTTTTGGTTGCGGCGGCGTGATTAGCAGGTCCAAGTTCAGAACTCCCCCGCAGATCCTGAAACAATATTTTTCTCTTTTAGTGTAGTTGTAGGTCATTACAAATTTTTGGTCATTTACTCCGTGCTCTAGAACCTGTGTAACCTCAACAAGCTGCGCAACAGATCAATCAAATACTGCGCCGACCATAAAAAAAAGCAATTATTTATAACTAGCTTCTGCCCGCGACTTCGTACGCGGATCCTGTTGCTTATGCCAGCGATGACGGGGCCGTCAAAATCGAAGATCTCAAACGTCGAATTCTAAGAGCCCGGGAACGGGAAAACAACGGGATGTGCGAGACGATTCCAGACGTTCCAGATCTTTCATTTTTGTAAGTCAACAGGAAATGACCATCAGGCTAAACAACTCTTGCTAATATAGGAATGACGTCATTCCTCACGGGCTCTTTGAGTTCTACATCAGGTGTTCCAGATCTTCAATTTTTATACGTCAATAGAGAGTGCCCATCAGGCTGAACAACTCTTGCTAAGACGTCATTCCTATATATGTTATAGTGTAGCTGGGCTCTTGGAGTTCCACATCAGGTGTTCCAGATCTTCAATTTTTATACGTCAATAGAGAGTGCTCATCAGGCTGAACAACTCTTGCTAAGACGTCATTCCTATATATGTTATAAAATAGCTGGGCTGTTGAAGTTCTACATAAGGTGTACCAGATCTTCAATTTTTATACGACAACAGAGGTTGTTCATCAGGCTCAACAAATGTTGCTAAGACGTCTTTACTGTATATGTTATAGTGCAGCTTTTTTTTTTTTTAGCGTGGTAAAATCATCAAATGAGTCCTCCTACCCCGGGCAGGGCGGGAGTGACTATCAGACTTCTACTGACTAAAATCCACGGTGTCCTTCATAGCCTGTTATGTTCCGGGGTCACGGTAAGGGAATAATCCCGCGACCCCGGCAGGCTTTGGCCCTCTGAGAGGGGGGCCCCGTCATTATGCTGACGCTCTTTCGCGCTTTTTGCGCCGTCGCCGTCGACCCGGGCATGGTCTATGGTCGGACAGCGAGTCGCCCACATGCAAAACCTATTCAACTTACCTGTATTTTCTCAAGTTGAGTTCGCCCGTTCTGGATTTGGAGACACACGACTTGAGGTACCTTTGAAATGCATGCTCTGCGGACAAAATGTAATTTTATGATAGTCTGTTAAAATAGGCATACATTTTAAGAATTATAATTTTAGTTTAGGTTCCATTTTTAAGAAAAACATTTAAAAAAAAATGTCTTTGACCAAAAATTTTTTTTTATCTTGATAAAATCATCTTGAGTATTCCACTCGGGACAGGGAAGGAGGGAGAGGGACAGTCAGACTTGTACTGACTAAAATCCACGGTGTCCTTCAATAGCCCTTTATGTTCCGGAGTGACGGTAACTCGGCTTTGTATGATTGTCCGTACTGTAATACTATAATAAAACAATACACAAATTAAAGTGGACCTGTCCAGTCAGTACAAAGCATTTGTCAGTTATCGTGTAGCTCGACTCAGAACACAGGGAGCTCAACGACACGACGAACAATACCACAACGTCTTAAAACCAGGGCAGGGTGTAAAGTTTGCTAATTATTAGTCAGAATGGCGCCACTATGGCGTTTCAATTGTAGTGCTTAAACGAACCATTTTTTGTCTGCTGAGTAAAAAATGGTTCGAAAATTGAAACGCCATTGTGGCGCCCGCCATTCTGACTAATAATTAGCAGTCTCGACACCCAGGCTTGTTCCGGCGAGTGAAAGTGACAGAGCTATACAAGTCGTCTAGCGCCATCTCGTTCACTCACTGGAACAAGCCTGGTTTTAAGACGTTGTATTACCCCCCAGCAGGCGTAGCATGGCGCCGTAGAAAGGGGTTTTGTTGACGGAAGAATAGACAAAATGACAAAACGTAGAAATATTTTTAGCATGTTAAGTATGGTCATGTAAAAAATATGGAAAATAAACGTTCTTTTCTTCAATACTGTACGAATGGTGTCATAAAAACAGTCGATTTGTGTAGAAATAATCATGAAATAATTTTGTCTTTTCTTGGTAGAATAGAAATAGAATCGCCATGCTACGCATGTAGGACTTGTGATATCACTTACCATTATCATATGCAATTTGTTCCCTTGGGATGGGCATATACGGTGGTTCTGCCATATTCAAATTATCCAATTCCTCTTTCTGTTTATCTGTATTTAGGAATCTGTAAAAAGAAACAGTTTGGAGTGGGCAAAGGCTACCTGCAATAATATTTAGTATCGTGATAAAAATGTAACCGTATTTTGTATTTAGGAATTTGAAAAAAGAAATACAGTTTGGAGTGGGCAAAGGCTACCTGTAATAATATTTAGTATCGTGGTAAAAATGTAACCGCCTTTAAAAACAACCACAAAAAAGGGTAAAATAACCTAGAAACTTTTCTTTCGGAAGTCGGTGGTTTTTTTTAACACGTTCACTGCGTTAGTCAAATTTGATGACTTTCAGTTGGTGCGGCATCGGGTCGATTATATCCGAAGGCCGACTTGTCCCTGGTGCGGTGCTGGGTCGAAAAGACCTGTTCGACTTCGGTCTGTTTAGAAGGACTTATCTTAATAGGGATTATGATAAAAGCATATTCCTTTATACCAATATGTTGACAAATAAATACTCAATAAAAGGCTGAAGTCGCTGGTAAATGCACTGAATGGTTTGCTTGCAAATAAAGGTATTGTCTGTCGGATCTTTCCGACCCCATATCCGCACTGGTTAGTTAAAGTGTCGATACATTTTTAGTGTTGTGGATAACTAAAAAAACTTTGATATCGATAAAATGTACTTACAATATATTTTTGAGAACTATTTAATACAAAAACTTAAAATGTCACTTACGGGATTGTCTTCCGTGATTAAAATATTTCCTTGAGAAGATATCCCGTAAGTGACATTTTAAGTTTAGAAGCAAACTGTGATAGTTAAAAAAAGTATTTAATACAAATAAAAAGAAATTATACAATCATATTTAGTAGTATGGTTTTCTAGATCGTTTCATGACTGCTACATCGTTTTATGTTTCATACACTTTCTCTTCTCATTTGAATAAAAAATCATCGAACCAGAAGGACCTCACTAGCTCTACTCACATGTAATCTAGTGCGGCTATGGGGTCATCGGGTATCGGGTCGTTTAGATCCGATAAACGCACTAGACGTAAAAAATTTTGCTCCAGTCGGCATCGGGTCCTTTAGATCCGATGCATTTTTTTTATTCCTTTGTTATTTATTTAAAGAGGCAATTCCAAAACACTTACTGTCTCATTCATATTCATAGGGAAACCAAATATATCTGTCCCGCACCAGCGGTTGGAACAGCATTTTTTACCCCGCACCAGTGGCAAGATGAGCATCGGATATAATCGACCCGATACCGCACCGAACGTGTTAAATTAATTTCATTGTTTATTTGCCAGAAAAGAAAAACTAATATAAACCTAGTTTTTTACTGTGTCAGAAGCATTCTAAAAAATCATTGAGATAGGATAACATTTAGGGGTAGGAAAACGGTTTCTCTTTTAGTATGGACGAGCGCTCGGTAGACGATTGTCTTAAGAAGGTGGCTACAGTACCCGGCACGTAAGTAGGCAAGATTATGGTGTAGTGGGGATAAGTTTGCGCATCGCATTTACGACACACAAGTGTAAGCGAGAGCGCGTATACTGGGTGCGAGGGGCACAGACGAGTGACGCACCAATCACGTGCTCGGATCGACACTACCTCATACCCCGCGACCCGCATGACCACCAAAGAGATCTACAAAACGTCTTCTGCGCATCTAAAGGGCCGATTACACTATACGATTCATCGTGCCCTAAGTCCCTAATTTCCGATGGATTGGGTGGTGTGATCGCTGTTAAGCGCTATATTCACGATCCAGCACGGCTGTACAGCATCTCAAGGTCGCGTTGCTGGACGTAGCAAAAGCGCTATATTCACGATCCAGCACGGCTGTACGTCAGCTCAAGGTCGCGTTGCTGGACAAGCCTTGACGTACGTCAAGCCTATTCACGATGTTTTTGCTACGTCCAGCAACGCGACCTTGAGCTGACGTACAGCCGTGCTGGATCGTGAATATAGCGCTTTAGGCTGAAGACTAACTAACACTAACAGCCTAACAGCGATCACACCACCCAATCCATCGGAAATTAGGGAATCGGCCCTTAACGACTCTTGCCAACTTACGTGCCGGCCACTTCTACATCCTCACTAGAACTCACACGTTAGCTTTAATGAAAGCCTCTAATTCTCTTATCTTCTGCGCTAAATCTTTATAGAACTTGTTCTTCGCAATCTCTTGCGCTTTCGCTATCCTCTGACTCTCCATCAGCTCCTTCACGTTGAATGTGAACAGATCTGAAACGTTTTTAGACAATATACCATGATTATAAGGTAAGGTAACGCCAAGCTAGTCGATGTTGGTCTGTGGATGGGTGACCATCTGTCATAGCGAGTTTCCTCCGTACCTCGGAAAGCATGTAAAGCGGTTGGTCCCGGCTGTCATTTGTAGATCTTTGACAGTCGTTACTGTTAGTCAGAAGCTCTAAAGTCAAACAGTCTTACCATGGGGTATCGTACCGTATTACCTAGTTACGGGGTTGTGGAGGTCCGATTAGTCAGTCGCTCCATGTAAAATACTGATATTCAGCTGCATCTGTTTCGACTGGGAAGCTGACCTCTAAATAGTTGGGAAGAGGCTAAGCAATGATGATGTTGTACGTCATGTCTGCCCAGGAACCGACGAAAGGTGGTGTAGGGTGGGACGTCTCCCGCGGCAAGATGGACCGATGACCTGAAGAAGGTGGCTGGCAGTGGCTGGATGGAAAAATAGCTTCCTGGAAGAGGCCTATGTCCATCATTGGACTGCAATTGGGTGATAATGATAATGTTGTACGGTATTTTACTATGGGGACGGGCTGCAGACATCGAGTGCATTAATTCTGCTAAATTGAGATTATTTTGAATCAATTTGTATTTCTTTTACTTCTGTAAAAGTAGTTTGTTTCTTCTGTCCTGTGTGCGTCAATAAATCCCTTCTTTCTTTCTTACTTTCTAAAAGTAAAACTAAAAAGAAACTATAACCTGCCTACGTAGGTATATACTGTTTTTCGTTACTACGTTGTTGTGTTGCCGTTGGATATCCACAAATCATATTCATTGGTTGACAGCACAGCAAGGAATTCAACCAAGATGTGTTTTTTATATGGATGATCTGCGTGCTATGGATGTGTGCTATGAATGCGTGCTATGGCTCGGGCTCGCCTTCCCTACTATTGATACAACGCATAGCTCGAGTTGCGCATCTTCGTAGCTCAGCTACTTTGTGGCGGCGCATCGTCATACCACATCTTCATTCTTCCAGCTATATTGAGCCTGATTCATCATTATCATCATCAGCCTAAAATGTTCCCACTGCTGGGACACAGAACTCCTCTGCGTGAGAGGGAGTGGGCCATAATCCACCACGCGGGCCCAGTGCGGATTGGTAGATGTCACATGTCTTCGAATTCTTGGTTCTAGGACATGCCAGTTTCCTCACGATGTTTTCCTACAGCGTTTTGAGAGCAGTGGTGATGAAATAAATTACGCAAAGTAATGCGCCTGGCGGGGTTCGAACCCACGTAATTAGGGACCGATACCACTGGGCCGCTACTGCTCCTGCAGCCTGATTAAAATAAGAAATAAAATAATGTAATAATGTACCTTCATATCGGTGAGGCATATCGGAGTTCAAGGCGAAGGATCTAGAACTCTCGCTCAGCAAGTCGATCATGGAGCGAGCTGCGCGCACGCATACACTCGACGCATCTATTGTTTTTGGAAGCCTCACCGTCACTTTCATTGAGGGGAAGGATAGTTCTACTGGCTCTCTGAAAAATGATCATGTATGGTTTGATCATGTTCAAGCGATGAGTGAAAGGTGACTAATTTACGGAGCGCGAGGCGAGCGAGTTATCAGCCCATAGTGTCCCACTGCTGGACAAAGGCCGCCCTCCACTTCTCGCGGCTTTCTGCGACCGTGGTCTAGTCCTTCAAGAAGCGGTCCAATATACTCGTATCATCTTCGCTTGGGTCTGCTACGACGTCGAGTTCGTCCTTTTGGCACTCAATCTGATTCATGTTTCGCAAAACATACGCACATCCTGAAATTAGTTTGTTCAGAATCGTTTACTGAATCGATTTCTATCATTTTTAATATAGGTAATTTTTTATTAAAACAAATTAAAACTACGGAAATTATAGTCACATTACCCCTGTACAGTCAAAACCAACTAAGATAGACCGTAAATCAAGGCAACAAGACTTAAAAGTGCAATTTTATTTGTATTAATACAAACTCCGTCATTCCATACAAAATAAAGAAAAATAAACCTTACTGCAAAATAACTAATTTAGTTAATAACAATGCATTTACATGTTAAATTAAAAATTCAATATAATGTATTATGATTTTAACATAATATTCTAATTGGGGTGTCTGAGGGTGTGCGTTAATTACGTTACATGTTGTATAGAAATGTTTGAAACACTCCACGAGGCACCGCTCACAACGAGAACGCTTGCGGTTTTCTCTGATCGAATCACAGCGCACGTGGTTCTAGGAGAGCGGTGGTTAACAAAAGTACCAGTGAATGAGTCCGATGCAATGAAAGAGTGGGACGGACAGCGCTGCGGGTGTGGGTAGTTCAGTGGCTACTACCATACGAACCGCAACTCTGGGTAAGTGGCATTACTTACGCAACGTTGCAGCCCGCCCACTTGTCACCACATGGAAAAAGTCTGATGGCACCCACATTTGAGGCTTGCGATAAGCTGCTTGTCAGACTTACTAACTAAAATACACCCTGTTCTACTACGCTCGACTACGCTCCCGGCCTTTCTGAAGCACTTCACCAATAAATAGTGTCTTTCGCCCAGCATAATTATGCTGAGTTGATTACCTTTTTGGTGTGGACATGCTCAGCAAAATTCTTACTGTATTTTTAATTTTATTTTTATTGTTTCTGTGTGTGTGTCCATTATCGAATAAATGTTTTCTATTCTATTCTATTCTAAGTATTCTATTCAATAAGATTAGTGTAGGTTTACCTAGGGCGTCCCATACAGGCGTTTCCACTCACCTCCAACACATTTTTTTTTGTCATCTTTCAGTCATCCTCTAAACATGAACAAACAATCTCAGCAAACCCTTTTCAATTTTTGTCACTAGTACAGCTCGACATAAAAATGTAGAAAACCGGAAGTCGCCACTGTCTTCGCGCTACCAGCACTTTGAATGATTTTATTTTATATTTATTCACTTTTTACGTTAGTTTCATGGCACAATAATAAATCTAACAAACCTGCGTTCTTTGTTTATATCAAATATCAAAGATTTTAAAACGCTATCAGAAATAAAATTTTTAGTTCCGTTTCAACCCGTTCTGGCCAAGCTGTACGTCTTCTTTTGACTACAAAAGAACAACGTCTACACTACGTTCTCGTATACCCTCATTCCTTAGTCTATCATTCAACATTACATGCATATAGCAATCGAGTCATATTGTAGGCTACTTGTTTACCTCTCAGGTTCGTTAGGCCTTATTTTTCTGGTGGGCCACTTGACTGCGACCCAGATGTTAAGCCGAAGACCCTTGAACTCCCTCTGGTAAGTAGCCAGCTTGGTAGACTCTGCTACCAGGTTCTTCTCAAGGTCACGAAGGAGAGTGTATGAGGCCATTTGGATGGCGTGTGCTAGTTGGGCTCTGAGGCCTAAACGGGCCTGGAAATTGAAGTTACTTTTAGAGGTTTTATTTGGGAAAAGTGTTATCAAATGTCTAGTTGGAGAGTTTAGAAGAAAGAAGGTTAGTGGGCAGATTTTATGGGCCATCATGAGGAGTTTTTCATTGCGTAAACAGCTCTAGCTAGGTCCCAAGTCCCATGTCTGAGGAAAATTTGTTCTCTCCGTATTTTTTCCCAAAAATATTTATGTAGGTACGCACAATTTATTTTTAAAAGAACTTTAGCCACATGCTGCTAACGCTAAAATTTTCTTCTGTAAAATATACTTATTACAATAAAGGGGCATCTGATAATAAAATGAAATGGAATTACATGAAATCATATTAAGTAAATGATCTAAGGAGCTATATACGAGCAGTAGACAGGACATCACGAAGAAATTTGTGATCCAAAACTTTTTACCAATAGGTAAAAAATCGCTCAGTCTAGTTGTCGCGTTGCTATGCAGCGCTAGATAGTGCTACTGACGCACGGCATCAACAATTTTGTATGACAATTTTCCCAATGCCCGCTCTATAGGTTCTTTTAAATCTCTTTGATCTAAAGTAATGTTTGTTTATGCCAGTAGGTTTTCAAAATTACCTCATCATAATTTTCGGCTTGCCTTTTTGTAAACTGTCGATTATTCTGTCTGAATATTTCCAGCATATCCAAGATCTGAAAGAATATATTAAACAGTAATTACTTACACCATTTACGCCTCTTTCAGGAGTTTCTGGAGCCACGGCGTCCTCACCTTACACCTGACACAAGTTCTAATCAACACCAACACGGACGTTTCGGTTTCGAGAGGTTCCTGTTTCACGTTCATTTGCATCATCATTATCATCATCAGCCTATAATGTTCCCACTGCTGGGACGCAGGCCTCCTCTCTGTGAGAGGGAGTAGGCCATAATCCAGCACGAGGGCCCAGTGCGGGTTGATGGATGTCACATGTCTAAAAATTTTTGGTTCTAGGACATGCCGGTTTCCTCATGATGTTTTCCTTCACCGTTTTAAGAGCAGTGGTGATGAAATAAATTATTACACAAAGTAATGCGCCTGGTTCGTAACCCACGACTTACAACTTGTAAGTCGGGACCGATACCACTGGGCCACCACTGCTCCCGTCATTTGCATATGCGTGCAAAATTTCAGCTCAATTGGAAACCGGGAAGTGTGTCTTTAACTTACAAGATTTGATAATGGACAGACAAAGGAACAAGTGAAACTAAATAATGAATGCTAACCGTCTAACTACAACAAAAAAAGTTTAACATCTGTTGAACATTTTTGTCTAAAACAAGTGTCAATTGCAAAATGGCATTGGACGTTGACATAAGGGTCGTTTTACAGTCACACTTTTATTTGACAAGTGTTTAACAGATGTTTAAGTTTTGTAGTAAGACTTAAAGTGTCGTATAAAACATACATACCGGTAGAACTTGAATGAACTTCTTGTCCAATTCATTATCATCTACGATTTTATTCTCGCGCCACATATGGAGGAATGTGTTCAGTTCTGTCACTATTCGAGGGTCCGGGAGACCATCGCAGCGGAGATATTGTTGCCACTGCAAACATAATAATAATCCTTAGTTATCTTTACTAATAATATCATCATCTGCCTGACTGCCTGCCTTTTCCCCACTATATTGTGGTCGGCCAGTCGAACCAGATGCAGCTGAATATCAGTATTATACATCGAGCGACTGCTTGTCGGACCTCCAGAACACAGTGACTGACTGAAAAGACTGGTTGTCAGAATTTCCAGCTGTAACTTTGATTGTGGACTGTCAAAGATATACAAATGATAGCCGGGACCAACGGCTTTACGTGCTTTCAGAGGCACGAAGGAAACTCGCTATGACGGATGGTCACCGATCTACAGACCAACCTCTGCAAGCGCGGCTTTACCCGGAAGATTGGCCGGTGCAGCTGTAATTATTTAGCACATAAGTCCAAAAACTGATATTCTTCATAAAATATATCAAAAAATCATCATTAGAAACTTTTAATTCATTTCATAAAACGTTCGATGCGCGGGGATTCTCATTTTACATAACAAAAAAATTACGTACCTCAGCGTCCTGAGTTTTCTTGTATTCATACTGCATCTTTTGTCTTTCGTAACCTAAAAAGTAGAGGCAAATAAATAACTTGGCAATTACAATTTTAGACGACACAGTTTCTTTGTCTGTCTGTTCGTCTGTCTGTGGCACCATAGAGCCCGAACGAATGAAGTGATTTCAATTTAGTTTTTTTTGCCCCGCGAAAGCTCCGCGAAGCAGGACTATTATTAATTCCTACTTCTCCGCGACCTTGCAAAGGTCGATTTTTTTTATTACAGAAAATAGGTTATTTCTACATAACTTTATTTTACACAATTTGGTGAGCATTTTAAGTTCATTCTGGCAGGTATTTCGAATTCTTTGATTTTAAAATAGGTTGTTTTTTCTAAGCATCCATGACGTCACAATAATGGCGTCAGCACACCTCCCTTCCTAATTGAACCACAAATATATGAAACACATACTCTGAAACAGGTTCACAGTCTTCTGCAGCAGGTCTCTTCTGACTTCCTGTTCAGCCACCTCTTTGGCCATCATTTCTATTCTCTCCCGCTCCATCTGGGCGCGCTTCTGCTTGGCACCCGCCAGCTTGGCTTGTCTGAAGAAGGAATTCAGTATTTAAAGCCTTATTAACGCACAGGATAGTTTTTATACCGATTTATGTTCCCGTGGTATAATTTTCGAGTTGTAGCGGGTGAAGCCGCTGGCAACAGCTAGTAGACAATAAATTGAGATCCTGTTTTTTTCTAATTATTTTAATGCCGGCCATTTACATTCGCACGAATACGCAAACCCACAATAAGTATAGTGTAGGACGACTTTGCAAATGATTGTGCGAAGTTTTCGTTGCATTCGCGGTTTTCCACATTCGTGTGACCCAGTTGGGCACACGATTGCGAAAAAACGGTCGTGTCATTGTTATATTTTGTGTGACGAACTACTGATCAGTATAAGCATACACCGTTAAATTTTGGTCCTTTTAATCCCGTGGAGGGCCGATTCGGTAAATGAAACACTATCGATTTGTAAAAAAAAATACCTGAGACATTCGTAAACAAGCGTAGGATAGGAGAAAGCGCAAACAGTTTTGCAAATAGAGTATGCGAACCCACTTGCAAATCCGCTAAGTTTGCGAATGAATGTCTGACGGCTGTTCATAATATTAGCGTGCAAACATTCGTACGATGTACAATCGGCAAAGTTGAATCATGACCCATTTTGACAATAAATCGTTTGCATCCGTAAAAAATAACAAAGATCAAGGTCGTTACCATAATAATAATAATATAATATTTCACAACTATCACACAACGTCATCTAGTCCCAAGCTAAGCAGAGCTTGTGTTATGGGTACTACACTCGGTTCCAAAAATAACGGGTCAGTCACATAAACCCGAATATCTCCCGAACTACGCATGCCATCCTAATGAAACGAAGACTGTTAAATTGACAATTTAATTATACAGATAAAAAATAAAATAAAACTTAGTTGCACCCACAATATCAATCTCTAAATTAAAAAAAAACTAAAGTAGTCATATTTTTCTTAAGATTACATTTTTTTATGATTGTTTTTTTGGTGTTTTTCATCACTTTCTTCATAATTTTAATACTTTGTATTGCCTCCACGAGCTCTTCTGACAGCTTCCAGGCATGCTGTGCTGATTAGGAATGCTGTACTCCAAATTTCGGAGCCGGTGCTGAGGAATACCTTCCCATTCCTCCCCCAGTGCTTGTTTGAGCTCGGGAAGCGTGATTGGTGGGGGGTTTCGACCTTTCACGCATCTCTGAAGCTCGTCCCAGGCGTGCTCGATGGGGTTTAAGTCCGGGCTTCGCGCTGGCCACTGCATGAGTTCGATACCGACCTCTTCAAGGTAGTCATGTACAATTCTGGTGGTATGGGGACGCGCATTATCATGCATTAATATGCCAAGCCGGTCCATCCTAGCCATGAAAGGACCTACATGTTCATTGCGGATCTTTTCCACGTACCTCTCTGCATTTAGAGTTCCATTTTGAATGAGTACCAGCTCGGTGCGGGCCTCAGCAGAAATCCCAGCCCAAACTTGTACGGAGCCCCCACCGTACGCCACTTTTTACTCCACACACGCTTGATGGAAGCGCTCCCCTGGACTTCTGTACACCAACTGCTTACCATCATGCTTATAAAGCATGAATTTAGACTCGTCCGTGAACATTACCCTACCAATCGTCTAGTGTCCAGTTTAGGTGCTCACGCACGTATCTCTGTCTTGCAATTCGATGTCCCCGTTCCAGTTTGAGGCCATTTGCGGGCCTCAATGGTTTCAAATTTGCTTCAGCAAGACGTCTTTTTACTGTTTCAGTGCTTAAATTGCCACCTCCAAAGCGAATAAAGTGAGTTTTTAGACCAACAGCAGTTTGAAAACGATTTCGGAGCATTGTAGCCACCAGTTGTCTATCTTCCCTACAGCATGCCTAATCGCCTGGAAGCTGTCAGAAGAGCTCGTGGAGGCAATGCAAAGTATTAAATTAAGAAAGTGATGAAAAAAAGCAAAAAAACAATCATAAAAAAGAAATGTAATCTTAAGAAAAATATGACTACTTTAGTTTTTTTTTTAATTTAGAGATTGATATTGTGGGTGCAACTAAGTTTTATTTTATTTTTTATCGGTATAATTAAATTCTCAATTAAACAGTCTTCGTTTCATTAGGATGGCATACGTAGTTCGGGAGATATTCGGGTTTGTGTGACTGACCCGTTATTTTTGGAACCGAGTGTAGATAACTGATAAACATACTTATATATTTCTAAATACATACATATTATGGATAAATTACACCCAGACACAGAACAAATGATCGTGCTCATCACACAAACATTTGTCCTGGGTGGGAATCGAACCCACGACCTCCGGCATAGCAGTCAGGGTCACTAACCACTAGACCAACAGGCCAGTCAGAAGGCCATGGATTATGTTTACGCGAATGTGGACCTAATTGTATTTGAATGTCTATAATAAAATAAGCTTATTGTGGGTCATGATTCAACTTTGTCGATTGTACATTCGTACCATGTACGAATGTTTGCACGCATGTGTGTGGCCCCGGTTAAAATAAGAAATGGATCAAAAGGATGGGATATAAACTAACTTTTCCGCTTCCTTCTCTGCCCTCCACTCTTCTATCTTCTGCTGTAGCCACGCGTCTCTTTCCTTCTTGGCCATCTTCTTCCATTGTTTTGGCTATGACAATATTTAGGGGGAAAGTAAGTCTTTTTTGTAAAACTTATATTTTTTTTACTTTGTTTTACTAGGAATTTCTCTTTTAACAAACCCACACATTTGTTAAGTCCCAACTAGCAAAAGATCCTATGAGCAATTACTCTTACGACTAAAGATCGAAAGACAGCCGTATGAAAGATTTTTAGAATTCAAAAAGTCGTTTAAAAGCAGCTCTCTCGACTTTTTAGCCTTTAGCTCTACGAGCAACCAACCGTAAGTCCTATGAAAGCTCTTTAAAAGCAACTGAATCGCTAATTTGTCGTAAGTGTAGCTTTCGTGATGCTATCTTTCGACATGTATTTCTTACAGCATATTTATCGAGAGAACGCTGTTCATTCGACAAAATAGCACCTCAGTTAATATACCGGGTGCGGGTTCAGTCGCTGTGTATAATATGGGAGATTTTTAACCTTGCGTCTGGTTACTAACTTATTAAAAAAAAATATCTCCTTTGACATCCCTGAAGTAAGTACATACACGCGGAGAAAAGGAAAAAATAATAAGTTTCGATTTTGTGGTGATTATTGGTATTTATAACACTATTGTTTAATGTTAGATATAGCTTTTGTAATGAATTAGATCTTTCACTAAAACAGGTCGAAAGAGGTTACAAAATTGAATTCAACGTAGTCTCATAACCCTTTCTTCTTGGAATTAAAAACTTGAGATTTTTAGTTTCTTCGATTGTGTGTTTTTTGTCAAAGTTCCTCTACTTGTCACAAAAATAACACGAAAACAAAAAAAAAAAAAAACTGAAGATTTTATTTGAAAAAAAAAAACTTACAAAGTCAGCCATTTTATAAAATTAAAACACAATTTTTTGATTACACTTCACTATTTATCGTTATAATCAGTTTTCCAAACACAACTTTTTTTTAAATTTATTATTGTAATAACTTCACTTTTATTCAATTCTTTTTGTTTTTTTTTTACCTAAAAACCTTAGCTAAACAACTGTATCAAGAAAAAGTTGTGAAACGACTAAAACTCAAGCCATTTATTAGATGGAACACGAATTCTGCGTGTGTTTGAGCCATAAGCTTGGATTAAAATGCTCAGAATTGTAAAGGGGTAATTTTATTGCAGTTTTTACCATTATTGTCATTGTAAAAAGTCATAAAAAAACATTTTTATGACTGGAAAAGGGGAATGGAATAGGGAAAAATAAAATCGGGAGAATTGTGGTTAAGCCGATACTAGACGCTTCAGTTTTCATTCAATTTTGTTTTGAACACGAAATAGAGGTAATCGAAAAAAAAACAGAATTCTTAGATTCGTATACCATTACTTCCAAAATTAGATCCTTAATTAGCAATACTTTCGAATAGTGTAGGTAATAATATAATACAGGATGTGATTTGATTTCCCAAAATCAGCGGGTTCGATTACTGGCCAGAATTATTAAATTTCCAAAATTCAATTATGCAGTTTTAGTTTTCGTCAAAATCGGCCGTGAGACTCCTTTCAACGTTTTTCGATATTTCTCATAGTTTCGGATATAGCCAACCAAGCCCAGTTGAAAAATTCAAAAGTCCGAGGCCGCGGGCGTTCCACTGCGGTTGGGGCGGAGGGAGGACGCTATCCTCTCCCACTCGTGGCCCGCCTCCTCCTTCACGAGCATTACTGCTTCGCAGAAGGAGGCGACAGCTTCCCACTCCGTCTCGCCCCGCAGCATGGCCGCAACCAATGCCGGGCGCGAGAGGTCTCCGCCTATCGCCGCCGTGAGGACACGTCGGTGCTCTGCCCAGTCTTGCACCGTATGCTCTACTATGTCCTCCGGGCGATCTTCGCAATGGTGACACTCGGGCGACCTGTACACACTGCTACGCATCAAGCTATACAAAACCAGCTTATCATGGTTTCGCTTGTATGCTCTTTCCGTATATTCAACTATAAGGTTATACTGATTTTGTATAGCTCATAGCTTGATGTGTAGCTGTGTGTACCTATACATTTTTTTTAATGAATGAGTCCCAAACCGTGCGTTTTTAGTGGATAAAAAAACAGAGCCTCGAGTGAATGATTCACTCGAGTGATGTCAACGATTGGGTGAAGCGTCTTCTAACAGCTAAGTTATGAATGTACGAGTATGTATCGATTCCCGATTTGTAAGTATGTTAGTTGGCGACATTCGGTACTGTTTGCTGGCAATTCGTGCTGGAACTTCAGTTTAAATTTTATTTTGTCGTGTGCTGGTGCCTGGGTGGTGTCGAGAGTCCTGTGATGTATAGAAGGTCAAGTTAATTAGCTAGTGAAACAACAAAATAGGTGCAGTGATTAAGCGCGAAAGTAAAACAATTTAAACTAATTCAATTTTTCTGTTTAATGAGTTTGCTCTTAACCTTAGCCTAGATCAGTAGTGAGTAAGATAAGGTCGTCGATGGAGCGAGTTTTATCCAGAAGAAGCCTGTTCACTCTAACTTTGTAGAGATTAGGTTATTGTATGCGTTCGGAAACACAGACAGACGCAGGAATTTCACCCGCCGGGCGGGACGTGAAGGACTGTCAGGGCTCATGTACACGACGCCGCCGCCGCGCCGCCGCCGCGCCGCTACCGCGCCTCTAGGCTGTGTACACGGTCGCTACCGCGCCGCCGCCGCGCCGCAGCCGCGCCGCCGCCGCGCTGGCACCGCGAATCCCATTCGATAGTGTTTTATTTATCTGAAAAAGGAGGTTTCTCATTTCGGCCATAATGTTTTTTTTAATGTTTATTCGCGGATTACTTCTTTGTTCATGAATCGGTTTTGATGATTCTTTTTTTGTTGGAAAGCAGATATTTCTTACTATTTAGCTCCACTCGATTTCTCTGGTCTTCCATCATCAAACCCTAATCTCCATAATCATGGAACCGCCTTTGAAATACCTTCTTTCCAACAAAAAAAGAATCATCAAAACCGATTCATAAACGAAGAAGTTATCCTTGAATTATCAAAAAAAAAAAACATTATATGGCCGCAATGAGACATCTCCTTTGTTAGATAAATAAAACACTAGCGAATGGCATCGCGGTGGCGGAGCGGCGGCGGCGCGGCGGCGGCGCGGCGGCGGCGCGGTAGCGACCGTGTACACAGCCTAGAGGCGCGCTAGCGGCGCGGCGGCGGCGCGGCGGCGGCGTCGTGTACATGAGCGCTCAGGCTTGTACTGACTAAAATCCACGGTGTTCCTTCAATAGCCCTTTAATTTCCAGGGTTCTCAGTTACCAGAAAAAATAGTCCCGCGACCCCGGCAGGCTTTGGCCCTCTAAGTGGGGCTCGTCAGATTGATGGCAGGTTATTAAAGCGCGTGGAGCTATGCGCTCCGTCGACCCGGGCATAGTCCATGTTCGAACGGCAATTTACCTATTACCATTACTTGCCGTCCATATACCGCGCCAACGATGGCCGAAAATCTCCTAACTGTGACAACAGTGTCAGGCGATGAGGTGAAGCTTGCCCTCTCCCTCACGCGTCCCGCCATCTCCTTCGCAGAACATGATTGCTTCGCAGAAGGAGGTGTATGCTTCCCAGCGCATCTCTCCCCGCAGCATGGCCTCAACCAATGCCGGGTGCGAGAGGTCTCCGCGTATCGCCGTCGTGAGGACACGGCGGTGCTCTGCCCAAGCGATACAAACCAACACCATATGCTCCTTCGTGTGCGATAAAAACTTAGTAATTATGGCGTTCCAGCTTCTTTTTTTATGAGTGATGGGTTTGCTCTTGACCTTAGTCGAGGTCAGGAGTGACTAAGATTAAGACAAGGTCGACGGTGGAGCGAGCTTACCCAGAAGAAGCCTGTTCACTCTAACTTTGAAGAGATTACGGTTGTATGAGTTCGGAAACACAGACGCAGGCAGAGAGTTCCACTCCTTCGCTGTCCGCATTATAAAAGACGTTTGGAAACGCTTAATGCGAATTGGTTGTATAGCAATAAGGTAAGGATGGTAATTTGCCGTGCGTCTAGATGTGCGATGATAGAAGGGGGCTGGTGGGATGAGGTCGTGGAGTTCTTAAAATTATTTCAAATGGTTCAAAAACTCACTTTTTCAAACTCCGGTATTTCTTCTTCTACTTTCTTCTTTCCCTTCTTGCCTTTCTTCTTTTTTCCTTCTGGCTCTTCTACTTTCGGCTTTTCCAGTAAGTGATCTAGTCATTGAAAGGTATTATTAGATTCAAATTTTGAACAACACTTTGTGCTCTAGACTAGAGCACAAAATGGAGTTTTACGCTCAGATTTTGAATGAGAAATAGAATCTTTCTGAGCGGAAAATTAATAATCTATATATCGGTTGGTTTCTGTGATTGGATTTACTGTCTGTAACCAATCAACATCATGTTAGACAAATTTATCTACCCGAGTCTTTAAGTTGTCTAATCAGAAGCAGCCGTCAAAAACAAAGGAACGGAATTCGGATTGAGATTGAAAATTAATTACAGGCGATAGATGATATTAACCCTCTGCCACTGAGGTGCCTTTTTTTTATCTATTCTACTGAGGAGTAGTCTGTCAGACGTATATTTTGGGTGGCATTATAAAATAAATTATTCATTTTTTTATGGAAAATCCAATATAACTGTTTAATTATGACATCACACAATGTGTCAGGGTAATTAAATATGGAATGAGACTCATAATTAATGAAAATACTCAGTCTTATTTATTTATGACAAAATCTAGGAACTGTAGACACAGCTAGCATTAAAAATTTAAAGAAAAATTAAGAATCATGAAATCAACAAAAATAACTTAATAATGCCTGCTTCTAGGTTAAACTTATTAGGAAAAAAAAGAAAAAAAATATCCTTAGAGTAGTTTTTCAAAAATCTAGCCTTATAAATCCTCTTTACAATGAACACAAATTTGCGCTGCACACTGCCCGCAATCGGTTTTTGTTTGCTTTTTCGGCTTGCTTGGACAGATGCGACATCATTTTCTTCCGGCTGATGTTTCAGGCTCATTTGGGGTGGAAGGAGCAGCTGGTAAATCACGACGTATAGTCACCCGCAGTTCTATTTTACTGAGATGACGTCTGACAGACACTATGACTAAAATTAATTTGCTTGGCGTCTGTAAAACAATATGATATTGTAATTATTCTAATGACTATACGTCTACCAGATCCATTTCGCTCACAATCTAAAAAAATAATGCAATTATGAGTTGTAGCTATAAACTGCTGTACAGTTTATTCATTTTACTGACGTGACGTTTGTAAGACAGTATGGCATTATAATTATTTTAATGACGTTACGTCTACCAGATCCATCACTTATTACTGACATTACGTCTCGTGGACACCAAACAGCTCTAACTCCACACGTACACATGCCGCAGCTACCGCCGCTACATTGGCTGGAGGCGCGTGCTCACGCAGGAAGCTACAGAGGAACACAGAACAATGTGCCGCGAAATGACAACGTGGCAACGTCGCATAGATATTGCAGTGTCTGACAGACGTAACGTCAGTGGCAGAGGGTTAAACAATTAGAAAGCTCATGGCTAAATAATTACAGCTGTACAGTCACGAGCAATAGTATGTAGTATACACCAAGCAGTATTCAAAAGCTTTTTTCTGCTACTATATTGATTAAACTTTTGCCTTTTCATTAGACTTCTATTTTTGGAAGCCACACTATTACGAAATAGGTCTTATTTCAAAGTGGAAGGAGTGGGGTTATTGCTCGTGACTGTACAGGCCGATGTTGCGGGATAAGCCACTCTTTGTGTTGGTCTGTGAATGGGTGACCATCTGTCATAGCGAGTTTCCTCCGTGCCTTGAAAAGCACTTAAAATTGTCATTACTGTAAGTCAGAAGCTCTAAAGTCTGACAGCCAGTCTTACCATGGAGTATCGTTTACCCAGCTACTAGGTTGTGGAGGTCCGATAGACAGTCGCTCCATGTAAAATACCGATATTCAGCTGCATCTGGTTCGACTGGAAGCCGACCACAATATAGTTGGGAAAAGGCAGGCAGATGATGATGTAAAGGAAAAGAAGATGAAACAAACCGTAAGGAGGCTTCAGCGATTCTTCAGACCACCGAAATATTTCGCTGCTAACTTTTCTGTAGACCACTGAAGAGTCCGCTTCCTGAAAATAATAATCAAACATTTATATAACAGTTTGAAAAAGGAGACAAAACCATAACTACCATATTTTTTTTTTTTTTTTTAAGCGTGTTAAAATCACCAAATGAGTTCTCCCATCCTCAATAGGCCATTACGTTCCGAGGTCACAGTAGCTCATTAGTCCCGCGATCCCGGGTCTAGTCTTGGTCTAAGGTGACAAAGTCTACGTTTTCAAAGTCAAAGTCAAATCATTTATTCCAATTAGGCCATCAAAGAGGCATTTTTGAACGTCGATTTTTAAATTTAAAGGGAATAGGTGGAAAAGATCTAGAATATTTAAAAAAAAATTAGGGCGGCACTTTCATATTTGGGTCAAAAATATATGAAATATGGATGATGTCCTTTGTTTTATTGATTTTCAACTTTACCACAAATACAATAGGTTCATGTTCTCTCTATGGAAAATTTGACAGAATGGTCATTCCAAAAATTGCTTACCCCAAACTTCTTCTTTTTCGGCTTCTTCTTGACTTTATCTGTGACAAAAATTAGTGGATAAGCATATTTATAAACGGAGAATATGCCGTTAATCATCGTGATAATTGACTTTAAAGGCCTTACTACAAAAAGTTAAACAGCTGTTGAACACTGTCTAAAAAAAGTGTAACTATAAAACGTTCCTTTCGTAGATAACCCTTTTTGAGACAAGTGTGTTCAACGGATGTTTTAACTTTTTTCTGAACGGTTGTAAGACGGTTAATATTGGGAAGTGGTCGCGAGAGGGAGATGACAAAGCCAAGGTTGGTTTGTGGATAGGTGAGCATCTGTCATAGCGAGTTGTCTCAGAAATCAAGTAAAGCCGTTGGTCCCAGCTGTCCAGCTATCGTTTATAGATCTTTGACGATCGTTAGTATTCGTCAGAAGCTCGAAAGTCTGACAACCAGTCTTACCATGGGGTATCGTATTACCCAGTTACTGGGTTGTGAAGATCAGATAGGCAGTCGCTCCATGTAAAATACTGATATTCAGCTGCATCTGGTTCGACTGGAAGCTGACCCCAATATAATTATTGGGAAAAGGCTAGTGAAGGCTAGATGATGAAATACAGGGAAAGAATATAAAATAGAGAATTTGGATGCATCTATGTAGAGAGATTACTGAAAGGACAGCATTATTATTATTATCTTATGTTCTATTTCCATAGATAATAACCCTCCTTTTGGCTTTGCCGTAGTCGGGTAAAAAAGTGCGTCACTGCTATACTAACTGCGCCACACGTTTAGAAAATGCTAACAAGTTTTGGTCTTTTCATCATCATCATCAGCCGGAAGACGTCCACTGCTGAACATAGGCCTCCCCCTTAGACCGCCACGCTGAACGACAATTCGCCACTTGCATCCATCGGTTGCCCGCGACTCTCACGATGTCGTCGGTACACCTAGTGGGAGGCCTGCCTACGCTGCGTTTTCCGGTTCGTGGTCGCCACTCGAGAACATTTCTTCCCCATCAGTTGTCAATTCTACGAGCAATGTGACCGCCCATTGCCACTTCAACTTGCAAATTTTATGAGCTGTGTCGGTGACTTTGGTTCTTCATTTCGCCGAATATCCATGTTCCGGATTTTATCCCGCAAAGAAACTCCAAGCATAACTCTTTCCATAGCTCATTGAGTGACTCTTAGTCTCTCTAAAAGGCCAGCAGTCCAGGACCACGTTTCGGAGCCATACATATGCCTCCCCTATTATTTCCCCGTCCTAAATACATGACAATAATTTTATATTGACCCAAAAAAACAAGTTCACAAGTAAAAATACAAGTCAATTCTTTAAACAGACCTTCCTAGCATAATAAAAACATAAAATCGTAATGAGCAAACCTCACTTACCCTTCTTTCGATTGAAAAGCAATTTATTATGAAATATTGTTCAATACTTTTTTTTTATTCGATTGTAGCTTCACGACTGTTTAGTCGTTACCATGGTTACGTGAGGTATTGATATAATTTTCGTCAAAGAATTTTGGAGATTCAGCTTCATTTTATTTACGCTCAATCTTAGATTTTAGAATGCCCAGATTTTTAATGGGCCACTGAGATTTGAAGCCAAAAACACGGGAGAAAAATTACCGCCGTCATTCGATTCCTACTTGTGCGTGGTGCTCAGTCACACGTTTATATCAAAGTGGCTTCACGAAAATCGTTACATTTTGTTTTGAAAACGGAATCTGGACATTTTATAACCTAAATAGTTGTCTAGTTTTGGCCAGCGGCTTTGCCCGCTTAGTGCTTATTTCACTCAGAATCAAAGCAGCATCCACCTTGTGAAAGATTTTTTGAAACAATACCAGTAGTTTCGGAGTCTATTCAATACAAACAAACAATCAAAATTATTCCTCTTTATAATAATAACTATTATATTAGTGTAGACAGTGTAACCTACTCATAATTTGAGAAGCCTAATAAATAAAAAAGTAAATAAAGTGTTCCGCGGAACACAAAATAACTAAATTCTTAATAGATACTTTCGATGTACGAGTAGCTTGATTCACATAAGTTCAAGCAAGACACATCAGTATTGTATGGCTCAACTATTGTTCAACTGATACATAATTTTGATTGAACTAAAATTGATTGCATTGATAAATGATAAATATATTTATTTTGCAAATAGGTTTCCACAAACACTTTTACAAATCAAAACACTTTCTTTTTTATAGCTAGATGAGGCCGGTGTTTCGTACCTGACTACTCTGAGAAGAAACATCCGAAACAAACTCAGAGGTCATCGTCTCTTTTAAATATATAACGGAGATCGTATATTTTCATTAACGAACGATTCATTTGTACTTTTAAGTTATTGGTTGTTTTAACTACATTTGAAATACATTACGTATTTCAAATGTAGTTAAAACAACCAATAACTACGATCGCAGTATTTTTTTTAAATAAACGCGCTCGTTTTATTTCTAAGGCGGAGGAAGAAGAAGGCTTTCGAGGTAAGGTCAAGGTAAATAAGAAGGTATACCTTCAGGGGGTGGTGGTAAGGACTCGAAGGAAGCGCTGGTGTAAGAAGTGTCAGTAAACTGGACTTCTTCAGGTTCTGGTTCGAGGTCCGTAGTAGCCAGAAGAACCTCATCCACAACAGACTCTGAAATAAAACTAAATTAGAGTATTTGACTGAAACAGCCTTTTTTTTTTTTAGCGTGGTAAAATCATCAAATGAGTCCTCCAACCCCGGGCAGGGCGGGAGGGACTGTCAGACTTCTACTGACTAAAATCCACGGTGTCCTTCATAGCCTGTTAAGTTCCGGGGTTACGGTAAGGGAATAATCCCGCGACCCCGGCAGGCTTTGGCCCTCTGGGGGCCCCGTCATTATGCTGACGCTCTTTGAGGCGCGCGTGGGACACAACGCGCCGTCGACCCGGGCATGGTCCTTGGTCGGGCAGCGAGTTGCCCTTTACTCGCTGCCCGCATACCCGCGCCTACGGTGGCCGGAGATCATCAAGCGACGTCCGTCGCCGTGGGCGTCTACCACTGCGGCTGGGGCGGAGGGAGGACGCTGTCCTCTCTCGCTCGCGGCCCGCTGACAGAAACAGCCTTACAACAAAAACTTAAACACCTGTTGAGCACTTCTCTAAAAAAAGTGTGACTGCAAAACGGACCTTATTTCAACGTCATAATCTGGCATTTTTTTATACAAGTGTTCAATAGACGTTTAAAGTTTAGATCATCAAAATATATCAGAGACGTAATTTTTTTATGAGGTGGGATGACACTCATGTGACTAAGAGAGTGATGAGTATGAATGTTGATGAATAGAGAGGAAGAGGAAGGCCAAAGAAGAGATGGATGGATTGTCTAAGGAATGATATGAAAGAAAAAGGAGTAGATGATACTGTGACGTCTGATAGGGGAGAATGGAAGAAGAAATGTTGACCAAGTAAAATTTGATGAGGGCAGGAATATGATGCTGAGTAAGCTAAAACTGACGAAGATATGAAACTTTTGAAATTGCCAATACATCACAAGCGAGTACAGTCTCCTACTGCTGGGACTGGGACACAGGCCTCCTCTTTGTGAGAGGGAGTAGACTGTAATCCACCATGCGTACATCAAAGAGATTTAAAAGAACCTATAGAGCGGGCATTGGGAAAATTGTCATACAAAATTGTTGATGCCGTGCGTCAGTAGCACTATCTAAGCGTTGCATAGCAACGCGACTACTAGACTGAGGGACTTTTTACCTATTGGTAAAAAATTTTGGATCACAAATTTCTTCGTGATGTCCCGTCTACTGCTCGTATATAATTTAATGTCTTTGGCGTACATGTTTCTTTTTAATAGCACCCACAAAACTAGAGAGAATGTGATTGAATGGATGCATCTACGAGTAACTTCTAAGGCATTCCACACCACGATCGATATACTTAATTGGTTTCCACTTCAGTGTGGACATTCCGTAGCTAGCCAATAGCCCCGCAGAACTCTTTTGCACTATCAACCACCAACATAAATATATATGCAATATTTACCTGTAGGTTCATCCTGGAAAGAAAAGAGAAGATATTTTAAAACCTTTGTTATTTTTGACAGCACAGATACTGTTCTAGATTTCGCATACAAGCCCGCAACCTATTCGCGCCTAATCACGGCAGTTGAAGGATCATCGTGGATTTTGAACCACGTGGAAGGAGCTCGTGGCTAAATAATAACAGCCGCACAGGCCGATCTTCCGGGTGAAGCCACGCTTGCCAAGGTCTGTGGATGGGTGATCATCTGTCATAGCGAGCTTCTTCATATTTGTAGATTTTTGACAGTCGTTACTGTTAGTCAGAAGCTCTAAAGTCTGACAACCAGTCTTACCATGGGATATCGTATTACCCAGTTAGTGGGTTGTGGAGGTCCGACAGGCAGTCGCTCCATGTAAAATACTGATATTCAGCTGTATCCGGTTTGGCTGGAAGCCGACCCCAATATAGTTGGGAAAAGGCAGGCAGATGATGATGGGCACGGGGATTGCTTTTTTTTTATTAAAGATAGGTTCGCGTTTGACCACTATCTCGCCTGATGGTAAGCGAAGATGTGGTCGACGATGAAGCACGCTTGACTAGAAGTAACCTGTTCACTCTTGACTTGAAGACCCTAAGGTTGATGAGACAGTCCCCGCAACCACGTCAGGCTTTGGTCCTCTAAGGGAGTCCCCCTTAGAAGGCCGTCAGATTGCTGACAATTCTTTGAGGTGCTCTTGGAACACGACGCGCCATCGATCCGGGCATGGTCCATGATCGGACGGCGAGACACGCATTACTCGCCGTCCGCAATTCTGTATGCCCGCCTCTACGGTGAATCTAGCCTTTTTTTTAGCGTGGTAAAATCATCAAATGCGACTTGTACTGACTAAAATCTATGGTGTCTTCATTAATAAATAATAATAATAATAATATTCCACAACTATCACACAACGCCATCTAGTCCCAAGCTAAGCAGAGCTTGTGTTATGGGTACTAGACAACTGATAAACATACATATACTCCTATTTCTAAATATATACATATTATAGATAAATTACACCCAGACACAGAACAAATGATCGTGCTCATCACACAAACATTTGTCCTGGGTGGGAATCGAACCCACGACCTCCGGCATAGCAGTCAGGGTCACTAACCACTAGACCAACAGGCCAGGTCATTAGCCCCAGTCCCGCGACTACGGTGAATCTAGCCTTAGATGAGTTTCGTTGTGTTTGACATAATACTTACTTTTTTCCCCTTTTTTCCCTTCTTATCTTTGTTCTTATCACCCTTTTTAGGATCTTCTTTTTTATCATCCTTTTTCTTTTTATCATCCTTTTTAGCCATATTTATTTATTTAAGAATTTACGTGCAATTATCCTAAAAGATAAATCAACAAAAAATCATCAAAAATTGGTATGTATAAATCTTGTTTATAAAATCCAATATTGACACAATTTTTGACATTGACAATTTCAGCGAGCAGTTTCCTTTTTTTATTTATTTTATGGCGTTTTAGTGTACGTAGCCAATGACGGAATTGCAAGTGGAATTATATAAAGTAAAAAAAAACCTTTTTTTTTGTCCACATTTGTAAGAACAGGCCATTTGACCAGTTATTTACACGCTTATACCAATTAATGTCATGCAAACTACCAATTTATTGACCACCTGTGGTTAAGAATGCCGAGCAGTGGTGGCTCAGTGGTGTCGACCCCGACTTACGACTTGTAGGTCGTGGGTTCGAATCCAGCCGGGCGCATTACTTTGTGTAATTAATTTCATCACCACTGCTCTCAAAACGGTGTAGGAAACATCATGAGGAAACCGGCATGTCCTAGAACAAAAAAATCAAAGAACCTGCACTGGGCCCGCGTGGTAGATCACAGCCCACTCCACTCAGAGAGGACGCCTGATGACACGGAGCTGATCTGATGACGGAGCTGGAAGGTGGTCATAGGAACTCTGTACCTAATGAAATGCCGTAAACCTTTCCCGGCTTTATTACAAAACGTGGTTCAACTTAGACCAAGCTTTAAATCAAAAATGAATTTTTGAATTTCGTACTTTATTTCTACTGTCGTAAAGTTTTAATACAAAAACCGAGTTTAGATCCCGGTCTAAGTTGTCAATGTGCATTTTAGAATTTTATAGCAGTTGGAATAAAGTTCGAAATTCAAAAAATGATTTTTGATTTAAAGCTTGGTCTAAGTTAAACCACGTTTTGTAATAAAGCCGTTCGAGTTTTAAAACGTTTGATTTGTCTTGAAGAGTTACCTATAATTATTTGTTTGATTTTTTCTTTACCGACGTTGACACTCAGCCCAGGCCCCCTGGAACAACTTTTTGTAGACATACTTACAAATAAGTATTTGTTTCGTGCGGGGGTCGAACCCATGACATGCTGCGCTGCAGTCGTTTGCTCAGCCACTGCACCAACTGAGCCGTCTATAGAGTGTCCACTAAAATTAGGAAATTCCACCATTTTTAGTAAAAAAAAAATATTTTTTTGGTAAAAAAAATATTTTATTGTACTTATCATTATTACATGGTTGGTAACTTAAATTACAATAGGTATTGTATTGTAAAACTAATATAATAAAATGACTATAAAATGGTAACTTCATCTTCGACTTGGCTGGTTGCATCACAAATGTACAGTCAGCATCAAAAGTTGCTGACCACATTTCGATTTTCAAAATCACTGTACACTCCATTATTACGAATTATTGCGGTGTGCCTACAGCTGCGGTGTGCTGAATGTGGTCAGCAACTTTTGACGCTGACTGTACCTACGGGTGTGGGTGCTTAACGTGAGTTAAAAAGCGCTAAATACAAAACACTTACTTAATCTAAAAATGATCACTAGGATTATGACAAATTAGGTACCGTTTCATAAAACGATTTCCGTCGAGTCGAAATGTTTATTAAAACAGCCAATAGTTAAAACATAATAATAAACAAAAAAATATCACTAGGATTTGGAAAATCTCGTTCAACGCCACACTTAGACCCATTCGCACAAGCGCTTTTTTGTCAGCGATAAAAAAGCGCCGAAATAGAACAATTAGGTAATGCATTCCCATGTTCACAACTCAGCGCTTTAAAGCGCGCGCTATTTTTCGAACTGTATTTGATTTTGAGTTCTGATCGGTCATATTTTAGTTCAATTTACCTTTTTGTTCCAAATCAGCGCTTTTATAACGCCCAAAAAAAGCGCTCGTGCGCATAGAGTACATAGGCCCCTTCATCTTAAAAATATCACTAGGGTTTAAAAAAAATATCGTTTTCATAACACTTACTTTTATATCTAAAAATATCACTAGATTTTTGAGTATTTTATTATTTGTTACTTAGATATGTATGAAGCGTTAAATCTACATTTTTAATTAGTAATCATATAGCTGAACGTTGGTTCCTTCATTGAACGAGTCAAATACAAATAGTAACAAGGTGTAAATAATAAAAAAAATTATACTGTACAATGTACAGTCACGAGCAATAGTATGTTTACACTAAGCAGTATTCAAAAGCTATGTTCTGCTACCATATTGATTAAACTTTTGTCTTTTTCATTAGACTTCTATTTTGGAAGCCATACTATTACGAAATAGGTCTTATTTCAAAGTGGAATACAGTATTTTACGAGTAAATTGCATTTGAATTTTGTTAACTGTTTATATGTTATTGCTCGTGACTGTACTGGAAAAATGACACTTTACGTCATTATACCGGCGTTATTAGGGTAGGCCGCTAATTTCAAATGTATTTTTTAATATTTCTTAAAATTAAGTGCCACAATTCGGCAAAATTTTCCAACCTAAATTGAAACTTCCTGTCTTGTGATAAAGTCGAAAATCTTTTAAAGAAATTGCACAGTTTGTGGTAGTTTGCTCATCAAATGGTTGTTCCTACTGTTCCTACTTATGGTTATAAAAATATCTCTTATAAGGCGTATATTTGATTACTTAATAAAAGTATTATGACTAATATTCACGATTTATGATAAACAATAATTGTAATATCAATAAAAAGGTCATGAAAATTTTCTAAAATGAATCATCAACTACTAGACTATTCAATATTTTCACAAAATCATCCCAAAGACAAAAGCCATTTTCATCTGTTTTACAACCTTCCAACTCCAAGGAGGTAAACTCAGGAGGATTGTCCATAGACAACCTTCTACCTTCTCTCATTTGGTTGGTACACTGGTATACATAATCAACCTTCATGAAAAAAAAACCAGATTCTTCTTCCCGCCATTTCTGAAAAACAATTTTCCCGCCTGCAGGTGCCACTTCATGTTGGTTTTTAAGGCAGTAGGGTTTAAAACCCATACTTTTAAGTACCGTATATATATTTGCGTCATGCCCCATCAAAAGAGTAACTCTATATTGTCTATTTAAAATAATTTCTCTCATGTAACTTATTAATGGACGAGCCAAATCTTTGGCAATTAATGAAGTATTAAAAATTACATTATGGTACCCTTTACTTAAATCTAAAACTAAATTCCATTGATCATTATTTTTCAGTAGTCCCCATGCCACCTCATTTAAAGGAAATCCTTCATAGTTTTCCATTATAAAAGAATCAACAGCCGATTTTGAAATCTTCAATGGCCCTTCCAAATTCGGTTTATGACCAACATTTACAAAGATTTTATTTAAATCTGTCAAAAAATCACATTTTTGTTCTTTTAAACAATATTCTGACTGCTGATAATTAAGGATTTGTTCTAAATCTTCATAGGAATTGTTTAATTGTAGTGATTTCAGTAACATTCGCATTTGGTCCGTCGCTTCCAACTTGAATATGGCTGACCCATTGTGTATAATAGGGGTAAAAATTGGATCATTGCTATCAGAAGTATGATGTATCTTCACATCACATCCCGGAAAAGCTTTCGTGACAAAAGCTTTGGCAGAAGCCATGGTCCTTTGAGCCGTGTTAGCATAGACAAAAAAGTTTTCATCACTGGGACACTCTTTGTTCAACAAACCATGTTTTTGAAGCCACAAAGTAAAATATTCACCCATATATCCTTCCAATAACGCTCCTTTTGCTGTCAGATAGCCATGTTTCTCTTTCCAAACCGGCCAAGTTTTTGGTGTGAAAATTTCTAAGTTTTTAGACAAAGGTGTTCGCACATTATGCCTACTAAGTATCAACACTTGGTGTAACTTGAAAGTTTTTGCACAACAATCTTCTAATATTAAGACAATTAATATTAAAAAGAATTTTAAATACATGTTTACACTGAGCTTTTGAAAAATATTGACATGACTTTATATAAATATGATAGTCATACTACATTATGTGAGTCAAAAGTTCTAATTTTAACACAAAGGGAAAGTAAAATTATATAATTATCTACGACTGCACCCACTCCACAAATTGTAAACATGATTAGCAACAAAGTCATTCCAAGGTTTTATTGTTCTCGTAAAAGACGATAATATTATTGTATTGACGTTGTAAAGAACACCTAGATGCATGCATACCAGTGCCTTATCCATTTTCAACAAACAAATAATTTTGTTCTTTTAAAAAACAATAAAACAATACTGTAAAAGGAAATAATGCAATATTCAAAACATTAAATGTTATTGTCAACGTCAGTTTGACAGTTTGACAAACACAAAATACAGTTTACAGATATAGCTATGAACTCAATAAAAAATATCCTTTATTTATATTACGAATTTTATATCCAAGCTCATTCTAGTGCCCCGTTTTTAAAAATACAAAAAATTACAATAACATTAGTAAATAAATAATTTTAGTTTATTTTTTGAGAATAAGTTTGAAGGTCATTCCAATGGTTACTACTAGATGGCGCTAGGCGTCACTGTTTGAAAAGTCTGAGTTGAAACAACACAAAAAATAATTGTTTAAAGTTAACAATTTGATAATCTTTTCCAAAGTTCAGCCTTATCTCTAGATTCGTTTCAGCATAAATAACTGGTCATTGACCTCGTTAGAACACTATCTTTATAATGCAATCGTGACGCTACTTGTTACTAGATGGCGTTAGTATGAAGCTTGAAAATATTACAAGTATAATTATCTACAACTGAAACGCTTCATTGAGAGATATTTCTAAAAGAGTAATCAAACGTTTGACCTAAAGTTGACGTTATTATGTGCCAAGATGATCGTGGGGACTATCAAATCGATCACAGCGCGTGAATGTGAAAAAGTGTGAAATAACAAATAACTGAGGACACCCGCGGAGTCACATGCGTGTCATGCGTGTTAAGTTTAATGCACCACAATCTCTAAAAGTTTTATTTATTTATTTTTAATGAAAACAACTCAAAATTGTTTATCAGGGAGACACTTTCATCGCGCACACAACTTGCAAAATTCCTTCCAAATAATGATTTTGCTTAGTGACAAACTGAATAACTGCCTTGCTTTAGGAGATAAATAACGGACCCCCAAAATCATTCAGCAAAATAGCCAAGCCTCGATGGAGTCAAGTCCAAGGCTGCTTAAGCTTACTCTTGGAAATTTTGGATCTCAAGTTTGTGATTATAGCATAATGGACAACGAAAATTTCAGCGTCCTAGTCCCATCCAAAGTTTCTCAAAAATGGGGGCCTGAATATGCGGTGAAATGGTTCCAAAAAGATAGTACGGCAGTGTTCTGTGTTCCTTCGCGTTCGACTTGGCGGAGTACTGCCGTGCCACCAGATTATCGTTAATAGAAAGGTGATCTTGAGGTTATCTACTCGGTTATCACCGCCTATGGCCATCGGTCATCCTAGAGATGATGGCTAGTTATACAGAATGAATTTTCCAATTGGACGTGGATAGCTATATCCGAAACTTTGAGGAACTTTGAAAAATACTGAAAGTAGTCTCGAGGTCAATTTTGATAAAAACTAAACTAGATTTTTAAGAAATCAATAATTCTAGTGAAAAATTCTTGAAAAAAAAAATACATCCTACTTATTATTACCTATTACTTACATACCATTCAATAGTATCGCTGGATCAAATTCTGGAAAGATGAAAATAAGTAGGAAAATATTGTACTTACCTAAAAGACGAAAAAAAAAGGTTGCACTCCAGGAGTGCCGGTAGAAGTGAAAACTTTTTTGTTACTATGTTTTATTTTTAATTTGAATGACGTCTTACTCATTTTCGATCAGGGTCACGTGACCCTGACGCGAGTTTTGGTCACGTGACCCTGACGCGAGTTTTAAATTTTTTACCCATTACAGAAAAAGTGTACAACGCCGCTAAAGAAGTTTTCACTTCAAAAAACTGATTCAAGGCATTATAAATTCAGATGACTAAATGGTGGACGTAAACTTATTTCGTTAAAAAGTAGGAAATCAGGTTTATTGCTGACGTAACTGGTAATAATCTATGTTATCGTAGCTGTGACCAGTGGCGTAGCTAGCTTGGGGTGGAACGGGCCCCCGGCTTCGCACATGAGAGGGCCTCGTGCTCGAAGAATAAAAAAGAAAAAATCTTGACAGCGGCGATCACCAATCAGTAAAGCAATGCAACTTAACTTCTACTACGAAATTAAAGTCTCATTTAGACGGATGCAAGAACTCGCACGCGAGTTGCGTTATATTGCGGTCTTTACCCCGGCCACTCACATTCGCGCGAATACGCGAACCCGCATGTGTAGGACGACATTTGCGAATGACTTCGCGAAGTTTTCGTGGCATTCGTGCTTTTCCAACCTGTGTCGGTTTTATGTGCGCGAACCTTCGCGTAGTCTCCTACACATTCGTGTGACCAGTTGCGCACACGATTGCGAAGCAAACGGTCGTGTCGTTGTTATATTTTGTGTGAGGAAATACTGATCAGTATAAGTACCTATTCATACACCGTTAAATTTTGGTCCTTAGTTTAAAGTTATTAGTTTTAATTTGATCATAGAGTATGCGAACCCATTTGCAAATATGCGAAGTTCGCGAATGTATGTCTGACGGCCCTCCACATGCGCGCAAACATTCGTACAATGTACGAACCTTTGCGCGCATGTGAGTGGCCGGGGTTATAGTCACAACGAATTCAGTTAATCAAACAAATACAGCAATGTAGAGAAACTCGCACGCGAGTTCTTGCTCCGTCTATATGAAGCTTAACATGACCTAAAATAAAATTATATACTTCTTTTGTCTGATGAGTGCGAATTGAAAAAATCTTAGAGGCTATACAATGCTGATGTCGCCAACGATTACGTTTAGGTCAAGCGCGTCCACTGGTCGCGCGAGGCTGCATGTTGCAAAATAGCTGGAAACTGAAAGAGTCCAACAGGTCTCACAAAACTGAAGTCGTTGTCACATCACAATGGGATTTGGTATGGTGACTTGGAGGAACCAAATCATCTAATAAGCCTAATTATATTTTGCATTCTGTATCTATACGATAACGATACTCGATCATCGATATCGACCGCGTTTGGCGCTATCATTGGCCCGCTCCAAGGTTGTATGAACTCTCGAACAATGAGAGCGACAAACGCGGTCGATGCGTATGATCGAGTATCATGGTAATGAGAACTCATGGTATGGGTACTGAAAGAAAAAGGGCCTCGCAGATGCGTGTTGCCCCTTCCTAGATTCGTCTCACAACGCCACTGGCTGTGCCTAAACCTGTTAGTAAACTTGTTCGACTCTCGTATCAACATGACGTATGATGTCAAAGTGTATCACAATTCAAATGATAGCTAAAATTAAACAAGATATTACTAAGAATAGACATTTAATTTCATGAACTCACTCCAAGGGCAATAACCATTTTCAGATATTTTACAATCATTCAATTCTAATAAAACTTTTTGAGGAGGCTGTAAAAGTGATAACCGTTCGCCATTCCTCAACTGATTTGTTGAAGGATACACGTATTCGATTTTCAAATACTGTCCAGAGACATCACTCCATTTTTGAAAAACAACTTTCCCGCCAATAGGGAACGGCTCAAATTGATCTGGCAAGACAAACGGTTTAAAATCTAACGCACTGATCACAGAGTTCAAATTCGAATCGTGTCCTATGAGTAATGTGAATTTTGGTGTTCCATTTTTGAAAATATCGAACATGTATTTTAAGAGAGGTCCGGCTATGTCCTTTGAGGCGGACTTCAAATTAAATCTGACATTTTGATCCTGTTTAATTATTTTCGCTAAGAGTTGCCATTGTTCGTCTGTAGTGATTTCGCCCCAGGCGACTTCAGATATAGGCAGTCCTTCGTAGTAACTCATTATAAAAGATTCCACGATGGAATTACCGATATACAAAGATCCTTTCACATAAGGTTCTTGGCCATCTTCCGTCACAATTTCATTTGGTAGTAAATGTAACTCGCACATATACAATTTCTTACAAATATCCGAAGTTCTTAAATTCAAAATTCTGTTTAATTCTATAAACGACTGTGTAAGATTGACTTCGTTTAAATTTTTCTCCATTTGTTCTCTGGCTTTATTTTTAAATTCTTGCGAAGTGTTGTGAAAAATAGGCAGGAATTTGGGGTCGATGTCCAAATTCTCGTAATGTTGTACTGTTATATTGCAGGAGTGGAAGGCGGATTCTGCAAATGCCTTTGCCGTGTCTAGTGTCCGTGGTTTTGTATTAGCATAAATGAGCACTTCATCTTTTTTCGGACACTCTTCTATAAAATCTTCACTGTCCAGCCATTCAGCTATGTATTGGCCCATGTAGCCTTCCAATCGAGCACCCTTTTCGGTCAAATATCCCGCCGACACGTTCCATTTCGGCCATAATTTCGTTGAGTACGCGTCTAGCTTCGCCTTCAATGGTGTACGCACATTATGACGACTAAGTATTAAAACCTGTTCCAACTTGAGGCTGTTTACATCAAGTCCTTTGCATAACGCAACGAGGCACAAAAACACAAACAATTTTTCCGCCATTTTGTTTATTTTTCGGAACACTGAGACCAGTATCACTGAACTATTTTTCCGTAATCGAAATCGCGAATTAGTGAATTAATACTCTAAAAGTGATAATTCTAAACATGATTGGACTACACTACTCGCGTCTAAGAACGAATGAAGACTGGTATTATTCGCTCAAGCGACTCGATAAGCATTGTTTCATCACACGACAGAATTGATAAAACAAACTAGAATTTTATGACACAAGCGTAATTATTATTTGCAACATGATTATCAGTAATTAATTTTAAATTGTTATTGTTCTGATAACGATTGTCATTGGCTTTCACGTCTATCTTTCCAGATAGCAACAGACCTAGGCTGGGTTCTACAAGTTAAGAGTGAATAGGTCACTTCTAGGCAAGCGTGCTTCACCGACGACCACATCATCTCTTACCAGCAGGCGAGATAGTGGATAAATGGGGAAAAAAAATGCTTAGTAGTCTAAAATCCACAGTATTCTGCCAATGGCCCTCAACACGATGCACCGTCGACCTGGGCAAGGTCCATGATCGGACGGTGAAACACCCGCTATCGCTATTAGGTATGCTGGCCGCCGCATGTCCACGTTGCCGACACTGCAGTTCATTGGAAAAACCCAAGAAATCAATTGTTTGATAAACAGTTTATTCCACAACCTGGTCGCTCTCGGGAGAAATATTAGACAAAAGTGTGAATTAAAAGTGGCAATCACAGATATCTTTTACTAGATTTAGTCGCGTCGCACGATCGTTCAGACTTCCGTTACAAATAGTATAATTAAAGCTGCCTCAGATCAAAGAAATAGGCAGATAGAACTCTCAGAACACGCGAGTTCCAGCAAAATTACTACAAAATCAAATAGAATTACATTCCATAGTGTTTTCTTTGTTTTTGAGACTTTTACAATGGTTAAAGACACGTGACGGTATATTTTGGCAAACAACAACGACGCGCAACTTGGTACGACGCGTAGCTTGGTACTGTCGCGACTTTGCATTCGATTTTAATTTTGTATTAACTTTGGTGGAACCACTCGCGTGTTCTGAGCGCTCTATCTGCCTATTTCTTTGATCTGAGAAAGCTGCATTAAAATCCGTTGTGTAATTAAATCAGAACAGAATAGCTGTGTTTCTGTATTATGTATAGAATCCAGCGCGTCAACCTGTCAAAAATCTTCGATAAATTTTCATTCATTGACCTTATTGGGGTAAATTGACCTGCTTACGATACTCGATCATCGATATCGACCGCGTTTTGCACTCTCATTGGCCCGCTCCAAGGTTGTATGAACTCTCAATCAATAAGAGCGCCAAACGCGGTCGATGCGTATGATTGAGTATCGTAATGACAAATTGACAACTCATGGTATGGGTACTGAAAGAAAAAGGGCCTCGCAGATGCGTGTTGCCCCTTCCTCGATTCGTCTCACTACGCCACTGGCTGTGCTGATCTGAAACCTGTTTACAAACAGGTTCGATTATGCCAGTTTTGCCTACGAGTCAATGAAGTCTTGAGATCTAGTATGTAAACTACCTAGTTTTTTTTTGAGAAATCCTCACATAATCCTCCTGGTGTGTGTGTGTTTGGGTTTTTCCATCAGGAATTCACAGAGATACCCGAGTCTGGATGTGTGCCAGAGTGACGGAAATAGGCTTTATTATGTGCCCATAGGAGGTGAGCACGTAATAAGCCTATTTGTGAACGATACTTTTAGGTACACCTCTGCTTATGCCATTGGAGTTTATAGGCGTAATGTGACACGCCAAAATAACTATGTGTCACTATATAGACCTAAAGTTTTTTTATAACACAAAATGATTCACCTCTGTGATAATAATTGTTATAATTAGGGACTTTACACATGGCGCGACGTGATTTCAATTAGACCGATTCCAAATACAAGTGAAATTCAACCTTACCACTACGACATAATGCCATAAAACACGTTATTATCTACGGGTAAAAGAAAAACAAAACACGATCGCCACGACGACGCGGCGACGTCAAATCAATCGAATTGCATCATTATTTCTTATTTGCAAGGACGATTTTCGCTTGTAGTTGGAATCGGCCGCATCCATGGGTAAAGTCATCCCTTATCAACATGACGTATGATGTCAAAGTGTATCACAATTCAAATGATAGCTAAAATTAAACAAGATATTACTAAGAATAGACATTTAATTTCATGAACTCACTCCAAGGGCAATAACCATTTTCAGATATTTTACAATCATTTAATTCTAATAAAACTTTTTGAGGAGGCTGTAAAAGTGATAACCGTTCGCCATTCCTCAACTGATTTGTTGAAGGATACACGTATTCGATTTTCAAATATTGTCCAGAGACATCACTCCATTTTTGAAAAACGACTTTCCCGCCAATAGGGAACGGCTCAAATTGATCTGGCAAGACAAACGGTTTAAAATCTAACGCACTGATCACAGAGTTCAAATTCGAATCGTGTCCTATGAGTAATGTGAATTTCGGTGTTCCATTTTTGAAAATATCGAACATGTATTTTAAGAGAGGTCCGGCTATGTCCTTTGAGGCGGACTTCAAATTAAATCTGACATTTTGATCCTGTTTAATGATTTTCGCTAAGAGTTGCCATTGTTCGTCTGTAGTGATTTCGCCCCAGGCGACTTCGGATATATGCAGTCCTTCGTAGTAACTCATTATAAAAGAATCAACGATGGAATTACCGATATACAAAGATCCTTTCACATAAGGTTCTTTGCCATCTTCCGTCACAATTTCATTTGGTAATAAATGTAACTCGCACATATACAATTTCTTACAAATATCCGAAGTTCTTAAATTCAAAATTCTGTTTAATTCTATAAACGACTCCGTAAGATTGACTTCGTTTAAATTTTTCTCCATTTGTTCTCTGGCTTTATTTTTAAATGCTTGAGAAGTGTTGTGAAAAATAGGCAGGAATTTGGGGTCGATGTCCAAATTCTCGTAATGTTGTACTGTTATATTGCAGGACTGGAAGGCGGATTCTGCAAATGCCTTTGCCGTGTCTAGTGTCCGTGGTTTTGTATTAGCATAAATGAGCACTTCATCTTTTTTCGGACATCCTTCTATAAAATCTTCACTGTCCAACCATTCAGCTATGTATTGGCCCATGTAGCCTTCCAATCGAGCACCTTTTTCGGTCAAATATCCCGCCGAAGCGTTCCATTTCGGCCATACTTTCGTTGAGTATGACTCTAGCTTCTCCATCAACGGTGTACGCACATTATGACGACTAAGTATTAAAACCTGTTCTAACTTGAGGCTGTTTACATCAACTCCTTTGCATAACGCAACGAGGCACAAAAACACAAACAATTTTTCCGCCATTTTGTTTATTTTTCGGAACACTGAGACCAAGGTCACTGAACTATTTTTCATTAATCAAAACCACGAATTATTGAATTAATACTTTGAAAGTGATAATTCTAAAAATGATTGGACTATACAACTCGCGTCTAAGCACGAATGGAGACTGGTATTATTCGCTCAAGCGACTCGATAAGCATTGTTTCATCATACGACAGAATTGATAAAACAAACTAGAATTTTATGACACAGAAGCGTAGGTAATCGTTAATTGCAACATGATTATCAGTAGGTAATTATTTTTAGATTGTTATTGTTCTGATAACGATTGGCTTTCAAACCCGTTTTTCCTGGTAGCTACAAACTTGGGATCTTCAAGTCAAGAGTGAACAGGTTACTTCTAGGCAAGCGTGCTTCATCGTCGACCACATCTTCGCTTACCATCAGGCTGGATAGGTAGTGGTCGAACTCGAAAGATAAATAAATGCCTAAAACGGTCCTTTGTGGGGGCCCCGTCAGGCCATTAGATGAGGTATTCAAGGAAGGGCACCCACTGAAATGGCACCTCAGCGAATGGCTCCTAAGCTATTTCACTAAGGGCACCTGCAAAAAAATTTTTTAGGTGCCGTTCGGGGAATAGCTTAGGAGCCATTCAGGTGCCATTTTGGCGGGTGTCCTTCCTGGAAAGTGGAATACCTCCATCAGATTGCTCACAGCTCTTTGAGGCGCGGGTGGAACACGATGCACCGTCGACCTGGGTAATGTCCATGATCGGACGGTGAGAGACCCGCCATTATACTGGCCACCACATGTCTGCTTTGCTGACCCTGCAGTTCAGTTTATTCCACATCCTGATCGCTCTCGGAAGAAACAATATACCTACAACGTGTAACGTTAATAGCGCAAAACCTGTCGTGGGGTAACTCAGCCCACTGTTTGTTCTAAAACTTTTGGAAAAAAATAATTAAAAAAATGATTTTTCATACTGATGGGCTCGATCAATTTCTCATTTTGTATGAAAAATCTTTTTTTTTTCCAAAAGTTTTAGAACAAACATTGTTCAGTAACATGGGCTGAGTTACCCCACGAGAGGTTTTGCGCTATTATAGTTACACGTTGTATATCAAAAGTGTAAATTAAAAGTGGCAATCACAGATATCTTTTACTAGACGTAGCTGCATGTCACGATCGTTGAAAACATTGTTTCGAAATTCGACTTTTCCGTAACGAATGTTATAATTAAAACTGCATTATAATCCGTTGCTGTGTTATATTGTCGTAGGTTTTTGATCAAAGACATTATTATTAAACGTACAGCTTGACATAAAAATGTAGAAAACCGGAAGTCGCCACTATCTTCGCGCTGCCAGCACTTTGAATGTTTTTTTTTTCACTTATTACGTTAGTTTTATGGCACACTAATAAATCTAACAAACCAGCGGTCTTTGTTTACATCAAATATCAAAGATTTTAAAACGTTGTCAGAAATAAAAAGATTATTTCCGTTTCAATCCGTTCTGGCCAAGCAGTACAGTTCTAGTAAAAAGTTCGTGAAGTAAATAAATTGAATTCAAACCGTGTCTGTCAAGGTTCAATGCAGCAAGATAATTACTGGACCATTACGGCATTGAGATGTCTTTACCTAAACAATAGCGAAATAAATTGACTTGTTTGCAGATCTTCAATTGAATTTGCTATAATATGGACGAACTCGGTGGTTACTATCAAATAAGTAGATCGCAGCGCGCGATATGACAGAGATGTGAAATAACTCGGGACTCTCGGGAGAGACCCAAAAGTTTAAGAACAAACATTGTTCAGTAACATGGGCTGAGTTACCCCACGAGAGGTTTTGCGCATTTAACGTTACACGTTGTATATGTAGACGCCAGCACATTAAACTACCTCAATCTGTCAAAGGACATGGCCAATTTCTGTATGGACGTTTGCATAGTTATTAAATTCAATGTACACCAATGATTTTTGGTGTTTTATATTCGTGAATATTAGTACATTAAATTGGAGTAAATAAAACACTTAAAGAACTTGTCATTACAACAGATTAAACCAAAACAGTTTCACTAAACCTTTAGTCAGATTGCTGGCAATAAGTGCATAGAATAGGATTTGCTATACTAAAAGGCGCTTTAATGAATTATTTATTAAAATCTGACAATAATAAACAAGTACCTATAATAGAATTTCATGTTTTTCATTAAGTTGTATTTTTAGGGGTTGCCTTAAAAACATTATTTTAAGAATTATTGACCGAAAACGGTTTATTGGACAATTAACAAGGAAAACACAAATTAAACAAAATAGTAGGTATAATTAATTATTTATTTATTACAGAGAATAAAACCAGTCTAAAACCAACTCCTGTACCTTGTCCGAAGCTAATTTCAGCATTTTTCGTGATGGGTCATGCACTGCTTGTCTATTTGCTCGCATCCAACACACATAACAAACATAGTTGTTTCTTGAGGGCTGAAAATAAACCCCAGTTAGAATAAACACATATAAAAGCTTGTTTTCAAGTTTTATGTTTTTGTACAATGAGAAGTATTATGCCTACTTTAAAGAAGTACATGTAAAACATAACGATTAATATGATAATCACACAAACATACTATGAAAAACATTTTTATAGATAAATATGTACTTAACTACATATTTAAATGAATTAAAATCAAAATGCTTACCACATTAATGGTATTTTGTGAAATTAGGACAGCGAGCAATGGACACTCCATACTGAAATTATCGCACACCTAGCAGTATAATGACACAATTACATTTTTCTAATTTTACAGAAATGAGGATTAAAGATTTTACAAATGTTTGAAACGAAGTTATGGGTTTATTTTACATTTTGTCATGAATTTTATGGTTTTGGCAACTAGTATAGACCCTAATAGATACTTAGGGAAAAAAAATCCACTTCAGGTCTCCAGGAATTACTTCATAACAGTCAAAGATGAAGAAGAGTCATGCAATTGTGCCGTTATACTTTAAAAAATTTCCAAAAATGACATTTATGCCCCTAAAGCCATAGTAATACAGGATGTTAAAACCAAGAAATAAAGGCAATTAGTTAATCGAAAATGTATGAAACTAACATACTTGAAAAAGTTTAACTGCAACAAATCATGATAACCTTTATTTGGCTCATAATCGTTGAGAAATGGACATCATTTAACGATGTCAAAACTAAAATAAAGTAAAATCACGTATCTTTTCTGGTTTAAATCAGTTCAGCTCTTATAATTTCTAGCCTCGTCTATATACAACCCCTACATGTTGTCCACGGACAACCCTTACTCGAACATTATAATTATCAGCTGTAGTATACCTCGTGCTGTGCTGACGTGCCTTCGAACGTGATTCGGCAGGGGATGGAGTATTTTATTCCATTTTCGGACATCCAGCTTGGTCATAAATCTCAAATATGGTACAATGCAGAATAGAATGAGGTCCGTTAAGAGAATCTGCCTACCAAGCATGAGTCAAGGCCCGTAACCGAAAAGCTAAGGCACGTAAGTTCGCACAAGGAAAAGCGCATTTAATTCTGTGGCCAAGTTCTGCAAGAGGGTTCTGCGTAGGGCTCGTTTTGACCACGTCTGGTGTATTGGGGCTAAACTAGTATCGCACCCTTCGGGTAGTGAAAAGGTTTGGTTCCTGTCAAAAAAAACGGTCGAAACTTTTAGTCGCCTCACTTTGCCTCCAATGCTTAAACCTGATGGGTCGCTGTCGCTGGCCCATCTGCATGTGAGAAAGCAAATTTATTTGCATTTCTCTTTGCAGGAAATTTACGTCTACTAACTGACACACTGGTTCCAAGCAACCACTGACTATACCTCGATGTAACTCTTCGGTGCCGGAAGTCACAGTTTATATTAAAAGAGTCAGTCTAGACGTGAACAAGGCCAGCGGGCCTTCATACCAGCAAGAGTGTTGAGGCAGTGTGTGACTGAACTGTCTCCTGTGTTGACATACCTGTTCAGCCTCTCTCTTGATAAAAGAATGGTGCCAAAATCCTGGAATCTTGCGAATGTACCACATTTTTTTTAAACGTTGTAAAATCATAAAATGGGTCGTCCCTCCCAGGGCAGAGTAGAAGGGACTGTCTGACTTGTACTGTACTGACTAAATTCCACGGTGTCCTTTAATAGCCCCATTCCTCGGCAGGCTTTGGCCCTCTAAGAATGCCCCGTCATTATGCTGAGAGCTCTTTCGACCCGGGCATGGTAAGTGAACAGCCCATTACTCGCCGACCGGATGCTGTCAATGTAGCACCTATGCCAGAAAAGGGTGACAGTGCAGACCCTGCTCGTTACCGTCTGATTGCCATTACCTCCATTCTCTGCAAGGCATGGAAAGGGTACTGAACAGTTAGCTGCTGACCTATCTCGAAGACAATGATCTTCTCAGTGACCGTCAATATGGCTTTCGTCGGAGACGGTCAACTAGTGATCTTCTTGTGTATGTCACGGACTGCTGATGGCTGGGGCGAAATCATCAAGAAACACGATGAAGCACTTGCGGTTTCGCTTGATATCTCGAAGGCATTTGATAGGGTCTGGCACGCTGGTCTACTCAGCAAGCTTCCTGCTTATGGCATGCCAGATGACTTTTGTAGCTGGATATCAGACTTCCTGGTTGGCTACATGGCTGCTTCTCTGATCTCATGGCTATTGATGCCGTTCCGTGTTCCTCAGGGGGCTGTTCTCTCTGCAACTATTTTCCTGCTGCACATCAATAACCTACTTCAATCTGGTATTGTTGGGTATGCAGATAACAGTACGATTTTAGAGAGATACTTGTTCAGCGCAAAAATAACAGGAGATAAAGTTTGTTTCTTGGGAGAGGCCATGGTAGAGCGGACAAATTGACCCTTGCGATGTCAAATGTGCCATTTTTCTACTTGTTTACTAAGTTAATAATATGTCATAGTTCGGCACATCTGACAAATAAGCCGTTGTTATACTCGGAAGCGGGGGAAACATACCAAATAGTACAATGACACTAAACGCCCTCTCTCGACAACTAGTAAAACTATCACCGTGTCGTTTTACCACTTTATAAATTATGCACTTTTAAACACTTAGGCCGCAAAAACTCAATTTCGCTATTTTTGCAATTGTGCCATTATACTGCTAGGTGTGCGTTATGTTGTCTTATTTTTCTCACTCAGTCTCTCATGTTCACGAGTTTTAGTATTCAATAATAAGAAGCATGGTTGACAAATGAATATTATATCTACAGGTAACTGAAAAAAAAATGCACTAATTAAAATCGCATACTATGAAAAAACATAATAAAAACAGATTAAGTATTTTATTATTCCAACTTCATACCTGGGTTTGAGCATTGGTTAACCAACGCGTAAGCTTTGTTTGATGGTGTGCAGAAAGCGCCTCTGCAGCCTTTGTATGGCTATTCCGCAGTTGATGCACCTCATAATAATCCACAAAACAAATCCAAAACGCAAAGCAAATCAGAGTCCAGTATCATTAGCAAGGTAATCGTTTAGTAGAAGGTATCAGTCCGTAGGGGGTCAAAAATATCAGAATATAGCCGCAAAATACAAACACAATAGACGTTGAATCTGCAATCAAAGAGCGGCTGCACTGATATTAAAATTAAATTGACATTTGACGTTAACAAAACCACACTATCAAACCAGTAAACTCGTTCCGTTTTAAAGCTTTTTTGGGTGAATTGGATAAAACGCAATTATTATGATACGTATTTTATAAAACATAACAAATACCAATGAATATAGTTTCTACAAATGAATACATTATGAATGAAATGTTCCTAATATAACGCACACGGAAGTCCGCGGCCATTATCGATGAAATAAAAAACCAAGCCACCGACTTCAGTGCCGGATCAAGCCGGTGCGGGGCCCGTAGCAAATGTAACCATGGGGCCCTAAAGTTACATTGCCTCTTTTTTTAGCGGTAAATCCACGGTGTTCTTCAGTAGCCCTCTACGTTCCGGGGTCACGGTAATGACATAAGTCTCGCGACCCCCGCGCGTTTGTCGCTCTAGAGGGGGGGGGGGGCCGTCATCATGCTGACACTTTTGAGGCGCGCGTGGAACACAACACGCCGTCGACCCCTGGTCCATGGTCGGACAGCGAGTCGCCCATTACTCGCCACCCACGTGCCCACGCCTACGGTGGCCGGAGATCGTTTGCCGACGTCCGTCACTGCAGCTGGGGTGAAGGGAGGATGCTGTCCTTCCCTCATGCGGCCCGCCTCCTACTTCGCGAGCATGACTGCTTCACAGAAGGAGGGTACCGCTTTCCACTCCGTCTCGTCCCGAAGCATGGCCTCGACCAATGCCGGGCGCGAGAGGTCTCCTATCGCCGCCGTGAGAACACGGCGGTTCTTTCTGTGTCCTCTGGGTGATCCTCGCAGTGGTGACACCCAGGCGTTTCCTCCCCCTTATCAGACACAGGTACCTCCCGAAACTTCATGCGGTAAGGACGCCGTGACGCCTATCTAATCACTCCTCAAAAAGGGGTTACTGCCGCGATTGTGGCGTGCCTGGACCTGGGTTGCGACAGTCGTTCCCTCCATACAGCCCTGAGATCGCCCATACACTTCTCGAAGCAGCGGGAATACACCCCAGCGCTGCGCCTCCACGCGCCACTCATAGACGCGATGGAGGGCAGTCGCCTCCAGATCCCAGGGTAGCAATCCTGCAAGGAGGTTGGCCGATTCGCTGGCGATCGTGCGATATCCCTGGATCATCCGGATAGCCATGACCCCCTGGCAATTGGCATCCGACCAACTTTAGTGGTCACGTCCGGATGCTAATCAGGGCCCACACGGGGACCCCGTAGAGGGCCATGGACCACACGACGACGACGTAGCCTTCTTGCATGAGGCGTTTGGCCCACTGAGATTGGGCAGGATTAGCCTGAGGGCGGCTGCTGAAGGTTTTGGGGCACAAAACTCTCAATACGAAATGCTTCAATGTGGATTGCATTGCTTCGACATAACCATGTAATGATTTATACAGAGCGTATCCTGTCTTAAGGTCTTGAGGAGAAGACTGTAACGAGGCGTTAGTAGTGACAGTGTGGCCAATCGCTCACTTTAAGAATAGTCAAGGTGTATTACATAATTGTGTTTTTTTTTTGGGCACAGGCGCGGGGCCCCCCAAGGCGCGGGGCCCGTAGCATTTGCTGCCTCCTGCTATATGGCTAATCCGGCACTGACCGACTTCCGAAAGAAAAGTTATTTTATACTTTTCTGTGTTTCGTTTTGAAGTCGGTTCCTTTTTTTTAAGTTTTTTATTTTACCCTTTTTAGTTTAGATTTTCAATTCACACATACCGGTCTTTGAAAATCTACGACCCTAGTAAGCAAAAAAAAAAACGGGGCACTTCACGAGATATCCATTAATGTTATATAATAATAATTACAAAATACTTTTCTGAAAACCGCATCAAAATCCGTTCAGCCAAACGCGAGATAATCGCGGACAAACATGCAATGGTCACTGAAAATCTACAATCGAAGTAAGCCACGCGGGCAACGTCATGGGATATCCATTAGTGTTATATATATATTAAAACCTTTTCAAGAATGTAGTGAACACTTTCCTGAAAACCGCATCAAAATCGGTTCCGACAAACGCGAGATAATCGCAGATAAACATGCAATGTTCGCTGAAAATCTACAATCCAAGTAAGCAAAAACGGATCCAGGCGGGCAACATCACGGGATATCCATTAGTGTTATATATTAAAACTTTTTTCAAAATGTAATAAACACTTTCCTGAAAACCACATCAAAATCGGTTCAGCGAAACACGAGATAATTGCTGACAAACGTGCAATGGACATTGAAAATCTACTATCCAAGTAAGCAAAAACGGATCCACGCAGGCGACGTCACGGGATATACATGTGTGTTATATACTAAAACCTTTCTAAGAATGTAATGAACACTTTCCTGAAAACAGCATCAAAATCGGTTTAGCCAAACGCGAGATAATCGCGGACAAACATACATACAGGTTGAACTGAGAACCTACTTTTCTTTTGAAGTTGGTTAAAAACTGACAAGTTCAGGGAGGCTAAAACTTACGCAATAATTTATTATCATATTTTAATGGAATTTATTAGGTACGTGTACATGGAATTGTGATGGAATGCAATTTCTGTCCATGTCCTTTCTTTACAGATTTTCAACCTTATCGCAATAGCGGAAGGTTGAAAAATCGATAGGTAAAAGACAGATACGGGTAGGTTGACCTGCTGGCGACTGCACCTATAACAACTTATTAAATTATGTATTTTGTGTAAAATCAGTGTGAATAAATAAAGAAAATCACAATAAGCCACGGTTTGAAACCAAAACAAAAATAACTCCTAGAAATGGCTCTCTGGGAAAAGAAAGAATGCGAGGAAAAATGTTTGAAAATAAAGCAGTTTGTTGTCAAATCACGAGCCATTCTTTGGTCTCCACGTAATGGATTCATATCCTCCTTGTATGCTTACAAACAATACTGAATAGGTGCGTACACACAGAGCGAGCAGGCTCGCGAGGCAATTGCCGCGCAAAGCAGCTCGTCTACTGTCCACACGTCGTCTTTCGTAGGATGCATGTAACCTACAAATTAAGATAGGCGTATTTTTCATATTTCAAAGATTTTCTTAGGAAAGAAAAATTCGATCAGCGAGCAGGATTCGAACCTGCGGCCGTCGGATTCAGTACATCCGACGCTCATTTCCAACCGACCTTCGAGGATCTTACCCGCCACGGCGAATTCTTCCTTCCATTTCTAATGTATCGCCTGCGGATCGAATTTTTCTTTCCTAAGAAAATCTTTGAAATTCGCTACGCAGGCGTTACTAAAGGAAGATAGTTGCTTTTCTGCATTTTTACAGTTTTTTTTATAATTACTATTTAAAACCATAAGGCGCAGTCCATGTCTATGAGCCACAAAGGAGAAAAAAAAATTAAATTGTCAAATCGTTCAGCTACTCACCACTAGATGGCGTTGATAATGTGAAATTGAAACACGAAATTATTGGGAATTATTTTAATAATAATGTATCACAAGTTGTGTATATGTTAACATTTAAACATCTTAATAATAGTAAGTAATAAATAGATGTTAAAACAATTCATAGCAACTAGGTACATATACAACGACGATATAATACTAGACTCGTAATAACAGGCGACCGATGTCTGTCAACACATTAGGCAAAAAAGTCTTATATTCGTCTCATTTCGACCAATCCTGTGAGCCGTAAACATACGTTGAGACAGAACAGACCTTGAGTTAGCCAATCACAACGTAGTACCCCGTCCCCCTCGCTTACGTAGTACCTCAGCGAGTTGACAGAATAATTTTTGTTCCATAGATCGTGTATGCGGAGTCTAGTATTATAACGTCGTTGTACATAGATTTTAAAATATAAATACGCATTTGCATTAACGCATGCGTCGCGAATTTCAAAGATTATCTCTCGCGACGTCTGAATTCAGTAAATTCGCTATTACCAACCAAGCCATCGTGGTCCTAAGTACAAGTGTCGAATTCTTCAATATTTTCCTAGAGTCCGCGCCACGATTGAAGTTATGCGGCAAATTCGAAGTAGGTACACTACATTTTTAATGCAATTTGATGTAATGACATAGACACTAGCACCGCATCAAAAGGGCTTCAGTCGTGACGCAGACTCTAATGGCCGGTATACACGGCAACGATAAAACTGCGCAAACGAACTGCACAGCTCATTTGGGCAGTTTTATCGAACGTATGTACTAAAATCAGCGCAGTTTTTTTGGTTGGTGCAAGCTATCGGAGCAAGGATTAAAATCTATTCGAAAAATCGTTGTCGACTGCGCAGTCAGATCGCTACGATAAATCGTTGTCGTGTATACCGGGCTTAAGGCGCGGGCCACATAGAAAACACGTAAGACGCAGACGGGGCGCAGACATATGTCTGCGTCTCTTTCATAGAAAATGTATAGAAGCGTCGCGACGTAAAACACACGGAAGAGACGTGGCGCGGACGCGACTCTCATACATTTTCGCACGCCCGCGACGCGTCCTCGTCTTACGTCTTTTCTATGTCTTATCAAACTGTAACATTTGTACTGACTAAAACCCACGGTGTCCTTCAATAGCCCTTTATTTTCCGGGGTCACGGTAATAATATAAGTCCCTCGACCCCGGCAGGCTTTGGCCCTCTAAAGGGGCCCCCCTTCATGCACAAGGGCCCCCGTCATCGTGCTGACGCTCTTCGAGGCGCGCGTGGAACACAACGCGCCGTCGACCCGGGTCAAACTACTACTTAGGAAATCGTTGAAACTACATAGAACTAGGATTGATACAAAGATAATAATATATTACTAGTACAATAAATATACATACAGTTGTCCAATACATAGGTATACATAATATAAAATCATTAAAATATTCGCTTTACCTACCCGCGGCAAAAAAGGTCTTAGATCGATTAAGAAATGAGCTAAGAAGTTTGGCGACGACTTCTGGTCGATTCACAGATCCAGAGTCTCGAACATTGACGCCGAATTGCCAGCCTATCGGTTTTTGGAAGCTCTTAGCTCGTTACTACGGTAACAGCGAATGCTCGTCAGTCGGGGCGGTAGTCATCATCATCATCATCATCAGCCGGAGGACGTCCACTGCTGAACATAGGCCTCCCCCTTAGACCGTCACGCCGAACGACAATTCGCCACTTGCATCCATCGGCTGCCCGCGACCCTCACGATGTCGTCGGTCCACCTAGTGGGAGGTCTGCCTACGCTGCGTTTTCCGGTCCGTGGTCGCCACTTGAGAACTTTTCTTCCCCATCGGTTGTCATTTCTACGAGCGATGTGGCCTGCCCATTGCCACTTCAACTTGCAAATTTTATGAGCTATGTCGGTGACTCTGGTTCTTTGCCGAATATCCATGTTCCGGATTTTATCCTGCAAAGAAACTCCGAGCATAGCAGGGCGGAAATATTGTAATGTAATGTTCAAAATCATTCTTTTACGTTACATTACACGTGAAGACTCCTGGAGAGACCATTATCGTGCATTAAGTACTAGCATACAATATAGGAAGACCGCTAAGCTCCACAAATTACATTGCACTAACCCATACAAATAACTTTCTTAAATACTGCACTCACAACATTCAACTAAGATTAAACAAAGCCGCCATCTTGAAAAATTTTGGCGGCAATTTTGACATTGACATCTGTCAAATGGAATGTTTTTTTTCTTTTTCCTTTTTAGCTCTTGGTCGTGGCTCTGTCGAGTTGTGCCAGTTGGTGAGCTATTCTTTCCTCCCGGGCCCGCCTGGCTTGGCCAATACCTCGTTTCTCGGCGAATTTTGCTACGAAAGTCTCCACTGGCATTTGACCTGAAGAAAAATAAATTGGTTAAATAAATAAAAGACCGTGTCTGTTTTCTAAAATTCATGCTAAAATTCTGCATTTACTGTATTCGAACCCACGTCCTTCGGAGATACTCTTTAATACCTAGCTCTAAATCAGTTCACATGTTTTTGGGAAACTAAATTGAACTCGGACTTCATTTGTTGTCTCTAACAGTAATTAGAAATGTTATTAATCTATAATTAAATTGTAAAAAAAAAAAATTCATATCTGATAACAGTCATACCAAGGTGCATTAAATTACCCATATAACTGTCTTGTATGCCGTAAAAGGCAGAGATACAGTCACTCCATGTAAAGTTTTGATATTTAGCTGCATCTGGCTAGCCCAGACCTATATCAGGGTGGAAAAACCTATACCAGGTAGATGAGAAAACCCTGTAAAATATGAGATAAATAATACAAACCCGTGAGGAACTGCTCAGCGATGACTTCGGATTCCTCATCAGCTTTCAACGCAGCCTCCTTCAGACAGTCCCTGATCCGATGAGGATCATACATCTCCGCTAGCTTCATATGCTTTCTAAATTAAAAAAAAAATAGTTTTAATACCAATAATAGTCAAATGAGTATTTTATACAGGTCTTGGAACATATAGGGTTATTTTTCGAAACGTTTTCGCCTTTAATGCCTAAGAACTTATTTGTTTTGGTTACGTTCGAACGGAACGTAAAAGTGTTTTTAAAAGCTTTATTTTTAACTAGATTTTTTTTAAATGTTTAAATCGGTTCTTTCCAGTCCATTCAAACGTTCCCATTTCATTTTCGTTCCGAACAAAATGAGGTGCAAAGAACAGTTGTAATTTGGAAAACGTTTCCGAGCCTTGGTTCAGTGGTTCTGCACCCAAATGACAAGACCGGATTCACCGGTCTGTCTATCTGTCTGTTACTGTCAGCGAGCTGTATCTAATGAACTGTAAAATTTGCACATGATGTATTCTTGTCAGCTCAGACCGAGAGGTTACGATGCGCTCATATTTCAATAGAGTTACTCAAAATCTAACTCTGTTGCCTACACGAAAAGAAACACTTTTCTCAACGCAGCGTAGCGCCGCGAGCTCAAAATCCAACTTTATGTTAGATTCTCTACACGATAAAATACACATTTTCAGTATTGTTATGTTATCTCAGGTCTCAGTGTGAACTAACCGTCTCAGTGGTACGAAACCCTTTGAGTGTGAGTCGGGCTCAAACTTGGCAGGGTTTTTAGTTAATAATTCGAGACCCCCTTTAGCTACAATCAGGACGGAAAATACTCTATATTATTTATATTTTATATTTTAATATAAAAATTAATAAAAAATGGTAGCAGTAAGTCTAGTACCACATCCTTACCGATTTAACTCCTCAAAGTTCATCTTCATCTGTACAATAGTCGATATACGGTCAATAACTTCAGTCTTCAAGTCGTCTAAAGCTTGTTGTTTGACGATGTTCTCTTGTGCTATGAGCTCGATGCTGCTCATCAACTCTTCGGTTTCAAGATCTAGTTCCACAAGCTGAGGGTTCACTTCAATTATTTTATCCTGGAAATAATGGTTACAAAGGCATGGTTATCCTACTTTCCATAGTACAAAATGCCTATGAAACAAAGATTTTTCTTACTCTGGGGTTGTCATCAATAAACAGAGATTCAAGAAGGTTTAAAAAAACATACCAAAAATATATAGACAGCAATGTTTTTTCAAAGCATTGCTCTCTAGATATTTTTGATATGTTTTTTTCCTCTTTATTTATTTACAGGCTTTTATCTTACAAAGATATGTTATCCTCATCATAACCTTCAATAAATCACACGAGTTTAAATAACAATATATTATTCTAAATTATTATTGCGATGCGCTCTAAAACTGGAATAGTTGACGTAGGTAAAAAGGCTGCCGGGCTCAAATGGGATTGGGCGGGTCACGTCATTCGCATGCAAAATAGTCGCTGGGCAAAAATATGCACTCAACGGGTGCCTCAGAATGGACGACGCCGCCGAGGCCGGCCCAAAAAGAGGTGGCAGGACGATCTAGATGCGTACCTCGATGGCTGGCCCGAAGTGGCACTAGAAAAGAACACTTGGAAGGATATGGGGGAGGCCTTTGCCCAGCAGTGGGACATAAATGGCTAAGGAAAAAAAAAAATTGCGTTTTTTAATTAGGTGTAGATAATACTTTTGGATTGTGTTTAAAAACATAATAAACTCACAAAAACGTATATACCGGGAAAAACTACTTGTAGGTTATTCAAATTTAAACCGAAAGGCTGAGGAACTCAGCGCAACAGTAGATCGCTCCGATGCTATAGTATAAAAGTGGAAGATTGCTGAAACTGCTGAAAACACATCAAATACTTGTTTTAGCAAGAGAATAACATCTCACCTGCAAATCCGTATTCTGCAATATTTCCTGCAGCTCTTCAATACAGCAGTCATTTAACTCGGGAAACATTAACGACTGTCCGCTATAATTTGACTGCGGACTAACATCGTTGCTCTTCGACTCATCAGAATTTGACAGCTTAGGCATAGACTTCTGGAACTCCCTTATAATAGCCTGGACCACGCGGCCCAAGTCGGAATGCAAGGTATAATTTAACAAGCCCGGAGCACCAAGAACTTGGTTAGAATTCTCACCGATCCAAGGATGGGGTATGGGTGGATTAACAAATATAGAAGGCTTTTCATTGGGAAATTCTGGTCCCAATAACACTGTTAAGCTCATATTTTTACCGTCAGCAACGAATTCGACTCGGTATTCTGCATTTTCGTTGACTTCGACTACATGATCGTTGAAGATTTTTAATGTGTCGATTTGACGTTTTCTCAAGTCTTGTTCACTGTAATATTGTCGTGGCAGCATCTTCAGGCAGTGAGTTTGCTAAAAAAATAACAATCTTTCAGTGAAAGCAATATATATTAGTTTTTTTTATAAAATTCTTTTTGTTGACATTGAATGTTCTTATAGATTTCTGTACTATTTCGTAGGCTTTTATGAGATAAGAAATATGATTTTTGTACCTTTTACTTACAGTTATAAAAAATATTTTGGAATAACTAATTATAAATACGGAGTAATTTAAAATATTGTTTTCTTATTTCGTGCAACAGCGATCAATAAGTTTCTTACAATACGTTTTTTCTGTGCAATTGTTTAAAAAACTGTGAATGACATACCGTTACACGATTATCATTGGCTGTGCCATGTACACAATACTTTTATTAACCAATCAGAATCATATTTGTCGTAGTGCAGAAGAATACGCATAACTGGAAACAAATCATAGCAGACGTCAAAATATATACGTCAATGTCAAAACTGCGTTTCGTTATTTTATATCACTCAATGTTCAAAGAAAGAAAATAACATTTGAAATACTTATTACTTACATTACTTATACACTTGTAAAATATCTAATGACAATTTTTTATTGATTATGAAGTGACTAAAAGAAAATATCTTCGATTTTCCAATAAATATATATCTCAAAGTTATACTCATAGACATATAGTATAGACTGAGCATGACTCTTTAAAAAGAGAGAACGACCATGAGAACGACAAATAAGATATATGATTGTCATACAATTTTCTCTCCTTCTAGATAATAATATAATAATATGTACGGGTTATTTTAAGCATTGTTAGGGTGCTCCCTCACCGCGAGCATTCACATGTAATGTAACGTTACAGGTTCAAACATTCTAAAACAACAGAGCATCAAATTGCTCACTTTTATGTTACATTACAGGCGAATGCTCGCGGTGAGGGAGAGCCTATAAGAAAATGTTCGGTCTATACTTTATATCTATGACGGTAACGTAAGGAAAATGCGACTCAAAACTAATACGATTACTATTCCATGTTGGAATGAAAAAGGATATAAAATTCTGGATCAAATCCGACCGGATCTGGCCAGATTGATGGAATCTAGAATCTAGCTCGGGTCCGACTGGATTGAAAATGAGGCCGAATTGCAATCGCTATAGCTGACTCATCATCATCATCACCAGCCTATAATGTTCCCACTGCTGGGACACAGGCCTCCTCGCTGTGAGAGGGTAATGGGCCATAATCCACCACGCGGGCCCAGTGCGGGTTGACAGATGTCACAAATATCTTCGAAATCTTGGTTCTAGGACATGCCGGTTTCCTCACGATGTTTTCCTTCACCGTTTTGAGAGCTGTAGTGATGAAGAAATAAATTACACAAATTATTGCGCCTGGCGGGGTTCGAACCCTAACCTACAACTCGTAAGTCGGGACCAAATATACCACTGGGCCACCACAGCTGACTGACTATCAATATTTTTTTCTCTAACTGCATTTAATGTGGAGTGGGACGCGGTCAGCTCCTTCTGCGAGGCAGTAATGCTCGTAAAGGAGGAGGCAGGCCGCGAGCGAGAGAGGACAGCGTCCTCCCTCCGCCCCAGCCGCAGTGGTAGGCGCCCACGGCGACGGACGTCGCTAGATGATCTCCGGCCACCGTAGGCGCGGGCATGCGGGCAGCGAGTAAAGGGCAACTCGCTGCCCGACCAAGGACCATGCCCGGGTCGACGGCGCGTTGTGTCCCACGCGCGCCTCAACGAGCGTCAGCATAATGACGGGGCCCCCCCTCAGAGGGCCAAAGCCTGCCGGGGTCGCGGGATTATTCCCTTACCGTAACCCCGGAACTTAACAGGCTATGAAGGACACCGTGGATTTTAGTCAGTAGAAGTCTGACAGTCCCTCCCGCCCTGCCCGGGGTTGGAGGACTCATTTAATGATTTTACCACGCTAAAAAAAAAAAAAACTGCATTTAATGTAGCAAAATTACTTTTTTCATTTTTTTTACGTGGTAAAGTCATCGAATGAGTCCTCCCAGCTAGAAGAGGACGGGAGGGACTGTCAAACTCGTAGGTACTGACTAAAATCCTCGGTGTCCTTCAATACTTCTTTATATTCCGGGGTCACGGTAATGAGATAAGTACCGCGACCTCGGCAGTCTTTGGCCCTCTAAAGGGGCCCCCGTCATTATGCTGACGCTCTTTGAGGCGCGTGTGGAACACAACGAGCCGTCGACCAGGGCATGGTCCTTGGTTGGCCAGCGATTTACTCGCCGCCCGCAGGCGAACGCTTTCCACTCCGTTTCGTCCCGCAGCAAGGCCTCCACCAATGCCGGGCGCGAGAGGTCTCCGCCTATCGCCGCCGTGAGGACACGGCGGTGCTCTGCCCAAGCGGGGCAGTCCTGCACCGTATGCTCCACCGTGTTCTCAGGGCGATCCTCGCAGTGGTTACACGTAGGCGTTTCTTCCTTCCTCATCAGACACAATTACCTCCCAAAACTTCCGTGTGCGGTGAGGACCTGCGTCATGCGGTAGGTCAGGACGCCGTGACGCCTATCCAGCCACTCTTCAAAGAGGGGTCTTACACGGCCGTCAGTCGCGACAGTCGTCCCCTCCATACTGTCCTGAGATCTCCTACCGCCGCGCCTCGACTTCTGGAGGCAGCGGGGATACACCCCGGCGCTGCGCCTCCACGCGCCACTGACGCGCTGGAGGGATTCTATGTTCTTCTCTTTGTATAAACGAGTTGTAGCGAGCGAAGCCGTTATCAATAGCTAGTCTGTAGAATAATCTTGTTTGTTTACATATTTTTTAAGCTCTCAGGAATTTTTAATAGTTCTTTTTAAACAGTTGTCACTTTTAAGTGCTAATTAAAAAAAGATACCGTCCGCATCAAATATCAAAGCAAGGTAATTTAAGAAGGATGACAGCAAAAACATGAATTGAATACCCACATATTTTAAACTAAAAGGCACAAGCTCCACTGTCGGCGATTAGAAGATTTTGTTTTTCTTTTTGGTAAAATCATCCAATGATTCCTCCCACCCTTACTGTCAGACTCGAGCTGACTAAAATCCACGGTGTCCTTCAATGGCCCTTTATATTCCGGGGTCTCGGTAATGAGATAAGACCCGCGACCCCGGCAGGCTTTGGCCCTCTAGAGGGGAGCCCGACAAACAAAATTTTAAACTGTAAAAAATCAACATAAACATTAAGACTATTGTCTACCGAGCTTTCGTCCATACAAAAAGAGAAAACGTTTTCCTCCCCCTAAATGTTATCCTATCTCAATGATTTTTTACAATGCATCTGACACAGTAAAAAACTAGGTTTATAGGTTTTCTTTTTTTCAAAATTTATAATAGTTTGAAAGTTACAGGCGCCTAAAAGTTACTATTTTTATGACCAAATCTTCATTGAAGTAAAACCTTTGTATTTAAAAAACAAAGAAGTTTAAGAAAACAAAAAAACAAAACCTACAAACCTAGAATATAATATGCTGAAACGATTGACACTAGAATCTAAGAGATTGGTCGTGATTTAGTATGTGAAAAACGTTTTCTCCCGAGAGACAAAATATAAAAAAATACTTACATTCTGTCGCGAGTTACAACGCTCTCTATCGCACGATCGGGGTTATTTCAACGCGTGAGAGGGACAGTACGATTTTTTCTAAATACCTATTTTTTGAAATGGCAGCAGCTATTCTATACTCTTAAGAACTTCGCCACTGGTACCACACCCAAGTATTCTAAATCCGGGACAATAAACTGTGATTCCTTGACACGGGGTGTGCGCGAGCCTCGTATTTCTAGGACATAATCCTGAATTTCCCGGCCAACTTGCAACCCTGATCATGAGCGATAAAATAGTCTGCAAAATTGCAAATCATCGGCCTCGACTGCCCTGTTGGTCTAGTGGTTAGTGACACTGACTGCTATGCCGGGGGTCTTGGGTTTCGATTCCCACCCAGTACAAATTTTTGTGTGATGAGCATGATCGTTTGTTCTGTGTCTGGGTGTAATTTATCCATAATAATTATGTATGTATTTAGAAATTTATTTTAATTTAGTATTTTTATATTTCTATAGTTTAATAGACGAAAAATAACTATGTTTTTTAACTAAGTAAAAAAAAAAGTTTAGTAAGTATGTATATGTATATAACAGTGGTCTAGTACCCATAACACAAGCTCTGCTTAGCTTGGGACTAGATGGCGTTGTGTGATAGTTGTGGAATATTATTATTATTATCGGCGTTGTGCCAAGACCCTAATGCATGTAAAAACCCGTGATGACCAGCGAATTTACTGTCATTACGAAGAATTTTCTATATTTTTAAAATTACAGGTTTTGTTGCAAGTTTTGTGAAATGATGTGCACTTAGCGCCTTGTTATTCTTTGCAAAATTGTTAAAAGGTAGTCATTAGTTTGCAAATAACATTTGCGCTCACGTTTTTGTGAAACGTGTGGTTTTAGGCTACCTGTGTTAAATCATTATAGCATAATTAGTATTTAATGTTTCAAATGTTTTATTTCTTGCCCCATCATCATCATCAGCCGGAAGACGTCCACTGCTGAACATAGGCCTCCCCTTTAGACCGCCACGCCGAACGACAATTCGCCACTTGCATCCATCGGCTGCCCGCGACCCTCACGATGTCGTCGGTCCACCTAGTGGGACGCCTGCCTACGCTGCGTTTTCCGCTCCGTGATCGCCACTCGAGAACTTTTCTTCCCCATCGGTTGTCAGTTCTACGAGCGATGTGGCCCTTCATCTTCCTGTGGGCATTTCTTGCCCTACCACTCTCTAAACTCGACATGACCGCTCGCAATTTAGAAAAATTACTTATTACTTACAAGATGAGTTACAGAAGCATATTTTTTTGGGCTAACCCACCACACTATTCTCAAACCAATGCAACTCCGGAAAGCCAGAATCAACAGTGGCAACCACCAGAAAAGCGCCGAGACAATGAAGCTCGACGTGTCCCGGAGAATGAATTTACTTGTCTTGGATCCTGCAACGAAATTAATCAGAAGAGAAAGTGGAGGAGTAGGCAATATACGTAGTTTCCACTTACATGAGGAGTAATGTTAAAATTTAGAGTTTGCTCTGGTTAGGATTTATTAGTAATTGTCCTTATTTTAGGGTATCGTTCACTTTTTTTTTAACGTGGCAAAGTCATCAAATGAGTCCTCCCACCCCGCCGGGCAGGGCGGGAGGGACCTTCAGACTTGTATTGACTAAAATCCACGGTGTCCTTCAATAGCCCTTTATGTTCCTGGGTCACGGTAATGAGATAAGTCCCGTCACCCTGGCTGCAGGCTTTGGCCCTCTAAAGGGGCCCGTCATCATGCTGACGCTCTTTGCGGCACGCATGGAGCAGAACGCACCGTCGACCCGGGCATGGTCCATGGTCGGACAGTGAGTTGCCCTTTACTCGCCGCCCCAAGGTATCGTAGGTACACATAGGGTAAACTGGGAGTATATAAAAAAGACTTCGCTGTTCGTCTGTATGTTTTTGTACCTGTATAGCCGGAACATAAGTCCTGGGTTCAACTCAACCAGACGCATTACTTTGTGTAATTTATTTCATCACCACTGCTCTCAAAACGGTGGAGGATAACATCGTGAGGACACCAGCATGTCTTAGAACCAAAAAGTCGAGGACACTATGTGACATCTACCAACCCGCAATGGGCCCGCGTTTGCGATTATGGCTCACTCCTTCTTACAGAGAGGAGGCCTGTGTCCCAGTGGAAACATTATATTTGTTCCGTGCGGGACTTGAACCCGAGACACGCAGCGAAGAGGTCATTCATATAACCATTGCGTCAATCGTTTCGCCAACTACTTATGTAGTTTCCCAGTGTTTGAGTGTCAATAAATTAGTTATTTCTTTATTAAAGTGCTAATAAGCAATTACATTGCGAGATATTTCCTATTAATTACTTGTGCTTAAGATAATTATCGAAGTGCTTATAGATAAGGGGAAATACAAAGACCGTTTTTAGGGTTCTGCACCGCAAGGACAAAAGAAATGGTACCCTAATTACTACGGGCAGCGAGTAAAGGGCAACTCGCTGTCCGACCATGGACCATGCCCGGGTCGACGGCGCGTTTCGTCCCACGCGCGCCTCAAAGAGCGTCAGCATAATGACGGGGCCCCCTCTCAGAGGGCCAAAGCCTGCCGGGGTCGCGGGACTTATTCCATCACCGTGACCCCGGAACATAAAGGGCTATTGAAGGACACCGTGGATTTTAGTCAGTACAAGTCTGACAGTAGGAGGTGGGAGGACTCATTTGATGATTTTACCACGTTAAAAAAAAACCCTACTTACTAAAACTTTCATGTCTATCTGAAACTCAGACAGTTGAATTTATCACTTATGATGTATTTCTGTGGTCGCTGTAATAACAAATATAAAAAAAAAACATCTAGGACAAAAAAAAAACTAAACGAAAATCGGTTCATCCGTTTGGGAGCTCTACAATACAAGACAGATACACAGACAGACAAGCTAAACTTATAAAACCCCTCTTTTTGTGTCGGGGGTTAAAAATAGATGTAAGTATTCCTCATTGGTATTGGGCACCCGCTGAAATGGCACCTGGTTCGATTAATGGCACCTCATCTATGTCCAAGCGGGGCAGTCTTGCACCGTAAGCTCCACTGTACCCTCCGGGCGATCCTCGCAGTGGTGACACCCAGACGTTTCCTCCTTCGTCATCAGACACAGCTACCTCACGAAACATACGTGTCCGGTGAGGACCTGCGTCAAGCGGTAGGTCAGGACGCCGTGACGCCTATCCAGCCACTCCTCAAAGAGGGGTCTTACCGCCGCAACCGAGTCCGCAAATACCGAATATTGTATATTTGTATGTAGGTGAGATGTTGTACAAATGAATCATAATATTTTGTCGACGCACGTTTCGCCGAAAGTATGTTATGAACTTGACCCGAATTAAAAGTTTTAAGAAAAAAATATCTGTTAGGTTTTTTTTTCCTTTAATCTGTCATCTAGGAATTTTAGGAGGTTTATTATTGTTCGTCACAAACAAAAAACAAAATAAAACATTAAATGATGTTTTTTTTTTTTGTAAAAGTTGTATTTTGTATCTATTTTAAAAAGTTGAAGACTTTGTTTGAACACGTTAATCTCAGGTGCTTCGTAGGTAGATAGATAGATAGATAGAATACACTTTATTGTACACCAAAATTGTTACAAAAAACGGTTTTACAGTATTTCAAATTCTATGGTTACGAAGGCGGTCTTATCGCTAACAGCGATATCTTCCAGACAACCTTACTACGTACTTAACTTACACCGTACTGACACAGGTAATGATATGAATTGAATTTTTTAGTTGGATAGTCCATTCACCAAGGAAGACTCCTCCTCGGCTCGGTTTCCTCAGTACTGAGGGCCATGACCACCTCCTTGCTGCAGCAATTTGTTGCGCACCACTCGACGCCATCTGTCCTGATCTGCCGCCGAGTCCAGCAGGCAGCAGGGCTATTGGCTAACTTGATATTCAGTGACCAGCGGTTGTCCACTGAACTTGGATGGCTTGATACCTGTTATGAGGCAAAGTTGAGGAGTGGAGTGCCTCAACAGCGTTAGAATAGTTGATTTTAGGAAACATTTACATTTATCAGTTTCATTGCAAATGCAAAAGTCAGTACGAAATTTACCTTTTTACAGCTATTTGATGATCACCACACAGACACCGAGATACGCAGTATAGCCCCGCAGAGCTTTGTTGACCGTTTGTCTAGAGCGGATCTGGGCCTGTAGCCAAACGGCAATCGACAATCGTAAACGTTCATCAGTCGTTGATACATTTTCAACTTAATACCGCATCGCATAAAGTTGAAAATCTAGTAACTAGACTATCTAGACTGCTGAGCGATAGCGAACGAAACAAACGAAAACGATCTGTAATCTTTGATAGATTTTCAACTTTATGTGATCGAGTATAAAGTTGAAAATGTATTAGCGCCTGTTGAACGTTAGCGATTGTCGCTTGCCGTTTGGCTACTGGCCTGGTCAGTACAACGAACGTGTCGGGCTTCTACCCCGTGGTCTTTTGCCTTCCACCTTGCCATCGACTTTCTTTTAAAACTATTCTTTTTTCTTTCAAGTAAGACTAGGCTTTAAAACATCACGCTGCGGCCAAAAGGTACCCGAGCAGCGGGAATGAAACCAGGGGAGTCAACTAGTTTATAATAATAGATCATCTGCCTGCCTTTTTCCAACTCTATTGTGGTTGGCTTTCAGTCGAACCAGATGCAGCTGAATATCAGTATTTTACATGGAGCAACTGCCTATCGGACCTCCACAATACAGCAACACGATACCCCATGGTAAGACTGGTTGTCAGACTTTAGAGCTTCGGACTAACAGTAATGACTGTCAAAGATCTACAAATGACAGTCGGGACCAACAGCTTTACGTGCTTTTCAAGCCACGGCCACGGAGGAAACTCGCTATGACAGATGGTCACTCATCCATAGACCAACCTCGGCAAGCGTGGCTTAACCCGAATAATCGGCCTGTGTAGCTGGAATTATTTAGCCACGAGCTCCTCATATTACTATACGTGTAACGTTAATAGCGCAAAACCTCTCGTGGGGTAACTCACCCCTGTTACTGAACAATGTTTATTCCAAAACTTTTGGAAATTCGCAAATTTTTTTTTTGCTTTTTACATACAAAATGAGAAATTGATCGGGCCCATCAGTATGAAAAATATTTTTTTGCGAATTTCCAAAACTCTTAGAACAAACATTGTTCAATAATTTACATGGGCTGAGTTACCCCACGAGAGGTTTTGCGCTATTAACGTTACACGTTGTAATAATAGTGAGAATTTTCAAGAAATCTCACAATATTAACTCTAATTTCAAATTGACGTCTTTCAAAGGATATGACGATAGTGTAGATTGCTAGTTTAAGCTCGACAAACATATTAAAATAACATTTACAATAATAAAGGAACATTTCCGAAGCGTTTAAAGTTGTTTGTCTACCATTACTAATGTTTAAGTTGCCTTTTTCTTGTTATTAGGGTTCCTTAGCTACCTCAAAAGGAAAATGCGAACCCTTAGCCCCCTTCTTACCTTGAGTAATGGGCGACTCGCTGTCCGATCATGACCATGCCCGGGTTGACGGTGCGTCGTGTCTCACTCGTGCCTTATAGAGCTGTCAGCAAAATGTCGGGGTGCGGGACCCCTTAGAGGGCCAAAGCCGGGGTCCCGGGACTAACGAGTAACCGTGACCCCGGAACGTGAAGGGCTATAGCAGGACACCGTGGATTTTAGTCAGTACCTACCAGTGGCGTAGGGTAAAATTTCATGAAAGGGAACCCGGACCAAAACATAATGAAAAAACTTACAAACATACTAGTCGCCCCTACGATTTTTGAAAGTTTCACTCGATTTCTCTGGTCTTCTACCATCAAACCCTGATTTCCACATATCAAGTTTCCACCATTAAAACATCTTCTTTCCAACAAAAAAAGAATCATCAAAATCGGTTCATAAACGATGAAGTTGTGCCGCGTACAAAAATAATAAACCAATTAAATAAATTGAGTATCCGGAGTAACCTCCTTAATATTTGTAGTCGGTTAATCAATTATTAACAATTTCCAAAAAATCATGTTCACAAAACCTTATACTAATCGCCTATACACCTTAACACCGCGATTCAGGATTGTGATGTAATTGCACAACGCCATCTAGTTAAAACTTCGAAACTAACATTACGGTGAACACTGAACACACCAAACAATACCATTGAACCGAACTAACTTTGTTATTAATGCGCTAACTACGCAAAACTTATAAATTTCAACAATATATCAAATCAAATGCAGCAAATGGACAGGTGAAAACAATAAATGCAAAAAAAAAAATAAGCATGAACCAAAACTAATGTGAATCTGTCATCCAAAGAATACTATCTAAACGAATTACGAAGTCCAGTATCATTCCGTCTCGTTCTGGCGTACGCATTTCATATTTCTATCCTTAGCATAAGCCGGTAATATTCGGCTTCCGAGCGTCCTTAAACTAGCGGTGTTATGTGGCCTCAAGCTCACGATCGCTACAAGAGAAACTTTGAATTTTATGAACTGAATTCCGGATTCGCCTTGCGGCTTACAATCTTTGTCTGTTTGGCGCGAGTTGAAATTGATTGCGCGGAAAAAAATGGTAGGCGTTTATTTATTTTTTTGATTGTTCGTTTCATATTTTGTTTATGATAAATGAAAATAATAGATGCTAGTATTTGCTATATTTCGAAAGGCAACCCGATAGGAATCGTTTTGTTAGGTGGCTTCGGGCCTGGTACCTACAAGTATGACAGTCACTTTCGCATCTATGAGTCTGGACTCATTCGATGATTTTATCAAGTAAAACCTCCTTTTTTTAAGTCGGTTAAAAAGAAGGAAAGGGACCCTCGTACAGAAGTCTCCGATACCTTACGACACACGGCGCATGAAATCCGCGCAAGTAAAGATGCGGGTTAACATGCGCAAGAGCTACTTGATCAAGCTACCCGCGGGGTATGTAGCTTGAGCATGTTGAGGCACTTGCGCGGGTTACATGCGCCGTGTACAAGTACCCTTAACGGTAGATACCTATCTATTGACGCGTGCCTGTATGAACATCTATGGATTTGCATTGCGATAGTCATCTGGATAGCAAAGTCGTAGGGAATATCGTCGACTTGCAACGCCTTGTATACGAAGGGGTCTTATACAGGGTGAATTTTTCAACTGGGCGTGGATTATTGGCGTAAGCCACCAGGGCCTAGTGTCGTACATTGGGAGAGACCTATGTCCAGCACTGGACGAATATAGGCTTATGATGATGATTACAGGTTTTTCCCAAGAAAAAGGTCACATTACTACAAACACTTGTGAATAGCAATAAAATATTGTAGTTATTAGTTTTAATTTTCTGTTTGTTTGCAACCCTGTTGATATGGCAACACTACTTGTCTTGATCTCTTGTCCTTGTGTTTACGATTAATGGCGACCAGTGTGTAAAACAGTATTCAGTATTGATATTAAAATAAAGGTGTAATAACAAAAATACACGGAGGTTTATTTTAAAGTCCTAACAGGTTATGGGCCCAGCTGTCCAAAAATCTGTTTTAGGTGAAGATCACTGATATATTGTGGGGTGAAGGAAAATCACCGGGTGCCGGCGTTACGCGGCGTGGTTGGCGAAAAATAAATAACAACTCCAGCTAGTGAGTTATTATTGGCGGCGTCTGAAGGAGGTCGTGAGGTGGTTATTATCACGGCATCAGGCTGCGGGCTTACGCCTAAGTAACAAAAATGGATCAACACACGATGGTCATGGCGTCCAACTCGGCTATTAAGTTGGAGGGCCTTAAGAACTGGAACGTATGGAAGTTCCAAATGGCTGTAACGTTAAAAGGAGCTGAGCTGTACTCTGTTGTGAATGGGATGGAGAAAAAGCCAGAGGATGGCGAATCCAAGAGTAAGGAAATTGCAGCTTGGGTGGCAAGGGATGGCAAGGCGCAAACCTTAATTGTAAATAGAATAAGTGAGGCGGCGATGGTGCACATCCTTACTTGCGAAAGTGCAGCTGACATGTGGCGAAAACTGCACAGTGTATACGAGGTCACGAGTGCAACAGGTACATTGATGCTGCAGCAAAGGTTCTTGCAATACAAATTTGAGGGTGGAGACCTGGCAGTATACTTAGCCAAAATGCAAGAAATGATTTGTCAACTGAGGCAAGCAGGAGAAGAGATATCTGAACAATTCATCATGACTAAAGTCTTGTTATCTCTACCGGAGACATACAGTCATTTCATCTCGGCTTGGGAGTCGGTGGACACAAGTAAACAGAATTACAATGATTTGGTTTCTCGATTACTTGTAGAGGAAGAGAGAATAAAGGCAAGAAGCAAGGAGAAAGAGAGTATAGCACTATATTCCAAGCAAAAAAATGTCAAGAAATGTTATAAATGTGGGAAACTTGGACACATTACAAAGGAGTGTAAAAGGGACGATAAAGAAAAACGTAAATGTTTCTCTTGTGGCAATGTGGGACACTTGAAGGCAAATTGTCCTAAGCGTGAGGGACAAGGAGGACAACAATCAAGTGACAAGTCCAAAGACAAGTCCGATAAGTCCAATGCATTTATTACTGTGACAGGGACAGCAATGACAACTGGGAGTGACATTACGGGGAGTGACAAGAGGTGGTTGATAGATAGTGGGGCTAGTGAACATATGACAAGTCAACGCTCTATGTTTACAAACTATCTACCACTGTCAACATTAAATCGTCATGTTATTGTTGGAGACGGTCGTCAGTTACCTGTTGTTGGAGTTGGTGATGTAGAAGTGAATGTGTTTAACGGAGACTGTTACATAAAATCTACATTGAACAATGTGTTACATGTACCAGAAATGAAGATTAATTTGTTTTCTGTAACTAGTGCTACAAAGAAAGGTTATAAGGTTACATTAACTGATCAGCAGTGCCTGTTTTATAAGGACAATGAACTTTGTGCAATAGGCAATCGTGAAGGGAACTATTACATACTAGAGGTGTTAAGTGGCTACATGCAAGAAAGTGTTGCAGCTGTGGCATCGCTATTAGACTGGCATGAGCGTCTTTGTCACCAAAATGTAGTGTATGTGAAGAAAGTGCTCAAGAAAAACAACATCAAATACACTGGGGACAGTTTCCAATGTGTTTCGTGTCTAGAAGGTAAAATGCACAGACTTCCATTTGCCAGAAGTGAGCAGCATACCAAGGAATGTCTAGAGTTGGTGCATGCTGACTTGTGCGGGCCAATGGAGGTGGAGAGCATTGGAGGTTCAAGGTATTTCCTGCTAATAAAAGATGATTTTAGTAACTACCGGGTAATCTACTTTTTGAAGCATAAAAGTGAGACAGCTTTGAAGATTAAGCAATTTGTTAATTGGGCTGAGAGACAAACAGGAAATAAAGTGAAAGTCATTCGTACTGATAATGGTGGAGAGTTCATGAACAAAGAGATACAAGAATTTGTACAAGAAAAGGGCATTAACCATCAGACAACGATACCTTTTACCCCGCAGCAGAATGGCAAGGCGGAGAGGGACATGCGTACTGTTGTGGAAGCTGCAAGGTCCATGCTAAAGGGTAAAGGTCTTGCAAAAGAATTGTGGGCCGAAGCAGTCAATACTACAGTGTACGTCTTGAATAGAACGTCAAAGAGTAGAGTGGACAGTCAGACACCCTATGAGACATTTCATAAGCGGAGTTTTGATGTGCTGAGCCTACGTGGAGTGTTCGGAGAATATGTTTATGTTCATATCCCAAAACAAAAAAGATTAAAATGGGACATTAAAGGGGAACAAGCTATGTTTGTTGGATATGATGACTCGAAAGGCTACAGAGTGTACTATGAGGATAAACGGGAAGTTCATACTAAAAGGGACATAGTATTTCTGGATACAACAACACAGAAAAAGACAGAAATTAAGGAAATACAGAACAATGAAAATGTCATACTATTGGATGTTCCTACAGAGAGAAATACAGAAGAAGAACTTGATGATGAGAGTGATGATGAATATTATGACATGGACATAGGACAGGAGCAAGGAAATGGAGTAGAACAAGGTGTTACAACAGAGATGACAGAAGAAACTGGTCAAGAACAGACAGAAACAGAAGGAAATGAGGTTCAAAGAAGTAGTAGAAGAAGGGAAAAGCCAAGATATCTTGATGATTATTACCTATATGTTGATGAACCAAAGAGCTATAAGGAAGCCATGATATCCGTAGAGGCTGAAAGCTGGAAGGAGGCTATAAGAAGAGAACTAAAGCAACTAAAAGAAAATAATACATGGACAGCGATAGATTCTATACCAGAAGGAAAAGAAGTAATTAGCTCAAAATGGGTTCTAAAGAAGAAAGATAATACTTTTAAGGCTAGATTAGTAGCAAGAGGCTTTGAGCAGAATTGTAATGAAGATCTGTATGCCCCTGTGGCAAAGCTTAACACATTTAGAGTCTTTGTATGTGTAGCTACTAAGTTAGGGTTAGAGATAAATCAAATGGATGTATGTGGAGCCTTTTTAAATGCACATCTTGATGAGGAGTTATATTTAATCTTGCCTGAGGGAACTGACACTAAATATGTAAAACTTAACAAATCTATCTACGGCTTAAAGAAATCTCCAAAATGTTGGAACAAAACTTTTAACGATGTCATGTTGTCTTTAGGTTATAAGCAATCTGATAAGGATTATTGTTTATACTCTAAATGTGAAGGAGAAAAGAAAACATTTTTGATATTATATGTCGATGATATATTATACTTTGGGAATGATGAAGAAGATATGTGTAAACTGAGAAATGTACTAAATAAATCATTTAAAATGAAAGAATTGGGTAATGTAAGTAAATTCCTGGGTATTGATGTCAAACAAGATTTAAATAAGGGGATAACTGTAATATCACAAAAAGAATACTTAAAAAAATTGTTATCACAATATAATATGTTAGATAGTAAAACATTGAAGTTACCCATTGATAAGAATTTTAATTTTCATATTTTAAAGAGAGATGGTTCAGAAACTACTGAAATAGAGAGTAAATGTAGAAAGCTTGTAGGGAGCCTAATGTATGCAGCTATGGGCACTAGGCCAGATATTTGTGCAGTAGTTAATATCTTGAGTCGGTATCAAAGTTGTGCATCTGAACTTTTGTATAAACTTTTGTTGAATGTTTTAAGATATGTAAATGGAACTATTGATTTGTGTTTAGTATACTATAGAGAGTGTAATGAAGATGTTTTATGTTATGTTGATAGTGACTGGGGTGGTGCTGATGATAGAAAGTCTACATCTGGGTGTATTTTTAAAGTGTTTGGTTGTTCAGTAATTTGGTATTCAAGGAAACAGCCAACGGTTGCACTGTCTTCGACCGAAGCTGAATATGTTGCTTTGTGTTTAGCTACTAGTGAGGCTTGTTGGTTAAAAGAAATTATGTTAACATTTGGGTTTGAGGTAAACATAATTGTGTATGAAGACAACCAGTCAACTATTAAGATGGCACAGATGGCTACTGGTAATTCTAGAGTAAAACATTTGGAGATTAAACAGTCATTTATTAAAGAAAAGTTGGAAAATAAAGTTATTGATTTAAAATACATAAATACCAGTGACCAACTAGCAGATATTTTTACTAAGGCATTAGGAGGAATAATGTTTAGGAAACATAGAGATAAATTGTTCAGTAAGTAATTAAGGGTATGACTATTGTTAAGGGGAGGTTATGTTTAGGGTTAGCTCTGTATTATTTTTGTGAAAGAAAAGACTTGTTTTTGTTTTCAAATATTTTATTGAGGGGAGGTGTGAATAGCAATAAAATATTGTAGTTATTAGTTTTAATTTTCTGTTTGTTTGCAACCCTGTTGATATGGCAACACTACTTGTCTTGATCTCTTGTCCTTGTGTTTACGATTAATGGCGACCAGTGTGTAAAACAGTATTCAGTATTGATATTAAAATAAAGGTGTAATAACAAAAATACACGGAGGTTTATTTTAAAGTCCTAACAACACTGACGTTTTATAAAGCAGTCGTCATCTGTTGATAACCTTCCAAGCGGTCACAAAGTGAAGGTTTTAAAATATTATTTTGGGAAAATACTATTGCATAAAACCACAATTTCGGTCAATGTTAATCAATTAGTAGTTCGGTTTTGCATGTAAGGAATCGTGGTTTAAAAATTATAACATTTCAAACCTGAATTTAATGGAAAAAGTTTGAAATAATAGTAACTACAATTACCTTCATATTCTCTTAATTATTACATTATAGTGAAAGTGCTACCGTTAGTAAATAATCAGCTGTAATTAAGAATTTGTAGTGATTTGTAGTGTAGTCCCATAAAGAAAATTATAACGAATGTTTTGAAAGATTCAACGATCCTACAGTTAAACCATTACAATGGTTTTGTGGGGCTTAATTTATAAGTTTGTACTAATAAGAGAAAATAAATAAATAAGTAGATAATAAAGGGAGTATTTATTGCGACTTTTAGAAGGCTTTATTATCATGGTAACCTCCCGTCCCTCCCTAGGTGGTAAGTCTACTCTGACGGGGTCCCCTTAGAAGGCCGCGAGACTGCCTTATCAGGTAACCGTGGCCTCGGAACTTAAATGGCTATTGAAGAACTACTACTTTTAGTCCGATTTTACCGCCCTGGGCGGGAGGACTCATTTTTGATGATTTAACCAGGTAGGTAAAAAAAACTTACGAGTTAAATGAAAATAGAGGATGGATGGATATGTGTTACTCTTTCACGCAAAAAATACTGAATGAATTTGGGTGTTATTTATGGACGGGACACATGATGCGTTGCCAGAAGAACAAGTGGGGCTAACAAGTCACCCTCTGGTATCCAAGAGATGGCACCAGAAAACCGGGACGCCCAGTAAGAAGATGGGAAGATGATATAAGGCTAAAGGTGGGACCGCTCTGGATAAGAGTGGTACTGGACAGAGCGCAATGGAAAGGGTTGGAGGAGGCCTATGCCAAGAGGCACACCGAACTTCGGGATATACTATAAAAATATACATATATATAGGAAAGAATGTAAAACGAAATTCGGAAATAAAAGGCTATTGTTATTTATGAAAAAAAGAAATTGATAATATTATTTATTAAAATATTTAAGGCCATAGAGTCTATTTTAAGATTTTTAAGTTCGTCGATCCACTAATAATTTACCATCATAACACTCTGTTGAAATAATCACACATAATTAATATTCATAATCAGCATAATTTTCTTCAACAACCCATCCATTTCTCAACCTAACCATCTCTGCTTAACCGCAACTACATAATACAGTCAAATGACCTCCTTTTTAAATCCAGATTTTAAATGTTTCCACTGCTGGGACACCGGCGTCCTCTCTGTGAGCGGGAGTGGGCCATGATCCACCACGCGGGCCCAGTGCGTGTGCGATGTTATAACTTCGATTTTTTGGTTCTAGGACATGCCGGTTTCCTTCGCCGTTTTAAAACAGTGGTGATGAAATAAATTACACAAAGTAATGCGCCTAGTACGGTTCGAACCTACGACCTACAACTCGTAAGTTCGGGCCGATACCACTGGTCCACCACTGCTCTCTCTTTAATGTATTACCATCCCATTTTTAAGCCTAATATACCCTCCTTAGAGGGCCAAAGCCTGCCGGGTTTGCGAGATTAACGAATACCGTGACTCCGGAACGCAAAAAGTGCTATTGAAGGATACCGAGGATTTTAGTCAGTATAAGTCTGACAGACCCTCCCGCCCTGCCTTGGGGTGGGGGGACTCAATTTACGATTTTACCAGGCTAATAAAAATAAACTAAGTACATACCTAATACAGTCAAATGACCTCCTTTTTAAATGTAAGCCATCCCAATTTTAACCTTGGCAACTATTGATTTTTCCATCGATTTGATCTTTGTTTTTTTCCTCGCGGACGAGGTAATGGCAGCGAGCATTCATCCCCACTTTCGCTAGTAGAGGGGACAGCAATTTACTGAATTACTACACCTTCGGACCGCGACGTATCCATTCATACCGCATCGCACTTTCAAATACAATACCTGTGTCTCGTAAAAAAAGTAAAAAAAAAAAAAACATTTACACTTCCCGCGCTATCCGTACCGGGCTTCGCGGTTTTTTTTTAATTCGAATTCGATATTTGAAAATGACGTTTTGATTTTTTTTCTTTGTTGATTTTTTTAAACATTTTATTACTTTTTTCTCGTATCCGTAGAGCCCGATAAGGATTCATCTTATAACCTAAAAAGTTACTCTTTGCATAATATAGCTGTGGCCGTCGGCAATTTTTATGTAATACAAGTAACAGTGTTACATAACTATCATTTCGGCCTCATATTTTGGTAGTTGCGATAGTCGACGGTTTGCCATGGATAAAACTGTTCGCGCTTTCCAACTTACAACTGTGTTCTGATTTCAAAACGTTAAAAATTAAAAAAGTTTTAAGTGTTCTGTGTTTAAAAAGTGAAGTGTCGGGACTTTTTGAGCTGTCAAGTGTCAAAGTAAGTGTCAAAACTTTTTTCCTTTTGTTTTTTTTTAGGCCTATGTCGTTATGTGAAAGTGTTACGTAGGTCAACAGCTATCTGTTTTTCTCATGTAGTGTATGGTCGTTCCAAGTTTAAAATTGCCCAATTTACGCGGCATTAGATAATTCGTTGCGATAGCACAACCTACTTTTTTAATATCATTCTTAACTCTTTGAATTAGATGTTTGAGTACAAATTTTGTAAGACATGCTAATCAGTATGGTGATTCGTATTATATGTTTTATTTATGAGGGAATAAATTATTATTTTATGCAATAAGCACCGAATATCAGTCATTGGGTCAATAAATAAAAGCGAATGCGAACGAGCGTGGTGTTTGTTCCAATTTTTCGTAAAAAAAACTTTTCACTTATAAAAAAGTAGGTCAAACTTGAATTCTCGTGTTTTTGACATCAAGCAAATTAGTTTTTGATTACGATTTTTCATTTTATCCTATTTATTATGTTGTGTGATTCAGGAAAAATGCATTAATAAACATGCGATGTCAGCGACCGCGGTTAATTTTTTGAAGATTTCCCTCATGTTCTCCAAGTTTCCATCATCAGATCCTGACCTAATTAATATAGAACTATCTGTAAAGTATACCTTTTCAAACAAAACAAGAAATTTCCAAATCGGTCCAGGCGTTTCTAAGAAATCGTAGTAATAAACATATCAAAAAAATAACGACGATTTTAGAACTTGTTTTTTTAAGTCGGAAACCAATAAATGAAATAAATAATTCAAAAGGCAGTGCTCCACGATACGGCTGGCATTGTGAGAAGGTTCCTGTCTTTGGAGCCCTAACCGCCGGTAGCTTGGACCCTGCTCCCACATTACTAATTATCCAGGATTGTTATTTTTATGTTTTTTTTATTATTATTTATTTAAATAATGGAATCAGGCGTTACTTTGCGGATATCCATGACATTAAATGTTTAGTATAGATTGCATGGCACGTTTTTCCGTTTGTTCCATGTGTGCATATGCATGATTCCTTTGCTGCATGTGCATATGCATGACAGCATAGGGTGGGATTGCATCCTGCAAAAAGCCTGGATTTTTGTCGCGGAATCAAAACTAAATATTTTACACATAGACAACATTTAATATTATTAATTTAAAAATAAGTAAATGATAAATAAAAATAAATTAACTCTTCTGCATACTTGCAACAGCTAGGGACCTGGCAAAAAGCCAACATCTCTTAAGAAACAGTATCCGTCGCGTTCAAGTTATAAGTGTTTGTCAATGGCGGACATTTCTGCGTTGATGTCTTTTGTATTGAGAGCATGCGCTACATAGATTTTATCCGACTACGGATGTTTTAAAAGGGTTTTGTGTTTTTCATCGCGTGGTAGAATTTAGACTAGATTATTTATAACTAGGTTTTGCGTTGAAAAATAAGTGCATTATATTCCGAATTTAAGGGCTGCATTTATTTTTAACTGGTTTTTGTAGTTTGGCAATATTGAAAAGTTAAACAACATTTTGGATTTTTTTTATGTTGTTACTTATACTGTTCAGTTATAGAGTGTAATAATTACACTTCAGAAATGAATAATTATTATTCATTTCTGGCTTCCTGGATTTATTTATCCATAAATAATTAATAATTACACTCCAGAAATGAATTATTATAATTAATTCATTTCTGGCTTCCTGGATTTATTTATTCATATTTACATACTATGGTTAGTTATTAACAATCTATGAACAAATGTAATCTTTTGTTTTGCAACTATTATTAATACAAAATCTACTTTAAAAATATAAAAATAAGTCGGTTTCCCTTCCTGACGCTATTACTCCAGAACGCACGAACCGATTTCCACGGTTTTGCATTCGTTGGAAAGGTCTCGGGCTCCGTGAGGTTTATAGCAAAGACTGGTGGCGAAACGGAATTCGCCAGGTTTACTAGTATTGGTATAAATGAATCTTTCTATAATTCTTGTTTATTATCTAACTACATTATGGTATCAAAAACAATTAGAATAATAAAATTTAAAGTTATTGAAACTTTATAATTAAAGAAATTGACGAAACCAACGAACCAAAAATTCGAAGATATGTGACATCTACCAATCCGCACTGGGCCCGCGTGGTGGACTATAGCCCACTCCCTCTCATATAGAGAATAAGCCTGTTGACTATGATTCATCATTGGATACATTATTATTTGCTGCTTTGTTAATTAATTTTGATGTAATTTGACATTATAAATGCTTTCTTAAATCAAACATTTAGATGAAGTCCTAGAGAAATTACGAATCCCATAAGTAAATAAATGACAGCAAATCAACTGCGGTCCCGACTTACGAATTGTAGGTCGTGAATTCGAACCCCGCCAGGCGCATTACTTTGTGTAATTTATTTCATCACCACTGCTCTCAAAACGGTGAAGGAAAACATTGTGAGGAAACCGGCATGTCCTAGAACCAAAAATTCGAAGACATGTGACATCCACCAATCCGCACTGGGCTGGGTGGATTATGGCCCACTCCCTCTCACAGAGAGGAGGCCTGTGTCCCAGCAGTGGGAACATTATAGGCTGATGATGAAATCAACTGCGACTGCTGTTCACGATCATCATTTACGATCTATACATTATTTAATCAAAATACAACATAATTATGTAGTATCACTCATTGTACCCAGAAAAAAAAGTAAAAAAAAAGCAAAAAAAAAATAGCAACAAAAATTTCTAAAAATACGTAAAAGAGCTTTTTTTTTTTCAAGCAAATAAGTTGCACGTTATGAAAATAAATAATGTTATTATATTCTATTCACCAAAATCAATGAAATAAAAACTAAAGCCACGTATTCACTGAGCAACAATTGTTTATAAACTCTGTTTCAGAAACAAAATCTACGTGTTTCTGAAACAAATCATTTTGTTTCAGAAACATATAATTTTGTTTCTGTGAACACTACGTGTTTATCGGTATGTTTCGGTGCTCCCCACTTGCGGCGGAGAACACTTTACGTGATGTTTCAGAAACTGTGTATCCGAAACACTGTTGCTCAGTGAACACATGGCTTAAGTCACTGACTCCCGAAAGAAAAGCTTATGTGAAGTGGGTTTCATGTTTTTTTTTTCATGGAAAGTTTTCAACATTACTTATTTATAGAAGACTGCCTAAGGCCTGGGTTTTAAAAGAACTTAATTAGTTTTTATTTTGCATATTCATTACTGTTAGGAAATTTTCTGATAATAATCTTTATTATCAGTAGAATCTTGCAGTTTATGTTATTTAATTGGGCACATAACCTGCTAATTAATATAATACATCCTTACTTTGAATATTAACAAGAAAATTAAAAAAAATACCATAGAAATGAATAAATTGGCTATTATAGTATTGTAGATAAGTCATCAAATAATGCGTTGCGTGTTTAAAGTTATCAACATCTGCCTAGCTTTTTCCCAACTATATTGTGGTCGACTTCCAGTCGAACCAGATGCAGCTGAATATCAGTATTTTACATGGAGAGACTGCCTATCAGACCTCCAAAACCACGAAACATGGCTAATACGATATCCCATGGTAAGACTGGCTGTTAGACTTTTAGAGCTTCTGACTAATAGTAACGACTGGCAAAGATCTACAAATGACAGCCGGGACCAACGGTTTTACGTGCTTTCCGAGGCACGGAGGAAACTCGCTATGATAGATGGTCATCCATCCACAGACCAACCTCGGCAATCGCGGTTTAACCTGGAAGATCGGTCTGTGAGGCTGTAATATTTTAGCCACGAGCTCAAAAAATGACGGATTAATTACATTTGTAATTTGTAATCTGTCAATCAGTACCCTTAGCACGAATTTTCAGTACCTAATATTTGACACGTAAAGTAAACTAGAACTTTGGCAATTTTCAAGGAAAAAATTAGTTCTTTCTTCGCACACCAGAGGCGCTGTTCCATTTTTTTCACAAAAACGCTGTAAATACTGGAAAGACGCTGTAAAGTAAGAGTGAAAACTCATTCTAAGAGTACTGTACCTTGGGGTATGACAGGAAACCTCCACGTGCGCCCGTGGACTGGAGTTCCCTCTCGGATACGTCCGGGTGGAAGACCAGTTTTTCGGGCCGGTGCACCCTGGGAGGCGGGCAAAAACTCTTCCTTAGGCACTGTGTGCCTAAGTGGTCTCTTTGCCCGTATGCGAATAGCTTGTCGTGTGGATGCTCCAACGCGTGTCCCTCTGATCAGCAGAGGGCACAGCGGCGGAGCGGGCTTGCGGACGGTGAGTGATGGGTAGCTCGCCGTCCGATTAGGAATACTCATAGGAATGACTCATTTGATGATTTTACCACCTATAAAAAAAGGGTACTGTATGTACCTTTCTCACGAATGTATTATGAACTCGGTTCAATGTCAGTTTTACCTGTCATTGTATTTAGTCATAAGTTTCGACAGAAGTGGTCTACCTTGGAGGTGATGAGTAGAAAGTTCAATGGTTGCTCAACCGGCCTGTTGGAATAATAGTTTTTTAGAAGGTCTTTTAACGTTATTAAATAGCGAGGTTATACGTAGATACGGTGAACAATTTCATATTAATGATAATGATGTTTATTTCGTAAAATGGTTGTTAAAAAACACTTATAAAATGTTAGATGAGGCCGGTGTTTCGTACCTGACTACTCTGAGAAGAAACATCCGAAACAAACTCAGAGGTCACAGTCTCTTTTAAAGTCCATACATAATGTCAAGTCATACGAAGACCATGCAGTTGTCTGAGATGGTGTTTTAAAGAAAATATCACATAGATTTGAGTGGATTTATCCAGTCAGTGCAAGCATTTCTGTCAGTTATCGTGTAGTGGAAAGTTTAAATAACAATCGATCCAGTCTATAATAATAAAAATAATCTCTTCAAAGTTATAGTGAACAGGCTTCTTCTAGGTAAGCTCGCTCTATCGTAGAATTATTTGTCTCTGTCATATTTTACTTGGACTAGACAAGAGCAAAAGCATTAAAATATTTAATTTTACATGGGCCTCAATGGGCACTTATAAAACGTCGAGAAGAAAATACATGGCACTCTTTAACATGGCAATCTTAAAAAAAACAAACAATACAAAAACTACTAAAACAAATTACTTAGAAGAAACTTTTTACTGATACAACGTGTAACGTTAATAGCAAAACCTCTCGTGGGGTATCTCAGCACATTTTACTGAACAATGTTTGTTGTAAGATTTTGGAAATTCGCAAAAAAAAATTGGCTTTTCATACAAAATGAGAAATTGGTCGAGCCATTAGTATGAAAAATCTCATATCATTAGAACAAACATTGTTCAGTAACATGGGCTGAGTTACCCCACGAGAGGTTTTGTGCATTTACCGTTACATGTTGTATTTATCAGTAATGAAAAATAATAAAATTAACAAATCTTCAAACTTTGTGTAAAATGCCTCTGCAACCCACTCTCAGTCATCGGTCAGGGCAGTACAGTCACGAGCAATAGTATGTACACACTAAGCAGTATTCAAAAGCGATGTTCTGCTACCATATTGATTAAACTTTTGCCTTTTCATTAGACTTATATTTTGGAAGCCATACTATTACGAAATAGGTCTTATTTCAAAGTGGGAACCAGTATTTCACGAGTAAATTGCACTAGAATTTTGTTGAGTGTATACATGTTATTGCTCGAGACAGACTGTACATGCGAGTTGTAATAATATACGAGGCCAAACACTGGTTTAAGACATAGTTTGTTTATTTTATTTTAATGTGTTGCCAAATCGGAGATCCGAGAAGCTCATTACTAAATAATAACAAGCACACTTGTCGGTTTCAAGGTTGAGATAGTTGAGATGAACATTCTTATTTTGTTTGCTTTGAAAGACATTGCGCATTACGGTTAGTAGCCGATACAAAATCTGGACAAAAATCGAAAGTGAGCAACAGCATTCAGCTATACTGACTAAATTATCAGTTGAAACCATTTGTTTATTTACATAAAAATATACACAATGTAACAGACGGAAGTCTAAAACATTATATATAATATAAAAAAGGAAATTATCATCAAGCGCCATTTAGACGGAGCAAGAACTCGAATGCGAGTTTCACTACATTGCGGCATTTGTTTCATTAACTGAATTTGTTTTACCTATAAATTCCGCAATGTAACGCAACTCGCGTTCGAGTTCTTGCATCGTCTAAATGAGGCTTTAGGCTAGAAAATATCGAGAAAAAAAAGAAAAAATGACATTTCTAGGAATGCATCGAATTACAAATCACCCTGTATATATTTCTTTTTCTTGAAAACAAAAGTTGACTTCTAAAAGAACAAAAAAAAGTGGAAAAAATTTTTTTTCGGAATTCGATGGCAAATTACACCATAAAAAAAAAAAACAAAATCACGAAGGCCTTTTTTTACATTCTTTTTTGTTTTGTTTTATAAATCGGTTTTTATAAAAAGTAAGCCGATGGCGAATACTATAAATAATACTTTACTGTATTATTATTTTAGGCAATATCTAATCTAATTGACGGATTTGGATAAAACTTTACAGTATTATAGTCAACTTTTAACCATCTTGTCTCGCTTGGGTAGCAAACCATATAATTTGCATACATTATTTAATATAATGCGTTGCTATAGCATGATAATAATATTTTTTAAGGCCAATATTTGCGTACCTAACAATTTTTTTTTGTTTATAATCTTTTAAACTGGCTGTTCATAAACTTTTAAAAAGCTGTCTTGAGACTAAAAAAATGTCATTAGTCTAATATACGGCAGCCCACGACACGTCCGCGTCGTTGGGGATTTCGCATTGTGTCGTTGAAGTTGTGTAAAATAACTTTTCTTTCGGTCGGAAGTCAGTGACTTTGTTTCTTCCTTTCTTGTTTCATCATCATCTCAGCCGTAGGACGTCCACTGCTGAACATAGGCCTCCCCTTTTGATCTCCACACATACTGGTTGGAGGCGACCTGCATCCAGCGTCTTACGGCGACCTTTATAAGGTCATCTGTCCACCCTGCTGGTGGACGTCCTACGCTGCGCTGGCTAGTCCGTGGTCTCCACTCTAGTACTTTTCGACCCCATCGGCCATCTGCTCTGCGAGCAATATGGCCTGCCCATTGCCACTTCAGCTTGCTAATCCGGTGGACTATATCAGTGACTTTAGTTCGTCTACGGATCTCCATTTCACTCGTATGACGTATTGTCACTACACTACAATACGTCTATACTTATAATACCTAATCTAAAAAATAATTACTTACATTGTAATTTTCTAAATCTTCAAATCTTCACGCTTATGCTTTGAGGTGTTTCTCAAATAATTGCAGTAGGTATACAATTATTTATAATTATACGATCTTATATAATAATAATTAGCGCACTTAGTACCCGTGAAGGGATCTCATGATTGTGACACATTCCGACAGAAATTGGTGATTTCCACCCATACATATAAGTATGTGTGGGATTAGATGACTATACACATAATATATCATCATCATCATCTGCCTGCCTTTTCCCAACTACATATATATTGGGGTCGGCTTACAGTCGAACCCAAGTCGCAAGCCGTCGAACCAGATACAGCTGAATATCACTATTTTTACATGGAGCGACTGCCTATCGGACCTCCACAACCCAGTAATTGGATAATATGATACCCCATGGTAAGACTGGTTGTCAGATTTTAGAGCTTCTGACTAACAGTAAACGACTGTCAAAGATCTACAAATGACAGCCGGGACCAACGGCTTTACGTGCTTTCCGAGGCACGGAGGAAACTCGCTATGACAGATGGTCACCCATCCACAGACCAACCTCGGAAAACTTTACAAATAATAAAAAAAAAAGTTAAAATGGAAGTCGATTTCCTCTTGCCTCCTTATTTAGTTATAACACGAGGACAGTTAACTTCCTTAATCTGTTCTAGTTAGTATTTTGACATTGATCTTAAAACAAAAAATGCGAAAATATGTAAAATCAATGTCGTTTGTGGGTGTTTCCCTTATTTAGGCTTTTAGGCATTCTTATAGTTAGCCTAAAACGTAATAGTCAAGAACGAGGTTGTTTTAACCTTCTTACATCCGAAATTATTTAATCTCAATCCAAATATCCCGTTCCTTGGTTTTTGATGGATTTTCGTCTTTGACTGCTGGCCTTTTAGAGAGTCTAAGAGTCACTCAACGAGCAATGGAAAGAGCTATGCTCGGAGTTTCTTTGCGGGATAAAATCCGGAACATGGATATTCGGCGAAGAATCAGAGTCACCGACATAGCTCATAAAATTTGCAAATTGAAGCGGCGAAGTATTAGGCAGGCCACATCCGTAACAAGTGTGGAAGTGGAAGAAAAGTTCTCGAGTGGTGACCACGGACCGGAAGACGCAGTGTAGGCAGGCCTCCCACTAGGTGGACCGACGGCATTGTGAGAGTGGTGGGCAAGCGAATTGTCTTTCGGCGTGGCGGTCTAACGTCCACTGCTGAACATAGGCGGAGGCCTATGTTCAGCAGTGGACGTCCTACGGTTGATATGATGATGATTAGACAAAAATCCAACCAAAGATATCAGCGAGATAGATTATTTTCCAACATTTGGGATCAAGATTGCAAATTAGATACATTATTTATGTCATAGAATCAACAATCCGATACTCACACTCGAAATATTCGTAAGTAGAGGCTTGGAATCGAACTACCGGCCCATTTCACTAACCTTGTGCGGCGGGAACGCAACCCGCATACCAAATGAGTTACAAATATGTGGACTTGCGTTACTGAGCATATGTGTGCGGTGAAATAATTGTATCATTACGTACTAACAGGATTTGCGAGTTTATTGTATTAAGAACAGGGTTCAATATTAATAATAATATTCCACAACTATCACACAACGCCATCTAGTCCCAAGCTAAGCAGAGCTTGTGTTATGGGTACTAGACAACTGAAAAACATAGGTACTTATATATTTTTAAATACATACATAGATAAATTACACCCTGACACAGAACAAATGATCATGCTCATCACACAAACATTTGTCCTGGGTGCGAACTCACAACCCACGGCATAACAGTCAGGGTCACTAACCACTACACCAACAGGCGTGCAAAAATAGTTCATTGTTACCCAAGGGATGAAAGTGACTTATTTAGCCCCAAGACGGGGTTTGGCCCCCGTAACGTCGTGAGAGCTATTTATTAGTGAGTGCTTTTATTAGGAAAGCAATTAGCAGCTTCCGTGCGTAATTAAATATGTTTCTAGTGTCAAAAAACTAGTCAAGTGCGTGTCAGACGTGTCAAAAAAGGGCCTTGACAGATGAAATCTTGCCTTAGTCTGCTAAGACAAGATTCCCACCAGCCGGCCGGAATCGGCGGCATTTTACAATGCGTTAAAGAACATTGAAATCTATCAACAGTAAATACAGTTCATCTTACCTTACTCGGTATCCACCGATGCGGAGAGGAGAGGAGATGTGTTTGAATAACCAATCAGATGTCAACTGAAGCTAAGCGGAGAGGAGATGTGGACATCTGATTGGTTATTCAAACACATCTCCTCTCCTCTCCGCATTGGTGGATACCAGGCCTTAAATTGGCATGTAGTTAATTTCATACAAAATTAGTGTTTCTAGTGTGAAAATTATTTTATTAACTAGTCACAAAACAAGCTTAACTGAATAATAATTAATTAATAGATCTATATAACCCACTATCTGGTTCAGTTTCCGTTTTTGCTTTATTTTAAGAGTTATAATGGTTAATTTAAACTGAATATTAATGGCGTCTGTATCTGAGTTTGTTACTTAATGATAACCGTTTCGATTTTCAAGGTTACGACTATATTATGTCGCTTGCCCGGATAGCCATTGCCTGGCAGGTCTGCCCAACTGATATCAGGCCCTGCAGTCTCGACAAACATGACGACAAAAATCGCTCGTTAAGTCTAATCGATGTCAAATTTCTTTAATAGATTTTCAATCTTATGCTTTGGAAATAAAGTTGAAAGTCTATTAACGGAATCTGACAACGTTACGACTTAGCGACCGATTTTTGTCACTATCTAATGTCGAGACTGCAGGGCCAGGAATGTTAAAAGCAAAAGATAATATTGACTATTTGACAGCATCAATATAATTGCAAATCTAATAATTACGTCACTTACCGCCTTACCACAAAAAGATAGACCAACATCTCTTGAAAGCTTGTCTGAAAAAAGTGTAACTGCAAAGCGACCCTTATATCCCACTATTATTTTAAACGAGCAATATATATTTGTATATATATTTTCCGGTTCTCGAAAACGGCTCTAACGATTTGATAAAATTTGGAATATAGGTGCTTATAGGGGTGAAAAATCAATCTAGATAGGTCCCATGTCTGGGAAAATTCGATTTCTCCGTATTTTCGCGCATAAAGATTAAGACGAAGAATGTGGTTCATAAGTTTGGTTTACGTATCAAACGGGTCTTACGGGTCAATTTTTTTTATAATTTGTAGAGATTAGTTAGAATTTTTCAGTCAAATAATCAATTTCGTCCATTTTAGAACAAATTCAAACAACTGTCAAAGAAATCCAACATGGCCGCTCGAAATACAAAACAGAGAATTCTTTTGCAAATCCACCTCTCTCTTTTCCGTTCAGAAATAAACGTACAACACAAAATAATTAAGAATTTTATACATTTTCTGGTTCAAGTTCAAGAATTCGTTATGTAATGCTGCTGGATTTCACTGTAGATACTTTCGTAACTATGTATTACGAATTATGAGTTGCACTTGGTCTGGACACTGGTATGGACTGGTAGAGTTTATGGAGCTGCTAATGGGCCATGGTGTGAGGTAGTATGGGCCATGCTTGTGCCACATTGGTCATGACAGTCATAATATTTGTATAATAATTTAAAGTGCCTCGGAAAGCACGTAAAGCCGTTCGTCCCGGCTGTCATTTGTAGATCTTTGACGGTCGTTACTGTTAATCAGAAGTTCATAAGTCTGACATCCAATCTTACCATGGAGTATCGTATTACCTAGTTACTGGGTTGTGGAGGTCCGATAGGCAGTCGCTTCATGTAAAATACTGATATTCAGCTGCATCTGGTTCGACTGGAAGCCGACCAAAAAATAGTTGGGGAAAGGGCAGGCAGATGATGATGATGAATCTAAAGTGATTTATTCGAAGATGTTGCTGCGCTTTGTATTTAACCTACTTCAAAAAAGAGGAGGTTCTTAATTCGGAAGTTTTTTTACATGTAGCTACACCGATTAATACGATGTTTCTGGTCCGATTTCAGTGATTACTTTTTTGTTCGATTTAGTAAGATTGTAGTTTGGTCTCATAAAAGTTTCAAACAAAGTGGTTATTGCTGTGCGTATAATTACCTCATCCAGATTTAGTTATCTTTCTTACGGATTTAAAAATCTTTTATGACTACATTTTGCGCTGAATATCTGATCTAAAAAGAGAAGGTACAGACGCCAGCAGGTCAACCTACCCGAATCTGTCAGATTTTACCAATCAAACATTAACCTTCTAATCTTGTGATAAGGTTGAAATTCTATTAAATAAATCTGACAGCTTGTGGTAGCTTGATGTGCTGGCGTCTGTACCTAAAATATATAAAAAAAACTTTATTTACGTTTTTGAAGTAGGATAGGTATCTTTTTTCGCATATTGTTTTTTGGACCCACTATACTTTGGCATAAATAACAGTATTCGCATAACGTTTTTGGCATAATAATATTATGTCGTATTATTATTATGCCAATATGGTTATGTTTTCTGGCTTTTTTGTTTGTTTTCTGGCTTCCAATTTATGCCTTTTGCTCCAATTTGTTTCGGCATAACTTTATTTAGCTTATGAAGGACTTGTCTTTGACTTATTTTGCAGATAGATATATGTATAAAAAAGGCTCTACATTATGCCCACAAATATTATGCTTTTATGTGTAGATATTAGAATGACTTTGACTATGCGTAAGTTGATAGGCGTAAATAATATTATGCACTAGCAAACTCGGCGAACTCTGTTTCACCACCAATTTTTCCTGAATTTTCTTTGCTATAAACCTCACGGAGCCCGAGACCTTTCTAACGAATGCAAAACCGTGGAAATCGGTTCGTGCGTTCTGGAGTTATATCTTCAGGAAGGAAAACCCGGCTTATTTTTATATCTATACTATAATAATATAATAATAATATTATAAAGAGGTAAGTTTGTATGTAGGGGGTAATCTCCGGAAGTAATGAACCGATTTTAAAAATTGTTTCACTGGCCGAAAGCTACATTATTCGTGAGTGCTATAGGCTATAAATTATAAAGATATCATACATATTTTGCCGCCCAACGAAGTGGGCACGGGTCAGCTAGTAGTGACCCGTGACCCGACCGACATAAACTAAAGTATGCCAAGTTATATTATGTCTTTAAAAAATGGATGGGGAATCTTTTGAAGTCGGCTAGATTGGCCGAGCAGTTCACAGTATTATGATGATGTAAGAGAAAACAGTTATAAAATAACAGGAAAGAATCGCGGAAGACACACATTCTGATGTCGCAGATATACAACTATGTCTAAGATAGGGACGCATCGATACGCCTTTTCGCCGATACGCCGATACCGATACTCTTATGAAAATATCGGCGATATGTTTATTGCGAATTACAAAATTAAGATAAAATAAATAAATCATACCTAATCAGATTTAATATTTTTTAACCTATAAAAAGCAATGGCGAGTTTAAGTGAGAGAAGAGAAGAGTATAAATGACGTTGAGCTCCTTGTGTTGAGTCGAGCTACACGATAACTGACAAATGCTTGCACTGACTGGACAGGTCCACTCAAATCTGTGTGGCTCTTTCCTCAAAAGACGATCTCAGACACCCGCATGGTCCTCGTATGACCTGAGCAAAACAATGTCTGGACTTTAAAAGAGACAGTGACCTCTGAGTTTGTTTCGGCTGTTTCTTCTCAGAGTAGTCAGGTACGAAACACCGGCCTCATCTAGCTTTTAAAATATTATATGACGTGTTAAAGTATTTTTTTACAAACAACTTGCAAAATAAATAATTATAATTTATCATAAGTTCGTGCCTCGTTTGCAACGAAATCGACGAAATAACACGCTCGTTTACACTACATTAAAAAAAATCAAAAGTATATTTGAATCGGCCATAAAAATATCGCCGATACCGATTTATCGGCTAACACAAAGTATCGCCGATATATCGGTATCGGATGCATCGCTAGTTTAAGATATTTTGTGAGCAATAAATAATAACTTGTACCTACTGACTAAAATCCGTGTTGTTTAACCTGTACAACAAACTGCTCAATAGTTGTTTCCTCTTCGAGACACGTGATCAAAGAGCAGTAAGTATTCGAGAGTGGACTGTTGCTGGATAGAAGCTGTTTGGTTTTTTTCCTGTATCGGCTGCGTTTACAAACATTTGAACTCATATACCTACAAAATAACTTTTTGAAAAAAAAGGGAAATGTCTTTAAAACCAAACAAAAGAACTAGGTATAAAATAACTTTTTTTTCGGAAGTCGCTCGGTGGCTTTGTTTTTTATTTCATTAACATATGGCCACCGACTTCCAAAAAAAAATAATTTAAATTTTTTTTTGGTTTTGAAATCGGTTCCCCTTTTTTCTCAATTTTATTTTTTCCTTTTTAGTTGAGATATTCAACAAAAATCTTCATAAAATCGGCGTCTTTGAAAATCTAATGCGAGCAACTAACCGAGATAGGTATGCAATATTGTTATACGTATACTAAACCTTCCCCAGAATGTAACAAATACTTTTCTGGAAAGTGAATCAAAATCGGTTCAGCCAAACGCGAGATAATCTCGGAAAAAATTCGAACCGTCTCTGAAAATCTACGATCCAAGTAAGCAAAACGGATCCACGCGGGCAACGTCACGGGATATCTATTAGTGTTATGTACTAATAAAACTCTCTAAATAAACTTCTCCAGAATGTAGGTAACGAATACTTTCCTGAAAACCGCATCAAAATCCGTTCAGCCAAACATGACATAATCGCGGACAAACATACATACATACATAACGAACTGAGAACCCACTTTTTTTTTAAGTCGGTTAGAAACAATTACGTGAAAGTCTTACAAAATATAATATTATCGCAAAATTGAACCTGCAACACAGCGAAGCAGTCGATCAGTCAGCTACTGCGCTAACCATGCCGCGGCCGTCTCAACTAGTGCGTTGACCTCAGTAAGGGCCCGTTCACACAGCGACGGATCCTGCTTCTGCTTATTCAGATCCGTCGCTGCTGGAGGTGATGTTCACACTGTAACAGTATCGTTTTTAACGGACCCATCGGAAATGCAATTTAAAACGGATTTGTAATTTATTTAGGTAAATCTGTTGTGTGTGAACTCGTTCTTGTAATTTAAAAAAAACGATGACAGCGTCTCCTACAGTGACCACATTATTGGGCGCGATTCTAGATATGTTGATAAATAAAAATAAATTAAAAAAAAGTACCGACTTCAAAACTGAAAACACAAAAAAGGTTTTATTTTAATTTTTTTTTTGTTTTACACTCTTTAGTTCAGATATTCAACAAAAAAAAAATGTCTTTGAAAATCTACAGTCCAAGTAAGCAAGAAAAAATTTTCTTTCTCAAAAACTACTGAACCGATTTTGATGAAACTTGCAGTATTCCCTAAGTTGAACAACATCTAGTAAAAAAAAAAGAACTACTTAAATCGGACTTGTAGTTCTGGATATATTCGATATAACACAAACATGCAAACATAGAAACTCACATTTGTATTACTTTAACTGAACAATATTATTTATTGTTAATTAAATGGATATTTTGAGTAAAATGCTGCGAATATTGCTGATCAAGCATAATGACTGACCTGAATTACTTCTATACGTGATTTGATATCGAATTCACCACTCGTGAAGGACGTAATTCTGCGATAAAATTTAATTTGTCACAAACTAGCTAGTATTGTTTTGTTTCACAGTGAATTTTGTGATGTTTTATTGTTATTTTAACCTTATTCGTTTAGAAATAGTAAAAAAAAGATAGGTGTGGTCTGAGAGACTTCGTGACGTCAATAGTTAGTGTAATAAAAATTATGTGCTAATAATAGTATTTTAAAAATACAATTCAGTGTAGCCTCGGCTCTTGTTCTAGACATTAGTGTCACAAAAAAATGCATGGAATTGAAAAAATAATATAGCTGTTGTATTTTGTGGAAAAAAAAACGTATTTCAATCGATTTTGAAATAAGAAGTGCTGTGTTTGAGTGTATGTATTTGTTTTTCATCTTAATTTTATAATTGTCACCTTAAGTTGTCTCTTGGGTTCCGGGACTGTGTTAGCAAGTTACCGTGACCCTGACACGTAAAAGCTAATTGAAGGCATCAAGCCTTCTTTCAGACAGCAACCTCTTCCACATTATCATCTGCCTGCCTTTTCCCAACTATATTGGGGTCGGCTTCTAGTCGAACCAGATGCAGCTGAATATCAGTATTTTACGTGGAGGGCTGCCTATCGCTCCTCCACAACCCAGTAACTGGGTAATACGATACTCCATGGTAAGACTGTTTGTCAGAGATTTTAGAGCTTCTGACTAACAGTAGCGACAGTATTTCCGTGGTAACGACTGTCAAAGATCTACAAATGACAGCCGAGACCAACGGCTTTACTTTCCGAGGCACGGAGGAAACTCGCTATGACAGATGGTCACCCATCAACAAACCAACCTCGGCAAGCGCGGCTTAACCCGGAAGATCGGCCGATGCGGCTGTAATTACAGAAACCTCTTCCAAGATTAATACTAGTATTTTTTTTAACGTGGCCAGCTTAAAAAAATGTTTGATTGAACCACGCGTGGTCTTCAAATGAGTCCTCCCACCCAGGGCAGGACGGGAGTGTCTGACTTGTAGGTACTGAATAAAATCCATGGCGATCCTTCTAAAGCCATTCAAGGGTTACAGGGTCCAAGCAGGCTTTGGCCCTCTAAGGGGGGAGGTAATACCTACATAATTTTACTTTTTCTTTAAATTTTTACCTTAAAGAAATAAGATTCTTTGCTATTGACTGTTAATCTTCTAAATACATATAACTCAAAGGTGACTGACTGACATCAATAGTGATCTATCAACGCACAGCCCAAACCACTAACGGATCGGACGGATCGGGCTGAAATTTGGCATACAGGTAGATGTTACGACATAGGCTTCCACTAAGAAAGGATTTTGATCAATTGTACCCCCAAAGAAAGGATTTAGATGAATTCTACCCCCAAAGGAATAAAATAGGGCATGAAAGTTTGTATGAAATTTTGTCAATTTTATAAAAAAATACATTGTTAAGTTCCCACATTCCACGGTGGTTCAAGCGCCGAACAAGAGCGGTCAAAAATACCTTACGCTATTAAATTTGTTAAATGGGTTTTTTTCTGAGGGGTAAATAATAAAAAGATACTTCACGAATGTATATTAATGCTTTATTTACATAATTTAGTATGTTATATACAATAAACTGTACAAAATGTACTGTTTAATAAAAACATAATTAGTCAATAATTGATATTTATTCTCCCAAGCTCGGAAATACATCTGAATATAATATCACCACTGTTCCACGAAGGGCCTATAATTGATTGTATTCTTTTATATATTATACATACTATGTACAACAACAGACAAGAAAACTAAAACAACAATTTATATACAAACATCATCATCTTCATAACCACAACTAATTTAAATCACTACAACAACCAACTCAATTTCAATATAGACTAAATTCTTAGTAAATCTAAAACCTCTTTTTCTTCCTGGAAAGTTTCCAAAGACCAGTAATCTGAGCTGAGTAGGTCTGAAAAGTAAGTCCGTATTCGTAAGTACTCGCGACATTTTTCTTGTGTGGTCCCGCTTGAAGGCCTTATCATTTTTGTTGTTAGATCCTGCTGCCTCTTCGGTTGATTCCCCGATGGATAATAAAACATATTGTGCTACTTCAGCTCCATGGATGAGGACTTTGTTAACGGAAGTTGGGAGGTTATGCCATGGATATTCTTGAATTAAAAGCCGCGCGGTTTCCAAAGAATATTCTTTAAATTTGTTCGAATCAATATTAAAACCCGAGAATAAGGCTTGTAAAATTGTGGAACAACGTTCAATCAAACCTTTATTTAATCTGAAAAATATTTCCTTTACGTTCGCTTTCGCAAGATGGCACGGGCTGGTTCGCGTTTTCTTGAATGTACTTTCCATTACCCCTTACTACTAATTCGACACATTCAATTTCATTTAACCAATCTCAGTACTTATGCAAAAATTATAATTTACTTCCCTAGAGTGAATTTTCCTAAAACTATCAAGACTTTTACATAAATTGAGTATCATACTATCTAAGTTCCTTATGTCTACACTTTCGACCTCATCCAGTGAAGCTAGAATAGTTTCCGACACGTGTTGATATTTCTGAGGAACAGTTCCAGTTAAGGCAGACCAAAACATAAGAAAAAGCATCCTTGAGAAAGAAAATTTAATCAAATTACCTGAAAAACAAAATATAAGTAATTTACGTTTGTTTCGTAGACCGTGCTACGAGAGAGCCTACGCGGTCGTAGAGGCTATATAGCAACTAAAGATGCAACAGGAGGCAGACAAACCTTTTATATTTTCAAAATAGACAGTTTAATCTTTAATATAAGATATGTGAGAATAGTCGATTATGGTAGACTTTTTTTTGTAGGTCTATGTGAAGTCAAATATAAGGTACATATTTGGTAGAAATACTGTGTAGCGTAGCACCTAAAAATACGTCATAATAGGTACGACAAAACTTAAAAATATAACTAATTAGTAATAACATACCTTGATCTTTGAAATTCATGTCAAAAACACCACTCAAAAACAATGCATTTCTAAGAATTCAAAGTTACACAAACAGTACTGCTAAAGAGTTACTGACAAAGCGTGGGCAACATTACGATGTGTTGACTTCGGAGGTAGAAAAATAACTGAGAATTAGGTAAAATGGGTGACATATTTATATTTTATGGTAGCTTGGTTATCGGTCAATCATTATAGATAATTAAATTGGGGTTAGGAGATGATGAAATTTTCGATTAATGACCTATGGGCGGAACCACCGTGCATTCGCGCGAACGAAGTCGCGGGCACAGCTAGTCTTCTATAATAGTTAATAAAAAATAATGGCAAAAAAGGTGTTGCTTAGCGTAAAACTCGAGAATAGCTGGATCAATGCAGATTGTTTATTTTTTTTTGTTTTTAATTGTAACTGAAAAATTAACTATTTTTTTTCCATTTTTCTCTTACTAAAATTATTATTGTCTTTTCTATAAATAGTATACCTAAATAATTTATTCTCACGGTCTATACGATTATATCTGTTAAACTACGTAACGAATTTTAATTTGATTCTCATCAAGACAGACTTATTCAATAAATTTCATCATCATCATCATATCAGTCGTAAGACGTCCACTGCTGAACATAGGCCTCCCCCATAGACTTCCAGTAGGACCGGTTGTCGCGGCTTGCATCCAGCGTGATCCTGTGGTCTTCATAAGATCGTCTACCCACCTTGTGGGTGGACGTCCTACGCTGTGCTTACCGGTGCGTGGTCTCCATTCGAAAACCTTATCATCTGGCTGCCTTTTCTCTCAGTCGAACCAGATACAGCTGAATATCAGTATTTTAGTGGAGCGACTGCCTATCGGACCTCCACAACCCAGTAACTGGGTAATAAGATACTACATGGTAGGACTGGTTGTCAGACTTTAGAGCTTCTGACTAACAGTAACGACTGTCAAAGATCTACAAATGACAGCCGGGACCAACGGCTTTACGTGCTTTCCGAGGCGCGGAGTAAACTCGCTATGACAGATGAACAGTCCTTCCGCACTGAAAAGGGGAATTTTAAAACCTAAAAAAACGGGGTCGTTGTACCCATTATCACGACCAACTTTTACTATGGGATCAAAACTAAAATCACGAAAAAAACCCAACTGTTCAATACAATTTTGCAAGTTATGTGCGAACATAAATGAGTGCAATGACCCCTTATGAGGATTTAAATAACTTATATATGTCGTAGGATAATTTGATACTTCGAATCTTCGCGGAAATCCTAGGGGTTTTGCGAAAACGCGGATAATTAGACATAGGCGAAAAATTATCAAATCTTACTGGACAAAGTCTGGATTTTTGCGAAAATACTCGTTATTATAGCAATATTGCGAAACGAAACGCTGGCTGTTATGAAATAAGAACGCTGATTGGTCGGTCAGCGCGTTCAATAAGAGATCGTCTCTGATTGGTTGACGTCTTAATTTTAACGTTAATCATCGTCAATGTGATGAGGAGGGATGACACCCATGTGACGAAGAGAGTGATGAGTATGAATGTTGACGGATGGAGAGGAAGAGGAAGGCCAAAGAAAAGATGGATGGATTGTCTAAGGAATGATATGAAAGAAAAAGGAGTAAATGATACTGTGACGTTTGATAGGGGAGAATGGAAGAAGAAAACATGTTGCGTCGACCCCAAGTAGAATGGGATAAGGGCAGGAAGAAGAAGAAGATCGGCAAACTAGGAACCAATTAGAAGTCAGCCAGCAAAATTGTAGCCAATCAGTGTTGAGCACATCAAATCTTACTATAATAACGAGTATTTTCGCAAAAATCCTGACTTTGTCCAGTAAGATTTGATAATTTTTCGCCTATGTCTAATTATCCGCGTTTTCGCAAAACGCCTAGGATTTCCGCGAAGATTCGAAGTATCAAATTATCCTACGACATATACAACGTTATTTAAAACATCTTTCACTCTGATTTACTACAAAAGATGTGTCTTTATTTATTTAGTATTTATAAACAAATGTTTACAGTTTTAAGTCACACACAAGTTATTGGTCATAACTCTTAAGTATACTGAAAGGCATAGACGTTTTCATGAATTTATTACATTTCATTGGTGTATTCCTGCTATCCCCCTGAAAGGGGACAGAAGATTATGAAATAAATAAATAAAACTGTGCCCTATTGTCCCCATTAATACAATGAATCAATGAGGACAGCGTGTCCTTTTTTTATATTTATTTTATTTGATCCAGGAATTAGTCAGAGTAGAAAATAAATAAAACAATTAAATACAAGACGTTTTAGTACTAGTCCACTTTTTTTTTACAGGTTTTATTTGATCAAAACGCCTTTAATTTTACCTTTAAACTCACACCACTAAACGCCGGAACAAATCATCTACCTACTTGAGATCGATTCGCTTCATTCGATAACCGAAATGAACCCGCAAAACCGGCATCGCATCAGCCAATCACTAAACCGACCGCTAACATCAGCCATATTTCACTTAAAAAAAAATTAAGAAATGCTATTCAAACATTCAATTAGCTATGTAATAAAAAGCGGGCGATGTCGCGTGGTCAGCCAGGTCCAAGCAAATATTTGAACTGATTATATAATGTTACGTAAGGCCATCGTGAGGGTCAGTGGGTCACCATTGTGTGATTGCGTGTCACGAATAACGGCCAACCCGTGTGGGCGGGCCGTGATGAGAATTCGCGGCTCTTGCAAAAATGTAGTAGTCTCTTTAATCTGGTAATATTAATGAAAATGCTCACAAATTAAAAAGTGTGGGACCAAATTCGATAAAAAAATTATGGGGTCAAATGGCATCGAACAAAAGAATCACACTAATCGGACAAGAAACTTCGGAGTAATCGATGTACATACATTTAAAAAAAACAGACCGAATTGAGAAGCTCCTCCTTTTTTTGAAGTCGGTTATAAACTATCTAGACGGTTTGAACATGTCTCATTAATCCGATAATAAAAACCAAACGGTTCTGAAATAAGGGTGCTTGTACACAGCGCATGTAACCCACGCAAGTAGAGGTGCGGGTTACCCGCGCGAGTAATATGCGCAAGCTATTTGATTAAGTTACGGGGTGCTTATACTGCTTATACACGGCGCATGTAGCTTGAGCATATTGAGGCACTTGCGCGGGTTACATGCGCCGTGTACAAGCACCCTATGGCAAATGACTGAAAAAAATAGAATTAGTCCCCATGGTGCCCGCCCCATCAGATAATGTTTACGTTTTTTTGCGGATTGTTATGTGTCCAACAAAAACAACAAATTAAAAAAAAAAATGGTTTTGATAACGTCTTACCTGTGCTTAAAACTAACCATACATTTTCTTCTTGTTACAGAAAAATGCAATAAAACAAAACCGCGGGAACAAAACCGAAATCCAAGATGGCCGCTCCCCAGCTGATTACTGTCAGTGACGTCATCAACGAGAATTTGACAAGGAATGAGAAAGATCTAAATTATTGTGCCCAATGTATCGACGGCGTGGACGAGAATATGAACAATAAATATGAAAATATGACTGAAGTACAAAAGTTTTATAATGGAAAAAATATATTAATTACTGGCGGTACAGGTGAGAATCAACATTTTCATATTTTTTTTGTTGAAAAAAACACGTGCTCTTTCTAAGGGTGCTTGTACACGGCGCATGTAACCCGCGCAAGTGCTTCAACATGCTCAACCTACACGCATCCCGCGGGTAGCTTGCGGATGTTACTCGCGCGGGTAACCCGCAAACCCGCACCTTTACTTGCGCGAGTTGCATGCGCCGTGTACAAGCACCCCGCGGGTAACTTGATCAAGTGGCTAGCGCATGATTGTAACTCGCGCGGGTAACCCGCATCTTTACTTGCGCCGGTTACATGCGTGTACAAGCACCCTAAGAATGTCTAATGTAACATGGGTGTGATTACAAACATTAAAACTCACATAAACAGACACCAAAACCCAGAAAAATTACTTGCAAATATTTCTTTTGTACGAGAATCGAACCCGCAGTCAATCGCTAAGGCACAGAACCAACTTAGATACAATATAAATTGTATTTTTAGCAAATTGAGCACCATTTACAGTCTGATAATAATAATGTTCATATTTATTGCTGTCTTGGTCTCATGGCCGCAAGCAGGACGGCTGAATCAGGTTCATGGGTTCAATTCCCGGGTTGGACATACCATGTTGATCTCAGTATCCAAGCTTAGATACGTACTGTTCGTAATAAGCCCTTAATTAATTATAGCAAAAATTCACTATATTACATTTCTTTAGCACTTACTGCTAACGAAATTATTCTTATTTCGCTGTTTACCGTATCAATGGGGACAATGGGAAGAAATTTTAAAGCTCCTCCTGTGTGCTCCTTCATGGACACACACAATGGGGACAGTGGGAATACATCATCATCAGCCTATAATGTTCCCACTGCTGGGACACAGGCCTCCTCTCTGTGAGAGGGAGTGGGACATAATCCACCACGCGGGCCCAGTGCTGGTAGGCAGATGTCACATGTCTTCGAATTTTTGGTTCTAGGACATGCCGGTTCCCTCACGATGTTTTCCTTCACCGTTTTGAGAGCAGTGGTGATGAAAAATTTACACAAGTTCGAACCCACGACCTACAACTCGTAAGTCGGGACCGATACCACTGGGCTACCACTGCTCTCACTCTGTTCTCACAGTGGGAATACTTCACATTATTTACAACAGTTACTTACTCACTCTATTTCTTCAGGTTTCCTGGGTAAAATCCTGGTGGAGAAGCTTCTCCGATGCTGTCCAGGAGTGGAGAACCTCTACCTTCTGGTCCGACAGAAACGGGGAAAGGATATCTATACGAGGATGGAAGAGATCTTTGATGATCCTGTAAGTACCCTTCTTTGGGATAATTCTTATCCTAATTTGCTAATAATCCTTACTGATATTATAAGTGCGGAAGTTATTGAGGATGTATTATAGAATGTTTTGAAACTCTTTCACGCAAAAAATACTGAACGGATTTAGATGTATACACTTACAAGTAATTCTAATACACATTTAAGGAATGTTTTTTGTTCATTTTATTTATAACTAGCTGTGCCTGCGACTTCGCGTGGATGTCGGAACTTAACAATGTATTTTTTACCAAATTGACAAAGTTTCATACAAACTTTCATCCCCTATTTTATCCCCTTGGGGGTAGAATTGATCAAAATCCTTTCTTAACGGATGCCTACGTCATAACATCTACCTACATGCCAAATTTTAGCCCGATCCGTCCAGTGATTTGGTCTGTGCATTGATAGATCACTATGTCAGTCAGTCACCTTTGAGTTATATAAATTTAGATTAGACTAGCTGTGCCCGTGAATTTGTTCGCGTGGATGTCGGGATTCAAAAATATTTTTTTTTAAAACAAAGGACTTTTTCTGAAATATAAGTAAGCATGCCTACAAAACAACAAACTCGCGACAAAACAATTTTTCTAACTCCGATTTTGGCCAGACGCCATAAAAGCCTTGTATTACTATATCTAACAACTTTATGCAGATGTATTTATTACGCCCACGGCTACGGACGTCGCAAGACGATTTCCGGCCACAGTAGGCGCGGGCATGCGGGCGACGAGTAATGGACAACTCGCTGTCCGACCATGGACCATGCCCGGGTCGACGGCGCGTTATTTTCCACGAGAGCGTCAGCATAATGACGGGGCACCCTGTAGAGGGCCAAAGCCTGCCCGGGACCTATCGAATTACCGTGACCCTGAAAAGTAAAAGACTGTTGAAGGACAACGTGGATTATAGTCAGTACGAGTCTGACAGTCCCTCCCGCCCAGTACCCTTAGCACGAATTTTCAGTATTTGAGACGTAACTTTGACAATTTCAAATTGACAATTTTAAGGAAAAAATTAGTTCCTGCTTCGCACACCAGAGGCTGTTCCATTTTTCTTCTATACAAGAAACGCTGTAAATACAGTAAAGTAAAAATTCGTGCTAAGGGTAGGAGGACTCATATTTGATGATTTTACAACGATAAAACAAAAAAAGGCTTCTACTTCTCGTTTTAATTAAATCAAAATTAAATGTTAAGGTTAACATTGTCCCATAAGAAAAGGTAGCCATGACAGTTTCCTGTACCTTGTCAGTCTATAATCACACGGCAGATGATCCAAGGTGCGGCAGACGAGTAGGTTATACCTTTTTAGGCAACTCAGCTGTTATTTGTCAAAAGTTATGATAACTATCACCTTCGGAACAACGGAAGTCGCTACCAGAAAGCTATTTTCGGTGAAATCATGGCTCTTCAATATATTATCTTTATTATTAAGTTGTTTCCTTTTGAAGGTGACATCTTGTTTTTTTTTTTAAACATCATTAACGTGTGTGTTGCGAATCGTAAATCTTTGCTGCGGAAAAAAAACCACGGTAAACTGGAGTTATAGATATTATGTTTACTATAAAATTAAAAGGTGTATCAATTAATATAACTTAAGTAAAGTATGTATTATAAACAGTACACAATTAAAATTTTGATTTACCTAGTGCCATGTTTGAATATTTTTTTTCGAGCTTATAATTCCAAATTACGTTTCTTTCTTTACGATGTACTTAAGGATAATATGTTTATCATATTTTATATTTGTATTGTCTTATTATGCTGACAGCGATCTGTGTAGTTTCCACGAATAAATATTAGTAAGACAGTATTTCATTAGATTTGATCCACTTCTGTTGTACACTTCGTATAGACAACTCACACTTGACCAAAAAATAAAACGCCAAAATTATCAATATCAAAAAAGAGCTAAAGGTCCCGAAGAAAGTTTTCCCGTATCTCTTATGGATTCGGATTTCTACCTTTTGACCAATTTAAAAGAAAGACGCTGTATATTTTATTTTTTCTAGCCTCCTACTCTGTCCCACTCCTTCAACTTCTCTCGATATAATTACTAGAAAACCCGGCGAACTCCGTTTCGCCACCAGTCTTTGCTATAAACCTCACGGATCCCGAGACCTTTCCAACGAACGCAAAACCGTGGAAATCGGTTTGTGCGTTCAGCGTCAAGAAGGAAAACCCGACTTATTTTTATAAAGTAGATATAAAATATGTATTAAATTATGGTTATACCTATATAATTTTCCTGCTAAATAATAAAGTTATTATTTTTAGTTAGCATTGTATTAAAATAAGAGGTATTTAAAAGTACCTACACAATAAAATAATGACTTTTATCCGTTAGAAATCTCTTACACATTTGATTAAAATGTTAATCCTAAATGTTAACTTCGCCTTAAGTGCGAACAAACATACATTTCGGTCAAGGGTTATTGATTCAGGATACGGCATTGAGTATATTAATAGTAATTATGAAGACGGGACTTTAATGTTTTGGCAAATAAAATAACAGTTTTAATAATTATTTCGGTCCAAATGTTTACCGTCTTTTTTTTTAGCGTGGTAAAATCATCAAATGAGTCCTCGCACCCAAGGCAGGGCGGGAGGGACTGTCAGACTCGTACTGACTAAAACCCACGGTGTCCTTCAATAGCCCTTTACGTTCTAGCGCCCACTACTAATAGTTTTGGTCTTATATTTGAAACTAGATGTTACTTGCTCGCTTATAAAGTTATGACCGTATACAGGATCCCATATAATTATTATGTATGTACAAAAAATATCAAAACTGGTTCAGTCGTTTAAGTGTAACAACGTTACAAAAAACTGAACTCAATTTTGCACTTATAATTAAGTTTGAGATGTGTGCTTCAATTAAAAATAAAGAATTAGATATCCCTTATCTTTTTGTTAAACTTAAGTAGGTATAATAATTTAGAGATCAAACATTTTTCAAGAAAGAAAAATAAATAATAAAAAGGCAAAGAATAAAACAAAATAATAAATTTCTTTTTTCAAATATGTAACTTTATAAGATTTTTTGAATGTTAATTTAAATTAAAATAAATCAGTTTAGATGTACAGTTAACAATTAATTTGTTATTCTAGTTTTAAAGGTAATATTTTTTAAACCTGAACGTAAAATCAACTTTCTTTAAAAAAATATCGATTATTATTTATTAAGTACTAACATAATAATATTATACACTAGTTGTGCCCGCGACTTCGTCCGCGTAATTTAATTTAAAAAAAAGTAGTTTACTCCATACTACATCAGCTACCCCCCAGTGAAAGTCCCATCAAAATCGGCTCAGCCGTTTCAGAGATTAGCCCCAACAAACAGATAGACAGGCAGATAAAAATGTAAAGATGTTATTTTGATAAATACTACTCCATATAAGTAATTATGCATGCAGTAACAAGCTGTTATTTAAATACTAGCTGTTGCCAGCGGCTTCACCCGCTACAACTCGAAAAGTATCCCACGGGAACATAAAATCGGGATAAAAGCTATCCTATGTGTTAATCCAGGTTATAAACTATCTGTGTACCAAATTTTAGCCAAATCCGTTCAGTGGTTTTTGCGTGAAAGAGTAACAAACATCCATACATACAAACTTTCGCCTTTATAATAGTAGTAGGATTACAAACAGACACACCAATTTTATTTAAGTATTATAAATTATTATTTATTAATCCGGATGTTTTTGCTTGCCGCAACGATGTAACGGGAATTTTCAACATTATTATTTTACCTACTATTTTAGCAAATAAATTATTTCTATTCTATTTACTGTTGCATTCACATGTTATATTTCAACAACCTCAAGCATCGGACAGGTCAATATACTTGGATTGCTTATTTTTAGACATGTTGTAGGTTTATTGTTGATTTGGCCATTTCATGATGTTCCTAATTCCCTAGGTAGATTGTGATTCCCCTCCTTCTGCGCCTCCTTTCGCGAAGGAGGAGGCGGGCCGCGAGTGGGAGAGGACAGCGTCCTCCCTCCACCCCAACCGCAGTGGTAGACGTCCGACGTAGGCGCGGGTATGCGGACAACGAGTAAAGGGCAACTCGCTGTCCGACCATGGACCATACTCGACGGCGCGAATCTTACCTTACTTCTACGTTTAAATAAAACGATTTTTTTTGTTAAATAATAAAACGTTTTCTTGTCATCTATTAGCCTGTATTTTTTACTTGGGACAGCGTAAAGTCCAATCAATCTACTTTTTTTTTATTTAGCGTGGTAATATCATCAAATGAGTCCTACCACCCCGGGCAGGGCGGGAGGGACTGTCAGACTTGTACTGACTAAAATCCACGGTGTTCTTAAATAAGCCCTTTATATTGCGGCTGATAGTTGAATTAGCAATATCGTGATATGGCTAATTCAACCATCGCACAGACTGGTATTTGACTCGAAAAGCTGGCCATTAATCGAAAATCCAAACATTTAAGCATAACGGTGGCACTTGGTCCCAAAACAGGTAGATAAATGTGACGTCATTTGGCATCATCCCCACTGCAATCGGCCATACCATTCGGGTGTAACAACATTCAGTACGTAGCACTCGCTCGATACGATCGGACTTTGTTCACTGCGTTACCGTACTTCAATACAGTCGTGTTGTACTTTCTTATACTTTAAGTGATTTTAGTTGAAATTGTTATTATGGAAGTGTCTGAGCAAGGTATGTACTTTATATAGCACCTTTTTTAATTGTTAAATATTGTTACTTTACTGTATTTTTGCCTTCCTAAAAATACATCTAAAAAATAGTGCACTTTTTCATAAGTTTTAACTTAAATTGATATTTTAAATACATTACACTCATTATTACTGCATCAAAGTTATGTCATATGATAAATTAGAATGTCTATTTTCACATACTACTTCCAAAGTTTTCCCGAGTTTTCCCCAAAAAAAAATAAAGGTAAATGTAGAGAAGCCAAAAAATTTTGCTTATTTATTTTTTATTTTTTCCCCAGTATCTCAGCCTTCAGTCATAACAATGACTAGAAAAGAACTGCATGAACTAATAAGAAGAAGCCCAAAAAGGCTTTTTAGTGAAAAATCAAAGATTTTGAAGTCAAATTACTGGAAATAACAAAGTGTCCCGCTGAAAAGTTGGCCGAACTCAAGCAGGTCATTCGTAATTTCAAGACTGTTTATAAGCGAAAATGGCTCACGTGTCACAGTACCGAGAGCCGGTTTTTCGAAAACAATGAAGACTGGTTAAGTAAAGAAGTTATTACCAATTGGCCAAATGTCGGAAGAGGCTGCAGAAGCAAGGAACAAACACTTTAGGCAATACAGGGAAAACTTTGCAAGAAAATTTTCTAGAACAGAATGCAACGAGGACGTTCTTAACAGGCTCTTGCTAACTTCTGATCCATATTTGAGTAGCCTGAGTAGACACAATGTTATAAGAAACAGAATGGCAATTTCTAAGGAAGCCTTAGAGTTTTTAAAATGTAGCGAGGCTGAGAAGAGTGATGATGAAGAATAATTTTAATGTATGTAAAATGTTGTTAATAAAAACCTCAATATTGTAAAAGTCGTTTTTTTAAACCTATAAGTAGGGGTGAGATTTTATAGTTTCCTAACTTTGATTAAATTATATTGAAAATATGTATATCTGATGTTAGAGTTGTCGGGCTCGCCGCGCGGGCTTCTAACTTGACCTAACGAACGCTTCCAGGGATAGCAGCCGAGACTGACGGCATAACGTATCTTCCAAAGCACCGAGAAGTTTGAGAATTCAATTTTAAACACATTATAATCAGTCACCCATCTAAATAATGACAGTGCCAGATGTTGCTTAACCCGTAGGATCGTAAAAAGGTCAGAAAACGCCACTAGACCAACGAACTCCTCAAATAGACACATCAAAAGCACATAAAAAGCAATAAATATTTTTGGCCAGCTTTTCGACTCAAATACCAGTCTGTGCATCGGCCGGCGACATAATATAGGATATTTTTTATGTAGTGTGGATATTAAAGTACTATGTTACTGCTTAACGGCAATCAACTAACACGTATTTTCTATTTTTACCAAATAACACTAATGGTGTAATTAATTATAGACGTTTGTTTTAGTTTCAAACTGTATTTATTTGTCACGTGGTTTAGACACGTGATACGTGTGTTTTTCCGATTGCGTATACGACTTATTGATGCTGTTAACCGGACTGTTTTAAAAAGACACCAAATTAATAAGAGGCTCGTTGGCGAAAGCAAAAGTTGTTCAATTTGATGAGCACTTTCTGCTGACATATAAAAATCGAAGTTCTGGACACCTGTTGTGGAACTCCAAAGCCCTGTGACACTATAACATATAGGTACAACGTGTAACGTTAATAGCGCAAAACCTCTCGTGGGGTTATTCCGCCCATTAGACTGAACAATGTTTGTTCTAAGATTTTTGGAAATTCGGAAAAAAAAATTTTCGTACTGATGGGCCCGATCAATTTCTCATTTTGTATGAAAAAGCAATTTTTATTTTTGCGAATTACTTACCAAATTACCTACTTACCAAATGGAACATCCATTGTTCAGTAACATGGGCTGAGTTACCCCACGAGAGGTTTTGCGCTATTAACGTTACACGTTGTATACGAATGACATCTTTTTTTTTTTTTTTTAAGGTGGTAAAATCATCAAATGAGTCCCGCCCTGGGTGGGGTGGAAGGGACTGTCAGACTCTTACTGACTAAAATCCACCCGTGTTCCTTCCTATGCCCTTTACGTTCTGGGGCCACGGTATCCTGGGTTAAGAAAAAACCCGCGACCCCAGCAGGCATTTGGCGCGAAACACGACGCGCCACCGACCCGGGCTTGGTCCTTCGGACGGCGAGCTACCCATCACTCACCGTCCGCAAGCCCGCTCCGCCGCTGTGCCCTCTGCTAATCAGAGGGACACGCGTTGGAGCGTCCACACGACAGGCTATTCGCATACGGGCAAAGAGACCACTTAGGCACACAGTTTTTGCCCGCATCCCAGGGTGCACCGGCCCGAAAAACTGGTCTTCCCCCCGGACGTATCCGAGAAGGAACTCCAGTCCACGGGCGCACGTGGAGGTTTCCTGTCATAGCACCCCATACGAATGACATCTTAACAAAAAATCTTGCAAAAATGAAAGATCTGGAACGTCTCTATAATCGTCTCGTGCCTCTCGTTGTTTTCATGTCCAGGCTCTTAGAATTCTTCATCAGACGTTTCAAATCTTCGATTCTGACGACCCCGTTGTCGCTGGCATAAGCAACAGGATCCGCGTACGAAGTCGCTGGCAGAAGCTAGGTATAATAATAATAATATTCCTCAACTATCACATAACGCCATCTAGTCCCAAGCTAAGCAGAACTTGTGCTAAGGGTACTAAACAACTGATAAACATACTTATACAACATGTAACATAATTAACGCACATCCTGAAATTAGTTTGTTCAGAATCGTTTACTGAATCGATTTCTATCATTTTTAATATAGGTAATATTTTTTTTTCAAAAATAATTTAAACTACGGAAATTCCCCCTAAACGTCTGTACAGCCAAAACAAACTAAGATAGACCGTAAATCAAGGCAACAAGACTTAAAAGTGCAATTTTATTTGTATAAATACATATTCCGTCATTCCTTCACAAAAAAAAGAAAAATAAACCTTACTGCAAAATAACTAATTTAGTTAATAACAATGCATTTACATGTTAAATTAAAAATTCATTATATGTATGATGATTATAACATAATATTCTAATTGGGGTGTCTGAGGATGTGCGTTAATTATGTTACATGTTGTATATTTCTAAATACATACATATTATAGATAAATCATACCCAGACACAGAACAAATGATCATGCTCATCACACAAACATTTGTCCTGGGTGGGAATCGAACCCACGACAATGACCTCCGGCATAGCAGTCAGGGTCACTAACCACTAGACCTATATAATGGCTCATTTATCATCTCTTGTATCAATTCCAGGTGTTTAGCAGATTAAAAGAGGAGGTGCCGAAGTTCCGTCATAAAGTGGTGGTGGTGCCTTCAGACTGCGAGGCAGCTGGACTGGGACTCACCCTGACTGATCGACAGATGCTCACGGAAAAGGTAACACAAGGTTCCATAATGAGATTAACAAATGTCCAGGATTCCGTGTTTGAAACAAAACGAAACGTTTTAAGTGAAGCCACTTTTTATAAATGTATGAGTGTGTGAGTGAGATGTTCACTTATTTTACATAGGAATCGACCGAAATTTCTTTTTATCTCTGTTTACCCCGTGTTTTTTGTCTATGTACCAGGCCCGAAGCCAGCTAACAAGCCGATTCCTATCGGCTTGCTTTTCGAAATATAGCAAATACTAGTATCTATTATTTACATTATTTTATCATAAACAAATTAAGAAAAGAACAATCAAAAAAATAAATAAACGCCTACAATTTTTTTCCGCGCAATTTCATCTTACGCCAAACAGATAACGTTTGTAAGACGCAAGGCAAATCCAGAATTCAGTTTACCCCGTGTTATTAATTTTTTTTCTCTATTTACCCGATACCCTGTGTTTTTTATATTTTCTCTATTTACCCCGTGTTTTTGGCTTCTGTAAATTTAATCTTAGCTTCCAGTCGTATCAGATTCAGATGAATATTAGTATTTTACATGTAGCGCCTATCTGACCTCCACATCCCAGTAACTGGGTAATACGATACCCCATGGTAAGACTGGTTGTCAGACTTTTAAATCTTCTAAATAATAGCTAGTAGGTAACGACTGTCAAAGATCTACAAATGACAGCCGGGACTAACGGCTTTACGTGCTTTCCGAGTCACGGAGGAAACTCGCTATGACAGATGGTCACCAATCGACAGACCAACCTCGGCAAGCGCGACTTAACCTGGAAGATCGTCCTGTGCGGTTGTAATTATTTAGCCACGAGCTCTTTTATTGAGGACTAATCTGAGCACTTCCAAAAAGTGTTCGCTTGGGCAGCGCCACTGCTTCTGGAGACCTGTCAAACTATCAGACTGGCCTGTTGGTCTAGTGGTTAGTGACTCTGACTGCTATGCCGGAGGTCGTGGGTTCGATTCCCACCCAGGACAAATGTTTGTGTGATGAGCACGAGCATTTGTTCTGTGTCTGGGTGTAATTTATCTATAATATGTATATATTTAGAAATATATAAGTATGTTTATCAGTTGTCTAGTACCCATAACACAAGCTCTGCTTAGCTTGGGACTAGATGGCGTTGTGTGATAGTTGTGGAATATTATTATTATATTATTAAACTCATTTCGGGTGTGAGTGAATGAGCTAAAACTTTCCCTTTTCCATAATTTCAGGTGAACATAATCTTCCACTCGGCAGCCACAGTCAAGTTCGACGAGCACCTCCGCGCCGCCCTCGTGACCAACGTGAGAGCTCCGCTGCATCTACTCAGATTGGCTAGGGATATGAAGAAATTAGACGTAAGTACAAACCTATTCTTAAGTTCACTGACAGTTACGAATGTGAAAAAAAACATGGAGATTAAAGGTGAACGCAGATCTAGCCGCACCGCAGTCTCCGCATTACGAATTATTTGTATGAAGTTCTATGAAACCTCGCACACTCACCCGCATCGCAGTAGCCGCAGAAGCGGTAAGAAAACGATGACTGCGGGGACTGCGGTGACTGCGGTGCGGCTAGGTCTGTGTTCACCTTAACTTTAATTTGCTTATGTCTTTTCAAATTTAAAGGGGAGGTAGCTTATTCAATTCTGTTAATTAAACTATACTACGGGTCGAAACCAAACCTCCTCTGCAGGGTAGCCATTTTTTTTGTTGATCTCTTTCAAAAGTACTGTTACATTGGGATTAAGGCTGCGTTTCCACTGAGGCGGAGCGGAGAGAGATTCACCAATCACATGGCTGGAGAAGAGGTGTGGATTTCAAGCCATGTGACTGGTGAATCACTGTTCGCTCCGCCTCATTGGGAACGCAGCCTTAAAGCCCTGCTCTTCTCTGATGCTGGACGGCTCCAAATTAAAAAAAAAAACACATTAATTAATTTAAGAAAAACAGCATTTATTGTGATTATTTCAGTTATTTAACCTTTTTTTTATTATTTTAAACAGTATTGGACTTTAAATCCAAAGTCTACAAAAAAACTAAAAGGGCTACCATTCAGTGGGGTTAGGTTCCGATCCTCTATGTAGAATAATATAATTTTATTGTCAGAACTAGACAAGGTACACACACATTGAATTAATTAAACACGTAAAAGCGTCAAGACGCTCACATATGGAAACATATTCTATGCAATTTAATGAAAACTAAACCTTATTACCAGGTACTAATGCACATATCGACGGCCTACTCGAATTCTCATCTCTCAGAAATCGAAGAGAGATTCTACCCCTGTGATGCAGATTGTGAACAACTCCATCAGATGATTGATAAGCTATCTGATAACCAGATCAACAAAATGTTGCCTAAGTAAGTATTTTACAAAGTTGGAAATCTTTTAAAAACTACAGCCGGTTTAAAAGAGCTACTTAGCAATATTTCTAATGATTCGTGAATGCCCAACAACGTCTTTAGCAATTTTTCTAATATTCATAACTCTTAAAGTAGCCATACACCATCCTGCCTATCGTATGACGCTTGCAATTGTTTCAAATTGGCAGTTCATCCATATACACCATACTGCCTATCGTACGATCGATTTGACACAACTTCAAATCTGCAGCAGCGATGCCAACTTAGCAACTTTATAGCTAGATCTAGCTATTAGTCGGTGACCGATAGCTACAAATTTATAAAATTGTAGCTGTCGTCACCGAATAATAGCCAAATGCATCACTGCTGCCGATTCGACGTTGTGTCAAATCGATTTGATGACCTATCAAATTGGCATGTCATGCCATCAAATACAACAAAATAATTGCAAGCGTCAAATCGATCGTATGGCTACCATGGACCTAAAAAAAAAGTCGGACGGAACTTCACGAAGAAACAAGTGAAGCACCCATAGTAAGTCAGTGCGCTAATATGTACACGCCAGAACACACACATTCATACCATAGTAAGTCAGCCGTCGGCCATTACGCTTCGAACGACACTCGCGGTTTCATACGGTGTTATTTTGTCTACTAAAAATCAAACTATGCCGTCATGTGTTGTGAAAAGTTGCCGAAACCACAGTGGTTCAATCAAAAAAAGCCAGGGGATCACTTTTCATAGGTAAGCATGTCAATTTGAAGCTTATTTCTCGATTTTACGTCAATAAATTTAATAAACATCTCGAAATCAATCAGTGTTGCAACTATTTCAAGGTTCAAATTATTTTAAAATGGGGAGATTTATATTTTATGTTACTATTTATCGCTACCTATTGTATTCTTCTATATTTTTACAGATTTCCCTCAAATGATGAAAAAATATTAAGTGCCAAAACTGTATCGCGCGGCTATCTACAGACGACTGGCTTTTTTTTCATAAATTAATAAATTTAAAAACAAGGGGGGGCTTATGTTTTCCATCAAAAGATTTGTACGACATTTGTTGTACTTGTGAGATGGTAGTCCGAAGACTTTTAAAAGACAAAATAATAATATATAATGATAGACAGCATCAGTTCATGTTAAATAAAATTTTAGAAAAATTTATACAAAACGACAACATTTTTTTAGATTTAGAATTAGAACACACATTTGCAGGGATGGAACATAAAATAGCATTAATTAAATATATAGCCGAAAAATACTTGAACATTCGTTTTCACCACATAAGTAAATTAGAAGGAATTTCTAGATGTGTCGAAAGCAAACGACAAGTGTACAAAAATTTAAACCAACAAAAGGGGTTGTGAAACTTTATTAACATTAAACGAGTTATAAATATTTTTTCGTACCACTTGCTCAAAAAAGTGACATTCTATGCCACAAAAAGCGTACATAACAATAGTCATTATTAATCTGTTAAAAACAGGGAAAGAAAGTTGTACTGAATTTCATTCATCCTCTAGGGAGAGAATGTGATTTGAATTTCGAATACTTACCGATAGTGAACTACATCAGTCTGTCTTTACACCATTGAGTTTGTATGTAAAGCATTATACAACTTTTTGAAAAAGGAATACGCATTTTTATTATGCAGTTATCTATACATATAAAAGAACAGGGGTTTTTCTTTTGACACGACTACAGCCGAAACCGCTAAACGCAGAAACTTGAATTTTGGACAGGATTTGCAGTCTACCATGTAGATTGGCAATAAGACGGGATTTTGCGAAAATCCTCCTCTAAGGGGGTGAAAAGGGGTAAAAACGTTTGTATGAAAAATCTTATTCCTTGGGTTTATAAACTTGAAACTTACCACGAATGAGAACATAAGTAAGTAAATAAGATTAGCACCATTATTTTTTTAAAACTACCCTCCATTTGTAATCTAGGGGTTGTTAAAGTTTGTATGGAAAAATCATAACGCGTGAGCTGATGAATTTGAAAATCAGTATTTATATACTAGATAAGAATTAATCAAACACGTGTTTTTGGATTTTTCGAAAATCACCCTCCAAGTTGGTGAAAAGGGGTATTCAAGTTTTAAGGGGAGGATATTAAACCACTAAACGTAGAAATCTGAATTTTGGATGGTAGTTACAATTTATAATGTAGATGAGCATTATGAAAGGATTTTGCGAAAATCTCCCTCTAAGGGGGTGAAAAGGGGTGAAAACCTTTGTATGTAAAATCTTATTTCTTGGGTTTATAAACTTGAAACTAGGTACGAATATGAGTATAAGTAAATAAAAAAGATGGGCATTATTACTTTTTTTGAAACTACCCAAAATTTTTAGGTTTTCCGAAAATCACTCCCTAAATTGGTGAAAAGGGATGATAAAGTTTTAAGGGAAGGATTTTATTGCTTGCTTCGTTAAACTCAAAACTTGACCATATTAATTATCTCTCAATCGAATAAAGGATACGTATTTTTTATTTATATTTCATAAATCAACCCCTAACGGGGTGAAAATCGGAAAATCAATTTGTCTAATATGATTGATTGTTTGTTTGTATTGAGTTTTTAGATTTTCTTATAAGGAGGGGTGAGCGGGAATTAAATTCACTGAGTTCGAAATTAGAAACACGCGCAGACGAAGTCGCGGGCAAAGTGCTAGTGATTAAATAAAATTACGAAAACCGAAGAGGCCGTATGATCTCGATGCCTTTGCTTTTCCGACTAGGAATTTGCCGCGTTTTGTTTTCTTCAAATACATATACGTTTAGTTTGTTTTAATTTATTTTTTTAAATAAGTTATTGTTTTTAAATGGTTAAATAATGCTTATCTCATATTAGTATTATGTTAATTTTTTCGCAAGTGGTACGAAAAGTAGAGTATTTTCCTCAGTGATAAAGCTGTCAGTCTTGGGTGAACTTAAATCCCTCGCTACACTCAGGACGCGTGTTAAATCCCTCGCTTCGCTCGTGATTTAAGTTTCTAACACCCTCGCTACGCTCGGGAGTAAGCCTCGAGTCCTTCGTTATGCTCGCGATTTAAATCGTCACCCGCGACAGAAGACACTGCTTTATCCCCTTGGTTAATAATCTACTATTTCATTCCAACTATTCGAAAAGGACGACTTGGTTCGCCTTTAAGTGCGCCCAAAACTGGTGTTTTCTATAGGGAACTTTTAGCGGGCAGTAATGAGTTTTTAATCCTCTTTATAAGTGCGCCGCAAATAACTTTGCCGCGCACTTTTGATAGGAAGCTTTTAGCGGGCACTAATGAGTTTTTAATCCTCTTTATAAGAGCGCTACGCTCAGGATTCTACTGTAGAATCCCTTACTTCGCTCTGGATACAAAATAGCGCCCTCGCCGTAAAAATATTACTTTGTCATACAATCTACTATTATTTTAATCTTGTTTTAATTATTTTACCTTTATTTTAACAATAGGTATACGTCACAAACACTTGTAATTAAACCCATGGACCTTTTTTTTAGGTCCATGATTAAAACTAAGTTCGAGGGGAGATCTTATTAAAATATTGTTTGAAAATGGGTAATTTTTTCCTTCATCTGGCAACCCTTTAGAAACCCACACATAGTAAAGCAGACGCCATTTTGGTGCTTCACTTGTTTCTTAGTGAAGTTCCGTCCGGCTTTTTTTTTAGGTCCATGATGGCTACTATAATATTCATAACTCTTAGATTTGACAAACAATTCTGCTTGTGCGTATAACAATTTGACGATTTTCTTTTACCTTACTCTAAGAATTTCATATTTATTTGTGGGCGCGTTTACAAACATGGAAACTCACATAGAAAAACACCCAGCCCCGGAAGAACTACTTGCAATCATACAAATATTTTTTCCGTACGGGGATGGAATCCGCGACATGCTACGCAGCAGTGGGTAGCTCAGCCACTGCGCCAACAGTGTCGGTCAAAATTGCTTATAAAGTTGCTGGAATTTACTGGCCTGTTGGTCTAGTGGTAAGTGACCCTGACTGCTATGCTGGAGGTCGTGGGTTCGATTAACCCATGTTTGTGTGATGAGCACGATCATTTGTTCTGTGTCTGGGTGTAATGAATACAGTTCAGATTATTCTAAAACAAATGGGAACAAAATATGATAGGTTATGCTAACCTTTGCATTATATCAAACCCCTTTTTATGCCAATAATACTTATGCGAAAACGTTATGCCTTATTTTATGTCACTAGGAAGATTCTTCTAACTCTCTAAATCAGCGTTTCCCAACCTTTTTCGGCCACGGACCCTTAGGAAATCAAGCACAGTTTTCACGGACCCCCTTAATAACACAATAATTTAATTGTAATCTCAAATCATGCAGATTCGACTTGTAATCTGATTCTGTATTTTTTTTGTATATACGCACGCACTTATTTCACGCACATCATTCATTCAGTCTCGCTCACCGCCGTGCCAACTAAGCGTAGTGATTACGAGACATAAGCATTTATGTATGGTCCGGAGATGACACCGCGGACCCCCAAACATATACTCGCGGACCCCCAGGGGTCCGCGGACCACAGGTTGGGAAACACTGCTCTAAATCATGTTTATAAAATGATTATTTCCCATTTTCAGGATACTAGGACCTTGGCCCAACACCTATACATTTACAAAAGCATTAGCGGAGAAGGAATTACGAGCGAGTGCGGGAGGCATGCCTATAGGTATATTCAGACCAGCCATAGGTAAGTTAAAGTGAAAAAAATATCTTCATTTATCATATATATACCCATCATACTTTTGAAGGTAGGTAAGTCAATCAGCCTTACTTTAAAAACTTAACATTTTTTGAACACTTGTCAAAAGCCTCCTCTTCACAATCGGCCATGATGGCCGTGTTTGCCGAACAGAAGGAGACGGCGCTATACCAGAAAGCAAGATGCAAATAATTCTATCTCGATTCATAGTATAGCGCCGTCTCCTTCTGTTCGGCAAACACGGCCATCATGGCCGATGATGAAGAGGAGGCTTAAAGAAAGTATGACAGAGTTGAACACTTGTCTAAAAAAGTATGAGCGCAAAAGCCGTTTTTATCTTCTAGAGGATAAAGTAAATTGAATTTAGAACATCGTGTGCATTATAGACACTAGAGTTGTACCAGTAATGGCGTCCGGTGACCGCAACAGCTGATCGCTTGCTGTGGTGCGCCCACACTCGACGTTCGAAGGTTGTCGTACCACATCAAATTTCAAAAATAGACTTTATTTAATTTAGTCATGTCCTCGCTGTTGCACTCAAGTACAAAGATAGTTCACCTCGTACTCTTTTGATTCCGTCGCTACCGCTCAGGATTCTAATTTTGAATCACTCTTTGCACTCGTGATTCTTTTAATCATTTTTAAAATCCTTCGCTTGATCGATTATAAAAATTGATCACGCGGCGCGCGGTTTAAAAGAAAGCAACTTTACACTCTTGTACTCGTATAACAAATAACTGTATTATCAATTTATTTTGCAGTAATATCAACAGCAACGGAACCTTTGAAAGGATGGCTGGACAATATGTATGGACCTACCGGAGTAGTCGTGGGAGGTGGTAAGTTGCTTTTAATTTTTTTACTTTGTTTTGAAATATGTGGTCGACGGTGAGGCACGCTTGTCTAGAAGTAACTTATTCGCTATTGAGAAAGAAGCTTCTAGCTAGATTATAGAATGTACGTATTTCATTGAGAATAGGCTAGTTGCCCTAAAAATGTAATTATTCCGTCTTTTAGATTATTCAAAAATAAGGGACACGTATTTTTTATTTGTAAATTAGACCAAAAATGACAAAGATATAGCCTATAACGGACTGGACTGGACTGGACCGGACCGGACTGGACTGGACTGGAGTGGAGTCGTGACGATTTTTTTCTGTTGAGTGTATACAGTAACTTCGTTCCATCCGGGTGTCCCTTGACACCTCTTAAGTTTTCTTTGTTATTTAGAAAAAATACGTGTCCAATATTTTTTTTATAATCTAAAATACGGACTAAATAGAATGTAATTATTTTGACCCTGGAAACTACCCTATTGTAGCCAAAAACACGGTAGAAAAAATTCCATTGTGGGTCGGTCGATTCTTACGTAAAACAAGTGAACATCTCCAAGGAACTCTTATAAATATGTCCGTGGCGTACAGTCACGAGCAATAACACGTAAACACTTACAATTTACTCGTAAAAAAACTTCACTAAAAATGTAAAGGCGCTCGGGATCACCGGGAGCATTCGCGTGTAATGTAACATTATATATTCGACCCACTTTGAGCATTACATTACCACACTACCCTCACTGACGAGCATTCGCGTACATTTAGTATAGATTAGATACAAGGTGCACATTGTGATGCTCAATTGTCTTCCGTCACTGATGAAATGTTCGAATGTGTAACGAATGCTCGCGGTGAGGGAGCGTCTTACGTTTTGTTTTCAACACGGAATTTGGGCATTTTATAATCTTAGGCTCGAAGGTTATAGCTATCTCGTAGTTATCTGTAAATAAAGATCAAAGCAAGAAATTCAACTTGCTAATTCGATGGGCTACGTCGGTAACTTTGGTTCGTCTACGAATCTCCTCATTTCTGAGTCGATCGCGCAGAGAGACTTCGAGCATAGCCCTTTCCATAGCTCGTTGGACTATAGGTACTGAGCTTACTAATAATAATAATAATAATAATAACTGGCAACACTGAAGTAAACATCCGATACAAACAAATTTTTTCATTTTTTCTGCATTTCCTATCATATCACGTACTAGCGGCCCGCCCTGACTTCGTCCAGGTATAATTCTGTAAATTACATCCCTACCCCTACCCTACCCCTACCCTACCCCTACCTTACCCCTACCCTACCCCTACCCCTACCTAAAGTGATTATTGTAGAGCTTCTCTATAAACAACATTTGACGTTAAATTATTTTCAGGTAACAAAATATACTGATGGTCGGGAGTCCCGACCCGTGATAGAGCAACGTAAAGTTGCCCATGCGTAAAACATTCTTTTCTTAAATCAATTCCTACTAATTTGAATGTTTGGCCCTGGGATTTGTTTATCGTTAGTGCGAAAGAAATTTTGACTGGAAATTGCAGTCTTTTGAAGGGTAGAGGCAAATCAGTAGGAATCATGGGTATCCTTGGTATATGAGCTAATTCACCAGCTGCAGGGCCGGTGATAATCTTCGCTACTATTAAATTATCTTTTAGCTCGTTTATAAGAAGTCTCGTGCCATTACACATGTTGGGGGGGCTTAAGTTTCTGAGAAGCATTATCGGCGTGCCAACTTTTAACGACAGTTTATGAGGTGGTAGCCCAGCGGGGTTCAGGGAATTTAAAAATTCCTGAGGGTAGTGCACTGCGTCCTCAATGTTAGTGACGGTGTCTATGGATTTATAGCACTTAAATTCACCCGGTACTTTCTGCATAATTAAATTGTTTATTTCGTTGACTGTTTCATTTCTGGGAGAAACTATTGCTCTACAACACAGCCAACGAAAATCATTTTGATGTAAGTTTTCGATGTCAGGATATATAGCATCTATTAGATTATCTAAATTATGGACTATTTGGCCTAGAGACTCATCCAAAGTAACTGCATAATCGGTGCCCAAATTTAAAGATGGAAAAATTCCTTCTCCAAGTTTCAGCAGCTGTTGTGGAAATTGCTATGCGTATTTCCATATAGATGAGCTCTCATATTGGTGCGCAAATTCAAATGTTGCACAGATGTCCAAAGTTGAGACGATTTTAAACATGCCTTCATAATATCTGCTCGCGTACCTCTGTTGACGACTGGAAGCGTTTGTCGGAAATCTCCAGCAAATACAAAAGTGATACCACCCATGACATTAGCAGAGCTTCGGAGGTCTTTTAAAGTACGGTCCACGGCCTCCACATGCGCTCTATGACTCATGGTGCATTCATCCCATATTACCAACGACGCGTCTTGCAGTAACTTACCAAGAGGCCCATTTTTCCGAATAGAGCACGTAGACCGTTGATCTAAAGATACGGATAGTGGAAGTTTAAACGTAGAGTGAGCAGTTTTTCCGTCGTTCAAGAGAGTTGCAGCAATTCCTGACGAAGCAACTGCAATCGCTATCTTCCCTGATTGCCGTATCTTAGCAAGTATCAAATTTGCGAGAAAAGTCTTTCCGGTGCCTCCTGGTGCGTCCAAAAAAAATAATCTCCTCTACTATCTACAATAGTCTCATAAGCATGTCTTTGATCTGGTACTAATTTTGGCACATTGTCATTTACAAACGCTGTTAGATCATTTCTGTTATACTGTTGTACCATTGTGTCAATAGTATTATTAAGGTTGGTGCGATGCTTGATCGCAACGATAACTGGTCTGCATCCGAAATAAAATATATTTGCAAGAACTGTGGGTTTTGGCCTGATGGTGGTAAAAGGCTACCAATGAGATGATACACCTGTCCTTCAATTTTAAAAGTGGGCATAAAATTACCTTCCCTGATTTCTTTTGCGCCAAAAGAAGTCATTTGAAAAAGACTATTGTATTTACGTATATTTGTAAAAAAATTACCAGATAATGGATGGTTATTAGTTAAAAGATTTTTTATTGGTTGTGGCGGCTCCTGAAGGTTAGGAAGACAGACTTTACCTGAAGCACAGCACATACCATTAGGTTCGTCCACCCATTTCTTGGCAGAGCAGTTAGAGCAGATCTTATTCATGACTCCAATTTGGACGGACGCTTGTTGTGCATAATCAATCTGCGGATCATATCTGAAAGCCAGTCTGTTGCTGTTAGCTAAAATTTGATTGCGAACTCTATTTGTGGACAACTGCTGTCTGTCTGCTTGAGCTCTAAGTCGCTGCACACGATCGACACTCGACTCTCTTTCGCGCAACTGAGTGGTCCTTATATTTTGTTCATGAAGACGTTGGGAACGCTCCAGCCTCGACTCTTGAGCGCGTAACTCGGAGGTTCTCAGACTTTGTTGTGCAAGGCGTTGCGAACGCTGGACACTTGACTCTCGTTCGCGTAAGTCAGAGGTCCTTACATTTTGTTCATGAAGACGTTGGGAACGCTCCAGCCTTGACTCTCGTGCACGTAACTCAGAGGTTCTCAGATCTTGTTGTGCAAGCCGTTGCGAACGTTCGACACTTGACTCTCGTGCGCGTACCTGAGAGTTTCTCTGATTTTGTTCAGCAAGGCGTTGTGAACGTTCAGGTGAACATTCTCCCATACGACGTATTCTTGCTGCCCGTGCTTGAGAACTATGTTTAGAAAGTTGAGACCTGGCTCTCTTAGGCATTTTCAAATGTTTAAGAAAATGTTAATAGTTATTAATATTCTAGCTCTGAAAAAACTGTTGTTTAGCCCTGAAAAGAACTGTTGTTTAGCCCTGAAAAGAACTGTTGATTAGCCCTGAAAAGAACTGTTGGTTACCCCTAAAAAGAACTGTTGGTTAGCCCTGAAAAGAACTGTTGATTAACTCTGAGAAGAACTGTTGTTTAGCTCTGAGAAGAACTTTTGCGCAAGTGTAGTTTTAAGAACGAAATCTAAAAAAAATCGCAGGAAAATTATAAGACTTCGCGCACGACCGCTGCGTAGGGAGCCGACCACGCGTCTGAGCCGCGCGGGTACCTTACTCATAGATCTAAACTCCCCTCCCGCACGCGCACCCCCGCCTTGGTATCGCTCACTTCGCAACGGGCCGTGCAGCAGAAATCGTGATATTTTAATTTCGCCATAACTTCGAAACTAAACATCCAATTTTAATCATTCAAAGACCAAATATCATCTACATTAACTGTACTTAATGATGAAATAAATTATTTTGATAAGGATTAATAGAATGAGTAAAATAAATGCGTTTAAAAGTAGTCCAAAAAAATTCAAGATTTTTGATTTAAAAAATGGTTGTTGTGCCTCACTCGACATAGATAGGTATAGTGTGTCGCGGAGTTTTTTGTAGATATTTATAAGATCTACAACTAATTAGAACATTTCATAGTTCTATCTTTTATAGTTTAGGCAGCGTAGGCAAAATAAGTAACTTTTCTGGTTGATTTTTTACACCTTGTGTCCGAAAAACCCAAATATATTACGGAACCCTATTTATTTCCAAAATAAAATTTAGTCTATGTTACTCGTGGATAATGTAGCTTTCGAATAGTGAAAGAATTTTTGAAATCGGTCCAGTAGTTTTTGAGCCTATTCATTACAACCAAACAAACAAAGTTTTCCTCTTTATAATATTAGTATAGATTAAATCAAATAAAATTCAAAGATCTAAACAACAAAAACATATGTAAAAAACAGTAATTGTGAATAACCGCCTGAAAAACTGTAAATATAAGAATGAAGAAAAGAATCAAATTATGACACCAAATGACAAATGTCACAACGATTTACGATGAATGATAAATGGAAAATATGCAACAAGATTTGTAAAGGATGTTAACCAGAGCCAAAGCAAGACTAAACACACGCCCACCACCTCCGGAGTCGTCGCTCAGCTCCGCCTCGTCGCCGCCGGACCCCGGATTACCTACGTCACCGGCAGCGGCAGTTGCGTCGAGCTCGAGCGACGAATATTTTTCCCCACCGACGTCGCCAACACCAGTACGTCGGCAGGGGAGAGGCCGGCCACCGAGGAGCTTGGGATCGAGGGGCCAACCGGCCCCGAGCCGGGTCCCCGCTGCCGGTGGTTGTGTGCAGCGCATGCGATGGACTCAGTCCATTAATGAGAATGTCATGCGCGCATACTACGGGTCTACAGAGGGGGGAACTAACCTCACTGCGTACCGTGTTAGGATGCTGTCTCTGTTCCAGGTACTAGAACCAACCCTAAACATCTCGGCCCAACGACTGTCGGATCAGGTGCGGGTCATCCAACGTAACCACATGTTGGACGACACCGCACTTGATAGGCTGCGCTCAGAGGTACTAAGCAACCGTACCATCTTATCTCCACCAACACCTACGGCGTCCGTGACTGTAAACAGAGTTCCGCCGCGGTCTGTTATTTCTCCTGTTGTGGAGGAGGATGATGCGGTTGCTACGGTAAGTAGCCAGTGCAACGAACGAGTGAGGAGCGCACTGGAGGATGCGCTTCGTGAGTACCGCTCAATTCCCATTATGCTTAGACCCCGATTGCCACGGTTACCCATGCACAGAAAAAATAAGGCGCTGGTGAGTGCCTTGAACTCGCTGCTTAAGGATCATTTCGAGAGCAGCGAGGATCTCGCCGATACACATTCGATCCTGTTTTGCGGGGCTGTTGCGGCATGTCGATTAGCTAATGTCAAATTTCCAGACAGTGACGGAGCTAATCGACCGAAACCAGCTGTACCAGCCTGGCAATGCAGGATTGAGCGTCGTATCGGCGAGGCCAGGGTACTCATCGGCAAACAGTAGTGGGGATTCGCGGGTTCTGGCGCACGTTCCAGAGCCCCGCGCCAGAGCCCCACGATAAGATCCACCCATCCTAAAAAAAAAAAAAAAAAAAAAAAAAAAAAAAAAAAAAAAAGGTTTTGCCATGCTCTGATCACGTTTCTGCAGTCCGTTTTAGCGTAGGATGCATGGTTCTGGAGTTATACAAATCAATTAACTGTTATCTCATTGATTACCGGTGGTCCTGCACCCTCATTAGCGCACCATTGTTCGCCTAATCCTCTTATCTATTGTACTTCGAACACCCTAATTACGGTTGGTTTGGTGTTCTTATCTATTACTCATTGTTAACCCTCATTATGTCTGCATTTCTATGTCATCAATAAAGCACGTTCCTTCATTTTTACTTCGACATTTTATTACTTTTTTTCCTACAAATGTTCGTAAAACTACTGCTATCGTCGACTGTGACTCTACAAATTCTGACGACGGAGACCAAGCGACGCATCTCATAAAAATTGAAATGTATGATATGAAGAAACTATCCAAGATTCCAACTAGTGATCACTGGAAGCACGCTACCACGAGGATTAAATATTACGTAAAGAATAATAAGGATAGCACCTACGACAACACAAACGGCCTCGTATACAATATTACAAAGCAAATGTAGTGGAAAAAGGAAATCGCAGCCGATGCAGTATGCACGAAACAAAGTTATTTTAACACTCCTTGAACAACGCGCAAATCTGCGAGCTATCATATTTACCCGAACCGCCAGCGCCCTCCGCTCTCGCTCAATATCGTCATCATCTTTCATGCCGGCGGCCAAGACATGTCCAAGGTATTTAAATGAATATACCCGTGTGAGTGGAGCTCCATTCAAATGGACCGGTGGTATATTTTCTGGACACTTCCCACCGCCAGCATGAAAGACCATGACTTCACTCTTACAGGCGTTGTAGACCAAACCATGAAGCCTGGCATAATCTTCACAGATGGCTATCATTCGCCTCAAGCCACAAACCGAGGCGCTCAGCAGAGCCATATCATCGGCGTAACTAACGTTGTTCACACATACCCCATCAATGTAACAGCCTACTCTCTCTCTGCTGAGCGTCTCAATCAATTCGTTGATGTATAGATTGAAGAGCGTAGGTGAGGTCAGTCCCCCCTGCCTCACGCCGCACTCCAATCCATACGGCTCAGACAAAGTCCCAGCCCAACGAACCTGATTGATCTGGCCTCCATACCAACACTTCAAAGTACGTGTCAGTTCTGATGGCAAAAAGCTTAAACTCGAACAGTGTTTTGTATAAGATTAAATAGGGAGTTTATAAAGAAACAAAAAATAATACATTGCATACAATTTGTTTTATTTAATTTTATAATGTTTCCTTTAGTTACATATACACAAAATGCTTTAAGCATAACACATAAATCTAAAACACAAAACACTTTATAACCTTAACTACTATAGTCTACAGTAACATTTCTATTTTTATCTATTTCAATAATATTATCAAACTCAGCATAAACAATACAGTTAATTGTTTGTATTAGTGAGGATTCAAATCGTACTTCCAATCTTACACTACCATGCTTTATGAGATTCCAATGAGCTGATGAGTTAGCTGATAAATCAGGAGTTAAATCAAATGCTAAAAGACTTTGGCATACTGTTCACGAGAGATTGCATTTCCTTCATTAAGAAAGTGAATACCAATCCCCGAGAATTTTAGTAAGTGAGCCATTAAATGCGGAATTGTTCACAAATCCAATAATACATCTTTTGGGTACCTGTCCTAAGAATATATTATCAAGAGTTTTTCCTTGAACACCTGATGGAATTGTTAAAACTTTAACTTCAGCACGAGTAATAGGATATTTAGCAGTGGTAGAAGCTAAAACTTTCTGATGTGCGAGTAATACACTTGGATTAATTCGTGCTCTTCGAACAATAAGAGTTGCGTCCGTAATGCAAACTTTAAACTTTACATCATTTGAGCCAGCAATTAAATTAAAACTCTCTCTTGACCGAACTAATTTTACACTCATTTCAACGCCATTAATTAAAAATTTATCTTGATTGAAAATGTCACCATGAAGATGACCAATCATTTCTATTTCCCTGCTTTCATTAACTAATTCCTGTCTTTTAACAAATCCTATGTTTCTGTGGAATCCATTTTTCCTGCTGTATCATCATACCAAAGACTACAAGTAAGATGAGATTGTTTAGCAGCAGGAGCATAGTTTAAAAGTGATAATTTTACAATCAGTACAAATTTTGTATATTCACACAGAAATAAAAGTAAAAAGTATTACACTTAGCGTAATTTATAATGTCCCCAAGCCAATGTATCAATGTTGTTGTTCATAATACATCGTTTGGTATCATTATATGATAAAGATGATTTATTTATTTTTTGTGTAAAAATAGTGTGTTTGATTTACTTAAATCGAAGCATACTACAATATAATACATTTTTATTAAACAAACATGATTTGTAATTTCCCATATTCATTTTTTTGGTAACACTTTTGTTAACCCCTTTTGCCTTTGCTATAAATTTATCTTCTATTTCTAAGACATACATTTTTGATCGCAACCCTACAAATTCCTTCAATACTTTACCATTGTTCTCATCTTTAAAAAAACCTAACTTTTTTTTTTATTTATTTTTGGATATCCGTAAATATTATTTTCCGGGTAATCTGATGTATCGAAATATTGAAGTAGATCTGGTTTTATATCCTCATAAAAATTGTCTGTAAAAATTTGATATATCAAACTATCGGTATCGGTGTACAATAACTTAATTTTATTATGAAACTTTTTAATCATGTAGTTATAATGAAATTCATACATAAGGGTCTTAGATATATCTAAAATACAAAATCCTAAATAAATCGGCTTATCATAAATTAATTTTGTTTTCCGTAATTGTATTGCGACTAAATGTTCTGAAAATATTGATAAACTATGGAATTCTGGTTTTGCAATCCAATCCTGAGCACCTAAAACTTTACCACGATTATCCCAGTGAGTTAGTAGTTTAACGTTTACTCTTTTTTCAATATTTTCCATAGTCTTACCGAAGACAGAATTGTTCATTAATTTAAAAAAGTCTTTTTCAAAGTTTGATGTAGCTAACGAAACTAGTATTTAAGTCTATGTATTTCTTTAACCAAGAACTCTGTTTAAATTTTAAAATTCTATGTACTTTAATTAATTTAATCCCCATTTCAATGCATTGTTTTAAATTCCTGTAGTGAATGATGTATTTATTTTTATTATTTAAATTAGGAACTAATTTAGTTTCTTTAGTATTACCCACGGTTCTCTATTGTGTTACCTAACTTTTTTATACATAATCTAATGCGACATAATTTTTTTTTTGTCCTAATCATCATTTGTCCGAATGATAACTTGCCCGAACTTAATACCACATAATTTCGAACGCCATAACATTGAAATTCCTAAATACTGTATGTCCTAAATTCGTTTGTCATAAATATAACAATCTATAATATACAAAATACATAAAACCGATTGCCATAAAATACATAAGTCCTAAAGTTTGTTTTGTTACTGATTACCACCCAATAAGGAATATCTTCACAAAGGCGATTCATAAATACTTGTGCACAGTTTGACCCACTATACATCTCATATTTTGATAATCTGTTTTCATATGAACATTTAATGTAATATCCAAAACTATACACTTCATGTTTTTGAATGTTAATTGTACTAGGCTTGGATGGATCGTTACTACATGATTCTATCGGGTTCAAAAATGCCTCAAAGTCTGCATAAACCACAAAGGGCATTTCAAACTTTTTTGCGAATTTATCAAATTTTAATTTATTATTTGAGGTTGCTTTACCAAACCAACCCTTTTTGGAATCCTCACCGTGTTTATGAATCGCCTTTGTGAAGATGTGAAAACAATAGTTTAAAAAAAATAGTTTCCAAAAATGTCCCGTTCCATTATCAGATGAAGATAAAATAAAAATTTCAAATTCAAACATATGTCATATTTGTGAAACTGAGTTAAATGAAGATCTTTTTTACGATTTTGATTGGCACACTGGCAGTTTTAGGGGTGTTGCACATCAAGTGTGTAGTTCTAAGTACAGAATCCCTCGTCATATTCCAATATTTTTACATAACCTCAGTCACTACGATGCTCATTTCATTGTCCATGCATTAAACCTCGATGATGGAAATATTGAAGTTATTCCACAAAATAAAGAACGATACATATCATTTTCAAAACAGTTAACAATAAATAATCAACCAGTAAGTTTAAGATTCGTAGATTCATTGAAATTTTTATCGTGTAGTTTAGATCAACTAGCTAAAAATCTTAATGATGATCAGTTCACAGAGCTAAAAAGGAACTATCCTAATAATGAAGATTTTTCACGTTTAAGACGGAAAGGTATTTATCCTTATGAATTTATGTGTAATAGTGATTGCTTGAAACATCCATCACTTCCTGATCAACACCAATTTTATAGTTCACTCACAGATTCAAATATTTCAAATGATAATTATAATCACGCAAAAGATATTTGGCAACATTTTATGTGTAGTAGTATGTCTGATTATTCCAATTTATATTTAAAAACTGATGTTTTACTTTTGACTGATGTATTCGAAAACTTTAGAAAGCTTTGTATAAAAACTTATGGATTAGATCCTGCTCATTACTATACTACCCCAGGTTTAAGTTGGGATGCAATGTTAAAATTTACCAAAATAGAATTAGAATTGTTAACGGACTATGACAAAATTGCTTTTTTTAAAGCCGGTATTAGAGGGGGTGTATCTCAGTGTAGCAATCGTTTTGCTAGAGCAAATAATAAATTCATGGATGCGAATAATTTATATGGTTGGGCAATGTCTCAATCTCTTCCTGTTGGTGGTTTCGAATGGATAGATTCTAATACAGATTATAATGTGTCGGATAACTCTGATTTCGGTTGTAATACAATGATTAGGACATAATATTGACTTTATTTCATACAAAATTAGGAGATTCAATTATTATGGTACTCGATATTATGCCAGAACAGCTTTAGAAGTTAAAATAATTATGAAAAACAATATTTAGAACTTTTGATCATTATGGTTACTGAATTTTATAGCAAACGTGTTATGGATAATGATTTTCGGACAAACAATTTTAGGTGACGAAAAGGGATACCATTACCCACACATATGTTTTCAGGACTTAACGGAAAGTCAGAATGCAAATTATGAAGTTCATCAGGATATTCCAAATCAACTTCTAAAACATAACCGAAATCAGAGTTATCCGACACATTATAATCTGTATTAGAATCTATCCATTCGAAACCACCAACAGGAAGAGATTGAGACATTGCCCAACCATATAAATTATTCGCATCCAAATATGTTAGATAATGAATTAGTGTTTCACTATCATAATCTTCCATGAATTTATTATTTGCTCTAGCAAAACGATTGCTACACTGAGATACACCCCCTCTAATACCGGCTTTAAAAAAAGCAATTTTGTCATAGTCCGTTAACAATTCTAATTCTATTTTGGTAAATTTTAACATTGCATCCCAACTTAAACCTGGGGTAGTATAGTAATGAGCAGGATCTAATCCATAAGTTTTTATACAAAGCTTTCTAAAGTTTTCGAATACATCAGTCAAAAGTAAAACATCAGTTTTTAAATATAAATTGGAATAATCAGACATACTACTACACATAAAATGTTGCCAAATATCTTTTGCGTGATTATAATTATCATTTGAAATATTTGAATCTGTGAGTGAACTATAAAATTGGTGTTGATCAGGAAGTGATGGATGTTTCAAGCAATCACTATTACACATAAATTCATAAGGATAAATACCTTTCCGTCTTAAACGTGAAAAATCTTCATTATTAGGATAGTTCCTTTTTAGCTCTGTGAACTGATCATCATTAAGATTTTTAGCTAGTTGATCTAAACTACACGATAAAAATTTCAATGAATCTACGAATCTTAAACTTACTGGTTGATTATTTATTGTTAACTGTTTTGAAAATGATATGTATCGTTCTTTATTTTGTGGAATAACTTCAATATTTCCATCATCGAGGTTTAATGCATGGACAATGAAATGAGCATCGTAGTGACTGAGGTTATGTAAAAATATTGGAATATGACGAGGGATTCTGTACTTAGAACTACACACTTGATGTGCAACACCCCTAAAACTGCCAGTGTGCCAATCAAAATCGTAAAAAAGATCTTCATTTAACTCAGTTTCACAAATATGACATATGTTTGAATTTGAAATTTTTATTTTATCTTCATCTGATAATGGAACGGGACATTTTTGGAAACTATTTTTTTTAAACTATTGTTTTCACATCTTCACAAAGGCGATTCATAAACACGGTGAGGATTCCAAAAAGGGTTGGTTTGGTAAAGCAACCTCAAATAATAAATTAAAATTTGATAAATTCGCAAAAAAGTTTGAAATGCCCTTTGTGGTTTATGCAGACTTTGAGGCATTTTTGAACCCGATAGAATCATGTAGTAACGATCCATCCAAGCCTAGTACAATTAACATTCAAAAACATGAAGTGTATAGTTTTGGATATTACATTAAATGTTCATATGAAAACAGATTATCAAAATATGAGATGTATAGTGGGTCAAACTGTGCACAAGTATTTATGAATCGCCTTTGTGAAGATATTCCTTATTGGGTGGTAATCAGTAACAAAACAAACTTTAGGACTTATGTATTTTATGGCAATCGGTTTTATGTATTTTGTATATTATAGATTGTTATATTTATGACAAACGAATTTAGGACATACAGTATTTAGGAATTTCAATGTTATGGCGTTCGAAATTATGTGGTATTAAGTTCGGGCAAGTTATCATTCGGACAAATGATGATTAGGACAAAAAAAAATTATGTCGCATTAGATTATGTATAAAAAAGTTAGGTAACACAATAGAGAACCGTGGGTAATACTAAAGAAACTAAATTAGTTCCTAATTTAAATAATAAAAATAAATACATCATTCACTACAGGAATTTAAAACAATGCATTGAAATGGGGATTAAATTAATTAAAGTACATAGAATTTTAAAATTTAAACAGAGTTCTTGGTTAAAGAAATACATAGACTTAAATACTAGTTTCGTTAGCTACATCAAACTTTGAAAAAGACTTTTTTAAATTAATGAACAATTCTGTCTTCGGTAAGACTATGGAAAATATTGAAAAAAGAGTAAACGTTAAACTACTAACTCACTGGGATAATCGTGGTAAAGTTTTAGGTGCTCAGGATTGGATTGCAAAACCAGAATTCCATAGTTTATCAATATTTTCAGAACATTTAGTCGCAATACAATTACGGAAAACAAAATTAATTTATGATAAGCCGATTTATTTAGGATTTTGTATTTTAGATATATCTAAGACCCTTATGTATGAATTTCATTATAACTACATGATTAAAAAGTTTCATAATAAAATTAAGTTATTGTACACCGATACCGATAGTTTGATATATCAAATTTTTACAGACAATTTTTATGAGGATATAAAACCAGATCTACTTCAATATTTCGATACATCAGATTACCCGGAAAATAATATTTACGGATATCCAAAAATAAATAAAAAAAAAAGTTAGGTTTTTTTAAAGATGAGAACAATGGTAAAGTATTGAAGGAATTTGTAGGGTTGCGATCAAAAATGTATGTCTTAGAAATAGAAGATAAATTTATAGCAAAGGCAAAAGGGGTTAACAAAAGTGTTACCAAAAAAATGAATATGGGAAATTACAAATCATGTTTGTTTAATAAAAATGTATTATATTGTAGTATGCTTCGATTTAAGTAAATCAAACACACTATTTTTACACAAAAAATAAATAAATCATCTTTATCATATAATGATACCAAACGATGTATTATGAACAACAACATTGATACATTGGCTTGGGGACATTATAAATTACGCTAAGTGTAATACTTTTTACTTTTATTTCTGTGTGAATATACAAAATTTGTACTGATTGTAAAATTATCACTTTTAAACTATGCTCCTGCTGCTAAACAATCTCATCTTACTTGTAGTCTTTGGTATGATGATACAGCAGGAAAAATGGATTCCACAGAAACATAGGATTTGTTAAAAGACAGGAATTAGTTAATGAAAGCAGGGAAATAGAAATGATTGGTCATCTTCATGGTGACATTTTCAATCAAGATAAATTTTTAATTAATGGCGTTGAAATGAGTGTAAAATTAGTTCGGTCAAGAGAGAGTTTTAATTTAATTGCTGGCTCAAATGATGTAAAGTTTAAAGTTTGCATTACGGACGCAACTCTTATTGTTCGAAGAGCACGAATTAATCCAAGTGTATTACTCGCACATCAGAAAGTTTTAGCTTCTACCACTGCTAAATATCCTATTACTCGTGCTGAAGTTAAAGTTTTAACAATTCCATCAGGTGTTCAAGGAAAAACTCTTGATAATATATTCTTAGGACAGGTACCCAAAAGATGTATTATTGGATTTGTGAACAATTCCGCATTTAATGGCTCACTTACTAAAATTCTCGGGGATTGGTATTCACTTTCTTAATGAAGGAAATGCAATCTCTCGTGAACAGTATGCCAAAGTCTTTTAGCATTTGATTTAACTCCTGATTTATCAGCTAACTCATCAGCTCATTGGAATCTCATAAAGCATGGTAGTGTAAGATTGGAAGTACGATTTGAATCCTCACTAATACAAACAATTAACTGTATTGTTTATGCTGAGTTTGATAATATTATTGAAATAGATAAAAATAGAAATGTTACTGTAGACTATAGTAGTTAAGGTTATAAAGTGTTTTGTGTTTTAGATTTATGTGTTATGCTTAAAGCATTTTGTGTATATGTAACTAAAGGAAACATTATAAAATTAAATAAAACAAATTGTATGCAATGTATTATTTTTTGTTTCTTTATAAACTCCCTATTTAATCTTATACAAAACACTGTTCGAGTTTAAGCTTTTTGCCATCAGAACTGACACGTACTTTGAAGTGTTGGTATGGAGGCCAGATCAATCAGGTTCGTTGGGCTGGGACTTTGTCTGAGCCGTATGGATTGGAGTGCGGCGTGAGGCAGGGGGGACTGACCTCACCTACGCTCTTCAATCTATACATCAACGAATTGATTGAGACGCTCAGCAGAGAGAGAGTAGGCTGTTACATTGATGGGGTATGTGTGAACAACGTTAGTTACGCCGATGATATGGCTCTGCTGAGCGCCTCGGTTTGTGGCTTGAGGCGAATGATAGCCATCTGTGAAGATTATGCCAGGCTTCATGGTTTGGTCTACAACGCCTGTAAGAGTGAAGTCATGGTCTTTCATGCTGGCGGTGGGAAGTGTCCAGAAAATATACCACCGGTCCATTTGAATGGAGCTCCACTCACACGGGTATATTCATTTAAATACCTTGGACATGTCTTGGCCGCCGGCATGAAAGATGATGACGATATTGAGCGAGAGCGGAGGGCGCTGGCGGTTCGGGTAAATATGATAGCTCGCAGATTTGCGCGTTGTTCAAGGAGTGTTAAAATAACTTTGTTTCGTGCATACTGCATCGGCTGCGATTTCCTTTTTCCACTACATTTGCTTTGTAATATTGTATACGAGGCCGTTTGTGTTGTCGTAGGTGCTATCCTTATTATTCTTTACGTAATATTTAATCCTCGTGGTAGCGTGCTTCCAGTGATCACTAGTTGGAATCTTGGATAGTTTCTTCATATCATACATTTCAATTTTTATGAGATGCGTCGCTTGGTCTCCGTCGTCAGAATTTGTAGAGTCACAGTCGACGATAGCAGTAGTTTTACGAACATTTGTAGGAAAAAAAGTAATAAAATGTCGAAGTAAAAATGAAGGAACGTGCTTTATTGATGACATAGAAATGCAGACATAATGAGGGTTAACAATGAGTAATAGATAAGAACACCAAACCAACCGTAATTAGGGTGTTCGAAGTACAATAGATAAGAGGATTAGGCGAACAATGGTGCGCTAATGAGGGTGCAGGACCACCGGTAATCAATGAGATAACAGTTAATTGATTTGTATAACTCCAGAACCATGCATCCTACGCTAAAACGGACTGCAGAAACGTGATCAGAGCATGGCAAAACCTTTTTTTTTTTTTTTTTTTTTTTTTTTTTTTTTAGGATGGGTGGATCAGATCGTGGGGCTCTGGCGCGGGGCTCTGGAACGTGCGCCAGAACCCGCGAATCCCCACTACTGCAAACTATATTGCTTCAGGGAGGGAAACATACGACCACGTGTGATGCGCTTTGTGAGACGGGCATTCTTGGGGACTGAAATTGGTCCTCAAGATTACATGTCCCGTGTCACAGAGCGCATCGACTTCCTGAAGCAAAAGGTTTGTGCATGGGCAAACCGTATTCGGCGATATAAGCGACGGGTTGAGCGGTACTCGCAGAATCGTATGTTCCGGAGCGATGAGAGGTGGGTATATAGAGCCTGGGAGCGACCTGAACAAAGCGTGGCTGACATGTGCCGTCCGGATGACAGCGCCACGAGTACATTCTGGCGCAGCATCTGGTCGGTGCCGGTCAGTCATGCTGAGGCTGACTGGATGCGTGATGTCGAGCGAGTATGTGAAACTATTCCAGAAATGGAAAAAGTGACAATAACGCCACAGGATGTAGCCAAAGCAGTCCGTCCGTTACCAAATTGGAAATCTCCGGGACCGGACGGACTGCATAACTTTTGGCTGAAGTGGCTGACTAGTTCACATACTCGCCTGGCATCTCAATTCCAGTCATCCTTAGAGTCTGGGTCGCTACCCCAGTTTCTAACAACTGGTATTACCCACCTGCTCCATAAATCAGGTAGTACCACGGAACCCAAAAACTATAGACCGATCACTTGTTTGTCGACGGTCTATAAACTTCTTACATCCATTTTGAGAGTGAAAATTAATACACATATTGAAAGTAACACCATTATGTCTGCCTCTCAAAATGGATGTAGGAACGGGTCCCGTGGTACTAAGGAGCTACTCCTCATTGACATGGCCATTAGCCAACAGGTTCGTCGATCCCGTAGGGATCTGTCCACATGCTGGATAGACTACAAGAAGGCCTACGACTCGGTGCCACATACATGGCTCATGAGGGTGCTGGAGTTGTACAAGATAGATGCAACTCTACGCACCTTCCTTGAGTCGTGTATGGGGCAATGGAGAACGGTCCTTCGCTATCCAGGGTGCCGACAGATTCAGGCGAACGATGAACCTGTATGGATCAAGCGGGGAATATTCCAGGGCGACAGTTTGAGTCCACTTTGGTTCTGCCTGGCCCTGAATCCTCTAAGCACATTGCTTGAGGATTCAGGTCTAGGCTATCGGTTGAGGAGAGATGGTCAGGTCATATCTCACCTCTTATACATGGATGATCTGAAACTCTTTGCCCCCAACAAATTGCGACTGATGGAGCTACTAAAGGTAACTGAAACTTTTAGTAGTGCCATCAGGATGGAATTTGGTGTGGACAAATGTGCAGTCATGCATGTAAAACGAGGGGAGATTATGGAATCTGAAGGGATTCAGCTTTCAGATTCCATACACCTTAGATCACTCTCCTCATCCGAAACCTACAAGTATTTGGGTATGTCGGAAGCGTTAGGCATTGCTGTACCGGACGTGAAACAATCGTTGAGGGAGCGCTTCTTTGGACGCCTAAAAAGGGTTTTAAATAGCCTTCTTTCAGGCGGAAACAAGGTGCGCGCCTTCAACGGTTGGGTCATGCCGGTGTTAATGTACTCTTTCGGCATACTCAAATGGACTCAAACTGAACTCGACGCCTTGGATAGGCGGGTCCGTACTCTGTTGACCGCAAACCGGATGCATCACCCACGTTCATCGGTAATGAGGCTGTACATCCCGCGGAAGTGCGGGGGTCGAGGCTTTTTAAATGCTAAGACCCTCCACAACCGCGAGGTATGCAGCCTCAGAGAATATTTTTTGAAAATGGATGTGGGTATGCACCGAGATGTGGTCACAGTGGACAAGGGACTCACCCCACTGTCCATGGCTAAAGAGAACTGGCACAAACCTGTGGTACTCAGTACCGAAGACCGCAAGGAGGTATGGCAAGGCAAAGAGCTACACGGACGCTTCTACCGGGCCCTTCATGGGCCCGATGTAGATTTTCTAGCGTCCGTGTCCTGGCTACGTTTCAGTGACCTCTTCGGGGAAACTGAAGGTTTTGTCTGTGCGATTATGGACGAAGTTATCTTGACGAACAACTACCGGAGACATATTATAAAGGATGGGACGATTGACATGTGTCGGGCATGCCATCGTCCTGGTGAGTCCATTAGACATATTGTCTCTGGTTGTTCTCGTCTTGCTAACGGCGAGTACTTGCACAGGCACAACCTAGTAGCCAGAATCATCCACCAGCAACTTGCGTTGAAATACAAACTTGTGGAATCTGAGGTACCGTATTATAGGTATGTGCCCGACCCAGTTCTCGAAAAAGACCATGTCACGTTGTACTGGGATCTGCCTATCATTACTGACAGGACTATTGTCGCCAATAAGCCTGACATAGTAGTGATAGACAGATCAGCGCGCCACGCAATGATAATCGATGTTACCATCCCGCATGACGAGAACCTCGTGAAAGCTGAGAAAGATAAACAAATCAAATATCTTGATCTGGCGCGCGAGGTTGTCGACATGTGGAATGTGAGCTCGGCTATCATTGTGCCGATTGTTGTTACTGCCAATGGCCTGATGGCAAAGAGCCTCGACGAACATCTTGCGAGGCTCTCCTTAGGGGGTTGGATCAAGGGCCTGATCCAGAAGGCAGTACTTCTTGATACGGCTCGTATTGTGAGGAGGTTCCTGTCTCTGGAGCCCTAACCACCGGTAGCTTGGACCCCGCTCCCACACCGGTGGAACACTATTTTTTATATTTTTAAATGTTTTTAACTTTTGTTTTTTTTTGTAGTTAATCATATTTAAAAATGTAAAATAATATGTTTAAAAATGAATAAAGAGAATAATAATAATAATAATATTCCACAACTATCACACAACGCCATCTAGTCCCAAGCTAAGCAGAGCTTGTGTTATGGGTACTAGACAACTGATAAACATACTTATATATTTTTAAATACATACATATTATAGATAAATTACACCCAGACACAGAACAAATGATCGTGCTCATCACACAAACATTTGTCCTGGGTGGGAATCGAACCCACGACCCCCAGCATAGCAGTCAGGGTCACTAACCACTAGACCAACGGAATAAAATGAAAATAGTAAATTCATATTTCATTAAATACATATACAGTTCATGTGTCATATACAGTTTCATAACTTCTTCCAGGCAATAAATTTTCAGACAAACAAAGAAGTTTAAGCTTGTTGGGCTATCTTGAGCTTACTAATGAGGCACTTTTCTTACCCCCTGAAACATTTTTCAGCCACGGGTATCCTACGGACGCTGCAATGTGATGAAGTGGTGTCCGCAGACATAGTGCCGGTGGACTCCGTGGTGAACTGTCTCATGGTGGCAGCTTGCAGTGTTCACAACGAATATAAAGGAAGGTACGTGTCAACAGCTTTTGGGTTAATAAGAGCTGAATGTGTCAAGCTTCGAGGTGTATCACGGTTGGTGCAGTAGTAGAACTAAATGATCCGACACACGCGCCACCATCAGCGAGACATTTGAGTAAGCATGAGACTCTTTCAACCGCCAAGGTATTTTAAGCTAATAAAAGTACCTATGTTGTAGTTAAAGTGGTCGAACGATTGACTTACGCTGCGTGTTGCGGATTAGATTACCGTTCGGCACAAATATTTGAATGTCATACAAGAAGTTATCGCAAATGTAGGGAAAAGTTATGTAAAAGAAAAAAAAAGTCAAACATTCTGAAGGAAACTAAATGATATAACACACGTGCCACCATCAGCGAGACAAATTACAACTAAAAACTAAAAATAACATGACATACTCTCAAGTTCTGAACCACCAGGATATATTGAAGCCAATAAAAATATTGATAAATTGTCATGCCAATTCTCTCTGCCTTCAAACGATAAACGCTCAGTAGTCTGCACTAGTTTTTCATCTTTATACACTATAGAACATAAAGTTGAAAATCTATTAAAGCCTACTGAGCGTTCGCGTTTATAGTTTGTCACATGGTTGATGAAGCGTCTGTCGACTAAGATGTCATTGTAACCGTATAGCTTTCTTTGTTCAGTTCACCACCGCTTGAACCTCCGATCTTCAACTACGTCAGCTCCGTGGAGAACAGGATCACCTGGGGAGACTTCTTGCAACAAAACATGCAGTGGATACACTGCTTCCCGTTCTCTGATGCTGTGTGGTGAGTGAGACAGTTTATTTTATTTATTTGATGTACAGTCACGGGCAATAACATGTATACACTTAACAAAATTCAAAGGCAAATTATTCGTGAAATACTGGTTTCCACTTTTAAGTAAGACCTATTTCGTAATAGTATGGCTTCCAAAATAGAAGTCTAATGAAAAGGCAAAAAGTTTAATCAATATGGTAGCAGAAAATCGCTTTTGAATACTGCTTAGTGTATACATACTATTGCTCTTGACTGAACTAGCAAGTTTTAAATTAATTCAAGGTTGTATTATGAGCGTGAGGGAGAGGGCAGCGTCCACCTCACGACCCAGCCACACGGAAAGGTCCCACTGCTTATTTCTAAGATTATTTTCACCTCACACGCTAGGAAAGATTCTATTTCTAATTCAAAATCTGAGCGCAAAACTCCATTTTCTGCTCTAGAGCACAAAGTGTTGTTCAAAATTCGAACATGTCTTGTATTCATTATTTTCTACACTGACGGGCGAGCCGCCCCACTACATTTCCTCGCTGTGTGTGGTGAAAAGTTTTGTGTTGCACTCGGTAGCAAAGTTTGAACCGCTCGTTTCTCTCGCGGTTCAAGTACTCGCACCAAAAATCAACTTTGCAGCCTTGCATAACAAATCCTACTACTATTATAAAGGCGAAAGTTTGTAATCCTACTACTATTATAAAGGCGAAAGTTTGTAAGTGTGGATGTATGGATGTTTGTTACTCTTTCACGCAAAAACCACTGAACGGATTAGGCTAAAATTTGGTACACAGATAGTTTATAACCTGGATTAACACATAGGATAGTTTTTATCCCGATTTTATGTTCCCGTGGGATAATTTTCAAGTTATAGCGGGTGAAGCCGCTGGCAACAGCTAGTAACTAAGTATTTTCTCTTTTTCAGGTTCATTTCTGTAAGACTGACTAAATCGGCGTTGATGAACAGAATCTACATGTTCTTCTTGCATTTAATTCCTGCTGTACTAGTCGATGGCCTCGCCGTCTGCTTAGGAAGAAAGCCAAAGTAAGTATACGCTGTTGTGTTTAACTTTTGTCCTAGGATAATTCTTGAATGCGGGCGGCGAGTAATGGGCGACTCGCTGTCCGATCATGGACCATGCCCGACCCGAGTCGAGGGCGAGTCGTGTTCCATGCGCGCCTCAAAGAGCTGGCAGCAATATAATATTCCACAATTGTCACACAACGCCATCTAGTCCCAAGCTAAGCAGAGCTTGTGTTATGGGTACTAGACAACTGATAAACATACTTATATATTTCTAAATACATACATATTATTACCTATACATAAATTACACACAGAACAAATGGTCGTGCTCATCACACAAACGTTTGTCCTGGGTGGGAATCGAACCCACGACCTCCGGCATAGCAGTCAGGGTCACTAACCACTAGACCAACAGGCCAGTCATATATGACGAGGCAACATGGTGAGCCAAAGCCTGTGGTGGTCGCTGGACTTTAGTCCAGCGACCACCACAGGCTTTGGCTCACCGGTTACCCCGCAACAGTTACCCCGGGACGTAAAGGGCTATTGAAGGACACCGTGGACTTTAGTCAGTACAAGTCTGATAGTCCCTCCTGCCCTGCCCTGGTTGAGAGGACTCATTTGATGATTTTACCATGACAAAAAAAGGATAATGTCTTGGGCGCGGGTCACATAGAAAAGACGTAAGAGGTGGCGTCGCGGATGTGCGAAAATGTATGAGAGTCGTGTCCGGAGACGGGGGCGCCCCCGTCTCTTGTGTGTGTTTTACGTCGCGACGCTTCCATACATGTTGCATGAAAGAGACGCCGAAGAGATATAATTATATCTCGGCCCCGTCTGCGTCTCACCTCTTTTCTATTTTGCCCGCGTCTTAAAACCCCAAAAGTAGACTTGCTACTCAACAAAGAGATTTAAAAAAACATATATCTAGAGCGGGCATTGGGAAAATGTTGATGCCGTGCGTCAGCAGCACTATCTAGCGTTGCATAGCGACACGACTACTAGACTGAGCGACTTTTTACCTATTGGTAAAAAGTTTTGGATCACAACTTTCTTCGTGATGTCCCGTCTATTGCTCGTATATAGTTTAATGTCTTTGCTAATCAATAAATTCCTAGTGTCTAGTTCTTTTTTTTTTTATTCGATGCCCGTTTGACAACTATCTCGCTTGATAGTAATATACATTTATTTCTTTTTCCAGGATGTTAAAGGTATACCGTAAGATCCACAAGTTCTCTGCCGTCCTGTCTTACTTCTGCACGCGGGAGATCAAGTTCTGCAACAGTCGGACGAGAGAACTCTGGGAGAAGACTTCTGAAGCCGATAAGAAGGTAAGCTTTTTGGTAGAAACTTTATTTTCACCTCACACGCTCGGAAAGATTCTACTTTTCATTCAAAATCTGAGCGCAACACTCCATTTTGTGCTCTAGAGCACAAAGTGTTGTTCAAAATTCGAACACGTCTTGTATTCAATTGTTTTCTACATTGACTGGCGAGCCGCCCTTACTGCATTTCCTCGCTGTGTGAGGTAAAAAGTTGTGTGTTGCACCCTGCATCAAAGTTTTTCTGCGTCTCGTACTTTTGAAAACTTCACATCGCTTAGGATTCTTTATTTGAAACACTCGTTTCTCTCGCGGTTCAATCTTAGAATCCTTCGCTCGCTCAGTTCTCAATTCAAAAATCAACTTTACAGCCTTGCATAACAAATAACTATTTCTTTTGCTGGGATGATAAAAGAGAGTATTTTTTTTGACTGCGAAGCACTTTAAATGCTAGCGAAGGAAGTAGAATGCGTGAAAGAGAGTAGAGTCACACAGGGCAATGGGGAAGGCAAGTCAAAGCTAATTGTAGATGGCGCCACCATAGCTTAGTCCTATTCCGACCAATGAGGTAGTACTATTTTGAAGTACCTTTAAGATTTGTACTGATTTGAACCAATGACGATGCTTGAAACAAGCTATACTAGCGCCATTAGTTCTCCAGTTGCCATCACCATTGCGAGGCCATTTCCAGCCACCGTATATAGGCGCGGGCATATGTGTATGGTCTGCAAGTTACGAGTAACTCGCTGTCCGATCATGGACCTTGCGTGGTTCGACGGCGTCTTGTGTCCACGCGCGCTTCAAAGAGCTATCAGCAGTAAGACGGGGGCTCCCTTAAGAGGGCCTAACGTCTGTCTAGTCGCAGAACTGTCCAAACGGGTAACCGTGACCTTGTAACATAAAGGGCTATTAAAGGTACATCGCGGATTTTAGTCAGTACGAGTTTGACAGTCCAAATCCTGTGGCCTGCCAAACTCGTACTGACTGTCCGCTCTACCCTAGGCGAGAGGACTCATTTGATGATACCACGATAAAAAAGAAGCTAAATAGTCTGAACACGCTTTAGAAGAACATGAAAAAGTTGACCTTGACCTTGATTTAAGTTAGTAAGTAGTTTTAAAAACTGAGACTACTAATGCATCCAATGTGTATCTAAAATAAAATGAGATTTTGTTTCGCATTTTCTGGTCTAGGTGTATCTTTCTTCTTTTGTAGCGTGAATGAGTTCTCTCACCCAGGGCAGAGCAGGAAGGACTGTTAGACTCGTACTGACTGAATTCCATGGTGTTCTTCAATAGCCCCTGGTTTTCGTTAGTCTCGCAATCCCGACAGGCTTTGGCCCTGTAAGGCCACCGTCATTATGCTGACACTCTTTGTGTCGCGCCTGGAACACAACGCGTCGTCAACCCGGGCATGGTCCATGGCGCGCATGCCCGTGCCTACGGTGGCCGGAGATCGTCTGGCAACGACCGCGGCCGTGGGCGTCTACCACTGCGGCTGGGTTGACTAGCTTAATTGGCTTTTGTTAAGCTTCTAAAACATAGTTTCTGTTTTCTTACAGATATACCCGTTCAGTATGAGTGAAATGAACTGGGAGGAGTACTTCCGGGACTACCTGGCTGGTATCAGGAGGTTCCTTTTCAAGGAGAGCGATGACACGCTGCCACAGGCCAGGATTAAGTGGAAAAGGTACGTTCCTTTCAAAAATGTTCGTACTTTTATTCTCAATTCAAGTATATCACACACATTTTGAAGACCTTTTAGGCCTTTTGACTTTTTAGGCCTTACCATGAGCTCTTACCACGAGCTCCAGTTTAGGCTGTGGGAAAGAGATGGCGCTAGACGACTTGTATAGCTCTGTCTCTTTCCCACAGCCTAAACTGGATCGCGTTAAGAGTTCGTGGTAAGGCCTCTGAACTTAGTAATGGAGCGGAATTGAGTGTCATACTAATTAAAATTAATTTCAATGGTCCTTTGGCGGGGCCCGATAATTCTTTTGAAAATTCCGGTTAGCCTGGCAATATCTACGGTAGTTTCATTACTATACCTAACCGAGCACTGTTTTGTGATTTTAAGAAGCGTTACGACAATCGCTAACTAAATAAAAAGAAAATCGCTAACTTTATGCGATGGGTATAAAGTTGAAAATGTATTAGCGACTGCTGAACGTTAACAATTGTCGCTTGCAGTTTGGCTACAGGCTCTGGACATCTTATATATAATCTAAGGTTAACCTTACAAGACTGTGGGAGTCTCGCTGTTCGACCATGGACCATGCCCGAATCCACGACGCTTTGTGTTCCTCGCGCATCTCAAAGAGCGTCAGCATACGCGCGGGACATATCTCATTACCGTGACCCCGGAACACAAAGGGCTACTGAAGGACACCGTGGATTTTAGTCAGTCCCTCCCGTCCTGCCCTGGGTGGGAAGACTCATTTGATGATTTTACCACACTAAAAAAATGCCGTATCTGTGCCAATACAATTGTTATTTCTTTCTTTTTTCTTTACTACTTAAAATTCGCCTTCTTTTGTTCCAGATTATACTATCTCCATCAGATAGCAAGGTTTATTTTCTTCGTCCTGGCAGTATACGCTCTGTGGTGGATATTATCTCTAATATGGTGATTTTAATATAAACTTGTACAGTAAACTTAAGAAACGGTGATTTTAAAGTTAAAATGACATATTCATAAAAAAAACAACAGCCTGTATATGAGACCGCGTAGTTATTTGTTTGCTGTCACTTCTATGTAAAAAAGAGATGGAGCTATACAAGTCGGCTAGCGTCATCTCTTTCGCACACTGAAGTAATAATTTATGATGTTTCAATTTTTAATTTATTTTATATTTTTATTGGGTTTTTAAGGTGTGCACTGGTGATGGTAGAAAATCACAGATTGCCTAAAACTGGGGAAACTTTTTTTTGTCATAATTTTGGTTTTTAAGCGGTTTTTTTTTTCTTTTAGTTACAAGGCGTGGTCTCATGTAAAAAAAGAAATAGTTTTCAGATATTTTTTTTTCATTAATTGAAAAAAAAAAACAAAAATTTTGTAATTAAAATAAACAATTATGTGCCTAGCTTAAATAATTATTACGTTAGGTACAAAAACGAATGTTACCAAAACCATATCAATATTATAAGTATTTTTAATATAATTAATTATATTGTAAATGATAATATGAAATAAGTTTTTATTTTTAAGTAATTAAGTACAACATTAATAAATAAAATAATTAACCCTCATTTTTTGAGCTCCGCCGAAGTCGGTTAAAAATCAAATTAAAAACATTTTTCAATCGTCGTTTGAAAACTATTTTTATCCTTAAATACAGCCTTCCTTCCACTTGACACCACCAAAACGACACCACCGGTGGTGTCGTATGGAATCTCTATTCCATATGACACCACCTACTATTAGTGAGGTTACATACAAAATTCTTGATATAAAAACTCCAATTAAGTTCAAGCAGTTTCATTAATGAGGTACGTCATTTGACAAAGTTTATATTTATCTGTCACTAAAATGGTGGTTATTAATTATCGTTTAACTATAGATAACTTAAAATAATGGATTGGGAGCTGTTTGTCAAAAACACGCGTTTCTGGACATCACTAGGGTGGTGTCATATGGACTAGAGATTCCATACGACACCACCTGTGGTGTCGTTTTGGTGGTTTCAAGTGGAAGGAAGGAGATACAGAGCATGGACTGTGCATTTGCTAGCAAAATGTCATTGACTACACTTTCTAGAGAGAAAAACAATTGTTTTAGCATTTATCTCTTTCCTATAAATGTTTAGCCGTTATATCATGTCTTATGGTTTTAACCTTGCATGCATAACGGACAGACAAGCCCTAATGTGGTAAAAATGTACAGTTATCGTACATAAACATATGCCAGCACATCAACTTACCCATTGTACTTTTCTATTGTAAAAAAGTTTAAAATCTAATGCGCTGGCGTATGTACCAATTTTTGAAATGTGATAACTAAAATTAAACTTTCAAGGCATTTTTCTGACCAACCTATAAAAAAACGACGATGTGTTAAATGTATAAAATTCTGTATTTTATAAGTAAAACTTATCGTAATGATTATTATTATCCAAAAATAAATAATATACATAATATCAAATGTTTTTATTTATTTATCGATGACAGCTTAGCAAATTAGAGGAGAAAACCAGAAGTCGACACTGCTTTTCGCTACCAGCACTTTGATTGAATGATTTTATTTTATATATTTTTTTCGCTTATTACGTTAGTTTTATGGCACAATAATAAATCTAACAAACCTGCGTTCTTTGTTTACATCAAATATCAAAGATTTTAAATGTTGTCAGCAAACAAAAATATTAGTTCCGTTTCAAGACTTTCTGGCCAAGCTGTAGAGGGTTTCACTACGAGTTTCAGCCGTTAGTCCGTGGCGCTAAAGCCCATAATGTAAACAAAGTTCAAGTGTAGCTACATTATCTGTGGTTTTTTGTATGTCAAGTTAATCATACAGTAAATAACATCATGCGCTAGTAGCGCCATCTGAGCCGAGCTTTGAGTGAAACCTGGAAGAGATGCCGCCGTATGCGAACACGAAGGTGAGCCGGATAAAAAAGACATTTTTCTTCAAATTTTTCTTTATTCAAACAAAATAAGTGCACTTTACACTGGGATGCATAGAAAAAACTGAGATTCATTGCAAGTCTAATAAATTACACAAAAGCATGTTAATATCAATTCAACACGTATATCGCTTCACTATCCATACCATTTTAGAAATTAACAGAAAAGAACGCTGAACAAAAGGCAAAGATAAACAAAAACGCTTTGTAGTCTTTAATAAATATTCAACTTTATTTTTTAGAACATAAAGTTGAAAATCTATTGAAGACTACGACATGAAAAAATGATAACGCTTTGTTATCTAGGGGGTTGTCAAGAAGGCCATAGTGTTACTTTCTCAATACTCCAGTGAAAAGGAGTTTACTCCGAATAGTGTTGTGTTTGGTAAACTGTCTGATAGTTGTATTTTTTTTTCTATTTATAAAGAACAGTTGACAGTTGTATGGTTTTTCTAAGAGTAGAACAGTTGTAAGGTTTTTCTAAAACCTGTCAAACGACAACTCGCTGTCAATTTTGTCGTATTTCAGCCGTCAATTTCAAAGTAAATTTTAGTAGAAACGCATTTTCAAAATACACTGTGTTATTCCAAAATTAAAAACTACCGTTGAGCAGCCGAATGAAAACGGAAACTTTTAATTTTTTTTCTTATTTTGTCAAGTGTTTCCCTGGGGGCAATAGTCTCTAGTTGACGTTGTAGTGGCATAATATGAAGAACATTACAGAAAACCCCTACAACTGTCAGACAATTTCTCAACTCACGAAAAAAAAAAAGTTTTGAAAGTACAGATACCGAAGCGTTACCGTAATGAATTGATTGTCAAATACTGACTGAACTTTACTAAGTAAAACTACATGTCTGAGGCACAAATCCCACCGCTAGCGATTAGCGAGAAGCGATAAGACTCAGCGATCGAAATTAACTTTTTCAACCGTATTGAGCGTGTCGATTGTGACGTTCGATAGTCGTTAGCGTCAGACAAACCAAGTTAAACTCTCGCGCATACCCATTCAGTACATTTTTGCTTGCGCACGCGATGTGTCTATTATAAAAGTAGGTATGCGATGCGGACGCGAGTTAAAATGTACTTTATTCTCTCGATCAAAGATTTTACATTTGTTTGTTTTTGCGAAGTGCTTCTTTTGTACGTAGTACAATTAAGTATTCTGTGTCAGAATCAAATCAAATCTTTAGGATATTATATGAGAGAGATTTGAGTAGCTAGTTAGTCATCGCTTACGGTGAGACCGGTGCCTTATAGCGGCCTATTTAAAGTTATTCTTATTACAATAAAAGAGAAGCTTTTAACACAACACATTGGAAAGTCAGTCTGATGTTCTTTGATGATAATTAAAGGTAAATTAATTTACTATAACTGGCTTTTTATAGAAAAGCTCACTCCATTGTAGATTTTGTCTCTGTCAACTCTGACTAATGTCAAGAGGAAACATCTATATTAGCCACAATGGATATTGAACTATATTCCTAGTGCCGTGAGTTGAAAATCCAAGAGAATATTTGTAAAAGATCTTACCTTTAATTGTCTTCAAAGAAACATGAAATACATACAAAATGAGACTACATAAAAATACATTAGAAAAAATCTGTAAATACAAAAAGGTGCCTAAATAATGGTGTAAAAATTATTTTACTATAATTAAAAAAAGTCTTACAACTGGATGGTATTTTAGTCGAAATAGTATAATCATTTAAACTTTTAAATTATACAATTTGGATATTAAAGTGACTTATAAACGTTACAATATGGTAATTTTATTGTACGTACGTACAATAAAATAATGAGTACAACTTTTTTCGCCGATAATCGTCGCTTACAAAGTGACCGAAGCCTTATAGTTTTTTTTAATATCTGGGTAGGATATATAACTCATAGTTTTTTTATTTCAAAATAATTAAGTTTTGAGAACATAATTACGGTAATGGAAAAATATTGTATCCAAATTGTGTAATATGAAAAGTTATGGAATGTAAAATTTTGACCTACACTACAAAAACATATTTAGTTACTTATTTACTAACAATAATACAAAACTATGTTAGTTTACTTATTAATAAAAATGTTTCATCAGGAATTAAATAAAAAAAATATACACAATATAAAAAAAAGTTGTAAAAATTACATGTGCATTATTTGTCAGTCAAAAAATGGTCATATTTTATTGTTATAAAACTGAAAATAACATAGAAGTGTTTAATAAAATAGTTGAATTAATATAAGAAAAGAAAAGCTGGGATATTGTATGCATAGTACATATATATAATTGCACACTCTTATATACTATAAACCTTAGCGACGTCATATTTAAATATATAATTATGCCAATACCCAAATTTCTGTAGACAGAAGTGTCAAAAGAATTTATGACCGTGATTATATGCAGTAATATTTAAAAATTACCACGGCCCTGGAGCGCAACGGGTGTAATAAGTTAGACTGACTCTCTGTTCCACTCCACAAAGAGCAAGAGTGTGATCTAATGATTTTGAGTTACAGATTCCAGAGCCAAGTCGCAGGACCGTTTGTAAAGGTAAACGTGACACTGGAACGCAAAGATCGATTGAACAGGGTGGATTTTAGTCAATAAGTCTGATAGTTCCTTGCACTCGTTCGACACAGTACTGGAAGGTTCGTATAATGATTTTGCCACCAAAGTTCCAGGGCCACGTTACATTTTGTTACTACTACGTAAGTATCTTTAGCTGCAAAATTAAGGCTTGTATTCCTCTTAGGTACGATTCCCACCAACCGGCCGGAACCGGCGGCATTTGACAATGCGGTAAACCTTGCAAAATTATCTTCGTCGGCATTCCGCGACACGTAGCGACGTGTCCGTAAGTTGCATGCGAATATGAACTGTATTTACTGTTGATAGATTTCAATTTTCTTTACCGCATTGTAAAGTGCCGCCGATTCCGGCCGGTTGGTGGAAATATTACCTTACATTGACATCTATTGCGTTCGTATTTTAATGAGAAAACGCAACTTCGTGCGCGTCGCTGACGTAAGCGTCACTATGATGGTATTTATATTCGTACGCGCGATCGACATTAGCTTTACAGCAATTTAAGCCTTAAGGTAAGAGACATAGAGATAAAATATATTTAGCAGTTATTTGTAGTTTTTATGGCATCACATAGCTACTTCACAATAAGTATAAAAATATTAGAGCTACACACGTTTATTTGCAGGTACTATAATATCATAATTAAAACAGTTATGAACACAAATATGTTTAACACTTTTAAGAGCTGATGGTGATGGTCGCTCGATACGAAACTCATGTGTGACGATCGCGCGGGAATTTTACGGGTCGTGCAACTTCCCGTTAGTAATAGGCCAATGTAAACAAGGGAAATGTCAAGCGACACTGTCTCACAAAGTTGCAGGGACATTCCACGTGATTGTTGGGCGATGTCTTCGCGACATGTTTCTATGGGTCATTTACATTAGTTCGGTTTGAGGTCGGTCACCGAAGGCGGCAGCCGCATTCGGTTTACCTGAAACGCTTACCTAAATTGAGTTGTTTACATTGGTCAGTTAACCGAATTCAACGACAATTGACAGCAAATTGACAACGGGCTCGGCCGAATACGGCCAAACGAATACCTGTTTATATAAGTCGGTGACCGAATACGGCCTGCAGCCGAATACGGTCTTATCGACTTAATGTAAATGCGCCATTAGTGAAAAATCAGGCTTAAAGGTTATAAGTATGCGCTAGCGGGTTGGTTTCATCCACCCCGTCAAAAGGAGCCCCGCTGCTCGGCTTCGTCGTCTGCGCAGGTCCAAGGTATCTACTTTCTAAGTCCGTCAACGAAGACACGGCAACGGATACAGATGTACGAACGCTTACACAACGAACTAGTTCGAAAGAAATGCTCCCACAGATGAACTAGTGAACTAGCTCCCACATTTTCCGCTCCGTAGATAACTAGTTCGGTCAGAGTGAAAGAGATCGACTGATCAAAGATCGTTGCACGGGAACGAGACAGCACTACACTATAATACTCCCGTTCGCTCACCGATCATGTGCGCATCCCGTTTCGTACACTTTACACAAATTGTCGCATGCAGCAGAAACCGTATTAAAACGAGCGAACAAAGACAAACTAAATCTGACATCTCTTTGCGAGCGAACGATTTGATCGCTCTTGATCGGTCGGTCTCTAATACGAGCTAGGAACTAACGAACTAGAAGAACGAACTAGTTCGTTTAAGAGCGGAGAACTAAATTGAGCGCTCTCAGTAGTGAACTAGAATGCCCAAGACTACTGTCTTTTTACCCGACTGCGCCAGAAGGAGGGTTATTATTTCGGTGTTATAATCCCGGGCGAAGTCGTCAGCAACAGCTAGTGTTTACATATGAGTGTCCAAAACTGCATCTGCGCAGATCTTTAAACATTAATATTAAATATTTATAAAATTGCTTATAAGTAAGTATTATTAACTCTAAATTGATTCACTGTATATAAAACTGGGTTGTTCTTACTGCCAAAATACATATAAAATTATGGTTTGAGTAAAATAGGCCAAAATTATAATAAAAGTACATTGTAGAGATTCAAAAATGTATTGTATAATAAATTTAAATCGTTGGAGTAACGGTATCCCGTCAAAAATGTCTATTTCATGTTCCCTCGTACTACAACAGTTTGTTTTGTTTCTTAAAGAATGAATGAGCTGATCTGAATGAATGAATGATGAATCTGTGTAAATAATTTCGTGCGAAACTTTACGCGGTATTATCTAAAAATTAAGTATTCGAATTTCATGATAATTTCTTAATTTTTTAGAATTTGGTTATACTATTATTTTTTCCATTAAAAATATGTAGTAATTTAATTCGACTATTTTTATATTAAGTTCAGTTTTTGTTACTTTAATACTTATAAAAGTTTCCAAGCTATTTATTATATCAAAGTAATTTCTGAAAATATGAAAACTATTCTTACAAGGCGAATCTAGCGTGTTCACTATTGATATTATATAATTCCTGTGCGCATATTTTACTTCACTTATTTATTGTCTTGTAAAAACCTTTTTTGTTTAGAAACTGCCAAGTGTAAAGATAAATTTAAGTTAAATGAAAAATTCAGCTGAAATGAGTGGGATTTGAACCCGCGTCTTCTAGATAAGTAGTATTTACACTAGACGCTGAATTTTTTATCCCCTCGTACGGATTACGGAGAGAAAAAAAAACTGCGTAGTGTGATTGAAAATACTCAAAAAGTAATGAAACTATGTTTTTAAATTAGTTCATTTCTAATTGATTTGATGGTAAAAATACTTTGGCACGTAACGAAAATAAGAGTTGCCTTCATTATCAACAAAAATCGGAATAAGTATGTTTAGCATAAACTTCAAGTACAAAAAAAAAATCAGGACTTTGATGTGGGTCGATGATTTTAGTGAGGAGCAACGTAGGACGCGTCGCAGGCGTCACCGTTGCAGTATGGTGGTTGCACGGCCCGTTCACGAACGCTACGAGCGGTGACTTAGCTCAGGCGGCGAGCGGTAATGATCAAATGTATGGAAAAGTTTGAAACACGTCATGAGATGCCGCTCATAGCTAATACACGCGAAATTTTCAGATTGTACAGCGGAGCGGTACTAAGAGAAGCTGCGCGATAACGAATGAAACAAACGAAAACGATCTGTGAACTTCAATAGATTTTCAACTTTATGCGCCAGAGTATAAAGTTGAAAATGTATTAGTGACTGCTGAGCGATAATGATTGTCGTCTGCTGTCGTGTCGTCTGCTTGTCTCAGTATCTTGGCCGATGACACAATTCGACTGATTCAAACTACAAGTGAAAATCATCCTTACCACTACGACATACGACATAAAACGTGCAGTAATCTACAGGTACATGAAAAACAAAACACGCTCGCCACGACGACGTCAAGTCAATCGAATTACATCATTATATCGTAGTAGCAAGGCCGATTTTCATTTTTAAATCGCGTTATGAGAAAGCTCTCACAGTTACTGTAGTTTCATAGTGTTGATAACGGCCCACCGCTTCGCGTACCGCTTAGACTAATCATGAACGAGCTTTAACAGGAAAACAGACTTAAAAGGACATTATTATGTCCAAAGACTAAATTAGTACTAAAAACAGATATGTCAGTAGGTATAAGATATGTTGTTTGTCCGGTTTTGTGGCTGATCCGTAGACCAACGGATCCGGTCGTAGTCCCGGATAATTAATGTCGGGCGTTGGCGACTCTGGAAAAACAAATAGATAATTATATGTAGTATTAGGCCATGTAGGAGATGGAAGGAGGAAGTGGAAGGAGGGCGCTCAGTAGTGCGAAACGTGGAAGGAGTTTAAGGAGGCTTTTGCTTAGGAGTGGAGTAGGATGGAGAAATAAAAAATATATACTAAGCAGTGTGTATAGTCAACAATAAAGATATCAATGCGGGATGATGAGGCTATGTGTTATTTAATTAATACTGTATTGAATCCTACTACTATTATAAAGGCGAAAGTTTGTAAGTATGGATGTATGGATGTTTGTTACTCTTTCACGCAAAAACCACTGAACGGATTTGGCTAAAATTTGGTACACACATAGTTTATAATCTGGATTAACACATAGGATAGTTTTTATCCCGATTTTATGTTCCCGTGGGATAACTTTCGAGTAGTAGCGGGTGAAGCCGCTGGTAACAGCTAGTATTGAAATAATTTTCAAATATCGTAAAATTACACAGACTTGAGTAAGAAAACTTTCCCTTTTACAAAATCACACCATTGCACAATGGAAACCAAATTGCAAAAAAACACGCGCGTGCGTAATTAAATAGTTACTAATAATACTATAAAATCTAAAGGTGATCCCTCACCGGGAGAATTCTTGTGTAATGTAACATTTTAGATTCGACTTTGAGCATTACATTACAATACTACCTCCCTGACTGACGAGCATTCGCGTACATTTAGTATAGATTTAATACAAGGTGCGCATTGTGATGCTCGATTGTCTTCCCTCATCAGGTGAATGCTCGCGGTGAGGGAGTGAATTAACATTATAAATGCGAAAGTTTGTGCGGATGGATGGATGGATGTTTTTTACTGTTTCACACAAAAACTACTCAACGGATTTGGACGAAATTTGGTACACAGATAGTTTATAACCTGGATTAACACATAGGATAGTTTTTATCTTGGTATTACGTAACTGTGTATTAATGATTGTAATTTTTGGAATCTTGCTCAAAAAGCGACTTATCACTGAACTAGAAATTCTAAGTAGGTATTATAGATTTGTGAGTAAAAAATTATTCAATACAAAAATTACATCAATGTAATAATTTATAATAAGCGCACAAAAAAATAAAACTTTGACTAAAACAGCATGCAAATAATATTCCTCGGTGTACAATTAGAAAAAAAAACTTTTCAAAAGGACTTCCCACTATGTCGTGTTTCTAATTTTTTAATAGCTATGTTCAAACTCGGTGGTGGGACTTTCGACATAGTAAGAACAGCTCTCCTAAACAGGCAAACCAAAAATGGAAACACTTATGAATTTTCAACCTTATGCTTCAGATTATAAAGTTGAAAATCTATTAAAGACTACAAACCGTTATCATTCGATCCGATCAATAACGCTCAGTAGTCTATAATGGATTTTCGACTTTATGCTCTAGGGTGTAATGTTGAAAATCTAGTGAAGACTACAAACTTAAGCTAAAACTCACCTCCTCACGGCATATACGACGTAGACAGCGAACATGGACATAAGGGTGGCTCCAGACGGGGCGAGAGCGGACGCGCCGCCGAAGCGACCCGTACCGCAAGCAGGCGGGCACACCGGGATTATAGACTCTATAGATACAACAAGACGGTTGTTTGTAGCATGCGACGAATAGCAGCCATGCATGCCGTATACAGGGTGAGATTTTTTTAATAAAACTTTATTTTTGAAATATTTTGCCCCACATTAAGAATTTCTCGTATCGTGGATGCGTTTACAAACATAGAAACGCCCGGACCCGGAACAACTACTTGTAGATCATACAAATATTTGTTCCGTTTGGTAATCGAAGCCGCGACAAGTTGCGTAGTAGTCAATCACCCAACCACTGAGCCAACCGCGCGATCTGTAGTAAGTTTTTAAGCAACTTTGCGTTAAATTAGGATTTTTTCCTGTATTAACATAATACCATTGTGCGTTTACGATACAGTAACAAATTCATTGAGTGGGACAAAGTTCTTTTTTGTAGTTGACAAGAAAAATAAAGATATAGGTACTTCATAAAGGAGGTGTTAATTTTTCGGCCCAACCATGTACCGAGGTACAAATTATTATTAAAATCCCTTCCAATAATTAGTATTTTTAGCAGTATTTAAAATCCTTCAATACTAGATAGAAAAAGAAATAAAAGTATATGAAAAAACACTACTTCACAACGGAACTGCGTTCAAAGAAACGTTTATGACAGCTTCAATCTGTTTCATCTGTCAAAATCACGTCAAAATATGACATCGATGTTTCATTATTTGACAGTAATGAATATCAACAACAATAGAAAAAAACTATCGAACTAGGTCGGGAACCCTGGCTTTTGGCCGGCAGATAACCAAACGCAAAAAATAATACGAAATGTGAAATAAATGCATTTTTTAAAGTTCCTATTCCCATGATTATTCACAAAATATGTGTACTAGTAATTATAACTTATTTGAAATACATAAATAAATTCTGTAAAGTACATTTTTGGGTTTTCACACGTTTATAAATGAAGTAACGAAACGCATCATGTCGGAGACGTATGACATTGCTAGATTGAAAATCAATTCTTGGGTTGCAAGTTTTAACATTTTGGATCGACAATTTCATATGGTACAAATGCCCAAATAAATACAACATATTTTTTTTCAAAATCTACGATTTTTTTCCTATAATTTCGTATTTTTGTCCTTGAGGTACACGGCTTGGCCTTAAATGTAGGGAACAAATTAACACCTCCTTTGAATTAAATCTCATCCGGTATTTAAATACATGTCAGTCATAAGCTTCATAAAAAAAAATATTTCAGCAACTGCAGCAAAAACGATTTGTTTTAACAAAATATGTGTTTTGATTTATGCACAAAACAATCAATTGAAAAATGCAAAGATTTAAATCGATAGATTTGCTCTCTAACAAAAATTAATATACAATTCAAATGTCGCTCTTTTGTTTCAAACTCAAAGTCAAATCATTTATTGCAATTAGGCCATCAAAGAGGCACTTTTGAACGTCGATATTTAAATTTAAAGGGAATAGGAAGGGAAGGGATTGATTCTACACCCATTCGCTAAGGTAGGTTGTATGGAGAAGAATGGGCAAGAAACTCCATACTTACTCTTTAAAAAAAAAAGTTTTACAATTTTTTTTAACAGCGTTTGAAATAATTAATGTCAGAGCAATGTACCTTGAAAAGCTAGACTAAAAATAATAAGAAATAAAAAACCAAAGTTTTTGACGGATATTACTGATTGGACATCTAAAAGAGAAATGTAGCAGAGAAAAGTATACAAGAACTTCTTGTTGCAACCAGTAGTTCTCGTAGAGGTAGCCAGAAAGGGGTTTGCAACTTCTTGGCATCAATGTTTTTTCTTCTTTCGCCAGTAATGAAATTTTGGTCATTAGTAGACCATAACCTAAGAAGTTTGTAAAAAATAATAAAAAAAATCTAAACCGTAACTAACCAGAGATATGATGGTCTTTATTTTGTTCTAATCTGGAGTTATTTTTAGTAGGTAGTGAAAAATACAAACCACCATATCTCTTGTTGGTTACGGCTTAGAAACTATTTTTTTTTCTATGGACTTCTTAGGTAGCAGTTTAATTATGGCCAAAGTTTCATCACTGGCGTAAGAAAAAAAAAAATGATGCCAAGGTCCGTACTAAAAGTTGCAAACCCATTTCTCTGCGTGTAAAGACAAAGATCCAACCGAAGATAGCAACCGAGATATATTATTAATTTTCCAGTGTAAGTCGAATGAATTACTATTTCACCCATAATAATAAGCTGACACATATGAGAAACCGAGACAATATTAGGGCGAATCTACTAACTTAAATCTTTGCTTTAAAGCAGATTCAATACCTCAACTTTAAACTACATAACGAAGATAAAAAAGTAAATCCTCAAAAGTGAAATTTAAAGAAAAATCTTCTCCACATTATGCAACTCAAAAAAAAAAAAACAATATCTCTACTAGTAGGTACAGAAAACAACATGTCATAGGTAACAGTTTGATGATCAGCTTATGTTAAGTCCTCTAAGGCAGTGGTCCGACCGCGTTGAACGAGTAACGGGTAGAACTATACACTCTAAAAAGAGTTGGCGATCGGCGGAAAGCGAGTGTAGTTTCGATAGTTTTGTCGCCGGGCGACAACGAGTGCGACGAGCGATTACTCGCCCGCGGTCGCTTTATGTGACACACTTCATTCACGACTGTACCGAACGCGAGCAACGAGTGATCGAGCATCGCTGAACGAGTATCGCTGAGCGAGTTAATTTTAGAAAGCTCGTCGCTCAGTGACGAGACCTAAACGAGTCGTCTTCGGCAGTGTGAACAGTCAGAGAGCAACTTTTAATACAGGGTGTAATCAAAATCATGGGCAATATTTTTTTAATCTAAGGATCTGCTCACGATGCTGATTGCATTCTGGATAATAAATCGTAAACCAAAAATATTATTTAATGCAATTGTGGACACCTTTAAAAATGTACTATGAGTACTTATGTCACATTGCAAAGGCTTATTATTGCAAATAAGCACTAAAAGTAATAAAAAATAAATCATAAGCCCCAAAAATCTTAGAGTATCAAAATTTTAAAGGGCATTACACCGCGCGCCGATCGAAAAGTAAACAAACATCAAATAATATTAAGCGAAGATACTTGCATTAATAATGTTTTTGAGTTCCGTAAAACGATTAGTATCGTTAGTAATGCCCAAGTTTAAAATATTGCTCATTAATAAAATTTCACCCTGTATATGCATTTCTTTCGTTTACACGGGATGTACATTTATTGTGCGTTTCTTCAGAGAGAAAATCGCCGAAAGTTACTCGTTCTCTCGCCGTTGGTCGGACCACTGCCTAAAGTAAAAAAAAAAATTACTGAAATTCTATTTTTTTATTATTGATCCATCCTTCCCTCGAGAGGCCAGCCCAATCTAATTTCGTTACCACTGATATGAGGTCCAGTCCCAACGGTTCCAGTTGCCACTTACCTACTAGTTCCACCTGGCCCTCATCAGTACCCAGCTTATTCTGGGCCTTACACTTGAAGATACCGTACTGCCGCTTCTCAATTGTGATAACCCTTATTGTCGTATCGGTGAATTCGTCTGCTGTCGCGAAGTGAGAGATTCTGGAAGGAAAGAAATTAAGTATTCATTATTAAAGTTGCGAGGAGCCCTTAGCTATACAACATTATTTTTTGTTTATGCGAAACCCGATACAACTGTCCAATATTTTTGTGTAAAGAATCTATGTACAAAATTTTAAAACTGTATCATAAAAAATCACAAAGTTATAAGCTTGTATATTACCTGGTTGTCCGTTCAAAAACATGCTCATTTCGCGGTACACCCGCGTAAACCGCGCCTCCTGTGTTATACACTCGTGATAATAGTTTGGCAATAGGTACTAACCGTAAGGTGATTGTATTGTAATTAACTGGTAATAAAAATTAATTAAAATATTTTTGAAAAAAAAATATAACATGGTGTAAAAATTATTGGAATCGAATCAGTTACTGATTCTGAACAAACTATATTCAGATTTCGCATATACTAAAAATAATGTTGTATAATTACAGCAGCACTGGACGATCTTCCGGGTGAAGCCATGCTTGCCGAAGTTGGTCTGTGGATGTGTGACCATCTGTCATAGTGAGTTTCCTCCGTGCCTCGGAAAGCACGTAAAGCCGTTGGTCTCGGCTGTCATTTGTAGATTTTGGTAGACGTTACTGTTAGTCAGAAGGTCTACTCTAAAGTCTGACAACCAGTCTTACCATGGGGTCTCGTATTACAATTACTGGAGAGGAGTTCCGGTAGGCATTCTCTCCACGTAAAATACTGATAGAGCATTGGTGGCCCAGTGGCATCGATCCCGACTTACGACTTGTAGGACGTAGGTTCGAACCCCGCCAGGCGCATTACTTTGTGTAATATATTTCATCACCACTGCTCTCAAAACGCTCAAGGAAAATACCGTGAGGAAACCGACATGTTCTAGAACCAAAAATTCGAAGACATGTGACATCCATCAATCCGCACTGGGCCCGCGTGGTGAATTATGGCCCACTCCCTCTCACAGAGAGGAGGCCTGTGTCCCAGTAGTGGGAACAATATAGGCTGATGATGATGATGATGATGATGAAAATACTGATATCTAGCTGCATCTGGTTCGACTGGAAGCCTACCACAATTATATAGTTGGGAAAAGTTGCGGTTTTGAGTTTTGAAGACAGAACCAACTCGAAAGTGTGGGCTTGTGACGCCAGCACTCAATAAAAAAATGTAATAAGTTGTGATTTATTTTTTGATTTCGGTATACGTAACAAAAGAAAAAATATGGATCTAATACTTTTTCATAACCTAACTAACGGACTGATTAGTATTAGTCAATCACACAGCTTCTATTTTTTTGCTTTGTAAAATCATCAAATGAGTCCTCCTAACCCCGGGCAGAGCGAGCGGGAGGGACTGTAAGACTTGCACTGACTACAATCCACGTGTCCTTCAATAGCTCTTTACGTTTCGGGATTACGGTCATTCGTTATTCCCGTGACCAAATAACCTACTTGTAAAATGAATGTTAAATAATTATTATAATAATGATATTACGAGTATCTTGTGACGGCAATGAATATACAAAATTCTGGGAAATAATGGCATACGGTTATCATTTACCAATTAATTAAATATTAGCCCGAATATAAATGCAACGAATGCATAACACGAAGTGAATAACAACATATTAATAACTTTATCTACTCTCATATCATAAACTTCGAAATACAAAACTCAAAACGAGTTTATAATGACTTACTTTATACCATAGAGTATCGTAATGAAATTAAAAAAATTGAATTATAACACTGTTTCTCTAACAAAACAATGTTATAATTTAATTTTTTTTAATTATGATACAGATTGCTGATCATAGATACATCTTTTTACTTTTTTATCTGTGGCTGCGCGCGCTTTCTAAGGGAATGTTGGGATTTTGACGTTTGTGTTTCGGTGGATGACATGGTGGATGATTATTAGTGTTTATTAATTTTTATCTTTTATTTGATATGTTCGCGTTCAATGAGAGTAGATAAAGTAGTGTATGAAACTGTACATAACTAGGTATTATACCACTCGTGTGATACTATTAAAAAACTCGCTTCGCTCGTTTTTTAAACTCACACTCGTGTATAATACCCCTCATTATGTACCAGTTACATAAACTACTATTTCATCCCCCCACCTCGGAAAGACAATTTTTTCTCTTCGAAATCAGAGCGTAAAAGCCGTTTTTATCCTCTAGTGAATAAAGTAAATTGAATTGAGAACATTGTGTGCAATAATGAGTTGTACCAGTGATGCGCCCGCTGACCCCAACAGCTGATCGCTTGATGTGGTGCCCATTTCACGTTCGAAGGTTGTCGTACCACATCAAATTTCAAAAATAGAATTTATTTTTCTCGGAAAGGCTATTTTTCCTCTTCGATATCTGAGGGTAAAAGCCGTTTTTATCCTCTAGTGGATAAAGTAAATTGAATTTAGAACATGCACGTGCACTAAAGAGTTGTACCAGTAAAGGCGGCTGCTGACCCCTACAGCTGATCGCTTGTTGTGGTGCCCATTGGGCTAACTTGAATCCCGAACCAGAATCCTTTGGTGCGTAATCTACTATTAATTTATTACAATCTAAAAAGAATAGAATAGAAAACATTTATTTTAAATGGACACACACTCAGACATAATAAAAAATAAAATCTCAGACTCGGAACCTAGCTTCTTGACTCAGAACTTTTCTTTTGCGGTTTTCTTTTCACGTCCTACTTAATGTTAAGAAAAACCAAGATAAAAATAAGAAACTTAAAAACATACTAAACTATATTTTATTTTCTGTAATACTTACCTATAATAACGTAGTAAGTAGTTATTACCTAAACTTTTTTTGCATCTACTCATTTCCTCGCTGAGGTGGGATGAAAAGTTACGTGTTGCACTCGAGTGCAAAGATTTTTCACCTTGTGCTCTTTTGATTCCCTCACTACCGCTCATGATTCTAATTTTTGAATCACTCGTTGCACTCGTGATTCAATTTTAGAATCATTCGCTTGCTCGGTCATCAAAATTGAGCACGCGGTTAAAAAGCAACTTTGCACTCTTGTATAACAAATAACTATTATCTTTTCCTTAAATGGACTTAATTAGGTAAGTACGTCCAACTATTAGTAATTACCAGAATTAGATGTTTATTACACAAATGAATAATAAAATGGAATAATGCAGAATGTGTTTTTTTATACAGCGTATATGGTACGATATCTGCCCATAAATATAATATACAACATTATTTTTAGTATATGCGAAACCTTAATATATTATTATTGTTGTAGTTTGTTCGGAATCAGTAACTGATTCGATTTCAATAATTTTTACACCATGTTATATTTTTTTCCAAAGATATTTTAATTACATTTTTCACGCCATTGTGGCGCCATTCTGACTAATAATTAGCAGACTCGACACCCTGGTTGTCCGTTCAAAAACATGCTTTTTTCGCGGGGGTTCGCGGTAGCCCCGCGCAATACACACCTCCTGTGTCATACATACATTGAAAATATTTTGGCAATAAATACCTAACTGTACGGTGATTTTATTGTACTTTTACATTTTTCACCTGGTAATTCCAGGTGAAAAATGTAATTAAAATATCTTTGGAAAAAAATATAACATGGTGTAAAAATTATTGAAATCGAATCAGTTACTGATTCCGAACAAACTACAACAATAATAATATATTAAGGTTTCGCATATACTAAAAATAATGTTGTATATTATATTTATGGGCAGATATCGTACCATATACGCTGTATAAAAAAACACATTCTGCATTATTCCATTTTATTATTCATTTGTGTAATAAACATCTAATTCTGGTAATTACTAATAGTTGGACGTACTTACCTAATTAAGTCCATTTAAGGAAAAGATAATAGTTATTTGTTATACAAGAGTGCAAAGTTGCTTTTTAACCGCGTGCTCAATTTTGATGACCGAGCAAGCGAATGATTCTAAAATTGAATCACGAGTGCAACGAGTGATTCAAAAATTAGAATCATGAGCGGTAGCGAGGGAATCAAAAGAGCACAAGGTGAAAAATCTTTGCACTCGAGTGCAACACGTAACTTTTCATCCCACCTCAGCGAGGAAATGAGTAGATGCAAAAAAAGTTTAGGTAATAACTACTTACTACGTTATTATAGGTAAGTATTACAGAAAATAAAATATAGTTTAGTATGTTTTTAAGTTTCTTATTTTTATCTTGGTTTTTCTTAACATTAAGTAGGACGTGAAAAGAAAACCGCAAAAGAAAAGTTCTGAGTCAAGAAGCTAGGTTCCGAGTCTGAGATTTTATTTTTTATTATGTCTGAGTGTGTGTCCATTTAAAATAAATGTTTTCTATTCTATTCTTTTTAGATTGTAATAAATTAATAGTAGATTACGCACCAAAGGATTCTGGTTCGGGATTCAAGTTAGCCCAATGGGCACCACAACAAGCGATCAGCTGTAGGGGTCAGCAGCCGCCTTTACTTACTTACTTACTTTACTCGCTGAGGTGGGATGAAAAGTTACGTGTTGCACTCGAGTGCAAAGATTTTTCACCTTGTGCTCTTTTGATTCCCTCGCTACCGCTCATGATTCTAATTTTTGAATCACTCGTTGCACTCGTGATTCAATTTTAGAATCATTCGCTTGCTCGGTCATCAAAATTGAGCACGCGGTTAAAAAGCAACTTTGCACTCTTGTATAACAAATAACTATTATCTTTTCCTTAAATGGACTTAATTAGGTAAGTACGTCCAACTATTAGTAATTACCAGAATTAGATGTTTATTACACAAATGAATAATAAAATGGAATAATGCAGAATGTGTTTTTTTATACAGCGTATATGGTACGATATCTGCCCATAAATATAATATACAACATTATTTTTAGTATATGCGAAACCTTAATATATTATTATTGTTGTAGTTTGTTCGGAATCAGTAACTGATTCGATTTCAATAATTTTTACACCATGTTATATTTTTTTCCAAAGATATTTTAATTACATTTTTCACCTGGAATTACCAGGTGAAAAATGTAAAAGTACAATAAAATCACCGTACAGTTAGGTATTTATTGCCAAAATATTTTCAATGTATGTATGACACAGGAGGTGTGTATTGCGCGGGGCTACCGCGAACCCCCGCGAAAAAAGCATGTTTTTGAACGGACAACCAGGGTGTCGAGTCTGCTAATTATTAGTCAGAATGGCGCCACAATGGCGTTACAATTTTCGAACCATTTTTTACTCAGCAGTAAAAAATGGTTCGAATAAGCACTACAATTGAAACGCCATTGTGGCGCCATTCTGACTAATAATTAGCAGACTCGTCACCCAGGTAAAACAAGCCTATAACTTAGTGAATTTTCATGATACAGTTTTAAAATTTTGTACGTAGATTCTTTACACAAAAATGCCAGACAGGTGTATCGGGTTTCGCACAAACAAAAAATTATGTTGTATACAAGGTACTTATACAACATGTAACATAATTAACGCACATCCTGAAATTAGTTTGTTCAGAATCGTTTACTGAATCGATTTCTATCATTTTTAATTTAGGTAATTTTTTTATCAAAAATAATTAGAAGACTACGGAAATTATAGTCACATCACCCCTGTACAGTCAAAACAAACTAAGATAGACGGTAAATCAAGGCAACAAGACTTAAAAGTGCAATTTTATTTGTATTAATACAAATTCCGTCATTCAATACAAAATAAAGAAAAATAAACCTTCCTGCAAAATAACTATTTTTTTTAATAACAATGCATTTACATGTTAAATTAAAAATTCAATATATGTATTAAGATTATAACATAATATTCTAATTGGGGTGTCTGGGGGTGTGCGTTAATTACGTTACATGTTGTATTTTACAACGGGGCGTGGTGTGGCATGGCGGGAGATGGCTATGTCAGAAACTATGAGGAATACCGAAAGACGTAGCAATGAGTCTCGATACCTGAAAAAGACTTTCTTGCAAAGAAAAACGTTGTGGCTATTGAAAAACGAAATAAATCTTTCTAAATCAAAAGCAAAAGGAGACAAAAATTATGAGAATACAATTTATGTTTTTTTTTCACATTTTTCAGTTTCTCTAAAATTACTCCTGAATGAGTTTTTGTATTAAATTAAAAGGAATTATATTATTTATTAAATATAGTAACTTAAGTGGTAAAAACTATATCTGAATTAGAGTTTTGAGGGAATTAGAGTGTTTGTATTCAATTAAAAAGATTATTATTACTTGTAAAAATATAGTTGCTTTAGTGGTAATAACTATATTTCTGTGCCTCTAGTGAAAAAGGGTATAAGTCCGCTTTCATTGAATCGGACTTATACCCTTTTTCACTAGAGGCACTGATTTTTGGTTCGAGTGCTCACAGCCTGTATAGCGAAATATTTAAAAGACTCTGAAGAGTCTCTTCGGGGGGGGGGGGGGGGGGGGGGGGGGGGGGGGGGGGGTAACTTCTCAAATAAGAGAATTACATTTACCTTTCAAAGTTACAACTAACTACAAGAACTTTTATACTATGTTACTTGCTGCTACGGAATTCTTTACGGGCGGGTCCGACTCGCATTTGATCGGTTTTTTTAGTATATTATATTTCTATAGTCAAATTATTATACAATTTAAAGTATTTGAGTCGGTGTGGTGAGGAGGGATGGGACTCATGTGACTAAGAGAGTGATGAGTATGAATGTTGATGGATGGAGAGGAAGAGGAAGGTCACAAAAAATATGGATGGATTGTCTAAGGAATGATATGAAAGAAAACGGAGTAAATGATACTGTGACGTCTGACAGGGGAGAATGGATGAAGAAAACGTGTTGCGACGACCACAAGTAGAATGGGATAAGGGCAGGAAGATGATGATTAAATTAAAGTATTTGAGTCGGTCTACTGAATAGTTCTAAAAATATTACCCTTCATCACACGATGCTATGGCAACAAATATTTTTATTTTGTTGTTTTACCACTTCTACAGCGTCTTTCTAGGGCTGCGGTCCGAATATCGCTGAATGTGATTTTAGCGCTTTTAGCACATTCGCCCGGTCCGAATTAAAAAGTGCGATTTTATCGCTTGAAGTGCTTTCAGCGACCAAAAATTTCGGAACGCTTATATGTCGCCTCATAACCTTTAAATAGTTTCCTTTAAAAACAATAATGTCTGATTCTGCATTGCAGAGTTTGGTTAATGATCTATTATATTATGATTCAGATGATGAAGAATTCATCGAGGCGTTGGATCTTCCTTTCTCTTCATCAGATATTGGCATTTGCTTTATCCGTTGTTTTTCACGAACTTGAAGAATGTCAGTTTGACAACTTTGACATATTAATGCTTACAGTGCATACGCCGAAAAGTATAGGCACCGTAAGTGCAAGATGGCGGAGTTGGTGACGTCATCTATGACGTCGCACCATCTGTCAAAATCGTGCTCAAAGTGCTTTCGGTGCAAATCGGGACGCTTTTAGGGGCGCTAAAAGTACTTTCAGCGGTATTCGGACCGCAGCCTAGTATTTACAGCGTTTCTTGTATGGAAAAAATGGAACAGCGCCTCTGGTGTGCGAAGAAGGAACTCATTTTTTCCTTGTTTGTCAATTTGAAAATGTCAAAGTTTCAGTTTCAGTTTACGTCAGAATAACTGAAAACTTATGATAAGGCCTCAGCAGGGTACATACGTCATGGAAAATTACGCACTTATATAATTAACAGACAAAAACACAAAGGTAACACTTATTTCTGGTGGTGTTAGTCATCGGAAATATGTTAAATATTATGTTTTTACCTAAATTTCGAGGAACGAACAGAGCCGAATAGAGGAGACTCCGTATGACAATATTTTTTTCACACCCCTTGCTCGTTAATGTCAAATTATATGTCATGCAAACAAGGAATAAAGCAGGTCATTGTTGCCCCCGGTTCGAGCCGGGCCATTGTACTGAATTTCATTATTTTCGTGGGAATAATGTGATATGAATTTGGAACCTCAAATAAAACAGTACCTATGAAAACTCTTACCAAGGAGTTGTAGCAGTTATGGCATCCGCTGACCGCAACAGCTGATCGCTTGCAGTGGTGCCAACTTCAACCAAACGTTCGAAGGTTGTCGTACCACATTACATTTCAAAAATCGAATTTATTTCCTCGCAGTTGGTGTGAAAAGCAGAGTACGCTCTTCGGGAGTAAAGCTGCCTTGTCTTGGGCTAACTTGAATCCCTCGCTTCACTAAGGATTCTTAACTTAATTCCCTAGTTTCACTCGGGAATTAACACTTGAAGTGTCGCTTCGGGATTAAATACGCCCGTGATGTAAGAGAATGCTTTACTCCCATGTTGCGTAATCTACTATTTTTAAAGGATTCACCCTTGTTTGGTAGAACAACGTTTCGTTGAAAATCACTCCTGCTGGTATATTTTGAATTACCATATTTATTTCTTTGAAATAATTTCATGTGACAGAATTTTCAAATGCACAAATTTTATTTAAACTAATGTTTCACTAGACTAATGACAATGGTAGATAATAATCAGCAGTTTTACTGAGGATGCAAGAGCGAGAGAAGCGAGCTCGGGACTTGGGGCACCCCGATTTGGATACGTTAGGTTACTTTAAACCTTGCAAACAGAAATAGGAGCCCCGCGAAGCAGGGCTCGCTTCGCTCGCTCTTGCATCCTTAGTTAAATTGGTGATTACCACCTACCAAGCCAAGGTAGATCGACGGAGCAAATATTTACAATGTTTTCTTTTCTACATTACAATTCGATAAAATACATGTTATACCACCTGAACATTACATCAAAAGAACATTACTTATACCTTTTGATCAATAGTGCAAATGTTGTTATCGCAAATGAATATTCGGTGAAATGAAAATGATGTTCATCAAAATTATAAAAATTGAATATTTTCTTAAACGTTGTTCGAATTAGTAGTATTAAATCAAAAATTGTTATATCAAACAAGGGTGAACCTTTTTAAAGTACACTTAAGTGGTGTGCAATAAAAAAATATTGTCATAAGAAGTCTCCATTTAAATTCCTGACTCTGTTCTTTGAAGCCTATTCCGATCACTGCGCTGCGATATCATACCTAATAATTATTAGGTAGGCAAGTTATAATAAAGGATATGAAACAAAATTTACCAGAAATTTATTCACAAATAATTAGTACATTACTAAGTGAGAACGTATATTATCCCGACTTGTAATTGTTAAAAAACTAGAGAATATTTATTTAGTTATTCCAGTATATTAACAGAGATATTTTCAAGATGCAGTTAATTAAAGTTATGTTGATAACATTAGTACTTAGCACTTCAGTTCAAACAGGTAAACTTATTTCAAATATATACTAATATTATAAAACTTCGGGCACGCCGCAATTGCAGCGGCAAGACCCCTCTTTGAGGAGTGGCTGTCATTACCCGACTACGGCAAAGCCAAAAGGAGGGTTATGATTTTGACCGGTATGTAAGTTTGTATGTATGTTTGTTTGTTCCTTCAGAACTTCTAAACTACTTATCATTACATAATAAATGAGGTGTCGTTAGACGCGTCTCAGTTGTCCGCTGGTTACGTGTCACAATCCGATATGGCGCCCTCTAGGAGATGCAAAAGTCGTAACCAAAAAAAAAATCGCAGTTTCGACATGGGTATCAAATTAAAGGGCTTGATGGGCACATTTGAAATATTATATAGATTTTAAAAGCTACTTTGCCTGTTTTTAACAGTGTCAACATGTTTAACAAATGAAAAGGCATAATGAGAAATGTACATTTGAAATTCACTCGCTACTTTGCTTTTATTTTTGTACTTATCAAATAATTAAATATCTGGTTGGCCGAGCTTCGCTCGGTTTTTAATATGTCTATATCTTGGAAACCGAGCTTTTCTCGAACATGGGACCTTGATAAATAGATTCCTTGAGCCGAAAAACCCCTAATCTGTAATTTTCATGAAAATCCTTGGAGCCGTTTCCGAGATCCTGATTATATATAAATATACAATAATTGCTCGTTTAAAGATATTAGATAATACAACCCCAAAATAGTGTCAATAAAAAATAAGTTTAAAATAACTTAAACCCGACTACGAAAAAAAAAGCGCACTGAAAAGTATAAAACAAGAACAATATTCATTTGACCGATATTGTGCTAGCCGTGGTCGTGTGCCACCTGTGGTTGTTTCACATAATCTTCATTCGGTAGGTGGCACACGACCACGGCTAGTGCATGCGGGTTTTTAGAAAAAAAAAAAATTCTGAAACTAAATATGATACGCAATTATACTATATTATAAATTATTTCGACGGCGTTTTTTATGCTGCATATTTCAGAGTAAAAACAACTAACTTAGGAACTTCGATAGATCCAGACTTATACGAGGTTTTTACATAGGTATCCCTAAGCATATTTTTTGGCCATTTTAATGAATTACTGTTTTCATTTTCAAAAACGGTAACTATTAATATGGCCAGTAAAATGAGTTATTTGTAAGTATTTCGATGACATGCTAGTCCAGTCTCCAAAAATGATATTAATTGGTATTCAAATAAATAAAATTCATCATTTACAATGTCTACCGAATGCAGCCAATTTTTCGTGAAATTCGTTACATTAACTTTTTTAAAAGAACTTTATTTCATTTTTAGTATCTTCCAAAAATGTAACATGATGGTATGTACCTCTTATACACATATAAACAAAGATAGCTTTAATTCGTTTCTTTTACACATTTGAGATAAAAAAACCGGTATTTTTGTAATATTGGATGACATTACGAAAATCGAAAAAAAAAATATTGGCGCAAAAAAGCGCTATTAACTGTTCTAAAAAAAGTTTAAGACTCTAAACTATTACTCTCACATTGTGTACTCTCTCACTATTATGTACTCACATCGTCGGATACAACGACTATTATCAACCCACTTCAAGATTTTAATTATTTTTTTCAAGCTACATGCAACAATTTCTAAATATACGAGTATGTTTGATTTCGGAATTCCCACACTGTGCGCCGCGCCGGTGCGGTGCACAGTCAAGTGCGCATATCCAATAATTTTGTGTGCAGTGAAAATATTAGATACATATTACCAGTGGCGTTACCATCATACAAGCCCAAATGCCCGGCATGCCTTACTAAAATGCTCAATAGAGAATCAATATCAAACCCGAACTATTTAAAAGTTCGCGCGCTTAATTCTTATCAAAATAACACAAAGTATCTACCTATGCCACACTACTACACATCGCGATTGGTCGCGCGCAGTTTCACATTTGCAGAAACTACATGAATATATCTATCACGCTTGCACGTACCGGGCTTTTACCGGGCTTTCAAATACTATCTCTCGTCACTTTCGCACTTATAGCGATGTGCCGTATAACGAGTTAGAACCTTGTGCGTCTACAAATCGATCTGTAGGAAGATTTAAGCCCTGCATGCGTATGAAGTTGTACGCGTATGCGTGACCTTGTCACCTTGCAAACTCTGCAGTGTTGCCGTTTTAGCAACGACGTTGTGAGATCTTGGAGATTTTTAACAAGTATTGAGACTTTTTTTAAGATTTAGCAACAATAAAAACTAGCGACTTTTTAAAATAACGAAATTAAATATTCAAGAAATACTATAAAAATAAAAACATTGCGACATCTAGTTAGATTTTTCATATACCTGGCGACTTTTAATGCCTAAATGACAACACTGCAACTCTGCGTAAGTACTTCCTGACACCCGAGTGCAACTCACTTCAGTTATATTTTCTTGAGTGGGAAAAAGTTTTGTTGTTAAAGTTTTGTGTGTGGTTTCTTAGATTTTCTCAGTGATACAATTGTTTTGGTGACTTACCTACAACCATGGAAGTAATAGTACCTTGTGAGGATTTAAAATGCGTTCAAATTTTGATTGGCGAAGATAAGGTAAAATCTTTGAACTTTGCTCAGAAAAAACAGTTAATTTCTTCATTAAAACCGAAACCTAATCTGTGTATTTCTCAGATAAATCTATTTTTTTTTTAACTTTCGTTTTGTAACTTTCTGGTTTGTTTTTTTTTTGTGTGCTGTAACCTGTTAATCCTTTTACGAAGCAAGCAACTATGTATGTACTTACCATAACTTTGTTCCCGCAAGCAATGAAGCAAATTAAACGGTATTTCAAAGCCACCGGAGGTATGCAATTGCCGATATGTTTATTATAATCAATGTAGCACTAGCATGCCTTCACCGCACGACAAGCAAGAGTGAAATTGAAGAAAGAAGATAGATGAATTCACTTTTTATTCATTGTACCTACTTAACCAGTAGTTTATGGGAAAATTACGATGATACGTAGGTACCTACCTACATACTCAGTCGAAAACAAAACTTTCTTTTTTTGAAATCGGTTATAATTTGATTGGGCTTGCCTCATTTTGAAACCCTAGGCCCGCTACTGCATATTACATATATTTGAAATAGATCGCTATTTTGTTTTTTTTTAATTATTTTCATTTGTGATTCCAAACATCTCCTCAAGTTTCCTGCAGTTATTTTTTTAACATCTTAGGTATATAAAAAGAGAAAGTAACTGACTGCAAACGTGTTCGTTTTCAACCGACTTCAAAGAGAAAAGGTTATAATTATGTTCGGTTCGTTATTTATTTTTTATGTATTTTCAGAGTTCTCGGTTCTAACTTTTGAAACTAATCGTTCATTATGCTCACAAAATTATTGGATATGCGCACTTGTTGACTGTGCACTCTGTGCACCGCACCGAGTGCATAAAATATGAAAATTGCGAATCATATTTAGTTTCAGAGAAACTTTTTCTTTTTTTAAAAACCCGCATGAAAAAAAGACGATTTTCCAAAAATTTAATCTCAAAACTCAAAAACTAAACATGCTAGTGAAATGAGAATTCTACATAATTATTGCTTTTAAAAAACTTAAACTATCAGATTTTTACATAAAAAAAGCAATGTCTAAAAAATGGTATTCATAAAACACTGTGCGTCGCGATTACGGCGGCGTGCCCGGTCTTACTAAAACATGGACTAGGCTGGTTTTTCTAAATAATTTTGCTTTACAGTACTTGGGGGACTTTTTATGCGTCCACGCTCAAAATTGACGTGCATATACTATAAAGACGAAATTGATCAACTTTATAAAAAGTCTAAACCAACTCAAGAAGATATAAATAGAAGGAATGAATTGATAGAAGAACTAAGAAAGAACAGTATTCCACTGCAATTTTATGAATGTTTAAACGAAGATATCTTCAATTATGATGAGAACATCACTACAGCCGAGCAGCCGGACGACAGCGGGCGGGAGCAGATCCAAGAGGAGGGTCTGCAGAGCAGCGTCGTTGCACCGGCCGCGGCTCAAGGCACTGCGTCATCGTCCACGATACTGATCGCATGCATTTTTATAATGTCCTTTCAAATATTATAAAATCGTTCTGTCACATTACAGTCCGCTTATTATAAATTGTTTAATCCTACAACGCCTTTCTATCTCAAAGAACGTTTTATGTTCCTACATGACATACATTTAAGACACTTAAGGTCATCGGAGAATTTGAGACTTTTAATGCCTGCTCATTCCACCAAATATTTTGATCAGTCTTTTACGGTCCAAGCGATACGTTTGTGGAATGCATTGCCAGTCTCGGTAAGACAAGCACAGTCACTCGTTACCTTTAAAAGATTAGTTGTTAATCATTTTCTTTCACTCTGACATTTATAACTTTCCTTTCAAACTTTTTTATTTTCTTTATCTCTATATCACTGTAGGTACTACCTGTTGTCTCTGTCACTTAATACTAAAGAACACATTATAAGCACATTATATATATATATATTTAATTATTAAAAAAATATAATATGTAGGTATTTAAGATATATGTAGGTATATGTATCTGTTATTTATTGAACTAGATATATAATATTGAATTATTTAAGTAAGTACTGTTATTTATTTAACATCCATATGTTTGTAAATGAATTATTTAGAAATACAGTGCGCCAGTGGCTACCTCCACCTTTTTAATTTAAGTTTGTACAGTCCATCCAAAGGTTGTCTGGAAGATATCGCTATTAGCGATAAGACCGCCATTGTAACCATAGAATTAGTATTAATTATAATAGTTGTGTAACAATTTTGGTGTACAATAAAGTATATTCTATCTATCTATTGTTACTGGTAGTTTCAGTCCTCATAAAACCTGTAGGATTTATCTTCTACTCCTTTCCAATTATCAATCCCACCCTATGCAATCATGCATATGCCTTTGCTGCATATGCATATTATTACAGTAATGCGCCTGGCTGGCTTCGAACCCACGACCTACATCTCGTAAGTTGGGGCCGATACCACTGGGCCACCATTGCCCTATCTTATCGCTCTTATTATTGTATACGAATGGCGATTTAGAACGTACGATTTTGATTAAAATCGTACGAGTAAAGGCCTATTCAGACCTAAGCGGTATTCGCTACCGTCTGCGGCAGAGAAAACCCAGTGGGTATGCGGTAATATTACTGTTCACACCAAAACGGATTTCGCTATTCTTGTGGGTAGAATAACGCGCGGTATGTATGTACCTCTACCCACAGCGGCAGCGAATATCGCTCAGGTCGCTCTAGCCACGGTACTTGATACTAAATACCTGAGCGAAACCCGCGCGGAATGTACCTCTACCCACAGCGGCAGCGAATATCGCTCAGGTCTGAATAGGCCTTTAGAGTTGAGTCTCTAGAGTAGCTGAGGACTCATTTGATGATTATAACAAGTAAAAAAAAAAAAGTTGGTCATAAAAACACTTTTACAAGTGACAACCAATACTTTTTAAAGCTAGATAAGGCCGGTGTTTCGTACCTGACTACTCTGAGAAGAAACAGCCGAAACAAACTCCGAGGTTTCTTTTAATTTAGTGTCCAGACATTGTTTTGTTCAGGTCATACGAGGACCATGCGGGTGTCTGAGATGGTCTTTTGAGGAAAGAACCACACAGATTTGAGTGGACCTGTCCAGTCACTGCAAACATTTGTCGGTTATCGTGTAGCCGGGTACGTCCTTAAACTACGTCCAGCCACCGAAGGACGGGCAGCAGCGTCCTTTGCAAACTTACGGTGACCCTACTGCGATCCCCAAGACGCCTGCCAAGCGTGGGGATTATGGCAACCCCCCCCCCCCATTATGATTGACAATAGAAGCACACGGCCCCCAGTCCCCGGCAGCTCCGCTATTCCTGGTCTTGGTAGCGGATCGGGTAACGGCGGAGCAGGGGGTGCTAAGAATCCCCGGCAGATGCCCCGCTACCACCCCCAACGGACTTTGGCCCTGGCAACACACAACATCCGCACACTGAGGACCGATGAGAAGATTATCGAGCTGGAGGAAGAATTGAGCAAAATGCGATGGGATATCTTGGGATTATCTGAAATCCGAAGAGAGGGTCAGGATACGATAGTTCTAGATTCCGGCAACATGCTCTTCTACCGGGAAGGAGACCGTAAATCCCAGGGTGGTGTTGGATTTCTCGTCCGTAGGTCCCTCATCAACAACGTTGTGAAAGTCGACAGTGTGTCGAGTAGGGTAGCATACCTTATACTCAGAATAACCAACCGGTATTCGTTGAAGGTCATACAGGTATATGCGCCGACCTCGACACATTCTGATGATGAAGTAGAGGCATTGTATGAGGAGATATCCGAGGCCATACATACCTCCGAAACATACTTCACTGTTGTTATGGGGGACTTCAACGCAAAGGTGGGCGCACGGAATGGCGATGAGTTGAGAGTGGGGCCATTTGGGTATGGGCAGCGAAACCATAGGGGCCAGCTACTGGTCGACTTCATGGAAAAGGAAGAACTCCATTTGATGAACTCCTATTTCCAGAAGCGGCCATCCAGGAAGTGGACGTGGATGAGCCCCGATGGTACTACCAGAAATGAGATCGACTTCATCATGACGACCAAGAAGCGAATATTCAGTGATGTCTCTGTGATCGCCAAGGTAAAAACCGGTAGCGATCACCGAATTGTCAGAGGCACACTGAATATCAATGTCAAGCTTGAAAGGTCTCGTCTGGTGAAGTCCACGCTCCGACCTGGTCCTGCCCACATCCGGAACCCCGAAGACTTCCAACTTGAACTGCACAATCGCTTCCAGTGCCTAACCGAATGCGAAACTGTGGACGAGATTAACAATGGGTTGGTGGAAACTGTCCAAGCTGTGGGGTCCAAGTTCTTTAAGACCCCGCGCCGCAATAAACCTCAAAAGCTCTCCGACGGAACCATCAGGTTGATGCAGGACCGGACCGAGATGGGGCTGCAATCTTCAGCTGATATGTCGGAATATGGCAAACTCAATAGACGAATCTCTAAATCAATGCGACGTGACCTGCGCTCCTTTAGTGCGGCACGGATCAAAGAGGCAATCGAGCGGAACCAGGGCTCAAAAGTCTTCGCAAAGATTTCGTCTATTGGGCAGAGCCAAATGACAAAGCTGAAGATTAACGATGGCAGCATCATTTCGACGAAACCGGAGATCCTAAGGGAGCTTGAGAGGTTTTACGGACAGTTATACACATCAACACGACAACCCAGTGTCGGTACAGCTCGAGACGCAAGAGCTAAACTGACTCGACACTACACTGAGGATATCCCGGACATCAGCCTGTACGAGATTAGAATGGCTCTTAAACAGCTCAAGAATAACAAGGCGCCGGGTGAGAACGGAATCACAACAGAACTTCTGAGAGCGGGTGGGAAACCGGTACTTCTAGTCCTCCAGAAGTTATTTAATTCCGTCATACTCGAAGGTTCTACGCCAGAAGCATGGCACAGGAGTGTGGTTGTTATTTTCTTCAAAAAGGGTGACAACACCTTGTTGAAGAACTACAGGCCAATCTCACTTCTGAGCCATGTATACAAGCTGTTCTCAAGAGTCATTACGAACCGTCTCGAACGCAGGTTTGATGACTTCCAGCCTCCCGAACAAGCCGGTTTCCGAAAAGGTTTTAGTACTATAGACCACATACACACGCTCCGCCAGATTATACAGAAGACAGAGGAGTATAATCGGCCATTGTGTTTAGCGTTTGTGGACTATGAAAAAGCCTTCGATTCAATCGAAACCTGGGCAGTATTGCAGTCCCTCCAACGATGCCATATCGACTATAGGTATATCGAAGTGTTGAAGTGTTTGTATAGAAACGCCACCATGTCCATCCGACTTCAGGAAGAGAGCACGAAACCAATCCAATTGCAGAAAGGCGTGAGACAGGGAGACGTTATTTCTCCGAAACTGTTCACGAACGCGTTGGAGGACGTTTTCAAACTCTTAGAATGGAACGGATTCGGCATCAACATCAATGGCGAATACATCACTCACCTTCGTTTTGCCGATGATATAGTCATCATGGCAGAATCGTTGGAGCACCTCAATGCTATGCTCAGCGACCTCAGTATCGTTTCCCAACGGGTCGGCCTTAAAATGAACATGGACAAGACAAAAGTCATGTCGAATGTCCATGTGGCACCCGTACCGGTTGTTGTTGGGAGCGATACTCTCGAAGTTGTAGACCATTATACTTACCTTGGACAGATTGTTCAGTTAGGTAGGTCCAACTTCGAGAAAGAGGTCGCCCGAAGAATCCAACTCGGATGGGCAGCGTTTGGGAAGCTACGTGATATCTTCTCATCGAGAATCCCACAGTGTCTCAAGACAAGGGTGTTTGACCAGTGTGTGTTGCCAGTGATGATATATGGCTCCGAAACGTGGTCCTTGACTGCTGGCCTCTTAGAGAGACTAAGAGTCACTCAACGAGCAATGGAGAGAGCTATGCTCGGAGTTTCTTTGCGGGATAAAATCCGGAACATGGATATTCGGCGAAGAACCAGAGTCACCGACATAGCTCATAAAATTTGCAAGTTGAAGTGGCAATGGGCAGGCCACATCGCTCGTAGAACTGACAACCGATGGGGAAGAAAAGTTCTCGAGTGGCGACCACGGACCGGAAAACGCAGCGTCGGCAGGCCTCCCACTAGGTGGACCGACGATATCGTGAGGGTCGCGGGCAGCCGATGGATGCAAGTGGCGAATTGTCGTTCGGCGTGGCGGTCTAAGGGGGAGGCCTATGTTCAGCAGTGGACGTCCTCCGGCTGTTGATGATGTGTAGCTCAGCTCATAACACAAGGAGCTCAACGACACGACGAACAATACAAAAGAAAGGACATTTGGGTAGGCCGCTTAAAGTATTCAAATTTTCAGACAGTAAAATTATTATAAATCAAAAGCAAAACTTCCCCACATTCGTCCACGCATTTACAATGACAAAGTAAACAAAAAAAAATTTGAAAATAAAATTAATGACAAATGGTAAAAAAAAACAAAGTTACAAAGATTTATAACAGAGAGAGATGTTATTACCACAGTGAAAAAGTCTCCACTAAGGGCGACTTTCACCAAAAGTTAAACATGTTTAAAATTTTATTTAATGTCAAAATTGTATTGAATTTTGACACTAAATAAAATTTTAAACATGTTTAACTTTTGGTGAAAGTCGCCCTAAGACTTAATTATTTTCGCTCCCAAAATTTTAGGTAAACATATTTTCACACCACCTGCTCGTAAATGTCTGCTAACCGGCCGTAAAGCAAGGCATTGTTCCCCCCCGCTCAAATCGGGCAATAATATATGTACTGAATTTCATTATTCCCGTGGGAATAACGTGATTTGAATTTGGAACCTCAAAAAATAGTAGATTACGCACCAAGGGAATAAAGCAGTGCCTTACGTCACGGGCGTATTGAATCCCGAAGCGACGCTAAGGCACTGCTTTATTCCCTTGGTGCGTAATCTACTATTATTCAGTCAATCATTGCGTCATACATAATCAACAATAACGTAGTTAGGTACATATAAATTCGTATAAAAGGAGATGAACCAACATTAATTATACATTTATTCACAATTAATTAGTTCACTACTAAGTGCGAACGTGTTGCATCCCGATAAACAGTTATTCCAGTATATTTACCGAGTTATTCTCAAGATGCAGTTATTAAAAGTTATGTTGATAACACTACTACTTTGTACTTCAATTCAAACAGGTAATCTTTTTAACCGATTTTTTACCGGTCATTACTTGTCCGATTAGCCGTTTGAAAGTTATCCATTGCAGGCCTAGGAAGAATCGCTTTCAACTGACAGGTGCCAAATTTAAGAAAAAAATGTTCTATTTTGACAGTTCTACTGAATCATGTTTAACTTCTTATACAGCCACTAAATTACAACGCTATTTAAAATTAAATAGAATAAAGCTAAGTAATAATAATTAAATTACGGCTTTAATATAATTTACTCTCAACAATTTCTCTAAAATAACATACTAATTTAACTGGTAACTTTCACCTCTTGGGCAAAAATGTACTATTGTTAGAAAGATTTTAGTTTGTAAAAAAAATGTTTTTTTTTTTTGCACAAGTGTGAATTGCCCTAGATCTTTTAGTAGTTTATCGAGCAAGGCTTTATTAGGCTATTTTATATAACATCACGCTAAAACCGGTTTTTCTAATTTAAATATTTTTCCTTTCAGTGCTCGGGCAGTGTATAATTGAATGCTCAAAATTTATGTGCAAATATTATGAAGACGTTCTAGTTGATTATTATCGAAAATCTAACCCAACTCAAGAAGATATAAGTAGTATGACAAAATTAAAGGAAAAACTAGAGAACTGTAAACCACGACGTAAATCTGATGTCGACTATGTAAACTTATATACACCTGATGATCTCGTTAACTTGAACGCACCAGAGTTGGAAAACAAGTAACTTTTTTAATAAAAAAAAAAACAGTTCAAAAAGTGTTTTTCTTTGTTCTTTTTAGTTAAGGACACTATTTCTATTCGATTTAAGGGCGCAAAACCAGAAAGTTGGCAACCTCGCTAATAGCTGTCAAATATTTACAAGTTTTAATTAATTTGGCAATGTTACTTTATGGAACATTGCCGAATAAGAAATATGGCTCTGTAGTGCACTAGAGAATTGATATAGGAATGCTATTCACTGAATTTCATGTTGTAACCGTTTCAGGTATATAAAAGGCATTTGGAAATTTTCCAAATGCTTTTTTTACGTCTTAAACTATAAATTCGGTGTTATGATATTAATTATTGCATTCCCTAATCAATTTTTTCAGTGCACTGCAGAGCCATAATTTCTTAATGTCATACAGTTTAATTAAACCTTGTAAATATTTGACAGCCATTTGATACTTTGCCAACTTCCATAATAAGCGCTCTTAAGTCGATGTATAAGCTTTCAAAGTGAATTATATACTCTTTATTTCTAAATTAGATATTTTCAAAGTCGCCGTATAGTAGTAATTGAATATTTTCTTTTTTGTTTGTGTACTGTCTGTTTTTTTTTGTTTACAAATTATTTTTAAAGTTTAATGTTTTAGTAATAGTAGTAGTCGTAAGTTATGTTTAAAGTATATTGTGAGTGTTTGCCACTATTGTATTGGGTACTCTGCCTGTAAAGATAGTGTGTAAGTTTAATAAATAAATAAATAAATTTACAAAAAATATCATTAGGTGTGTGTTATTTATCTAAAATTCCAGTAAAAGTTTAAAAATATAACATCGCATGACTCAAATAGTTTTATGTCAAGCTATTTAGACTCCTAATGTTCAATTTATGTATTTTCATTTTATATACCGAACAATTAGTATATAATTAGCGTTTATGAAAATTACCATTCAATGAAAATTGTCTTAAAAACAGTGCTAATTAAGTAGTTTTTAGTTTTTACAACTATTGAAAAAAAAAAATTGTATAGCAAGTGTATAAAAGTTTTCTTTGAAAAAACCTTTTGCAAGTTTATTTTTGTCTAATAACCATAAATCGGAATAGGTGGAGCTATTTAGGTGCATCGACAGCAAACTTTGATTATAATATGGATATTCCACGGGTTCCAGACGCGTAATGTCGCCGCATTATGGAAACAAAATAAAACAACAGCGGGGTACTTCTGTCGCTAGAGTGACGCACCAGAGGCCTTACCACGAGCTCTTAGCGGGAAAGAGACAGAGCTATTCAAGTCGTCTAGCGCAATCTCTTTCCCACATCCTAAACTGGATCGAGTTTAGAACTCGTGGTAAGGCCTCTGTTTTTGTTGCAAACTCAACAGTAATTTGTAGTCTCGCTCCAATTCACGGGACTCGGAGAGTATTATGTTAAGGCCTACGCAGACCGGCTCGGCATGGCAAGGAATTTTGCCGTGAGTCAGCGCACACTGGCCGCTTAGATACTGCGGCATTCCAGCACTTTGCCACGGTCCCCGCTTCTCTACCCGCGCCGCCGTAACCCGCAGTACGGGCTCACTACGAGCGCCGGAGTCCGTGGCATGCCGTTGCCTACCGCAGCATGCCACGGGAGCCAGTGGCGCGTCTTTTAATGCCGTGCGATAAAATCCCTTTCAATGCCACGGCATCATTTGAAAGCATAGCAATTTATGTCGAAAATAAACCTAAACATTTGGTTTGGATAGATGAGCCCGTGAGTTATAAAATTACAACGAAAAGTGGCATTGATTATTATTTATAAATATTGATTTTAAAGCTGAAGAGTTCGTTCGCGCTAATCTCGAAGTGCTCGCCGGCGAGCGGTAAGATCAAATATTTAGCAATGTTTGATACATGCTACGAGGCGTCGCCAGTGGCGAATTCGCGTACTGACAAAGTAATATTAATGTCTTATTCGCGTCGCCCGTCGCACTGTTCACCGCTTAGACTAAAGTCGTGGTTATCCGATAGACTCGACCACTAGTCTTACTAAAACTTGAGACTAGGCCGGTTTTTCCTAATTAAAATTTATTTTTCTTTACAGTACTTGGGAAGATCCTTGGATCCAAAACAATCATAGGCCGATACAATAAATACGATGATACTGATCTTTATGAAGAGCCTTATTCAACTCAAAGATCTCAAGACATAATAGGTATATGGAAAGACAGAATTAATGGAAAAACTAGAGGACTTAAACCACGACGTAGATATCTTTATTAAAGAGTTTGTTTACTTGAACGCGCCAGAGTTGGAAAAATGTATTTTTTATTTATTTAATAAAACATTCATATCAAAAAGTGTTTTTTTTTTGTTCTTTTTAGTTTGGGACACTTTCTATTCGATTAAAGTCGACGTATAAGCTTATAAATGAATTATAATAATATACTCTTTATTTGTAGACTAGATTTTTTCAGTAGTAATTGAAAAACAAAAAAATATCATTGGGTACGTGTAATTTATCTACAAATTCCAATAAAAGTTCAAACATATGGTTTTATGTCAAGCTATTTAGACTCCTACACCCTTATTAATAAACGTGGACTAAACTCACTCCTGGGCAAAGGACTCCTTCCACCTTTCACGATACTGGGCGTCCTCCTTCCAGTTCGGACGGGACCTGTCCAGTTCGTCCCGCCATCTCCTACGTGGCCTGCCACGACCTCGTCTCACTGTCTCAAGGCACCAGTTCTGAGCTATTTTGGCCCACAGTGTGTCCGGCATGCGCCAGACATGTCCTGCCCAGTCCCATTTCAGTTGGTCAGCCTTCTGAGCCACGTCAGCTATATTTGTTTAGGAACGCAGTATTGGACTAAGGGTGCTCCCACATCTATTGACGCGGAAGCGGCGTTTTCCGTCGCCCTTTCTCTTTCTGTCGCTTAGAACTGCCATTTGCTAGACCGAGACAGAAAGCATAATGCGATAGCACGCGGCCGCCTCGAGGATTCCGACTCTCTCTCTCTGTCTCGGTCTAGCAAATGGCAGTTCTGAGCGTCGCTAGCAATAGCCGATAGCACGCGTCGTCGATAGCACGCGTCGGAATCCTCGAGGCGGCCGCGTGCTATCGCATTATGCTTTCTATCTCGGTCTAGCAAATGGCAGTTCTAAGCGACAGAAAGAGAAAGGGCGACGGAAAAAGCCGATTCCGCGTCGATAGATGTGGGAGCAGCCTAAAGTTACAACTAGGATAATCCTCGGAGTAGCCGTACATTATTTAAGGATTAACCTTGGCGTAACTTTAGTCCACGTTTATTAATAAGGGGGCATAATATGATTAATTTATTTTCATTTTAAATCCCGAACTGTTATTACCATTAAACGAAAAATGTCTTTAAAACAGTGAAATTGAAAAAATGTTTCAAATTGTAAAGCAAGTGTGTGTATTAAAGTTTTCTTTAAAAATCATCAAGTTTATTATTTAAAAACAACCATAAATCCATCCATCTATTAGCAAACATTGATGTTTATATGGATATTCCACGGGTTCGAGACGCGTAATGTCGCCGCTCAAAATAAATCAATAGCGGGGTGTTTCTGTCACTAGAGTGACGCACCTATTTTTGTCTCAAATTCAACAGTAATTTGTCGTCTCGCTCCAAATCCTGCGACTCGGGGAATATCCATATTATTCTTACCTCGCAAGTACATAAAACAGCCCTATCTATTCCGATCTCTGCTAATCATCATCATCCTATAAATGTTCCCACTGCTGGGATACAGGCCTCCTCTCCTCGAGAGGGAGTAGGCCATAATCCACCAAGCGGGCCCAGTGCAGGTTGGTGGATGTCAAATCCCAAGTAACACCAACGTGTCTAGAAACGTACTACTAGATAGCTTATAGAATGAAATTGAATTGTCTACCATAAGAATAAAATATCTATAAGCAATCTTCTAGAACGCTTATAGACAGAGTTTAGTAAAAGTGGGCACATTCTTGTACCCTCTCTTAAGAATGAGTTAAGAAAACATGACTAGATAGAGTTCAGATCAAATTGACTTAAGAGACGTTTCTAGTGTCTCTCTAAACCGTTTATAGACCGTACGTTTATCTAGTAGCGTACTAGTAGATAGTTTATAGATAGAGTTAAGATCTTTAAAGGAATCATTGCTCGTCACGTTTTAAAACCAAATGATCTGAAGACTAACAACTTTAAGTAATATTTTACTAGTGACGCATAATGGCGTGGAACTTACAATTTTACTTAATAATATTTGCATCATGGCGTAACAAATTTATTACTTTTTATTAATTTGTGTTTTAATAATGAGTAAATAAGTAAATCAATATGCGATTGAAATTCTATCGTTGAATATTATGTAAAACTCTTGTAAAATAAGAGCGCCCGCTGTAAATGTAAGATTTAACAATTTTTTTTCAAAATATGAATATTATTTGCTTATAGCAAATTTTCGAATTTACATTTTAATGCTTAAAATACTCATTTTATTTAAAACATAGTTATATAAAACATATCAAATGTCTAATTAGACATAATTTAATGATAAAAACATTAAAATACGTAACAAAAATAATTTGAAGCAAAAAATAGGCAACAAAAATGGCGTCCAGATAAAATTTACTAGAAAACCGATTTCTGTAGAACAAACAGTCTAGAGATTTCTTTTGTAGTATGGCTCTAGAATAATTTTACTTACTACATACTAAACTATCTAGTGAGAGAATAAACAGATTTAAGAGTGGTTTAAAATTATCTAGTGACTGTCACTCTGTATTCCTTTTTATCTTGTCACAGTATTTCTAGACGTTCTTCAGTGAATAGGTAATTTCATGTGTTGCGAACGTAAGACCATTTTATGCAGTAACAAACCAATATAATTAATCAATACAAGAGGGTACCCGAGTAAAAAGTATTTCTGATTTATTTAAGTATAAACAATGTGAGAAATAATAATTATAATTGTAATTACATTAATACCCTTTCATTTGATACCCACATTATTGGGGTGGATTTCAAACAGCCAGTCCGCCATCTTGAATTTAAGTCACGTGACATTTTTTTCTATTTCTGACAGCAAACCCTTTTATTTGATACCCATATCATTTGGGTGCATTTCAAATAGCTTGTCCGCCATCTTGGATTTAAGTCAAGTGACAATTTTTTTCGTATTCCTGACGGCAAACCCTTTCATTTGATACCCATATTATGGGAGTGGATTTCAAACAGCCAGTCCGCCATCTTGAATTTAAGTCACGAGACGACTTTTTCGTATTCCTGACAGCAAACCCTTTCATTTGGTACCCATAACAAGGGGGGGCATTCCAAATAGCCTGTCCGCAATCTTGGACGTCCGCCATATTGGATTTAAGACACGTGACTATTTTTTTCGTATTCCTGACAGCAAACCTTTTTATTTGATACCCATACCCATATCATAGGGGTGAATTTCAAACAGCCATTCCGACATCTAAGATTTAAGTCACGTGACTATATTTTTTTCATATCCCTGACAGCAAACCCTTTCATTTGATACCCATATTATGGGGGTGTATTTTAAATAGCCTGTCCGCCATATTGGATTTAAGTTATGTGATTTCTTACCCATATATCATCAACAATTTTCTACGTTTTGGAGGAAGTTACTAGGAAGTTTCGATTCTTCTTCGGTCGACTCTTCTTCATTTTTCTTTCTTTTTAAATACTTGCGGATTTTTCGACGAAAACCACCAGATCTTTAATAATATTTTTCATCTTCTCCATTGCATAAACTCATCCAATTTAAATTTCTAGTACAAATATACTTAACTAAACCACTTTTAAGGATAAAAACTCTAAAAACACGACTTCTCTATCAGTTTTCTAGACAAACTTAAAAATATCTAGTAAAGTATTTTATCTAGACTGAATTAACTATAGAAAAAAAAGATAAGAGTACCATTAGCTAAAATAGAATATCTGTAGAAAGTTTTGTCTTCAAATATATCGTTTTATCTATAAAACTACTTCAAAATAGGTACCTTTAGGCTTTTTTAACTATTTGTAGAGCATTTTATCTAGAAACATTCGTTATAACTATAAACGTACTTAAGGGGCAGGTCTTGTAAAATTCACGCGCGCCGAATTATTTGCGTAACTTTGTTTGTGATTTTTGAACAAAATAGTGCAATAGCTTGAAATATTATTATTGCACATAAATAACCATAATATAAGTAACAGCTAGTTATTTTTTTAAAGTTGATTTAAGTAGATTATATTAGGTAAATCAAGCGTTCAAAACAGCTCTTTCCTGCCCAACGTCATTTCGAGTTACGTTGGTGCACTCAATCTGAGACAATGAAGAATTCATTTAAAAATCTGATCAGCGCATAATGACCGCAATATACTCGTCTTCAAACTGCGCTGATTAGTTTTTTATATTTATCTTCCATTTTCTTAATTAAGATGGCAGAATATCATCAAAATTCTCGGATTTCATCTCTTAATAAATGGTTTTTTTTCATAGGAACTATGCATCGTAGGTACGTAATATTACATTATCTTGATGTCAACAGATCAATAAAGCAAATTCAAAAAAAAAATTGTACCTAAAGCGCTTTTTTTTAACAATAAAAAATATCTCAAATAACCTCTCAAAAAGTGTTTATAAACGAGAATTGCAAGAGAAATTCCTTAGTGGCCGGTGGACGGCCGGAGCGATTGGACGTGAGGTCCACGACGAATTTTTGTTGGTCCCTCTCGCTCGCACCTTCTCTCGCTCTAACGGTGATGACGCGCAGTTACGCATCTCAGGTTGCTCTACTTTATTATGTTAAAATATATTTTTTACCCGACGGAAAAAAAGGAGGAGGTTCTCAATTCGACATGTATATATATATTTTTTTTTTATTTATGACCATTCTTTACTTTCTCTAAGGTGGTCCAATATCCAAAAATCTTTTTTTTTGTTGGACAGAGTTTATCTGAAAGTTGGTCCCATTTAAATATCAAAATTAAACTCGGCCTATAGGGGTAGAAAAAGAGGAATTAATTGTCAAATTTCCTACAGAATTTTCAGTTGTGAACCGATTATTGTTAAAAGATATGGAGAAGTAACTAAACAAGTTGGAGCGAATTCCGACCTTATTGACATTTAAAATTTAGTTTGTTTTTTCTCACTTTCACGATCGCTAACATTGCTCCTTCATTAAAATCCGGTGTTTGCATAAATGTCAGTAAGGTCGAAAATAGTTTGAACATGTTTTTTAAATTGCTTAACGATAGCAAGTTAAAAAACAGCTTCAAGCGATTTTCGCCCTTATTGACATTTAAAATTTAGTTTGTTTTTATTCACTTTCACGTTCGCTAACATTGCTCCTTCATTAAAATCCGGTTTTTGCATAAATGTCAATAAGGTCGAAAATCGCTTGAAGCTGTTTTTTTAACTTGCTATCGTTAAGCAATTTAAAAAACATGTTCAAACTATTTTCGACCTTATTGACATTTAAAATTTTGTTTGTTTTTTCTCACTTTCACGGTCGCTAACATTGCTCCTTCATTAAAATCCGGTTTTTGCATAAATGTCAATAAGGTCGAAAATCGCTTGAAGCTGTTTTTTTAACTTGCTATCGTTAAGCAATTTAAAAAACATGTTCAAACTATTTTCGACCTTATTGACATTTAAAATTTAGTTTGTTTTTTCTCACTTTCACGTTCGCTAACATTGCTCCTTCATTAAAATCCAGCAAGTAACAAAACCGTTGGTTTCTCTGTCTCCCGGTGGTAATGGACTGTGCCTATGACAAGGAGTGCAGTCCTTGGATGGGACTGTCAGATTTGTACTAACTAAAATCCACGGTGTCCTTCAAATAGCCCTTAATGTTCCGGGGTCACGGTAATGAGTACCGCGACGACAGCAGGCTTTAGCCTTCTAGAGGGGGACCCCGTCATCATGCTGACGCTATTTGAGGCGCTCGTAGGACACAACGCGCTGTCGACCCGGGCATGGCCCATGACTTTTTTTTCATGATAAAATCATCAAATGAGTCCTCCCCAGGCCAAGCGGGAGATAATGTCAGACTTGTACTGACTTAAATTCACGGCGTTCTTTAATAGCCTTTTATGTTCTGGGTTTACCACTGCGGCTGGAATGTAAGGTTTACGCTGTCCTCTCTCTCACGCGTCCCGCCTCTTCCTTTGCCAACATGACTGCTGCACTGACCTTTTTTTAGGTTTAATTAGTTAAACACGATTGTGTTTAACAAATTAAACCTAACAGAATTTAACCTATGAGAATATTTAAATAGTATTAAAACACTTGTGTGATACTCGTATTTTTACAAACCAAACAGGGTTGGCATGATGAAAACAAGTTGTTTTAAAACACCTGTTTAAAAAAGTTTGAAATTAAACAGTGTTTTTTATTACCCGTTTCAACTACTTTTTAAGGCAGATGAATGCATATGAAATGAAAACAAATTAATATTCAGGAGTCTAAATAGTTTGACATAAAACCTTTTGAGTTTAATGCCATTGTTATGTCATATTTTTAACTTTTATTGACACTGTAATTAAATAATGCTTAAAATTTTTAGAAAAAAAAACATCACATGTTTTTATTCCATTGATCATTTTTCGTAAAAAATTCATTACAAAGGGTGAATTTGAAAAGATGTAGTCTAGAAATGAAACATAATTGATATTTATATACGTTTAGACATCAACAAACAAGGTGGAATTAATTTTTAAAAAGAACCAGAAGCTAAAAAAAAAAACACTTTTCTAAAACATTTTGAATTGTTACAGTTTGTTTTATAAATTAAAAAAAAAACTGTTTTTTTTTCAACCCTGAAACCAAGTCATATTAAAACTCCTTATTAAGCAAAAATTCTATAACTCCTTTTAAATAATCCTTAGTAGAGCAATGTTCATACCGCATCAAAATTGTTTTATAATAATTCAGTGGGCAGGATGTATGCGGGGGATTGCGGGAAGGGAGCCCGAAATTTGACGTACGATCGACTGGCCGAACGCGATTCAATTTTTTGCAAAAGAAGACGGCAGCCTTAAAATAAGTGTTCTATAGAACAAATGCTCTTAAAATAATAAAGCTTTAGATAAAAAACTCTATAAGATTAAATGTTCTATATCAAACCCATCTTTAGAAAGCCCGTATCTAAAGATTAACCCTGAATAGACCGTCTATAGACAGATTGGTTTTAAAACTTCCAGACTGTGTTACTTGGGATGTCTTCGGATTTTTGGTTTTAGGATATGCCGGTTTGATCACGATGTTTTCCACGCTTTGAGAGCAGTGTTCATGAAATGGTGATGTAAGATTATTTCTGACTAAAACTCGAGGTTTTTCATATTTGGCACCTGGCACCTGTGAGTCCTCCCACCCAGAGCAGGGAAGAAGGGAGTGTCAGACTTAAACTGACTAAAATCCATGGCGTGCGTATGTGTGTGGTGTCCTTCTATAGCCCTTGTCATTCCAGGGTCACCGTAGCTCGATAGTGCCGTGTTTCCGGCAGGAGGCACCTGGCACCTGTGATTTTTTTTTAATGTGGAAGAGCTGAGGTGCCATTTAGCTTAGGTGCCGAATGTGGAATGCCTCGAAAACTCCACCCTGTTTCTTCTTTTGCCCTTTGCGTTCCAGTCACGGTATCCTGCTTAAACATTCCCCGCTGATTATATAAAAACATATTCTACATATTAAGGCGTTAATTGTACTTGTGCTATTCAGGAAAACATGAATTATTTTCCTTATAATGTTATTAATAAGTCTGTAAGAATAAGGCATTGGTCGCAGCGCTAAAGATTAGCGACAAGCGAGTGTTACTAACAAGAAGCGAGTTCGTAACGTCTGCAGCGAGTAGTGAACATCCATTTACATTAAAATTATATGTCGTTTGTCGTGTTTTAAATAAATCCTGCATGTTCCATAAAAAACTCGCTATGGCGTATGGTCTTCCATCCACAGACCATCTTCGGCAAGCGCGGCTTAACCCAGAAGATCGGCTTGTTGCAGCTGTAATTATGACACAGACTTCCCGGTGGATACAGAGGCTAAACGTGATACAAGTAAGTACGCGCACTGCGGAAGTGTTACACAAAATGTTTGCGAATACATAATATGCTGTACACTTTATCTAAAACATTTCTAGAGCGAGTTGCTGTCTCGCTGGCGTTGGGACCGGGGTCTTACCCCGTAGCTTAAATTTATGTATTTTAATTGATTGCCTTTATTTTAGATTCAATTATTATTGTTTCATCATCAGCCTATAAATGCTGGGACACAGGTCTCGTCTCTGGGAGAGGAGTGGACCATAATCCACCACGCGGGCCCAGTGCGGTTTGGTGGATGTCACATATCTACGAATTTTTAGTTCTAGGACATGTCGGTTTCCTCTCGATTTTTTCCATCACAGTTTTGAGAGCAGTGGCGATGAAATTACACAAAGTAATGTGCCTGGTTGGGTTCGAGCCCACGACCTACAACTCGTAAGTCGGGGCTGATACCACTGGGCCACCACTGCTCTCTCTTATTCTCGCTCTTATTATTGTATACGAATGGCGATTTAGTAGAATGTACGTTACGACGTGCGTACGATTTTAGTCTTCATGCGCCTGACAGTAATGGGCAGAAGGACTCATTTGATGATAAATGATATTTATTTTGTAAGTTGGTTATAAAAAACACTTTTACACGTCACAACCAATACTTTTTAAAGCTAGATGAGGCCAGTGTTTCGTACCAACTACTCTGAGAAGAAACAGCCGAAACAAACCAGACATTGTTTTGCTGAGGTCATATGAGGACCATGCGGGTGTCTGAGATGGTCTTTTGAGGAAAGAACCACACAAATTTGAGTGGACCTGTCCAGTCAGTGCACACATTTGTCGGTTATCGTGTAGCTCGACTCAGAACACAAGGAGCTCAACGACACGACGAACCATACCAAAGAAAGGACATTTGGGTAGGCCGCTTAAAGTATTCAAATTTTCAGACAGTAAAATTATTATAAATCAATAACAAAACTTCCCCACATTCGTCCACGCATTTACAATGGCAAAGTAAACAAAAAAAAAAAATTATGTCAAATGGTAAAAAAAAAAACAAAGTTGAAAAGATTTATAACAGAGAAATGTTATTACCACAGTGAAAAAAGTCTCCACAAAGACTTAATTATTTTCGCTCCTTTTTAGGTAAACATATTATATTCAGCCAATCATTGCGTCATGAATAATCAACAATTACGTAGTTAGGTACATATAAATTCGTATAAAAGGAGATGAACCAACATTAATTATACACTAGTATATACTATTATAGTTCACTACTAAGTGCGAACGTATTTCGTCCCGATAAACAGTTATTCCAGTATATTTACCGAGTTATTCTCAAGATGCAGTTATTAAAAGTTATGTTGATAACACTACTACTTTGTACTTCAATTCAAACAGGTAATTTTTTTTTACCGATTTTTTAATCTATACAAATACTAGCTGATCCGACAGACGTTGTCCGGTCTTGATGATGAATATTGAATTCAAATGGGTTTAAATAAAATAAAAATGTGTTTATTACCCGACTAAGGCAAAGCCAAAAGGAGGGTTATGATTTTGACCGGTATGTATTATGTTTGTCTGTTCCCTCATAACTTCTAAACTACTTATAATTATATGATAAATGAGGTGTCGTTTGAAGCATCTCAGTAGTCCGCTGGTTTTAGGTTAGATGTCGTGTCACTAAATCCAATATGGCGCCCTTTAGGGAATGTAAAGTCGTAACCGAAAATTACGTAAAAATAATAATTTTGTTGGTATTCTGATACAGGAAAAAGCAACATTTTTATTTTTAGCCATTGCAAATGCTATCTGCACTGGATATTACAGCCGTTTCAAGTCAAATGGCGTATCGTTCGGAAACAAAGGAATCCGTGGTATCAAAACGCCTGATGTACATCAGAATCGAGTTTTCTTACGTCCTTTTTGTTAAAATTAATTATTTTACATTTTGTATTTTGTCAATAAGATAATAACTCCGATCCTAGCATTTGTTTTAAACTATTTTCAGTTACAGTATTTGCAGCATAATTTGAAACGTCGAGGTTACATTCCAACCGTGGGATTTCAAATATTATTAGTTTTTTTTTAAACATTGTCAGGTCTCTGGCCGCGCCCAAGCCATGGATTATCCATGTCCTCTAGGTAAACATATTTATTCAGCCAATCACTGCGTCATACATTACAAACAATTACGTAGTTAGGTACATATCAATTCGTATAAAAGGAGATGAACCAACATTAATTATACATTAATTCACAATTAATTAGTTCACTACTAAGTGCGAACGTATTTCGTCCCGATAAACAGTTATTCCAGTATATTTACCGAGTTATTCTCAAGATGCAGTTATTAAAAGTTATGTTGATAACACTACTACTTTGTACTTCAGTTCAAACAGGTAATTTTTTTTTACCGATTTTTTAATCTATACAAATACTAGCTGCTCCGACAGACGTTGTCCGGTCTTGATGATGAATATTGAATTCAAATGAGTTTAAATAAAGAAAAAAATGTGTTTATTACCCGATTAAGGCAAAGCCAAAAGGAGGGTTATGATTTTGACCGGTATGTATTATGTTTGTCTGTTCCCTCATAACTTCTAAACTACTTATCATTACATGACAAAAGAGGTGTCGTTAGAAGCGTCTCAGTTGTCCGCTGGTTTTAGGGTAGATGACGTGTCACCAAATCCAATATGGCGCCCTTTAGGGGATGTAAAGTCGTAACCGAAAATTACGAAAAAAAAAAAATTTTTGTTGATATTCTGATACAGGAAAAAGCAACATTTTTATTTTTAGCCATTCCATCAAGTCAAATGGCGTATCGTTCGGAAACAAAGGAATCCGTGGTATCAAAAGGCCTGATGTACAATCAGAATTGAGTCTTCTTACGTCCTTTTTGTTAAAATTAATTATTTTACATTTTGTATTTTGTCAATAAGATAATAACTCCGATCCTAGCATTTGTTTTTTTAATTTCAGTTACAGTATTTGCAGCATAATTTGAAACGTCGAGGTTACATTCCAACCGTGGGATTTCTAATATTATTAGTTTTTTTTTAAACATTGTCAGGTCTCTGGCCGCGCCCAAGCCATGGATTATCCATGTCCTCTAGGTAAACATATTTATTCAGCCAATCACTGCGTCATACATTACAAACAATAACGTAGTTAGGTACATATAAATTCGTATAAAAGGAGATGAACCAACATTAATTATACATTAATTCACAATTAATTAGTTCACTACTAAGTGCGAACGTGTTGCATCCCGATAAACAGTTATTCCAGTATATTTACCGAGTTATTCTCAAGATGCACTTATTAAAAGTTATGTTGATAACATTACTACTTTGTACTTCAATTCAAACAGTTAATTTTTTTTTACCGATTTTTTAATCTATATAAATACTAGCTGACCCGACAGATGTTGTCCGGTCTTGATGATGAATACTGAATTCAAATGGGTTTAAATAAAAAAAATAAAATAAAAATTGTGTTTATTACTCGACTACGGCAAAGCCGAAAGGAGGGTTATGATTTTGACCGGTATGTATTATGTTTGTCTGTTCCCTCATAACTTCTAAACTACTTATCATTACATGACAAAAGAGGTGTCGTTAGAAGCGTCTCAGTTGTCCGCTGGTTTTAGGGTAGATGACGTGTCACCAAATCCAATATGGCGCCCTTTAGGGGATGTAAAGTCGTAACCGAAAATTACGAAAAAAAAAAATTTTTGTTGATATTCTGATACAGGAAAAAGCAACATTTTTATTTTTAGCCATTCCATCAAGTCAAATGGCGTATCGTTCGGAAACAAAGGAATCCGTGGTATCAAAAGGCCTGATGTACAATCAGAATTGAGTCTTCTTACGTCCTTTTTGTTAAAATTAATTATTTTACATTTTGTATTTTGTCAATAAGATAATAACTCCGATCCTAGCATTTGTTTTAAACTATATTCAGTTACAGTATTTGCAACATAATTTAAAACGTCGAGGTTACATTCCAACCGTGGTATCATAAAAACTTTTAAACGTCTGTTGAACACTTGTCTAAAAAAATTTCAGATTATGACGTTGAAATAAGGTCCGTTTTGCAGTCACACTTCTTTTAGACAAGTGTTCAACAGATGTTTATGTTTTTGTAGTAAGGCTGTAAAAGTTTATATACCTAATGAAAAGCGCTAAGTTTACATTATAATCTGTATATTTAAATAATATTATACAGGGTGTTTGTTTTAAATTGGCTAACAGGAGGATATCATAATTTGTAAGCGATACAAAAAAAATTTCATTATTCATACTCTGAAAGTAGGTCATTACTTGTCTGATTAGCCGTATGAAAGTTATCGATTGCAGGCCTAGGGAGAATCGCTTTCAACTGACAGGTGCCAAATTTATGAAAAAAAACCGGCCAAGTGCGTGTCGGGCCACGCACAGTGTAGGGTTCCGTAGTTGCCCATCAAAATACTTATGCGAACTAACTAAACTGATTCGCTGAATTTAATTTTAAAAAGAAGAATTTTCAAAATCGGTCCAGGAGTCTTTGAGAAATCGGGGAAAATACGAATTTAGAACCTCCTCCTTTTTTTGAAGTTAGTTAAAAATAGTTGACGATAAAAACCTACCTATCCCCAAAAAACATACCGTAAAAACATACCTATTAAAGCTGTAAAAATAAAGTAGACAAACTTACATTTGCAGTTGAATCCAATACATTTTGTTTAAGAAAATATATAATCCAAGTACATTTTATAAGTTGGTCGACTATTACTCGTAAAGTTGTAAAGCCTACTTAGTCATGACAATTTTCTTTTAAACTTCGTTATATGTACTACTATTGTGAATTTTTTCACACCCCCAAACATAACCGTTTAGCTGGTAGAGGGGGGGGACACTCGAGTCGAGCAAAATTTAACACTTTAAAGCTTAATATTTCACAAACGAAATTTTTTGTCAAAAAACTGTTAATGGAAACTATCATTATTTTTTAAAGGCCTATTTAATGGATGGATTGGATTTTTTTTTCTCGCGTACCCCTTAATGTGGGGACATTAAGGGGTACGCGAGAAAAAAAAAATCCGCACTTTACGTGTAAGTACTGGAGGTACCCTAAAAAAAAATATTTTACGAGATTTTATTTTACCACTTTTTCGGCACAACAAATCCGTATATTTACACCAAATTACAGCTCTCTAGTACTGTGCGTCTCTGAGCTAAACTGCGGACAGACGGACGGACGGACATGGCGAAACTATAAGGGTTCCTTGTTGACTACGGAACCCTAAAAAATTTTCTATTTTGACAGTTCTATTGAATCATGTTGTAACTTTTTATACTGCCACTAAATTACAACGCTATTTAAAATTAAATAGAATAAAGCCACAGTATAGAAATCATACAGTAGGACGACGCCTTTGATCTCGGGTAAAATGCCGACATCGTCTAGACAGTTATGCATCGGCCAGGGTTGTCACAAGTAAAGAATATTTATGAAATTATTTATTTATTGCAGATCAACATGGATGGCAGAATTATAATGAAAACAATATTAAACACTTATATAATAATGAAAACAAGTTTTAACCCCCTCTTTACTGCATGTATTATTAAGAAGTTGAATGAAAATGAAAAATGCAGATAAGACGTATACTAAGAGATTTAAAAATTGAACTGATGCATTTGATAAATAGTTACTATGTGACACTGACGACGTGGACTGCGATTTTTTTTTAATTTTAACTTCCAAATAAATAAATATCATAAATACAATACAAATTAATAAATAATAAGTATATTCTAACCGAAAGGGTACTTACATACATGTGAAAAAAAAATTGCTACAGACTACCAAAATGAACAACTTTTACTATAGGACCAACTCGAGACAGATTTAAGTTATTTAGATGGCATTTCGTAACCAGCACCCCAATTTATCACGGAATTGGCGTAATACATTTAAATTGACGCTCGCCATCTTCGATTTCAAAAAGAATGGCTTTTTCGTTACAAGCACCCCAATTAACCTCGAAATTGACACCCATATCAAATTCTAAAGAAAAAATGATGTCCGCCATCTTGGATTTCAAAAAGAATAACTTTTTCGTAACAAGCACCCCAATTAACCTCGAAATTGACACCCATATCAAATTCTAAGAAAAAAAACGGCGTCCGCCATCTTGGATTTCAAAAAGAATGGCTTTTTCGTTACAAGCACCCCAATTAACCTCGAAATTGACACCCATATCAAATTCTAAGAAAAAAACGGCGTCCGCCATCTTGGATTTCAAAAAGAATGGCTTTTTCGTAACAAGCACCCCAATTAACCTCGAAATTGACACCCATATCAAATTATAAGAAAATGACCTCCGCCATCTTGGATTTCAAAAAGGATGGCTTTTTTGTAACAAGGACCCCTAATAAACTCAAAATTGATACCCGTACTTGTCATGGGACATACAAATTATAACACAGTCATATAAATATAATATTAGTAGAATTTCCAAACAGATGCCCTGTGCAATAACCTATTAAAAAAAAGGCGTGCGCGGGTCGGCCATTTTAAATGAACAAATAAAAATAAATACGCACGTCACACGCGATAGCCCTGAATGATAGAGCCCAACATAGTAACATCGTTTTGTTCCCAAGTTGGGCTCGGCTTACCCGCGTCTCACCTCTCACACCCCGCACGATTGCCCTGTCTAGACGTCTTCGTCGGACGACTGTAGGATTATTAGACTGTGATAAAGCTAAGTAATAATTATTACGGCTTTAATAAAATTTACTTTCGGAAATTTCTCTAAAATAACATACTAATTTAACTGGTAACTTTCACCTCTTGGGCAAAAATGTACTATTGTTAGAAAGATTTTAGTTTGTAAAAAAAATGTTTTTTTTTGCTCAAGTGTGAGTTGCCTTAGATATTTTAGTAGTTTATCGAGGAAGGCCTTAGGCTATATTTTATAACATCACGCTAAAACCTGTTTTTTCCTGGTCCGATTTCGATGATTCTTTTTTTGTTCGATACAGTATATCTGCCATTTGATCCCATAAAATTTTCATTCAGTTTGGTGTAGAAGTTTTTATTTTTAGCTCGTGTACAATGTGTAAATACATGCATGGGTGTTGTTATTATGGTGCTACGGATTACAAAATTTAGTGCACATGTAAGAAAATGATGTATTTAACAATAATTTGGGTTGAATAGTGAAACTAAAAAGGAAAAAAATATAAACTTTTTCAAAAAAAAATTGTAATCGACTTCAAAACAACCACAAAACAAGTTCAATATAACCTACAAAAAAACTTTACTTTCGAAAGTCGGTGACTTTATTTTTTATTTCATTGACTTTGTGTCACCGACTTTCGAAAGAAAAGTTTTTTTGTAGGTTATATTGAACTTGTTTTGTAGTTGTTTTGAAGTCGATTACAATTTTTTTTGAAGTTTATATTTTTTGTGGTTGTTTTGAAGAAAAAATTTTTTGGAGGTTATTTTGAACTTTTTTTGTGGTTGTTTTGAAGTCGGTTACATTTTTTTTAATTTTTTTTTTATATTATAATATTGATTAATAAGCTGAAGAGTTCGTTCGCGCTAATCTCGAAGTGCTCGCCGGTGAAGAGCGGGCCGGCGAGCGGTAAGATCAAATATTTAGCCATGTTTGAAACACGCCACGAGGCGTCGCCAGTGGCGAATTCGCGTACTGACAAAGTAATATTATATTAATGTCTTATTCGCGTCGCAGGTCGCACTGTTCACCGCTTAGACTAAAGTCGTGGTTATCCGATAGACTCGACCACTAGTCATACTAAAACTTGAGACCAGGGCCTCAACCTCAAGTCTGCTAATTTTATTTAACTCACATGCTATTGATATTCAATTGAGAGACTCAATTACGACTCCATTACGATTAGAACAAATTTGGTATTCTGCAAAAACTTGTATAAGCTCAATAGAGTCGTAATGGAATCGTAGTGTAATTGTAACTGACACTCAGTTGAACAGTTATAAGTATTGCCATTAGAGAGTAGAATACCGATAAAGTTCACAATCGATTTACATTTGTAACACGATTGAAGAGCAGACTAGCAAATATTCTGATAGCAGTTCAATGGAATGTCATTGGAAAACCATTGGTCTTAAATTAGTAGCAGAATACCAAATGTAGTTAAAACTGCTACTGAGATCCAATTGATATTCAATTGAGTCATTACTAAATTAGCAGACTTGGGGCCCTGGCCGGTTTTTCCTAATTAAAATCTATTTTTCTTTACAGTACTTGGGAAGATCCTTGGACTCAAAAGAATCATGGACATATACAATAAATACGATTATGCTGATGAAGAGTCTTATCCAACTCAAGAAGATAAATTGTATATGGAAAGAAAGAATAAATGGATAAAATTGAGGACTTAAACCACGACGTAGATCTCTTTATTATTATTATTGTAATGCTGAAGAGTTTGTTTACTTGGACGCGCCAGAGTTGGATTTTTTTTTATTTTATTTAATAAAACAAACATATCAAAAAGTGTTTTTGTTTTGTTCTTTTTAGTTTAGGACACTTTCTTTTCGATTAAAGTCGACGTATAAGCTTATAATTGAATTACTTATATTATACTCTTTATTTCAAGACTAGATATTTTTAAAGTCACCGTAGTAATTGGGTATGATCCTTTGCTGGACCGTACATATATTAGATGATGAAAAAAGTTATTACTAATCACTATTGTATTGTCCGAAAGAAACTTAAGGTAGAAATGAGCTTAATGGACGGTGCGGAAATGACGTTAGTGACTTGATAGCTCGAGTTCTAATGTACGTGGCGTAAACTGCTCATGTGCAGAATTGTGCGGTTGCACCGTACAAATTGAATATTAGAATTATTCATGCATGACTCAAATGGTTTTATGTCAAGCTATTTTGACTCCTACAGCCTTGGTAGTAATACAAAAACTTAAACATTTGTTAAACACTTGTCTAATAAAAGTGTGACTACAAAACGGACCTCATTTCAACGTCACATTCTGGCATTTTTTAAGACAGTGCGTCTTGTTCAACAGACCTTTTAATGTTGCTTTTAACGATTTATTTATTTTCATTTTATATCAGGGTCACGGTAGCTCATAAGTGCCGTGTATCCGGCAGGAGGCACCTGGCACCTGTGATTTTGTTTTAATTTGGAAGAGCTGAGGTGCCATTTAGCTTAGGTGCCGAATGTGGAATGCTTCGGACACTCCACCCTGTTTCTTCTTTTGCCCTTTGCGTTCCAGCCACGGTATCCTGCTTAAACATTCCCCGCTCATTATATAAAAATATATTCTACATATTAAGTCGTTATTTGTACTTGTGCTATTCAGGAAAACATGAATTATTTTCCTTATAATGTTATTAATAAGTCTGTAAGAATAAGGCATTGGTCGCAGCGCTAAAGATTAGCGACAAGCGAGCGTTACTAACAAGAAGCGAGTTCGTAACGTCTGCAGCGAGTAGTGAATATTAATCTGTCTGTACATCTATGTCATCTATACATCTGGAGTGTCTGTTTGTAATACATATACGGTACATACATCAAAAAACATTTTTTTCAACTTTTGACTGTCTGTCTTTCTATCTGTTTGTAATGGCTAATCTCTGAAATAGCGCTGGGCCAATTTTGACGGGACTTTTATTGGCAGGTAACTGATGTAATAAGGAGTAACTTAGGGTTTTATTTCAGAAAAAAAACCTTTATTTGAATTAAAAATACATTGTTGAGTTCCAACATCCACGCGAACGAAGTGGCGTGCACAGCTAGTTTATAATATAAAATGTCGTTTGTCGAGATAAGCTTTTTAAATAAATCCTGCATGTTAGATATTAATATGCGATTGAACTGGAGTGCGCCACTCCATAAAATTATTCGCGCACATCTGGATACTTTTGTCATCATCTGCCTAGCCTTTTCCCAACTATATTGGAGTCGGCGTCCAGTCGAACCAGATGCAGCTGAATATCAGTATTTTACATGAAGCTACTGTCTATCTGACCTCCACAAACCTGTTGTCAGACTTTAGAGCTTCTGAGGAACAAGTAACGACTGTCAAAGATCTACTAATAACAAACGAGACCATCGGCTTTACGCGCTTTGCGAGGCACGGAGAAAACTCGCTATGGCGTATGGTCTTCCATCCACAGACCATCTTCGGCAAGCGCGGCTTAAGTAAGTACGCGAACTGCGGAAGTGTTACAAAAAATGTTCACGAATAGATATACAGTGCACACTATTTTGGTGGAATTGTACCAAACATGCAACTTTATCTAAAATATTTCTAGAGCGAGTCGCTTTCTCGCTGGCGTTGGGACCGGGGTCTTATGGTAGCCTAAATTTATTTACATTTTAATTGGTTGACTTTATTTTAAACTCAATTATTATTGTTTATGATCGCTGGTTTAGTACGTACGTTTGTTTTCCGTATTTTTTTTTTATGATGAAGTTTTTAACAGTTACGGTGCTATTAATAGTATTCTGTTCCTTCGTGTGTGCAGGTAAGTTTTGTTTTTTGTACAAACGTTGCCCTACACTAGGAATTTCTTCCTGTATTGTAGATGCGTTTACAAACATAGAAACTCACATACACAAACTTCTACACCCTGAACAACTACGTGTAGATCATACAAGTATTTATTCCGTTCGAATAAAGTTCGAAAGTCAATCGCTCAGCCACTGAGCCAAACGTGTCGGCTCAAAAACTTTGAATAATTATTTTCTGTTGGCATTATCATCAGAAACGCCTGGGTCACAACTGCGAGAACTGCCCAGAGGACACAGTGGAGCATACGGTGCAGGACTGCCCCGCTTGGGCGGAGACCTCTCGCGCCCGGCGTTGGTCGAAACCATGTGCGAAACGGAGTGGGAAGCGGTCGTCTCCTTCAGCGAAGCTGTCATGCTCGCGAAGGAGGAGGCGGGACGCGCGAGGTAGATGACAGCGTCCACCTCACAGCCCTGCCGCAGTGGTAGACGCCCACAGCGACGAACGTCGCAAGACGATCTAGGGGCGGGTATGCTGACGGTGAGTAATGGGTGACTCGCCGTCCGATTCTGAACCATACCCAAAGGTGACAAACTGGGTCGGTGCCCATAGAGGGCCAAAGCGTTACCTGTTAAGACAGACCCGGGACTCCGCCAGACGTTTAGCCCTCTATGGGAGATCTATCAGATTACTGACATCTCTTTCAGGCACGTATGATCCATGATCTGACGGCGAGTCACTCATTACTCGCCGTCTGCATGCGTCCATTGCTGTGGGCGTCACCGGCGGAGGCTGCGTCTCTCTCACGCATTCCGCCTCCTCCTTTGCTAGTATGACTGCTTCGCAGGAGGTGACTACATGTCATAATTATGTTTTATTTTTCAGATATCGAAGAGAATATAACTCAGTACCATCCGCCATGTTCAGCAATCATTTGGCAATATCAAAAGCAAGAAATACTAGAACTTCGGCGAAATCATAATCGAACTCAAGAGGAAAATGATAGGCTACGATACTTAGAGGAAAAATTAAAGAACTGCTAACAGCAACTACACAAGCTAATATCAACTTAATGGCAGTGTTAATAAAGTTGTTTCTTTCAATGGGGATGGCAACTGGGGAACTAATGGCGCTAGTATAGCTTGTTCCAAGCATCGTCATTGGTTCAAATCAGTTCAAATCTTAAAGGTACTTCTAAATAGTACTACGTCATTGGTCGGATCAGGATTAGTCTATGGTGGCGTCATCTACAATTAGCTTTAACTTGCCTTCCCCATTGTATTACAAACGTATTTTGTAATAAAGATTTTTAATACAATAAAAATTGTTTTTTTTTTTGATGTCAGTTTAATATAGATTTTATTGGACCACGACTCCGAATTCAGTGCCGTTGTCCAACCTTTTTTAAATATTATTTGCAGTCACTTGGATTCGCTATCTCGAATGGAGGAGATCGTGGCTCAATAATTACAGCCGCACAGGCCGATCTTCCGGGCTAAGCCGCGCTTGCTGAGGTTGGTCTGTGGATGGGTGACCATCTGTCATAGCGAATTTCCTCCGTGTCTCGGAAAGCACGTGAAGCTGTTGGTCTCGGCTGTCATTTGTAGATGATCGTGCTCATCTTACAAACATTTGTCCTGGGTAGGAATCGAACCCTGCGGCATACCAGTCAAGGTCACATAACCACTAGACCAACAGGCCAGTCAAAAATAAAGTACCAAGGAAGATGTTCATCGCTAAGCTGCTTGATATGCACAAAGGGCTACCGAAGGACACCGTAGATTTTAGTCAGTACAAGTCTGACAGTCCCTTCCACCCTGCTTGGGGTGGGAGGACTCATTTGATGATTTTGCCACGTTAAAAAATAAAAGCTGTTTGTTAAGACTTACCTGTAGTGCTGGTTGTTGGATAGCTGCACTTCGTCCTTCAACCAAGTGATGGCGGGTGGGGGGTACGCTTCCACGTGGCACTCGAGATCCATGTCGTATTGAAGAGCCTAAAAAACAAAAAAAAAAGAGATTATTTGACTAAAAATAATAATTTATCCATTGGTCAAGGTGTGTACAGTCACCAGCAATAGTATGTACACACTAAACAGTATTCAAAAGCGATGTTCTGCTACCATATTGATTAAACTTTTGCCGTTTCATTGGACTTCTATTTTGGAAACCATACTAATACGAAATAGGTCTTATTACAAAGTGGAAACCAGTATTTTACGAGTAAATTGCGTTTGAATTTTGTTAAGTGTTTACATGTTATTGCTCGTGACTGTACAGACCATGTAGGACTAATTTGTTGAAGATTGCTCCATTGCCATGGGCCGTACATTCCCCATCCCCAGAATGTACAGACACTTCTGAAAACTGCATCAAAATCGGTTCAGCCAACTGCGAGATAAGCGCGGACAAACATGCAATCGTCTCTGAAAATCTACGATCCAAGTAAGCAAAAATGATCCACGCGTGCAACGTCACGGGATATCTATTAGTGTTATATACTAAAACCTTCTCTAGAATGTAAAGAACACTTTCCAAAATCCGTACAGCCAAACGCGAGATAATCTCGGACAAACATACAAACATAGATACAGGTCGAACTGAGAACCTACTTTTTTTTTTTGAAGTCGGTTAATAATGATATTCTGCTGCATCTGGTTCGACTGGAGCCGACCCCAATATCGTTGGGAGGGTCCACCCTTTATAGCAGAACTTTTTGAGTCATAATTTTATTTTGCATAGCAACGGATAGCATAAACCTCTTTTCGCAGAAAATCGTTTGGCATACACTCATTTACCATAACACCGAAACCCATAATTTTGTAAGTCAGAATCATCTTTAGGCATAAATTTCATTTCCATAATAATCAATAAGTATAATCATCATATCGCAGAAAATTCACAGCCAGAATCATCTTTTGTCATAATTGTGTGGTTTTTATTTCCCAGACAGTAAGATGATGCAGTAAGCATGCAGCAAGCATTCAGCATACAAGCATGCAGCATGCAAGGTTGCAACATGCAGCAAGCATGGCTTTTGTCACGGCTCCGGCGCTGCGGGTCTCCGGCGGTCCCACGCGAGCTAATCGTCGCAGATGATTTTACACCCACCACCGCAGCTTCGGCTTGCTGGCCGGCAAGCCGGCCAGCCTCAGCCGCAGCGGTGTGCGTTAAAACCACCTGCTCCTCAGCTAGCGGGCCGCCTCGCCCCTCCGCGCCTACGCGATTATAAATTACACCCTAGGGGTAGGGCAAACAAGACTGCGTGAAGTCGGTTTTGCAGCGATTCATTTCTGTCACTAACTTTTGTAGCACACCATATTGATTTTATAAAACAATTTTTTTATTTTTTATTATGCCTATTAAATTATTTCTATTCTGAAATTCTGTGATCTTCGAAGTATACTGAGTCAAATTATTCCAAATAATCGGCGCTCTAAATAAACGTTATGCTAAATGAAAATATGCAAAATTGTAATTCTGACAAAGGTAATTATGCCCAATACAATTCTGCCATCTTAAAAGTATCCCAGTTTAAATTCGGACATAAAAACGTTAGGCCAAAAAACAATTATACTAAACATTTTTTATACCATAACAATGTTCGTCTAAAAAAGTTTCTGCCAAGTGAGTTCTGCGAAATAGGTTTCGGAGCAACAAGTTTCTGCCAGATAGAGGGCACCCATCGTTGGGAAAAGGCAGGCAGATATTTTGCTTTTGTGTCACCAAAATCAAATAAATGATATTCTATTCTAGTTTAGCGAGGGTTTTCGCCTCCAGCACGCGTAGCATGGCAATTCTATCTCTATTCTATCAAGAAAAGACAAAGTTAATTCATCGTTATTTCTATACAAATCGACTGTTTTTTTGCACAAGTATGACACGATTATACACCATTAAAAAAATAATATATAATATAATATTCCACAACTATCACACAACGCCATCAGAATCTAGTCCCTAAGCAGAGGTAAAGAAACATTTTTTTTTTTCTTAGAAAAGAAAAATTCAATCCGCGGACAGGATTCGAACCTGCGGCCTTCGGATTCAGTACATCCGACGCTCATTTCCAACCGAGCCACCTAAGATCTTACCTGACGCGGCGAATTCTTCCTTCCATTTCTAACGTCTCATGGTGACGTTCATAAGAAAATCTTTGAAATTCGCTATGTATGCGTTAATGCGTTTAATATTTAAAATTACTATAGAAACATATCTCTTCTATCGATGAAAACAACGTTCTGTCATTTTGTCTATTCTCGCGTCGACAAAACCCTTTTCTACGGCACCATGATACACGTGCTGAGGAGACAAAGCAGGTGGAAATCCTCATAGGACTTCCTCCGCCTGGGGAAAGGCGGAGGGGCATGTCAGACTTGACTGACTAAAACCACCCCGGTGTTCCCTCGCACACTTGCGTCCGGAGCTGAGACAAAGCATACCTGAGCCAACCTCGGCCTGGGTACGGTCACAACGGGTGCGAATTCCACTTCCAAATTGATATTTCTCCTCGCTCCCTTACCCACGCCATTTTCAGCTACACAGTAGTACGTGCCACGGTCTTCCTTGTGTACTGTTGTGATTTTCAGAATATTGCCTCTGTAAAAAAAGAAAAGTTTTCATGTGTTTGTCAAAATCATAAAACATTTATTTCAAGTAGGCCAGTTACAGGCACTTTTGAATAATCAAAGGCAAAAAAAAGTAGTTATGGTGCTACAGTCCCAGTCACAAGACATAATAACTGTGAAAGTACCGTAGATGCCCATTCTAAGAAGTAGATCTCTATGGAGAAGAACGGGCAAGGAACTCCATGGACACTTTTCATGAATCGCAATCTCATCAAGTAACCGTGACTGGAACGTAAAGGGGTATTGAAGAATACCGTGGATCCACCTAGGGCCGGGCGAGAGGGGCTGCCAGACTCGTACTGACTAAAATCCACGGTGTCCTTCTATAACCCTTTACATTACGACCCCAGCAGTCCTGCGATCTTGGGCAGTCCCGCGACCCCAGGAGTCCCACAACACCGGGTAGTACCACGACCCCGGGCAGTCCCGAGACCCCGGGAGTCACGCAACTCCGGGTAGTACCACAACTCCGGGCAGTCCGGCAACCTCGGGCAGTCCCGCGACCCCGGGTAGTACCACGACCCCGGGCAGTCCCGCGACCTCAGGCAGCCCCGCAACCCCAGCAGTCCCGCGATCTCGGGCAGTCCGACGACCTCAGGCAGCCCGCAACCCCGGGCTGTTCCACGACCCCAGGCAGTTACACGACCGCGGGCAGTCCCGCAACCCCGGGTACTATGCCCGCTCCCCGTAACATAGAAGAGGCCTGTGTCCCAGCAGTGGGAACATTAGTGGGTGATTATGCATTTAAAAGCTATTTACCTGTAGATAGAGCCTCCCGTTGGCAGAATAGCGTTGTTCTCACGACGCCACGAAATCTTTGGTGGCGGGAAGCCACCGGCATAGCATTCCATTTGGACACCTGGAGACAAGATTGGTCGTAATTAGTCAGTGGTTGAGGGGTAAGCTGCTGTTACAAAGTCGCGAATTCGATTCCTGAATAGAACCAATACAGCTTGCCTCAGTCTTGGTCACTGAAAGAATTCAGTGACCCAATAATAATATAATAATATTCCACAACTATACATAAAGGTAATAAAATCGTGGTAAATAAACTCGACATAAAGGAAATACAAAAGGGACAGAAAACATAAAGATCGACATAGGGGTAATAGAAGCGAGACAAGGTTTTCGCCTCGACATAAAGGGAAAACCTAAAACGGTAATAAAGTCAAATTTTGTGTTTTAATGGTATGTAAAACACAGAATTTGATTTTATTATCGTTTTAGGTATTTAAAAGGCATTTGGAAAGTTTTCAAATGATTTTTTCACATCTGAAACCATATATTCGGTGTTACGATACTAATTATTGCAATCCCTTATCAATATTTTAATGCACTACAGAGCCATAATATATTTCTTATTTCCATACAGTAAAATTGCCAAATTAATGTAAACTTGTTAATATTTGACAACCATTTGCGACGTTGCCAACTTTCAGAGTGCGGGGCAGTGGTCCAACTGCTCTATCCAACTAGTTGGACCATGACCCATTTGAGAGTTCCGTGGTCCAATTCATTTAAAAATAATTTGCCCACCCTAAAAGCCTCAACTGTATAATTATGTATAAGTATAGAATTTTGTCCGACAGTAAAATTGTATGTACAATGCATTTGGAGAAAAGGAAAAAAAAAATGGTATTTCAAAAACTAAATTAATAAAAAGAGTCAAAAGAATTATTTCAATGTGCTCAGTTTTTCTACTAATGCAGTGTGATATGAATATAACCGCAAACCAGTAGGTACCATTCAAGATATAATTCTAAAGTTGAGGCTTTTAGTGTGTGCAACTTATTTTTAAAAGAATTGTACCACGGAAGTCTCAAAAGGTGCTGTCCAACTATTTTTAAAGTTGGACAACTGCCCCTAGTGAAGGCCCATGGTCCAACTAGTTGGACAGAGCAATTGGACCCAACGACGATATAATACTAGACTCCGCACGCACGATCTAAGGAACGAAAATTATTCTGTCAACTCGCTGAGGTACTACGTAAGCGAGGGGGCCCGTCCCCCGTTTGTCGTACTGCGTTGTGATTGGCTAACTCAAGGTCTGTTCTGTCTCAACGTATGTTTACGGCTCACAGGATTGGTCGAAATGAGACGAATATAAGACTTTTTTGCCTAATGTGTTGACAAACATCGGTCGCCTGTTATTACGAGTCTAGTATTATATCGTCGTTGAATTGGACCACTGCCCCGCACTCCCTTTAAGGCAGTTGATTTCTGTTTTAACACTTACTCTCTCCTTCGCTCGCCACCAGGGATCGCGTCGAGTTATCAGAAATGATGGGTGGTCGTCGTACTTGTAGCTCCACTTCAGCAGTTATCTTGTTACTGATCGACATCAGAACTTGGCACTGGTACCAGCCCGCATCGTTCTCTTGAATGTCTTTGATCTGGAGGAATATAATTTGTAATTTATTATAACAACAGATGAGAACGTTTTGTTGAGGCGAAAAAGTCTATGATTCAAAAACAAAACTACGTCGGTTATTTTTTTTTAAGTTTTAAGAGGAAACAGCACAGTCGTTTTTCCATACAAACGTAGTCCCCTGTTTTCTTCCTGGATAATGCCAGTAGAGCAATATTTTTTTTACAAAAAATCTATGACCACTATTGGCATGTCTCTATATTTTCCTTTTTTCCATAAATTAATTATTAAAAGAGATATGAACATTCAAAATCCAAAAAAAATTGCCAGATTTTCCGCTGTGTTCAAATATCCAGAAAACAAATTTGACGGGATTATATAAAAAAAGGAAAACATAGGAACACGGTCAATGCCTTTCTTTATTTTTTAAAGAAAAAAGTAGTGAAATCGGTTAAGTTTTGGAGGAGTAATCAGGGGACTACGAATCGTTGATTTTGTGCCATTTAATAAGGTATTTTCGGTCCAAGTTGCTGTTGTCTCTATCGCGCTCTGTAACTCTGTTGTGGGCACTGCGCGACAGCAATAGATTTTACAAATACCTATTTTTCAATTCTCCAGCCCTTGCTGTTTCCTCTTAAAATTCACAATAATGGTAAGCGGCTACAAGTCCGCATCGTACGTATCGGACGCATCGCATCAAACGGATTTCTATGTCGGCAGCGATCGGATTGCCGACGCGAGTATCAGCAATCGGATTGCCGATGCCACCTTCATCGCTTCTACTGATCGGCATTCCGTATGACGTCATCGGTACGCATCGCATTAAGGCATTGCCGAGGAGCCGTCCGTACGATGCGGATCAGTGGACGCAGTTGTATGAGTTTTCATACAAGGCAAACTAAAATCCGTTACGTACGATACGTCCGATACGTGCGATGCCGACCTGTGGATGCACACCTTTAGTCGCTTCTAGGTTTGATTTTTCATCCCAAAGATGCGTTATATATTTGTAAATATTTAATCATTGTTTTGACGAAAAATACACGCGTATTACGTATCTATTGTTTTTCAAAACACATTATTAACACCCGACGAAACGTGATGCGTGTTGGGTCAAATCAAATGTATTGTTTTCTATGACCAGAATCACACTATGAACACCTGACGCGACGACACGCGCTCACTGCAAATCGGGTGTCGACACGTTGCGTCGCGTGGCGTGGTTATATGTGTTTCCGGCTTTAGGGACTTTCCACGACGCGATGCGACGCTATTGGACCGATTCCAACTGCAAATGAAAATCAACCTTGCTACTAAGAAATAACGATGCAATTCGACTGACTTGTTGTCGTCGTGGCGATGGTGTTTTGTTTTTTCAATTACTCGTAGATAACAACGTGATTTATGTCATATATCGTAGTGATATGGTTGATTTTCACTTGTAGTTGATACTTACTGATGCTGTCAAATGCTTATTATAATTCATTTACAGAACTTTGTTTATGAAAACTTACCGAAAGTGTATAAGTAGCAGTAGCATCGTCGAATCTCAGAGAGAAACGAGAATCCTTGATGATAAGCCCAGCGTTACTTGACAGAGGAATGGACTCCACGGTCTTGAAGCGATCATACTTCACCTGTAAAAAAAAATGGAATTAACATATTACCGGGTTTTTCGATGGCTGTCTTAGCGCTTATGGGTAACAGTTCCATGAAGCAAGCAGATTGAAGCAGAGTTGTTCATTAATTTGTGAAAAATTTCAATAAGCGCGGTTCCTATAAGCGCTGGTAAGCCGACAGCTTTCTTTCTGTATACGGCCATAGCTCTCGGCAAACCTCGGCACGTGTATTCGCACCTTAATTTAAAACTATATTTTTTAAGCCCATTATAATAAACTTTTTCAAAAAAAAAAATGCAACCGACTTCAAAACAACCACAAAAAAAAGTTCTAAATAACCTACAAAAAACTTTTCTGTCGAAAGCCGGTGACTTTATTTTCTATTTTATTGATTTTTTGTCACCGACTTTCGAAAAGTCGGTTGCATTTTTTTAAAGTTTTTTATTTTATCCGTTTTAGTTTGACTATTCAACCCAAATTATTGTCAAATACATAATTTTCTTACACGTGCACTAAAATTTTGTAATCGGTAGCACCGGTAATAACAACACCCATGTATAAAAACTAAAAATTAAAACTACTGCACCAAATTAAATGAAAATGTTATGGGACCAAATGGCAAATATACTGTATCGAACAAAAGAAGAATCATTGACTCGGATCGGACCAGAAACCTCGGAGTAATCGGTGTAGACAAAGTTAAAAACTTTTTAGGTTTTTGTTGATTTATGCATGGACCTAAAAAAAAAGGCGGACGGAACTTCACTAAGAAAGAATTGAAGCACCACAATGGCGGCTGCGTAAATATTATGTGTGCGTGTCTATAGGGATGCCAGATGAAGGAAAAAATTACCCATTTTTATACAATATTTAATTAAGATCTCCCTTGAACTTAAGTTTAATTACATTTTTTTTTGTGACGGATTCCTATTTTTAATTAATTAAAAATTAATTAAATTAAATTAAATAAAAAAAATAATAAAAAAATTAATTAATTTAAAGACATTGGGTATTAAAATATTTACAACTCGTTTTAATGTTAATAAAGTTTTACAATCCCCTTTGTTGATTCAAATTTTTGTAGACTTGTCTTTTGCTATCGACACATCTAGAAATCCCTTCTAATTTACTTAAGTGGTGAAAACGAATGTTTAAGTATTTTTCGGCTATAAATATATAATTAAAGCTATTTTATGTTCCATTCCTACACGTCTAAATTCTTATTCCATGTCTACACTCCCTTATTATTTTTATACAATCATTTTTCCATGTATCATTTGCCGAGGGAAATCTGTAAAAATATAGAAAAATACAATAACGATAAATAGTAACATAAAATATAAATCTCCCAATTTTAAAATAATTTGAACCTAGAAATATGTAGTTGCAACACTGATTGATTTCGAGATGTTTATTAAATTTATTGACGTAAAATCGAGAAATAAGCTTCAAAATGACATGCTTAACTGTGAAAAGTGATCCCCTGGCTTTTTTAATTGAACTACTATGGTTTAAACAACTTTTTGCAACACATGACGGCATACTTTGATTTTTATTAGACAAAATAACGCCGAATAACACGCGAGGGTCGTTCGAAACGTAATGGCCGACGGCAGACTTACTATGGTGTGAATGTGTGCGTGCTGGCTTGTCCACATTAGCGCACTGACTTACTATGGGTGCTTCAGTTGTTGTTAAAGTAGACGGTGTCCGCCTTTTTTTTTTAGGTCCATGGATTTATGTTGATTTTTCAAAAAGTGCTAGTCCGATTTCGATAAAATTTTAATGGGACCATTCCGAAAGTATATTATCCAACAAAAAAAGAATTTTTCAAATCGGTTGTTAAACGACGGAGTTATGCCCGAACAACAATAAAAAAAAAAATACAAACATCCGAATTGAGAACCTCCTCCTTTTGGAAGTCGGTAAAAAAATCACAACGATTCCACACAACGTTAACTCTAAAAATCGTTGAAAAATTGCTAAATTGTTGCTATAATAATTGTGTTCAAACGCAATTGTTAAAACAACATTGTATATATATATAGGTAGATATCCTTGAATCAATGAAGAGCAATTTAGACTTTAAAGTGTTTTACAGTCATACAATCTTGTATGGAATATGGGTTCTGTAGATTGACATAATTTTTTAGCCTTTTCCCAACTACACATGACATAAAAGTACGTAAGTATATAAAAAAAAATTGTGATTATTATCATGAGCTGATTTTGCTTTTAAATTTTATGGAAAAACAATTGATCTGTTATAAAATGAATACACTAAATCTAAAATTATAAAATATCTACCTATTTATAATCTATAAAAAACTAAAAAAAAAAACGTATAAAAAGGACATTTCAAAGCAACGCAATTTTTTTTATGTTAACGTTGGGGTCGGCTTCCAGAAGAACTAGATGCCGCTGAATATCAGTACTTTACACGGAACGACTGACTATCAGACCTCCACAACACATTAACTGGGTAATATGGTTGATATCAGACCTCCACAACACTGTAACTGGGTAATATGGTTGACCAAGACTAGTTGTCAGACTTTCGAGCTTTTGACTAGTAACAACTCTCAAAGATGTAAAAATGGCATGGGAGGAAACTCGCGAAATTTTAGGTCCAATATCAAAATAATAAAAAGAAAATGTAATTCAATGAATTACTTGTTGATTAACAACAACGAGCGATGGAGCGCAGCATACTAAATGCTAAACGTATACTGACCGAATTAGAAACAACATACTGCGCTCCAAAACTCAAATAGCCGACGTTGCTCACAAAGCTGCAAGACTAAAGTGGGACTTGGCAGGTCATGTCTGCCGGATCCCGTCACAACTGTGGGCTCATATATCGCAGGAATGGACCCCTGAGACAGCTAGGCGGGGTCGCGGCAGGCCTAGGAGAAGGTGGCGGGACGCTTTGGATGGCATCCTAGTGAACTGGCGTGAGGAGGCACACTATCGAGAGAAGTGGAAGGAATGGGGGGAGGCCTTTGCTCAGGAGTGGGACAGAGTAGGCTAAAAAAAAAAACTTGTTGATTTCATATTTATCTTAAGGATCACTAAAACTTATTATGGGTACTAGTGTACATTATGACATGTGTATTAAATCAGAGTTTAAATAAAGACATGTTTAGTTACAAAATATACATCTTCAAGTGTAGTCTCTTTTATGTGTTTTGGTGTAAGCACAAGTGTTCTCCATACAACTGGGCCAGGCGAGTGAAGAGAAAAGGGTAAGTAAATAGAAAATCTCTCATATACATAAATCATTACACCTGAAAAAACAAAAGGTTTAGGCCGGCCACATACGTCTGATTTTTTTCCATTCGGATTTCGAAATGATGAATGAAATGTGAACAAAACACACAAAACATACACACACACTTGTATGAATTCAGTGTGTTCGGATAGAAACGGATTAGGATGCCCGATCAGGAAAACTGATGTATGTGGCCGCCCTTAGGAAGAGGGCTAACTAAGTAGATGTAATAGTGTGTGTCTGTGTGCAATAGTTTTTAAGTTTTTATTGTTTTAAAATATGTATTAGTTAATAGTTTTTTTTTTTAATACTTGTATTATTTAAATGTGTTTTTATGGGCCTTAGTTGCCTGAAATAAAGGATAAAATAAAATAAATAAATGAAAACTCTTTTAGTTCGATGCGGGCAGCCTAAACATATAATCTCAATAACTAATCATTAAAACTTAATAATTGCACACACTTCTTTCAGTTCATAGCTTTTTAATGTCATGGATTTGGAAGTGTTTTTTATAACCACTCAAATGTCCCAACTGTCAATCAACAGGTACTGGTAGAACGTTCTCCCAGTTTCAAGAAAGGTCAAATGTTTGGACATTTGACCGGGAGTGACAGAACGTACAGACAGTGATTACAAAAAAAAATTGGGTCTCGTCTTTTGTATTTAGTAAGTTTCAGAGCGTTTCTAGCCTGTATCGACAAAAGAAAAATCTAGTAGCTATAACAGTTAGCCGGCTATAAGTGAATTTGTAGTGAGACAATGATATGATTTCCATCACACCACCCACGAGTGCTGTCAGACGTTTGAGAGTTTTTGAGGTAGCTCTATGGATTGCTGGGACTTTTGAGTGGATAACCAACTCACAAAATATGTAGACAACATTTAAATACTTTTTAACTTACCCAAATTACAGGGAAGTCCTGTGCATAATGCACGGAGCAGTCTAAGTCAACCTGTCCTCCGATATCCCGGATCTGCTCCTGCGTTATGTGGGATATAGTCGGTGTTCTTTGTGCCGAAGCTGGAACGATAAATTGTTTATTAATTTTTGAACATTTAGAACAAAACTTGATACAAGTGTTTAAACAAAAAAGTCTTTTAAAAAAAAAGGAATCTACTTAAAAAACAAACACTAAAAGAGAACGCAAAATAGCTTTTCTTTCGGAAGTTGGTGGGTTTCTTTTTAATTTCATTGACTTTTGACACATAGGTGTCCGATGATCGCAATTATCTGGGATTTGGCAGAACAGTTTTTGAAGCGGTTCAGAAAAGTGTTTGTTACATTTCGGAGCAGGTTTTACTAACAATAATGGATAGAGAGAAAGAGACGTTGTCTGCATGGATCTGAGGCATTACCACGTATTCTTAACGCATTACAGTTTATGCTGTGGGATAGAGATGGCGCTAGTCGACTTGCAAAGCTCTGTCTCTTTCCCACAGCCTAAACTGGATCGCATTAAGAGCTCGTGGTAAGGCTCGTGTTTGCTTACTTGGTTTGAACATTTTGTGATACCTACACCTTCATAGCTTCAATGACAAAAAACAAAAACCGAGTGTAAAGCCGATTATAGTTTATCAAGTCTTGTTGCTCACTAAGCTTATTTGATTTAATTAGAAGATTCGTCTAAGAAATTAGCGAGTGATGACTTAATCAGTTTCGGCGGTCACGGGGTCACGTATATCATGACAAAGACTCAAATCAAAAATGATAATACAAGGCCTAGTGCTAAAAAGTCAAATTATTGGAGAGATGTAGAATACAAGAGACGATTTTACGTATTTTATCTCAATCATGATTCTGCTTGTGCCCTTTTTAGACCCCCTAGTTTGTTGTAGAGCATTATTTTTTTATTGTAGAGCATTATTGTTTTAGTGATCGTCAATATTATTGAGTTAGCGGATGTAAAAGCATTGACGAAAACATTGAAAACAACGAAAAACAATGGTCGCCGATTGACAGAAATTTCAATAAAATTGAAGCTAACTCGGTGTAAAAAAGAACACTGGCTGATTTGAAAACAAATGCAAATCAGTAATTAGAAGATACTCTTTGATAACAATTAATAAACTCATTCTGAAATCAGCATTGATCATCCGTAGGGTGTGACAAACCGCAAAACGGACAAAACAAAAGGCGTCAACTAGAATAATTACGCTATTGTACGCCATATTAGTTTACAGAATTTCTTAATCGGAGTCTTAATTAACTGTTTTTACTCACCAAATGTCGACAAGCACAATATCACTGCTAAATAAGAGTAATTTTTGAAATCCATTGTGAGAACACGCATCACTTCTCATACAACAACAGTAAACTTCGTTTTTTTTTTGTATTCCGTTTGAATGGTTTGTTTGAATGTGAATGAACGATAACAGGCCAGTAAGTGCGTTCGTAATGTGACGTAAAACATCTCATCAATGAAAAATAAACTGAAAGAAAACACAAGCTAGGCTAACTTGATTCATTAATTTTCTACAATCTAATTTTATTTCATTAATTTACTTGATAAATTCATTTTTTTTTTGCTTTACTGCTGGTCACACTCATTCAGTTAGATCATTCACTTTGAATGAATGACGGCCACGCCTTGCGCAGTCGGTGAAACAGTATCCTGTCCTCCTAAGTAATATTGCTACTTAACGGCAGATGTCGCAATGAAATTTTTGGAAGTTCCGTAAATGGTTACTAGATGGCAGTTTGTATAAAAATGATCAGTCTTGAATGAAATTGTCTGACCTGTGTTGAAATCTTAATTTTTTGATGGAATTTGAGGAATTGGTATCATTCAATAGTTACGTACCTACCTACTATTAAGGTCATTCTATGGATTTTTTTCCACTTTTCCATTTATATTATCTACTAGGTCTACATTATTTTACAGACAAAAAGAAACCCGACAAAGCGTAAAATAACTTTTCTTTCGAAAGTCAACAAAGATACCGACTTCCGAAAGAAGAGTTATTTTACGCTTTTTGTTTGTGTTTCAGTTTGAAGACGACTACCTTAAAAAAAAAACCTTTTTTAACCGACTTCAAAAAAAGGAGGAGGTTCTCAATTCGGTCGGTATGTTTTTTTTTTTATGTATGTACAGACGCCAGCAGGTCAACCTACCCGAATCTGTCAGATTTTACCATTCAAACTTTAACCTTCTACTCTTGTGATAAGGTTGAAATTTTATTAAAGAAATCTGACAGATTGTGGTAGCTTGATGTGCTGGCGTCTGTACATCGATTACTCCGAGGTTTCTAGTCCGATTAGTGTCATTCTTCTATTTTTGTTCGATGCAGTATACTTGCAGTGTGGTCCCATAAAAATTTCATCCAATTTGGTTCAGTACTTTTTATTTTGTGAGCATTTTTATTGATTTCGGCTACTTGGATGACATGCCTTTTTGTGTGTTTGTTACGCGATTACTCCGCCAATTGTGGACCGATTTTCAAAATTCTTTTTTTGTTGTACTAGGGATCGTTCACCTTAGGGAATACTGCAAGTTTAATCAAAATCTGTTCAGCAGTTTTTGAGATAGGGAATTTTATTAGCATGTGTACATGAGCGATGTTAATACCGGTGCCACGGATTACAAATTCTAGTGCACTTGTAAGGAAATGATGTATTTGACAAGAATTTGGGTTGAATATTTAAACTAAAAAGAGTAAAATAAAAAACAATTTAAAAAAAAAATTAACCGACTTCAAAAACAACCACAAAAAAGGGTACAATAACCTACAAAATAACTTTTCTTTCGGAAGTCGGTGGCAAAAAGACAACGAAATAAAAAAATAAAGCCACCGACTTCCGAAAGAAAAGTTATTTTGTAGGTTATTGTACCCTTTTTTGTGGTTGTTTTTGAAGTCGGTTAATTCTTTTTTAAAGTTTTTTTTAGTTCAAGATATTCAACAAAAATCTTTGTAGGTATAGTCGGCGTCTTTGAAAATTTACAATCAAAGTAAGCAATAACGAATCCATGAGGGTCAAAATTTACAATCAAAGTAAGCAATAACGAATCAATCACGGGATATTCATTATTGTTATAATTATTATAAGTACTTCCCTTCTCCAGAATGTAACGAACAGTTATCAGAAAACCGCATCAGAATCGGTTCATCCAAACGCAAGATAATAGCGGACAAACATACCTACCTACATTGTATATATTATTATGTTACGGGCAACGTGATTAACTGGGCATTATTAATAAGGACTGGCCATTATTGATAATGCCCAAGAGCGATGGGCAAAGTGATTAATTTATCACTTTGACCGGCCAGTATTAATAATGCCAGACGGCCCGCGGTTCATGTAATAAGTCAGTGTTTGAGATGGCTTGAATTTATCACTTGGACCGGGCAGTATGAATAACTCCCCTTGTAGACGAGCAATGCGATAAATTGATCCTATTTCTGTTTGCAAGGTTTATTTAAAAGTAACCTTACACGAAGAGCATTCGAACCTAACCTGTCCGAGTCGGGGTGCCCCAAATTCCGACCTCGCTTCGCTCGCTCTTGCACCCTTACCCTTAGTCAAATTGCTAATTACCGCCTACCAAGGTAGCTCGACGGACCCTCGCTTTTTTGTTAAATTTTCATGAAAATTTTGTCAGTTTAATTTCATTTTATTTACTATACAAAAATACTTCAGTTCACCAATTTTATTACTTTGCCTATGTAAGGGTGCTCCCACATCTATCGACGCGGAATCGGCTTTTTGCGTCGCCCTTTCTCTTTCTATCGCTTAGAATTGCCATTTGCTAGACCGAGACAGAAAGCATAATGCGATCGCACGCGGCGGAATCCTTGGCGCGGCCGCGTGCTATTGCATTGTCTCGGTCTAGCAAATGGCAGTTCTAAGCGACAGAAAAAGAAAGGGTGACGGAAAAATCCGATTCCGCGTCGATAAATGTGTGAGCACGCTTAGGGTGGGCATTATTCATAATGGCCGTGAAAAGTGATTGAAAAGTGATGCTGTTTTAATTACATTGCCCAATTGAGTCGGGCATTATTAATACAGACTGGCCATTATTAATAGTGCCCGGATTTATCAAATTGCCCGCAACATTAACATGCAAGTCGAACTTAGTTATAACATAGTTTTGTTTGAAGTCTGCTAAAAAAATATTCCATCGAAATTATCTTTTTGCTGAAAACAAAATACTAAAGACAGCTTATCTCTTGCATAATTGTATTTTATGGTTTCAATAAAAACATGGTAATGATCTTTAATCCCTACGGTTAGATAACCCTGAATCACGCCATGTAAGTAAAATAATAATATACAGGAGAATAAAATATGACACTCGGAAATACGGTTAGTTCTCTACATAAATAAATTGAAAATCTGTTTAGTCCGTCAATCAGAGCATTGAAAAATTATAAAAACAAATATTTTTTGCTTTTGAAAAAAAAATATGTGTCTAAAACAAAAAATTGTTTTAATTATAAGATAAAACGTTTCGAAATTCAGGAGGATTGACACAAAGCTTAAGTAGAAAGCTAATAAATTAGCTAAATTATGGAATCAGGCGTTACTTTGCGGAAATCCATGACATGACACATGCATATGCACACACATGCAACAAACGGAAAAACATGCCATGCAATCAAATGAGTATAGGTTTGATTACTTTGATTGCATGGCATGTTTTTTCGTTTGTTGCATGTGTGCATATGCATGAGGGCGGGGGGTGGGTCCTTTGCTGCATGTGCATATGCATGACTGCATAAGGTGGGATTGCATCCTGCAACAAGCCTGGATTTTTGTAGCGGAATTAAAACTAAATATTTTTCCTAACATTTAATAATAAATTAGCGTTTTTAATACTAAGTATTGGTGGTATTTAGGTAGGGCCCAACCTCTTCGACTACAAACCCGAACTAGAACATTTGGATAAAATATAGCTTAATATGTGGTGTGTACGTAACGAGCACTATGAAAAAATGTCTTATTTGTTATCAAGAGTGCAAAGTTTCTTTTTAACCGCGTGCTCAATTTTAATGACCGCGCGAGCAAGCGAAAGTTTTTAAAATGTGGGGGTTTGTCAGGTAAAAACAAATTTGGGAGCACCGCAACTCGAACAGGTTAGTTTATCATCATACGGTTTATCATCATACGCAGTCATCCAGAAATACGAGTAGGAGCACCGCAGAGCTTCGTCGATGTTATGTTTGAAAAAATTCTTTAATTTTTATCGATAGGTATCTACTATGGTTTAATTGATAAGGCCCATTTTACGTAAATAAAACTTAACACAAGATTAGGTTATCTCCTAATCAAGATCCTAATGGTTTTTACGTGATGATTGGTTCGTACAATAAAAGAGATTATCTTCACTTGTGTCTGTTTTCATTCATAATTGATCTAAGTAAATAGGTATTTCGCTAATTGGATTTTTTAATCGCTGGATTTCGTGGTCTATTGAATAGTTGACGGCACGTTGGCGCACCGGCTGAGTAATAAACTGTTGCAATGCACGTCGCGAATTTGATTCGCGTACGGAACATTTTAATTGTATGATGTACAAGTTATATATTATACGGGGTGTTTGTGTACACATATATTATGAGTTTTAATGTGTGTGAACGCACCTGATATGAAATTTCAATGGTGGGGCAGTGTTAAAATGAAATTGGGCACTAACTACAGTTGTGCAGTTGCACATGGCAAAAGCAAATCCACTGTAACAAGTGTCATCATCATCATCAGCCTATTAATGTTCCCACTGCTGGGACACAGGCCTCCTCTCTGTGAGAGGGGGTGGGCCATAATCCACCACGCGGGCCGAGTGCGGATTGGTGGATGTCACATGTCTTCGAATTTTTGGTTCTAGGACATGCCGGTTTCCTCACGATGTTTTCCTTCACCGTTTTGAGAGCAGTGGTGATGAAATAAATTACACAAAGTAATGCGCCTGCCGGGATTCGAACCCACGACCTACAACTCGTAAGTCGGGGCCGATACCACTGGGCCACCACTGCTGTAACAAGTGTAGTCATTTAAAAAACTATATCACTAAAAAAATACCAGCTCACTATATCACTAAAAAAATACCAGTCCATGGAGTTTCTTGCCCGTTCTTCTCCATAGAGATCTACTCCTTGTAATGAGCATCTACGATACTTTCACAGTTTTTATGTCTTGTGACTGGGACTGTAGCACTATCAGTTTGTAGAGTTTAATAATATTCTAAGTATATTTTCTCTTTTCGCAGTGGTAGGCGCCCACGGCGTCGGACGTCAGCAGACGATCTCCGGCCACCGTAGGCGCGGGCATGCGGGCAGCGAGTAAAGGGCAACTCGCTGCCCGACCATGGACCATGCCCGGGTCGACGGCGCGTTGTGTCCCACGCGCGCCTCAAAGAGCGTCAGCATAATGACGGGGCCTCCTCTCAGAGGGCCAAAGCCTGCCGGGGTCGCGGGATTATTTCCTTACCGTGACCCCGGAACATAACAGGCTGCTGAAGGACACCGTGGATTTTAGTCAGTAGAAGTCTGATAGTCCCTCCCGCCCTGCCCGGGGCCGGAGGACTCATTTGACGATTTTACCACGCTAAAAAAAAAAAGTATTTGTCATTGACAATTCAAAAGTGCCTGTAACTGACTTATTTGAAATAAATGTTTTGATCTTGATATTAACTACTTAAATATTTATGATGATCAAAGTACTCGTCAAGACGAATCAAAAGAGTCTAAACTCGATGGGTTTGCAGCGTTTCATTACAGAGTTCTGTCACAGTTGGCCACCTTCCAGCTCCATCATTCGATTATTCCATGTCATAATATTGCATTGTCACGCTATATGTACATATCGGGAACTGGGAAATGGATATTGGAACGAAGTTCCTTATCGCGCGTTGTCAAAGGGGGCTAGACGGAAAAAAATCTTACGAAAAGTTGGCACGACACTTTTTGGCCTCGCCCCGCACCTCGCGCCTGAACCCCGCGCCCCGTACCCTCACTCAACCCCCGTTCCTCGTGATTCTTGTCGTATTTCGGCGTGTACATATTTCTCTGTCTCTCTCTCTCTCTAATAGAAAGCAAGCCAGATATTTTCGTTTCGTTTTTCTATTTCGCATTGAACAGTGTGATGTTGCGACGATTATTTTTGTTAGTGAAAGTGTTTTTGTGTCAGGTGAAAATAAATAAAGCTTGTAAAAATACTGGTATTTAGACGCCTAATGCCCGAGCAAGTTGAAGTGGCAATGGGCAGGCCACATCGCTCCTAGAACTGATAACCGATGGGGAAGAAAAGTTCTCGAGTGGCGACCACGGACCGGAAAACGCAGCGTAGGCAGGCCTCCCACTAGGTGGACCGACGATGGATGCAAGTGGCGAATTGTAGTTCGGCGGTGGCGGTGTAAGGGGGAGGCCTATGTTCAGCAGTGGACGTCTTCTGGCTGATGATGATCAGTCCAAAAAAAAATCGGATCTATTTTCTTTGACGATTGCATTTGATTGGACATTTATTGACTCGGATAGACAAATTCTGAAGTTCATTGGCTACAAACAAAGATCGGAATTATCATGATTGCATCCAAGATGGCTTGTTGCCAGCGTAAATGACCCAATGTCATTGATTGTAATATTTATTTACGTGTTGTTACATTTTCATTTTAATTTAGTTTTACTGACTTCTAAAAGAGAAGGTTCCGCATTCAGTTGGTATTTTATTTTTCTTTTTTAATCAAAATCAAAGTATTTATTTCAAGTAAAAAGTTACAGGCTCTTTTGAATAGTGAAAATTAAAAAATACTACAAAATTATGGTGCTACAGTCCCAGTCATAAGACGTAATAACTGTGAAAGTAACGTAGATGCACATTACAAGGAGTAGATGTCTATAGAGAAGAATGGACTAATTTTTATATTTAGTAGGTACACACGGCTACGCATCAAGCTATACAAAACCAATTTATTGTAGTCTTCGCTTTGTATGTTCTTTCTGTACATTTCAACGGTCAGATTATACTGGTTTTGTAGGTTTAGCTTGATTGATGTGTACACACACCGATTAGGGTGTCTCGGGTCGACGCGGAATCGGCTTTTTCCGTCGCCCTTTCTCTTTCTATCGCTTAGAACTGCCATTTGCTACACCGAGACAGAAAGCATAATGAGATAGCACGCGGCGGAATCCCCGAGGCGGCCGCGTGCTATCGCATTGTCTCGGTCTAGCAAATGGCAGTTCTAAGCGATAGAAAGAGAAAGGGCGACGGAAAAAGCCGATTCCGCGTCGATAGATGTGGGAGCACCCTTACTCCGAGGTTTTCGGTCAGATTTTTGTGTTTCTTATTTTTGTTTAAAACAGAATACTTCTCGTTTGATCCCATAAAAAATCATTCGTTTAAGCTGTGGTTAAGCTGAATAGTATTTATTTAATGAGCAATATTTTGTTCATTTAGTACTTGGATGATGTAACAGTAATTACTAATTGACATAATTAACTAAACATATTTCTTCAATTAAAATTATGATGGTAATTACATCACTCTTCGCTTTAAAGTTTAAATGCATTAATACATACTTAACTGTTGATCCCTTTTATCATTTCCACTCAATAATCTAAAGTAAACACTAAGTACATAAATTGATAGCTAAGTACAGCTTAACTAGAAATGTTATGCACTTCGGTAAACTGCATGCTTCCAAATTAGCTCAAACGTGACATGGAGATTTGCGTGATTGAGATAAGCGATAGATAATATTAAATGTTATAAAAGGTACCAAGTTTTCATTAAAGATGTTGACTCGACTTGTTGTCGAGTAAACTCAACATCTAAAGTCCTGAGGATGCCCCATGGAGGGGTTTTCCCTTATGTTCTGTTCTACACGTGTAGAGTACCTATAGGTTTGATTGCCTGGCATATATTATTCCATTTTTATCCATTTATATCCAACTTCAAAAAAAGGAGGAGGTTCTCAATTCAGTCGGTATGTTTTTTTTTTGTAAGTTTATATTATGTATGGGTATGCATGAGGGCGGGAGGGTGAGATTGCATCCTGCATCCGATCCTGGATTTTTGTCGCGGAATCGAAACTAAATATTTTTCACAACATTACATGACATTGTCATGGATTTCCGCAAAGTAACGCCTGATTTTATAATTTATAGATAATATTATTTGTTAGTTAAATTTTCTCGCCCAAACGTCACATTAAAATTTTGTAGACAAGTGTTTAACTGATGTTTATCTTTTTGTGGTAAGCTTGTGTTTAATTCCATGTTTTAACAGCACATAATCACAAATGATGTTTTTAAGATAATTTTGAGAAGCGCAAACTATTTCTGAATGATCTGTACCTACTTGTCACAGTAGTAGCAGATAAATAATTCATTTTTAAAACGCCTATAAACCAATTTCTTGATAACATTTTTCAGCCGTTACGGAAGGCTACGTGTTTCTTCAATAGCCCTTTACGTTTACCTACTAGACGTGTTACTTCAATAGTCCTTTACGTTCGGGTCACGGTATCCCGTTTGGATAGCTCCGCGGTCCCAGCACGCTTTGACCTTTTACGGAAGTCCCGTCAGATTGCCGACAACTCTTTGAGCACGACGCACCGACGACGACGGCCCGGGCTTGGTCTATGATCGGACAGCGAGTCAGCACTCATTACTTACTCGCCGTCATGGACGGCGAGTAATAAGTGACTGGAAACTGTGTCTCGATCTGGTACCCCTCGTTTCTATCGCCTAGCTTGCGGTAAACCTCGAAAGTTGAAACCCGCCATTTTTTTTTATTTTTTTTAGCGTGGTAAAATCATCAAATGAGTCCTCCAACCCCGGGCAGGGCGGGAGGGACTGTCAGACTTCTACTGACTAAAATCCACGGTGTCCTTCATAGCCTGTTATGTTCCGGGGTTACGGTAAGGGAATAATCCCGCGACCCCGGCAGGCTTTGGCCCTCTGAGAGGGGGGCCCCGTCATTATGCTGACGCTCTTTGAGGCGCGCGTGGGTCACAACGTAGTTGAAACCCGCCATGGCTACCCATAACACAAGCTCTGCTTAGCTTGGGACTAGATGGCGTTGTGTGATAGTTGTGGAATATTAAAAAAATAAATATATTACCTCGAATAAGCCAGTCCAACGCTGCTAAGAAAATAAGCCAAGCCACGGTAAATAAGATAGTTTTAGATAATACGTAACCATAGTAAACAGAGCAATAATAGTGATAAACTATATCAAAGTATATTAGATTGTAGGGTGTCTGTGAAATGTGTTCTTAATACAGGACACACTTTTTTGAGGTGTTCATTAAATGTTTCAATAACATCATGGCTTTGAGGGCACCATCAACCAGACTGAAAACATTTATTATTTGATGGGGCCTGTAGGTTTTGAAATACAAACCCTCACGGTATCTTTAAGATAATATATTATCATGTCCGATGAAGAATGCGTTGACATTTTTAACCGATTTCAAAAAAAGGAGGAGGTTCTCAATTCGGTCGGTATGTTTTTTTTTTATGTATGTACATCGATTACTCCGAGGTTTCTAGTCCGATTAGTGTCATTCTTTTTTTGTTCGATGCAGTATACTTGCAGTTTGGTCCCATAAAAATTTCATCCAATTTTGTTCAGTACCTACTTTTTATTTTGTGAGCATTTTTATTGATTTCGGCTACTTGGATGACATGACTTTTTGCGTGTTTGTTACGCGATTATTCCGCCAATTGTGGACCGATTTTCAAAATTCTTTTTTTGTTGTACTAGGGATCGTTCATCTTAGGGAATACTGCAAGTTTAATCAAAATCTGTTCAGCAGTTTTTGAGGTAGGGAATTTTATTAGCATGTGTACATGAGCGATGTTAATATCGGTGCCACGGATTACAAATTCTAGTGCACTTGTAAGAAAATGATGTATTTGACAAGAATTTGGGTTGAATATTTAAACTAAAAAGAGTAAAAAAAAAACTTTTTTAAAAAAAAATTAACCGACTTCAAAAACAACCACAAAAAAGGGTAAAATAACCTACAAAATAACTTTTCTTTCGGAAGTTGGTGGCAAAAAGACAACGAAATAAAAAAATAAAGCCACCGACTTCCGAAAGAAAAGTTATTTTGTAGGTTATTTTACCCTTTTTGTGGTTGTTTTTGAGTCGGTTATATTTTTTTTTTTTAAGTTTTTTTTGTACTAGTCTAAATAGTCCAAAAGTCATCTTTAAGACTGTCTAAATTAAATCTGTTATTTTCTCAGACACAATAAAAGAATAAGTAAATTTTAAATAGTCTTAAAAATGATGAGATTTCACTCGTCAATAGAAGATTGACGAGTTTAATTTTTTGGGCGATATTTTGTGTTTAGTGAACACTACATTCTCTACTGTTTTAAGTTGCGTGGTTACCCTACACCGGCTAATATCACCTCATGGGTAGGGCCATAGATTAAATAATATGAACAGTTATTACATTTTACTTAGGTAAGTTTAAGTCCAAAATATCAGCAACGCAGACACCATTTAGCGACATCTCAAATTATAACGAATACGTTAAAATGCGGTCGGTGCACCTCGTAACCAGGGTCCGTGCCAGGGTCTTCATTGGCAATGGGCCCTTTATTTATTTTTTTGTTAAGAGATAATTGAAGAAGTAGGTAGTTAGCTAGTTTTCAGTCTGCTTCAAACACTTTTTCTCCAGCTATTAGAAGGCTGCACTTCTTTGACAATAAAATAAATATTAAAAAAAAACAAAAAACCCGACTGCGTAAAAAACTAAAAAGGAAGAAACAAGCTCAGTAGTTTAGAATTCACTCATTCACACTCACAGTCGGGGACCATTCAAATTATACCAATCAAATCTTCCCAAGGGGCCCCGACTGTGAGTGTACGCAGTCGGGTTTTTTGTTTTTTAAAATGTTTATTTTACTATTTTTAGTTTTTGTTAGTTTTTATCAGTCCAAATTAAATTGAAACATATAAGTGAAATGTATTTTCATTAACCATTTTTAAAACCCTTTAATTTGATACCCCACTTGATAGAATGTGAGAGATTTAAAAAAAATATTTTTCGTTCGGAACCCTTTGCACACGAGTTCGACTCGCACTTGGCCAGTTTTATGTACCCAGTGACACTCTCACGTTTAAGAGGAACCTAAGGACACCTCTCAAGTTAAAATCCATCAAGCCGTTTAGGCTGCAGAGCAACACACAGAAACATACATGTATACATACACTCGAAAAACATAACCCTCCTGGCGCAGTCGGGTAAAAAGGCCCGCTTTGACAGGGGACCCCCTGGGGGGCCTTTTTAACCGACTTCAAAAAAAGGAAGAGGTTCCCACTTCGTCGGAAACTTTTTTTTATGTAGCTATGATCCCCAATTTTTCGAAGACGCCTGGACCGATTTGGATTTTTTTTATTTTGTTTGAAATAGCCCAAGTAACACACAAGCGGGATATTAGTACACATGTGTAAAACTATACGGTTTAAAAATGAATATCCTTTGTATAAAAGCCTTAGAAATCGCTAAATGTTGAATTAGGTTGAGTTTGGACTCGTAAAATTCTTAATGCTTAATAGGTCCTGTATATTGTACTTTATTTCTTTTAACTTAATAATTAAGATGTGTTAGACAATTATACAAACATTATTAAGTATTACGCGTTCTATGTATTGGTAAGCTGAAAAAAAGTCCCTATGGAAGCATTTATCTGAATAATCATAATCAGTATTGCTATTATTCAATCATTACCAAGCTAGTAGCGTTTGTTTCAGCTGTTTGCTGCATAATTTGTAACAATCTGAATAAAGGTATAAAATAATGCTGTTTTACAGCTTGATACTGAATAATTGTAAAGTGAACTTTATTAGTCCCTACGGAAGCCTGTACCTGAATAATCTTATCAGATTTGCTAATATTCAATCATTAATAAGCTAGTTGCATTTGATTCAGCTGATTGCTGACTAATGTATAACAATCTGAATAAAGCTATTAGATAATGCTGTCGTACAGCTTGATACTGAATAATTGTACGTTGAAATAATTATTAAGGCTCTTATTCAAATTAAAGAAACACAGTTACGTTATATCAGCAAATAGCTTAATATCAGGATTGTTAAAATAATTTGTAAGCTATATTTTTCATGTTGTTTACATCAAGATGGGCAAAAATCTTGGAAACAACTTAAAAGAAACGGCAACATTAAAAGAAAATAAAAGAATATTTGAGAATCAATTGTAGGAAACGTTTAAGATCTGTTATAATAGTATGAAAAAAATTGCGGAGTACCAGCCAGCATGAGTTGCTGTCGTGCAATGAAGGGGATTCCGTACATCCAATAAATCAAACAGATTATTTTTTATTTCCCAATTGCCTACGATACGAATGTTGAAGTGACTGCTGTGGCTGAAGAGCGCAAAAAACGTGGCCGCCGCCTATGACGCGCGCTTCAGCCACAGCACTCACTTCTAGATTCGAGTAGCGGTGTCTGCGAAATGAAAATAAAAGAATTTTTTTTTACTTCAATTTACTTTGTTTTCATTTGGAACTTAACCTATAGTTACTGTGTGCATGAAAGGTATAAAATACAATTCATTCATAGGATTTAAAAGATTACTGCAAAGTTTTAGATTAATATTTTACAATTTTCCACAACATCACTCAAAAAACATTGTCAATAAGTTGTCGTTTCGCATAAATGTCATGGATTCCTATCTGATGTACATCAGCACCCATTGACTGTAGTGTGGCTACATTTTAAATTTGACTTAAGGTTCCTTCCGAGACTATGGCATGCTTAAACCTCATCATTGGCAATTACATGATTAGATATTTTACTGGTTAAGAATGATATTTTCATTTTATAGGGGCTACTATAAAGTTCGCCTCAGGATCGATCTGCAACAAAAAAATATTATATTATTTTGTAACGATTATTCAACTGAATGTAGAACCCTAAAAACGCGAATTAATGTAGAAATGTGGTCAACTATTCAAGTGTTATTCAGAAGTAAGCGTTTTGAAATGAGTCTATTCAAGTGAGATCTGAGTAACTAGATTCTTGTTCACTTTTATTCAGCAATGAAGCGATCGCCATTTTTTGTTTTGTGAGTTATTATAATTACAAGAAATTCAACAAGATTACTTGAATAGTTAATGTTACAACTACAAAATTTTCAATCCGATTTGTCATATGTTCCATTGGAATTGCTAAAATTAGAAATTTCGTCATAAGTATTTTAGTCAGACCGAGCATGCATTTACGAAAATAATATTTACAATCACTTATCTTGATTATTCAAGCGGCGCGTTAAAAATAATCGGCAAAATCATAAACTATTTACGATAAAATAATTTTCGCACTAATAATTAACATGTAGCAAACCTATAACTTAATTAATAAAACTTTAGCTTACCGTTTTAATAAATTCGCCATTTATTGTCATGCAATGACTCCATCAAAGACATTAAAAATTTCTGACTGTCTAATTTCACAATTTGTATGAATAAAATCTGTATTATTGTCAACACTAAAATAATGCTGAATAAATTCTGAATCCAGTAACGAAATTGACATAAACTGAATATTGTATGAGTAAGAGCTTAATAAAAGCGATATCAGCTGTTAATCAGAAGTTATTAAGATGATTTCACCATTATAAAGCTCCTGCTCAGATGTTACTCAGAAGTTATTAAGCTTTATGCATTTGAATTTGGGGCCTGTTTTGCTTGAATAAAGTCTGAATAGGTGTTTATTCAGACGTTACTCAGTTCTTTATTCAGAATATAATCTTAATGATTGCACATAATCAGCTCTTATTCAGACTTCTGTGTTACTTGGGAGTATAACTACTTCCCAAGTGGTCCTATGATCATCAGGTCAGGATCTGATGATGGGATCCCAGGTAAATCGAGGGCAACCTTCTATAGGCACATAGTACCATTTACACATATTTTCTAAAGCTGTTCAAATATTTGCATCTGATAATCATCATCTCAGGTGGATGAGCTGATGATGGAAGGTAGAACTCCTTAACAGTAATGGAGTAGGCATCGATTGATTTAGTTTGTGTTCCCAAATCTCCGGAATTACAAGTCCGATTTAAGTAACTCTTTTTTGTTTTACTAGGTATCATTTAACTTAGGGAATAATGCAAGTTTCATCAAAATCGGTTCAATAAGTTTTGAGATTTGGAATTCTAATAGGTTAATGTGTACATTAGCGATGTAATTACCGATGCGAAGGATTACAAAATTCTAGTGCACAGAATGTAAGAGAATGATGTTCTTGACAAGAATTCGGGTTGAATAGTTAAACTAAAAAGAGTAAAATAAAAACTTTTTTGTTTTTTTTATTCTTTTATGGCGTCAAATAATCGTTTTTTCTTTCTTTTTTTCATAATTATTTTCTCTCTATCTGGTTGCCGACCCAAGCAGTCACAGTAAACCGAAGTGCCGCTACACAATACTACACAATAATTATATATTTATTATTTCATACTTTCATACAGTTATCTTCTTACATAATAATATGGTTCTTGATATAAGTGTTTACCACGTATAATTTATTTTACTATCAACGGCTGAGCGAGCAATAGGTATGTCATTTGTTTTAATTATGTAATAATAATTATCAATTATAGGAGGGGCAGGGAAAGAACCGAGCTTAGTTTATTTTGTTAATAAATTGAATATTAATAAATAATTAGAATTGTAGTGATGTTACTATATTTTTGACATTCGCGAATGCGAATTCGGATTCATAATTATATTCATGTTTAATTATTTTATTGTTGGCTTTCAAGTATTTTTATGTTATTATAAAAGTAGTTATCGTTTGTATTAAAATACAAACGTATATTATTTTATTATTTTCTTTAAGAAAACAAATTAATTATAAAATTAATTAAAATGCTACAACCTGTAAAATATTACCACGATAAAAAAAAGCTACTAATAATCTTGCATAAAATTTATAAGACTTTTATTAGACCTAGCCAATATTACAATAATGTCTGTTAATTGTCTGTTAAAAATATACATGTCGAATTGACAAACTCCTTTTTTTTCGTCGGTTAAAAATACAAAACGAGTTTAAATAGAAGTTTATGTAAAAAACATCCTTTTAGGGTTCTGTACCCAAAGGTAAAACGAGTCACTATTACAAAGACTGTTGTCTGTTTGTCCGTCTGTCACCAGGGTTTATATTTTGAACCGAGTTTTTTTTTTTAGCGTGGTAAAATCATCAAAGGAGTCCTCCCGCCCCGGGCAGGGCGGGAGGGACTGTCAGACTTCTACTGACTGAAATCCACGGTGTCCTTCAGTAGCCTGTTATGTTCCGGGGTCACGGTAAGGAATTAATCCCGCGACCCCGGCAGGCTTTGGCCCTCTGAGAGGGGGGCCCCGTCATTATGCTGACGCTCTTTGAGTCGACCCGGGCATGGGCCATGGTCGGGCAGCGAGTTGCCCTTTACTCGCTACCCGCATGCCCGCGCCTACGGTGACCGGAGATCGTCTGCTGACGCCCGACGCCGCGGGCGCCTACCACTGCGGTTGAGGCGGAGGGAGGACGCTGTCCTCTCTCTCTCGCGGCCCGCCTCCTCCTTCACGAGCATTACTGCTTCGCAGAAGGAGGCGACCGCTTCCCACTCCGTCTCGCCCCGCAGCATGGCCGCAACCAATGCCGGGCGCGAGAGGTCTCCGCCTATCGCCGCCGTGAGGACACGTCGGTGCTCTGCCCAAGCTGTGCAGTCTTGCACCGTATGCTCTACTGTGTCCTCCGGGCGATCTTCGCAGTGGTGGCACCCGGGCGTTTCCTCCCTCCCTATCCGACACAGGTACCTCCCGAAACTTCCGTGTCCGGTGAGGACCTGCGTCATCCGATAGGTCAGGACGCCAGTGACGTCTCTCCAGCCACTCCTCAAAGAGGGGTCTTACCGCCGCGATTGCGGCGTGCCCGAAGATTTTTATTTAGGAAATTCATATATAATGCAATGCTTAGTACTTGGTAACAGCGGTATTGTAAGTGAATTATAAAACAAAACATAAAGTTTACTATTATTATTTGTTTGCATTATAGATAAATCTAAAAACATGTTATTACTGTTATCAGTGATAACTCTGGGGTTATACGAGTATTATCAGTTCAAAATAACTACCTACGCACGTACTTGGTTATCTATAACTATACTTCTACATAAATAGTTTACAGAGAAAATATGTGTGTGTTTGTATGTTTGTAATGACTCATAAAGTACAAGACTTCCGGCAAAGTGCGAGTCGGACTCGCGAGTTATTCGAGACATTCATTTCAAAAACCATCACATTTCTAAAACCTGGCATCTGCGAAAAATGTTGACAGGAGCCTTATTTGGAATTGATAATGTGTGTGTGTGTGTGTGGAGCCATACATTATGTGGATTTCCTCGGACTCGCGAATAAGGGTTCGATACTAGAAAAACGAAATTCTAAAAAAGGAAGACATTAATTTGTTGTATGGGAACCCCCTCTTTTAAATAATTTTTAAATAAACCTTTTCATCAACCACGTAAAAATAGAAAATAAGTGCTTTTTTAAGTTGGATTTTACCCTTTTTGTGTTTATTTTAGAAGTCGTTTATGTTTTTTTTTATCCCTTTTAAAGTACTTTGAAAAATGGAAGAAAGAAATAATATTTGAAAAAAAGAATCGAGAACCTACTCCTTTTTTAACCGACTTCAAAAAAGGAGGAGGTTATCAATTCGACTGTATTTTTTTTTTTTTTTTTTTATGTTTGTTACCTCATAACTTGCGACTGGGTGAACCGATTTTCATGATTCTTTTTTTATTCGAATGCTGGTGCTTCCCGTGTGGTCCCATTGTCACCATTTCATGATCTGATGATTGGATCTTGGAGAAATCGAGGGCAACCCTCAAATTTTATTAGCTGACACATAGTTTTTCGCAAATCTTATGAAATAATTCAAGTACTTGCGTATGGAAATCATCATCTCATGTAGCTGAGCTGATGATGGAAGGTACAACTCCTCAAGTAAGAAAATTATGTTTGAGTTCGCATATCTCCGGAACTATAAGTCCGATTTAAGTAATTCTTTTTTTGTTGTACTAGGTATTGTTCGACTTAGGGAGTACTGCAAATTTCATCAAAATCGGTTCAGCAGTTTTTGAGATAGGGAATGAATGAAAGAGATGTTAACGATATTATTACCGGTGCAACGGATTACAAAATTCTAGTGCACATGTAAGAAAATGATGTATGTGACAAGAACTTTAGTTGAATATTTAAACTAAAAAGAATAAAATAAAAACTTTTTCAAAAAAAATGTGACCGCCTTCAAAAACAACCACAAAAAAGGGTAAAATAACCTACAAAACTTTTCTGTCGGAAGTCGGTGGCAAAAGAGACAATGAAATTAATAAAAAAGTCATCGACTTCCGACAGAAAAGTTTTGTAGGTTATTTTACCCTTTTTTGTGGTTGTTTTTGAAGGTGGTCACATTCTTTTTGAAAAAGTTTTTATTTGAAGTCGATTAACAAATCGGTACAAAGTCGAACGTGCGTCACTATAATATTATGAAGTCTGGTGCGATCCAGTGTACCTAAGATTTTTTTTGTTGTTATCTCGATTGATAAAAGTTCAAGTTCTACTAGCGAGACTGTTGGCTGTCATTCGTTCAGTGGCAGCTAAGAAAGCTGCTCGTGTTTGTCCAGGATTTGATTACGAGCCGGGTAAATATTCACTTTATTTTTTTTTTACATTTTTAAAGTAATTATAAATTAAAATTTTAGAACTAGCTGAGCCGGCAAACTTCGTACGTATCGCCTCAGAATCTTTATTTTTAAATCGTATTCATTCAGTCTTAAAACGTTTCCTGGACGTCTAAAAATACCTACTTAATTTAAAACCAAAATTAGTCATTTATCGGTCTAGCCGTTCTCGAGTTTTAGCGCGGAAGACTAATATTATATCGAATAGAAATAATACGATATTTAAACATAATTATGTAATGTATAAAGAATTTTAAACCACAGAACATGATAACAATTATAGCTGTGTTCTGTTAATTAAAATGCATATTTTTTATTTAAATATATTATAGGAAAATAGTAAATATAGATAATACCTGTCTTTATTATAAAACAAAATAATAGGTATTAAAAAACTTGTTTAAAAATGGTAATCGCGAATCTATTTAAACTGATATAAGTACTATATTTTTATTATACAAGATATTTTAGATTATACAATACAAAATAGTGGCATTCAACTAAAAATTTATTTTTGGTGTGGTATTCAATTCACGTACCAACAACTCCGCATAATTTATTAAATAACAGTTTATTAAAGTCCGTAGAAGTACTAAGTATGCGATAAAATTAACAGAGGTCTTTTGTGAAGACAGTTAAGTTTAACAAAAAAAAAAAAACTTTGTGCAAATATTTTTTGACTACCTAATATTTATTCTTTGTTTTCGAAACGTAGCGCGTAGTATCGTCGATATATGTATCGTGTGTTATATTTTCCTTCAAGGTCGTGTCGTGGAAGGAAAACTACCTTTATTTATTACGTCTTAAGACTCTGAGTTACTATCACGAACGCGCAGTGCAAAAATAAATACATAATTTTGAGTTTGTTTTTGTGCAGTTTTCTCTGGAACAACTGAATTGTATTTTATTGTAAGTTCTTTCACCAGTAGAGAGCTATATTAGTCCTTCAGCTTTGCCACCATCTTAACGCGATCCAGTTTAGACTGTGGGAAAGAGATGGCGCTAGACGACTTGTATAGCACTGTCCCTTTCCCACAGCCTAAACTGTGCGCGATATGAGCTCGTGGTAAGGCCTCAATAAACATTTGTTGAACACTTGTCTAAAAAACTGTCAACGTCAAAATGACATTTCACTTTTTTTTTGAATAAAACTTAATAAGCTATTCCTATCGTTTTGCGTTAAAAAGATTGCCCCTTTAGTTCTTCTATATCGTTGACCGAGCTTCGCTCGGTTTTAAAAATGTCTATATCTTGGGAACCGAGCTTTTCTTGAACCTGCCTCTCCCCAATAGATTTTCAACCTTATTCCTTCGAGTCTTTAGTTGAAAATCTATTTAGGATTTCTAAGCGTTAGCGACTGGAACGAACGACAACGCCATGAAATCTTCAATAGATTTTCAACTAAAGACTCGAAGGAATAAGGTTGAAAATCTATTGGGAGAACCGAGCGTTAAAACGATTATCGTTTGCGACTTGTCTAGGGGGGCTGGGACCTTGATATATCGATTCCTTGAGCCGAAAAACCCCTAATCTGTAACTGTCATGAAAATCCTTGGAGCCGTTTCCGTTCCGAGATGCTGATTATAGTGATTATAATATTAAATATACAAGAATTGCTCGTTTAAAGATATTAATAAAATGTTTTGTTACAGTATAAAAAAACAAAATGGAGGCAGTAGTATTTGACGGCAGCAAGCTCTCCCTGAGCTATCAGAACAACTACCCGATGCCGAAGATCACCAACGATGATGATGTGATCGTCAAAGTACACTACTCCGGTATCTGCGGTACTGATCTGCATATCATTCAGGTAATTATTTCCATACGTTAGAGGGAGACGGTGCTATACTAAGAAACGAGATAGAATTATTTGCGTCTTGCTTTCTGGTATAGCGCCGTCACCCTCTGTTCGGCCAATACGGCCAATTGTGGATCCGGCGTAATGGGACACGCACACGGCAAC